>JAPDNY010000003.1:88407547-89794849 GCA_029375565.1 Gekko gecko
AAGACTGCCAGGGAAGGGGAGCTCACCACCTCCCCAGGCAGCTGATTCCACTCTTGCACAACTCTCACTGTGAAAAAGTTTTCCCCAGTGTCCAGCCGGTACCTTCCCACCCTTAATTTAAACCCATGATTGTGAGTCCTCTTCTCGGCTGCCCTCCTCTAAGTGACTGCCCTTCAAATACCTGAAGAGAGCAATCATGTCCCCCCTCAACTAAAAACGTGCCTTGGTGTACTAATCACACTGTCATAAGCAGTTTCTATTGCAGATAAACATTACACACAGCGCTTCACTTTTAAAGCAATGCTATTCTAACTTTGTGGACATGACAAAGTTATGCTATATGCTACTGTAAGGGGAGGGGCCCTCTAGCACAGTGGCAAACCCCTGTGTCAGCTCCCTGTGGGCTGGGGAAGCCTGCAGCCTTTTCAGCACGAGAGCTGACAGGACACAGGCTTTTAAAGAAAGTATTCCCTCCTGGTTTGAAGTGCCACCAAAGCACACAGCACCTCAGCCATTTTCTCCTGTTGCCACCCCCCTGCCCCTAAGGCGTGCTTTTAAATAAAACTGCAGGTATGTTTCAAAACCACAACGTTTGCAGCAAGCATGCAAAAAACCCACACTGCTTCTACCACATTTCCAAAAGTACAAAGCTCCCTGTAAAATCCAAAAAGGCTGTCATTTTGCCCTGGCTCGCAAAACACCACCTCTGAGGGCAACGCTACTGACCCAAACAAACCCTAACTCCTCCTTCCTTCTCTATCAGCCAATGGGTGTTGCAGGAGTGGTGGGGAATGCCTGGGGGTGTGCCTGGGGGGAGGGGGAGATGTATAGTGAGGGAGGGGCGGTCATTTGGAGAGGGGATGCCTAGTGTGTGGGGGGGAGGCCTGTCAGAGGTGGAGGTATGTCCTCAGTACTACTTCCAGACACTACACATTACAAATTGTAGTTCATGTAGTTTCACTCTTAGTCTCTGTAATAACTAACTTCCTTGAAGCCTTGCTTGGCTCAGGTGACTATTAAGAAAGCCAGTAAGGTAGGCAGCTGTTCTCCAGTAGTAAGATACTTCTGTCAGATGGAAGAAGAGAAAATGAACGACCACTGCCTGGTTGGGCGATGATTGTAGTCTCTTTTTTAATCTCTTCTGAATCAAACTACTAAAGGAGATGATGATGTGATGTCTCCTGGCTCAGCTATCTTACAGTCTGCCGAGATGGAGGGGCCAACAGTTCCCAGTGAATTTTCTAAGATTTCAGTTAGCAAAGGCCTACAGAGCTGCTGTTACCTGGATTCAACATCCGATAGGGAGATGTCACTCCAAGCACCTTCTGTGTTTTGTTCATAGCCCAACTCTGAGAGCTTCCTCTGGATTTTTTGTTGCAATAGCTTCTGTAGTTCAGTCAAACATTGCTGAAACTGAGAGAAAAATAGAGAGTATGTGGGCATTATGCATGGGAGACATATACTGCTTTGTTCTTTCCCTTTAGGCAACAGACATCTTGTTTGAAATAATTCTGTCCCCCAGTATAATGTAAGATAGTACGATCATGACATCTGTCATTCATAATGCAGAATTAGGAGCAATGAATTCATGATCTAGATGAGGAAGCAACCATAACAATGGATGGGATTTTTAGTAACAACTACCCCCAACCATGAAACCACTTCCCAGTGTTTAAGGGATGCATGAGAAACACTTTGCAAGTGCATTATTAAGTATGCAGCTCTATAAATAGTGTATAAACTACTTTATTATACAAACCTTCCCAGAGCAGATGCTAAGGTGAAGGGCAGCATGCATCCCTAAGACCTCAGTGTACATTTTAAAAGGTAAAGGTTTCCCTTGCTCGAAAGCCAGTCGAATCTAACTCTGGGGCGGTACTCATCTCCGTTTCCAAGCCAAAGAGCCAGCGCTGTCTGAAGATGTTTCCATGGTCAAGTGGCCAGCATGACTAAATTGAATGATTTCTGTGCTCCCAAGCCTTCCGCATGTTCCTACTTCTAATACCACATTCTCCTGTTTACAAAATGTCCAGTCTATGTCCACTCATATATTCTATCTTTAATTGCTGTACTAATACTGCCCAGGTCTGTTTATAGCTTCATGCCACAGGGATGTAGAGTCCATTCATAATGGAATTGCTCTGAAAATATTTGGGAAATCAGCATACTTGCCACAGGAAGATGTGCTACAATAGTTCCATTCAAATTGCAGGGTTTTAAAAAGAACTGAATTTCCCCACTACAAAACTGAGTACAAAATTAGATTAACACAGCAATCAGGGTCGATGTGTATAGGCTAATGTTTGATGTTTTGGTACCCTTGCAGTTCTGCCTTGAGTCTCAGGAGAAAAGGTGAGAGATACAAAGCTGACTCATCATGTTTTTCCCAACTCTGCTACTTTTTGACTAAAAGTTTATTTGCATAGCCAAGGAATTATATAATTGCCACCTGACTAAATTTTTGAAATTCTTTCTTATGTCTCAATCATGTGAGCGATGGACAATAGCTCAAGAGCTTTGCCAGATGCATGTCAGATTTATATCTGACCATTAAAACACCACAACAGGGACTTTCAAGGAATTGCTGAGGGCATCTCATTTTCCCCCTTTTCCGCTATTTCTCTTTTCATGAAAGCCCCCATAACCTCTCCCCTTTTCCCACTTCCTTCTTTCCTTTCCACCCACCAGATAACATACCTTTACCTGCCCCGCCCCCCGCTCTTCAGCTTTTCCCCCTTTCCTCTCCTGGCAGCCTGACCCCAGGCTAAGTCTGGCTGAGGTGCACGGGACCATCCCCTGAGCGGGGCCCAACTGTGCAGGTGGCAACTTCCCAGAACTCACCACAGAGCCTGTTCTGTGCAAATCCTCCTGCGTCAGGAACATGACAGAGGAGGGAGAAGGGACTTTTTCCAGGGCTGTTTTGCTCTACATATTTACCACTGTTCTCCTCCCCCTTTCATTACAGAAGCCAAGGCTTAGAAGGTTCAACAATATTGTTGTGGTTGCCTAGCAACCTCCAAAAGGCCCCTGGCAGCTCAGTGGGCATTCTTTTCGAGAAAGAATGACAAACACTGTTTCTATTTTGGGGGGAGTTTTAATCCCCAACGTAAGATTTCAGATTTTTTTTGCAAACCTAGAACTTCCTTCAGGTTTGTACAGAATTCCTCCCTATCAGTCCCTAGCTCTATTTTGCATATCTATTAATCATATCCTCTACAGCACAGTTCAGAACTACATATTATTATGCATCTGTAGTTATTTTCAGGCTACGAAGCTAGTCACATTTTCAAAATGTGAAAAGGGAAAAAGGCAACATCAGACACAGTTCTCAGGAAAACAGAATCCTAAATAGTCTGTCATTATCACCTGATCCTCTTCAGCAACAGCAGGAGGATTTCTGAAAACAGACTCTCACCTTGGAACGATCAGGGTCACAAAAGTCCAATAAAGTGTCACAGACGTGATAGCCTAGAGATTTGAGGTCCTCATAAGTAAAATGGGAATTACACTTAGTGCCTGAGAAAGAAAAAATGGAAATATGGCTCTTTAGTTTTTAACAAATAACTCTCCCATAAATAACATCGAGCAAGAAATAAATTCCATAAAAGGAGTGAATGTCTCCTCCTATTAATCAATATGTTTATTACTTAACAATGATGGCCTTTCTGCCTTTTTTGCTACCTCTCACCCTCTGGTATCTAATTTTCCAAGTGATGTAGAGGGCCATCCCAAATGCTTTCCTTTCCCCAGGGAAATAACATTTCTCTTAGGATAACACGAAAGCTAACCATATACTGCCTTCCCCAGATAATGGATGGGAACAGGGACAACCGTATTCTAGAGAAGGACCTCCTTACCCGAGCAGCGGATGATGGCGAACTTTGGGCGGCAGCAGGAGGGCCGCACCAAAAATGGAGCAACAAACACGAAATAACTGGTGTAGTGGGAGAATTAATTTTAATTCACTCTGAGACCTCTATACATCTCACATATGCTTGATCAGGAAGATCTGTAAAATATCACAGTCTGAACACTGCCCACAGCAACAGACGGTGTTTGAACAAAAACACTGTCAGAAATGTTCAGGGTCCCCTGATGAACCATATGTGAAATGCATAGGAGTCTCAGAGTGAAATAAAATGATCAGAAACACCTTGTAGAAAAATCACAATTTTTAAATCAAAAGTAAGCATGCTTCTTAGGATGAGTTCATCCAGACGGATTAGTGAGGATACTGGACCTTCACGCTCACACTACTGTACCCTAGTCATCATTTCCTTATCCTTGAGTGAAGGTGGGTAAATTCAGTCTTTGCTCACAGTTTAAGAATCTTACCCAGTGTCGATCCACTGAATGTGGATTCCATGGTGTAACTATTCATTATTCCCATTCTCCACATTACAATCCGTCCTGTTCCTTCCTTATTCTTTTGGACCTTAAATTTACAGCTGTTGAAAGAAAACTGAACAACATTTTGATTAGTCAATTTCAAATTTATTCTTAGACCCAATTAGCCCTTTGTCTTGAAGGTACTGCTTGGGTGAACTTTCTTCTATTTCCTATTTTGTTGCCATTTTTTAAAATGGAAAATGCCCTGGTGGTGTGGAGTTGGGAGATGGCTGCTGCTGGGGGACTGGAGCAGGGAAGCGGCAAGGAAAGCTGCTGTGTGGAAGCCTTGTTGCCGCAGCCCTGTACGGACAGCCACAGCAGTCATGGGGAAACTACATAAGCCTGTGCCTGTAAAAAACATCAGCATTTGAAACATCCAGATACTCGGCTGATATTACTTCTTAGCAGGGGCCTTTTCGTAGAAAAAGAGCTGCAGGAGCTCATTAGCATGTGGTGTGCTAATGAGCTACTAGGCTATTAGCATATGCCACACCCCCTGACATCACCGGAAGTGATGTCAGAAGGGGAGGCAAAAGCGGGGGAGGCATCTTCAAAAGCCTCCCCTTCCCTTTCCCAGCTGGCCTGGGGAGTGAAGAGAGAAGGGATTTAAAGTTTAAACCTCTTCTCATTAGAGTTGGGCCACAGATGGAGGAAAGAGGGAAGGAAAGAGAGTAGAGAGAAGGAAAGAAGGAAGGAAAGAGGGAAGGAGGGAAGGAGGGAAGGAGGGAAGGAGGGAGGGAGGGAGGGAGGGAGGGAGGGAGGGAGGGAGGGAGGGAGGGAAGGAAGGAAGGAAGGAAGGAAGGAAGGAAGGAAGGAAGGAAGGAAGGAAGGAAGGAAGGAAGGAAGGAAGGAAGGAAGGAAGGAAGGAAGGAAAGAAAGAAAGAAAGAAAGAAAGAAAGAAAGAAAGAAAGAAAGAAAGAAAGAAAGAAATAAAGAAAGAAAGAAAGAGAGGGAAGGGAAGGGAAGAAGGAGGGAAACAGGGAAAGGATGAAAAAAGAGAAGAGAAGAAGGTGGGAAAGAAAGAAAGAGAGAAGGAAAGAAGGAGGGAAAGAGGAAACAGAGAGAAGGAAAGGAGGGAATGAAAGAAAGAGAGAAGGAAAGGAGGAAAAGAGAGGAAGGAAGGGAAGGGAAAGAGAGAAAGGAGAGAAAGAAAAGTAAAGGAGGGAAAGATGGCAAAGAGATGGAGGGAGGGAGGCTCTCCCCCTCCATCAAGCCCCTGCCACCCCCACGGATCCCTTACTTACCACTTCGGCGTGCCACAGGGATGCAGTGGCAGCACTCTCCTGGCGTCCCCCAAGCCAAAGCTCTCCTGGCCGGCCCGGGGACGCCGTGGCAGCGCTCTCCTGGCATCCCCTGAGCCGCAGTGCTTCTGCACAGCCCAGGGAAGCCGGCGGGGGGCCTCTTCGCGCATCCCCCGGGCCGCAGCACTTCGGCGCAGGCCGGGGAAGCCAGATGGAAGCAGGGCTTGCCGCCACCGCCATTTGTTGTGGCTCCTGAGCTGCCAGAGCAGCGCTCCGGCACACTCCCCACTCAAAAGACCCCTGCTTCTTAGACAATATTATTCTTTCCCTGACCTGGATGGCCCAGGCTAGCCTGATCTCGTCAGAACTTGGAAGCTAAGTGGGGTCGGCCCTGGTTAGTACTTGGATGGGGGACCATCAATGAAGTCCAGGGTCACTACACATTGGCAGCCAATGGCAAACCACCTCTGATTGTCTCTTGCTTTGAAAACCCTAAGGCTGTGACTCGATGGCACTTTCCCCCTTCAAGATCCACTCTCCCTAAATTATTACTGCCTGAGCTCACCCTACCAATACATTAACTAATCAGGACCAATTATGTTTAACTAATTCCCTATTAGAACCATTTTTGGATTTTCTAAAAAAAATTAGCTCCATTGAAGATTGGACTTAGTATGAACCTTCTACTGACACAGCACTTTACCAATGGGAGTATAGACCTAAAGGATCCAAGTCAGAATGTTTAAACTTTCCCATTTTCAAAGCACCAAGCCAGCTAAACTTATATACAAGGAGATGGTTGCCTCCACAAAGAGTGCAGAACTAGAAATGGACAAAGACATAGTGATGAAAGGAGAATATCCAGCACAAATTTCAGAATAAGAGAATGCTGCCGCTAGGCCCCACCTTGTCAGGAATATTCTTGCTCAGCATAAAAGGAAAGACCCGTTCATGGAGCAGCTGCTCTGATGCATGTTTATTGTTGCAGCCATACATGAAGACATTATTCTTGCGGCTGTGCCCATGGAAGTCACAGTACAGCAGAATTTCCCGTTCCTCAAGGACTCTTGGAAAGAAGAATACAAAAAACCAGCAACCAATTCAGAGTATAAACAGATGACAGAAAACACTGTACTCTGTTTACTTCTCACTCATGTGGAGGAGACAAGCAGTCAGGGCAAGTTTCATGATGACTTCAACCATTTTTTAATAATAAAAAATGATTACAATTATTAAAAATACACAAAAAGGATACCAAATATGCATAAATATATTGCCATACAAAATCGCGATCCGTCCTGTCTCGTGAATGTATACAATTAACAGCTCTATTTTTTGTATTGCTTGTGACCACAGATTATCTAATCTATATACATCTCTATTCCTCTGGTAGGTGGTTAATTTCACCAAAGTATAAATTTCCTTTGCTCTCAGTAACCATTCTTGTAGATTAAGGGTATTGTTTTGTTCCCAATACCTGGCAAAGAACAATCTAGCAGCAGTAATCATGTGCAAAGTGGTATCTCCTGATTTCTGGAAACATCAGATTACACAGGGAAGCCATTGAAATTCATAAGCATAAACACAATTTCAACAGGAAAGAAGAGAGTTTAAAAATAACTAGGGCATGGTTTCCAGTCCTGAAAGACACAAAATGCTCTACATCTTACAACAGCACTACAGATAAGATTAGAATTTCGACAGCCAACCCATCTGCAAAAGAACCTCCTCAGGAAAGCTCCTCCATTAGCATGTCACAGCCTGGGAAACTCCTACAAGATAATGACTCAGCCCTACCCCGCCTTCCTGAGTAAATATAAATTACCTGCCTACCATTTTTCCTCTCACACTGACACAGAGAGTACTCCATCTTTCTGTGTTATACCTCTGAGGATGCCAGTCACAGCTGCTGGTAAAACATCCAGTGCTACAATGCCAAGACCACAGCCATACAGCCCGGAAAATCTACAACTAATGAAGAGGCTTATTGTTGACTCCCCATTCTTGTCATAGCCCTTGGTGCAGCATGGTATGCTGTTCTAGAGGGTGCTCTTACCCTCAGCAGCACTTGGGGGGAGGTGCAGGGGCTGCAGAGAGACGGGGAAGATTATAAAAATAGCTTCTGGGAACTCACTGCGTTCACAGAAGTATTTTATCTAAATCCCCAATTATCAGGACACAGAACAGTTATTTACTGCCTCTCAGCCATTAGCCTTTAAAACTGTAGGGTTACCAAACTCCAGGTGGCAAATGGAATTCTCCCCAAGTGATAACTGATTGCTAGATTACAGAGATCAGTTCCCCTGGAGAAAATAGCAGCTTTGCAAGTTGTACTCTATGGCACAATATTCCACTGAGCTCCTGTCAAAATTGCTCTGCATTTTATGGCTCATTTGTCATGGCAACTGAGGGGCGGATGTGGAAGAATGTGAAACTGAAATGCTTTCACTTTGCCAGGCCACTTTGAAGTAGTCTGCATCCTTATCACCTCTGAGAACTCAGATATCCTTGGTAGTTTCACAGCTCGGCTTCATCTTACATACCGGGGGATGGCATAGTAGTGGGGGGTAGTTAGCCGTTGCTTTTGACGGGGGGAATAACAAGGGGGGATTGGTCCTGGAACTTTAGGGCCCCCGTTTGAACCTTGTGTACCTGTTGCATTCATGCCTTTAACCTCAGTTCTAACACAACCAGTGTCCAGTCTGGATCCTATCAATGTCTCAATAAACCTATCATTCTCCAGAGTGAATGTTGTTGGGAACTGATTTATCCAAGAGTCTGACAAAGTGTTTTTTGTTGTTCAGTCGCACAGTCAAGTCTGACTCTTCTGACAAAGGGTTAGAACTCCCTTTTTCCTCAAAGTTCTGGACCACCAGTGTGATGAGTGAAGGCAATGGGAACATCCCTACTACTACTGGTGATGGGGGGGGTGCCTGAACCCAGATCCACGGCGGCCCCAGTGTCCACAGTGGACACGAAAAGGACAGCCCTCGGAGCAAAGCCCAGAGATTCGTGGGCCATACTCCCCACTTGGGCTGAGCCCAGCTGGGTGATGACTCCCAACTTGTGGTTTGGGCAGTTTGCATATGAAGGGGAATGGAGGCGGTACGGGCGCTTCTTCCAGGATGACCCTGAGCGCATCTGCATTGCAGAGACCGACCTCGAACGCAACCGCTGCAAATTCCAGAGCGAAACTGACTACCTGAGGCATGAAATGCAGAACATTATGCTTGACCTGCCTGGAGTCATCATGGATGTGATCCAGCAAGAGTTCTGGAATTCGGACAGGGCTCAAGATGGAGCTGTAGGGATCCCTGCGCCCGCGCAGCAGCCTCCCACACAGCCACCACTGGCCCCCCCCGCTGGCCCAGCAACTCCTCCTGCGGGGCCCAAGAGACCCCGGGAGTCACTAGAAGTCACGTTTGATGGCACTCCTGAGAAGCTGGCATTCTTCATGCTATAGGTGTGCAAGTTCTTGAGAGACTGGGGGCCCACATTTGCATCGGATGAGCACCATGTGGACTACATCAGGTCAGGCCTGAGGAACTGAGTGGCCAACTGGTTTGTGGGTCTCCACAATATCCGGGGCCCTGAACTCCTGGATGCGAACGCCTTCATGTGGACCCTCTGACGGCAGTACGAAGACCCCCTGGAGCTGGAGAGGGCATGCACCCGCCTGCAAGGCCTACGCCAGGGCAACCACTTGGTGCAGGAATACTCAGACGAGTTCAAAACACATGCTGCCAAGCTCCAGGGGTGGCTTGAAGAAGTACTCATCATGTTCTACAGGACTGGGCTGAACCACATGATTCTGGATTGCGCCCTGGCACAGGGCAACCCGCTAACATTGAACAGGTGGATCCAGGTGGCCTGCTTAGCCAAGAACCGGTCCAACCTCCTCCGGTTGTACCAGCCCAAGGCTCTCACCAAAACCGCAGCAGCGTAGTTGCGAGGTCTGCAAGCCAAACCGAAGGAAGCCGTCCGAGACCAACAGATGCAACAAGGGCTGTGTCTGCAGTGTAGGAGCCCAGGGCGCTTTGTGACTAACTGCCCATTCGATAAAGGCCCGGGAGAGGAAAAGACAACTAAACGCAAGGCACCTGAGGAAAAGACCAAGCAGCCGGGGGCCCAGATGAAGAAGCCCTTCAGGCGGGAGAGAGGCTACTTCCAGCGGAGATGAGCCATCTTCACCAGCAGGGAAAGGCTGGGACCTGCTGTGAAGGGTGCAACCTGGCAGGTCCAAAAGTCCCACGCACCAAGCTTGGTGAGAACCTCCCCCCTTGTTTTATATGCCTGTGACTGTAATAAACCCTGAAATAGGCGCCCAGATTCGGGTGAGAGCCTTGATGAATTCGGGGTGCGCCTGGGACTTAATTAGCCCCGCGTTAGTGACTGGGCTGGGGGTACCTGTCCAAGTGCTCCTGGGACCCATAGTTTTCACACAAATGGACGGGTTCCCTATGAAGGAAGCAAGTAAATACCAGACAGTGCTGGTGGTGATGGGGATGGGGTCACACTGGGAACAGCGGCCCTTCATAATCAATCCCACCGCCAAATTCTCAATGGTGCTGGGTAACCCCTGGCTCCAGGACCATGACCCATATGTACAGTGGAGTGAGGGAGTTCTGCATTTCCCAGACCCTCGGCGTAAGGCACCGGCTCATGTCCCAGAGCGGATCTGTTGAGCCCAGGGGAAGCTCGAACTAATTCCTCTCAAGTACAGAGACTTGGCCAAGGTATTTGAGAAGGAGGAAGCGAACGAGCTACCTCCCCCCCCACCGCAAAATGGACTGTGATATTGAAATCTTACTGGGGCACAACATGCCCAAGGGGAAGTTATATGCGATGAGCCCAGTTGAAAAGGAGGAGCTGCGCAAGTCTGTGGATAAAAACTGAGCCCGAGGGTTTATCCAGCCAGCCTCCTCCCCATTACCATCCTGGTGCTCTTCTGGAAAAAGAAGGATGGGGGTTTGAGACTGTGCACAGACTACCGGGGCCTAAATGCTGTGTCCATGCTGTGTCCAATACCTACCCCCTCCCATTGATCTAGGACCTCCTGGCTGAAGCCTCTCAGGGGCATTTTTCCAAACTGGATCTGTGGGACGTGTATTTCTGAGTGCGCATCCAAGAGGTGGATAAGCACAAAACAGCTTTCAATACCCCACTGGGACAGTTCGAGTATCTCGTGATGCTCTTTGGGCTGGCGGGGGCCCTGGGGGTTTTTCATGAATTTGATCAATGAAGTGTTGCACAAGCATTTGTACAAGGGGGTGTTTATTTAGACGATAGCTTGATTTATGCAAGAGATAAGGACTCACACGTGAAGCTGGTTAGGGAGGTGCTAGAGACACTCTACAAGCCCTGACCAGGATAGCCCAGGCAAGCCTGATCTCGTCAGATCTTGGAAGCTAAGCAGGGCCAACCCTGGAAAGTATTTGGATGGGAGACCTCCAAGAATACCGGGGCTGGGAGGCAGAGGCAGGCTATCAAGCCCCTTCTCTGGAGTCACCAGAGGTCGCCTTGACTTCCAGACATGAGCACACGCACGCACACAAAATGCAAAAAATATGTTTAAAAAAAGGAAAAGGAAAAGAGACACTCTACAAGAAGTGATTATTTGCCAAGCTCTCTAAATGTGAGTTCCACAAAGAAGAGCTGGACTTCATGGCTGACTGGATTTGGGGGGAAAGGGCTAGGGATGGACCCCCACAAAGTGCAAGATGTGTTGGGGTGGGAACCCCCACAAACCCGGCACCAACTACAACCATTTCTCCAGAAAGTTCTCCACTGAGTGGGACAAAGAGGCAGCTAGTAAGTTAGCCCTCACCACATGGAGACATTGACTGGAGGAGCAAGGGTGCCATTTGAAATGTGGACTGATCATAAAAATCTAGTGGCCCTACACACACCCAGGCGCTTGAGTGCCAAGCAACTATGGTGGCCGAAGTTTTTCTCTAAGTTCCGCTTCACCCTCCAGCACCTCCCTGGGAAATCAAACTTTCTGGCAGATGCTCTGTCCTGCCAGTCAAAGGGAAGAGGTGGCGGACTCCATGTTCATGCCCACTCAAATGGGGGGGCAGTGGTTACGCACAGCCGTGCAAAGGAGGGGCTTTCCCTTGACACAGATCCATGGATTTACAAATGTAAATCTGCCATCACAGAGGGAGACATGGAGGAAATCCAACAAGAAGGCTCACTAGAACAGCGGGGGAATGGCTGCTGGTACCGGGGGAGAGACTGTACGTGCCCAAGACTTCGCTGGGGGAAATCTTGAATCTGGGGCAGGAAAGTAAACTGGCGGGGCACTATGGTTACCTGAAAACCCTGCATCTCCTCCAGAGACAATTCTGGTGGCTCCGCATGAGGGCTGACATCTCCCAGTATGTAAGCACCTGCAAAAAATGCCTGATGGGGAAACAGAGGCCAGGGAAGCCTCCCAGGACGGTACAACCTCTTGGGACCCCCCAGAGGCCATGGGCTGTTATTTCAATGGATTTTATAACCAATCTGCCACCTAGCAGAGGAAAGTTATATGGGCAGTGGTTGACCTGTTTTTGAAACAGGCACATTTCATCCCCTGTAAGCAATTACCTTCGGCCAAAGCGCTAGTGAAGCTGTTTATGCATCACCTCGTACGCTTGCACTCCCTTCCCTGAAAGATAATATCTGATCAGGGTTCGCAATTTGTGGTTAAATTTTGGAAGGAGCTAATGCAGGTTTTGGGAATACATCAAGGTCTCAGTAGTGCTCACTACCCAGAGACTGATGGGCAAACAGAACGGGTCAATCAGGTGGTCGAGCAGTTCCTTAGATGTTTCACCAATTACCAGCAGACCTCCTTCCCTATGCAGAATACAGTTACAACAACTCAATCCACAGCGCCACTGGACTATCCCCTTTCAAGGCAGTGCATGGATATGAGGGAGCTCCCCTCCCCATAGTAAACACACAAGAACCTGGCTCAGGGGATTTACATACCTGGTGGTCAGACGTGAAGGGCCAGTGATCCACCATACAAAAGACATTGATCAAAGCCAAGGAGGATTATAAAAACCAGGTTGACAGGGGCCAAGCCCCCAAGTGGGAGTTACAGCCTGGAAACTCAGTGTATCTCTCCACCAAAAACTTGAGGGGCTTGCAACCAGGGAGAAAACTTGGGTGGAAATACATTGGCCCGTTAAGGTGTTAAGAGTGATTAATAAGATGGCCGTGGAACTTGAATTGCCTAAGACAGTCTAAAGCATGTCCACCCTGTTTTCCATTTCAGTCTATTGAAGAAGGATCCGGGATTGAACAAATGGAGGCCTTGTCCAGCGGTTCCACCCCTCTAATGGTGGATGGTGAACCCCACCATGAAGTGGAAGAGATTCTTGATTCTAAATAGAAGCAGGGACATTTATACTACCTAATAAAGTGGAAGGACTTTGATCAGTCTCACAATGAATGGGTTTGACAAGAACATGTTAGAGCCCCCTCCACTTGTTCACACATTCCACAAAAAATACCCTCTCAAACCGGCAGGTTGAATGGGCCTTGGGGGGGGGAGGGGGGAGGCAGAATGTCAAACTCGCTCTGCATTTTATGGCTTGTTTGTCATGGCAACCAAGTAAAGGGTGTGGGAGAGTGTGAAACTGAAATTCTTTCGCTTTGCCAGGCCACTTTGAAGTAGCTTGCACCCTTATCACCTCTGGGAGCCCGTATGTCCTTGGTACTCAGCTTCATCTTACATACCAGAGGGATGGCATAGTAGTGGGGGGTAGTTAGCCATTGCTTTGGGCGGGTGGAATAACAAGGGGTGATTGGTCCTGGGACTTTAGGGCCCCAGTTTGAACCTTGTATATCTGTTGCATTCGCACCTTTAACCTCAGTTCTAACACAACCAGTGTCCAGTCTGGATCCTATCAATGTTTCAATAAACCTATCATTCTCCTGATTTATCCAGGAGTCATAAAATCATAGAACCACAGAATCATAGCGTTGGAAGGGGCCGTACATACCATCTAGTCCAACCTTCTGCCCAATGCAGGACCAGCCTAAAGCATCTCTGACAAATATTTGTCCAGCCTCTTCTTGAAAGCTATCAGTGAAGGAGAGCTAACCACCTCTCTAGACAGCTGGTTCCACCTGACAGCTCCCTCCCCTCTCCAAACTCTGCCCTTCTCAGGCTTTCCCAACCTGGAGCTGGCAACCCTGTTAGTTTGACTTCCAGTAAGAACACGGTATACCAAAACTTTAAAATCAATCATTGCAATAACAATATATCAGCAGCAGCGTTCTAACATCATTTAAAAGAAGCATCAAGGCAAAACTAATCACAAAACACCTAAACTAACCAGACATCTGGGTAAACACAATAGCATGACACTAGAAAGATCAAGCAATAATCAAAGCATTCCAAAGAAAAATTGTCGCTATATTGGGTGGCCCCATTTGAGTAAGGCACCCATCTCATTTCTGATGGTAAAGACACCCGAACAAGTTCCCTAAGATCTTAATTCCTGGGCACATTGGTAGGAGAGCAGGCAACTGCTTTGTGATGCAAATATAGTAGCTCCATGTGAAACACCGAGTCAGTGGGGAAAGGGAGATAGTGAAATGACTTCCGCAAGATAAAGCTTACTGTTTTGATGTCCTGGATAGATATGGGAGATACAGCAGGACTATAATTCACCTTAGACCTAGAGACTCTCTACACAGTCCTACGAAACATCACAATGTAGCCCTTGTATCCTCCCCACCCCCCACAACCTAGTCCCTTTTCCCCACAACCTAGACCCTTGGTAGAATAGCCTAGCTTTAGCCTGCAAGAGATCCCAAGTTTGATTCCTGGCAATGGTCTTGCAGGAGAAAAGGCTAAGAAGTGATGCAAATATATCTGAGATAGTCAGAGTAGCGTAAGGATCAATGGCTCCTGGGTGCCAGTCATTTGGATCTTAAGTGTTCATTCCACATGAGCCTCCCTTCCTCCATTGCTGAGGCAGTCCTCTGCTGCAAAGTGTGCTTCCTCTGATGATAGACACTTCCACTTGCACAGGGATCACTGTTTTTCAAGAACCCCTAAAGTGCCTAGTGCAAGAGGAATGTGCCCCACAGCAGAGGACTACCTCAGCAATAGATGAAGAGAAACATACGTGGAACAAAAGGTATAGGATTCAAGGTGATATACTGATAAGGATTACACAAAGTATGTAGTAAAAGAGGAAGGACAGCAGCTGATGAAATAGGTGAATCCTGTTAACTCACAGAGAGATAGTGTTGTCCTAATTACCACTTCTTTTCCTACCTAAAGCCTACCAGCCTTTCTCCCAAATGCAATCTAAATTCTGTATCCATATTATTGAAAATTAAATAAATGTGCATCATCTATTCTATCTGGAAAGGAACTCCAACATATTTATTCATGACTGTGCTTTTCAAATAGGGCATGCATTTTCTTTCCTTTGTACAGTTCTGCAGCTCACTCATTCTGCTCTAAGATACTGAGATGCAATTCATGCAATCCTTCATCACTCACCTCTTGACCATGGCCCGAGTGTGCCAAATGCAGGGAAAAGGTTCCTTTAGTACTGTCCTGTAGTTCCTGTTCAAGTCCCTTCCTGCCAGCGAGCAACGATAGTTCCCAACAATCACCCCATCAGGGTTTAGCATGGGTACAATCTTGAATATGAAGAGATCCCGAAGGAGCTGAGCATCAAGAGAATCACTTAAGATGAAATCCAGGAAGCCTCTCATCACCCAGGAACTATTTGTCTCCCCAGGGTGGACCCTGGCACTTAGCACAACAGCTTTCTTTGCAGCAGCAGCAACGGAGCTCTTGGATGGATTGGTAATGGTGAGGAGGTATACTGTGTTCCCAGCTAGACTGTTGCACAGAGGGCGAACTTTGCAGTACTGAGAACGGAGAGGATCATTTACTAAAGTCAAGAGGTAGCGCTGCAAGTCAGAGTATGTGTATGGATAGAAATGAGCAAAATAACATGTGTCATGGCTGTGTGGGAAACACACTGTCCAGGTGAGGCAATACAATGTCTGACCATCCTCTGTGTTATACTTATAATACTTGATCTCACTACCCTCTCTTCTCCAGCCAATACCATTACATTCAGCATCCTTCTGAGAGTATAGGAGAGGCTTCATTCCCATGCTGTAGAGACTCTTGGATTTCATCAAATTGACAATGGTGAAGCGATAGGTGACAACCTTCCTTGTATTTTGTACTTGAAAGTAGAACCATTGTGTGTGCTTGCTGGTATAAAGATCCGTTCGCAACGTGAGCTCATATTCATACTCGCCTCTGAAATGCAGCCGTCATAAAAAGAAAATGCTTAGAAAGCCAGCATTCCCCTACAGAAAAAACACTCAGCATACAACCAAGCATGCATCCTAGAGGCAGATTTACTCCATCAAATGGGTAGCAGTGTACTGGGTTGATATATTTTGAAGTCACAGTGAGAATTTTTCCTGTCTTGACTGGAAACACTCCCTGTGTTAACAAAAAAGATGTTCCTCCAGTACTGCAGCCTGCTGGCTACATGTGGTAATAAACTTTGCTTTCAGAACTAAAATTCTTAAGCCTAAAAACCATTTATGCTCACGGAAATATTCATATTAATGTAGGATCATAACTTCATGTGCTCATTGCCGAGACAGTGAATTGGTTATGATGGAAGGCTCACAAAAGGGCAACACTGAAATGGAGACTCTCCTCTCCACACGTTACAGCCAGTGTTCCCTCTAAGCTGAGTTAGTGTGAGCTAACTCACAGTTTTTTAGCCTCCGGCTCACATATTTTTGTCTTAGCTCAGGAAGGATGGCTCCAAACTCATTTATGGAGTAGCCAAAGTGCCCGCTCGCAACTTTAATGCCCGTAACTCACAAAGTACAATTTTTGCTCACAAGACTCCACAGCTTAGAGGGAGCACGGGTTACAGCTCCAGCTTGTTTACTACACAGTCCTAACAGAAGATTCCTGAACATACTGAACATATTGAAGAAGGGATCTGGATATATTGTAATAATGAAAGCTATTTAACTTGTAAAGAGCTGCACTCAGTGAGACTGGAGGCATTTATAATGGACACACTGATTCTTTAAAAAAACTCCAGTAAGCCAATATACAAGAGCATAATAGAAGCTCAACAGAACCATCATCCTAGGCCTGAGGCAAGATTTTCTCCTTCTCTCTTGGATTCAGATAACTGTGTGCTGCTGTACAATTTCCAACCCACATACAATTTCCAGCTTCCCTTACTCACACCCTGACAGCTTTCTGGAGGTTCCCACTCTCAAAGCGTGATTCAAACAACAATTTAGTGTCTTCTGGACCTCTTAAGCTCATTGCAGCTGACTTCATGGGCTCTTGTGTCCCTCCAACTCGGGAACTGGTGAAAAAGGTACCCTTGGTGGCTGCAGGAGAAGAGGCGAGACTGTCTAAAAAGCATTGCAGATTATGATCACCATAACCAGGGATGTGTCCCTAGCCCACAAAATCCTGAACTTGGTCTTCCACATTTGCTACTAGTTGTGAAACATTTAATGCCCATGACGAAAACATATTAGGTCTCAGCTGACTAACATGATGTCAAACAGGCCACTTGTGCTGTTTTCTAACAAGCAAATATAATTAGAAACACCTGCACACTGACAGTTTCTTCCTCTTGTGGTGGCTAGGTCAAGGCAAAGAGGGAAGTTTTCTCTCAGAGTTTTACAATGAAAAGTAGTTGCAGAAGTATTCAGATATGATTGGAAAAGAAGAGAAGGAGTTGCTTAAATCTTTCCCTGTGAGTTCTTTTCCCATCAAATTAATCTTTCACAAGCTACTTCTCAATCGACAGACTGAAAGGTACGGGAAAAATTTTCTTCAGGTGAAAAACCAGCAGGAGGATTTTGAGTGACATCTCCACCATCTGCAAACTTCACAGTTGTTTTTCATTAGAAATAAAAAAGCCAGGTGACTGTTATATTTGTCTGCAGTGGTCAAAAGTGTCTAATAACGGAGTTATTAGTTAGGCACAAGCCTAATTACACATTACACTATTTAGGTGTTTGCCCCATGTCGTGTTTTCCCAAGGGGGTCTTTATTTATTTCTACCCCACCCTCCCAGCCAAGGCCAGCTCAGGGCGGCTTACATAAAAGAATAAACACATCAATAACAATTTAAACAATCTTGAAAACATCTAAAACATTCCAACATTAAAAGATGCTGTAAACATTAAATACTACTAAAAGTAGACAGATTATTAAACGATTGTGGCCATCAGTCAGTAGCATAATCTGGTGATCGGTCCATAGATCTATCCCAATGCTTTGCAAGCCTCAGACCAATCAGCATGGTAAATCAGCATGGTAAATCGGTCCAAACTGCGGGGAGTTTAGCACCAATGCTCCGCGCAAGCCGCCATCTTGGATATCCATCTTGGACATCTCATTTATTTATTTATTTATTTGGATTTATACCCCGCCCTCCCAGCCAAGGCCGGCACAGGGCGGCTTACTTAAAATCAGCAGAAAACATTTAAATAGTGCAATAAAACATTTAAAAACAGTATTTAAGAGATTACAATTCCATGATAAGTGCTAGT
Source organism: Gekko gecko (assembly GCA_029375565.1). NCBI lineage: Eukaryota > Metazoa > Chordata > Lepidosauria > Squamata > Gekkonidae > Gekko > Gekko gecko. The sequence goes on from JAPDNY010000003.1 coordinate 88,425,760, forward strand.
TTTGCTGTTATAGAGTTCATGATGGCTACCATCGGCTCTCTCTTCCCATGGTCGGCACAGATCTTCTATAGGTATCTTTCAGGTGTCCCTCCGACGGCTGGCGTGGTCGTTAATATAAGTTCCAGGGCAGCAAGGCTTCTCATCCTAGTTGTTAGAGGTGGTGGCGGCTCCAAAAGCCTGGTGGAAGAGCTCCATTTTACAGGCCCTGTGGAACTGTAATAGGTTACACAGGGCCCTGGTCTCCTCTGGGAGTTCATTCCACCAGGATGGAGCCACCACCGAGAAAGCCCATGCCCTGGTTGTCACCAGCCTGGCCTCCTTAAGACTCAGGAGGGCCAATCGATTCTGGGCCCCTGACCGCAGTGCTCTCTGGGAAACATGTGAGGAAAGGCGGTCCCTCAGGTATGTAGGTCCCTGATCATAAAGGGCTTTAAAGGTAAGAACCAGCACCTTGAAATGAATTCAGTATGCTATCGGCAGCCAGTGCAATGCCTTGAGCACAGGCTGGATGTGCTCCTGAACTGGGAGTCCCATCAACAGCCTGGCCTCAGCATTTTGCACCAGCTGCAGCTTCTGGATTTGAGACAAGGGCAGCCCTATGTAGAGAACATTACAGGAGTCCAATCTCGAGGTGACCATTGCATGGACCGCTATTGCCAAGTCACTGCATTCGAGGAAGGGAACCAACTGCCTAATCAGCCGAAGAAGGCAAAAGGCTGCCTTGGCAGTGGCTGCTACCTCAGCCTCCATTGTTAAGGAGGCATCTAGGAGCACTCCCAGACTCCTAACCTCTGGTGCTGGCACCAAAGGTGCCCCATCGAAGGTTGGGAGTGGGATCTCTACCCTCGGACCACCCTGACTCAGGCAAAGGACCTCCATCTTCATCGGATTCAGTTTCAGCCAGCTCAGCCTAAGCCAACCAGCCACAGCTTGTAACGCCCTGTCTAGATCTTCTGGTTTGGAATCGGACTGATTGCTGAACAACAGATAGAGCTGGGTGTTATCTGCATACTGGTGACATCCCAGCCCATGCCTCCGAGCAATCTGGGCAAGAGGGCGCATGTATGTAGATGTTAAAGAGCATCGGGGACAACACTGCCCCTTGAGGCACTCCACAATTCAGTGGGTGCCTCTGGGATAGCTGATCCCCCAGCGCCACCCTTTGTCCCCAACTTTGGAGAAAGGAGGCAAGCCACTGCAAGGCCAACCCCTGGACCCCACTGTTGGTGAGGTGATGGACCAGTAGCTGATGGTCAACCGTGTCAAACACTGCCGACAAGTCTAACAACAACAGCACTGCCAGTCCGCCCTGATCCAGATGCCTCCGGAAGTCATCTGTGAGGGTGACCAGTGCCGTACCCATGGCCGGGGCGAAAGCCAGACTGGAAGGGATCTAACATGGAAGCGTCATCCAAGAAGCTCTGCAACTGCACAGACACAGCCCTATTATCTTGCCCAGATAGGGCAAGTTGGAAACCGGCCAGTATTTCGCCAATTCAGCAGGGTCCAAAGATGGCTTTTTCAAGAGAGGGCGGACCACTGTCTCCTTAAGGGCCCCTGGGAACCGCCCCTCCAAAAGGGACTTGTTGACAATCTCCCATAGAACCCCCTGAAACCCCTTGTGACCAGCTTTAATTAGCCACAAAGGGCACGGAACAAGGGAGCAAGTAGTAGGGCATACAGCCAGGATCACCTTGTCAGCTTCCTCTAGGCTGAGTGGGCTGAAATGATCCATAACCAGACTAGAAGATGTGCATGAAGCCTCGAGTTCACTCACTGTATCAACTGTATCATGGCAGAGCGACAAGACTTTACCTGCAAAATAGCTCACAAAAGCCTCACAGCCAATGTCCAATTCCCTAGTGTTTGGTTTGCTACATGGCAAAGTAGTAATCAATCGGATTGTGCTAAATAATTGGGTTGGGCGTGAGCTTGCAGATGCAATCGTGGCCATGTAATATTCTCTCTTAATGGCTTTGATTGCCATCTCATAGGATCTCATAAACGTCCTATAAGATGTTCTTGTAGTTCCGTCACGAGTACGCCGCCACTGTCTCTCTAGCCAACCTAGTCCCCGCTTCATCAGTCGCAACTCCTGGGTAAACCATGGAGCGAGCCTAGAGCAAGGGCGCAGAGGGCGTCGGGGAGCGATCTCGTCGACGGCTGTCGAGAGTTGGCTATGCCAATCCTCTACCAGCTCATCTAGCAAGCCACCAGGGGGTATCGGATCCCGAAGGGCCATCTGAAACCTCATAGGGTCCATCTGACTCCTCGGGTGAGCCAAAATAGGCTTGTCAGACATGCACTGAGAATTCTCTGTTAACATCTAATTCCCAGGCATACAGAAGACTAATTTGGACTGGGACTGTTATGCCTGGGGAGAAAGGACTTAGAGTCCCCCTATGCTGTTCTTCTGACTTGAAATGAACCTGAGGAGCCACTATTGGCTCCATGGAGGAAATTTTTAGATAGCCCATTGGTACACGTATAGCCAATTAGTATATGTAAGCTTTACCAGTGGAACAAACAGCAGTTCCTTGGGACCATTTGAGGTTGACAAAATGGCACAAGGCGAGAGGCTTAAGCTCCCAGTGCAAATTGGGCCCTTGCACACCTGGAAATTAAGCTTCAACACATAAGTCCCAGCACGAGTTTGATGGACCTTTGCTGCAATCCATACATCATCAGCTTTCCCTACCTGGTTCTTTAAGTTCACAGCACAGGTCAGCAGGCTTGCTCCTATGATGTCATGAAGACACTTCTTCCCCTCCCCAAAGCCCAGAGCTGTTTTGCAAAGTTATGGGGGGTTTAAAAAGTGGAAGAAGAATATATAAATGGGCATGCACTACTTTCAAAGATAAAGAAGACAGCATGGGGAAAAGGCAAGTTGTCAGCTGATCCAGCATTTCATTTTCTGACATGTATATGTGCAAGTGAAGCCATGGCCACACTGTGAGTGGACGCACTGTGAACACTGTTTAGTATTACATTTATCTTTATCCATATATAATGCTTTTTAAAAAAGAAATTCTGATGATTAAGATGCTTATATGACCTCAGTTCTATGGAAGGTATCAGTTCTTTGCACTGATGTGAATGACGCCTTCCATCAGTGATGGGCAACTGATTGTGCTATTGTGCATGAACAGGGACACAGGACAGTAAATCTATATTTTCTATTCCAAAACCAAACAACAACAAATATAAACTGAGTACTTCCGCCTTACACATCTCCATCATCAAAAATACTGTTCCACAGTATGAGGAGCGTATAATTTGGAACATACAGACACATATAAAAAGGCTGCAGCCGGCAGAAAACGTGGGGTCAAAGTGTCCTTTGAGGTTTTCTTCCTACAGCAGCTTTAACTACTCAGCGGTGACAAGACAAGGTGCTGTTTAAAACTGAGCAGCAACCTGATCACAAAACACATCAGCTGAGATCTATAAAAAGCAATGTAGTAGAATCTAGAGTTTTTTGGAAAACATTATGTATTTAATGCAGTTATGATATTTTCAGGTTAAATCATTCATTAGTTTGCAATTAACATTCATCCAGGGGAGGGGGGTGTTTACAAATCAGGCTATTTTCAGATTTTATATTGCTGACTTGTTCTTATTTATCAAGAAAAATATGATATTATATGTGGTATGCCTTATTAATAACAACTTAATCTCAGACGATACATGCCAATACCTGGATCTATGTAGTAAACAATAGTTCCATACTCCTCTCCCATGACTTGTGGTGCCGTTTCATTTCCTGTTGGCTGATAGAAAGGTTCAGGTTCAGTAGGAACCCACTCTAGCAAAACACAAAATAAAATACATCTTTTCATTGCTGCTTTATTTGTACATTCAGAGAAAAGTAAATTTTGTTTACTTATATGTTGGATTTATTGCTCTGGGCGATGTATAACAAAGTGAAAATCACTAAATGACAACTGAGGTATTTGTCCCTTCATCAATTTCTTGCTGTATTCCAATTTCAGTTCAATTCAATCCCAAATAACTATTTTGGCATGACAAGGCATATAAGTATCAGAAAGGATTTGTTAGGAAATTACTACTTAAACTGGAAAGCTATATAACAGTATATGCACTGTAAAATAGCTGGGCCCTGTTTAAACAGGAGCAGATAAAGTATTTATTCAAAGACATAAACATCCTCAATGATCAATCTCTTAAGAACTGTTTAACAAGAATTTTTCTGTCATCAGGATGACAGAAATAAAGGTATGATGAAAATGTGCAGCTGATACAAAGTTATGATAATACACAGATGTTGCACAAAATGAACTGGGTGACTTCATGAATTAAAGCAATAAGCATTGAACAGACATTAATATAATGTAAAGTTTACATGTGGGGAAAACAACATGAGTACTGAGTTCTCAAACATAAAACCGTGCATATATTATATTTTGCCTACTTCTTCATCGGAAAAATAAAAGTGTGAAATGGTCTTTTCCAAACCCAAACTGTGTTTTAATCTAGAATAGATTTAAATACCTTGAGAATCCCTGCTCTACTTTTTTGCTGTGAAAAAAGTTTTTTACGTTGTCGAAGGCTTTCATGGCCGGAGTTCATTAGCTGCTGTAGATTTTCCGGGTTGTGTGGCCGTGGTCTTGGCATTGTAGGACCTGACGTTTCGCCAGTAGCTGTGACTGGCATCCTCAGAAGGAGTATACCGCATACCATGCAGCTGTGGACAGGTCTACATCATCGGGACCACACAGCATCGCATTCAGACAAGAATAAAAGAACACGAAAGACACTGCAGACTTGGCCAACTTGAAAAATCAGCAGTGGCTGAACATAGCCTAACCCAAACAGGACACAGTATTTTGTTCCAAGACACTGAAAGGCTGGATAACACTTCCAATTATCATGTCAGATTACACAGGGAAGCCATTGAAATTCACAAACATAAACACAATTTCAACAGGAAAGAAGAGAGTTTAAAAATAAATAGGGCATGGTTTCCTGTCCTGAAAAACACAAAAGGCTCTACATCTTACAGTAGCACTACGGATAAGATTAGAATTTCAACAGCCAATCCACATACAAAAGAACCTACTCAGGAAACAGGAAAGCACCTCAGGAAACAATCCATATACAAAAGAACCACCTCAGGAAAGCTCCTCTGTTAACATGTTCATAGCCTGGGGAACTCCTACAAGATAATGACTCAGCCCTACCCCACCTTCTGGAGTAGATATAAATTACCTGCCTACCATTTTTCTTCTCACCTTGACACAGAGAGTTCTCCATCTTTCTGTGTTATACCTCTGAGGATGCCAGTCACCGCTACTGGCAAAACGTCAGGTTCTACAGTGCCAAGACCACAGCCACACAACCCGGAAAATCTACAGCAACTAATTAAAAAAGGTTTGTTTGAATATGAATGAATTTTTTAAAAACTGTGCATCATATTTTAGTATTAGCCCAAGAGGCTCTTAAATTTTAAGTCTATTTTCAGTGTGGATCAGTACTAATGGAAACTAAGATCTCTTAAACCACAGTTCCTACACAGCCAGTAACTGTTACAGCAAAATATCATTCATGCAAAATATTACATTCCAACCCATAACTCAGATTACCAATGTGGTGGATGTGATCCTGGATTACTTCACATTCTATTGGCCAGAGTGGGGCCAGAAGTGAATCTTTACAGTTGGGAAGAGAAAAAAGGTTCCGAGGTTCTCGTAAGCGGAGAACAGCAGGATCCGCTGGATGGTCAAGCAGAAGTTGTTTGCTTTTAAGAAGTGCTGTCTTCATCATAAATGAGCCTGCAAAAAGAGAAAGAAAAAAGAAAAATTGCATAGTGCCATTTACTTCTTAGCAGGTCCCCAGGAAGCATGCTGCTACGAGGGCTGAAGGATGCATTTCTTTCTTTGCAGGGCAATCCTCATTTGGGCTTTCAGCTTACTTACAGAGTAGCTTCTTGTCTTCATGACGTTCTGAGCTAACCCTCTTTTGGAAGTTGCTTGGCTTTAACATGTACTGAGAGCTCTTCTGCCAGTTCTCAAGAGGGAAAGAGGAGTTCTGAAGAGTCTGTTCATCGCCTAAGAAGAACAGTATTACTACTGTTACTACTAGTCTTGCTGTGAAAACCTTATCACTTGAACCATTTGAACCTAACCTGAACAAATACCAGCCAATGTCCATTATTTCATCCATAATTCTTGCAATGAGCCACTACTCTGACAAAACAAAAACTCAATTTAAAAACAACTAAAATTGTATTGGCAGGATCAAATTTTTCTACATCAGTACCATATCAATATCAGCTGCACAACATGGACTTTGTTAAATGAAATATGTATAACATATGAACATCAGATTAGACAGACAAAGACATTAAGGCTGTGTTTCTAGGTACTCGTATTTAGAAGTAAACACTATTAAAATCAATGAGATTTGATTGAAAGCAAAAGAGTAATGGAAAAGCTGGTGCTTTATTTTCTCCAGCACTAAATCAGAAGTGCTATCTTGATATTTTCACCAGTTTGTAAATGCACGGATTTTAAAATATTGATTAAAAGGCTGACAATGGTTCTTTTGCACACTTAAATTAGGCCACAGAGCTCCTTCTAATTGCTCAAAAGAAAACAAATGTGTGAAGGGTTACTTGCAAGCCCAGAAAATGTATTTTTGATACCTATTTGGAAACAGCTACATTGGCTGCCAATCTATTTCTGAGTTCAATTCAAGGTGATAGATATGACCTTTAGAGCCCTTTATGATCAGGGACTCATATTTAAAGGATCATCTTCTTCCATATGTCCCTGTACATCGACTACAGTAACCAGGAGGCCATATGTTGGCTATCTCACCATTTAGGGTGGCCCGTCTTGCATCAACCAGAGCCCGGGCCTTTTTTATTGTAGCTCCAGGTCTGTGGGAGGGGCTCCCTCAAGAGGTGAGAAGGGCCCCCTTCCTTGGAGATCTTCAGGAGCTGCAGCAAGGCCTGCCTGTTTGTCACAGCTTTTGAGTATGAATTGGCAGGGGCTGGGTGGAGGGATATGGGGTTTGTTCTTTTACTTTTTGCTTTTAAACTGAAAATGTTTTTAACTATTATTGTTAGTTGCCTTGGAGCATGAAGAAAGGTGAGATATTAATGTTTTAATAAATACTGAATACATTTTCTGGCTTTCTGGGGTGTCATATATTCCCAGCACGACCAGATAGCTGAGCAAATAATGAGAAAGTTGGCGAATCAGATGCAGCTGATGGAAGGTGCTCCTGACCACTATGCCAACCCGCTCTTCAGATAGCAAGACATGGTCCATGAGAACCCCAAGTTCTTAACCTGCTCTGAAAAAGCCAATATTGCTCCATCTAAACCAAGATGATTCAGTCCCTCTAGAATATCAGCCTTCCCCATCAGTATTACCTGTATCTTGCCTAGATTCAGCTTCTCTTTGTTATGCCTTAGCCATCTGACCATAGCCTCAAATTACCAGTTTATAACCAAAATGGATGCATCTGGAGGTTTGTATAATGAAATACAGAGCTGGGTATCATCTGCATATTAATGACACTGTACCTGAAAGCTCTGGACAATCTCATTCAGCAGCCTCATGTATAGATACACACACATGTATATATACACATACTCATGTACATATATATACACACACACACACATACAGAGAGAGAGCATGGGTGAGAGAATAGAACACTGTGCCACTGCACAAGATAAATTCAACCCAATTGATTCTGCACCTCTAGTTGAGATCCTTTGTGTGCAGTCAAAAATAAAAGAGTAAAACCACCAGAGGGTTACATCCTCAATACCGACTCCATATTCAAGCTGATGGATAAGAATAGACTAGTCCACTGCGTCAAAGGCTGCTGAGAAGTCCAATTGTCCCATCCAGCTTTAAAAAAGGATCATCCACTAGTGTAACTAAAGCTGTCTCAGTACCAAACCCAGGCCTGAAGCCAGACTGAAATGGGTAAAGGGCAGAAGGGTCATCCAGAAAGCCCTGGAGCAGCTCTGCCACCACACACTCTATGACCTTCTGTAGAAAAGGTAAATTGGAGACTGGCCTGTAACTGGCCACCTCATCTGGAGCCTATGAGAGTTTTTTGTGCAAAGGTCTAATAATTGCCTCCTTCAAAGGCCCAGGGAGGAATGGATGGTTTTCACTAATGGATTCAATACCTTTTCCCAGCAAGAAAAACTCTGCAACAAGGAAGAACAACTTGTTATAAAGTTCAACAGGTGTAAAAGATCCGTCAGGCTGGAGTCTACGGTCTTACCTCTGAAATAGCCATAGTATTGGAGATGCTGATACATAAATCTTTCGTAGGGATCTTTAAAAGACTGTAGAAAGAAAATTACTGAGCATTGAAAAAGGCAGGATGTTCTGCTTATGGTCTCAATCTCATTTAACAAAGTCTGCTCTCGATGCTAGCAAAAAAAAGGAAATGATAAAACATCTAAAATATCTAAAAACAGGCCCAGAAATTTTGGGTCTTACAATACTCTTCCACAAGTTTCAAAGTGTAGCCAATGAGTCAAAGTTTCCTCGTTGACATTGCCTCTTACTAAAAAACCTGAATTTCATCCCTCCCCTCCCCTTCAGTAGTCCTACCAATTGTTATCAATCCAGCAATAACCTATAGATCATCCTCAGCGATGGCATGTGATCACCCAGCCTTTTTTCACAGCAGATCTTGCATCAGGCCCGTAAGCCAGGATTTTGTAATTCAGGGGACCTTGAAATAAGTCAGGGGGCACTGACATCACAAAAATAAAAATTAATTTTTTAAAAAACTCAGCCTTGCCTGTTGGAGTGGGCAGGAGCAGTTGGAGCAGGCAGCCGCTCCGCCACGGAGGCCTCCCACGGGCAGGGCAAGGGGCTCCAGCGGTAATAGGGTGAGGGGGTGGGGAAGCAAGTCACGTTTGGGGAAGGGGGGTGGAGATGGCAAGGGGCCCGGGCTAGATGGAAGTTGTGGGGCCTTGGCAGGAAGTCAGGGGGCCGGGCCCCAAAAAGCCCCACCGTAGCAACAGGCCTGCCTTGCATTTTGCACTGACCTGTCCTTCAAAGGCTGGATCTGCCGGACACATGTTGTCGCGTGCAAGGGCTCAGTCCGCCACCTCCTGAGGAAAACCAGAACGGGGAGAAAGTCACAGAGAGAAGAGAGTAATAAGCAGCATCTTTTGCTGCAGCTGCTGTGGATTTTCCCGGGTTGTGTGGCCGTGGTCTGGGCATGGTAGGACCCGACGTTTCGCCAGGAGCTGTGACTGGCATCCGCCAGTCACAGCTCCTGGCCAAACGTCGGGTCCTACCATGCCCAGACCACGGCCACACAACCTGGAAAAATCCACAGCAACGAATGAACTGCGGCCGGGGAAGCCTTCCGACAGCATCTTTTGCCTTCTGAAGCGAGAAGGCCCGAGACCTTACCGTTTTCTCCTCTGAAACCACTAAAAGGATGTCAGGAATCCTGGGGGGGAGAAAGCGAAGACAAAGACAAGGGCAGGCGCCGGTTAAGTTTCGGCAAAAGGAGGAAAATAAGAGAGTAAGAAATCTCAAACAGGAGAGTGAGAAACCTCAAACAGGAGAGTGAGAGATCTCAAACAGGGGAGTGAGAGATCTCAAACAGGAGAGTGAGAGATCTCAAACAGGGGAGTGAGAAATCTCAAACAGGGGAGTGAGAGATCTCAAACAGGAGAGTGAGAGATCTCAAACAGGGGAGTGAGAAATCTCAAACAGGAGAGTGAGAGATCTCAAACAGGGGAGTGAGAAATCTCAAATAGGAGAGTGAGAAATCTCAAATAGGAGAGTAAGAAATCTCAAATAGGAGCGTGAGAGATCTCAAACAGGAGAGTGAGAGATCTCAAACAGGGGAGTGAGAAATCTCAAACAGGAGAGTGAGAGATCTCAAACAGGAGAGTGAGAAATCTCAAATAGGAGAGTGAGAAATCTCAAATAGGAGCGTGAGAGATCTCAAACAGGAGAGTGAGAAATCTCAAACAGGAGAGTGAGAAACCTCAAACAGGAGAGTGAGAAATCTCAAACAGGAGAGTGAGAAATCTCAAACAGGGGAGTGAGAGATCTCAAACAGGAGCGCGAGAGATCTCAAAAAACTTTGCCAGCCCTACTTTAGGGGGGGCAGCCTTTCTCCCCGAGTGGGCGCCCGACTCTGCCTCCTCCTACGGCGCTCTCCCCTCTCCCGGTCCCCGCGCGTTTGCCTGGAGGGCCTTCCCTATGGCGACGGCTTTGGTCGCTCACAACAAGACACACACCCACACCCACACCCACACACCCCTCCGTGTGGAGGAACGGCCGCCTCTGGCTCCGGCTCCCTGGCCGCTGACAGGCGCCGCCGGCTGAGGCAGCTCTTGAGCGAACAATCCCCGCCCTCCAGAGGCCTCGCTCGCTCTCGCTCTCCCGCGCCTGCCACACGCTCCGGGGCGGGGGGGGGGGCACGCGGTGTCCGGGCAACCGGCCAGGCCAGAGCCGGGGCCGCGGAGGGGACTGACCGGCCGCCACGCGGGCGGGATTCGTGGGCCCCGCGGGCAGATTGGACCCCTCCGCAGGCCCGAGCACGTGCTGAGGGCACCGGGGCCGAAGGGGGCACCGCGAAGCCGGGGGAAGGGGGAGGCGGGAATGTGGAAAGACGCCTCTCAGGCCGCGACTACTGGGACTTCTGAGACGTTGGACTTTGTGAAATGTTAAAATATAGATGTTGTCTCGCATTTATGCAGCCAAACTTGCATATCGCCAAAGCCTGGCTTCGTTTGCACAGTTTCCATTGTGTTATTATCATATATGGATAAGTGTTCGCATGGCTGCAGCCTGCCTTGTACAGCTGGTCAGAGGGGTCAACCCCTGAAGGGGACTGCTGGGCCAGCCTGGTGGAAAGGGGGGGGCACCGGGACGGGTCAGTGCTGCTTTAGGGCACCGGGAGCCTCCCCCCGCCCCTGGCTGGCACCCCTTCCCGCAAACTGTAGCTGGCTGCTCTTGCTACAGAGCGGGCAGGCAGGAGGCACCAGATTTTGAAGGCTGCCTCAGTTTGATGTAGTCGTTAAGTGCGCGGGCTCTAATCTGGGAGAACCGGGTTTGATTCCCCACTCCTCCTCTTGCACCTGCTGATGTGACCTTGGGTCAGTCACAAGCTCTGGCACAGCTGGTCTTGGAAAAGAGCAGTTTCTCTCAGAGCTCTCTCAGCCCCACCCACCTCACAGGGTGTCTGTTGTGGAGAGGGGAAGGGAAAGGAACTTGTAAGCTGCTCTGAGACTCTGAAGGGCGGGGTATAAATCCAATCTCTTCTTCGCTCTCTTCTTCTGATAAGACAGCCTCCCAAATGGCCTCCCACTTGCACACCCCTGGTCAGAAGCAACTTCCACTGCAGACGTTGGCAGTGGAAGCCTTAAATCTCATTACTGAGAACATACCGGGCCACTTTGACCTTTAAGGAAAAAGAACCTCTTCTCCAGAACAGGCTTGACCTACAAAACGCTGGCGAACGGTCGCAGAGCTGCTTTCAAAAATACAGCAAGCTTGTTGCACCCATGTTCCTGGGATTTTATTTTTTTTAAAAAAAACCCTATGTTCCTGTATAAATTAAAATTGTAAATCAGCCCCACACCTTTCATCTTCACTTCCCTTCTCACTGAAAATCGTATTCCTTTCATTATATAAGAATCTTGTGTATTTGCAACCACAAAACACCTCTTCTGTACTTGTAAATAAAATCAAATTAGAGTAGTAGGAAGCAATCATCTAGGCCTCAAAATTCTCCCGGGAATGGACAAGAGCTTTATATTCCCCCACAGGATCCCAGAGGAGAGGGATGGCAGGGTCTCAGATAATTACTCTTGGCATTCTACAATTAAGGATAGATCAGTCTCCAATTTTGACATATTTCCCTCACCGTTTTTGCCCTAGAATTGAAACCAAACAAATGGTTATCCTTGTATCTGTTAAACACCTTTATTATGTTGTATGACAATTTACTGCTCACCTTCCCAGATGTATGGACTGGTAATTTCCAATTTACTTCAGTCTCTGTCTGGACTGTAATTGGCCCTTCCTGGTAACTAACCCTTCCCCTTCTATGTGTAGTGGTTGAGGAAATTCTGTGTCACTGTGTCTGAAGTGTGCTTGCGCACAAACGCTTATACCTTGAATAAAACTCTGTTGCTCTTCAAAGTGCCCAACCCTGGACTCACTCTGTTCTGCTGGCTCAGAGCAACATGGCTCCCCACCTGGGTCTAGGATTACCTCATGTGTGTGAGGGACCAGTTTCAAGATTGAGATATAACAGTGCAACAATAATGTAATACAAATAACAAGTAAATAACAAAAACACAAAAGAGTGAACATTTGTGATACGATTTCATTTGTCAATCTAGATTTCAATCCGACTGTCCTGGGTATGAAACAATTCAGAAATATATAATCTGTAGAAGAAATTGTAATACAACCTATATTGATATTTGTATAATAAATATTTCTGTACCAGAGTTATCTTCACATCTGCAGTTCAAAGAAGATTCAGAAGTATAAAATTTTTTTTATTAATGTGTATGTACAAATTTACAGAGCCAGAAACTGGAGAAATACAAACAGTATTCAGCAATAAACTACCTTTTCTTTCAGTTTATAGGAAATCATTACCACCTGATTCAGAGTTTTAAAAACAAAACAACGGAAGGAACTAAAGACATTCACAGGTTGGATAAATATTCAGCCTGGCTTTCCACGGACAAAGACCCTACTTTTGTTGGAACGTGGCAGGGAGCAGGGGAGATGGGGGGGGAACGGGACTGGGCTTAGACAAGTTTATTCTCCCTCTTCACTAGTAGTAGCTTCTAAAGAATGGTTTGTGAGATTGGACAGAGTGTCAGAAGAGTGACCAGAAAGAACAGGGTAGGGGCAGGGCAAGACAAGTCAGCCAGGGCAAGCCCTGTGCAGATGGTACCCTGGCCAGCATCCAGTACGGGCTGCATGTTCATTACAGCAGCCTCTGGTACCGTAGAGAAGTCAGCAACTACACACAGACTGCTGAGCCAGTCACCCACGCCACTGCCTCGCCCTGCTCACCAAAAAAGACAGGAGGACCTTCTCCCTTTCAGTTGGGACTCAGGAGTGGTAGGATTCATACGGAATTCCTGCCTACATGACTGGCCACCAGGCTGCAGCCACATCAATGGAACTATTAGCATGTTGCAGCACCAAAGTGGAAATGCTCAAGGAAAATAGGACTGATACAGATAATGGCAGGAACACAAGTCTGAGTCAACAATCTCCAACAAAGAACAATGTTGCCCAAAACCAAGGCGCTGGCAAAAAATCAGGAACTGAACATATTCTGCAACTATTTGAAAAGAATATGCATCCTTCATTTGCCCATTCTCTAACAACCACCTGCAGACATTGCAAATGGCAATTATAGCTGGACATTTCGCAAACAGGAGTTAGACTAAACATTTTTTAGCTTAGCAAGGAAGAATGGAAATCACTGAATCCAGTTCCAACTCCACAGAGTGAATGAATCAGTTCTTAGTACCAGTTCTACCAGGAAACTGGACAGAACAGTATTCCAGCTTTGTTTGAGGTGGGATTTGTAGGAGCCTTTTACGACAGGCCAGCCTACACATTATTTCAGAGGTCTACTTGCTATAAACACCTCCAAAAGGATTTCCAAGTCCATGTGATCACTGTCAGATCATTCAACTGAAATGCATATCTCTTCTAAAAAGTACAGTTTATCTTACAACAGTAAAACATTTTGATATGAACTGTACATGTGTGGCTTAAAAAAATGGAGAAGGATAATTCATGTGCTTGAAGTGACTTTCCTCCTCTTGAGCCGAGCTCGCCAATCCTCAGGCAACGCCTCAAAATTAGCATTTCTCTCTGCCATGCCACTGTCAAAAGCAACAGGAAAAACATTAGACTAGCAGACCTACAGAGGAGGGCCTCCAAAGGTCAAAACTTTTCCAAAACCATGTCAGTCTGTGACAAGAGGACCAAGAACCTGCTTTCTTTGATACATTATACAATTAAAAACAATGTGTGTGTATAAAAACAGTAAAAAAAAATTCTGACACTATGATACCTTTCAAGGGTGTGTCAGATTTTCCTTTCTGAGGTGATTCTACAAATACTGCTACACTTTGTGTGTTTGAAAAATGAAGCTTGTCAGGTTTCCATCTTCATACATAACATGTAAGATTTCTGGTGCTATATGCTGTGACTGCCGGAAAAGGTACTGCACCGCAAAATCAATGGGCCTTCATCCACTTTTTAAGTACTACATCCCTACCTAAAACTCCCATTTTGTCTGAAGCTGTAGCAGAAGGAGTGACAATCAATGATTCTCCTTTAACTGCAGTTAACTGCAATTAGACTGACCTAAAGCTTGCCAATAATGCAAGACACTGAAACTCAAATAATATCTGGCTTTGTCAATACTTCACACCATATCTGCAAATGGCTCAAATAACCTAGAAATCTTGCCTAAAACAAGGTGCTCTGGGGAACAGGACAGGGAAGCCACAATAAGCCGTGTATCCTTGATCAATTTCAATCTGGCTTCGGACCTTGTTTTGGGAGGAAAAGCACTCTTCTTGCACTGGTGGATCTCAGAATACCACTGCATTAAGGGAAGGCTTTTTTTTTTTTTTTTGATCCTGCTGGATCAGAGACCATTCAATCCTACTGGAACACTTCAACTGCCATTGGTTTCAATACCTTGTATACAGAAAGTCATGGACGAGGAGGAATCAGGAGCTTGGGACCTGTCCTGTCAGGTTCCAGACTTCAAGCCTTTTGCCCATTCTGTTTACAGTATACTCAAGATGTTTGCATGAGATCATCTGAACCTCCATCATCAATGCCGATGACACTTTGCTCTGCATTCCTTTGAATAAGCTGTCAGACACAGTAGTTTATGTGCTAGGCCAGAGGCTGTGGCCAAGTAGCTGATGGGGAATAGGCTAAAGTTGAATGCAGACAAGCTGGAAGTATGCTGGCTAGTAAAGCACAGACTCAAGAGAATTTCCTTGCTCACATCGGACAGGAACATGATCGAATTTGACCACCTCAATTAGAGCATAGGGGTATTGTTGGATTCCAACCTTTTAGAAAATCAGGCAAATGCAGTGGCAAAGAATGCCTTTTAACAGTTGGATATAGTGCAAAATACTATTTCCTGAGTTCTGAGGATCCAGCTATATTAATCCATGCTTCTGCAACTCTGAAGCTAGGCTAGAGTAGCGTAGCACTCTTTATGTGGAGCTGTTCTTGAAATTTACATTGAAGCTTGAATTGGTGCAAAAACAAGGTTGCATTTACCTGTAACTGTTGTTCATCAAGTGGTCTTCTGTGCAGGCACACATGGGACTGCGCAGTTGCAGGCCAGCCACAAAAAAGATTTTCAAGCTTTCTAATAGACTAGGAGCACCCCTCCTCCCCCTGGCGCTTTCCCACCAAAACGCTCACATGACCAGCAGGAGGGGTGCTATTCCCTCAGTTCTCTCCATGCCGCCGCCGGAGACCCCTAGAAAAACAAAGTTCCAGAGAGTTCACAGCGGGGCAGGAGGGAGGGATGTGTGCCTGCACAGAAGACCACTCGATGAACAACAGTTACAGGTAAGCGCCACCTCGTTTTCATCACCATGGCTTCTGTGCAGTCCCCACATGGGAAGATTAGCAAGATCACTGAGTGAAGAAGGTGGGTGCGAAGCTCTCAGAAGGAAGCCACCAAGGACCACTTTATCAACAGTTGTTTAGCGGCACAAATTGACCTTCACCCAGAACTCTCTTGTACCAGAGCAGTAAGCTCTGTGCAAGTGTCCCCACCAAAATACATGTGGGAATGTGGTAAAGAAAAAAGAGCACTCGTTTGAAAAGAGCCATCATACATAGAGTGGTAATAAAGGGCTGTGCACTCAAAAACAGTGTGATAGTATCAACTGACCCGCAAGGATGGGTTGTGTGAGGATGCTGACCATGCATTACATGAAGAGTGAGAGACAACCCTTGGTAGGAGATTCCAGCAGGACATCACCTTTTGAAATTTCATGTATGCTCTCTCTAAGCTGTGGAGTCCTGTGAGCAAAAATGCTACTTTGTGAGCTACTGGCATTAAAGTTGTGAGCAAGCAATCTGGCTACTGCATAAATTAGTTTGCTCTGGAGCCGTCCTTCCTGAGCTAAGACAAAAATGTGCGAGCTGGAGGGCAAAAAACTGTGAGCTAGCTCAAACTAAGTCAGCTTAGAGGGAATACTGGGGTCTAAGTTAGAACCCTATCATAAATGAAGCACCATGTAAGTGTCAAAAATAAAACAAGGGTTTATACCCCTCTTTTGTAGCATGCTTAGCAATCCAACAAGGAAAAGATCAGAGAGGGTTGTTTGTTTTTTCAAATCAGTTGCCAAAAACATTCAACAGCACAAGAAGCAGGGTCCAAACCTTGCTGCAGTTTCTATAGAGACTCTCCTCCCCACTTAGAGATGCAAGGTCTGGTACTACAAGTGTGGTGTTTGCCACTGAGAAAAGTGAGAGGCTACTGCTACAATGCAGGAAAGGAGATGATCAGTGTATTAATTTGTCAGCAGGAGTGAAAATAAGCAGTTCTGCACGATGGTAATGAAGGCAGTGAAAAGAGGAGTGATGTGGCTAAAGAAAGGATGGACACAATGTGCTGCAAGAAAAAAAACTTGTATAGTCTGCAAAGCAATCTGTGCAGCAATATAGGCAGAGAAAAAGGCATAAAAATAGGTTGTCTTTTTCAGGGATTAGAAGTGCATTTCTCAATGACAAGGTTATTGCCTTGAATGAAGCATAAAGGCTAGGGCCTGGAATGTCATTTTGTGGGGCCATGCTAAGCAGCCCAGATCTCCAATCAGAATGCCAAGGAACTGGTGTCTGCTAAAACATGATTACAGTGCCTCCTTAACTCTGTGGAGCATTTGCACTAAAACCAGAAACAAAGTAAATATGCCCTTCATGTCAAGGTAAAGTACTGTCAAGACAATTAATATTGCAGAACATCAGGACCGGTAGCCCTCATATAGAGGAGAAGAGGACAAATTGTTGGATCTAAGTCCACCAAGTGACACAGGTGCACACAGAATTGCAGGAAGCCTGATGGACAAAACAGCAGAGGTGAAAGGATCTTGATCACCAGAGACCTTGTCAGTAGATGCCAAGGACGGAACTTGGCCTCTTGTGCAAGGACAAAAGGTATGCAGAACCCTGAGACATCATGTTAAGTGAAGGCGGGAAAGAAACGTGACTCAGGGATCCAACAACAAGCCTGTTATTGCCCCCAGAATGTTGTCCGACTGGACAGTAGAATTCACAGCGTCTGTGAGGAGGTCATTTACTTTAATGCTTGGCTCTGTTTTTTGAGGGGTTTTTGCTTGTTTATTTTGTTTATATTAATTCCTAGCATGGACTAGAGTAGGGTAACATGAGTGATCTGAACTAAAGGAACAGATTTATCATGCAGATCACCAGCATAGGCCATGAGCCACAGTGCATTAAGATACGTTCAAACAGAATAGTATGAAGGTCATAGTGGCCTGTTGATTTATAAACTAATGGGAAAGTGCAGTATAGAATGAAAAAGAAACAAACTGCATCCCAACTGGGTTTATTTTAGATCATTAAAAAACTCTGTACAGGTTAAATAAAGAGTAAGTGGTATTTGACCTGTAGGCCAAAAGGAATAGTATAGATGACCCATGGAATCCTGTCCTTATCCTTATATATAAAAGGATTTTCGTCATACCTTATATGGTGAAAATGCGCGCCGGAATCAGTTGGCTGAGGGACCTGTCAGTCAGAGACAGGGTCCCTTGCCACTGGCTGCCTTGCTTGCCTGCGTTGCTGCCATTGGCCCGCCAGCTGCCGCTCAAGACTGCTGGTGTGCCATTGGCTGGGAGGCGGGAGGCGAACGCTGCGAGCGAACACCGCCACCAGGAGCCAGGGAAGGGAGGCTGCGATGCCAGCCGACGGTGCTGGCCGGGGAGCGAGGCAGGGCCAGTGCCAGGGGACGTTGCAGCCCCGGAGAGACGGAGTCTCAGCGAGAGGGACAGCGGAGGCTGGGGACGGCGGGTGAGCTCCTTCCCCAATGGCCGCCAGATACGCCTGCCTCCAGCACCTTCTTCGCGGGAAGGGGGCCTGTCTAGCGCCCGTTGTCTCGGTTCCACAACGGGCTTCCCTTCCTAGTATATATATATATTTGAATTCTGGTTCCACCGCATTCTATGCTTGCCATAATTGATTCGGCTCAAGAACTGGCAGTCAGAAGACACAGGCCAGGGCTGACTGGCTGCTTCGCAAAGTCCCGCCCACGTCAGCCCCGATCAGTGTTTTCAGCTCAGTCTGCTCCAGTCCTCCGACAGGGGAGGACCGTCTGGAGTGTGAGCACAGGGACAGGCCCTCAAGTCTGAGGCAAGTGAGAGAAGCCCTTTTCCACCCCCACACACCATCCCCTGGGCCTTCTATGAGCGGACTGGGCCCAGAGAAGGCCTTTTCCGTCCCCCACACGCCATCCCCTGGGCCTTCTATGGGGCACTAGGCCCAGAGAAGGCCTTTTCCGCCCCCACGCCATCCCCTGGGCCTTCTATAAGGGGACTAGGCCCAGAGAAGCCCCTTTCCGCCCCCACAAGCCATCCCCTGAGCCTTCTATGGGGCACTAGGCCCAGAGAAGGCCTTTTCCGCCCCCCCCCACACGCCATCCCCTGAGCCTTCTATGGGGCACTAGGCCCAGAGAAGCCCTTTTCCGCCCCCCACACGCCATCCCCTGAGCCTTCTATGGGGCACTAGGCCCAGAGAAGCCCCTTTCCGCCCCCCACACGCCATCCCGAGCCTTCTATGGGGCACTAGGCCCAGAGAAGCCCTTCTCCGTCCCACACACGCCATCCCCTGGGCCTTCTATGGAGTACTAGGCCCAGAGAAGCCCCTTTCCGCCCCCACACGCCATCCCCTGAGCCTTCTATGGGGCACTAGGCCCAGAGAAGCCCTTCTCCGTCCCACACACGCCATCCCCTGGGCCTTCTATGGGGCACTAGGCCCAGAGAAGGCCTTTTCCGCCCCCACGCCATCCCCTGGGCCTTCTATAAGGGGACTAGGCCCAGAGAAGCCCCTTTCCGCCCCCCACAAGCCATCCCCTGAGCCTTCTATGGGGCACTAGGCCCAGAGAAGGCCTTTTCCGCCCCCACACGCCATCCCCTGAGCCTTCTATGGGGCACTAGGCCCAGAGAAGCCCTTTTCCGCCCCCACACGCCATCCCCTGAGCCTTCTATGGGGCACTAGGCCCAGAGAAGCCCCTTTCCGCCCCCACACGCCATCCCCTGAGCCTTCTATGGGGCACTAGGCCCAGAGAAGCCCTTTCCCGCCCCCACACGCCATCCCGAGCCTTCTATGGGGCACTAGGCCCAGAGAAGCCCTTCTCCGTCCCACACACGCCATCCCCTGGGCCTTCTATGGAGTACTAGGCCCAGAGAAGCCCTTTTCCGCCCCCACACGCCATCCCCTGAGCCTTCTATGGGGCACTAGGCCCAGAGAAGCCCTTCTCCGTCCCACACACGCCATCCCCTGGGCCTTCTATGGGGTACTAGGCCCAGAGAAGCCCCTTTCCGCCCCCACAAGCCATCCCCTGAGCCTTCTATGGGGCACTAGGCCCAGAGAAGCCCTTTTCGGCCCCCACACGCCATCCCCTGAGCCTTCTATGGGGCACTAGGCCCAGAGAAGCCCTTTTCCGCCCCCACACGCCATCCCCTGAGCCTTCTATGGGGCACTAGGCCCAGAGAAGCCATTTTCCGCCCCCACACGCCATCCCGAGCCTTCTATGGGGCACTAGGCCCAGAGAAGCCCTTCTCCGTCCCACACACGCCATCCCCTGGGCCTTCTATGGGGTACTAGGCCCAGAGAAGCTCCTTTCCGCCCCCCACAAGCCATCCCCTGAGCCTTCTATGGGGCACTAGGCCCAGAGAAGCCCTTCTCTGTCCCACACACGCCATCCCCTGGGCCTTCTATGGGGTACTAGGCCCAGAGAAGCCCCTTTCCGCCACCCAGACGCCATCCCCTGAGCCTTCTATGGGGCACTAGGCCCAGAGAAGCCCTTCTCCGTCCCACACACGCCATCCCCTGGGCCTTCTATGGGGTACTAGGCCCAGAGAAGCCCCTTTCCGCCCCCACAAGCCATCCCCTGAGCCTTCTATGGGGCACTAGGCCCAGAGAAGGCCTTTTCCGCCCCCCCACATGCCATACCCTGAGCCTTCTATGGGGCACTAGGCCCAGAGAAGCCCTTTTCCGCCCCCACACGCCATCCCCTGAGCCTTCTATGGGGCACTAGGCCCAGAGAAGCCCTTCTCCGTCCCACACACGCCATCCCCTGGGCCTTCTATGGGGTACTAGGCCCAGAGAAGCCCCTTTCCGCCCCCCACAAGCCATCCCCTGAGCCTTCTATGGGGCACTAGGCCCAGAGAAGCCCTTCTCCGTCCCACACACGCCATCCCCTGGGCCTTCTATGGGGTACTAGGCCCAGAGAAGCCCCTTTCCGCCCCCCACACGCCATCCCCTGAGCCTTCTATGGGGCACTAGGCCCAGAGAAGCCCTTCTCCGTCCCACACACGCCATCCCCTGGGCCTTCTATGGGGTACTAGGCCCAGAGAAGCCCCTTTCCGACCCCACACGCCATCCCCTGAGCCTTCTGTGGGGCACTAGGCCCAGAGAAGCCCTTCACCGTCCCACACACGCCATCCCCTGGGCCTTCTATGGGGTACTAGGCCCAGAGAAGCCCCTTTCCGCCCCCACAAGCCATCCCGAGCCTTCTATGGGGCACTAGGCCCAGAGAAGCCCTTTTCCGCCCCCACACGCCATCCCCTGAGCCTTCTATGGGGCACTAGGCCCAGAGAAGCCCTTTTCCGCCCCCACACGCCATCCCCTGAGCCTTCTATGGGGCACTAGGCCCAGAGAAGCCCCTTTCCGCCCCCACACGCCATCCCGAGCCTTCTATGGGGCACTAGGCCCAGAGAAGCCCTTCTCCGTCCCACACACGCCATCCCCTGGGCCTTCTATGGGGTACTAGGCCCAGAGAAGCCCCTTTCCGCCCCCCACAAGCCATCCCCTGAGCCTTCTATGGGGCACTAGGCCCAGAGAAGCCCTTCTCCGTCCCACACACGCCATCCCCTGGGCCTTCTATGAGGTACTAGGCCCAGAGAAGCCCCTTTCCGCCCCCACACGCCATCCCCTGAGCCTTCTATGGGGCACTAGGCCCAGAGAAGCCCTTCTCCGTCCCACACACGCCATCCCCTGGGCCTTCTATGGGGTACTAGGCCCAGAGAAGCCCCTTTCCGCCCCCACAAGCCATCCCCTGAGCCTTCTATGGGGCACTAGGCCCAGAGAAGGCCTTTTCCGCCCCCTCCCACATGCCATACCCTGAGCCTTCTATGGGGCACTAGGCCCAGAGAAGCCCTTTTCCGCCCCCACACGCCATCCCCTGAGCCTTCTATGGGGCACTAGGCCCAGAGAAGCCCTTCTCCGTCCCACACACGCCATCCCCTGGGCCTTCTATGGGGTACTAGGCCCAGAGAAGCCCCTTTCCGCCCCCCACAAGCCATCCCCTGAGCCTTCTATGGGGCACTAGGCCCAGAGAAGGCCTTTTCCGCCCCCCCACATGCCATACCCTGAGCCTTCTATGGGGCACTAGGCCCAGAGAAGCCCTTTTCCGCCCCCACACGCCATCCCCTGAGCCTTCTATGGGGCACTAGGCCCAGAGAAGCCCTTCTCTGTCCCACACACGCCATCCCCTGGGCCTTCTATGGGGTACTAGGCCCAGAGAAGCCCCTTTCCGCCCCCACAAGCCATCCCCTGAGCCTTCTATGGGGCACTAGGCCCAGAGAAAGCCTTTTCCGCCCCCCCCACATGCCATACTCTGAGCATTCTATGGGGCACTAGGCCTAGAGAAGCCCTTCTCCGCCCCCACAAGCCATCCCCTGAGCCTTCTATGGGGCACTAGGCCCAGAGAAGCCCCTTTCCGCCCCCCCACATGCCATCCCCTGAGCCTTCTATGGGGCACTAGGCCCAGAGAAGGCCTTTTCCGCCCCCCCACATGCCATACCCTGAGCCTTCTATGGGGCACTAGGCCCAGAGAAGCCCTTTTCCGCCCCCACACGCCATCCCCTGAGCCTTCTATGGGGCACTAGGCCCAGAGAAGCCCTTTTCCGCCCCCACACGCCATCCCCTGAGCCTTCTATGGGGCACTAGGCCCAGAGAAGCCCTTCTCCGTCCCACACACGCCATCCCCTGGGCCTTCTATGGGGTACTAGGCCCAGAGAAGCCCCTTTCCGCCCCCACACGCCATCCCCTGAGCCTTCTATGGGGAACTAGGCCCAGAGAAGCCCTTCTCCGTCCCACACGCCATCCCCTGAGCCTTCTATGGGGCACTAGGCCCAGAGAAGCCCTTCTCCATCCCACACACGCCATCCCCTGAGCCTTCTATGGGGCACTAGGCCCAGAGAAGCCCTTTTCCGCCCCCACACGCCATCCCCTGAGCCTTCTATGGGGCACTAGGCCCAGAGAAGCCCTTCTCCGTCCCCCACACGCCATCCCCTGAGCCTTCTATGGGGTACTAGGCCCAGAGAAGCCCCTTTCCGCCCCCCCCACATGCCATCCCCTGAGCCTTCTATGGGGCACTAGGCCCAGAGAAGCCCTTTTCCGCCCCCACACGCCATCCCCTGAGCCTTCTATGGGGCACTAGGCCCAGAGAGGGCCTTTTCCGCCCCCCACACGCCATCCCCTGAGTCTTCTATGGGGCACTAGGCCCAGAGAGGGCCTTTTCCGCCCCCCACACGCCATCCCCTGAGCCTTCTATGGGGCACTAGGCCCAGAGAACCCCTTTTCCGCCCCCACACGCCATCCCCTGGGCCTTATATGGGGCACTTGGCCCAGAGAAGCCCCTTTCCGCCCCCCACGCCATCCCCTGAGCCTTCTATGGGGCACTAGGCCCAGGGAAGGCCTTTTCTGTCCCCCACATACCATCCCCTGGGCCTTCTATGGGGCACTAGGCCCAGGGAAGGCCTTTTCCATCCCCCACACTCCCTTCCTTTCCCCCTTTCCTTTTTTTCTCTCTTCTTTTTCACTTTCCCCTCTCTTCCTTTCTTCCTCCAACCCTCTCTCCCTTCCACCTCCCTCTCTTCCTTTCCAGGGCCCATTGTCTTCCACCACAACGGGCTTTGCTCCCTAGTCAAGAATATAATCATTGATTGTAGCAGAGGATGCAACAAGAGCCATTAATGACAGTTTGCCCATTGGACCCTTGTCTATTAGGGCAGCTGTTTTGAGAAGAAAAAACATATGCTCTTTTTTAAAAAAGAGTAGCAAGGAGTTTATCCCACTCTGTAACCTGGACTCAAAGAGTCTTATAACACCTCATCTTTCTTTCTTATCCTCACTAGAACCCTGCAAGGTAGGGCACCATGAGAAGCTGTGAAGGTACAAGGTCAGGAAATTGTAACACAATTTGACATCTGAACCTGATCTCCTAGGGCCAGACCAACACTGAATCCACATATGACACTGGGTCTTGCTGTGAATGATGTCACATAAGAGTGACTTCTGTGGGCGAAGGAATCCCCTAATTCATTGACGGTTCTGAAGAATACCATAGAACCGAGAGGAGTGACAAACTACTTAGGCTTGCCTCCCAAAGCATATTTGTCAATCAATTCTCTGTTCCCCATGAAGATGGAAGCAGTAAGCCTTGCCTGCGCTTGAAATAACACCTGCATTGAAAAGCCCTGTAGGGTTAAGTATTAGTGCTGAGAGAACGCAGCAGGGCGATGGACTGAGGCTGCTGTATCAGAACGTAAGCCTTTAAAACTAGATCTTAGGAATAGGGCTTGGAGCAGAACTCAGCAGAGGGCTGGTTCTGACCTTGGAATCCAGGCAGTGCCAACAGAATGAGTGGTCAAAAACCACAGCAGGACTTAAGTATAAGTAGTCTGCTGCCTGGCTGCGTGAATAACAACATGAAGGGGAAACTCTGCCCACCTCAGCCACTCTTCGAAACTACAGAAGCTGAAGCGGTCCAAACAACCCCAACTAAAGGGCACAATAGCATTCTGACACTTAATACCTCCCACAAAGGGGCCCAAAGAATTCCAAGTCTGTGTGAACCCATGCCTCCAGAGATTCCACCGTGGACCTGAGGACAGCCAGGAAAAGGTTCCTTCAGTCAGGCACAGCAAAGGTTTAAAATGGGCCTTCATGAGGCCACATTTACAGGCTTCTAGTCACAACTGACAGAAAGGCAGAGAGGGGGAAGTTTTCGTAAGACAGGCAACCTCTGCCAGGCCATGCCTCCAAGCTGCTTCATTGGAAGTGGTAGGAGTGGCCAGAGAATCTTTCAGGCAAGAAGTCTCTGCCAGGCCGCACCTCCAAGCTTCTTCATTTGAAGGGAAGGGAAGGGCCTTCATTCAAGCAGTCTCTGCCAGGCCACGCCTCCCAGGCCTTTCTTCTCTCTCGGCACTGAGAGAAGGGAGGGGGGGAAGGAAGGGCTTCTAGGTCAATGCCAAAGGCATAGAGGCCAGAGACCCCCTAGGGGATGACCAGGCAGAAATGCTTCGACGTCGAGGGGGTTGTGACTTCAAGGAACACATCCCAAGCCCCTGAGAAGAGCCAGTTATTCTGATGCTCTGTCTACAACAACTCAGCACGGAGGGGGGGTATACACCTCCATTCAGACTCTTTTTTTTACCATACTTCAGCGGGGGGGGGGATTTGCATTCATCAGGCTGTTGGGCACACAGGCATCCTCCAAAGAGGGCCACTGAAGCCAGGCTCTTAGTCCACCACACCTCAGCAGAGGCGGGAATAGGCATTCATCAGGCTGCTGGGCACACAGGCAACCTCCAAAGAGGGCCATTTAAGTCAGGCTCTTTGTCCACCCCTCCGCACCAGGGAGGGGGAAGCCTTCAATACGAGCTCTTCTGAGTCCAGCTCTTTCCACACAGGCCTTCAGGGGAAACTGGTGACAGCAAAAGCAGGCAGCTCTGCTATGTGAACCCCTAGGCAGCCAAGGCACAGAGAATAGCTGTTGAACAGCACCATTTTTAGTCATGATGACACAGTGGAAATCCACAAAACATTTCTTCTTTAGATGTATTATATTGTTCACCAGAATAAAAACTGTTAACAGAAAAAAGTCTCCTCAGCCTCAGAACTGAGGTGAGAAAAAAACAGAGAACAGCAGTGGAGATCTTCTCTCCGCGGGAGCATGGAGAGCACGGAGGGAGTAGTGCCCCTCCTTCCTCCTGGTCATGTGAGCGTTTTGGCGGGAAAGCACCAGAGGGAGGAGGGGCGCTCCTAGTCTATTAGAAAGCTTGGAAATCTTATGCGTGGCTGGCCTGCGACTGAGCAGTCCCATGCGTGCCTGCCCAGAAGCCATGACAATGAACTCATTTGTTGCTTAAATGTGCACATGGGAACATATTTCTCCCATCTTAGAACAACTACTTTGGTTAACAATGTGTTTCCAAGTCTAATTCAACCTCTACAATCTGGACTGAGCTTAAAGGATCTTCTGTCTGAATATAAACCATTTCCCACCTCAGATCCTCACGTGGCTTCTTCCTAGTAGAACCCTGATTGCTATCTGATCATATACAGTGCAGGCCCACCCTCTCAGTGGTGGCAGCAGCACTGTGGAATGCCCTCCCTAAGGAGATGCATAAGGGCTGCATGTGTCAGGTTCCCTATGCATTTTACAGCTCGCCTGCCATTGAGGGAGGAGGTTCCCCTCTCTTTGATGTGCCAGAGGCTTGTCACTTTAGTGGGGCCAAATGTCAGTTATTCTGTTTTTCTTCCTGTGTTGAGGCTACGTGTGTGTGTGTGGGGGGGGGGGCAGGGTAGGCAACTCTTAGTTTTGGCAGGAAGGGTGCTCTGGGAGAGGTACGCACTTGGGGGAGCAGCTGACTTAATTCTGGCAGGCAAATACCATGGGGTGATTGGGTCCTGATCTTTAGTGCCTTTACTTGAACCCGCTATATCTGTAACCTTCGCACATTCAACTTCAGTCCTAACAATAGCTGGTGTCCAGTAAGGTATCTATCAGAGTCTCAATAAAGTTAGCTTTCTTCAAAGTGACTGGTGTTGAGAACTGATTTACCCAGGATCCTGACAGCATCTTGGTTTTTTCCAGCTGGCTGTTAATTGACAGGTCATATTGTTTGGGGGAAGGAGACTGTTTGCGGGGGAAGGTACGCTGTTTTTCTGTCGTAATGCTAAATCAATCAGTAGCTGCAGATCAGGTTTTTTCCTGCCTTCTTTTTGGGGGGGAGGGGGAGGTGAGTGGGAACATGGCATGTAAGTGTTAAATAATCACTGTGTCTAATAAAGTTGCTGAGCCTCACTGCAACAACAAAAGCAGCAGTTCTCACCATACTCTGGAGACTCCCTCGGTATGCAAAGAGTGGCTTAAGTTAATCAAAGGAAAAAGATTATACACACCCCTAAGCCTGATGAGAACAGACTCTGTTCCAGGAGAAGAACACTTACAATGAATTAAATGGAAGGAAGGGAGATTTTTTTTGTGCTGTCAAGTTACAGCCAGTTTATGACCACCCCGTGGGGTTTAGAAGTCAAGACGCTTTCAGAAGTAATTTGCCACTGCTTACCTCTGTGTAGTGACCCTGGTATCTAGAGATCTCCCATCCAAATACTAACCAGGGCCAACTCTGCTTAGCTTTCATGATCCAACAAGATTCTGCTCGTTTGGGGCACCCAGGTCAGGGTGGGATTATTGTAGCAGAGGCCCTTTATGGGATGTGGTGTGATTTCCCTTCTGTGATTCCTGATGGCCCACTATGTAATACTTAAATACTCAGCATTTATGTAAATGCTTTCAAGTAATCTAAGTGCACACATTAGCTGATTCTTAAAACATCCCATATGGTTGGTATTATTGTCTCCATACTGTACATGGTGAACTACAGCAAAACAGCTGGCCTAAGGTGAATTTGTGGCAGAGTTGACACTTAAATTAGGGACGACCTGATTCACAGATCAATCCTTCAGCCAATATGCTACAGGAACTCCCAGACTGATCATACATTGTAGCCCCCATCATACCTGATTAACTGCTGTTGTTTCCATTCCTCAATTCGCTTTTGTGACATCACCTCCCGATCCTCATCACTGGAACTAGAGTTTTCCTCCTCATCTAACTCCCGTTGAATGCTCTGCCACTTCTTTACTAAAGATGGCATCTTTGTCTTGATCTTTTTTCTCTACAGCAAAACATTTAGTATGATATGATGAGGATCAGAGTAATGATATCAGATAATCCTTTGCTTCCAAGTTCAACTTGGGGGGGAGGCAACAACAAGGGTAATAAACAAGGGTAGTATCCATGTTGCCCCCCAAGTTGAACCAAAACAGATGATAATCAGAAACCAGCTTGTCATTCTTTTGATCTGTTAAAAATATTTTCACTATTTTGCATGCTAATTTAACAAGCCATCTACATATACAACCATGATCTGTAATTCCATTTCTATGCCTGGAGAAGTCTGCATGCACACCAAAGCTCACGCCTTGAATAAAACTTTGTTGGTCTTAAAGGGGCCCCCACTGGACTCTGACTTTGTTCTGTTGTATTCTAAGGAAAAGGAAATTCAGCTCTCTGAGGTAAAGGATGAAGAGAACTCCTATAATCTCTACAGAGCAAATAAGATTTCTTTCATGGAAAAAGGCTTTATGCTTTCTGGCTAACACAACACATCTCCTAGCACAGAAGCCAGCACTCTGGCACGAGAACAGGAAAACAAACAGCCTGAAACTAGTGATCTCCCAGGTGATCAGGACTGACTGACTCATTGTAACATTTTTGGTTTACTTTTGCCCATGGGATCTGGAAATCCCACAGCTCTCTCTGCTTTGACGATCCTGAGATATCCACTGTATATCCCTCATTGCAAGCTGTACCAGTTCTAAAGCCTGGCACGGTAAAGTAATGCACGTTACTATATGCAGCTTGCTGCTCACTTTGGCTCTCCCAGAGAGAAAACAAAAATGTAAATTTAAGCATTTACCTTGCCACCTCTCCTGAGTTTTTTTGACTTTTCTGGGGGAAGTGTTTTGGGAACATGTGGAGGTGGTGAGAGGGGAGGTGGGGGTGGCGGTGGTGGGGGCAGCTGCTCTGTCATGCTGGTGGCAGGTGGGGCCCCTCGAGAAGGAACTGGCTGTGTGGTGCTGGCAGGAAGTCCAATGGAGACACCACACTCTGAATAGCTCATGAGTGCTGGCTGTGTTACTCCGAGGTAACTCTGCTGCAAGCTCACCCCTGCGGTTTGAGGGCCTGTATAGAGAGAAAGAGGAGGATATTGCTAGAATTCTCTGCCAGCGACATCAAGCAGCAAAGCAGAATCTGAGGGAGGGCACTCACCTGCACCCAGGACAGACTGGCCATAGAGCACGGGGCAGCTTCCAATCGTTGCTGATCGCTGCGCCAAGCCCACACTCGCTTCAGAGGCTTTCCTTTTTAGAGATTTTTCCAACTGAGGTATGGCTATACTGGTCTCAGAGGTGCTCTGGAAAGAGAGAGAAAACAGTTTGGCCGTCAATAGGGGGCTTCTGGAACACCACAGAAATGGATCCATAAGCCAAGGTAAATCATCTCCTTGCATAGCTTGGATCTGCCAATCTTAATTACCTCAACTGTTTCCTACCTGTCAAAAAGTTATGTCACATACTTCACTTTCAGTATCACAAATGCTTTGCACTACTGAGACATCTGAACAATCTTCTTCAAACACACACACCGTCTTCCACAAAGCCTCCTTTAACATATAGATGTGCTCCTTGCTGATATAATTACTGGGTGTCCAGGAACATCAGGGCTTCTCTACTCCAGCTAAGTGACCCACACACAAAGGTTTTCAATACTCTATAAGGATCCCAGAAATCTTGATTATGCATACATCAGTGTTGCTTAAAAACACTTTTTTTAAAACGAAAGGAGGTTTTTTTTAAAAAAACAACAGCCCTATTCTTGGAATGAGTCGTCTTTCAGAAGGTGTCTTCAAAGTGCTCAGATCTTACCAATGAGCATGTTTATGGATACCTGACAGGCAATTCTTTGCACAAGTGGAACTCTTCCTTCCATGCTGCATAAGGACCAAATCAAATTCTGACTGACACTTCTTGAACAGGACAACACTTTTGTAAGAACTCTATGAGAGCAGCCAAGTAATAACTGAAATAAATCACTTCTACAGTATTTATCTTCAATTACAACTCTCAGACTTCACTTCAGCTTTATCATTTTCCTTTCAGTGAATTAACTGTAGAAGTCTACAGTACCTTGCACTTTATGATACCTGGCATTTTGAATTATTTTATTTAATACTAGGAATAAGGCCCGTTGTGGAAATAAATACAACAGGTTCTAGAAAGAGGCTCTGGGAGAGTGCCCCGGCTTTGGGCACTCAGTGACAATTTGCTGTGGCAATCTCAGCAGGGTATAATGACAGAGGAAATGATCTTTGCTACCTGAAGAGCAGTAGTAATTTTGAGTGATCTCCAGCCCACCCCCAAGATTGGTAACAGTAGTTCCCCAGGAGGGAGTGGCTGGTTTGGAGGGTGGAGTCTATGGCATTGTACCTGTCTGAGGTCCCACCCCTTCTCAACACTCACCCTCTCCAGGTTTGACTCCTCAAATCTCCAGGAATTTCCCAACCTGGAGTTGATAACCCTATCTCCCTCCCAGCCAACCATCAACCTACCTTTAGTTTTCCATCCCCTCCCCCCTCCCTCCTAGAGAGCAGTTGTAATTTTGAGTGATCTCCAGCCCCCACCTGGAGATTGGCAACAATGGTTCCCCATCAAGGAATGGCTGGATTGGAGGGTGGAGTCTATGGCATCGTACCTGTCTGAGGTGCCACCCCTCTTCAAACCCCACCCTCTCCAGGCTCCATCCCTCAAAATCTCCAGGAATTGTCCGCCTGGAGTTGGCAACCTGATCAGGACTGGGCCCAATGAGTTTTCTTCCAAAGGCCAACATAGGTGTGGAAAGGGCCTTTTACTGACAGGAGAAAGTACAGGTGCCAACTCTGATTAGGGAAATACCTGGAGATTTGGGGGGGATGGATCCTGTGGAGGGCAGCATTTGGGGTGTGTGTGGAAGGACTCAGCAGGGTATAATCCCATAGAGTCTACCCTCCAAACCAACCATTTTCTCCCGGGGAACTGATCTCTGTCATCTCGAGGTCAATTGTAACAGTGGGAGATCTCCAGGTCCTACCTGGAGATTGGCAACCCCAGGGGAAAGTCAGCCACTCAGCGGGGAGTTGAAGAAAATGGTTTGATGGTCGCTGGCCCACCTTGTTAGCCAGCCAGCCATGCTGAAGCTAAGCAGGAGAAAGAGCCTTTTTCCATTTATTCTGACAGGAAAGTGGCCACTGGGTTATGTTGAAAGTCCTTTGTTTTTTTACTCACAGAACAAAGCTTGGCTGCCTATC
Source organism: Gekko gecko (assembly GCA_029375565.1). Lineage (NCBI taxonomy): Eukaryota > Metazoa > Chordata > Lepidosauria > Squamata > Gekkonidae > Gekko > Gekko gecko. The sequence continues at coordinate 88,456,262 of JAPDNY010000003.1, forward strand.
AACAGCCACTGAGGGGATAGTCAGTCCCTCACAGGAGTCAAGAGAACTGTCTTCCTCAGGAGAGAGAGCTGGTCTGCCAGGGAGAGTGGGTGGGGAAGAGGAGCAGACCCAGCATCTGGCCAATGGCACGCGAGTACTCTTGAGTGGCGGCTGCTGGGCCAATGGCTGAGGGAGGGCATTTTACAGCCAATGGGAGCGCATGGAATCTTACGAAACCATAAGATAATTATTATAAGGAGAGATTGAAAGTATTGTCAATTTTCTCCTTTGTTGCATTCTGAACTTTTGGGGTTTAAATTTTTTTTATGAGTAACTGAGTATTTCTGCATATTCATATAGTAATGAACATTCAGGAGAAGTGGATAGGGATGTGCATTCAGTTTACCCGAGCAAAAAAATATACCCCCGCAAAATACCTTAGTGGCTGACCCCAAAAAAAGCTGATGGGAGGGGGTGGCTTTTATTTGGGTGCATTCAGCTATCCTGAGAAGGCACTTAAAGAGACTGCAGAGTCTCCTTAAACGCCTTCTCCAAGCCCCACCACCACATGGCTGAGCTAGTGCCTTCTGAGTTCGTTCGCTGAGTTGCACCACTGCCACGCTTGGAGAATTCTCTTTAAATGCCCACTCCTCCAAGCCCAGCTGTGGGGGAGGCACAACTCAGCTAGTGAACTCAGAAGGCATATGCCTTCTTGGGGAGTTGTGCCGCCACCACTGCTGCATTTGGAAAAAGACAGACATTTAGAGAGTCTGTGGTCTCTTTAAATGCCTACTCCTCCAGGCCATGGCGCAGTGCCGGCATGATTTGGCCACTGAACTCTGAAGCCAACACTTGCTGAGTCATGCCACCGCCGCTTGGAGAAGGCATTTAAAGAGACCACAGACTCTTTAAATGCCTTTTCCCCCTCCACTGAAAGCAATGGAGAATGGGGGCAACTTCTTTGGGGGCCCATAGAATTGGACCCCCTGGTCCAATCTTTTTAAAACGTTGGGGGGTTTTTTGAGGAGAGGCGCCAACAGCTATGCTGCAAAATTGGTGCATCCAGCTCAAAAAACAGCCTCCCACAGAGCCCCAGATACCCCCTGATCGATTCTCCATTATACCCTATGGGGACCAATGGTCCCCATAGGATATCATGAAGCCGAGGAATTTCGGGTTTTCCAAAAAATTCCCAAATCCCAATGCCACACCGTTTTTGAAAAATACTGATATTTTTCAGGTTCAATATACCTGTACCTGAAAAATACTTTCTTTTTTTTTTGCACACCCTTAGAAGTTGATCTTTACCTGGAAGCCCAGTGAGTTTGTATACAGCTATTGGTACATAATCGGGATTAGACTGCATTAGCTCACAGACATAGTTTAGTCTGTTTTACAGGCATTTTATTATTCTCAAAGAGGGCAGGACAATTTCGTCACACAGAACTACAGTGTACCAAAAGGAAGTCTGCACATCCATACGGCTTACACCAGGACACCTGATAGCATTTCCTCACGGCCTGCATGCTGCCTCACCTGACTGTTGGCAACTGCTGGTCGGAGGAGAGGCTTCAGAATCGCATCTTCCTCTGTTCCCGGTGCTGGTGGCTCCTCATCCCCCTCGTCCTCCATTTCTACTTCTTGTATCTCCCCGTCTTCTCCAGGCGGTAGAGGGGGTGGGGGAGGGGGTGACTCGGGGGGAGGGGGCGGGGGGGCGGCATCTCCAAGGGCAGAGGGGGTTGAAGGACAGGGACAGAGGGCTGAAGCACAGTCCAGAATGGACTAAGAGGCACAAGAGAGGCAGCTCCTGCTTGACCAGACTCTTTACCAAGAGAACCTAGAAGGAAGCACATGTAAAATCTTTGATCCCCTCACTCTCAGAACAGGCAAACCATCCAGGGCATCATTTTCCCTCTAAGCTCTTAGGAGTCTTTTTTCCAGAGCAAGACACTTTTTGCAATGTCATTAAGCACCCCACTAAACCAGATCCCCAAGTTTTCAAGTGCAACTGAACAATCCCCACTGCACTTCCAGTCCCCAAATGGTGCAGGAGGAACACTGTGTGAAGCTCCAGAATAGCTAGCCTATAGTGTGGGTGCACAAAAAAATGCACTGAGCATAACAAACTCATTTCAGTTCCCCTTCACTATCCAGCTGAAAGTTTAAATACATTAATACATTCTGAGCAACTGTCTTCCTGAAACCAGGGGGGAAATCTTTATCCCTTTGATTTTATACATTACATATAACTCCAAACTTGGATCGTGGATCAACATAAAAAAATCCTTCATAGTGGAGCTATGTGCAGATAAGGGAGAAGTTTCAGCAAACCTTGGGGAACTCCAAAAGTTTGTTGAAAACTTTAAGACCAAAAAAAAGCATACTGGGGTTTTAAAAACCTCAAAATCTTAGCAACAACATGTGTAAGTGGAGACATTGGAACTTTAAAAAATGCCAACAGGGATCTTGCAAGCGTAAATCAAGAGATCTTTGAGGCCATTTTGGGACTGAGGAGTCCAGGCCTCATTCAGTGTCAGCCAAGAGGCAGCAAGGTGTGAGAAGAGGAGAAGAGAGAGAAGCTAGCAGGGAAAGGGGAAAGGCCACAGGGGCTGCTAGTGGGAGGGAAGAGTGGGCCAAGATGAAGACTGGGGTGCTGGAGGATAGGAAAAGCAAGGCAGATGGTTAGTTGAGAAGGAAGCAAGCAGGGAACGGGAAGAAGCCGTGCAGGCTGCTGGGGGAAGGAGCGAGGAAGAGGGCAGGCAGTGCGGGGAGCAGAACCGGCGCAGGGGAATTCCCTCCACGACGTCAGTCCCACACTGGGGCTGGGGTGGGGGGGTAATTTGTGAAGCTCCTGCATTGTACCGGGGGTTGGACTAGATGACTCTGGAGGTCCCTTCCAACTCTATGATTCTATTATCTTTTTTGTATTGGGAAGCTACCCTCACCTCCTAAAAACAATCCTCCATCTGGTCAGCATGCCCACCACTTCTGGTACCTGTTGTGTGATCAGCAGATTCCACACCAGAATCCATTTTCTCCTTCAGTCCTTGTTTAGGAAGAGCTTCTGCTTTGTTCTCAAAGTTTTGCCCCTCCTCTTCCTCTTCCCCATCTGGGAACTCCCACTGGGATTCGCCTGTTTGCTCGTTAACATAGAAATAGCGCCTATGATCCCTAAATTACAAGAAAGAAAACAAGGCTTTACTCTCTCCCCTCCGTACAGACACAATAAAATGGTCCTCTCCCGCGACAGCGCAGTGCTCTCACAGGAAGAACCTCTTGCAGCTGAACTGCTGTTCAAAGGCAACAAACAGCTTTGAGGAAGGACCTACAACACGGGCTTGCTCCAAACTGTTTGTGCTGCTTGGCTCTGTGATCACAGCCCTGACCCTCCACTCCAAGAGTAGAGGGTTAGTGAAACTGCCCGCTTGTGACTCGTATACTATAAGGGCAGAAGGATGCACTAGGAATGGACTTTTTAGGTAGACTCAGGGTTCAATTCCTTCCAGAATAGCAAAAGAGAAACAGCCCAATTTATGAAAGACGGCTGCTCCCCCATGGACTGCTGCAGTCACATTTATGATACTCTTGGTTTCAGACATATTGCATTGTTACTGAGAGGGAGAGGATCTGGGAGCTGAAAAACAAAAGAGCAAAGATTTCAAATAAACAAAAATAATCAAGAAAGCCAAATATAAGAAGAAATAGTTTGGTCTGACCTGCTGGCAGGAGATAGTAATCTTGTTCTTCGTTGAGATCCTCAGTCAGTGAGCTTTCCATAAGGACACAGATGTTACTTGGGAGCGGAGTTCCTGAGATCCTGCAATGTGCACAGAGCTCTTGCATGCGCGACCCCCCGTGCCCGCCCTCCTTAGCGCATTTACACTCAAGAGTAACACCAGCTCTGTCCAATCGCGGAATCAAATCCATTTCAACACACTTAACACAGACTTTATATCTCTCCAATTTTTGTGGCTGGCCAGAACTCTGTATGTGCCGGAGGCTCTCTGCCCGCTCAGCACCGCTAAGTGCAGCTGCTCTCAGTCTCCAGACAGATGACGGCACGTCGGCAGGTGGTGATGGTCACAAATCATGTCTGAGATGTGAAAGGTGAAAGGGGGAGAAGAGTGCGTACCTGTCCCAGTGGCAGGACCAGCCTTTAGGGGCGGCGTTTATTTCATACTGTTTTAGCTGTTCGGCTGCATCTTGCAATTTGCGTTTGAGGTAGTTTCCTTGGAGAGCTCCTTCCCGCCAATCTGCAATACGAGTCTACGGCAGAGAAGCAAGAAAGAGTGAAACATCGGTAGAATAATTGGCCTCCGGCATTCCCCTGGACCCTGCAGCCCCAGACAATGCTGGCTCAGCACAAGGGGTGGCAAAACAAATGACACGCAACAAAGTCAAGGAGGTGATGGACGGACCGACGCAGCCTTAAATGCCATGCTGAACGGAAGCATCCAGCTGGGGAGGTGGGGAGAAGGGTGGGGGGAAGGGAGAAGGAAGGACAAAGATCCTGCTCTCCCAGCCACAGGGCCTAAACTTGCTAGATCCAGTCCTCTCGTATGGCAGTGCCGTCAACTGTTCCACTCCCTGTAATATATGGTTTATTTCCAACAAAAGCTAAAACTTCAGTTACCTCAGTCTGCAACAGTAGCATGTGGAAGTTAGAGATGGATTGTCTACTGATGCCCAAGAACTCAAGCTTGCTTATCAACATGTTGGCCAGCTCTCCAATCTGAAACTGCCAGAAATAAGGCAAGCAAGAGGTCAAGAATTGGTCAATCACATGGCTATTGCACTACTCTCTGAAGCATATAGACAACATCTGTCTTAACAAGGTGTGTGACCTAAGCAGAACCTGGCAAGCGGTGAAATTTGATGGACAAGTTGGGTGGCAATCAGTTTCATCCTAGAGAATGCCAGAATACACTCTCATGGAACACTTAGGTATTCCTGCCAGGGCAGAATTAAATATGTTTGTCTTTAGCTACAGGAGCTACATTACCCATACATACAAAATAATTTATTCCACTGTAACTTATTTTCATACAAGAAAGGTTGTTTCCCAACAGTACTTTTTTAAAGCTACAAACAATTGATCTGAGGGAATGCCAAAACACATATGACCAAACAACGTCTCTCACTGTACAACTCGCTAACACACAACTTAGATGTAATATATTTCACTTCTGCTTTTCCAAGATGCCAAAAAGCAAAGACACTCCCATCTTGTGATGGCTTTGGATGTGTCAATACAAAGCAATGTCAGAAATCACCCTAAGGAATAATCATAACTTAGAACAGATTCAAAAACATTCTGTGCGGTAAGCTGCAGAACTTCAAAGTCCTCCTGGTCAAATTAAGTAAAAACAGGGACCTAAGGGCCACTTTACACCACAAGAGAGAGGTAAAAAATATGGGAGTGACTTAAAAACAATACTGAGTGGACTCTTTTTCCTACTAATCTGGTCTGTGTGACTGTATGGCAACTAGTTTTATGCAAATACAATTCATTTATACCTTAGTTTTCTCCCCAGGATCCAAAGAGGCTTACATTGTTCTCCACTCCATTTATCCTAACCACCACCCTGTGAAGTAGATTAGTCCAAGACAGTGTGATTGGCCCAAAATTCACCCAGTGGCCTTTCATGGTAGAGTGGGGATTCAAACCTGGGTCTCCCAGATCTGACAGCCTAACCACTGCACCAAGGAAAGAGTGTGTGTATTATTTTCTTTCCGAATCTTTCCTTGGAACATGAGCACAGAGGGCACATACACGATTGGTCACTGAGAGAACAAAGCAAAAAAAAGCCACGTCTACCTGAAGACACACACTCCCTCATGTACATTTGATGCTACTGGTACTGCCCTAACAAGAAGAGCTTTATGCCTGCTTTGGCCCATATACCCTTAAGTCCTGCTCCTCATCTTCCACCTTGGCAGACCCTTGTGTTTTCGCTTTTTCTTGTAAGTCTTCGGCGTCCAGTTCATTGCCTGAATTCTCATCAGCAACTTCTGACACTTCCTTCACCACTGAACAGAGAGCAAGAAAACAGAAAATATTTGTGAGCCTCATTCTCCACTGGCCAGCCCTCAACATCCTCACAAGGAATTAAGGTAGGCAGGAAAAAAGGATACAGAAAATTTGTCAAAGAGGCAGGAGACTCCCAACTTTTTAACATAGCTGGAGGCGTCGTGTGAGACAATACACTGAGATTACAGAGTAAGAATCTTCAGAAGAGTAACCAATAGCTGGTCCTCATACTATTCTACGAATATATTTAGTATTAATTACTGAACTTAAACTGCCCTCATTATTGGATAAGAGAGCTGAAATGGCCATTTGGCAGAAGACTTGCCTGTTTCCCCAGGTTCAGGACTCTCCTGTCCTGTCTTGCTTGACCCTCGGCTGGTAGATTCTGGGCTGGCAACCCCAAATAATTTCCACTTCCCTGGCTTGGGCAGCAACCGCCGTGCTAGATCTGACTGACTCCCCTCAGAAAGTGGGCTTGAGCCTGAAATGCTGCCGTCACCTTCCTCCAAAGCTCGCAGTTCTGCCTAGAAAAAAAGGATATTAATTTCGTGTCCAAGAAACAAGTTCCTTTGCTTCACATATCCTTGCAGCTCTTATCCTCAATCACCCAGATCTGTCTAGAAAAGCCTCCCTCTATACATGAAACACTTCCTTTTTATGAGGCTCCTGCCCCCTCCTCCTGCTGCTGAGACCCCTCAAACCTGACCCCCAATCTCCCCTTCGTTGTCCTGAAAGGCACCCTCCTGGAAGCCTAAATGCAGTGGAAATCCCAAGAATGACTCTAAAAAGAGTTCTGCCTTGACCAAAGGTAAATTCTATCATGGAGGCAGGGTGTCATTGGAATGCATAAAGCATTTACATTTCTCCAGCTCCAAGGCATGAGTAATACAATCATATCCCTTACTCCAACGGATACTTCATCAAGGCAATGTGAACCATTTCCAGATATAGACAGCTGGGCAACGCTTAAATATCCCTAATCCAACCCAGCCATTGATAAAGTCCGCCTAACATTTGATCCAACCAGCATGAGCCATCAAACCCATTATTCACGCCTGGTCCTTTATCAATATGCTAAAACGGTCCAGCTGTTGTCCCACCTTGGAATGTCAGGTATTTCCCTCCTAATCTTTTTGCCAGAACTTGACAGCAGTTACCTTCCAACTGCCCAGTCAAATTCAAACTCTGTATCTCAGACCAATCGCAACCCTGAGAAAGTGGGGTCTCATGTCTAGTTTGAGACCCTTCCCCATAAAAAGACCATCCCAAGTTGGTGGAAAGTGTGTCAGGTCTTCCTACCACCTGGATACCCCATAACTGCTTCGCAGGGCCCTCTTCCTGGCACTCCGCTGCCTTGGACTTCTGCTGCAAGGACTCCCTCCCCCGCAACCTTCCACTTCTTCTCTCCCTTGGATCAGGTAATATTGAATGTCCTTCCTTCCCTCTCCTTGTCTCTTCTCTCTTCCTTATCCTAGCCTTGTAGAGTGAGTGAGTGAGTGAGTGAGTGAGTGAGTGTGTGAGTGAGTGTGTGTGTGTGTGTGTGTGTGTGTGTGTGTGTGTCTACTGGGAGCGAGAGGGTGGTTTATTCATAGTCTTAAGGGTTGGTTGTTTCGGTTTGCTCCTAGTGGTGTGTTAGACTGCCAGTAAATAAATCTTTCACTGAACTGGTTGGTCTCTGTCCCTTTTCATTTGGGAATATTGCTCTGGAATAAAACTTCCATATACATAGACAAATTATCCCTTGTTGCCCTTCTGGAAACCCCTTAACAACCAATTCCCCCCTCTAGGTCCAGTTTAGGTAACGCTTCCTCCTTTCGAATCTTCCTTCAACCCCCACTTGTTTTAACCAAGCCTTTCCTTGAATTGCTGTAGCCTCACATTACTTACTGCTTTCATTTTCTAATACCCACTACTCACTTTAAATCCACCATCACTTCCCATGCTTCCCTAAATTATCTAACAAAAAATCCATGCCCTCTGAGAGTCTGTGCTAATTCTGTGTCCTGCAGTCACCACCGTGCTGCTGACACTGTATAAATGAGCACTAGTAGCAGTAAACAAGGCCTAGGATATTTTGTACCTAAGAAAATCCAGTACATCGCTAAATCCGTGCACACCCTGCTGTTTCTGTGCACAAGACACTTAACTGAGCAAGACAACGTCTCCTGCTTCACCCTCTCTTCAGATGCATTCATCACTTTGTGGGGTTTTTAAAAAAACCAAGGTCTGTGAAGGCTGGACATCCCTCACTGAACAACTCCACTTCATCAGCTGAGAGGAAGGGGGGAAAGAGAACCGATTCATCACAGAGGTGCACCCCTCCTTCGCAATTATGACATGAAAGCGATTACTCTGTTGTCAATTCTGCTACAAGTAGTCTCTTGGACAGTTTCAGAATTGCTCCTATAGGGCAGGGCTCATGCCTGTCAGGGTTCACAATTCCTTTCTTTCCGTGCCACTAGAACCCACCCTTCTAAGACAGCTAATTTCAACAGAAGAAACTATCGGTGTTAAAAGAGGCTCTTGCATGAGACCTTCCGCCTCAGCAGACAAACAGCAAAGGTGACTCCCAGCCCATCCTCTACTGTAAATTCTTTTCTTGCTCCCCAATTGACAGGACCATTTCAGTTCCATTAGGAAAGAAATCCTACATCTCCAAGGGGATTCATTCACCTTCTTCCTTTCCAAGACCATCTCCAGCTCAAGAGTGTCCTGCTCTTCCTCCTCCTCCTCTGCACTCTCCTCCGATTGCACCACACTGCACAGCTCCTCCTGCGAGGGATCATCCCCAACATCTCTGCTGCTTTCTAGTTGCTCAGCAAGAGTGGCTGCTTGCTCTGTCGTCACGTCCTCTTCCATCAGGGGCTCCAGCTCTTCTTTACAGATAACTTTCTTCCTCCAGCGCTCTTCTTCCTCCTTCACCACCTCGGAAAGTAATGGAGCCAGCAGCGAGGCAGCCACTCCCTTCTTCTCTTCTTCGCTGCTTGAAAGGGCCTGGATACCTTCATTCACTTCCTGTTAAATCAACGAGATTTTGTTCCAGAATACTAAATTTCTAAAGCCAGTGACATAACAATCAAAGCCCCCTTAGAGATACAAGGACTGCAAGGTTAATGACTGGAGAGATCATTTTACTCATGAGTCCATTTCACATCTAGATCTCACATGCCATGCATGGACAGAGGGTTCCAGCTCTTACAAGGCAGAGAGTGACAAGGAAGATAATGTTCATTTCAGCTACAGAAGGCCTAGCCCCATTGCCCCGACCTATCAGAGGGCCTTCCCACTTCCTTCTCATGTGGATCTTGCTGAATGCTACTTTGTTTCCCCCCCAGTCAGTCTGTCCACCGAGGTACGGCTGCCACTGCCACTACTGAAAGACTGTCTTCAGGCTTCCCATAACAACTTCTGTCATCGTCTCTACCCCACTGCTACTGAAGAGGATTACTCAGTTTAGTGATTCTTATAAAGATCTTGCCTGCAATTCATAACGTTCCTCTATAAGTTGCGTCAGACCTCCACTATGTGAAGAAAACTGGTACTGAAGCAAGAGGCACAACATATATCATGACTGTGACCTGACTCTCTTCCTAGAAAGTTACTCCACAAACTGCTACGGAGACCAGCAGCTGATACTCTTGTCACAAACAGGATACTGGATCAAGTGGTATAAACCCACATAACCAGTTCCTTATAAAAACAGTTTAACTCTACTTCAACGCAGAGAATCAGCAAAACTGATGCTGCTATTTATTCATAATATTACAGCTTCTTTGTAGCTGGCGACCTCTCCCCATGGTGGAGCACCTGAGAGTGCTGTAACTCGTCACAACGGGAGATGCTCACAAACCCCATTAATGCCAAGGGAGGTCAGGACAATTCCAGCTCACGTGTGAGCTTCTTCAGTAGTAGCTCCACCGCCCTTTGCAATGGGATGCCTAGAGATGCACAGGAAGTGGCACTCCTGGCAGTTCTTAAGGGGAAAAAGATGCAAGGCTGAACCATTTAAAAGGGCCACTGGAAACTGACCTGTTTTGCTGACTGTCTGTTAATTTGTCATTGCTGGTTTTTAACCCTTATGGTATTACCTGTATATATGAAAACCACTTTGAGTGTAGGATAGAAAAGCAGTATAATATCTAGAAGATTATTCCCATCACCCATGCAGGTTATATACATGGCTAAGCATGTCCTACTTCCACAGTTTTTACCACAGTAAGCACAGAATTTGACTCCTGACATCCTGTGAACTTCCAACTTACATTTTAAGAAAAACAAGTTTCGAGTTTACATTACTATCCTTCAAAGAGGGGCCAGCATTTAATGAAGGCTCAGAAACCAGAGGGAGCATGCTCAGAGCTCATGAGAGGGAGGGTTTTCAGATAAATGAGAGACTGGATTTTGGACCTTCTGCATGCGAAGTATATGCCTTACTACTGGGCCATGACACCCCCTCCTTTGCCAAGATGGTTCTTTTAAACTCTACAGAGGCACCAGGGCAAACAACATCTATGACTTCTTTATAATATTTAATAGTATGCTATGCTGCTAAGATACTTTGAAAGGTAGTTTCTGCCTTGACGTTATCTCAGTATTAGGTCATCTAAATAAAGAAACTAACTAATCTGAACCCACACAAAACAGATAGTCCAAAGAAAAACATTTTCTGGTGAAGGCACAAGAGTAGACATAAAAATGGCCTCTAAACCAGCCAGAGCAATACTGACCTTCTTCAGCTCACGCTTCAAAGGGGCTGCCTTGCGTCCAGCACTGCCAATACCACCACCATCTTTTCCCTGGGTGCTTAAATCTGCAGCCATCAGATAGTTTTCATCAGCCTCTGTTACAGAACTAACAGAGAGGCATACTTAGTAATGGAAACTCAAGGACCTTCAAATTCAGTTTACATGCTGGCGCCTTTCTTACCCATGCTGGTAAGGCTGGAGACCTTGAACTTGTGTTGCCAGGTCCTGGGGGAGTTCCCAAGTAACCTCGTTGGTCTGCGTATTCCAGTAATAATAGCAGCCTGTGTTTTCATCCCAAACTTCCTGCCAGTCTCCCATCTCAACTCCCACTGCAAAACGAATGCAAGATTTCAATGAGTAGACCCTTTCATTAGGGTTGCAGGCAAATAAACATAACCTGTAGTGCTGAGCATCCTCCTCTAGATGCTACCAGAGACAGGTAATGGTTGTGAATGTATCCTTCCATCACTCTCATACTACTGCCACTCACTGAACAGCACACACCTAGCAGATTAGCTATTGCAGAGTTCCATCTCCCACATCACAGACACCACATAAAGGGAAAAGCCATTGAAATTAGGGCTATTCATATGTAGAATACCCGCCTTCCTCCCCAAAAGGGACTCAGAGGAGCTCACATTTTTCTCTTCGCCTCCATTTCATCCTCACAACTGTCCTATGAGGTAGGTTAGGCGAAGACTGTGTGACTGGCCCAGGGTGACCCAGCAAGCTTCCACTGCAGAGGGGGATTTGAACCAGGGTCTTCCAGATTCTAGTCCAACAGGGCTGCCAGCCAGGGTGAGACTGGAGTGTGTGCAGGGACACAGGGGAGGCACTGCTACATTTATAACATAAAGCCATTGCCAGAATGAACCCAGAAATCATCCTGGAGCCCTTCAATGTGACAGTAAATTCTGGTTAATTTTTTCACCCATCATCCTACCTGTTACCTCAAGAGGGCGTAAGACTATTAGGAGGTAAACAGGTGGGGTCCGCAGAGAGAGGAACTGAGGCTACCAGCATTTCATGAAAGACCCAAGCTATAAGGGGGTGCCTTATCACTAGGCGCCCAGACAAGACACACAGCCACGGAGCTAGGGCTGCCTAGTTAATAGGAAAAAATGGGACCTGAGGGCTACTGGGACTGTCCCATGAAACCATGCTGATGAAGGGATTAACTGGGACCAGAACAACGTGCAGGGGAAGCTCTGAGTAGCATTCCCAAAGACGTTGTCATACTTTGCACCTGTATGGATGAATGGATTTCCTGGCCTATCTAAATTATACACAAATTTTATGGCTGTCTTATTTTACCTCTTTGTTATCGTCACAGTCACAGTTTTTAAAATTTAAGCTGCCACCGTTGGTTTTATCTCATATTTATTATTCAAATGTTTTTATGTAAAATGACTGAGTGCACTGGTCATTGAATGTAAAAATAAATTTGATTTGATTTCCTGGTGCAGACAGGCACTGTTCATGTTTCTGTTGGAACGTGGCTATGAATGTGAGAAGTCAATGCACCGCTGATCCCCGATTGCTGGAGAGAAAAGGCTACCCAGCTGTGTGAACGGCCTGCTGATTAGGGAAATCGGACCGGGAAGGACCTGGGAGTAGATCCCCTTTCCTGTGGGGCCCCAGCAGGGGGAGAGAAATATTCCTTCGCTTTAGACGGGGGGGATGGGGGGACGGGGGGACGATTAGTCTGATGCCCTAAAGCCACCTCCCCAATACAGCAAGCTCAGAATTGTTCTTTGTTGCTAGGATCCATTTTGTTTGGTTCTACTCCATCTTGGTTTGGTGTACGTTCCCAGGCCACACTCTGGCCTACTTCTAGGTCAGGCATGGCTAGTACTCACACACAGAGGGTGTTGTGGGGTAGAAGGGGCATTTTCTGCCAGCTGCTCCCCTTTGCAGAGGCACACAGGGGGCCTTGCCATTACAGCAGCAGCGAGGGTCTGGGCTGCTGCCGGGATGCCTCCCCTTGCCAGCTCAATAGTCTAACATTCTAACCGCTATACCACACTGGTTCTATACGGCACTCACCTCCTACCAGCGAGCACTGAGTGTCATACTGCCACTCTGTTGCTTGATCTGTTCCGTTTGCAGTAGATAAAATTTGACTGGTGACAGATTCCTTGGGCTCTGGGCGCGGAGGGGTAGGGGGTGGAGCAGCAGAGCAAGCAACAGTTTCAGGAGGCTGAGAAGGAGCTGTTATTGCATCAATTTCCTTTAAAAATGAAATAAAACCAATGAGAGACAAATGGGATCACAATATTTGGTTCAAATAATTCACACTGGGAAAAATGTAGAAACAGCCACCAAGCCAAAGAGTTAAACACTTCCCACCTGACACTTTTAACACACTGGTCTGTGGTCACCTGATTTTATCCATTTCTTGTCTGATTACAACCTACAATTTGTTTGTGAGATTCCCCCTCCCCTCCAACTTTTCTATTCCAGTTTGTAAAATGGAGTTAGTCAATCAATGAACCAATTCCTTGGTTTCTACTAACCGCGAGGAAGTTTGCCAGGGTGCTGTCAATGTCTGTTGAATTATTGCTATTTACACCTGTAGACTGTGGTTTCACAGACATCTCACTTTCTTCTTCATCACTGTCTGCATAAGCACCAAGCAAACATAAGCCACCTAGAACAAAACAGTCATAATGGCCATGAGTTAGATCTATCCAGCTTTTTCACTCACTCCCATTCAATGACCCTCTCCATTAAAGTTCATGCTCCCAGTAGCTTTTGTCCATACATTCCCCACAATTCCTACCATAGTCTTTCTGGAGGTCAACAGAGATCCTTGCTTCCCTGCTTTTCATTAGTGGAAAAGCTGATCCATCCCCATATCTAACACCACACAGTACAGTTATAAACTATTATAATCACCGAAAGAAGGATTTGGGGATTGAAATATTTTTCTTTGTGTGTGTCCCCCCCAAGAAGGAAACAAAATATGTCATGCCAAACCAATTACACATTTACATAATACTCACTCCTGTAAGAAATGCCTCAATCCCCAAATCCTTCTTTTAATATTTTTTAAAAAGAAAACCCTATTTGCTGCACTGTTATCATTCTTTACAATAATCAAAAAAATGTTCTTGATTTTTAACAGCCTGCTCTGTTGGATAAGTTGAGGAAGCATGGAATCTAATAAGACTTTCCAAGATAAAACCCAAAAGTTTTCTTAATAAAAAGAGATCCATCACATACAAAGACAGCACTGCTTATGCTCTACTGAACATTTTCTTGTTTTAATATTTACAGTGAGCCAATTAGGGTGCAAGGAAATAGAGCCAGATTGTACCTGTTGGCTTGACAGCCATAGGCCCAACAGGCATGCTGCTGCGGGCTGGGTTTGGAGCTGATCTTGGAGCCTCTTCTGTCGCCTCAAATTCATCTGGAAAAAGTTACATACAAATAAGAAATACTTCAGAGGGATTCGACAAAATTTACTAGATTCTCCAAAAATTCATTAAATGGGAGCATATATATACTTATCTACTTTACTGAAGAACAGCAAACAGTTGGTATATTTTAGCAGCACCTCAGTGCATGGAGAACTAGCTACATTTTGCAACTGTTTTGTGCTTCTTACTTAGAAGAACAAAAATAATACATTTTACAGCAGCAATTAAAATATGTATATTTGAGGAAAACTTTGTATTTGAGAATGTAACAGCAGTCTTAGAAACATTGTGTTTTCTGCCTCCTCCACCCCAAGTAAAAACTACAGGGTGGACAGACAGGTGGACTTCTAAGAGGAAGCACAGGACAGGACGCTCTCCTTCCGCTCTCTGATGACACTTTGCATTTTGCATCCTGACTCCTTCCTGGCAACATCCCTCCCACCCCTTCAGACTGGGATATAAGGCCTTGGGGGTCTCTGTTCCCACTCACATTTGATGAAGGGAGCTTTGAATCTTGTGGGTCTCTAAGGTGCTACTGGACTCTGCAACTATCTTCCACTCCCTCCACCCAGTTTAAATTATTGACAAAATACTGCATCTAGACAGACTAGAATGATATACCGCCCAGGAGAACAATACAAGCCATGTCAAGGCACAGGCTCCTTGTGCTAATGCCTTTGTTTCTGAGACAGGAGACGCTCGTTCCGAACAGCGAGGTTATCTTCACCGCCCCCATTTCACCGCTCCGGGCGAAACGTCAGGCCCCACCATGCCCAGGCCGCGGCCCCCCAACCCGGGAAAATCCGGAGCAACTCATGAAGAACTGCGGGCCGCGGGAGCCTCCCGCCGACACCAAGGGTCACAACGCAGTGAGGATGGAGGGGGAAAGCGCCGAAAGCGCCGGGGGAGCGGCTGGGCGGAGAGCAAAGGGGCCTTGCCAGGGGCGGCGGAGCTTCTCTTACATTATTTAGTGATCTTTATTAACACTTTCAGATGCTTAACGGAGCAAAACCACCCAGTTTGACAGGGCGCATCCTAAGGGGCCCGGAGAGAGACGATCTCGCTGAGCGGCGCTCATGGCACCGGGCCGATACTCGGGGGGCCCCGAAACCGAAGCCAAGGGCCGGGGGGGGGCAGAGCCGCCGCGAAGGGCCCGGCCAGGCTGCACCGCTCCTCCACGGGGCCGCCGCCCCCCCCCAGGCCGGCCCGCCCGCCCCGAGACGCGCCCCCCCCCCGAGACGAGGCCGAGGCCGAGGCGGCGCCCCCTCACCCGCCTCCGAGGCCGAGTCCCCCTCGCCCGGCACGGCTTCCTCCCGGCCCCCGCGAGGGCCCGGCGGCGAGAGCTGCAGGATAGGCCGCCGGCCCGCCGGCGCCGCCCGCGACTTCTTCCCCATCGGGGCCGCCCGCGCCTCTTCCGCCGCCGCCGCCGCTCCCCCCCCCCCGAGTTCCGCAGCGGACGCCGGACGGGGGAGCCCGAGCGAGAGACGGAGACGGAGACGGGAGCGCCGGGCCGGGCCAGGGCGGGCCGTGCGAGAGGCGAGCGCGGGGCCTGCCGGGGCGGGGGCGCAAGGAGAGCTGGGATGCCGGGGCGGGGCCGCGGGAGGGAGGGAGGAGGGAGGGAGGGCCCGCCCGCCCGCCCGCCCGCCCGCCCTGCGCCGCCCTCGCGTCTGGCGTCGTGTTGGGCACGGGCCGCCTCCTCCGCCGCCGCTGCTGCCCGCCGGTTGCCCGGGAGGAGGAGGGGGAGGGGTTCCCTGGCCGTTTAAATATCCAGAACTTCCGAGTAAGACTGCGGACATCTGTTGCCCTCTCGGAAGGAAGGAAGGAAGGAAGGAAGGAGCGAGGGGCGGCGGCGGGGGGCGGGGGGGGTGTTTTTCTGCCCAGCGGGCGAGGGCCCCTCCCCCTCCGCCTCCCCCTCCGCCTCCCCCTCCCCCCCGGCGCCCGCGGCCCGCCCCCCCGCCCCGCCCCCCCAGTTTCCAAACAGGGACGCCTTTTAGGAGGAATGAAAACCCCAACATTTGAAATTGCCGGTTTCTTTTTTTCCTCTTCTTGATTGTGAGAACAAGGGATAGGATCTCTGATTTTCCCTCTCAGACAGGAGAACACAAACCACAAAGCATTTTGGGAAATCCTGTCCATGGGGAAGTTGAAATTTAAGTCTCCTTAATGTTTCCGTTTCAGGCGCATCAGAATCCCATTTTGCCTGCCTTTTCCGTAGCAAATTTTCTTACCGGTTCCTTCAGGTCAAGCGCTAAAAGAACTTGTGACTGGCCCCAAGGTCACACCAGCAGCTGCCCGTGGAGGAGGAGTGGGGACTCCAACCCGGTTCTCCCAGAAGGGGCTCCCAGTTAAACTAATCAAAGTCCCTTCTGGCCTTTTAGAACATCCATTTTCACCATTCACACAAGAACAAGCATATTTGGTGGGGGGAGAAAGAGAAAAGTGCCTCACTAGTCTAGTTACGGATCACCAGTACCCAGGTTTAATAAGTGTGCTGATTCGGAAGTGTAAAGTTCTAATAGGGATGGCCATTTGAAAATACAATTATAAACCAGGGGAGTGAAATCAAGAAGAGGAGATTGGATTTATACCCCACTGTTCACTTGAAGGGATGCTGAAATTTAATTGGTACTTTTATTTCTAGCTGCATAACATTCTCTCCCAGCTCAGATACGGCTCACAAAGCATCTCTGAGGACCAAGCATTGCACAGATATTACTTTCATCCAATTCAATCAGCTTCCTGTGTGTGCATCCAAAGAAAAACCACTGCTCTGCATACTGACATTTCTAAAGCAGCATTGTTTTTGTTTCATATTTCTATGCACATGATGCACATGTCCTGTGCGGTGTGTCTGACTCTTAACTCCCCACCACTTTCCAGTCTGCCAGCACTCCCAACAACTGCATAGGCAGCTTCCTGTGAGGGCGTGACCTACCAGGGTGGCAGGTCAGTGCGGCACCCTTCTTGCACTGGCGCCTCAGGCAATTGCCTAGTCTCACCTTGTGAAAGTGCCAGCCCTGCCCCAGTTCAGGGGGGCGTACTAAAAAGAATACAAATGGACATTGGAAACAATGGGAGATGCCTGAATGCCTATTAGATATAATGGGAGCCTGGAATGCCTGTTCACTCCATGTGGGGGACATACTAAAAATAAGGACAGCGATTACCAATAGACAACACATGATTGCCAATAGAGAATGCATGATTGCCCATAGGGAATAATGGAGTCCACACTTGTTCTTAGGGAATAACGGACTCTGCGCTTGCCCATAGGGAATAACGGAGACCACGCTAGCCCATAGGGAATAATGAAGTCCATGCTTGCCCATAGAGAATGATGGACTCCACTCTTGCCCATCAGGAATAATGGAGACCATGCTTGCCCATATGGAATAATGGACTCTACCCTTGCCCATGGGGAATAAAGGCATCTACGGTTGTCCATAGAGAATGATGGGCTCCACGCTTGCCCTTAGGGCATGATAGACTCCACACTTGCCCATGGGGAATACTGGAGACCGTGCTTGCCCATAGGGAATAAGGGAGAGAACGTCTGCTCATAGAGAACATTGAAGACCACTCTTGCCCATAGGGAATAATAGAGTCCACACTTGCCCATATAGAATACATGATCGCCAATACAGAATGCATGATTGCCCATACAGAATAATGGAGACCACACTTCCCTATAGGGAGTAATGAATACTATGCTTGCCCATAGGGAATAATGAATACCTCGCTTGTCCATAGGGAATGCTGGAGATCACCCTTGCCCATAGGAAATAATGGACAGCATGCTTGCCCGTAGTAACGAAGGGAGACAACATCTGCCCTTAGAGAACACTGAAGACCACACTTGCCCATAGGGAATAATGGAGTCCATGCTTGTCCATAAGGAATAATGGACACAGCACGCTTGCCTATAGGGAATAAGGGAGAGAATGTCTGCCCATAGAGAATACTGAAGATCACACCCATAGGGAATAATGGAGTCCACACTTGCCCATAGAGAATACATGATTGCCAATACAGAATGCATGATTGCCCATAGGGAATAATGGAGCCCACACTTGCCCATAGAGGATGATGGAGTCTACACTTGGCCATAAAGAATGATGGAGCCCACACTTGCCCTTTGGGAAAAATGGACTCCAAACTTGCCCTTAGGGAATAATTAAAGGCCAGGCTTGATCCACAATCTCTCTCTAGAGATTGTATCAAAAGCTCTTTTAAGATCAGTAAACGCCACAAAAAGTTTCTTACTTCCTATATTCATATATTTGTCCTCTGGAGTCTTTTCAGTCTGATTTCCAGCTCTGGGACAGAAATGATTTTGTAGATGATTTATGCTAGGCAGTGTGTCCCTGTTGATTCTTCTGAACCTCTTAGCAGCTTTCAGTATTATCAATCATGGTTTCCTACTAGATCGATTTTGTAGACAGGGAGTAGGACAGACAGTTTTACCGATGTTCTAGTCAATGCTCCCTCTAAGCTGTGGAGTCTTGTGAGCAAAAATTCTACTTTGTGAGCTACTGGCATTAAAGTTGTGAGCGAGCGATTTGGCTACTGTATAAATTAGTGTGCTCTGGAGCCATCCCTTCTTGAGCTAAGACAAAAATGTGTGAGCCAGAGGCTAAAAACCTGTGAGCTAGCTCACACTAACTCAGCTTAGATGGAACACTGGTTCTAGTATATTTGGTTGGCAGGTCCTAGATGGGGAAGCCTAGATGGTCTTACTGCTGGTTCTGTAGGATTCCATCTTGTCCCTCAGGCTATTTAACATTTGCACAAATTTGCTGAATGACATAGTTCAGAATCTTAAGAGTCTGGCGTAATCAATATGTGGATGATGCTCCTCTCTCCCCTTCCTGTCAGATCCCAAGTGAAGCTGCTGCCAGCCTTGATCCAGACAAGATCAAAGTCGTATCAAACTGTGACTATATAGGAATAGGTTTACAATCTATTTTGGATGAGGTGGTACTCTTGAAGAATCGCATCCACAGGTTGGGTGTATTTCCAAATCTGGTGGTTTTCTGAAGAAACAGATTGCTGAAGTGGCCAGGAATGCATTTTGCCAAACAAAGCTGGTTCTCCAGTTGTAACTATTCCTGTAGAGAATTAACCTGGCCATAATTATACATGCTTTATCTATACCGAACTAGTATACCATCCTCTGTGAGGCCTGCTTTTGAAGAGTTACCTGAAACTGGTCAAAATACAGCATGGATTCCTAACAGGAACCACCACAGGGAACGCACAAACCCCAGCATTGTGACTGGGTGTCCATTTGTTTCTGGGCACAATTCAAAGAGTTGGTGGTTACTTTTAAACCCCAAGCAGATCAGCACCAGAATTTCCACATGACTTCTTTCACACATACCTTTGAATTTAGATTGTCTGAGAGGGTCTTGCCCTGTATACCCATGGAACTGGAAGCAAGGGAGAGTGGACAAGGCCTCATCAGCAACTTCCCCCATATTATAAACATCCTCCCTCCAAGTACCTGCTCAGCCTCCTTACCGTCAGATGTCAGGTTAAGACATTATTGTTCTAGAAGGCCTTTGGAGCCGAGTGATGCTATTTTCCTATTTTATGTTTTTTATTGCTGCACTGATCTTTTTAAAATGCTGCTGCTGCTTTTCAAAATTCTGTGGCTTTTTATGATTTACTTTTATTGATATATATTTTGTGAGTCACTTTGGGCATTGTTTTGTTAGTGGAAAGGTGGGATACCAGTGTCCTAAAATAAACTGGTTTTCTTCCAGCAGAGAAGAGATAGTTTCTCCATCCCCATGAAAATGCAAATCACATTTTGTTTCCTGCAAAATAGGCAACCTTAGAAAGGATATATAATGTTAAGCCACTTTTATTTTTAAAAAATCTGAGAATTTAAAACAAAGTTTTCAATTTATTAAAGGCAATTCAAAAGTGTAACAATAAATAAAACCTTATTTAGAGCCCATCTATTGTACAATACAAGAAATGAAGCAGATAATACAAAATATTTCAGTAGAAAAGATGGTGGGAACATGCACTGTACAAACTTGTATTACTGGAAATGACCACCAACTTTAATTCAGCATCTCCAGTATGTTATAAAACATGTTCCATTCCCTCATAAGGAATGTTCAGGATCATTATGAAAAAATAAAATTTGTGCCAATAGCACCACCCGCAGTGCACAGGGCTTCCTACGGCCACAGCCAAACTATGCAAAGCTAACAGTTCTAACATATTTCGTGCCCGTTCTGCACATCAGCCTCAAGCTCAGTATGTGTAGCTTTGTCTCAGGAGCCACCAGGCACAAGGTGATTAAGAGAGGCCACATAATCCAGCCCATTGGCTAGTTCCGAAGATACAGGAGATCGTGAGTTGTCACAGCAACTTGTTGTTGGTATTCCTCTAATTTGTCATGGACCTTCTGGTAGAGCTGGAAGAAAAAGCAGTATGGTCATTTGATGGTAACAGGCATTAGTTGCAGCGATTCAGAATGGAAGATATGATTGCGTCTTATGACACATCGTGCCACTTGACTGAAGGAGTTTTTTGGTGACAGACCTTTTTTTTTAATGGAATCATTTTGTTTCTTTACAAATAAAAAATTGTGCAAGGATTTGCAGGATGTATGCTAGGTCCTGCCTACGCTTTTCTGAGCCTGAATGAAGCTCCTAGAGAAAGCTGCTGATTTCCTAATAGTTGGAGCCGGGTTCTGCTAACGGAGTGAGCCTGCAAAAGTGATTTCACCTCCTTCCTCCACACGCTTTGCCCTGCAGCCCCTGTGCGCCCCACCCCCACTGCTGAGGTCAGGGACCGTGTAAAATGAGAAGCTGAGCAGCACGAGGGAAATGCAGCAAGAACAGGGAATCAGGCAAATACTACCACCCCCAGAGTTTAACTAAATCTCTTAATTTTGATTAAATTCTGTAACACTGTTGTATTAAAAGCTGATGTTGTTTGGAATACATGGAGGAGGAATAAAAACCACTTGATTGAAATGGGTGAATTCTGGTTTTCACTAGATGTACTTACTGCTGTGTTGTGGTGATTGGCTGTGTTTTCCGCTAACGCCTGAAGAAGCTGGTCAATGGCAGAATATGGAAGCCAAACCCTTGGCAAGGTAGCTGACAGTGGGACCTGAACAACAGCAACAAAACCAAACTTGAATACAGTTTAATGACAAGGAATATTTCTGAACATCAACCGTATCACAAAGGAAATATCCCAGCTATGACTGGAGTGAAAACCACTATTCTTCAGAACCACATTTGCTCAGTGTCAAAACTGCACTGAGCCAAAATTTCAAATTCTGGACTGAAGTAAGAAATATTGATGAATGATTTTCCTATTGAACATATTTATTCATGTTACCCAAAACAGACCAAAGCTTTTTTTAAAAACAGGGAGTAGGAAACTTTATTTTTAAAAGGCTTCCTTGTAACCAAAGTACAAATATTTACTTTTTTTGCACTTGAAAAATCTGGGTTGGAAGCCTCAGTCCTACAAGCTATATTCTCCGATAATAATGCAAAAGTATTTTTATACTTTCCCCCATATATTATTGTCAAGAGACTAGGCCTCTTTCGTAGTCTCTTGTTCAGACTGAAACATTGGTTCGGGCTAAGGCCAACAGAGCACAGAAGATTTCTGCTCCCTGAGCATCAAGGCCAAGCCAACCCAGTGACTCCGAGGGAGAGAGGAGGGAGGATGGGAGGCATCATCTGACCTGACAGACCGCCTAAGTGGGCCTACACATTCCATCTTGTTCAGGCAAAAATTTGTGGGAGCTTGTTAAATGGGTCTGATGCAGCTGCAGAACATCAGAAACTAACTGGCAATCTCACCTGATTAGTTATATCACCAGGTCAGTAACACCAGCGGTCAGCTGGTTTACATCACTGGGCTTCCATCTGATTGGCTAGCCTAAACCGTGTCCATGCAGGCCACAAGGCACAAAGGGAAGATTCTTTACTCTAGTTTTGCCTTTTACCTGGAGTACAACTAGCCCTGGGACACTTTTGACTAGGGTGGGCCATGATGGCTGGGCATTTGTTGATTTTGGACTTTGAAAGTATCTTGGACTTTGCTTTGCTGAGTAACCTCTGGATTAGAGAACCATTGTTTTAACTATTTACTGAAGAAGTATGCTTGCACACAAAAGATTATACCTTGAATTAAACTTTGTTGGTCTTAATGGTGCCTGATTGGACTGAAACTCTGTATCTAGGTTGGTTATCCTGCTTTGTTATTTTATTCTCACTGTTCTTTGCTCTTTATTGTATATTCATGCACATCCTTTTAATAAACCACTTTAATTATATACTTTGGTGTGTTCTTGATTTCAGGAGACTTCAATCTGAATCCGGTACTTTGGTCCAAGTAGACTACAGCTACCAAAGTAATCTGTTTTGGGACACACCTTGTGGACGTACATCCTTACAGGGTTGGTTTCTTGTTAGAGCTGGGCAGGGCTAGAGGCCTGGTCCCTTGGTCTCTAGCTGTCTAGGCAGTCAAAGGGGCTGGTGGCAGCAATACCCGGAGGTGCATGGATTTGCACTTCAGCCTTTTGTTTGTTTGCCCCTGCCAAACCAGCCACCCTCCTGGAGCGGGCTCCCTGACTTGAGAGTTTAACCCACTTGGCAATGCTGTGGAGGTGGTAGGTTTGTGACGATTATGAATTAGAGACATGCTCACTCTACCTCAATTCCAAAATACAGGTGTCCTTTCCCAAGTACGGCATCCACATACTCCAGTACCAAATCCACAGCTTCTTCCAGCAGGTCATAGTTCAAATAGAGGCGGAGAAGTTCAGCAGCATCTACCTTCTGTGAAGAAACAAGTAAAATTCAGAGAAGCCAACATGCCCTGCTGGTTCCAAGCCTTCACATACTTTATATCTGAGCACTGTGATGAATCGCCAACAAGTAGCCCTCACTGGCTGCTGGTGAGGCTTCCAAGAATCTGAGGCAAGTGTATTGCCCAGAAACTCCTTGCAGGTTATTGCAAAATCCTGAGTCAATCTATGACAGTCAAGGAAAACGGCTCCCGTCTTTCCTTACGCTCAGCCTAGGACAAGTTCCCCTCCCTGGGATTCTCTCAATCTTCACCATCTTAAACATTTGTAAGCTCTTCCCTTTATTTGGCAAATATTTCAAATAGCTAACTAGCCTACTCTTTCTTTCTATCCAGTATCAGTAAGCAATAAAAATTTACCACCTCCTCTAAGTCTATTTCTGCCTTCTGTGAATCACTTGCCTAAAAAAAATTTAATATATACCTGGATATGAGATGCCCCATCCATCCTCTTGAATTTTACCCCTTGGCAGCTCTTTGGAACTGCTGTGATTGACCATTAAGACTGCTCCAGCTTACACTTCAAGCCAGTTGTTTAAACTGAGCGGCAAGAGGAGCCAGCCCCAGCCGAGGCCGTGTGGCGCTCCCAGCTCCTGCTGCCCCCGCGGACCCTCTCTTGCTGGGGCCAGCTTCTCCTGCGGGACAGGAGGGGCCCTCCCGGATGGGTCTGCGTGCGGCGGGGGGGGGGGGGGAGGTCTCCTTGCTGCACGCAGAGTCGGGGGGCAGCTTCTCCTGTAACATGGTCAGGCTGGCTTTTTTTAAACTGGTATTTTTCTTCTCAGGTCTACTGGACCCCAAAAATTCAGGATTCCCAAAAAATCCTGGATCCAAATACCATACAGGTATTGGGGTCTGGGATTTTTTTGGAAATACCAAACAGTTTTCGGATCCAATACACCCGAACTGTAAAATACTGGAGGTTTTTTTTTTTTTGCACACCCCTATTAAAAACACACCGTATCTACAACAGTACTGATCTTGAGTTCCTTGAGAATTATCAAACAACTTTATGCCAAGCTATGAAGAAAATGCCACTAAGTTAATTAGTTACTGAAACAGATTTAACACACATTCCTTTGTAACATCCGTGCTCCCCAAACTACAATTTAATTTCGCAAAAAGAAAGTATTTACTTTGTAACTGTTGATAAGCCAGTTAGGCAAGGGCACCCCATGAGACAGTAACTTGTTGATGACACAGCGATGATATAAGTTGTTCTGAGACTTGAATCTGTCCAGGTAGGATGATAAGAGACGCCATGCTTCATCCGTGGCACTGTAATTGAATGAGAATACACTTTACTGTGTCATCAGATCTATATATACACATATATATTGGACTACCAGTGGAAAGCTCTCACCCCCAAATTTTGTCTTGCTTTTATTAGCCAAGCCATTATTTGTGGTTGCTCTTGAGCCTTTTTTCTCTACGTCCTATCATGGATACAGACAGCCCTACACTGGAGAAACTGCCCCGCCAGCTCCACCCCGTGAACACCCTCTTCTACTGCTGGACATGCTTGTTTGTCAGGTTTGTCTCTTATTAAACATTTGCTTTTTGGCTGGTTTCATTTTATGTGTGACTACATATTTTTCTAGCTGCTGGTCTCCTTGACTGCAGCATGATCTCTACCATGTCTCTGGGAAACCCCTGAGTCTCTAATGCCGCCTTTTCAACTTCCATATAGTCAGCTGTAGTCACGATGGGTCCCAGTGCAGAATGGGGCCCTGGTGGAGAAGATCTGGTCGTAGTGGTAGTTTCCAGGGCCCAGTGGTTGGCATCTGCACCAGGTCCGAGAACTACGGCCTTCTTGGCCAGTGTTGGGCCATGAACACCACCTCTGCCTTGTCTCTTCTGATCCTGTTGAGTAGCCTGCCTATGAGGGCTGGTGGTGGGAACGCATACAGGAAGCCCTCGGGCCATGGGTGCAACACTGCATCCACTCCTTATGCTGTTGGATCCTGAAATCTGGACAGGAGCCTCTCCACTTCATGGTTCTTTGAGTTTGCTAGTAAATCCATCACTGGGTTCCTGAAACTTTCCACAATTTGAGAGAAGACCTCTCTGTTCAGGGCCCATTCGCCTGGGTCCAGATCATCCCTGCTCAGCCAGTCCGCCTGGCAACTGGCCTGGCCTCTGAGGTGTTATGTCTTTAGACTTGCAACATTTTTCTCCATCCACCAAAGCAGGTTTGAGCCTCCTGGAAGAGTAACTTCAACCTGATTCCCCCTTGTCGATTTATGTGCACTTTTGTTGTCATGTTGTCGGTGCGAACCAGGACGTGGCAATTTTGTATCCAGGGACTGAATGCCACCAGGGCCAGCTTGAATGCCCTGAGTTCCAGCCAGTTAATGCTGTGTGTCACTTCTGCTGTAGACCACCTGCCTTGTGCCATCTGGCTCTTGCAATGTGCTCCACAGTCCCTCTTCATTGCGTCCATTGTGACAACCATTTGCTGAGGTTGGAGGAAACAGATTCCTTTTCTTAGGTTTTCAGGAATTGCCCACCATGCCAACTCCCTCCTGAGGTCATCCCTGATCTCGACCTGCCTGTGCTTGCACCAAGTGATGTCCTTTTGGAAGGGGAGAAGCACCCAATGTAAGGCCCACGGTACCATGTCTATCACTGGTATCATCAAGCAAGGTTGCCAAGTGCATCAAGTTGGATCTTCTCTGGGCCCTGATGCTCCACACCAAGCCCTAAACTTTCAGCTACTTTTCCTCCAGCAGGTAAACAGTGGCCTGTGCTGTACTCAGTCTGGCTCCCGTGTGGACAAAGTCCCGGGTGGGGTCCATGTGGCTTTTCTCTCTGTTGATGAGGAATCCATGCACTTGCAAAAAGGCTGTTGCCCTCTGGGTATAGTGCTCTGCCGTCTCACAGTCCCCCAACTGTTTCAGGATGTCATCGAGATAGGGGTAGATATATATCCCCTCCAGGTGGAGTGATGCCACCAGTGTCACTGTGACCTTGGTGACTACCCTGGGTGCTGAAGATAGACCAAAGGGTAAGGCCGTGTACTAGAAATGCTGCCCCTGAAAGCAGAAACGTAGGAACTGCCTGAAATCAGGGTTTATCGGAATGTGTAAATAAGCCTCCTTGAGATCCATGGAAGTGAGGAAGTCCCCTTAGTGCAGCATCTGCAAGATACGTCACAGGGACTCCATTCAGAATTTTCTGTCTCACCCATCGGTTTAGGTTCAAAATCGCTCTCCAGTCCCCGGACTTCTTTGGGACCACAAACAGCATCGAATACATGCCCTTGAAGTGGTGGTCCTTCCTCTATCGTACCTCTCTCCTGTAGGTGGTGGACTGCTTGTTGTAGCTGTAAAAGCCTGCTCTTTTAACTTTGGTGCTGGGGAGGATCTGAAGCTCTGAGGTGGTATGGAGGTGAGCTCTATTTTGTAGCCCTGAGAAATGATGGACAACACCCTCTGATCTTTTGTGGAAGCACTCCAAGTCCCTGTGAAGGCCTGGAGCCGACCTCCGATTACATAGTCACACGGACTGTTTCTTCTTTGGTGTGCCCTTCATTGGCTCTAAAGGCTGATGCCTGCCACAGATTGGCCCTGGCTCCATACTTGAAGGGTCTGTACCCTTTGTAGTCTCTGCCATCTCTGCCCTGGCCTGGGATGCAGAAGCCACAAAAGAGCTGTGTGGGTCCGTTCTTGGAATCTCTCTCTCTCTAAGATATGAAGAAGACGGCATGGCCTTTCTCTTATCTATCATCTCCACAAGCACCTTGTCGAGGTTTGATTCCCCAAGAAGCCTGCTTGAGAGCTTCTCTGTGGACAAATTACTCTTTGACAGCGTGTCTACCTTTCAATGCTTGCACCAGATATTACAGCGTATGATCATAGGTGTAGAGTTCAGGGGGGCTTGGGGGCGGAGGCTATCCCCGAAATTTCCCAGGGAGAACTCAGCCTCCCCCCGGGCTTGCAATCCCCCCATCCCCCTTTGAAAGCGGAAGAACCCCCCTCAGACCTACTCCTTGCCCCTGGGCTGGTGCCGGCATGCTTCCTGCAGGGATACCACCCAGGCCTCCCCCCATTGCTGGAATGGGCTCACCGTGAGGGCTTGCTGGCCCTTTGGCTTTTCCACAGTGCCCTTTCTTCTCCCATCCTCCGGCCACTCCGTCGGCTGATATTTGAGGCTTTTCTTCAGGCACAGGGGGGGTGGGGAGCCTGCAGGCTCAAACCTCCATGGGTGCAGGGGGAATGAGAGCCTGCCAACTCAGACCGCTCTGCCAGCCCCGTACCTCCAGTGCCTGCCACAGCCATCAGCTCAGCCACCGCAGCAAGGGTCCTTTTGGCCTTCCTCCCCTGAAGCCTTGGAGGTAGAGAAGTCGAGCTCCAGTAAGGTCTCTGTTGTTCCTGCCTTCATTCTGCCATCCAAAGCCTCTTCCCCCTCTTTGTTCCTGTGGTGGGAACTTCTTGAAGCCTCCTCTCCAGGTCTCTTTCCTCTCCCCCTTCCTTTAGACGAATTCTGCAGATGAAGGAGCAAAGGGGTGCTCCTGTTGCCTTTGCAAGGTTTTTCCAGAGGTTTTTTTTAAGGTTGTTGGCTTGGAACTGGCCAGCCAACCTACTGAGCGCAGGGCTATACAAAAACTGGAGAGGTCAGCCTAGGCCTCTCCAATAGGAGCCACGCAACAAAAGTAATTTGCATAGCCCTATCCGAGGGAGCAGAGGCGTGGCCTAACCACTTCCTGGATGACTTCCCCCCCACTGAAAGAAAACCTTTATTTCTGTGCAGATTTACCACAGTCATTCTGCAAGCACTCCCAGTTATTTTCCTCAATGATCCCATTACCTGGTTTCTTTGGTTGCAATAACTGATGAGAACTGGTTTGCAGCTAGCCAGTCCCATGCTTCTGTCAAAGCTGCTTCTCCTCCAAACTGGAGCTGAATGCATCTGGAACACACGTAACAAGCACAGGTATAGAAAACATAAGCCTCTTTTTTTAAGAAAAAGAAAAAAAACTTCTGGATGCCTCCATTCCTGTAACAGGAGCTCATGATGGCATGCAAGAAATTATCCTGTTTTGCCCTGGTTGATTGTGCTGCAGAACAACTATTTGCCCAAGGCAACCTAACCCAGGGACATGGGCCTAGGCCTTGTTCATCCTCCAAGTCTACCTCGTATACCACACTGGCTCTTCATTTCAATTACAGATACTATGGCAGTAGCTAAAAACAGCTGCAGTGAGGAGCCCTAGATAGGAACCTGGCTAGATGGGCATTCTTTAAGCATTCTTTGAGTTTTGCTGCCTAGGGGAACGCCCTGGCTCCCTTACTGGACTATGTTTGTGTCATATCTCCCCTTATTCAAGAATCCATCACATCAACAGGAAAGGAAAAACACAACAATAAAAGCAAGACTGATCCCCACAATTGACTGAGTAGAAGTCATGAAAATCAGTATCAATAATAACACTTCACCCAGTGATTCACCCAGCCTCATTTGGAAATGCTCTTTTGGAAATGTGGAAACCTACAGAAACTGATTACCAGGGCAGTGCATTCCACAGATCTCCTAGCCTCCTGAGCTAGAAATGGCTCAGTAAGTTAAAAGCAAAAGCAGTTAAACTAAGAAGTGATGGCCTCGTTTCAGCCATACCCCCATCCAGATCACATCCTCTTTCTTTACCAACCAGCCCCATGTTAAAGACACAGGACGGCGTCCAGAGGGATAGAAATTGTGGGCATGGGGTTTTTTTGTGGCAGACCATGGTTTCAACCAAAAAAGCACTCACATGCTCAGACACAATTTAAAGAAAATGCACTTTGACAGATCAACGGGTGTTTCTTGTTATTACACCACTCATGTTAAGTACCTGAATAAGCCCAGTATTTTGTTACATACTTGAAAGTAAGTCCCTCAAATACAGGCGTTAAGGAGAGGCTGAAGGTCTGGCAGAGAGAAATGGCAGTGTCAAAGAGACCAGCCTGAACCAGCATGACAACCAGCTCCTCGGGGGATGAGCTTCCTGGGTAAACAATGAAACTTCTGATTAATCAACGTGCTACACAATTATACATTTCTATCCTATCGATACAAAAGAACAACCCCAACTTCAGTCCTGGTCATAATTCTGCATGAGCAGTACTTGTACCACATTTGTTCCTATAGATGCAAACCACCCACTCCGCCTTTCACCACTGGGTGAGCAGCGTCCTTACAAAATCTGGCTTCTTTGCACATTTAGCAATATTGTAATCCATGGTGGCGTTTTGTGGGCTGCGGGTCTGCTACAGATTAAGACCTGCGTTCCACTCCACACGACTGCAACTGACAGGAGCGGGAATAAGAAACGCACGGCAGCACGTCCTTAGCTGGCTTCCACCCCCGCCCCCCACCTACAGACTGAGCCGCTCACACCCGCACCGCACTCAGGTGCTCCGAATATAATTCGAATCCTACCTGCCACAGCAGCGGAGGATGGGTCATGCTGAGCCAAAGTCAGCCGTATGCGGGCCAGGGTGCATTCTCGTTCCAAATCTTTTAGTTCCAAAATTTCAATCTGGCTTCCCGCTGTGTCAAAATATAATTGCTTTATATCGGCAAGTTCAAGTGTCCATTCTTCAGACTTTAGCGTATAAACAGGCAAGATGACAATCAAAAGTTAGCATGCAAGTAACAGCAAAATAGAACTACCCCCTTTATTGCACTGATTTAATAACCATTTCATAATGGAAGATTCCTGATGTTGTACTTTCAAGGGTGGAAACTAGTCAGAGGGTCAAAAATACTGATTTTACTGACCAAAATTCTAAAAAAACTGACAAATTACTGAACAATTTAATGTCAGCCTACTGATAAGCTAGTGTTTTAAACATAAACCTAGGACTTCATTAAAAATGATTATTATCTGGCCTCCACTATCCCCACAGCTAGCCTCATAATTAGATGTGACCCAGCCCGCTTGCAGGGAGGGGGGGTAAAAATCCAAATAAATAAATAAATAAAAGGATCGCACACCTTTTTATTGATTTTTTTTATGAACAGAGGACAATGTTTTCATTATTGTACAAAAATTGAGGCAATTTTTCCCCCTTTAAAAATAATCACACACTGCAGCTAACAAAACAGTAAAAACATATTAAAAACCGAACATAAAGTAATAATTATGACAACAAAACATAGTTACTGTAGGGTAAGACTTGTCTTTGCTTTTACTTTATCTTTGGTTTTTTGATGAAAAAAGAACCGGCCAGCAGCCTGCCCTCCCTGGTGGAGACCGTGTCGGGCTGGGCACTGGAACACCCTAGACTGACTGTCCTGCGTGACCATGCCCAAACTCTTGATGGCTTGCGTCAATATTAGCGGTACACCTTCAAGAGTGGGAAGTTGGGACCCCAATCCTGAATCCCACCCACCCAGCCAAAGAACCTCGGTTTTAGCTGGATTCAGTTTCAACTGGCTCCTCCTCAACCATCCCACCATGGCTTCCAACCCCTCGGCCTGATTTTGTGAACGGTGAGGTGACTGGGCGGCAACCCATCAATAGATACGGCTGGGTGTCATCAGCATGCTGGTGACATCCCAGCCCGAAACTCTGCCAACTGGGCATATGGATGTTGAAGAGCATTGTGGAGACGACTGCTCCCTGAGGGACCCCACATATCAAGGGGTACCTCCTCCTTAGCACTACCCTCTGTCCCTGAACTCGGAGAAATGAAGTAAGCCACTGCAAGACTACCCCACAAACTCCTATGTCGGCATGGCAGTGGGTCATCAGATTTCGGCCGACTGCGTCGAATAACAGCAGCACCGACCCGCCTCAGTCCGGTTGCCTGTGGAGACTGTCTGTGAGGGTAACCAATGCCGCCTCGGCCAGGGCAGAAACCAGCCTGGAACGGGTCAAGTGTCGATCCAGGAAACACTGGAGCTGCTCGGCTACTGGTCTCTCAATCACCTTGCCCAGAAACGATAAGTTTGAAAATTTAGCCCGACTTCCAAATATAATAAGGACTTTGATTTTTCTTCAGCATTAGTATAAAGGGCCCCAATCTTCTGCTTGGTTAAACCGTTTAGGAAAAAAGTTTGGTATCACAAGCTGAAGAGATGTTATCGCCTTTCCCCTCAAAGAACTGTAGTGGCAGGTGGAATTCTCTTCTACAGAAAGCCCTCTTAACATGTGGACTTGGCACCCTTCATCCATTTAACTTCCTGTCACAGGGCTTCCGTTTCCACGGTTCTGGACTATTCGCTTCCTGACAAAAGCTCTCATAATCTTTTTAATGCAGTTCTTAAAATATGAACTTTTAAGGTCTAGATTTAAAAACCCTGAAGAGGCAAGAAGATTCATTTCAAACACTGATTTGAGTTTCCCCCAACTTACTGTGCAGAGGGGAATAAGGATACAAAGGCATGCTTATTTTCTTTGTGGTACACAGTTTTATTCTTACTTGTTTGCTAAGTTTGGCACTGAAAGACTTCTAAGTGGAATGCCAATACGGCAAACTATTACTACCATTCAGCTGTTGAGCCAGAAGTGTGACAGACCAGCAAATCAAATTTTTATACTTCAAGGGGATCTTCCAGCTACTTAAGCAGCTACACTTGAACAGAAGGAAAAGAACATGTAGGGACAAGACATCAGGCATTGCAACCATGACTCAAGTATATCATTTAGAGATCCAGCAAATCAGACACAGTTTAAACACTCAGAGCTTAACAGCAAATATCCATTACGTTTATATCCAGCTTCCTTTCATGAGGGAACGTCCTGGGCTGGCAGGCACAGGGCTCTAAGAACAGTAAGCCACTCACTTGGGACAGTAGCACATTCTCCATCGTGGCTTCTCTTGGGGGATGCGCCCGGGCGTTCATACTGGCAAAAACAGGATAAGGACTCAAAGTGTATTATCTGTCTCAAGTCTCTACAACATCTTCACAATTACTTAAGTCATCATCAGGGTTATGCACCTTTCCATCCAACGTTTCACTCCATCAATACAGAATGTGGTACCTGCCCTCTGTCAGTCCCTCAGCCCACCCACGCTAGTCCTATTGATACAAAGGAAAGCTTAGACTGATAAACATCTCAAAAGTCACAGAAAGGTTTAGACAGCAGCCTGTGGGAAAAGCTTAAACTGAACAGCCCCTTCCCATTTCCCTCACAGCCCTACTCCCAGGCTGACACAGCCCGTCTGTCCTCCAAGCCTTATGCTTCTCTGCTCAAATACTGAAGCAGCCCAAAGCAATGTGGTCTGCAGGAAATGCACAGCGTAGCAGTGATCAGACCTACAGCCTCTCATACAGCCACACAGTTAACGCTGTCACAAAGCAGTTCAGCACAATTGATATTTGTTGTGCAAGACTGTTCCTGCTGTTGGTGGCAGACCTCTCTTCGCTGGGCTTTAAATGGGGTGCCATGCAGAGTCTCTCACGTGCCCATGGACTCCTTAATCATGCTTAATAGACTTTTATCCAGGGATTTTTTCCCCTGACAGTACACACTGGTACAACGTATCAATGGCTGCTAGCCATGGTGACTTCTGCTATTTCACCAAACAGCAGCAACTTTCCCCACCCACTGGGCTGGCCTGCCAAGGAATGCCACCACAGATGGGCAGCTGGGGTGGGGGAGGCAACGGTTCCCCTCTTGGAAGAACTCACCAGAGCAGCCCCCTCGCAGAGCAGCTGGCCTCCAGGGCAGGAGAAGGCCGATGGCAGGGGACAGAGGCCAAATGGAGCTTTAGGATGAATCCAGGGTAAGGAGGAGACCCAGGGGCAGAAGGGCTAATAAGGAAGCAATTCCTCCAGTGGCAGCTACTGCTGCTGGGCTGATGTACCCAGATCAGGGTACAAAAGGAACAATTTCAAAGTGAATACAAAAAACCCCCCACATGAATTGAGCAGGGGTGTGTGTGTGTTCCTGACAAGGGAACTGGCGAAATGTCAGGTCCTACAATGCCAAGACCACAGCCACACAACCCGGAAAATCTACAGCAACTAATGAACTCCGGCCGTGAAAGCCTTCGACAACATATTCAACTGAATATGTTTGTGTTGGAAATTCAAAAAGATGTGCTATTATCATTTGCCCTTCCCCACTTTCAAAGTCTGTCATGCCAACTGAGGACACCCCCTTCACACGTAAGGACAGGCAATGAGAACAGAACTGCCGATACAGTCATGCCTCTGTATGTATCTTCAGCACGGTCTCATTTGGAATATCGTGTAGAGATGCTGCTGCATTGCAAAAAGGCTATTAGAAAAGCTGCAAAAAGTAGATGTCGACCAAAAAGACAATGGACTGATCAAAGCGATCAGTCACAAGGTGGCTTTCTGATGGAGGCTTGTCTAGGCGTGGGAGGGTGGGGGAGGTGTGTCTGTGGGCTTCAGGGTGGGCGGGGCTCTGTGTGTGACAGAAAATGAGAGAGAAAGCTTGGGAATTAACCTTCAACATGTTTCAATCTCTCTAATTTCATATCATTCCTTATACATTCCTTAATTCCTTATATATGGGTATGGGCACCTTTTTTGTGTGTGGTGGTTTTAAAAAGAAAAGCAATACTTTTATTTTGAATCAATCTGTCAGATAACCTAGGGGAATTATTACTGTGAAAGTTCCAAATGTTGTAAGTTACCTAGCGATCTGTCTCCAATGTAATGCTGAAAAAAGTCTGACGTGTGCTAATGAATATGCGAGTTACACAGTGGTCCTTTCTGCACTTCCATCTCACCCCTGGTTATATCAGAGTTCAACTCACGACACAATATCTTGCATTTATACCTGTTGTAACAGCATCCGTTTATGCCGGGACAAGTGTGAGGCAAAATCGGGGTGACCTCAAAGTAATGTAGAAACAAAAAATACCCCAAGATAATTACAGGGGTGAACTCGAGCGTAGTGTAGAATGTAAGTTTGGGGACAGGGCTGAACCCGGATTTAAGGTCCAGTGCGGAATCACCCAGTAACTGGGTATTTATAAGAAAGAGGCTGCTAGTAAGCAAACCCTAAAACCCCTCCGAAGTTGTTCCTACCACTGCACCAGAAGCAGGCTGTACTATCCACGCATATTCGGGGCGAATCAGGCGCAAACAATTGATAGCTGCAAGGTAACAGTTTGCTTGCTTCTGCAGTCCACGAAGTGTGCGAACTTCTCTACCCAACCGCATTCCATATTCAAACATCACTGTTCCAGCTAAGGAAGGAATACATAATACTTAGCAGCAGCAACATCTCACTCCCCTGGAAATTGCTTCTTCACATTCAAGCAGGCTAAGAAGTAATTTGAAAATTATCTAGGGTCTAAGGAGCAACACACCCACACACACACACAAAAGTGTGCAGCTTCAAAGCCAGACACGAAGGTCTGGAGTACACATGCAAGATAACTGGGTGACAGGGTGGACCTCAGACTACAAGTGATAGCGTCTTCTTCCAAATGCTTCTTCACGTAAAACTGTCTTCATAAAACACACAGAAGCCATGTGCTATGGAAAAAAAGAAGACATCACTGAACTGTGAAAAAGCTTGCTCCAAGAATAGTCATCATCAAGCTTAATTCAGTGCAAGACTCCATCAGGGACGTGTGGTGTCTAGTCCTTAGATGCTTCTGATGCTCTCCTTTGCATTTTATAGTAATTCATCCAATTGAGGAGAGATTCAGAGTAGAACTATTGGTTGACCACCGCTAGCATCTTTGTACTGTAATTTGTATTGTAATGGTTTTATACTTGTATTTATAATATTTTTAATGGGTGTATTTTAAATATGTTTTATGTATGTACTTACATTGCTTGTGAGCCGCCCTGAGCCTGCTTTGCGGGGAGGGCGGGGTATAAATCCCATAATAAATAAATAAATAAATAAATAAACAAACAAACAAACAAACAAACAAACTAGATGCTGTTTTGGCAAACAAGAAGGGCTGGGTCCAAACCTTTGCTAACAGAACAAGTTCATGGAAGCTGATCTTCCCCCAGCAGCCCCTCACTGCCCCCCCTCAGCAGCTGACGAGAACTGGGGGACCTTCCAAAACAACAAGCCTCGTGGCATATGGCTTTGGAGAGTCGGGAAGCAGCTGGGGACACACAGAAGTTTTTGGGTGAAGGTGGGAAAGATCAGTTGCTGTGAGTAGAAGCTTGGATTACAAGAGCTTGGATCCAATCCCTTACCTCCCACAATCAAAGTATGTGTGGGGGAAGGTGTTTAGTGGAGCACCAGCTGATATTTCCCTACAAATGTTCCTCCCAGAGCCATTTTCCCCCCAGCTGGTCTGGCTTAC
Source organism: Gekko gecko (assembly GCA_029375565.1). Lineage (NCBI taxonomy): Eukaryota > Metazoa > Chordata > Lepidosauria > Squamata > Gekkonidae > Gekko > Gekko gecko. The sequence continues at coordinate 88,491,525 of JAPDNY010000003.1, forward strand.
TGTTTTGGGCACATGCGGGTGAAACTGATAGACGGAATTCTCACCCACCCATACTCCCCTGGAAATACCTTTGTAGTCACCACATCAGAAGTATGAAAGAAACATGAGATGTAGAATTTCACATTCGGAACTGTCTGGCACCCATTCGTTATTAACAATACAGCCTTTAATCCTGTGTAGCATGTACTAGATGCCACCTTGTAAGCAGGATGCCACCCACTTATTATATATGTTAACAGCCACGTGAACTGCAGTTTGGAAAATCAAGGCAACTTCCTCTTAATATAGTCATACATACCTTTCCGGTAGTTATGGCGATAAATGTGGAAAGCATACAGCAGCTCATAGTAATTGTGGGTCATCAGATCAACTGCACGAGCACGATATTCAATTATTCCCACAACCTATAACACAGATCATTATCAAACACATAACAGAAGTATTCCCTTATGCACCCCTACTTTGTCTCTAAGAAGCACGGGCTACCTACTTCATTATGAAGATTCACGTAAGGAAACCCCACAAGATCCTGAAGCTGGGAACGCTCACAGAGAACCACCACCAACTGCCGTAAACAGTCCAGTTGCCTAGAGGAAAAACAAGTTACGTTCCCTCTCTCTCAAACACTGAACTTTACATAATCTTATAAGTGAATAACTTGTAAGCAAAATGATCCTAGCATGTTATATTGATATGAAAAAGAAAAGATTTGGCATATAGGATATAAACCTCTGATTTGCTGTTGTATCTGTCTAAGAGAACAATGTGTGCGTCTGGAAACAAACTGGGACATCAGAAGGGGAGTATCTTGCATTAATATTTTATCTGAACATGTTGCAGTTTCTATCATCTCTGTCCCACAACACATAGAGATTTACATGAGTGTTCATGACTCTCAACACAATTTGCAGCTGAATTTATAAAAAAGTTTCACTAAAAACAGTTGAGAGTAAATGGAAGTTCATGTAGTATTTCAGCTGCTAACATGTGATCCTCTGGGGAAAGTGAGAAGCAGTTCTCAGGTCACCCGTAGCAACCATAAACTTAATTATGGCCACCTATGCTTGCCTCTCTCGTGAAAACACCCAGACAGCGCAAAGTATCTGACAGACTCCCCCCCCCCCCACTCACAAACCTGGTACTGGATGCTACAGACGGATACCCCTCGCCCGAGCCTCTGTTCTCATTTCCCACATGATAGAGGCTTTAGTGAAAATCAGAAGCAGAAGCGAATGCTTCACACTGTACCCGATTCCTGATGTGGCCACGCCCTTCCCTCAGTTTTCTGCATGTGCAGAGGTGGAAGGAGTGGAGGCTGATGGGGGGTGGAGTAAGTGGAGACTTCAAAGCTGGTTGCCAGGTGTTACTTTAAACTCAGACAAAATGTGTAAAAACATGATAATGTGCCTTGTGAACTTGCCTTAATGTAATTGTGAACAGAGATTTGGCTCTCCACACTGATTATTCAAACAACATCATTCAAGTGTGGATGCAGGTTGTACTTAAGTACCGTAGGGGAGCCAAACGTGCAGTGGCACCCGTACAAGAGGGAGATGCAGAACTATGAATCGTGGGACTGCAGAATCCACCAAGGGAGGGATGAAGCAGTCACATGAATCCATCATAACAGTCTTTTAAACAAACCTTCTTTCCTGCCCTCTAATACAAATTTGCTAATTTCCGCTAGGGTTGCCTGTAAGTCTGGCTTCACTCAAGAAAACCCACTTTTCTCTCAAACAAGAACTTCACATGCAGTTTCTTTGCTACTTTTCATTCTACCAGAATAGACAAAATGCTTCTAGTGGTGGCAACATGGCACAAAAAGTAAAAATCCGACTACAGCACCGTTCTCTCCCATGCACAAACCCCCTCTTTCTTTGGCCTAGATTTGCTGTTACTATTTTAATACTATAGCAAAAAGCCCCAAACGAGTCATTATGAGTTGCACACAATTCAACCATACTACACAGCTAGAAGACAGGAAATACTACCTGCTAGAGTCTGGATTATGGGTCAAGGCCTCATATGCTTGACTGTTATGTCCTAAATCCAAGTGGTGTTTGAAAATGCATGTCCTCAAGGTAGCCTACAACACATGTACATTAGTTTCAACCAAACTATAATCTGCAAGAAAAGTTATTTGATGGGGGGTTGGGGGTGGAAATGTGGTATCAGAAGGAAGGGCAACTCAGCGTGAGAAAATTAACCCCTTACCTGGCTTCTCCAATCATCAGCTGCTTCTGTAATTGCTAACGTTGCCAGTTGAATTATCAACTCAGGTAGACCCATTGTGTCTAACAAACGCAGAACCTAGAGAAGAGATATTCAACCACTTAAACGATATTTGAATTATTATGAAGACTTAAACTAATAACATATTATACTACCTCCCATAAACAGGGAGCACATGCACATTAGAAACAGCATTTTGTATGCTTGTTAACAAAATACCTTATCATAGTACTGTAGCCGTGGGGTTGACACCATTTCTACATCTTCTGATCTAATTAGCCTGTCTAAAAATTCTTCTTTTTCAACTTCTGAGGCTGCTTCACAGAAACAGTCCAGAGCCTGTAAGCAAAGCAGAAATCAAGCTCACATGTCCCAGATAACACAAGTAAAGTCCAGAGAACAGAATAAAGCAGAGCAGTTCAGACCATCCTGCCATTGCTATATTAATATCAGAAGACTGTTACCCAGTATAATAGTATATCTTACAAAAATGAAAATGTTATTGGCTGGGATCCAAAAGTTGCATATACAAAAGGGCTTTTCAGTGTTTTCTGTTACTACGACTCTCTCCCATTCAACCATTCCGAATGCTGACAAGCCTACTGGAAGGGCACTCAATGCAAGGGGCTGCTGCTGGGAAAGGACAAGTCCTGTGTGGCCAGAATCCATATGAATGTCCACATGAGCAACACTGGATTCGAGCCACTGGCAGCTTCCTAGCCTGTAGCACAGCAAAGCCACGTACGATTACTTCCCAGCAATTTCACTCCTTCACTAAAAATTTCATTCAAGTGGGGCCTAACATTATGGTGTTAATATAAGTACTAGCAAGACAGAATGAGGTAGTTAGTCAAATTGTTATTATTTTATTCACAAAATTTATATCCTGCCTTTCTGTTCCCACAGGGGCCGTCAAGGTAGCTAACAATTTTAAACATACATGATAAAATCACATTTTAAATACCATTAAAGTCAACCTAAAATACATACAAAGACATAAGAACAGCAATTAAAACTGGTCATGAAGGAGGTAAATTAGGCTTCAGGTGATATGAATTAATGGGAAGAGCTGCTCTAGTAAACACAGAGGCATTACTGTGAAATATCAGGATATCACTGCCTCCATGAAGACAGCAAAATCCATCCAACTTGGCCAGGCATGGGGGGGGGGGCGTACTTTGAGTATCCAACTTTTTTGGGGGGGAATGACTTTTCTCTTAATGCTCAAATTGGGGCAAGCCCCTCCCCCTGAGGTTGTTGCACACTAATCTGGATTGCTGACTGCTAAAGTGGCAGAGACAATCAAAATATAGCATGTGAACTCTTGTGATACTTCAGGCACCATTTTGGGCTACCTTGACAACCTGTATGATCGCCAGGGCTTCTGCTCCCATGGGGCCATGGGGGCCTGCCAAACCATACAGCACTCTCAGCCAAAGATGAGTGGTCAAAAGTTGTACATCTGATTAGCCAAGGACCCTGCACTCTGTAGACATGCTCCACAGCAGAACAAGAACTGCGTGCCTTGACACCTACTTTTCAGATTGCTGGGGCAACCAAAAACATATGTTCACAATGTCATCTTGCAAGACTTCAGGAAATCATTTTGGCTGCCAAAACAATCCAGCACATGCCAAGGCCTATTTGCAAGTCAAGCCAGACAATAAGGCTGCAGCCACACACATGCACGTAATAACCCACTCTCAGTGCACTTTCTAACTGGATTTTTACTGTGTGAACTGGCAAAATTCAGTTGGAAAGTGCATGGAAAGTGGATTGTTGGTTGCACGCATGCGTTAAACCAAGCCAGCTGTGTTTCCTCCGAGCTCCTCCTTCGAACTAAAGAATTTATAGCTCAAAGTCTGTAAATACTACGCCTTGAGATTCTTAAGGCCACTCCCAAAGCTTTGAACCAGATATGGCGAAGACAATTAAGGACCTATCTGAACAAATTGCAGGACTCCAAAATACAGTCCTTGCCTTTCAAGAAAAAATTAGTGGTGAGTTAAACTCACTACGTGGAGAAATTAGCAAAATAGGCACAGAAATAGCTTTTATAAAGCAGACAGCTACAACAGCCAAAGAGCTTGCTGAAGCTAATGAGCAAAAATAACCGCTCTGAACCGCCAAATAAATGACTTGTCAGACAGAAACAGGAGAGCTAACCTTATTTTATCAGGGATATCTGAAGAAATTTCCGTAAATAAACTGGAGGAATCTCTGATACAGTGGATGCAGACAAATGAAGTAGAGATAAAAACAGAGGATGTTGAGAGAGTGCATCGACTACAAAGGAATGGGAGGGGCGGGGCCCCTAGAGATGTAATAACTAAATTTGCCAGAGAGAAAATTCAACAGCAAATGTATACGGCACTAAAGAAGAGGAAAGACCTGACTTTTAGAGGAAGAAAAGTCTGGGTGAGACAAGACTTTTGTCAAGAGACCTTAAGGAAAAAAACCCTCATGCGCCCCTTTGCCCAAAAGCTTTATGCAAACAACGTTAAATTTTCATGGGCTATCCATCCTCGATAATTATATTTCGGGAAGGAAAGCGACTTATGGCAAGGAACACCACAGAGGCAAAGGAACTACTTAAACAATTAGGTATCAACACAGAAGATATGGGAGAGCAAGAAATGGAAGAGGAATCGGGGGTTCCTGAAGATGGCGATGAAGGAACTTCAGAGAGAGGAGGGAAACGCCTCAGGACCAGCTCCCGATAACCAATTAAGGGAAGTATACCTTTATTGATTGAGCTAATGACTATTAATAGTATTATCATTTTTTACAGTATCAAGAAGGAGGAGGAGGGGGATGCGTGCACCCCATGCAGTGGAGAGAGGGGAAGAGATTTTCTTTCCACCTTTACTCTCAACCACAGGGGGGGAAAGGGAAGGGGAAGGGTAAACTAATTAATCATTCAAATTTTTCACAGCCACGAGATGTCAAAGCCTTAATTGATGTGGGATATGGATAAAACAATAAAAATTTTATCACTGAATGTCAATGGTTTAACATCAGAAATTAAAAGATATAGGATAGCCAAGTTGGCAAGAGAGCAAAAAACTGATGTTCTGTGTTTACAGGAAACACATAAGAAAAGAAATGACAACAAGCCTTTGCTAAAAGACTCGACCTGGATGATGTTAGCAGAAGCTAGGAGCCACACCAAGGCCAGAGGAGTGGCAATAATGACTCATAAGAAACTTAGAGTAGAGGTACTTAAAAGAAAGACAGACAGGGAAGGGAGATATGTGATGGCTAAATTCAGATTAGAGGGGAAGAAATTTACATTGGTAAATATATATGCACCCAATAAAGGACAAAAGAAATTTTTAGCCAGGCTAGTTAAAAAAAACTAAGCAATTCGCAGAGGGAGAATTAATTATGACAGGAGATTTGAACATGGATCTGACCAAAAATAAGGCAATTAAAATAGGAGATTGGGGCTTGAGGGAAGCACATGAATTGATAGGACAGCAGCCAAAACCCACCCATGTATCCAGCTGGCACAAAACCCCATCATGCATAGATTACATAATTGTAGAAAAAAGCAGCAATCTGACTATAAAAAAAATTACAACACACCCAATCTGGATATCGGATCATGCACCAATCACTATAGAAATAGAAGGTAATCAAAAACCAAAAAGTAGAACCTGGAGGTACAATAATTTAATAATGGCTAAAGAGGAAGATAGGAGCTATATGATGGAGCAGATAAGATTATATTTTGAGGAGAATAGAGAATAGAGGGACTGTCCCAACTAATAAGGGGACACTGCATAAATAAGGAAAAGTACATCAAAAGAGAACGCTATCTAAAAAGACAATCTAAAATTCAGGAACTGGAGAGGTTGCAAAAGGAACAAATCAACAATCATGATTTAAAAGTACAGAGTCAGATAACAACAATTAAAAAACAATTAGATGAGTTGGACTCAGTTACATTATGGACGAGAGAAGCAATGGTAAGAAATGACTTCCATAGAAATAGTACTAATTCGGCCAGAAGGTTAGCTAACTATTTGAAAAACAGGAAGGTAACGCAAAAGATAGAAAATATAAAAGTGAATGGCCAAAGAACTGGCAACTCAAAAGATATAGTAAAAGCCTTCGAGATCTTTTACAAAGAGCTGTATAAAAAAAAGGACATAGTCATATATGAGGAAGATATAAGAACAACACTTAAAGAAAATGATAAAATTATGTTAAGGGAGGAAATAACACTACAGGAGATAAAGGATGTAATTAAAGAATTGAAAAAGGGCAAATCCCCAGGCCTAGATGGTTTCACAAGTGAATTCTATAAGGAGATGGCAGACATATTGGCCCCAGAGCTCCAAGAGGTATTTAATGGAATATTGAAAGGGAAAAAAAGTCCCAGATTCGTGGAGGCAATCAGAAATAGTGGTAATCCCTAAACCACATAAAGACCCAGAGGAAGTGGGCTCATATAGACCTATTAGTTTACTAAATCAGGATTATAAAATCTTTGCAAAAATATTGGCAAATAGATTAAAGAAGATCATACCTAACATAATAAAGAAGGACCAATACAAGCATGGACAGTTTCAAGAGGGAATTAGATAAACATATGGAGCAGAAGTCCATCAGTGGCTATTAGCCACAGGGTATAGATGGGAATTCTCAGTCTGGGGCAGGTGATGCACTCTATTCTTGGTGCTGGAGGGGGCAGCAGTGGGAGGGCTTCTAGTGTCCTGGCCCCACTGCTGGACCTCCTGATGGCACCTGGTATTTTTGGCCACTGTGTGACAGAGTGTTGGACTAGATGGGCCATTGGCCTGATTCAACATTGGCTTCTCTTATGTTCTTATGATTTGTAAAAGACAGGAATATAGCCCACCCCATAAGGACTATTATAAATGTATTACAACATGGCCACAAAAAAAAGCTAGGCCTCTTGAAATTAGATGTCTACAAAGCATTCGATACACTCTCCCAGGATTTTCTGTGGCAGGTAATGGTATCCCAGCTGAGTTATTCAAAGTCTTAAAAGAAGATGCTGTTAAAGTGCTGCACTCAATTTGCCAACAAATTTGGAAAACACAACAGTAGCCACAGGATTGGAAAAGGTCAGTTTACATTCCAATCCCAAAGAAGGGCAACGTCAAGGAATGTTCAAACTATCGCACAATTGCACTCATTTCACACGCTAGCAAGGTCATGCTCAAAATCCTACAAGCTAGGCTCCAACAGTACGTGGATAGAGAACTGCCAGAAGTACAAGCTGGGTTTCGAAGAGGTAGAGGAACTAGAGATCAAATTGCCAACATTCGCTGGATTATGGAGAAAGCAAGAGAGTACCAGAAAAACATCTACTTCTGCTTCACTGACTATGCTAAAGCCTTTGATTGTGTGGATCACAATAAATTATGGCAGGTTCTTAAAGAGATGGGAGTACCAGACCACCTCATATGTCTCCTGAGAAACCTGTATAAGGGTCAAGAAGCAACAGTTAGAACCGGATATGGAACAACTGATTGGTTTAGCATAGGAAAAGGAGTACGACAAGGATGTATATTGTCACCTTGCTTATTTAATTTATATGCAGAGTACATCATGCGAAATGCTGGCCTGGATGAATCACAAGCTGGAGTTAAGATTGCTGGGGAAAAGATCAATAACCTCAGATATGCAGACGATACCACTCTGATGGCAGAAAGTGAAGAGGACCTGAAGAGCCTCTTGCTCAGAGTGAAAGAGGAGAGTGCAAAAGTGGGCTTGAAGCTCAACATCAAAAAAACTAAGATCATGGCATCTGGCCCCATCACTCCTTGGCAAATAGAAGGGGAAGTCGTAGAAGTAGTGACAGACTTCACGTTCCTAGGATCCCAGATCACTGCAGATGGTGACTGCAGCCATGAAATTAAAAGACGCCTGCTCCTTGGGAGGAAAGCGATGGCAAACCTAAACAGCATGATAAAAAGCAGAGACATCACCTTGCCAACAAAAGTCCGCATGGTCAAAGCAATGGTATTCCCCGTAGTAATGTATGGCTGTGAGAGTTGGACTATAAGGAAGGCCGAGTGCCGAAGAATAGATTCTTTTGAACTATGGTGCTGGAGAAGACTCTTGAGAGTCCCTTGGACTGCAAGGAGATCAAATCAGTCAATCCTAAAAGAAATCAACCCTGACTGTTCCCTGGAAGGCCAGATCCTGAAGCTGAAGCTCAAATACTTTGGCCACCAAATGAGAAGGGAGCATTCACTGGAGAAGACCCTGATGCTGGGAAAGATTGAAGGTCAAAGAAGAAGGGGACGGCAAAGGATGAGATGGTTAGACAGTGTCATCGATGCAACGAACATGAAATTGAGCAAACTTCAGCGGACAGCGGAAGACAGGAGGGCCTGGCGTAATCTGGTCCATGGGGTCACGAAGAGTCGGACTCGACTGTGCGACTGAACAACAACAAAGTCCCTCTATAACGAAACAGAAGAAAATAAATGGTGCGAACTCCTGAGATCAAAGGGATATTATAGGCTAAGAGACTTATTTAGAGGAGGCACTCTAAAACCAGCACAGGAATTAATCGAGGAGATAGGCAAGCAGTATTGGTTAAAAATTACAGGCCTTTATAGAATGATTAAGGAAGTTAATGAAAAAGGAAATATTTGGACAGAAGAACCAATTGAAGAAATACATAATAGGATGCAAAAATTTAAACAAGGATTAGCAGGTTATATTTACAAGAAAATGTTATCCAATAAAAATAAGGCGATACTATATTTACAGAAAACATGGTGTAAGGAAGGCCAGATATTGGAAAACGATGCAAATAGAATAATGAAGGGAATAGAAGAAACCAAAATTATTAAATTTAATGAACTGGAACATAAATTTTTCACAAAGTGGTATAAAACACCAGCACAGATAGCAAACATGTTTCCGGGATCGAGTTCTATGTGTTGGCACTGTAAACAATTTACGGGTTGGTTCTCCCATATGTGGTCGGAATGTCCAGAGGTGAGAGTCTTTTGGTCAAAAATAATACAAATTATAAAGAAAATATGTAGAATCTCATTGAATGTAGACTTTAAACTAATGTTAATGGGTATATTAGGAAATAAGGCAGTCAATAAGGAAACCCAGGCTATATTCAAAGCTATGGTGTTAGCAGGCAAGGCAGTGATAGCTCTGGGCTGGAAAGATAAGAGCAAATGGACAATAGATACCTGGCACACTTATTTGTTTGATTTTGTGCAGTCGGACATCATTGAGAAATTGCGCCAGAAGACCACATGGGAGGATAAAGCCGAAGAAATTAAAGCGAGATGGAAGACCTATCTAAAGTGGATAACAGTGGAAGGAAGACAGGACATTCGGTGGAAGATTCAGACTTTGTGCCCATGGCTGTGAATAAAGGATCAACAAACAAGGGGTAGAGGGAGGGAGGGGGGAACTTATTGAGTTATGTAAAGTAAGGAGACAAAAGATATTGTGTAATATATAGAAAATTCAAAAAATAAACCTATTAAAAAAAAGGAAAGTGGATTGTTTCGTGTGTGTGGCCGAAGCCTAAGAATGACAATTCAAGGGCTACCCAATTGCATATTTTTTCAAGTGGCAAGAAGTATAGTCCAGTAGCAAGTAGCTGTCTGCAGGAGTTGCAAGACACAATTTTACACATTTTATATGTTTGCTGAGATCTGAGCACCATGAACTGTGTAATGAATATGCTACTTCAAACTCATGCCAGTGGATAGTAACTTTTCCATCTTGGTAGGTAATAGATCAAAGCTTTTAGAAAAGCCAAAGAATGTGAGTGCTGGGGGAAAAAACCCTTATTATACTGTACTAGAAGTAACTTGCATGTATTGTACAGCACCATACTAAGTAAGAGATTTACACAGCAGACAGTGTGGCACATAAAACTGCTTAACCTCAAAGACGGTTGGGGAAAAAGCATTTCTTCTACGCAAATGCTCAGGAAGATGTGCTGTCGAACACAACAAAAGTCTCCTGAAATCATCCCCTAGGAAAGTTCCCTCCTCCTTCCTTTTTTTCAGTGTCCTCCTTCCTCTTTCACTCTTTCGTGTTCAGTCTAATATTTCCACTGCCTTTTGAAATTAAAACAATGAAATCAAAAAGAATCGGAAAGCACATCAAGATCAACGCATAACACAATTTAACAGCCATTGCCTAAATCAATTCTTTTGTCTCAAGCCAGTAGCCATTTTATGCCCGAAAAGGAAAGATTACCTTGTGTCCTTCTCCCATAACAAGGTGGCATCGTCCCATCATAAAGCAGCAGGACCCTACATTCACATGACACCAAGGCTCAAGTAAACGGATATATTCCTAAAATAAACACGGCACGCGTCAATGAGAGCAAGGTTCTTACCTAGAAACATTCTTCCCTCCCAGTGGCGCTAAGTAACAATCCCTTCTTTCCTCAATATTATTCAGTTAGAATGCACACAGCTTAAGTCCTGAATCCTGATCAAGATCTGTGTCTGTGTTTTATGGACCATGGCGTCATTACAGAGTGATACAGCACACAGGCTGAATACTATGTTCCAAATGCCACAGCTGCTGGTGTCTTAATTTTGCAAGACACCAAACTAATTGGCTGGTACTGAATTAAACAGATGCTCCCAGCTAGGCGCAGTTTCAATCAAATAGCTACAGAGTGTGTCTAAAAACTGAAGAAATACACGTGCAACTTCTTTAACTCGTTAGTAAAGTTTTCCCTGTTACTACTGATGTCCCTTGAGGTTTAGTATGGCAGATATAATGGGGGTCCCCAAGTGTTTTTAGAAAGTAGTCAGGTGGGGCTTTTGGCCAGCAGGGCTTCTCACTGGCTGTGCGGGTTTTTAAAATGTTGTTTAGGTAGCAGCTGCCACTACAACATAAGAATCTTCACTGTGTGACTGAAGCTAAGGTGTGCATATTCAGAAAATATTTTTAAACGATATATTCATTTAAACAGTCATCCTGTTAAACTCTTCTGCCTGAAATGCTGAGGGCTTACTATCAGAATCATGCACGATCTCACTCCCTGACATTTTCTTTGGTTCCACCTCTTACAGCAGCCATTCTGTAGCTGGCTCCACCTCCTGCGGCGGCCATTTTGTGGCTGCACCCACCACCCGGTGTCAGAATTCCAAGTGCCCACAGGGTCAAAACTTAACTTTGTTAAGTGTTTGAGTTTCACAATTCATTGGAGTTAATTAAATACTTCCAGCTCAGTGTGCTGCACAAGAGGGAGGAAACAGGTGAGCCTGGTTTGCATCTGTCATAAAAACTGTGGTTTGGTCCTGATATTGGAGCTGAGCCACGGGGGGGGGGATTCAAATCCTGGAATAAGGAGAACGCTGGCTAGCTTCAGCCACGGTTAACATTGGTGCCAATTTACTGCTTAAAGTGAAGAGGAATTTGATCCAACAAGGAATGATGTATTCTTTAGCCATGATTAACGGAGAGCTCACATTACATCCGTAATGGTGGTGTTACTTGGTAGTTTGAGAAAAGCATACAAATAGCTATCCAGAAGCCTCTAAGAATTAAAAATAATTAGTATGGTTTCCGGTGTAAATACGAAAGCTCACAATTCTTTTTATCCCTTTTTAGCATACCATGGAAACCTGTGACTGAGGACAGCATATATATTTTTGAAATAAAACAAAATAATACTTCACTTAAGGCTGGCTTCTAAACGAACTCCAATATTTATTTAAAATATAAGGGTTACTACTTAAGAAATATTTCTACACCTATAGAAATAAGTGTTTACAGGATTTTTCACCTGCAGCTGAGTATATTGACAAGCCCCCATCAGACATTCAGGAAAGAGGAAACCAGGATTACTTGGCCACCTGAGTGCTGTATAAGGAATTTATGATCTTCAAGTTTTTGACAACAGCTTCCATTTTAATACAAAGAAAACTGGGAGTGTTCATGGGCACACTAGAAACAGACATGACCAAAATACACTAGAAGTAGAAAGGGGGGGGCATAATAAAGATCATGAACAGAACTTAGAGGTAACATCTAGGTAATGCTTAAGCCTTGTAATATAAGCTGCATCCTACACTCCCCACTAAACGCTGCTCTGATAGTGGTTCCTAGTAATTTCTGTCTGGCTCCTAGTTTTAATTCACTCCTACCTCTAAGGGGGCTGGTTTTCTGCATAAATGGATATTTCCCCCAGAACATGTTTAGAAGGCTCTCTAGTAGGGATGTGTGCTCAGATATACCCAGTCTGGATATATGCCCAAAAAGTACCTTATTGGTATTTTCAGGTATTTTAAAAAAATCATTTATATACCGGCTTTTTACTCAAATAGGGTTCCCAACGGTATACTCGGGTACCAGGAATAGTATTTGGGATTCTCGGGAATACTGGTACCCAGGTCCTATATATTTCCAGAAACATTCAGGAATATCCATGGCCAGCATTTTAAGGATCCCATGCCTCTTTTTTCCTCTTTAGCAGCTTTCCTGGACCACGGAAGGCGGCTCAGAGCCAGCAAGAGTCTCACCTGACTTGAGGAAGACATCTTGCAGCCAGCAAGAGTTTTGCCTGGCCTGTCAGTGCTGCAAGTCTAGCTGGCTCTTTCTCCATCCCTCCTTTGTGGTGGCAGAGCCCTTCTCCCTCCCCCTCCACACCCCTGCAAGTGGGACGGCTGGGGGCACCTTCTTCAAGGGCCCAGAGAATTGGACCCTTGAGTCCAGTTCACTAGAAACTTGGGGGCTTTTAGGGGCCAGGCAGCACTTGTTCCCCTGCAATTTTGGTTTCTGGTTAAAAAGCCACTCCAGCGCCATGATAAAGGTTTCCCACAGGGAATAATGGAGCCCAAGTAGTTCCAGAACCCTGGAAAAACCTAAATCTGAATCCCAAAATGGTACAGAGGAACCCAAATACCAATATTTATGCCTCTCTCAAAATCCTAATCTGAAAAATACCATTTTTTCCCTGCCAGGTGCACTTTCCTACTCTCTACAAATTGAACTGACAATACAAAAGGTATGAAGAAAACATAGCTTCTTTCCCCTGGTTTGGGTAGAAGCTGCAACTCTGAAGGATACAACAACTGTAACAGACAACTGGAAATTTCAGAAAACATCTGAGTCCAACTCCATCCTGTTTCATCCCAGGCTGCATTAGGCGGGAACAGCTGAGATATTGTGTGTTTCCGGGCTACCTCCTGAAAGAACAGCTCCACAATAGTTTGAGGACTGGTCACTAGAACCAATTAAAGCAAAGTTATCAATAGTACATAAAACTACTGCTTAAGGCTATGTTCATTAGACAAAAAACACACTAATGCCACAGTAAACATATTACTCACTCAACTGCTCAATCGGAATGGTTTTTCCAATCTTAGTTCTCATAAATCTACCTTAAGTACCCACTTCAGGATTTCTGGGCACAGACTTCTCACTTTGGAACATAACAAATCCATTCTGGCAGCTAAAGACCAGATTTTCATTTGGTTATGTGATGACTTTCTAATTTGAAAAGCCCAAACAGTGAAACTGAAACAAAAGCACACTGAGACTACTCCAAATCTGCACAATCATGCCAGTTCAAAAGAGAACATTGGTACTTAATGTAGAAGTTTCTTCTTGTCAGGGGAATTCAGAATTCAGGTTGGGTTAACCCTTCCTCTTGTTTCACAGGCAGGACTATGCAAATGAGCTAGGTGTTAATCCCTGCCAATGGCAGGAGGGACCTTCCCTGCAAGGGGATGCAATGCAGCAGCAGTGACAGAACAGACTGTTTTGGAAAAAAGCATATTGTAGTAGAGAAGGCTCTACAAGCAGAGAAGGCTCTGCAGGGCACACAGGGGAAGATATGTCGGTTCCAGGCCACAAAGGGCTCTAATGGTTAGTACCATAACCTTGAACCAGAACTGGTACTCAATTGGCAGCCCATGCAATTGGCGTAATACCAGCTGAATGCGCGCCCACACAGATGTCGCACTAGCTGTAGTTTCCAGGGCAGATTCAAGGGCAACCCTGCATAGAGTGCACTATAGTAATCTAACCTGGAAGTGACCATTGCACGGATCACTGTAGCTAAATCCTGGGAGGAGAGATAGGGAACCAGCTGCCTGAACAGCTGAAGATGCTAAAAGGTCAATCTGACAGGTGAGTTGACCTGGGCCTCCATGGAAAGTGAGGCATCCAGGATCACACCCAGGCTCTTCACCCTCAGTGCCAGCAACAATGGCACCTTGCCGAGAATTGGGAGCCTGATTCCCGATCCCACTCCCACGGCTCAGGTACAGGATTTCTGTCTTCATTGGATTTAATCTCAGCCAACTCTGTTTTAGCCACCCAGCCACAGCCTCCAATGCCCTGTCCAGGATTTCTGGGGCGGAGTCCGGCCATCCAGCCATCATCAGATAGAGCTCGGTGTCATCAGCATACTGATGACAGCCCAGCCCAAACCCCTGGACCAGTTGAGTGAAGGGGCATATATAGATGTTAAACAGCATCGGCGAGAGGATTGCCCCCTGTGGCACACCACATTCCAGTGGGTGCTACGGAGAGATTCTCTCACCTAGCACCAGCCTCTGTCCACAACCATTGAGAAAGGAGGAGAGTCATTGTAAGACGCCCCCCCCTCCGTACCCCTACATTGGTGAGGTGGTGGGTCAGATCATGGTTGACCGTGTCAAACGCCACTGTTAGGTTCAAGAGCAACAGCAGTACCAACCTGTCTAATCCAGATGCCTCCAGAGGTCATCCGTGAGGACAACCAGCGCATGGTCAGGTTGGAAGCCTCCATCCCACGGTCAGGTTGGAAGCCAGACTGGAATGGATTCAGGACAGAGGCATCATCCAAGAAAACCTATTAGGTGCCTCATGGCCCATAGCTCTACCCTGGAGGTCTGCTGCAGAGGGGTGATGAGGCATGTGACTATGCAAGGCCCTCTGCTTTGTGGCAGGAAGACTGCAACTCCTAATTACCCTAAGAATGAATAACAGATTTCCCTTCTCCATTGACTAAAAGTACACCCAGAGCTCAGGGTGGCACATACAAATTTTACTTCCTTCCTTTACTGATAAAGGAACTAAGGGTTCAGAAACCGAGACAAGAGGGGGAAACCTCCAAACCCATTTAATCAATGAGTTCCATCTACATATATTAAAATCTGAACCAGGTTAAAATCTTCTCCATTTAATATTGTTATATAAAATATTAAGAAAAAAAATACATTAATTCATAAGCCCCTTAGATTCTTTCCTATAAACAGCCCCCCTTAGGCATGTGCAATTCAGGTTTCCCGAACTGAACCACCACCCCCCAAGTCTTTTCAGGTTTTTTCAGGTTTCCGGATACCAAAAAGGCTTCCCTGAACCTTTTCGGATATATATATAAAAAAAACCCCAAAATCGGGTTTTTTCCCAGAATGCCGATAAACGGCCTCTAGAGGGGTTTAAAAGGCAGCAGAAAACTTCATTTCCCCACTGTTTCCCCCTCTTCACTGTTTCCAGGAGGGAGGGGGAAAGAAGGACCTTCCAGACAGCCAATCACTGCAGTGCATTTCAAAATGCATTGCAGCTTGCAACTTTTTGCAAGGCTGTTGTTCCTGCTGCTGGCTTCAGTTGTGAAGCCAGGGAAGGAGCACTGGTGGTCAATAGAATTTTGGCATTCTGCTCTCTGGCCAATCACAGAAGGTTGTTCCTTTTTGAAATCCATCTGTGTATGCCCAGAGAGCATAAAAGCAGGCTCTCTGGCTGGCTTGATCCTGGTTCCTGCTGCTGCTGGTGAGAGAGAGAGCTTGGCTTGGAGACTGAGCGTAGCTGGCTGGCTTCTGCTAGAACCAGCCCTGCTCCTTGAGCCTCCTTTCCTCCCAGTGGCGCCTGCATTGTGGACTACGTTGGAGCCTTCACTCAAGACTGAAGACATCATACCGGTTTGAATTAAATTAGGGTCCTTTTTTTAAAAAATTATTTTTTGTGGATTCGTGGGTTGGGGCCGGGGGTTGGTGAGGTGATGGTGGGTAGGCCTCTAGGGCCTCTCATCCTGGGTGTTTGTTTTTTTGGTTTTTTTTTGGGGGGGGGGGATTTCTTCTTTTAGATTATGGCATTTTCCCTTTTTTACTGTGATTGATCTGGAATTTTATTTCTTGGCTTGTTAGGGCTTTTTTGGGGGGGGTTACTGCTTAGCCTTCTGCCTCTCTCGGTTTTTGGTTCTTTCTTGTGCCTTGGTTGCCTTTGCAGTTTAATTTTTTTAAGTTCTTATTTTGTGGGCTTGTTTTTTTGGGGAGGGGGGTTTACTCGGACTAGGCCTTCTGTTTTTGGTTCTTGTCCTTTTATTGTGTTTTGTGGGCCAGTTGGGTTTTTTTTTTGTTTTTTTTTTTTTTGGGGGGGGGGAAACTAGGCCTTCTATTCTGCCTGGGCCCTGGGCTCTCTGTTTTTGGTTCTCTTTTGGTTCTTGTCTTTTGAGGTTCTTCTGTTGCCTTTAAGTTCTGTTGCCTTGGCCTTAAGTATTGGGTTTTCTGGGCTAGTTGGGGCTTTTTTTTGGGGGGGAGGGTGTTTAGGCCTTCTACCTGGGCCTAGGCTCTGTCTTTTCAGTTGCCTTTATCTGTTTCTGTGCCTTTTAGCAGGTTTTATTTTTGTATTAGCAGGTTTAATTTATATTTTGCAGTTTTATTTTTATATTTAGATTATATTTTTGTGGACTTTAGTTTTGGCTTCCTTGGGTGTGGGGGTCAGTGCTCTGTGTGTGTGTGTTTCTGGTTTAGCCACTGCACCACTGTTAAATGGCTTTTAATAAAGGTTGCAGGTTTATTTTTAACTACTATTTTTAAATAAATCTCAGTATAGGGCTTTAAATGTTCTACCTTTAACTAGGCCAGTGCTTGGAGAACAATAAGAAGCCAGGTTTCTCTTCACAGAAAAGAGAGGCTTAAGTAGCGCATAACTTTTTAAAAAGTAGTGTGCTGTGTTGTTTGTGCTCTGACTGAACTTTGGTGAAGCCAGGCACTTTTTCCCCCCTTTAGCTTCTGTGTTTCACTTAGGGAGCTCCTCCTGCATTCCACAGGGAATCAGGCAGGTTCCAGTAGAATCTAGATAGGAGTAGTTTAAAACCTTAACACTTTTAAAAAGGCTTCCAAGCCACATCTCAAGGATAGTGTTTAAACCATAGTAAGGGTCAGTGTAGGAATTCACTAGTTCTAAAAAAAAAACACCCAAGAAAAAAAGAGAAAACCCAAACTGAAGCAAGGCTAGGTTAGGCTCTACTGAAAGAAACAAAAAACTAGTTTTTGGGTGGGAGGGTTTATAAAAAGATTTGAGGCTGTTTTAGGGTCAGGTGACAGTGCAGGTATGCTAGGTGCCTAACACCCTCCCCAAAAGTTAGGCTGAGTTTGGCCAGGGGCACCATGAGAGACAGGAAGGGAATGCAGAGGGGCCCTGGGGGCAAGGCTAAGCAAAAGACTTAGAGGGGTGGAGGGGAGGGGGAGAACCACAGTTCCCCCCCACACCTCAGCGCTGGACCACAACAGGGCATCCTGGCACCACTCTGAGCTCTGGCCAGAGTGGTCCGTGAAGAAGCCACGCCTGGTTTTCTTCCCGGTTGAGAAGGATGCTCCTGGGGCGGCCCCAGAAGAGGTGCCTGCAGGTGCTGGCACTGGGCAGGGGTCTGCTGCTCGGGCAGTCCCTCCTCAAGCCCTTGCTGCTGAGGCTCAGCGGCAGGAGGGGCAGCAAGGGCTGACTCTGGGGTTGAGCTTTGGGGACACTCTGTTTTCAGGACTCACTCCAAGGACTAAGAGGGTTCTAGAGGAACTGGAGGAGGAGCTGGCTGGCCAACCAGTGTCTCCAGGCTCCAGCAGGCCCCTTGAGGGACAGGAGGAGAGGCTGGGAGAGGAGGGAGAGGAAGAGATGGAGGTGGTGCACCCCAAGCACCGGCCATCTCAACCCCTTCCCCCTGCTCAACCATCTCTTCCAGCTCCCCAAAGAGACGATGTGTCTGGCCTGAGCGCCTCACAAGAAGCAGCTCCGGGGATGCCCATGGCTGTTGGTCAGCGTGGGTGCCCTTTCACCTTTGAAGTCTGGATCCACTTGCGGGTGACAGAGAATCCCCATTTTGCACAATGCCAGCTGTGTAGGGCCCGGGTAAGTCGAGGGAAGGACTTCGGCCATCTCTTGACCTCCAGGCTGCGGAACCATCTGAAGAAGCACCACCAGGCGGTGCTTCTTCAGGGGGAGAGACAGGCTGCTGCGAGAAGCAGGCGCTGACAGGTGCGCCGGAGCACTACCTGCTTGGTGACGTTCTCACTTGCTGGAACTCCACCTGTGTCATGCTTGAACGCTTGGTGGAGCAGGAGTGCCCTGACTGCCCTGATGTCTGGGAGCAGGGTCATTCGGGAAGAGAGCCGGCTCCACCGGGAGGACTGGCTGACCATCTCTCAGACTGTAGAAGTTCTTAAGCCCTTTAGGAACTACACAGAAACGCTCTCATCTGACATGGCAAGTCTGGCTCTGGTCATCCCCATGGTCCACATGGCTTGTGAGGACTTGGCCTCGTTTCTGGAGCCAGCTGCAGGACGTGCAGACATGGTTCCAGTGGTGCACGTGGTGGTGAGAAGGCTGCAAAGCAGACTTGGGAGGTACTTTTGGTCTATCCTCCGGCAGAAGGTCTACATGATGGCGACCATGTGTGACCCGTGCATCAAGGGCAGGATTGCCGGGTGGGTCAACGAGTTCACTCAATGGCAAGACGAGCTCTCCCAGCGAGTTGAGCGCACGCAGGCCAAGAGGGCCACATTGCCACGAGCTGAGGGAGAGGGGGATGCCAGCAGCCACACTGCTGTTCATCCCCCACCTCCCCTGCTACTCAGCGTCCCCCCCATGGCTCCACTGAGGCAGGCAATGTGTCAGGTATCCCTGCCATAAGGCTGATGGGGGGGGGGAGATGAGACGGTAATTGATGTATCTGTGTTTCTCGTTTGGAATGCGGGGAGGTGACGAGGTTGCCTGGGAGACCGGGCTATATCTCACCTCTCCAGGCCGAAATGGCCTTGGAGCCAGGCTGTTCGTCTCCTTTCGCTTTCCTAAAGACAACAGCTAGGCTTGAGAACTTTTAGGTGGTGGGAATATAGTTATTTAGTGCTTTATAGTCTTCCCGCGCGCGGGCTGGCCATCTATTGGTGGAGGGGTGGGGGCTCCTTTTCCCCCTTAGAGTATAACCCCAATGCTTCATGTATTCAAGTTATTCTTAACAATGCTTCTGTTCTAGTGACCTAGTATTGCAGTCTAATAAATACTATCCTTGTTTCAATGAATAAGGCCTGGTGTTTGACTGACTAACTGAGGACTCTGACACAGTGATGGCTGGTGTTGGTGTACTGCTGTGAGAGAGGAGGCTCAGTGGACAGACAGACACTACCCCCACCCTCTCATTTTCTGAGGCATTAGTGAGCAGGGCTTCTTGTTGTGGTGAGGACCAATTCACATAGGTCAACAAAAAAGAGTCTTGGGGCACATCAGAGACAAACAAATGTATTTTGGGGTAAGCTGACATGAGACAGAGGCTGCTTGCTTGGCCGGATGCATGAAGAGTCACCTTCTGAACTAGCTAGAGGTGACACTTCATGCATCTGAAGAGGTGGGCCGCATTCACATCAAGCCACAGTTTGGGCAAATCATTGTTTAGAATGGGGGTCCTAAATCTTTTTGAGCCTGTGGGTATCTTTGGATTTCAAAAACAGGCTAGTCATCTTCTGGGCATGGAGGAGGGGCCACTGGGGGAGTGGAGGGGGAGGTATTTGTGAATATCCTGCATTGTGCAGCGGGTTGGACTAGATGACTCTGGAGGTCCCTTCCAACTCTATGATTTTATGATTCAAGCCACAGAGATGTCAAGCTCATTTGTTATGACGGCTGGATCTGACACGAATGTCTCCTTGTTGGGCCGAATTGCACAATCCTAGTGATTACTAACTTGCACAGGTCCTGCCCCCCTCAGTTCATGCTGCAGAGGTCCTATGGTTTGACCTGAGTCCTGTTGGGTTTGGGCACTGACTGGCACAGAGGCACAGGTTCTTCTGGGGTCCACATTGCACAGATTCTGCTGTTGGCCTGGCTGGCAAACATGCCCCCTCAATTTATGCTGCAGAGATTCTCCTCTTTGACCTCAGTTCTGTTGGGTTTGGCACTGACTGGCACAGTGGCACTGGTTCTGGGGGGCACACTGCACAAGTTCTGCTGCTGTCCTGGCAAATATGTCCCCTCACACCACCACCACACACCAGTTACTTTCTTGGAGAGATTCTTGGGGAGACACTGTCTGCTGCCTGCCTTTTTCACATAGGAAACAATGGAGAACTGAGGGCACCCTCTTTGGATGCCCCTGGAATTGGACCCCCTGATCCAATCTTTTCAAAACTTTGGGGTCTTTTGGGGAGAGGCTCCAGCAGCTACAGTCCAAATTTAGAGCCTCTACCTCAAACCCCCTCCCCCTAGCCCCCTGCAAACTTTTCAGAAGATTTTTGCCCTTGAGTTCAATGGCCCCATTGGATATAATGGACCCCAAATTTTTCGGGAATTCTGAAAATTTTGGATATCTATACTATACTAGTATAGGTATTTGGGTTTTTTTGGATTTCCCAAAAAAATTCGGGTTCAATATATCCAAATCTGAAAAAATACCGAATTTTGTTTTTCCTGCACACCCCTAGCTCCCATGTAGCTGGAACAGTGTTCAAGTTACCCAATTATAGGAAATTTACAAGGACCCTACATATGGAATTGGCTCCCTAACAAGACAGGAGGCAGGTGATGATTCCTTGTGGAAGATTCATGCAACTGAGGCAATTAAAAGTTGCCTTAACTGTGTGAGAGCCATTCATGGAAAAGCAGCTCCTATGCAGCTAGAGTAAAGTGCCCCTAAGACTTTTTAAAACTTGGCTTATGTAATTCTTAGCTTTAAAATATTGTACAATCTTGCTTTAAAGCATTTTATACTGAGCCTTTGACCTGAGGGCTATGAAACGGTTTGAGCCACCTGGAAAAGTCTTAAACACTGTACATTAATATTTGCATATAAAAATTTCAACAACTTCTTACCTAGTTTGAGTGGTGTTAGAGCTGTGGAATCCGTCAGCTTTAGTACAGAAAGATGCTGAAGGTTGGATTCCCTAAATAAAGAACAGTCTATCAGACTAAGAAAAGGATCCCTTAGAGTCTAACATGACACAGACATTAACAATACAAGATCAAAGCAAATCTGGTGAGTTAGTGTAGTATTTTAGAGTGTTTGACCAGGACTAGCAAGACCAGGGTTCAAATCCCTACTCAGCAATGCAGCTCATGAGTTACTCTGACTCAGTTACATTTATCTCACAGGGTTGCTAGAAGAATAAAATGGAGGAGTGAACCATGTATAGCACTCTGAGCACTCTGGAGGAAAGGTGGGATAAAATTGGATTGACAGATAGGAGCCATTGAAGGATGCGTAGAAGAGAAACATTTTCAAGTCTAAAGCAAGAATGAGGCAATTTGGGAACTCTCAGGGCCAAGTGACTTGCTAGTATCCCCATTTTGGGTAGTAGTGGGATGTGCATCTGAAGCAGTACCAACAGGTTAAAAAAGCCAAAGTACCGGCTTCTTACAGGAGCTTTCAATGAATTTCCCAGACAGGATAACTTTAGTTCCCCCATTAGCTATTTTATTTAAAGACCTCACACCATGTCAAAATGGCACAATAAAGACAAATGAAGCTTTACAGTCCCAGATCCTCAGTCTGTGGTATTAAAACTTCTCCAAGTATGTGCCAAAGCACCAATAGATGGAGGTCATGTCTGGGATAAGACAAGATATATTCAAACCACTGTTCCCTCTAAGCTGAGCTAGTGTGAGCTAGCTCACAGTTTTTTAGCCTCCGGCTCACACATTTTTGTCTCAGCTCAGGAAGGATGGCTCCAGAACAAATTAATTTATGCAGTAGCCAAATTGCTCGCTCACCACTTTAATGCCAGTAGCTCACAGAGTAGAATTTTTGCTCACAAGACTCCACAGCTTAGAGGGAACATTGATTCAAATAGTCTTGAACTTAACAAAGTCTGAGCCCAGTGGGGGCACCTTTAAGACCAACGAAGTTTAATTCTGGGTATGAGCTTTCGTGTGCAAGTCCACTTCTTCAGATACATAGCACATGAAAGCTTCTACCCAGAATTAAACTTCGTTGGTCTTAAAGGTGCCACTGAACTCAAATTTTGTTCTGTTGCTTTATAACAACATGCCTACCTGCCTGAATCAATCTTGAACTTCAAAAGTTCTTTCTGGAGAGGAACAGCATTTTTATTAGGAAGCCAACATGGAAAAGAATAGTAATAAAAAAAGACTCTGAATTAACCCTGACCAGAGCTACACAGAGCTCGTCCAAATCAGTTGCTTATTATTTTAAGAACATGTTAAGCCTTTCACACTAAGTGAAAAAAGATAATCATGGCTAGTATACCAATCATATTAACAAGACACTGGACATAACTTACAATTCATCAACTGGAACATCTGATGCCAAACGCTGACTTGCCCACCTGATCAGGTAATAGGATAATATCAGAACAGAAGTACGATGCAGCAAGTTCTGCTGAGTGTGGAATACCTGGCCTCCTCCCAAATTTGCCTTTAAAAAACCACAATAGCAGCCTTTAAACTTCAGTCAAAGTGATGATCAAGATACATCATTACAAATCACTATGGGATTCATTCTCTCCTTCTGCATTTGCCATAAAATAATCAGTTTCATTACTATCCCTAAATACGACCTAAAAATGAAGGAAGTCTCTGAATCATGACTATGAAAGATATGAATGTTACTTCAAGTAGCTCAAAGGGTTAAGTAAGGAAGCTCTGGCTCTCGGCCACCAAGAGTTCCTGCAGAAACTCCAGAGGAGTCGTAAGTATGTGGCCTGCTATAAGACATTGCAAAAGTTAGCATGCCATGGAGCAATGTTAGGAAACAATACTAAGAACATTTTGGACCCCAAGATTATTCCAGTATGCCATAAAGTTGATGCCAGCAGCATTAAGAGGACACTTAACGGGCAGCATTTATTCATTACAGCTGTAACTTTCCCATGCTTTAGGATTTCTACAGAGGCTCCTATTTGAGGTCACTCAGTCGAATAGTCAAAAGATTTTCTCAAGCCCTGTGCCTCCACTGCAGGGATGAGGTGGGTGGCAGCTAGAAATAGGGCTTTTTTTGAGTGCCTTTCCTATGGACTCTCCTCCCCACTGAAGCCCACCTGGCACCTATTTCCTTCCTTTTAGGTGCCAGACCAAAATGTTTCTTTATTACCCAGGCTTTTAACTGAGAGGTTCCATCATTTTAAAGTTGATTTATGGTCTGCTTTTTAGCCAGAGGAGTGTGTCATTTGAGAATGCTCAGTGTTTGCTTCATGCTGTTTTTATGCCCCGCCTTGTTTTTAGTGGCTTATTTGGTTTCAGTGGCTTGTTCTAGTTGTGAGCCGCCTCAAACAGAGAGGAAGCACATACGTTTTCTTCTAAACAAATAAATGAAGCGTACTTACAGCATCGCCAAGTCGCAGCAAGAGCTGCTGTAAAATCAGCAGGTCCCGACAAATCAAAAAACGGGTCATGGCAACCTTGTACACACCACGGCATACCAGATTCACTGCTGTGCTACTGCCATAGAGCTGTGAAAGGTGCTTGTGCACATTCAGGGGCTGAGCTGTTAAAAAGAAAGGGGGGGGGAAATGTGTGATCTGTGGACTTCCTAAACAATTTTCACTTAATCAGTGCGGCGGGGGGCGGGGGGGAGTAGGAAGTGGAGCTGTTGCCTTCTCACCAATATCGAATCTTCTCTCCATTTCCACGTCTGTCTCATAATCCATTTCCCGGATAAGCACTCCAATGGCATTGATTGGGTTTCTGATCTCTTGCAACTTGCTGTGAATATCTTCCATCAGGTTGTCTCTGTGGGAAAAAAACAAGCAACATGCCTTAGGATGCATGAAAGATACGAAGAACTTCTGAAATTAGATCAACAAGGAAGATTACTCTTGTCATGAGGCAAGGCATCCTATGGGCTCTCACCAG
This sequence comes from Gekko gecko, assembly GCA_029375565.1. Classification (NCBI taxonomy): domain Eukaryota; kingdom Metazoa; phylum Chordata; class Lepidosauria; order Squamata; family Gekkonidae; genus Gekko; species Gekko gecko. The sequence continues at coordinate 88,515,801 of JAPDNY010000003.1, forward strand.
TTTTTTCACTCAGATCCTCATAAACTACAATGCCTGGATGAAAGTTATGAAATCGAAATAAAAACCACTCTGAGGCTAGCTACTGCAGATTACTGATGAGGACGGGAGGGCCCTCCCACTGAAAGGAACAAACGCTTATCTTGCATTCTATTACACTGTGGAACATGTGGGAAGCTATCCTCCTACACTGAGAGAAAAATGGCCTTAAAAACATAAAAATGGAGAACTGATTTTGTATCAAAGCAGAGCTCTTTTTGTAGCAGGAACTCCTTTGCGTATTAGGCGACACACCGCTAATGTAGCCAATCCTCGAAGAGTTTACAGTAGCCCCTGTAAGAAGAGTTCTGTAAGCTCTTGGAGGATTGGCTACATCAGGGGTGTGTCGCCTAATATGCAAAGGAGTTCCTGCTACAAAAAGAGCCCTGTATCAAAGAGACTGTACAATTATCAGTTGATACTCCAGGTTTTTATTGGTCTGTAGTTCAGACTAAGCCCATAGTGACTCAGACCTGTGATTCAGTGTCTTCAGCTACATGAGGGAACAGTGAGTTTCAGAAAAAAATGAAAAAAACGTTTTTATGAACAGAGGTTTTTAGGCTCCTTTTCCTATCACAAAAAACTCATTCAGACAGCAAATCCTGCTTTTCTGTAGAAGGCAGAATGCAAACTGGAAAAACAATCCCTCATAGAGAGGGGCTATCAACTTTGCTGGCCGGTCTTCTGAGGGGAAGTAGTAGTTTGCAGCCATCTCTCTTGAGCAAAACATGCTTATTCAATCCAGCCAAGATCAGACCAAAGGCCTGCCAAGTCCAGCACTTTGCTCCCACAGCAGCCAACCAGCTGCCTCTAGGAAGTTCACAAGCAGGAGGACTGCAACAGCAGCCTGCTGCCCGTGCTCCCCATCAGCTGGTATAAAGAGACACAGGGCCTCTGATATCGGGAGGAGCACATATCCATCTTGACTAGCAGCCACTGATAGCCCAGTCCTCCACTTCCAAGTTGGCAGCCATCACCACAGCCGGTGGCAGCAAGTTCCACAGCTTAGCTCTACGCACTGTGTGAAGCAGTAGCTCCTTTTGTCTCTCCTAAATCTTCCGCCCTTCAGCTTTGGTGGGTAATGACAGGTTCTATTATTATGTCCACTTTCTCCACACTGTGCAAAAAAATCACAGGCCTCTGTCATGCCTCCCCTTACTCTCCCATTTTGCCTTTTTTTCTAAACTAAACAACACTAATCGTTTTAACTAATCCCCACAGGGCAGTTGTTGTTCTAGCCCCCTGATCATTTTGGCTGCTCTTTTCAAGCTCTACAATATCCTTTCCAGGTGCGGTGACCAGAACAGTACACAATATTCCAAGTGTGGTCTCACTATAGATTCATATAAGGGCAATATGATGGCATCAGTTTTATTCTCTATCCCTGCTCTAATCATGGCCAGCATGGAATTTGCCTTTTTCACAGCAGCTGCAACCTGAGTTGACGTTTTCACTGGCCCATCCACTGCCACCCCACGATCCCTTCCTTGGTCTCTCCAAGGGCTTATACCCGTTCAGCTCCTATGCTTACGTGTCATTAGCGATCAGGTCCCTCAGGATCTGTTCCGCTGCTCTCTCTGGAGGCTGGAGGCGGCAGCAGTCCATCTCCATTGTGAGTGCCATCTCCACAGAAACTGACTCACCAATTAACCGCAGGCACTGAATGAGGCTTACAAGATCATGCGAAAACTCAGACTCTGTGACAAAAAGGCACAGCACTTATTTCAAAATGATGGCATTAACAACAATACAACAGCCAGCGGTGGTAAAAAGAAAGCTATGGCAAAATAGACCAGGCCTGCGCCCCACATGCCCTCAAAAGACATACCAAAAGTTCTTTTACTGGTATCTACTACAATTAGCAGGAAACCTAAGAGGTAGCAATGGGTTAACCAAGTCATTCGCGACTTTGACACCCAGTTTTTATTGTCAGTTTCCTCATGCAAGTGCTCAGCTAATATAATCAGTTCTTGAGGAGGAAGGGCCACTAAAAATACTACAGTTAGCTGGTACAGTCTGAAGGCAAAGTTATACCCCATGCCTTAGCTGGACAAGCATGTTTCAGCAGCAGGTCCGGGTGGAATGCCAAAAGGCTGATGGCAGCCCCCCCTCCCCCAAATGGTCTCTCAGGTGCTGCAGAGAGGTCTATAACTATGTGGCAATGAGTGTCTTCTGCTGCCACCCCCACCTCCTTTTTGTACCAGCTGAAGAGTACCGTTCTTCTGGTATGCACTCCCCACCTGCATAGTTACTTTTATTTACTTTGTTAGACTTATATCCTGCCCTCCCCACATTGTAGGCTCAGGGCAGGTACCAACATATAGGTCTACAACAGTGTAACATACTGACAAGTCAGGAAGCATAACATTGGCTTACTCCTCATAAAGAGACCTCTCTGAAATAGGCTTCCTTAAATCTGTTTTTTTCATGCAGCGGGAGGACAAGCATTAGAGGAGCAGCCTCCCTGTTGCTCACTTGGATGAATGCTGGGGGAGGAGTGCTGCTACTCGTGGATAAACACTTAGGTACGATTGGAAATGTGTGGCTTTTCGGGGAAGGAAAACCTGGTCCCTTCGCTACTCCAAGTCCTTTTATATTGCACAAGCTTAGTCCTACTTACCTCCTTCTTGTCCATTTCACTTTCCTCTTTTGTACTGAGAAAGAGAAAACTAAAGTGGACAAGACAAATGGGCAGAAAAGCTCTTTTATGTAGATGGATTCGAAGAACCTTCTCCTTTGGTAAATCATAAAATGTAATTTGGGAGACAAACTGGGTGACCTGAGGGATTTTCTCCCTTCTCCTCTGGGTATGCCAGGCTAAGGTCCTGTTTCAGTTTTGCAAAACAAAGCAGGAGTGACTGGCGATTTTACACAGACAGGAATTAAACTAAGCATCTCAACCATGGTTCAGAGAATTAAAAAAACTAGATCTGTGAGTCCAAATGGCTTTATTCTTCTTCGTTGTGAAAGGAAGTTCTGCACTGCAAACTGCTTTTAAAACTGAAAGGAATTTCTAAAGCAGTTTGTGATTATGGCCTGGAGATCAACTGTTTTAAGTTAAGCATCTCATTAGCTCATTTTTTCTGTTTGGACCTAAATAGCTCTGTGGATTCAATCTTCTAGGGGAAAAAATGAATTTTGAAAAATGTAAAGAGTGCGCCTTGAATTAGGCTTCAATCTACCTTGTCAATACAGATGGTTACTCAAATGCCACGACTTTAAAACAGTGCACTGAATCCTATGCACTGCCAGCAGAAACTACTAGTGGAGGCAGCAACTCTTTGAGAGCCCCAAAAGACGATGGCAGAAGTTGAGGGGACCCACGTACACAGTAGACCACGCAGCACAGGTAGCTACAGTGAGAAGGGGCAAATGGCAAAATCATTTGTGCTGCCTCTGCCGCCGCTCCTGTTGACAGTGCATAGTGCCCAACCTTGACCTTTTGCGCCATCTCTCATTACCATCTAGGCCAGTGCTCTCAACTTCATTAATCAGGGGCTCATCAGGCAAGAGATACAGGTGATCCACTAGGGAGCAGGGCACAAAAAAGGACAGGTACCCCTGAGAAAGAAAAACATACCCATCATTTAGTCTGTAGCATTAAAGCAGGATGTCTTACAAACATTTCAGTTGCATTTTTATAAGCATGGTTGGTGCTTTGCATAGACTCTTGTCTTGACTATGAAAAACCAAATTAATTTGTGAGGAAAATGCTTCTAACCTGGGCAAGTCACAGACAGAAACACAGTTGAAAATTTAATTGCAAATAACGATGGAATTAAAAAAAGCGAAACATTCAGATCTCCCCTCCTTTTCTTGGTTTTCAAAGCCCTCCTCAGAATGGCATAGGGATGCCAGGCCCCAGGCGGGGGATCCCCCCACCCCCAACCGGTGTCAGTGGGCCTGCTTGAAAAGAGCGGGGGCAGGCATGCATGGCACTCGCTCTTTTTAAGTGGGGGCCACCCGCACCAGCCCTGCAAGCACTGGTCATTAATGGGATGAACTGTGTTTTAGCTCATATAAATTTTATTCTGTTGTGAGCCGCCCTGAGCCAGCCTAGGCTGGAATGGGCAGGACAGAAATCAATAAAAACGAATAAATAAATCAATAAATAAACCTTGATGCCTGCAGGACAGGTGCGAGCAGCTCCCACTTCAAAAGAGCGGGCACCGTACACGCCTGTCCTGCAAGCAGCGATCTCACCACTTGCAAGAAGGCGAGCAGGGCGCCTGCTCGTTTGAAGGGGGAGCCACTCATGCCTGCTCTGAAAAGAGGGGCCATCTGCACGTTCTGCAGGCGGCGAGATGAGCACTTGCAGGGCAGGCGCATATGGTCCCTGCTTTCCCCCAACCATTTAAAGAAAAGATTCCCTTTAAATGGGTGGTGGAAAGCGGGGGGGGGGATACATACACGGTGCCTTGTCTCTGATGCAGTGACATCACGCTGTGTGACATCATTGTGTCAGGGATGGCCCCTCCCAGCACCCCCCCAATTCCCCCGCTGGGTAGAAAACAGGACCAGGCCACCCTACAGTCTCAAGTCCTGACCACAATCTGCTCAGCGGAAAAATGTAAAAAGAAATACATGGTGTCCAACTTGTAACTTGGCACCTACCGTGCCCATAAAAAATGTTATGCAAGTTTATGAACTCATCGCTGAGGTATGCTAGCCAGCCTCAAGTTCATCTTGCTCTCTAAGATGGACATTTACATTTTGTTTCCTGCTTGCCTGTTCCTTACCTTTTTCAGCAGACACACCATATTAGTGTATTGATTCAAGAGCAAAGCAAGTGGACGTGAGAGTTCTTCTTGGTACTGAAGACAATAAGCATAGAATTTTGACCAGAACTCTATCTGTAACTGTCTAAACTCTTCCTGGGAGAATTCATATTCAGTAATATTGCCCTGAAACTGAAAGACAGATCAAGATACAAGATTAGTTTACCCGAGAATGCACATTTTAACACCTGAACAATATGCCATTGTTTAACTGTAACAGAAATAATCAGCTCCAAATAATCTATTATGAGAAACCAAAGGAACATTTTTTGGCATTCTGCACAAATTAAAGAAAAAATATTCTCTTATTGATCTAATACCTAATATTTTACTTGTATTTTGTTAAAAGTACTGCCAAAACACCATACGGATAAAATACAAACTAAGTTTCTGTACATTTGCATCAAGCTACAGAGCAGAATTAGCTCAACAGTTATTACTGACACCAGCTACAAAAACATTTGGCAGACAGAGCACCTTAACGTCTGTTATTTACACTAAACACAGAGATGAAGTTTGAGAACAACACTGCTAAAAAGGACTACAGGAGCATATTGCTGCTAAGGGCAACCCCAGATGTACCTCCCTTCTGTACCCACAAATGACCCCCCTTTATTACAGTTGTGTATCTCCTACACACGTTTTAGCCTCACCAAGAACTCTGTGAGGTATGTTAAATGGAGAGGCAGCAAATGGTGTACGGCCACCTAGGAAGTGTCATGGGCATGAACAAGTAGGAATTATAACCTGGTCTCCCAGTGAAACCCCAGCAATTTCCTAAAATGGTTCTTTCCTTTGCCTCACAGCCAGATTACCGGCCTACATTCAGACAAATTGTTGTAAAATAAAACGTGATCAAAAGAAAGCTGAAGTACAGATTAATGCCACTGTCTAGCAGCATTTACTGTAATTCCAAATTTTACTGTGCCGTAGGTGAGCCAGTGTCGTTGGAATGTCAAATTAGGATCTGGGAGAACGAAGTTCAAATCCCCAGCCTGCCCATGGAAACCTGATGGGTGTCCTTGGGCCAGTAACACATTCCCAGCCTAACCCACCTCACAGAGTGTTTTGTTGCAAGAATAAAATGAAGACGATAATACAGCATAAACTGCTTTGTGTCCCCACTGTGGAGAAAGGCAGGCATAATGAAGTAAAAAAAATCCCAAACCTGTTATTGCAGCTTTGATACTTTGGTGCAGAGAATCAAGTATTTTCTAATTATACGTGTGACTAACCACTGATGATGGCATAGCTAAAATGCAGGAGTATGCAAAAGTCCCCAGATTCAGAACATTGCTGGCCATTCATTTTAATACTCAGTGATTCTGTTGGACAGCGTGGTGCACGCAAGAATCCTAGGTATGCCGAGTATTGCTAGTGAACAGTAATTGAAGCACAATTGAGGTAACATGGAACAGAAACAAGAACAAATCTTACCTCATTCTCCACAGCTATAGTAATTTCTCTTTTCAGTTCATCCCAGGACAGGTCTGAGAGTCTCTCAGCCCCTTGAGAAAAGATCTTTAAAAAAAATTAAAAGTTTCTTTTATGAATCACTATGTACTCCACGTGCACTTGCAGTTGAAATGTTTGTATTATTATATATTGTTTTATAAAACTCAATAAAACTTTATTGTATAAAAAAATATTAAAGCTTCTCATTGCTAAAGGAAGAATCACCACCAAGTAGTCATGATTTCACACATGAGTCCAAGGAAAACTACCTCCATTTCTTGTGTTTGATGAAGGGAGGCTTGACCCTCAAAATCTTATACCCTGAAACCCTTGCTGGTCTGTAAGGTGCCACAGCACTCAAAACCTAACTGTTCTTCCAACTTCCAACATACGTAATTCCAACATACTTCCAACATACACGCATACATACTTCCAACATAACATAACACACAAAAGAATAGAACAAGGAAGAGCAGACAGCATCTTCACAGCATACCCTCACACAGTTTACTGGAGAACAGTTACCATCCCTCCAGTCCACTAACGAACAGGATACTCAGCAGCACATACCATCAAAACAATGCTACAAGAAAAGAGACCCCACATGGACCCCTCCTGATGGTCGCAATACTACACTGGATCTTTACACAGAATGCTTTCGCCACAGAGTACAAAGTGATATGATCAACAAACAACATCACATACAGCAGAATCTCAACCATGCTGGAAGGAAAGCCATAGACAATCTCAGGAACAATCCGGATATTATAATTAAAGAAGCAGACGAAGGGGGAGCCATTGTCATCATGAATAGATCCGACTACATCCAAGAAACTCAAACACAACTCTCAAACATTGTTTTCTACAAACAACTAGACTCAGACCCCACACAGGAATACAAAAAAGAACTATACAAGATTATAAAGGAATTACCACTGCACATTCGGGAAAAACAGGTTGCTTACCTGTAACTGATGATCTTCGAGTGGTCATCTGTGCAGTACCACACATGGGTTGGGCGCCTGCGCACAACCTCGTTCGGAGAAACTTCTAGAGCTTTTCCTCAGAAGAGCTTTTGGCGGGCTCTCCTCCCGCCCTGGGGGAGGAGACATGCACTGCGCATGCCCAGAGCGGGAGAGAGAGCCGCCTCCCACTCAGTTCCTTCGACCGCCACTGTCAAGGCCAAAGAATCCAAAGAAGGAAACCTGGAGATGCCAGCAGCGGGGAAGGCTGGGTGGGATTGTGGTACTGCACAGATGACCACTCGAAGATCATCAGTTACAGGTAAGCAACCTGTTTATCTTCGTCGTGGTCTCTGTGCAGTCCCACACATGGGTGATTACAAGAGCTGAACCAGTTGGAGGAGGGAGCTGGCAGCTGCAAAGGACACAAAAATAATGGTTAAGATACAGCATCACCATCAAAACAAATCACCCACGGGTCCTACCTGAGGGTCCAGCAGGGTCAAGCGAAGAGAGATCGCAGTACCGTCTGACCAAAGGCAGCATCGCGCCGAGCTCGGACGTCGAGTGCGTAGTGGGTCACGAAGGTCGATGCCGAGGACCACGTAGCAGCCGCACAGACGTCTTCCAACGGGACACCGGCCAGGAAAGCGGTGGACGTCGACACCGCCCGTGTGGAATGGGCAGTGAGACAGGTAGGAACGGGTTGACGCGCCAGCTCATAGCAAAGGGCTATGGTGGAAGTCACCCACTTAAAGAGACGTTGAGAAGAAATGGGTTCCCCCGCGTGAGGGGGGCCATAAGCTAGGAACAGCCGAGGAGATTTACGTATGGGCTGCGTCCTGTGTAGATAGAAAGAGAGCGCTCTGCGCACATCTAGACAGTGCAGGGCTCTCTGAGAGGCATCAGTCGGGTTCGGGAAGAAAGTAGGCAGAACAGACGACTGAGAGAGGTGAAAGGCAGAGATGACTTTAGGGAGGAAGGAAGGATCTGTTCTAAGGACCACCTTCTCCCTATGAAAAACGGTATAGGGGGGATCGGCCCTGAAGGCAGCTAGCTCCCCTACTCTGCTTGCAGTGGTAATGGCTACGAGAAAAGCCGTCTTCCAGGACACTAACCTGAGGTCGGCGGTAGCCATCGGCTCGAACGGTTTAGCCATGAGTTGAGAAAGGACTAGAGACAAGCTCCAGGAAGGCACCAACGGTTTCCTAGGCGGGCACATGCGAAGAAGACCCTTGGTGAGACAGTGGGAGAACACTGACGAGCCTTGTATGAGGGGGTGGTAGGCGGAGATCGCCACCAAATGAACCCTCAAGGATGAGTATGCCAGGCCCGCATCCTTCAAATGCACAATGTAGGCGAAGATCTCACGGAGAGATGATCGAATCGGATCGAAGGAGTGATCAGTAGCATAGGATTGAAATCTGTTCCACTTGAACTGATAGGAACGTCGAGTAGAAGGCTTCCTAGCATTCAGGAAGATTTTAGAGACCTGAGGCGGGAAGTCTAGGGCTGGATCTTCCAGGCCGTTAATTTGAAAAATCCCGGATTGGGATGGATGATTCTCCCTTGGGCCCGAGAAAGGAGATCTGGGACGAAAGGGAGGGGACGGAAGGAACGACAGGAGAGTTGAAGCAGGTGCGGGAACCAGACCTGGCGTGGCCACCACGGAGTGATCAGAATGCAGGAGGTGCGGTCTGCACGAATCTTCTGCACGACCCGAGAGATGAGAGGGAATGGAGGAAACAGATAAAACAGGGTTCCGTTCCATTTGTGGAGAAAGGCATCCCCGAGCGACCGAGCAGACGGGGGACCCCTGCTGAAAAACAGGTGACATCGAGCATTGTCGACGGACGCGAAGCCGTCGACAGATGGGTGACCGAACTCTCGAAACAGAGGTCGAAGATACCGGAGGGGAATGGACCATTCGTTGTCCGATGAGGCAGAACGACTCAACCGGTCCGCATCGACATTCTGATCCCCGGGAATATGGATCGCCGAGAGCGTGATGGAGTGATGGAGGCACCAGGACCAGAGGTCTATCACCAAGGTGCAGAGACGAACAGAGGCAGTGCCGCCCTGTTTGTTGACATAATAAACAGCCATGGTGCTGTCGGAAGCCACTTGGACGACACGGCCTTGGAGGGTCGGAAGAAAGGACCGAAGGGCCAGGTAGGTTGCTTGCAACTCCAGGTAATTTATGTGGCGAGTTGCATCTTGAGCAGACCAAACCCCTTGAACAGTAAGCGTTCCGCTCCGGGCTCCCCAACCCGAGAGGGAAGCGTCTGTGGTCAACAGCAAGTCGGGAGGAGGAGGACGAAAGGGCATCCCGGAAAGGAGGTGGATAGGTTGAGCCCACCACTCGAGGGAGGCGAGGACGGTTTGTGGGATCGACAGAACCGTGTGCCAAGGCCTCTGGAGGGGATTGAAGGCTCGTAGGAGCCAGAGCTGAAGCGGCCACATCTTCAGCCGAGCGTTGCGGACAACGAACACCGTGGAGGCAAAGTGACCAAGGAGCCTCATGACAGAACGGGCGGATTGTTGGGGACACGTCTGAAAGGCGGACACCATCGCCCGAATGTCGGAAGCCCTGGACTCCAGAAGGAAAGCCGCTTCGAGGTTGGTGTCGAGTCGAGCCCCGAGGAATCGAAGGATTTGGAGGGGCTGAAGGGAGGACTTGGCATGGTTGACGCAAAGCCCGAGAGCACAGAGAAGGGAGAGAGTCTCCCGAGTGTCGTGGAGCAACTGAATTGGCGTTGGAGCTACGAGAAGCCAGTCGTCGATGTAAGGATAAAGAGTGACTCCCCGTCGGTGGAGTTCGGCTACCACCACAGCCATCAGCTTGGTGAACACCCGTGGAGCTGTAGAAAGGCCGAAGGGAAGCACCCTGTACTGGTAGTGGGCATCTCCAACGGCGAACCGGAGAAAACGCCGATGTTGGGGACGGATCGTGACATGGAAGTATGCGTCTTGAAGATCGACTGACGTGAGCCACGCTGCCCGTGGAATGAGAGGGAGGATCGACTGCAGAGTGACCATTCTGAATTTCTGATACCGAATGTAACGGTTGAGATCCCGAAGGTCCATAATCGGTCTGAAGCCGCCGTCTCTCTTGGGGACCAGGAAATACTTCGAGTAGAAGCCAAGAGTTCGTTGCGCCTCCGGGACGACCTCGATAGCCCCCTTGGCAAGGAGAGCAGAAACCTCAAGATCGAGGAGGGGGTCTGGAGGCGTGACGACAAAGTGTGGGAGGATCGGAGGCGAAACTAACTCTATGGCGTACTCGACCCGCAGGATGGTGAGGACCCAGGAGTCGGTTGAAATTTGTTCCCAGGCTGGTAGAAAGGGGAAGAGGCGGGTACGGACGGAAGGAGTGAACGACGTTGGAGAGAGACGGTGGGGACAGTCAAACAGACTGTTTGGGCTGTGGCGGCTTTTTGGTAGGTTGGGAACGGTGTTTGGAAGGAGGACGGGAGTCGTAAGGTTTTCTCCTCCATTGGGAGTGAGGTGCCGGAGATAGGTATCGCCTGGAGCCGGAAGGTTTCCAGGAACGGTTTCTGGGACGGTAAGGTGCAGCCGAGACTCCAAGGTTTTGGGCCTGCTTACGACTCTCATCGACAGCCTTCAACACTTCGTCGGTGGTGGAGTGGAAAAGGCCGTTTCCGTCAAAGGGAAGGTCTACTACACGGAACTTGACGTCCGGTTGTAGAGAGGTGCCCCACAGCCAGGCATGACGCCGGAGAGCGACAGAAAACACCAGGAGTTTAGAGGAGCAATTGACTGCATGACGAACGGAATTGATTTGTTGCTTTGATATGGCACAAACCTCAGACAAGGCAGCTGAGAGAGTGGGACGGTGCTCTTCCGGAACAAACTCCAGGACAGGGCGAATTGCATTGGCAATGTTGAATGCATAAGCAGATAAATAAGACAGATAAGTATCGACCCGGAGATTCATGGAGGCCAGAGAGTACATCTTCTTGGCCAGAAGATCCAGTTTACGACCCTCACGGTCAGGGGGCGTGGACTGGCGAGCAGGCTGCCTCGATTTCGAAGAAGAGTGAACCACCATGGAGTTCGGTGGTGGCTGAGAAAGGAGGAATTTGCCAGGAGCATCCTGTATCCTGTACAACCCATCATAGCGCCTCGAAACCGGAGGGATCGAAGCCGGGTGTTCCCATGACTCTTTCAACATAGAAAGGTGGACAGGCAGCAAAGGCAAGACGGGAGACGGAGGAAGATCAGCCTGGACCAATCGGTGAACGACGTTGGTCACTGCTGGGGACTCCGTAAAGCCCTGAACTTGGAGGGCAGTCGCCATCCTGGTAACGAGCTCCAAAAATGCCTTAGGGCCCTCCGTAGGTGAAATCGACCCCGAGTGTCGAGGCTCGTCGTCGATCCGAAAGACCTCGGGATCGAACTCCGCCGAATCCGACCTGTCCGAGATCGACATAGGAGAGGAGGATCGGGGTTGGACAAGGTCGATGACCGGATGGTTGACGGCAGGACGGTGTCGAGGTTCCATTGGGGAACTCCTTGGGGCGTCCCGATTTCTGGGAAGGTCAGAAGGCTGTTCCCGAGAGGCAGAATGAGCCGAGGCCACAGATGCCGAGCGCCGAGGGCGGTCAGGAGCGTGGGCCTGATCTCCGCGTTCCGAATGCCGGATTCAGTCATAGCGGTGTCTCTCCGGTGTCGGAGACCTCGAATAATAGTAGGCCGCATCCGGACGCTCCCGACGGTCTTCGCAGGACCAGCATTGGTGGTCAGAGGCGGAATCAGACGACGACGGGGATTGCCTACAGATCAGGCATCAACGACCATATCGGGATCGGGACCGCACATGGCGGTGCACAACCAGACCCTCGTCCAAAGTGTGGATCGGGGTAGTGGAACGCCTCCGTGGAGACCGGGAGCCTGTTCGCGGAGACAGGTGCGGAGGCGATCTGGTCAACTGGCCCAACGGTATCGTCTCCGTAGGTGACGAGTGGGAGTGCTGCGGAGTCTGTTGTCGAGCCGCAGACTTATGGGATGTAGAGGCGAGGGCGGGCATCGACGTCGACAACCCAGTCACGACGATGGAGTCCACTTTCGAAACCGAAGCAGAGGGCGTGGCCTTCGACTTCGAAGGGGTCTTATCTTCAGCCCGCTTAGGTTTCTGTTTCGGTGCCTTCGAGGAGGTGTCCGATTTCTTGGCTACCGAGACCTGGGAAGCTCCTGAAGACATTGTGGGACGCAGAGCCGATTCAACAAGAAGAGCTTTGAGCCCAGCCTCTCGATTACGGCGAGCCTGACGAGTGAAACTCGCGCAATGAGGGCAAGAATCTACTCTATGGGCCTCACCCAAACAAACTAAGCAAAGGTCGTGCCCGTCGTTGGATGGAATTTTAGCAGGGCAACGACGACAGACCTTAAAGAATTGAGTTTTTCCCATACAAAAATCCCCACCCACCCTCCAAAGAAAGGAGAGGGGGGGAAGAGAGATAGACAAAGATTTTTTTTTTTTAATATTTTTTAGAAGAGAAAGAAGCGGATAGAAAAATAAAGCGAAAGCGAAGAAAGATATACTCAGCTGAGGTAAATGGAGGAACGACAGGAACGAGGTGTGAACACGAAGGCGGTCGAAGAAGAACTGAGTGGGAGGCGGCTCTCTCTCCCGCTCTGGGCATGCGCAGTGCATGTCTCCTCCCCCAGGGCGGGAGGAGAGCCCGCCAAAAGCTCTTCTGAGGTAAAGCTCTAGAAGTTTCTCCGAACGAGGTCGTGCGCAGGCACCCAACCCATGTGTGGGACTGCACAGAGACCACGACGAAGATCTTATCCTTTCAGACACACCTCTGGAACCTCGACCAGGTACCTTTTATCTTATACTCAAAATACACAAACCAGGCAAACCACAGGGTGCCCCATTGTCTCAAGCGTAGGCACTATCACCGTGGGGGTACCTGGAGACATGGACTCTGCTCTAAGACCCTATTGCCATCGATGCTCCTAGTTACACTTGTTACACCACAGACTTTCTGAGGCAAATACAATCTTTGAACAACTTTTCAGAGATTATTATTTTAGCCACCATGGATGTGGAATCTCTGTATATCAACATCCCACAGAAAGATGGATTACAAGCCATAAGGAACATGATTTCTGACAACAACACAGCTGACTTTGCCACTATCTGTGCCATTTCTCACCCACAACCACTTCAGTTTTAGTGACAACCTGTTCCTCCAGATCAATGGTACAGCCAAGGGCACCCACATGGCCACAAAATATGATATCTTTATGGCTGACTTGGAACAACACTTCCTAAACTCCCACCCACTCATACCTCTCTTATATTTGTGTACATTTATAGCATTTTTTGGACACATGGTAAAGAACCCTTGGACACATTACACCAGGCATTCAATGATCTTCACCCCACCATCAACCTGACAATGAACCAATTCATGCAAGATGGATTGTAACACTACTGTAAAAGTACACAATAGATGCATAGACACCACCTTATACCAGAAGCCTACTGACCAACAAACATACCTAAATGCCTCCAGCTACCATCCTAAACATACCAAACGATCCATTGTATACAGTCAGGCTCTGCACTACAGCCGCATCTGCACCAATCCTACAGACAGAGAGTCTCACCTGAGGGATCTACAACACACTTTTTGGAACTAAGATATCATAAGAACATAAGAGAAGCCAATGTTGAATCAAGCCAATGGCCCATCTAGTCCAACACTCTGTCACACAGCGGCCAAAATATACCAGGTGCCAATCAGGAGGTCCAGCAGTGGGGCCAGGACACTAGAAGCCCTCCCACTGCTGACCCCTCCAGCACCAAGAATAGAGTGCATCACCAGCCCCAGACTGAGAGTTCCCATCTATACCCTGTGGCTAATAGCCACTGATGGACTTCTGCTCCATATGTTGATCTAATTCCCTCTTGAAACTGTCCATGCTTGTAGCTGCCACCACCTCCTGTGGCAGTGAATTCCATATGTTAATCACTCTTTGGGTGAAGAAGTACTTCCTTTTATCTGTTCTAACCCGACTGCTCAGCAATTTCATGGAGTGCCCACGAGTTCTTGTACTGTGAGAAAGGAAGAAAAGTACTTCTTTCTCAACCTGCTCAATCCCATTCATAATCTTATAAACCTCTATCATGTCACCCCTCAGCCGTCGTTTCTCCAAGCTAAAGAGCCCCAAACGTTTTAACCTTTCTTCATAGGGAAGGTGTTCCAACCCTTTTATCATTCTAGTTGCTCTTCTCTGCACTTCTTCCAATACTATAATATCCTTTTTGAGATGTGGTGACCAGAACTGTACACAGTATTCTAAATGAGGTTGCACCAATGATTTATACAGGGGCATGATGATACTGGCTGATTTGTTTTCAATTCCCTTCCTAATAATCCCCAGCATAGCGTTGGCCTTCTTTATTGCAGTTACACACTGTCTAGACATTTTCAGTGAGTTATCTACTACGACTCCAAGATCTCTCTCTTGGTCAGTCTCTGCCAGTTCAGACCCATCAACATGTATTTATATTTAGGATTTTTGGCTCCAATGTGCATCACTTTGCACTTGGCCACACTGAACCCCATTTGCCACATTGATGCCCACTCACCCATCCCTGACAGATCCCTTTGGAGTGCCTCACAATCCTCCCTGGTTTTCACCACCCTGAACAACTTTGTGTCATCTGCAAATTTAGCCACTTCACTACTTACTCCCAGTTCCAAATCATATCCACATGATGAAGTCAGGAAGCAGATTAACAAAGCCAGAAAACCTATTAGAAGACAGGCCCAAAAGAGACAATAACAGACCACTAGTGGTCACAAACAGCTCTCAGCTCAAAACAGTACAACGCATCATCAACGACTTACAGCCTCTACTGGATGATGACAGTTCTCTTTCACAAGTACTAGGGGGTAAAGCTTTTCTTGTGCACAGACAGACCCCTTGTCTCAAACAACTCCTCACCCACAAAAATGCAACATCTCATTTGAACATGGACACTGGGACCAGAGCTTGCAATAAACCCACACGCCAATTTTGCTGCCAGATACATCCAGACAACACAATCACTGGACCTAACAGCATCAACTACACCATCAGAGGCTCACTCACTTGCTCATCTTCTAACACTGTATATGCCATTAAATGTCAACAACAATGCCTTTTGGTTGGCTTCCGGTCTGGGATTCATGGCATCCTGACGTGCTCTGGCTTGCTCGTAGAGCTCCCAGAGCAAACGGAGGGTCTTGACGACAGGGTGGGCTTCCAATAGCCCACCGCAGATCCCCCCAGGCAGGGGGGTGACTGGCAGAGAGCCTGGCCCGAGAGAGGAGTTGAGATCGGCTGATAGCGGGGCTTTAAAGAGCGCCGCGACCAGCCTTGATCCCCTCCCCCAGAGAAGGCACTTCGGAAAATCTCTACAAGACCCCACCGAGTTGGATTCTCAACATAAGAACGCATGACCCAGACCTCCAAGACATTCTACGGAAACTGATATCAAGGAAACACTGCTATAACAAGACACTGACTTTGAAGGTAACTTTTTAAAATTGCTCACCGGAGACGCGTTTCGGCCGAAAATAAACAACATCCGATGAAGCGCATGATCGTGCACTATCTGTTGTACTAACATTGGAGCGGAAAAAGTGCAGTTAAACAGCTAAAAAAGGCCAAAAAGCCGAATTGTTGATCATTCCTGCGGTTAAATTATTGACTTTAAAATAGAAACTAACAGTAACTCCGCGAGAATTGCAGTGGAAAAGTACTGGAGCTGCTGCAGCAGAAATCGGCAAAACAGGAAGTGACTTCAGAACAGACAAGTAATCATCCTAGAGAAGACCAAGGAGGCCAGAAGAAGGGAAGAAATCAGGAACAAGGGGGACCATTAAGATTGCCGGACAGGAAGTGAGTACCCGGAAGAACCATTTACCATAGAGAAATTGCGCCCGCCATTTTGGGAAGGTCAGAAAAATTTTCTTTGATTTTAAACGAAAGACTTAATATAAAAAAGTGAAACCAGTGCGATTTAGGTGGGCACAAGAAGGACTTTGATTTAGAGTGTGTTGGAGGGAAGATTGTGAACAACGGCTTACGACCTGCGGCAACGACAGAGGGCAAATACCTGGTCTTCCCCGAAAATGGCTGGAAAAGAGGAAAAAAAGCTACAGGGCATGATGGAAGCTATGGAAAAACGAGTGATGGACGCGATTCTGAAGCTTGAAAAGACCGTTATATCAGAGGTAACAGAGCTGAAAAAAGAAATGTCTGGAATTACAAAAGAGATACAGACGCTGACCAAAAGAGCAGATGAGATGGATGTAAGGGTGAAGAGAGTAGCATCCAATATAGCTGAGGTCACTTTAGAAACAGATAAAGTGAATGTGATGGTCCAATACAATGCAATGATTAATCATATGAGATTCAGGGGGATCCCTGAAGATAAGAATGAGGACATCCATTCAGTCATGGTAGATGCTGTTGCAGATTTTTTGAAAATGGAAGAGGAGAGATTGGCGGCACAGATTGATGTGGTATACAGAGTCAATTCTGCGATTGCGCAAAGGAAAAAATTACCTAGAGATGTAATTGTCCAGTTTATATCTAAGAAGTTGAAGGAGGATTTGTTTAAGCAACAATTTCAGGACGACTTCACAATTGGCAACAAGAAAATCATGGTCCTAAAGGAACTACCCAGAGCGATGCTTCAGGACAGACGACTTTTTAAAGACCTGATTGACAAGCTGAAATCAGAGGGCATAAGATATAGATGGGAAATTCCTAAAGGTGTCAGTTTTTCGTTCAAACAGAAGAGAGTCACCATCAAGTCAGTTGACCAAATGACCAGATTCATCAATGATAATTTTATAGACTCTGATAAATAATTACAGAATCAACATGGAGAGTCAAATAATTTCATGGAATGTTAATGGACTGAACTCACCCCAAAAAAGGAAAAATGTCAGACTCTGGTTGGAAAAACAGAAATGTGATATTGTTTGCTTGCAAGAAACACATATTAAAAAATCAGATGCCAAATTTTTGATTCAAAAAAGATTAGGAGAGGAATTTTATTCACTCTCCTCTCAAAAGAAAAAAAGGAGTAGTTACATATATTAAAAAAGAGTTGGAACCAAAAGAAATTTTCAAAGACAATGAAGGGAAATTTTTGGCGGTAGAAGTTGTGCTGCAGAATAAAAAGACATTAATTGTTAATCTCTATGCTCCCAATGGGGCAAAAGAAAACTTTTTTCAGAATTTGTGGGAACAACTACGACAGTTGACCTATGAGCAAATGATTTTAATGGGCGATTTTAATGGTACTGTTGACAATGTTGTTGATAGAAAATCAAAAAAAGGAATTGAGGCCATGGGCAAACTTCCTAAAGTCTTTTTCCAATTGATTAAACATGAACATTTGGCAGACGTTTGGAGAACTAAACATCCCAGAGACAGTGAGTACTCTTTTTATTCATCAAGACACGAGTCTTTTTCCAGGATAGATATGATGTGGATGACAGAGAACCTAATCTTGCAAACACGCAAAATTGAGATACTACCTAGGACTCTTTCTGACCACAGTCCGATAAAATGGTCAACGTATGTTAAGAGAAAAAAATTTCGATGGCGACTCAACGAAGATTTGCTGGACAAGCAAAATATTGTGGATAAAATAAGGACAGAAACCCAAACATACTTTCAACTGAACTTAAATAAAAGTATACAGACGCAAACGGTATGGGAAGCCTACAAGGCTGTGATGAGAGGACATCTGATTGCAATTAATAATAATGAAAGGAAACAACAAATGAAAATAGACAAAGAAATTATGGAAAATATTCGGAAAAAAGAAACAGAACTTAAGAAAAGGCCTGGTAAAAAGAAGATTTTGAGAGAATTGAGGATCCTAAGGGAGCAATATGCGGCAAGGTTGAACAAAGAAGTATTTTGGAACTTGAAAAAATTGCAACAGAAATCCTTTGAAGGTGCAAATAAACCTGGCAAATATTTAGCATGGCAATTAAAGAAAAGAAGAGAGAATAAAACAATCACTTGTTTGAAAGATGGAAATAAAGAGATTTTGGACCCAGGAGGAATTAAAAGGGAATTTTTCAAATACTATGCGACTCTCTTTCAATCGAAACAAGCAGATCCTCAAAAAATGTTGGATTACCTATCCAAAGTTAATTTGATACAACCAAATCCAGAAATGAAAACACTCCTAAATGCTGCAATAACTAAGGACGAAATTAGTAAAGCAATAGCCGAGGCAAAAATCTCCAAAGTCCCAGGCCCGGATGGCTTTTCAGCTAAATTTTATAAAAAATTTCATGAAGATTTGGTTCCGGTGCTGGAGATTCTTTTAAATGAAATTAGAAAGACAGGAAAGATCCCTGACTCCTGGAATGAAGCTGCAATCACCTTAATTCCTAAAGAAATGCAAGATTTAACAAATGTTAAAAACTATCGGCCCATTTCATTATTGAACAACGATTATAAAATATTTGCAAAAATATTGGCAGAGCGCCTTAAAAAGTTTTTGAAAGATACTATTGTGGAAGATCAAGCTGGTTTTTTACCAAATAGACAAATTAAAGACAATATGAGGGTTGTATTGGACGCAATTGAGTATTATGACAAACATCCTGAAAAAGAAGTCGCTTTTTTATTTTTGGACGCAGAGAAGGCCTTTGATAATTTAAATTGGGAATTTATGTTTAAAGTGCTTGAGAAATCTATGATGGGCGTAGAATTTACAAGAATGATCCAATCGATATATAAAGAACAAAAAGCTTCGGTGATTGTTAATGCAGAATCAACAGATATGTTCCGGGTAAGAAAAGGTACTAGACAAGGTTGTCCCCTGTCACCATTGTTATTTATCTGGATTTTGGAGATTTTGCTACAAGCGGTCAGAGATGATGTTAATATAAAAGGGTTGAATATTGGAGGTTTTTCATTTAAATTAAGAGCATTTGCGGATGATATCATGTTTATTGTTGAAGATCCTGTTAATAATATGCCTAAGGTATTTGAAAAAGTAAGAGAGTTTGGTGATCTTGCAGGGTTTTATGTCAACAAAAATAAATCTAAGATACTGTGTAAAAATATGATTGGTACAAAGCAACAAATGTTACAAAATGTGACAGAATGTGAAGTGGTTAAAAGGGTTAAGTATCTGGGAGTTGAAATTACAATGAAAAATATAGATTTGTTCAAGAATAATTATGAAAAATTGTGGGGTTCGATAAAGAGTGATTTAGAAAAATGGGAAAAACTAAGGTTATCTCTTCTTGGAAAAATTGCCGTTATTAAAATGAATGTAAAATGAATGTTTTTGTTTCAGACAATACCAATTGTGAAAGATGGAAAAGTGTTGGTAAAATGGCAAAGAGAAATCTTTAAGTTTATCTGGGCAGGGAAGAAGCCAAGAATTAAAATGAAGATAATGTATGATACTAAGGACAGAGGTGGCTTCCAAGTCCCGAATTTGCGTTTGTATCATGAAGCAGTATGTATGTCTTGGTTATCTGAATGGGTAAATTTGGAAAATAGAAAACTTTTAGCTCTTGAGGGGCACGATTGCAGATTTGGCTGGCATGCCTATCTTTGGTATGGGAAAAACAAAGCTGACTCTATGTTTAAGCATCATTATGTAAGGAGGACATTGTTTGATGCATGGACCAGGTATAAGGATACAATATCGGAT
Source organism: Gekko gecko (assembly GCA_029375565.1). Classification (NCBI taxonomy): domain Eukaryota; kingdom Metazoa; phylum Chordata; class Lepidosauria; order Squamata; family Gekkonidae; genus Gekko; species Gekko gecko. The sequence continues at coordinate 88,535,759 of JAPDNY010000003.1, forward strand.
GAAAGGCCTCTGTGGATTGTTCCAGCTGCAGTTATACATTTGTTTTCAGAATATAGAGGCAATGATTGGTTGAAGTATCAGGAATTGTTGCAAAGAGAAGGGAAAAAATATGTTTTAAAACCAAATAATGAATTAGAATTTGAGTATGGTTGGCTACAATATTGTCAAATAAGGGACATTTATAAAAAAGATTGTAAAGAGTTTGGTTTTAGGGCTATGAATGATGATTTTGAGAATATATGGTTGAAAAAAGAATGGAAAATGATATCAAAAATGTATAAAACTTTGTTGACTGTATATACTTTGGATGAAACCGTTAAAGAACAAATGATAAAGTGGGCCATAAATATGAACAAAGAAATTTCTATGGAATCATGGGAATTTTTGTGGAAAAGATCTTTTAAAATGTCCACTTGTATTAACGTAAAAGAAAATTGCTATAAGATGATGTATAGATGGTATATGACACCAAAAAAGATTGCTAATATTAGCATGGATAAGAACTTGAGTAATAAATGTTGGAAATGTAAAAAAGTAGAGGGTTCTTTTTACCATATGTGGTGGTCATGTGATAAAGCGAAAGCATACTGGTCTAATATACATTGTGTGATGCAGAAAATATTGAAAACCCCAATTGAGAGAAAGCCTGAACTTTTTCTCCTCGGTTTGACAATGGAAAAAATTCCACAAGAGAAAAGGACACTGTTATGGTACATGATTACGTCGGCGAGAATGGCCTTTGCTCAGCATTGGAAAATGGAGAAGGTACCAGATATACATGACTGGTTGAGAAAATTGTTAATTTTTAGCAGAAATGGACAAAATGACAAAGAAATTAAATGGACAAATGGCAGAACAGTATTTAAAAGACTGGGAAGGATTGAAACTGTATCTAGAAACTGAATATAGAATGAAGGGGAAAATATATAATTTGGATACGTACGGATATTGAATGAGAAGTGAAATGAATTTTGAACTGTATGTACTGTTATACATAATATGCTGAAATTGTAGAGGTTATATATAATTTAATTGTGTTACCTGGTTTGTCGAGGTATTTAAGTCTAAACTTGATTGCCTTATAATTTTTTCTGTTTGTTATTAGCAGTGTTGGAAGCCTATTGGGGGGTGGGGGGATTGGGATCTTACTTTTTGGAAACTGTATTGGTAACGTGATTGGAAATGTTGAATATATCCCAATAAAAATTTTGTTTCAAAAAAAAAAAAAAAAACAATGCCTTTTGGTTCTCTACATAAGACAAACAGGACAGACCCTGCGCCGGAGGATAAATGGACACAAATCTGACATCAGGAATCACAAGATTGAGAAACCTGTAGGAGAACACTTCAGCCTTCCAGGACATTCAGTGGATGTCTTCAAAGTAGCTGTTTTATTACAAAGGAACTTCAGGAACAGAATGGAAAGGGAAACTGCTGAATTACAACACTTGGAACAAAACCTTCCCCAGGACTCAACAAGGATATTGGATTTTTATCCCATTACGTATGCTAACTCATCAGTCCTCACATATGTATTCTCAACAAGAAGAATGCAATGAATATTGCGATGTCTGCTGACAACATTACATCCAGCTCAAAACATGGTGTTAAGTGCCCTCCATGCCTGGGAGAAGATAATTAAAATTCTATTACTTCCCACAATTAGAAAAACCACCTTTAGACATTTATCTGCTATTTTGACATATTTATTGCTTTTTAACTGTTGACCGTATAACCTTGTTATTTAGTTTTTCACTTTGCATAATTTAAACATCATCATGTTACATGTTAATTTGCTGTTAAGTCCCTGTCTATAAGTTTAGAAGCTCACCTACCATTCCAATGTATTTGAAAAAGTGTGCCTTGCACACAGAAGCTCACACCTTGAACAAACCTTGGTTGGCCTTAAAGGTGCCTCCATGGGACTCTAAACTTGTTCTACTGCTTCGGACCAACACAGCTGAACTCCTGGATCTATGTTCTACTTTCAATAAGTGATTCTTTCTCACATTTCCTAAGAGTATCCCAGACCTTCTGCTTGATTCACCAACCACAGGTTCACTGAATCGTTACCAATAAAACTGACAAGTCATCCCCCGAATTTGCTCAATTAATATTACTGCTGTTCAGGTGACAAGCAGTATGATTAGCAAATAACAATCTTTCCTGTTTTTCCAGTTCTAATCCTACAAGAATTTTCTGTCACTAAGCAACAATCCCCAACCTTTCAATCCTATCAGCACTCTCTTTAAACTCAGCTTATTGTCTTCAGCTCTAAAGTTCAATGTCTACTATCTTTATAATAAAGTTTCCATACCTCTGTCAATTATGCTGCCCTTAGTGGAGAATAAATCCTACCTATCTTTAGCCTTCTACACAAGCATTAATAAGCTTCTGTGTGCCAAACCAATATTCAATTCGACTCCATCACTCTGCACTTCTGACCTTTCATATCCTTCTCTTTAATATCTCCATGCTTTGGTAGTCCCAGCACAGCAATGAAACTTTGTCATTAGCTATTAACTTCCAAATGCAAAGTGCAGGATATCAGTTCTGTAATTTCATATACACATTCTGTTCCTCAAGCATGCAGTTTTCATTCAGTACTCTGCACATAATGTCCCCAAATCTAAAACATTTGGTATACATTTCCTCTTCAACTATTTCCAGTATACCATGTCCTCTCTTGACAGTGATTTTCCACATAAATGGAAATGTATTATGTAGTACATTATATTATAGCTGTGACCTCAGCCATCGACAGTGGGCTAGGCCAAGGCACTAGCAGAGAAGGTGACCTCAAGAGGATGGGGGCTGGGTAAGACTCCACTGTCCCCAGGGGGTGGGGGAGGGGAGAGATGAGAGGTGCCGGGAGCACTGACACGGAACGTTTTATTAAGGGCCTTTGGGTTCCCCACAACCACCAGCCTCTTGCCCAGGGCGATTCCCTCACTCCCTGGCTCCCTCATTGACCTGGTGTGTTCTGCCCCCTGCCCTCTCCTGTGCTTGCCAAGCCGAGTCTCCCCTGCTCTGCCTTTTAGTGTCTCTCCCCAGCAGCTGCCTTGGCTGCAGGCGATTACCCTGCACCACCTCCCCACTCATTCCCATCTACCCCGCAGTCTCAGAGGCACATCCTCACCACTCAAAGCCGCAGGTGTGGCCTGCCAGCCACATCCAACATTGCGCACGTTGGGCCAGATCCATGCTATAGATTTGTCCTACTCTCTTGGACCGGCCCCAAGCCCCTGTCCTGCCCTTAGATAGATACCATCTATCACAAACTTCTGCAGAAAAAAGAGTAGCAGGTATGTCCCCCAAAGAGTGTTACACTCTGCTGAGAACCTACCGGTGTGATCCCTGGCCCCAAAGATACCCGGCTGCCCTCGACCTGGCGGAACTCTCTGCCAAACTAACATCAGGGTCCTGTGGGATTTAATGCAATTCTGCCGACCCTGCAGGGCAGAGATGTTCCACCACGCTTTTGGTTGAGGAGAGCTATGGGTTTTACTATGGCTGGCACCCTCCTCCTCCTCTCTCCCATCTTTCCTTTTTTCTTCGCCTCCTCCTTCCCCTGCCCATGAGGTGGCAACACAGTCCGAAACTAGCTCAAGATAAATTCACATGCCATCCGGGGATTGCTTTTAAGAATGTAATGAGTGATTTATTTACTATAAGTTTAACAATGTCTGTGATGTATTTTATCCCACTGTTGTTCATCACCTAAAGCCCTGTGAACTCAGGGATTGGGTGATCCATAAATTTAAATGATAAATAAATAAATAAAATATTCCACTTCTGGAGACATCTAACTAAGAGAAAGCCCTATTTACTTAACAGAAGACTACTACAATTTCCACGTTTGAGCTCTCTTGATCAGTTATCTAAATCATACAGTTCAAAGAAGTGATCAATTTAATTTTGTTGTGCAATGGATTTTGCAATTTTAAATTTGTGTCCCAACCGTTACCCAAGAGAATGTTCTATTTAGGTGACTGCTAGTGGAAGGCTATTGTAACTGAAGTGGTAGGGCAGAGAAGTATTGTGGTTTAGGGCTTCCGGTTTCAGTGGGGTGAGGACAGTTGCACCGGGACGAGCTCCCCATGCTGCGACTGGATCGCCAGGCTTCTAGAGGGGATTGGGGCCACCCGAATCTCCACTGGGGTCCCTGGAGAGGACTCGATCCAGACTCCTGGCAAGCGCCAGCAAGCAGGTAAAAGTCCAATCATCCCAAAACAAAGCCTGCATAAGAGCATCTATTGCAGCAATGGGTTCGTAGCTGTGATTGCCGGACAAAAGGGGGGAAACAGCAGACTCAGTTCAATACATCAAGATAACCAACACCCTGAGTAAGATCAGAAACTCTTCTATCAACTGAGCCCTTTAAATTCTACACTTTAAAAGTTAAGGGAAGGGAGGGTAAAGGGATCCCCCCCCTTTCTATCTAGCGGCTAGAAGGAGAACAAGAGAAGAACTTTCTAAATAAATATTTGGGTGAAAGAAGGAACAGCTAACTTTAACTATTAACTACTAAATACCGTATTGTGGATTACAAATATACTTAAAATCTCCCTTTTATTAGATTACAATTTATGTTGCTGAAGTTTTCCTCTCACTGAGATTAAAAGAAAATCGTTTTTTACTAAAGTTTCCTATTAATGGAATTATAAGTAACTATCTGGAACTATAAGGAGACTTCCTTGTGGATTACAATTATTATCTGGATTACAAATTAAGCAAGAAAGAAGAAAATAAGGTTGAAATGCTAACTAATTAAAACTGACTCTCACTTTCAGTGAGTCACTTCATTGTAACCTAGACAAATTTGGTAATGTAATGTTTTGTCTCTGCTTTTACTGACCATTCTGTAAGCGACTGATAAGATTTGTCACTGCAGGGAAAGCTTATGTTGATTATTATGACTATAATAATAGTGCAGTAATAACATTAGTAACTGTTTTGTAAACTTTCTGAAACTGACTGTGCTTGATCTTTGTATGGAAAAAAATTTCAGTGAGATTCTTTGTTTAAAATATCTTAAGATGATTGTTGCAGAAGTTAAAGAAAAGGTTCCTGTGATGCCACTTCTAGGTATTAACTTAGTAGACCTACAGGCCTTAATTCAAGAGACAGTAACCTCGGCTGTGGCAATGGTGTCAGAAGCAGTTATGAATCCTATACAAGAAAAAATAAGCACATTTATCCAGAAAATGGAATTGAAAATGGAAGACGATCAGAGACAAGAAAAGAAACCAGAAGAACCAGACGTCAAACTGGAACCAGTAAAAAATAAACAAGACTTTAAAGAAGAAACCTTTATAAAAATGGAGCCTGACAAAACAGTCTACATATTAAAATTTCAAAATACTTTCGAAAAGAATGCTCAAGATTTAAGAACAACAAAGATCAACACAACAACAAAATACATGGATATAGAAAAATCAGAAGAAATATACAATGAGATTGAATTTGCCTTGCTTACAACTCCAATGTTTCAAAAGCAAAAATATCTTAAAGACCATGTGACGAGTGTTCCCTCTAAGCTGAGGTGGTGTGAGCTAGCTCACAGTTTTGTAGCTTCCAACTCACACATATTTGTCTTGGCTCAGGAAGGATGGCTCCAGGGCAAACTACTGTATGCAGTAGCCAAATCGCACACTCACACCTTCAATGGCGGTAGCTCACAAAATAGAGTTGTGGCTCACCAGACTCCATAGCTTAGAGGGAACATTGCACGTGACAACAAAGATACAATTCATATGGCAGAACAGGAGACCAAGAATAAAACTTAAAGATACATAAAAGAAAGAGATGGACTAGTACCAACACAGAAGAAGACCTAATACTCCTAAAATAAGCAACAATAGATATTGATACTAACACAGAAGACCAGAAATACTCCTAAAATAAGCAACGATAGACAGTAAACTTAAAAATCTCAATGATTTAAAAACTAAAATATCTGAAAAAAGTATAAAGACATTATTTGACATTAACACTGTCAGTTTGACAGTGACATTAACACTGAAGATGTGATAAGAGATACAAAGTGTTGAAAAGAGAGGAAAGACTGAACAAAAATTTTGAAAATATGTAGTTAAGATTTTAAAAATGATTTGAAGAATATATCAAGTAAAATATATAGATTTATAGCCAATCTAGAAGATAAGAATTCTTTATTTTTAACTATTTGCAAAAGATATACATAAGAATATAAAACAGAATTTAGAAGATAAATATAGTGTATGAGGTCCTTGAACAGCCAATCTAATGATGTATGGAAATCCCCCAATGTATATGTATGTATGCTTGTTTGTAATTGTTTGTCTATATAAAAAAATTAAAAATTTATATAAAAAAAGAAGTATTGTGGTTTAGAATGCCAGCCTTGCCATTTCATATCACAGAACTTTAAGCTGGCTTGTTAATGCCAATTCCCATTAATTTCATAAGCTCTGCAACAGAATAAACAAAGAAAAGTCTTGCTCACCTGTAATGCTTTAAGCAAAGCAGCATTTGCAAACTGGCCAGGCATGAAGATAGCCTCTGTATATGTTTCCTATAAGAGACAGCATGATTAGAAATAACATTTAAAAGGTCTACGGGATTAATTTTTAAAGAGTGATTGCACATATAATTTTAGGCTCCTTCCAATACAGCTGAGCAGCAACTATGGGACAGCATTACGCCCAAAGTTGAACTTTGCATTTTCAGTACGTCCCAAACTTATGCAATATGCTACAAAATATACTATCAAAAGCTGGGAGAAAATTAAACTGAACTATAAAAGTTGCTGCATTGCCCAAGCAGCAACTCTAGAATTCCAAGACCTGAAGCACATCAAGACAGGCTTATGAGAAGAAATATGAAAGAATAACTTACAGAAACCATCAATATAGAAATTATTCTTTTTGATACACTGCTTCTGAGCCCTTCCACCCAAACACTTTAGGACCCCCTGGGAGCACCGGAAGCAGTATCAAGGACACCCAAAAATCACTGTTACAGAAGCACCGCTTAAACACCAAGCAGCCAAAGATGGCACCTTGCACTTCTATCTAATTTGTTTGTTTCATTCCTGATCTAGGAGCAGCAGAGAATCTTATGTTTCCAAGGCTGCCTTATGACTTTACACCCTTTCCCTTTCAATTCACTGAACTTTTTCCACATAATGTGAATTATTTTTATGCTTGCACAGCTCTGTAAACTACAGTAGATAAATGTATGTTTCAACATTCAAATCCATAAATTGCTTCAAACATTACAGCTTCTAAGAATGAATATTCAAATCTTTAGAGCTCTCAGTATAAAATATGAAACGGAAAAATGAGGTTATTTCTATTAGTTTTTAGTCTACTCACCCTTGGGTCCTGGTCATCTCTGATATCTACTTCTTCAGCTGGCAGGGGCTGCACAGACACTTGATTCCACTGACCTGCTACATTACTGAAAGAGGATTGCACATGTTTAATGCACCTTGTATCAAAGACTTCATACAGATCATGAATGATTATTTCCCAGAAGAAAGATTAACTGCAGTGTATTTAATAGTGAAACCCATTAACTTTCATCCTTCTTCCCCCCACTGCTGACCAAAGGTATCACAGACTATCTGCCATTACAAACAGGCCCATGCAGATTTCTCTATGTGTCTCTTACAGACTCCCAGCGATCCTTGTCCTTGCCCCTCAGAGCCAAAAAAGACGCCCCTCGCCTACATACCTAGCAGAATGTGGTGGTGGAATCGACTGAGCCATATCATATAACAAGAGGATGAAGAGGGTGTTGCCAGGAAGGGCCAGTTAGAGTCAAGATGCATAAGCAACTGAGCAATAAATATAGCCAAGTCTGGATGAAGGCAACTGATAAGACCTGTGAATAGCGGTAAATTACCAAACAGCATAATAAAAGAGTTTACAAAGAGATATCAGAACTGAATGACATTAGCATGTGTAGTGAGATAAGAAACCAATATCTTCCTGGCAACATCCTCTTCATCCTCTGCTTATATGTAAGGGATGGTGACTCCTGTTTCAGGGTATCTGAAGAAGAAAGATACCCGGTGATGAGGGGACTGGTCTGAGAGAAAGATCCCTCACTTGGGACAGAGTGAGTACAGGCAGGAGGCCTGGCATAAGAAGGCTGTGGGCCTTGAAGTAGTAACCAGTTAAGAGGAATAGGGAGCCATGTTAGAGGTTTATTTTGCTTTTAAACACGGTTATGTATTTTAAGGCACCCTGTCTGGTTTTCCTTGCTCCATTACTTTGTTAATAAACCATTTGTTTAATTGTTCTCTGCCTGGTCATCACACCTATAGTTCTTGGCTTAAAAAGGGGCACATTTGTGGGGCTTGGGAGGGTACTCTGGGGCTTCTCAAGGGACCCGAAGTCCAGAGTGGTGGCAGCTGGAGGTGGCAACCCGCTGGGGTCATGACATACCCACGTAATAAACCTTGGTTGGGCTCAAAGGGGCCCCCCTGGACTCAAACTTTGTTCTGCTGCTTCAGATCAACACGGCTACCCCCACCTGACTCTATAAAGAACTCTATTTTTTCAAGCGTTTCCACTCTCTGATCTAAAACCCTTTCAACTGAATCTTCAACGAGTAAATACTAAACACTTCTTTTTAAGCTAATAAAACTTTCTTACGAGATGGAGAAAAAAAAACCTTACTGCTCAAAATTGATGTACTTTACAGTAGTCTGATTTTCGTCATCATGCCAAAGTGCCCAGATCTCAGCTGTAGTTAAGGCAAAGTCAATAAGCGTCTCCTAAGCAAAGAATACATCATAATATGCAATTAGACATTAATTTAAAGGTCAGTCCTAATGTAGCTTAATCTAATAAATAAGAAAAGGGAAATGGAATTATATTGAGGATAAAACTCAACATTCTGATAAATCTATAAACGCTTCTAAAAAATTCTGTTTACAGTTAGCAAACATGGATACTAAGTATCAGACCACTCACAAGGCAGGTATGCACAGATGTTTCCAACAGGTCTCAAAACGTTGTTGTTGTTTTAACCCTGCTCTATCTAAAGACATACTTAAGTAACTCAGTAACATGTTGAAGTGATGGGAAATCCGTGTGTCTCATATATTTCTATTCAGGCCCCCCTTTCTATCCAAGTTACATGCTCAGCAGGCTTCCTAATTTTTATCTGAAAAATGAACAATGGCCAGCATCCCATCAGCTTCATCAGCCCCAGAAGAAAACCTGATTCTTACCTGAGAGGTGAACAATGATGATATGTGATCAAGACTATATCGGTGACTCTCTGTGCTCACCAACTGGAAGACACAGAACTGCAAAAAAACAAACAAACCACCAAAACCAACACTGCAATTAATGGAAATAAATATAAAACAATTATATCCTATTATTTTAATCAGATGCGAAGAGTAATGATGATTACTCAAGACATAGCAATAGCACAGGACCTTGGGATGTTACAGCACTTAAACAAGTCAGGATAGCAAGTAATTCTTTCTCTCCCACACTGTCCACCTGTCAACTGCCTATTGAGATGCCGCAAACATATTGCAATTGGAGGCTTTTCTCACCAAGGCATTCCAAAACAAGTGGTAGATCTTTGAAAGTGGGGGGCACAAACAGAAAATTGGTGCTGGAGGGGGCAGCAGTGGGAGGGCTTCTAGTGTCCTGGCCCCACTGCTGGACCTCCTGATGGCACCTGGTATATTTTGGCCACTGTGTGACAAAGTGTTGGACTAGATGGGCCATTGGCCTGATTCAACATTGGCTTCTCTTATGTTCTTATGTAAAATATAAATTTTTGCCCATCCTGCAACAAGATTCTCTAAAATTTAAAAACTGTACCAATTCCCCTATGGTAAAAACAAACTAAATGAAAAATATCAGCTATTAATTTGTAAATCCTTCTAAGCTTGCTTTGCCCTGTCTAAGGGACCAGTAAGTTGCAGTTCCCTGATTTTTTGAACCAAAAATTGATTTGAAATTGACAATATTTCCAAGCTGTTTATAGTCTAGCATCACAAACAAAAAGCTGTATTTACAGAGAAAAAACTACAATTTTTTGTAAGCTGCCTGGAATGCACAATGAAAGTCAGAAAGCTCTTCAAACCAATCTCTCCCCTCTGCAGCTCAGAAACCCATTTATTATGCATGTAAGTTCTTTTATTATCAAAATGTAACCCATTATAGTACCTGTCCTTGCTTGGGTGCACGCAAGTACACACCAATATAAAGCCCCAGAGTCTCAGAATATGCCAGCTGTAACTTGTGTCCAGTTCCAGTAGCAAGCCTCAGGTCTTTACTTACAGGCACGAAGTCTAACATATCAGTCACCATCAGACACATTTGATCCTGCCAAGGTAAGATGCCAGATGAGTAACACAAAGCAGCCCATACAAAAAACATTTGAACACAACTGTCAAAACAACAGATAGAAATGTTGAACAGACATATTCCAACTTTCATTCACAAACAGCTCACAATATTTTGGGTTTTTTAAGAATTATTCAAATTATACATTAAATAAAACAATATGACTAAGAGGCAAAAAAGATGAAGACGTCATACAATTTATTTCTACTGCTTAATGAAATGTTATTATAGTTGTAATCAAAATATAAGCCTTATGCTACAAAGATGTCTTTATGAAGGTTCTTGAGGCTTGAAAAATTGTTGAATGTGAGTTGACAAGAAATCCAAATTGATTCTAACATAATAAAGAGGACATCAGTGCTTGCTTGCTTTTTTGCTACTCCAATTTGAAAACAGCTCTCTTAGAACAATTAACTTGCCAAATCAGATTATTCCCCAAAAGGGTACAGTCATACACCAACAGTAATTTTCATCACAGATTTCCAGTGCTGAAAAATGATGGATCACGCTGCTAGTAAAATACATTTTATTAAAGGTTTGTGTGCTGAATTCTTATTTATTGATTTATTTTTACCTTGGCTTTTTTGATATATCTGGACTGTTTTGTGCTAGTTATGAACTGTAATAAAATGATGATGATGATATACCTTGGCTTTCTGCTCAGTGGAGACACAAAGTAGCTTACATCATTCACTTTTCCTCCATTTTATCCTCACAACAACCGGGATTCAGATTTCATCTACCAGATCCTCCCAGCCCAACTCTCTAACCACTGCGACACATTGGCTCTCATTTACATTTTATTTATTTACATTCTCCTATGTAAGTAAATTTAATAAAGGTAATTTTAGGTCAGTTTCTAAATTATTTTTAAACATGTTAACACTGTCACATTAGTTGCCAAGAAGGCTTTTTTTGCAGCTCCACCACATGTAGAACTATGAACTTATATTAATTTACCACCTCAAGAATTGTGAAAAGATGTTTTCCTTACATAGTTAAGTTCCAGTGAATAGATGCTGTTTGTACAGGACCTTTGAAAAGCACTCTCTTATTGTAGAAAATGATTTTAAAGAATACCTCTTCCCGATGGCTTCCCACAGCTCAGCTTGCATTCCTAAACCCAAGTCCCCTTCCAAAGCACAGTGTAATTGAGTAGTACTGCCCAAGGGCCAAAAGGTTTTGATGTTATTTTTCCTAAGCATCTGCACCTTACAGCTGTACAAACACTTTTCCAGACCATTTGCATTTGTTTCCAAGGAACTTGAAGCTGCTGCTTTCAGTTATTTCTGAAAGATCAGCTCCTTACACGACCCTTGTATGGCTGAGCCTGAAAGACCCACGGTCACTGTCTCCTAGAGGTTCGACCTCTTCTACCTCCCTCCAATGCTCCCTCTATGCTGTGGAGCCTTGTGAGCAAAAGTTCTACTTTGTGAGCTCCTGGCATTAAAGTTGTGAGCGAGCGATTTGGCTGCTGCATAAATTAGTTTGCTCTGGAACCATATCCTTCCTGAGTGAAGACAAGAAGCTGTGAGCCGGAGGCTAAAAAACTGTGAGCTAGCTCACACTAACTCAGCTTAGAGGGGAACAACGCCTCCCACACCAGATTCAAATGTCACCTGTGATGAAATTCAGGGTTATCTTCCTTTTAGTTAATTTTATGACTAATTTTTCTATGCCAGCATCATTTATCATACTTAGAAATTTCCTCTGTCACAATTAGAGCAGACTTCTGCCCAGTCAAGTGTGAGGATACATTATGGCGTTATTCCCTTTAATGGCCTCTCTGATGTTTTCCTCTACCCTTCAATCACCCACAGAGCTTTTGCAAAAGAGGGATGAGGTTGTTCCTCCTATGCAGTCTTCAAAAAGCCCTGTTTACCAAGTTACCCAAGGATGCAGGACCTCTGGTATAGCCGAAGCAAATTTGTGTGTGTGTGTGTGTGTGTTTATTTTGTGTGTGCTTGCATCCTAGTAGGGGTAGGATGTTTCAGAGATAACCTCCCTGGTTGCCCTTCCAAGTACTTGCCAGGGTCGGCCCTGCTTAGCTTCTGTGATCTGACGAGATCGGGCTTGCCTGGGCTACTCAGGCCAGGGTTACAGCCAAAGCAAGTTAACAGTCCAATTCAAGTTATGTTTGGGAGTTAGCATGAATTTACTGCTGACACACACACACACACACCATGGCCTAGCATGCACTGCATAATCTATATTAATCCGATGCAACTGACATATTGGACTTGTCTCCATGTAACTTGTGTTGCATATTTATTGAAAATGACAAGTTGTCAACAGCTGGCAATTAGAAAGTATCAAGTCACATGAATAATCAATCACTGCAGCTAACAACAGATAAATACATAAGAAACAAACTTCCATACTCACTTTGTAAGACCACATCCTAAGTTTATGATCCTGATAGAGTGCAAAGAGGAAGGCATCATGCTCACGGCAGTGAACCGACAAGCTAACAGGGAGATCTGAAAGACTTTGATCCCCTCTGGAATTCAAAAGGATTTTTGATTAAATACAATAAGCATAGATTTTTTTAAAAAGTCAAAGCAAAAAGCTGTTTTAAAAATTGTATTAGATAACACCAGCAACTGCGGGAACAATTCGAAGGATGGTATAATACATAGCCAGAATGCTCCTGAGTTTCAGGTACTGATACAGCTTTCATTGACTATGAGGAATTTCACATTACCCTTTTGAAGCTGGTTTGAAGCCGTTTTTGATCGGTCGTGGGGTAAACTGGCTTTCCCCTTCCGGTAAAGAGCTGGATCTGAAGTGGTTTGCCATTTCAGACCGCACTGCTTTTTCCCGCTGTTTTTCGCCCGTGCAGGCAATCTCCAGTTTTGTTTTGTTTTTAATGTTCGCTTTAGTGCTATAACACAACACTCCAGGCATTCCAATTGGGTTGCTATAATGCTGTTATAGCTATAACGCTATAACGCGAAAATTCAAAAAAAAAAAAAAAAGCCGGAGATCGCCCGCGCGGGCGAAAAACAGTGGGAAAAAGCACATCGGAACCAGGAGAGGAAACTGAAGACTACCTGGAAGCAGTTGACAGGTAAAACATTTCAGCCCTGTTCCCTAAACGGGACAGAAGCGTTTGTGCGTGAAATTACAAATATATTCCGGTAGGGAACCGGTTCTAAAACGGTTCTGTCTGAAATGACAGACCAGAAATCGTTTGGGAACTGTTCCTCTTCTGGATTATATCATCTGTCTGAAATTCTTCAATGATTGTTAAATAGTCAAATGCTTTCCTCTAATACTCATACAAACCTACCCATAGGGAACACATGGGAAATACACTTTCAATGCAGGATAGCAGAACATAGACAAAAGACAGTGAGTGAAATGAACAACGCTTGAGCTGTAGTCTGTCCTTCACAAAAAGGATTTAACAATTTAAGGAAATTACAAGTTTTTTCTAAATTGTTGGATTGAAACTAATCCACTGAATCCATGGAACAGACAACATACATTTGTGTATCTCCTCAAAATAAGATAAAAATTATATTAAAACTCCAGCCCCATTAGCTAGCTCAAGTAAAGAGATTTTCTGGAAAGGTTCACAGTTTAGCAAATTGCTACAAGTAGGGCATACTTGTCCTTTGGACTGGGCACACTAGAATATTCTAGAGTTAGAGGAAGCCAGTGCAGGATACTAGGGGTATTTCCGGATATTCCCAAATCCCAGTATCGGTATGTAATTGGGATCTGGGAAATAATTGGGATTGCTGAATTTTTTGGCTTCTTAGATGCCTTCTCCAGGCAGCAGTTTACACATCACTTGGGGAGGGTATTTAAAGGTACCAATCCATTTGGGCACTTTCTCCAAGAGGCGAGCAAACTCACCACTTGGAGACGGTGTTTGAAGGGACCGCAATCCTTTTGGACACCTTCTTCAAGTGGCGAATGAACTCACCGCTTGGGCAGGGTGTTTAAAGGGACTGATATCTTTGGGCACCATCTCCAGGCAGCGAGTTTTCTCCTACAGTCTCCAGGCTGCAGGAGAAGGAAGCCCCAGGAGCTGCTGTGCCATGTGGAGCACTTTGTTCCCGGCAGCAAAAAGGATCCTGGGCTCATTTTCTCCTGCAGTCCAGTTTAAACTGGGCTGCTGGAGAAACAAGCCCCAGGAGCCTTCAAGTGAATTTGGAAGGCATTTAAAGGACCCAATAGATGTTGTTTACCTTGACTTCCAGAAAGCTTTTGATACAGTTCCTCATCAAAGGCTCCTAAGTAAGCTCAATAGTCATGGGATAAAAGGACAAGTCCTCTTGTGGATCAAAAACTGGCTTATAAATAGGAAACAGAGAGTGAGTATAAATGGGAAACTTTCTCAGTGGAGGGTGGTAAGCAGTGGGGTACCACAGGGATCAGTACTCGGTCCGATGCTTTTTAACTTGTTTATTAACGATTTGGAATTGGGAGTAAGCAGTGAAGTGGCTAAATTTGCAGATGACACAAAGTTGTTCCGGGTGGTGAAAACCAGGGAGGAGTGTGAGGCACTCCAAAGGGATCTGTCGAGGATGGGTGAGTGGGCGTCAATGTGGCAAATGGGGATCAATGTGGCCAAGTGTAAAGTGATGCACACTGGAACCAAAAATAATAATAATAATCTTTATTGCATTAGCATAAAGCCATAGCAACAGTGCAGTATAAACAAGTAACCAGCACTAGATTCAGGCAGATATTAGCAAGTCAATCATTTTACAAGGATAAAGGACCAGAGTCATGCCCCCGCGCCCCCCCCAAAGGAAAAAGGAAAAAAGGAAACACTTAAAATTATCAGTTTGTACGTGATCAACAGCTATCAGGGGTGAACTAATTCGATTCGGACAAATTTACATTCCTGATCACTGCAGCTAAAAAGGAGGCCACTTTAGCCGTGATTTGCTTGTCAATAGTATTATCAGAGAGTAGCACTGAGACTACCCAAGGGAGGGAAGGGAGTTTTTCTTTTCTCAGAATAGGAGTAATATATCTCTCTCTTTCCTTATTCCACTTGGGACAGAGAAGCATTATGTGGTCCATAGTTCCTATCATCTCTTGTCCGCAATCACACAATCGTTCCGAAAACGGAAGTCCTGAAAAACGGCCAAAAAGCACCTTAGAGGGGAAAGAGTTAAGTCTCGCCAGGGTGAAAGCACGACGTTGTCTTGAGATCTTAAGAGTATAGCAATATGTTGGAATCATCTCAGGGGGGGCAAGACCCAACGATAAACCCGAGCAAGTACGCCGGGCTCTTTGAAGGGTGCTACTGAAATCAAGTTCCTTTAATTTCAATTTAATTTCTCTGAACAGCTCATTAGGTAGTGGGGTTGATATATCAATCCCCAAGGTTTTTAGTTTCTGTTTGATTAACTTGGATCGGCTGCTCTTGTAGGTGTCATGGGGGATTAAATGTGAGAAACCCGCTTTGTGTGTGCTGCCCCCTGAACATCCTTCTTCATGAACAGCTTAAAAGCTGCGAGCCAGGCTCTCTGTTCAATTGATGGTTGAGCAAATTCAACCCTGAGTGCAGTTCCCGCTACGCATCTAGGAACTGCCGCAATTTCCCTCAAAAGGTGTGTAAGGGAGAATCAAGGGTTTCAGATACTCCTTCAATCCACACTGCACACCCATGAAGAATCTGCGGGATAGCCTTGGCATTGAAAATCTTAATGGCAGCTGGTATGTGGTTTGCACCTTTGGAGTAGCAGAATTTTTTTATCGCCTTAGCTGTGATATTTGCAGCTTTAAGAGCTGCCTGGACATGCGGTTTCCATGATAGATTGTAATTAAAAGTGATGCCCAGGTAGCTAAAGGAGGGGACTCTCTCCAAGGCCCCGCCCAATACACTTATCTTAGGTCCATTGTGGAATGTTCTGGAAAATCTAAGGACCTTTGACTTGGAATAATTAACTTTAAGGTCCTCTTTTATGCAGTATGTAATAAATGCGTTTATTACTGATTTTAAGCCCAGTTCTGTTTTGGAGAGAAGAACGGCATCATCTGCGTACAGAAGGATTGGAATTGGTATATTTGCCATAAAAGGGGGGTGTTTGGCCTGGGATTTCACAAATGGGATCATATCATTGATAAATAGATTGAACAAAGCTGGGGCGAGCAAGCAGCCTTGTTTCACTCCCTTGTTAGTTTGAAAACGTGCAGTAAGTTGGCCTTGCCAATTGTATCTAATTTGGGCGGAGGTATCGGTGTATAAGTTCATAATTAAAGATAGTAACCTTCTGTCTATTGTAGTTTCTGTCAGTTTGCACCATAGTCTGCCACGACTGATGGAATCGAAAGCGGTCTTCAAATCCACGAAGGCCGCATACAGTTTCCCGCCTGGGGAAGCCAAATACTTGCTCGCTAAATGATGTAAAACAAGGGCGTGATCCATGGTTGAAACCCCTTTGCGGAAACCTGTCTGTTCTGGGAGGAGAATCGCCTCCTGATCAATCCAATCCGTTAATCTCTCAAGGAGCTGTGCTGCATATATTTTCCCTGGAATAGAGAGTAAGCTTATGGGTCGGTAATTGTGAGGGTCAGCCCTATTGCCTTTCTTGTAGATTGGAACTATAATTGAACGCTTCCACTCAGTTGGTATAACACCAGAACTATTTATTAGTGAAAAGATGGGAGCTAAACAGGAGCCCCACCAAGTAGGGTTCATCAAAAATAATTCCGGAGGAATGAAGTCTGGCCCAGGAGCTTTTCCCCTTTTCAGATGTTAGTAATTTGGATGGGGGAAACCGCTGGCCAACTTCCCATACTCTCAGCTAAAAGTCGGGGTTCTGTATTATTGGATGATGTAAGTACCATTGGACTTTGAAGGAGGGCACTATAATGGGCTATCCACTGAGATGTGGTTATATCTGTCTGGTGGTGTGAGGGAAGAGAAGAGTTTTTAATTAGGTGGAACCAAAAATCCTAACTATCAATACACGTTGATGGGGTCTGAACTGGCAGAGACTGACCAAGAGAGATCTTGGAGTCATAGCAGATAACTCACTGAAAATGTCTAGACAGTGTGTAACTGCAATAAAAAAAGGCCAACGCTATGCTGGGGATTATTAGGAAGGGAACTGAAAACAAATCAGCCAGGATCATCATGCCCCTGTATAAATCATTGGTGCAACCTCATTTGGAATACTGTGTACAGTTATGGTCACCACACCTCAAAAAGGATATTATAGCATTGGAAAAAGTGCAGAGAAGGGCAATTAGAATGATAAAAGGGTTGGAACACTTTCCCTATGAAGAAAGGTTAAAACGCTTGGGGCTCTTTAGCTTAGAGAAAAGATGGCTGAGGGTGACATGATTGAGGTTTATAAGATTATGAATGGGATTGAGCAGGTTGAGAAAGAAGTACTTTTCTCCCTTTCTCACAATACAAGAACTCGTGGGCACTCCATGAAATTGCTGAGCAGTCGGGTTAGAACAGATCAAAGGAAGTACTTCTTCACCCAAAGAGTGATTAACTCATGGAATTCGCTGCCACAGAATGTTGTGGCAGCTGCAAGCATGGACAGTTTCAAGAGGGAATTAGATAAACATATGGAGCAGAAGTCCATCAGTGGCTATTAGCCACAAGGTATAGATAGGAACTCTCAGTCTGGGGCAGGTGATGCACTCTATTCTTGGTGCTGGGGGGGCAGCAGTGGGAGGGCTTCTAGTGTCCTGGCCCCACTGCTGGACCTCCTGATTGGCACCTGGTATTTTTGGCCACTGTGTGACAGAGTGTTGGACTAGATGGGCCATTGGCCTGATTCAACATTGGCTTCTCTTATGTTCTTATTAATATTACCTTTCCTTAACAACCATCAAAGAGTGCCTTACATTGTCACAAACTCCATGCCATACCAAATCTCAGAAATCTGATAAAAGGAGTGTTGGACTAGATAGGCCATTGGCCTGATTCAACATTGGCTTCTCTTATGTTCTTATGTTCTTAAAGGGCTTACAGTCTCTTGAAATGCATTTCAACCATGGAATTTTTTTGGGTTACACATTTTCGAATAGCTGAGTAACTGGTCCACTCACTAACTGGCTTAAAAATATCCAGAAAATACCAATACAGTACTTTTGGGGTATTTTTTGACTCGATTTAGTTGAATGCACACCTCTACAGGGTACTACACATTGTGAAATGTTAGTTTTTAATCTAAAGCAATTCCATGCAAAAGGATTATCAAGTTCAGCTGTATTTAAAGCTTCCAAGAATCATCCAGAGCAGATCCCTATTAAGTGCATTACAGCAATTTATTTGACACTTTCTCAGTTCAGCACACACCAAACGTTATGCTTATAACAACTCCATAAAATAGATTACTACTGACTGAGTTGTGTAGTTGAGCAGCAATTTGAACTTGGATTTCCCAATTCCAAATCACATCAGCTCTGAACAACAGACATCAGGTTTTAATGTAAAATAAGGGTACAGCCTTCTTACTAGTTGGAATTGTGAATGGCATCCTTGTTACCTCTGCAATATGGGATTCTACTTGTAGCAGTAAACCCAAAAGCATTTCAGGGCTTCAGATTAAATAGAAAAGGCTGAACTCCATCAATTCTTGAAATTCCTATCCCCTTCAAGTCATTATACACACTGTGCCTGCTCGGTTTGGATGCTTTTCATATGACTATGTAAATAATTCAGAGTTTCACTGAGTAAGTTTAAGACAGACCAACAAGAGAAACAGCACATTCAACCTTCAAGTTTTAATCAGATCCTGATGACAATTGGGACCTGGGTAAATGGCAAAGTACAAATTAATTTATATGTTTAATGTGGTTGCTAAAACACAAGCACAATTCAAGCAGGAGCACTGTAAGATTAATGAGAGACCAAGTGTTCATTTAGCACTTTCTTTCCATTTCAGCTCTGCCAACAGCTGTAGATAATTCTAACAAATTGTTACAGTCTAGCTTTGTTTGCCAACAAAATACGAACCTGATAGCTGTTGGCATCCAACCTGTAAGCAAACGCTGCATGACTGAACTCTGCTTCAACTCCACTGTTGAAACTATCCCTATAAACAAGAAGATCAGTTAGCAGTTCATTCATGTCTAGCAAACAAAGTAATAAAAGCGTTTAAACCTCAATAATAATCTCATAGGAGTTCCAGAAGGAAGCACACAAGACAAAATTAGTTACGAAATGTTTAAGAGATGAGCAAGGATGCTCACATCACACTATAGAACTTACACCACTGGTGCACCCTACGATGAACAGAACATGAAATGGGCACCCCACGCTGCAATACAGGCAGATAATCCTACCACAATGAGCCCTCAATGATTTATAAGGAAAGGATAAAAACTCCTCAAGAAGTTGCAAACACAGAACAAAATGAGAAAGGGAGTGTTATTTAGAAAGTTGTCTACCAAGTACTCCTTGCATTCAAATCACAGCCTAATAAATGTGGGCTCCAATCTGGTTTCCATAAATACAGTTGATTACAACATTTTATTATATTATTATATATTATTTATTATAACCGATTTAACACAAACACCATTTTGTGCATTAGGAAATATTTTTAAATCACCTGGTTTCACACAACAGTGTGGTGTAGTGATTAGAACACTGGACCAGGACCTGGAAGACCCAGGGTGGAAACTCCACTCTGCCACGAAGCTTGCCGAATGCCCTTGGGCCAGTCGGACTCTCTCAGCCTAACCCACTTCACAGATGGTGGATGTGAAGACAGAATGAAGTACAGAAGATACAGGGTGCCCTGAGCTCCTTGGAAGAACCGCAGCATACAAAGGTACCATATAACCCATTTCTGAGATTTCTAATGGCAAGCAAGCTGAAACAAGTTATCTAGATCAATTTATATTCTTACCATGAGCATCGTGAGGTGGCAGGTTAAGAACAAAAATCCCACCAGAGGCAGAAGGTAGAGCAAAGAGTGCTCCGCCATCACTGCTTAGCCAAGCTGCAGAAGCAGTGGAAGTAGCTGCCAGTCCAGGTATTGTAGGAATTACATGAAAGTTTGAAGGATCCCTAAAATGAACTTTTCCAATATCCATAAAAATAGACTGCATTTGACTTTCTGTTATCAGCTCCTTTAAGAGAAAGTTAAAATAAGTTTAGTAAAAATGTCAAGGTAAAGCTAAAGGTTTCCCTGGCTCGAAAGCTAGTTGAATCTGACTCTAGGGGGCGGTGCTCATCTCCATTTCCAAGCCAAAGAGCCAGCACTGTCTGAAGACGTTTCCATGGTCATGTGGCCAGCATGGCTAAACACCGAGGTGCACAGAACGCTGTCACCTTCTCACTGAAGCAGTACCTATTTATCTACTTGCAATTTCTTGCCTTCGAACTGCTAGGATGGCAGCAGCTGGGGCCAGAGACGGGAGATCACTCCGTCATGCAGAACTCAGGTCTCGAACTGCTGAACTACAGACCTTCCAGTCTGCAGCTCAGCGTCTTAACCTCTGAGCCACCACGGCCCCAAAAGGCCTTGGGGAAAATGTCAAATGGTTTTTTAAATTAATTTCTTCTTCTGCAACTTTTGACCAAGAAGAATATGAAGACAGAATACAAAAAACCAACTTCTTAAAACCTACCACTGTTTCTTCACCATTTAGCCTATGATAATCTATTTATTTGTCTCTACACTAAATTTGTTCACAGCAAATCTTTTAATGATACCATTAAAATGCGGTACAAGGTATCAATTGGTATCACTCTGTAGGGTGATCCTAGTTGTGGGATGCGGGCCATCACTGCTGCCCCCCGCCCCCCCTGGAAAGTGGAGTTCCTGGCTGCATCAGCCTTGCTCAGGTCTGCACGCTGTGCATGTATGCACACATCTGTCTTCCTCTCCTGCTGCACAAGCAACGGTGTGAAGAGTGCAGGAAGAGAAAATTCTTCAAAGTAGGGGAAAGGGAGGATTGTGACAGCACTCTGACCCAACACTGTCCAGGCACCAAGAGGCTGAGAAGAACTTGTTACAACAGAGGTGATGCCTGCTGCTTGACTGTTTACCTTCTATTCTGGTCTCTGCTCTCCCTAGAATACCTCTGTAGTTGTGCTTCTGCAGACACCGAGAATTTTTTATTTTGCAGCTACTATTATGTAGGAGTCCAAAATTGTGTTCAACATTAAAAAGGGGTTCTCATACTCAAGAAGGTTGGGAATCATGATTATATTACCGTTTGTGCATGTCTGATGTGGTGCACAGGGTGTACAATAGTCATGTGGCTCTTTTGATTAACATGAATTATGAATGTGGCTCTCCACAGTGCACATAGAGAGGACCACTGCTTTAATATGAACACAAGTAAATAACTTTATTGAATACACAATAAGAAGAATTTGGCAACTTTTAACATTCTAACTGTAAAAAAGCCTACCACATATTTGGCTAAGAAACGACACATTTCAAAGTTCATTCCAACAAAGGCTCAATTCAGAAACAAGACAATGACTCATGAACTCCCTTCTCCTCTCTCTCATGCAGCGTTTACTTTCTATTTCATGTTCAGAGCTCTAGTTTGCCAAGTTAGTTCTCATGGCAAACAATGATTAGCAGTTGTCTTCCAAGTGAGAATCAGAATCTTGAAAAATAAAAAAGTTAACAGGGGGGGGAAAAGAATCTTGGTTCAAACAGGGATTTCGGATCCTGGCTGGTAAAGCCGTAGGTTGTCAATTCTCACAGCACAGCCAACTATGGATAGTGCTAAATACAAAACTGAAAAGTAAGCCTTCTATAAGAGGCAAGGAGGGGGCAGATGAGCCTGAAGCAGAGAAGCAGAGAGAGAAGGCTTTGGGGAAAAAATGAAAAACTGGACATTCTGCTGAACCGCAGCTTTTTCTCAATTTCCCCCCTATGTAGAAAGTTTGGGTACTATACCAACGGCCCCTACAAAAAATCTACTAAATGATTTTTGCTTTTTGAATGACTTAAAATTCTTTTTAAGACCAGGTTTTGCTCAACTGAAATGCTAAGAACTGTATGCTGTGAAGACGATTAAAAATACTAAAGTTTGTAATCATATTCAACATATTTCACATTATTTAAATACAACTGGTTCTGTCCAAAATAAATATGATAATGAATTACTGAAGACGTTTCCAATAGTGGTAAGGTTAACTCAGTATCCAAATCTTCTAATAACAGCATGACTATATAAAGAAGGGACCTTGGGTCATTTATTGCAAAAATGGCTCCCACTTCCCGCCTTTAATTTTTCCTACCTTTCAAATGGCAAAAGCGAAGATACATGTGGTTAAAGGCACCGCTGGGTGCACCAGTTTCCGGCTCTCTCTCTCACTACATTTATTATTTTGTCTGAACCAAACTAGCAGGGTAATCCTAAACAGATAGAAGTCATAGGATTGCATAGTAAAGTACTTATACCTTTGTGTGTCAAATATATGTCACACAGAAATACTACAATTGTATATGGTACAAATTATGCATTTTATGTCCTTAACTAATAACATGTTTAGGTATGAGATACTCAGCCCCCCCCCCTTTATGTTTTTCCTAAAATTCTGCTTTTCCCATTGCTTCAAAATAGTTAAAAAACAAATTATTTAGTGATTGGAGACTATGCACAATCATCAAAACTATGCTTCGGAGAATCATCAGAACTGAGAATATTTTGCCTAAATATATTTAATTACAATTTTCAAGATTTTGAAAAAAAGAAATAATGGAACAGATCACTTACGCTCTTATACATTCGGGCAGGATGTGGTAACATCAATCTGTGCACCGTCTGATTGGTTGAAATCAATATAACAATATTATTCTGTGTTTCAAAGATATGCACTCCTCCAGGTAAAAGGCTACAGTTCTGAAACGTGAGCTGAACAGCATTGTTCAAAAGATTTATATCCAGGGACTCCTCTACCAGCTCTACTGTGCTACCTGAAGTAGCCCTGAAAAAGGGAACAAGTAACATAATCCAGCCGTTATAAACTGACAGATTACTCCTTATGGGTCACTTTCCAACCCAGGATTGATATGCATGAAGACCATTTTGTGGATCAATGATGCTCAATGGCTTTGGAAGCCACCTGTCACAGGCCAGCAGTGCTCTTCTGCGCATGAGACTGGTACTTGTCCCATGTGTTAGGAAAGTGGGTAACACCAATGCCTGGTGAGCTTGTGATTAGCTGGTGGTTCCCACCGTAAAGCTACTGTCAGGACTGGAGGATGGGTAAAATGTGAGCCTCTCTGACTCTTGGGCTCCATGCCACGGATGGAAATAAAAGGCCTTCCCCTTCAACAACCTCCCACCTTTCTCCGCAACTCTGTGCTCTCATACCAGCACCTTGGCCACTGCTAGACAGCAAACTAGATGCGTAGAAGACATTGTTAAATCATTATGGCAGCCACCTGGGAAAAGAGCAAGCTGGCCACAGTGGGGGTGGTCTTACTCCCCTCTGGACCCCCAGATAATCTTTCAACCTGAATAGCTGTGTCTCATGCTGGGGAGAGAGAGAACCCCTTCTTGTCACTCTAGATTAGGGATGGGCATGAACCGAATTACGAACCAGAATTTATCACAAACTGGGCCCAGTTCATGGTTTGTGGGCCTCAGTTCACACAATCGAGTCTCCCAACAAAGTGCCCCTGAACTGAACTGTTTTTCACAGAGGTTTGTGGAAGAGGTCCAGGCAATGCGGGGGATGGACTTCTACAATCCTTCTGCAGCCCTGGAAACATTAATAGTGGCCTTCCAAAGCTTAATAGGCAGCTCTAGCTGCCAACCAGACAGCTCCCATTCTGCTCTAAGCCTCTAGTTTGGAGGTGGTCCATTGAACACACTCTTGAACCTGTGGCTGCTGTGATTTGCCCAAACAGCATTTCCCTGGGGGCACCTGCTTTGGGGAGCCACTACTCAACCCTCCACAAAGCCAATCTGCACACAACTTGGAGTGCAGGCAGAGATGCATCCCAGGGAGGTCCACTGTGAGTTGGATGCCTCTAGCTTGCAGGGGGGACTGCTTGACACACTCCTCCCCTTTTGCACACCCTAGGATCTCCCCCCAAGCAGGTTCAGGGGCATCCCAGGGAGGTCCGAAATGAGTTTGATGCCTCTAGCTTGTAGGGGGGGTCGTTTGACACACTCCTTCACCCTTTGCACATCGAACCCTAGGATCTCCCCCCCCAAGCCAATTTTCACACAACTTGGAGGGCAGGTAGAGGGGCATTCTGGGGAGGTCCACCGCAAGTTTGATGCCTCTACTCCACAGGAGATCCATTCTACCTTGCCAAAAACCTCACAAACCAGGAATCAGTTCATTAAATGGGAAGGTTCATGGGGGTTCGTGTTTCATGAGACCCCACAAACCGTGAACCTCCAATTTCTCAGTTCATGTCCATCCCTACTCTAGATACACAAGGCAATTACAAAGATTTTAGTTACATATTTACGATTAATAGCTGTATCTTATATTGTGAGTGTTTGGCACAGTGGGGAGGGCATATAATAGCCATATGGCTCTTTTGGTTGATTGTAATTGCGAATGGGGCCCGTGGCTCTCCATGAGCCACTATACAGGTCTCACTGCATAACATATCACAAAGCATCAATTGTGTGTGCAACAACTTCAGTATAATCCAGCAGTATAATCAGTCTTGATTACATGGGGGAAGATGTGTGTGCCTTGGGGCAATAGCGACCACACTTCCTGTACTTACTGGGCTTGGCACAGGAATGGGGGAGTCAGCAGGAGCAGTTTATGTAGAGGCTTTCTGACCTGGATGTAGAACAGCCAGTCAACACCAATGCAGCCACCTTACATATGGGCTTGATAGTGGTCAGTCCACTGACTGAACCTTTTCATTCTTTGAAGTAGCATTTTAAAGCCAAGATAAACCCCATCTGCCAACAGGTTCAACTCTGCATCAGCATAGAGATTAATAACCCCTGTATAGGGATTTCAGGAATTACTAAAAGCCTTGGGGGCCATTTACAAGCAACTCATGAGAATCACAAGTTCTTTCTGCACACCCTTATGGCATGTAGCTTGTTTCACAAAGCCATCATTTATCACAGTCCATTCTCCACAAGGAAGTAATCACCAGAACCAAAACAAAAGAGGTTATGAAATTTGGGGTCATAACATTCAGCCCCAAATGTAACGGATTCAACTTGCGGGAGGGATAAGAACATTAATATCAAACCAGAATGGGTAGTATCTAAATAACCACACAAAACTGAGAATGAATTTACTGGCAGCAGGCAGAAATTCTTTCCACGTTGTTTACCTTGACTTCCAGAAAGCTTTTGATAAAGTTCCTCATCAAAGGCTCCTAAGTAAGCTCAATAGTCATGGGATAAAAGGACAAGTCCTCTTGTGAATCAAAAACTGGCTTATAAATAGGAAACAGAGAGTCAGTATAAATGGGAAACTTTCTCAGTGGAGGGTGGTAAGCAGTGGGGTACCACAGGGATCAGTACTTGGTCCGATGCTTTTTAACTTGTTTATTAATGATTTGGAATTGGGAGTAAGCAGAGAAGTGGCTAAATTTGCAGATGACACGAAGTTGTTCAGGGTGGTGAAAACCAGGGAGGATTGTGAGGCACTCCAAAGGGATCTGTCAGGGATGGGTGAGTGGGCGTCAAAGTGGCAAATGGGGTTCAATGTGGCCAAGTGCAAAGTGATGCATGCTGGAACCAAAAATCCTAACTATAAATACACATTGATGGGGTCTGAACTGGCAGAGACTGACCAAGAGAGATCTTGGAGTCGTGGTAAATAACTCACTGAAAATGTCTAGACAGTGTGTAACTGCAATAAAGAAGGCCAATGCTATGCTGGGGATTATTAGGAAGGGAATTGAAAAAAAATCAGCCAGTATCATCATGCCCCTGTATAAATCATTGGTGCAACCTCATTTAGAATACTGCGTACAGTTCTGATCGCCACACCTCAAAAAGGATATTATAGCATTGGAAAAAGTGCAGAGAAGGGCAACTAGAATGATAAAAGGGTTGGAACACTTTCCCTATGAAGAAAGATTAAAACGCTTGGGGCTCTTTAGCTTAGAGAAAAGATGGCTGAGGGTGACATGATCGAGATTTATAAGATTATGCATGGGATAGAGCAGGTTGAGAAATAAATACTTTTCTCCCTTTCTCACAATACAAGAACTTGTGGGCACTCAATGAAATTGCTGAGCAGTCGGGTTAGAACAGATAAAAGGAAGTACTTCTTCACCCAAAGAGTGATTAACATAGGGAATTCACTGCCCCAGGAGGTGGTGGCAGCTACAAGCATGAGCAGTTTCAAGAGGGAATTAGATCAACATATGGAGCAGATGTCCATCAGTGGCTATTAGCCACAAGGTATAGATAGGAACTCTCAGTCTGGGGCAGGTGATGCACTCTGTTCTTGATGCTGGGGGGGGGCGGCAGCAGTGGGAGGGCTTCTAGTGTCCTGGCCCCACTGCTGGACCTCCTGATTGGCACCTGGTATTTTTGGCCACTGTGTGACAGAGTGTTGGACTAGATGGGCCATTGGCCTGATTCAACATTGGCTTCTCTTATGTTCTTATTAATATTACCTTTCCCTAACAACCATCAAAGAGTGCCTTACATTGTCACAAACTCCATGCCATACCAAATCTCAGAAATCTCAGCAGCCTAGTCTGTGCTCCACAGACATAATGTTCCATGGTCAGAATGCCAGTCAGATCTGCACACTGCCGTTCAACTGCCATCCCACTTGCTCCACTGCTGCATTTTGCACCTACTGTAGAACCCAGTTATTCTGGGCATAACAATCTCTCTTTCTCAAGGGGACCACAGTAATCTTGACCACCCTTAGTGTAGTACAACTAGCCCCAGTTTGGGTGAGAGAGTCTTGTTTCTGATGCTAAGCTTCATCATAGCAACAGCCTTCTGATTTAATTCAAAGCCTAGCACAAGGCCAGGGATGAGTCCTGTATGACAGTCACTCGCTTGTTCAAAAGAAACAGCTGCCATCCGCAAACACAGACAGCTTCCTGACGCCCAGTTCACCTGATCACTGTCCTTTTCTTTTACCACACTTACCACGGATCCCTTGCACCCTATCTAAAGCTGATCTCCTAGGCAGTCCCATAGTCAACTTACCCTTTAATTCCAGAACCACTCAGTTTACAGACATGCTCACCAGCAGCTGTTCACTTATCTGCCACTCTTTGAACATACTCCCTCACCCTAGGATAGGATCCGGGGCCGGCTTGACCACTGCCTGCCGCAAAACCGGACTTAAATCGGGCCGGGCAGCAGAAGCACTGCGAGTTCCTCTTCCCTCTCCCCTCAGCCTGGGACACCGCCAGTCCCTTGCCAGCAGGATGCCCGGGGCCAGCGCGCCTGACACTGCCTGACCACTTCGCCGGGCCTGGAGCGAGGGAGGCGAGCCGGTGCCCTCGGGGGCTACTCACCAGTGGATGAAACGGTTCCTGGTCACGGAGCCCAGCTGCCCGCTGCCCTGGTACCAGTGCCCGCCGGCGCTGTCCGCGTACCGCACGGCCGAAGGAGACACGCCGCGACCTGCAAAGGGACCAGGGGGGCAGGTCGGTCAGCGGCGCGCGCGGGACGGAAGCCGCCGCCGCCCCCCCTCGCAACAGCAACAACAACAACAACGACCTCCGCGGAGGCCCGCCCGCCCCAGCCCCACCCCGCTTGCACCTGGCAGGCTGAACACGAGCTCCCGAACCCTCCGCCGCGCCCCGCGCTCCGCCGCGTTGAGCTCCAGGCAGCCTCGGTCCGCCAGGGCTACGGAGGCCGCCATCTTCCCTTCCCGCGCGCGACGCCGCAAAGGCCGACGGGACGGCGGGAGAGCGCGTGGCCGGGCGAGGGCGGCGTTCGCGGGGCATCACGGGAGGCGCTTGTTCCCTCGGGCCAGGACCGGGGAAGGGCGGTGCCGACTGTCGCGTCACAAAGGGGCGGGGAGAAGCCGGGGCGGTGCTGCCCGCGGGGGGGGGAGGCGGGGCCTGGCTGCTTGTCGCCTTGGCGCGCGCGGAGGTTGACGGGGAGGACTCCCGGCCCGGCCCAGGGCGCGCTGCTCGCGGCTGACACTTGCAGCCCAGCAGTGCTCGGAGAGTCAGGGGGCGTCAGATGCAGCGACTTCCGAAGGTCGAACCTGCATTTGCGTTTTCAAATCAGTTCCGTGCTGCTGTGGGCATAGAGAAAGACAGCGTCACAGCAGCGGGAAACTGATTTAAAAATGCAAATGCAGATTCGACCTTTGGAGAAGATTCTTTTAAAGCAGTGCGGAGGTGCAGTGACTCTCAAGCGGGAAACCGGTGGAGGCGAATGGGGGGAGTGCTGGCTACCTGGGAATCTACCTGTGCTGCTGCTGGAGCAGCCTCTGAACTCTCTGCACTGTCAGGTGCGGGATTTTCTGGCATTGGGAGCTCATCCCCAGCAGCACTTAGCTCCTCCACTGGAGCCCTGTGCTGGGACTCAGCAGGAGCTGACACATAGCTTCTGTTTCATCTTCTCTCTGGTATATTTTCTCCTTTGTGACTTTAAGAATTCCAGAGTTTGACAGTCTTTTAGTAGATCTGTTGTTCTCATTATAGGTTAGATCAGCTTGATTCTCACTGTGGATTAGTTCATCTTGATTGTAGAGTTGTCCTGCTTCTTGCACAGTTGGGTGCTGGGGTTCCTTTTCTCCATAAATTAGGTCAGCTGGATTGTAATATTGCTCTGCATCTTGCACAGTTTGGTGCTGGGATTTCTTGCTTGTAACTTGACTTGGTATAGTAGCTTTTCCATCTAATATTGGTTCAGATGCCTCTTTAACTGCCAGATCCACTACTTCAACAATTATAGACCGGAGCTGCTCCAAAGACATTTGCAGCACATCAGTTTCTGCAGAGCCATGCATGTCTGCATCATCTACCATATTTTTCTGTATGTCTTGATCACCCATTTTAATACAGTAACGAAAGTAACAGCAAAGCCCAAAGTCTCTACAGTTTATTTATCAATAGCCTCTCAGGGCTGACAACGTTTATCATATAAGGACTCCCCTAGACACACCAGCAACCAAAAGTCCTTCAACGTGAACCTAGTGTTCCACGGCTTTATAGTGAAGACGAACACAGCGAGCTTCCTGTTCTCAACAGTAAAGCATAAGGTCTCAAGAGCTGTTGCAAAATGGAGAGTTCAACTCCAAATATCTTTCTTTCTTTTTAAGGAGAAAATTTATAATTCTTTTGTAGAAGCTCAAACAAGAGTCCCTCTTTGCCCCCAAAAACATTTAGCTCGGTGTTCTTTTCCTGACTTGTTACTCCTCCGGGCCACCTCACAGGAAGGAGGGGGGGAATTCCACCTCTCCTTTCCTTGTTGTTTTGGAGACTTAAAGGGGCTTAACTGAAAAAATCATTAGGTTCTTCAGTGTTGCTTTTACATGTATTTATGGTACATATCTTCATTGATGTTATGGGTGAGGCTCAAAATTACTCTCTTAATTTAGGGGTATTCCCAGCTGATGTAGTTGTGGCTGCCATAACTGGTCTTCTTCATTCCTTGCTTCTGGGACGATCCAGGGCTTCCACCCGCTTGTGCCACAAGCCAGGGGCCCGAATCCAGGAGGTCTAGTGGGGTTCAGGATCCCCCGAATACCCCTCTAAAAAGAACAAAGAATTGGTGGTAGCCGGGAACACTTCCTGGTGCCCACCGTGTTGCTGCACCGCAGCCCTGCCTTCTGATCTTTCTTAATTTCTTGAAACAGTTTCAAATAATTGTTCTTCACCAAAGAACTACATTTTGGAGTTAAGTTTATTCTCAAGTGTTTAACTCTTTTCTCCAACTGAAATCCTGTTAGATGAATTAACTTGGTTTTTTGATTAGAAGTCATATTCTTTGTTATTAACCTTTGTCTTTTGGTAGTTAATTCTCATCCCAGCCATTTCTCCATACTCTTTAATGTTCTTCAACAAATATTCTATTGACTATGTTGGGTCTTCCATAATGAATACTAGGTCATCTCCAAATGTTTGTAACTTATACTTATGACCCTTAAGGGAGGCAGCTTTGACCCTAACAGCTCTTGTCAAAACTTCAAAAATTAAAATAAATAGGAGTGGTGACAAAGGGCATCCTTGTCTTGTCCCTTTCTCAATCCAAATACTATCTGTCAAGTCACCATTTACAGCTAATCTTGCTTTCTGTTTAGCATAGATGGCTTCAACTATTCTTATAAAGTCAGGTCCAAATTTCATTTCCTTCATCTGTTCAATAAGGAATTGCCAGCTGACATTATCAAAGGCTTTTTCAGCATCCAAAAAGACTAGGGCCATCTGTTTCATAATATTTTAATATATTTAGAACCATTCTAACATTGTTCCTTAATTGCCTTTTCGGTAAACATCCTGTTTTGTTTTCATGTGTAAATTCTGTATAAATTTTCAATCTCATGGCAAAGACAGATGTGAAAAGTTTGTAATCACAATGGAGCAAAGATAGAGATCGATAGTTCTTAACATCTTTTGGATCTGTTCCTTCTTTATGTATCAATGAGACAGTTGCTTCCATTCAGGATTCAGGCAAAACCCCCTCTTCCATAACTGTCATAATCATATTCTTGTATGGCAGAAGAATAGTATCTTCTATCACTTTATAATATTCTGCAGGTATCCCATCCAGGCCCGGCGCTTTCCCCATGTTTTGCTTTTGTATAGCTTCCGTGATTTTCCTTATCGTGATAGGGTCGTTAAGATATTTCCTGTTCTCTTCAGATAATATAGGGAGATCTTGTTCTTGTATATATTGCTTTTGGTTTTCCTTGGTATTTGCTGTTCCCTAAATAGCTGAGTATAAAAGAATTGCACAATTTTCTTTAATTCTTCTTTCTGAAATGTCTCCTTCTTCTCCCCATTATATAGAGCATGGATCAGTATTATTTCTCTTTCCTTCCTAAGTTTGTAGGCTAACCATTGCCCTGATTTATTTGCATGCTCAAAAGAATTCTGTTTAGCAAATGTCACATTTTTAGCCATTTCTTTTGAGAGCAACAAATTAAGCTAATATTGAAGAGCTTTAATTTTAGATTTTAAGTTTTTATTTGAAGGATCTATTTTCAAGTCTCCTTCATTTTTTTTCAATGCATCCAAAATACCTTGGTAATGTTTCCTCTTCTCTCGTCTTTGTCTAGCCACAAATCTAATTGCCAGTCCTCTGAAATAGGCTTTACTTGTATCCCAGACAGTTCTCATTGATTTGTTGTCGAAACCTTTCACAGCCAGAGTTCATTAGTTGCTGTAGATTTTCCAGGTTGTGTGGCCTTAGGCTACCACGAGCGGGTGTTAGAATAGGCCCACGATCACCCATGGGCAGGACACCAAGGCTGGAAAAGCACGTTGAACCGAGTCCTAGATTGGTTCTTCTGGCCCTCAGTGTCTCGAGATGTAGCCCAGCACGTTAAGTCATGTGAGATTTGTCAACAGACAGCCCGCTGGGGAGAGCTCAAAGCCCCATTGGCTCCCTTGCCTATCATAGGAGTTCCATTCGAGCGTATCGCCATGGACTTCATCAGTCCTTTGGCGCAGATGCCTCGAGGAGCCCGGTACATGTTGGTGCTAATGGACTACGCAACGCGCTACCCGGAAGCCGTGGCCCTCTCCAGCATGAAGAGCTCCAGGGTGGCATGAGCTTTAATGAGATTTTTCTCACAAGTGGGGCTCCCAAAGGAGATCTTGACAGATAGGGGCACCCCCTTTACAGCTCACTGTATGCGGCGGGTATGCGACGCCCTTCACATCCGGCAGTTGTTTATGGCGGCTTACCATCTGCAAACTGATGGTTTAGTCAAACGAATGAACCAAACCATAAAAGGCATGCTCTGCCATCTATCCCACAAACATGCCCATTCGTGGGACCTGTGCCTCAACCCTCTGCTGTTGGCCCTCTGGGAAACCCCTCAGGCGTCGACCGGCTATTCACCCTTTGAGTTGGTATATGGGAGAAAGCCCAGGGGAATACTGAGTGTACTCAAGGAACAATGGGTCCTGGCCTCAGCCTCCGGGGAGACACCGGCGACAGAACATGTGCAGCGGTTGCAGACCTGGCTGGAGGAAGTCTGCGAGGTGGCCAGGCAGAACTTACAACAGGCCCAGGAGGCCATGAAGATACGATACAACAGGGGCGCTCAGGCACGCTCCCTGGACGTCGGGGACAAGGTTCTGGTGGCCCGACAAGTGATGGCCCAGAGCACGGGAGATCCTTGGCTTGGCCCATTCCCGGTGGTACGGGTCCTGGGACCACTGACTTACGTGGTCCAATGTGGACCATCTAAGAGGCAGGTGAAGACCCTTCACATCAATGATCTCAAAGAGTGGGTGCCGCGACAGGTAGAAGAGGCCCCGACCACCTCGGCATGCTCTCTAGCTCAAGAGCCAGGGGAAGTAGACCCCTTTGAGTGGCTCTGGGAGGAAGAAAGTCATACGGACCCGGAGCCGGTGCTTGACCCTGAACTCAGCCCGAGACAGTGTCTGGACATGCGGCAGCTCTTGCGCGGTTCACCCCCTGTCTTTTCTCTGCAGTCAGGGTGTACCCAGTTGATGGAACATCGTATCCCCACCCCCAATGGGGTGACCGTTCGGTGCTGTTGGAGACCTATCCCCCAAAAACAAATAGTGATAGTCAAAAAGGAGATAGCCGAGATGTTAAGGATGGGGGTTATAGAACCGTCTCAGAGTCTGTGGCGTAGCCCCATTGTCTTGGTCCCAAAGCCAGATGGGAGCATACGGTTTTGCATCGATTATCGCAAAGTGAACAACGTGGCCAGCTTCGATGCGTACCCGATGCCACACGCCGACCACCTAATCAATCAATTGGGCCAGGCTCGCTATCTCTCTGCTCTGGACTTGACCAAAGGCTACTGTCAGATACTCGTGAAACCGGAAGATTGCCCAAAGGCTGCCTTAGCCACTCCAAGTGGCTTGTTCCAGTTCCAACGGATGCCCTTCGGGTTGCACGGGGTGGCCGCTTCCTTCCAGCAGCTCGTCAACCAGGTGTTAGCCCAGTGTGGTCAGTTTGCCTGGGCTTACATTGACAACATTATTATCTGTAGCCCAGGCCCACGCACTTTCAACACCTCCGTCAAGTGTTACAAGATCTGGCCAAAGCTGGATTAATGGCCAATCCCCGTAAGAGCCGAATCGGCTTCCAGGAGCTGAAATACCTGAGTTTCCAGGTGGGAAGAGGCCGGTTACAGCCTCTCCCCGAAAAGGTGGCTGAACTAGAAAAAATGACCCGGCCAGAAATGAAAAAGCAATTACGGCGCTTCCTCGGCTTCGTAGGATACTATGGTCGCTTTATCTCCCATTTTGCATCCACCGCTACCCCGCTTACTGACAGCTTATACAAGACCCAACCCAATACCATCCACTGGACCCCGGAGAAAACACAGGCCTTCGAGAGCCTCAAGAAGAGCCTGTCACAAGCACCCGTTCTCCATAATCCCGACTTTACGAAACCCTTCACCCTGTACACGGTCGCTTCCGACACCGGCTTAGGAGCAATCTTGGCACAGGAGAATGCCTCTCTGGAATGTCCTATCCTATTCCTGAGCCGCAAACTGCAACCACCAGAACGCCAATATTCCACTGTTGGAGAAGGAGGCCCTAGCGATTAAGTGGGCTGTTGGGGCTTTACAATTTTATCTTGCGGATACACCGTTCATGCTAGTGGTTGACCACGCTCCCCTACTATGGCTCTCACGGATGAAAGATCACAACGCCCGTGTAATGCGGTGGTACGTGTCTCTGCTTCCTTACAGGTTCACCGTACGCCATTGAACTGGGGCCACCCACATCAACGCCGACTTCCTCTCGCACCTTCACGAAAGTCCTGATGCTGCTGCGAGCCTTTGGCCCAGCGGTGGTGTATGTCCCAACCCGGGACTGCTCCCCCCCCCTCCCCGGGGCCGGAGAAACGATATAGGGCAGGAGCAACCGGCCAGCAGGCCCGGCAGCCCCGCCCTAACCTACTGCGCTCAGTGGTACTCGGCGCGTCGGTCCAGAGGCGGCTTTGGGGTGCTCCAAAGGCACCTGAGGGGCTGGGAGAGCCAGGAGCTGACCGCAAGGGCCCTGGAACCAGATGAGCAGCGCAGCGACAGGGGACAGATGGCCGGTAGCGGTGGCGTGAATCGGCGGCATGGGGCAGCAGGGTTCTGGAAGCAAGCCACACCCTGAGAGGATGCTGCCGGGTGCCCAGCCAGGGTCTGCCCCGGATGACGCTGGAGGGAGAGAGGGCACAATCGTGGGCCAGAATGTCTGAGGGGCGGGAGGACGAACGAATGGGGCGGAGGGTGGAGGATGAACAGGGGCGGAGCAATGGCTAGGCTGGGAATAAAAAGAGGGAAAGAAGAGAGGCTGGGGAGGAGGACTGGTTTGTGGGAATGGTGGTTACAGTTCTGCTGTGAGAGAGAGAACAGGGAACTACCACCTCGAGGACCACAACTTAGGAGGATCACCGTGCCTTGCAAGGTGACACAACCTACAAGGCCGGGCTTCCGTATCTGAGGCCTCTTGCAACATCCCTCATTCGAACTTCCCAGGCCTGGCCCGTGCTCCGTCCTCCTCAGAAGGCGTGGCCTCTGGTGCAGGGCGCAACAGAGATAAGTTCCCTCACTAGCAAATGTAGGTACTGATCACCAGTGCACAGGTTTAATAAGCACACTGATTCTGAAGTGTAAGGTTCTAATAGGGATGGCCATTTGAAAATACAATTTAAGCCAAGGGGTTGTAAAGGAGAAGAAGAAGAGGAGGTCTCCATCTTTCTCACACACACACAGAACCAACCCAGCGTTTTAAGACAGCCTGGAGATCTCGCTCTCTCCCTCAACACCCCCCCCCCACATTTTAAGACAGCCTGGTTCACGATCTTTCTCTCTCTCACATACACAGAACCAACCCAGCATTTTAAGACATCCTGGATATCTCTCTCTCTCTCTCTCTCTCTCTCTCTCTCTCTCTCTCTCTCTCTCTCTCAAAGGTGCCACTGGACTCTTTGCATTGGTACGGGGGGGGAGAAACACGCAGATCTGCCGTCACAGAGAGCTTTTACCTAAATAAGTCTTGGAGCAATTTCCCACAGGCTGTTGCTTTGCACTCCCTCTTCCCTTCGCCCCGATTATGTCAATTTCACACCATGTGCTGGGCGGTCACATTTTGCCTTGCAGTTTCCCCCGATTCGCCCCCGCATCTACTCAATCCTCAAAAAACAGGATTGAGATGCTGGGGAAATTGGGCAAAGCTGTGGAGCAAAATGCCACCACCCAGCACATGGTGTGAAATTGACACGAAGGGAAGAGGAAGCGCAAAGCAGCAGCTTGTGGGAAATCGCTCCAAGGCTTATTTAAGTAAAAGCTCTCTGAGAGGGCATATCTGCGAGTTTCCCCCCATAGCAATGCAGAGTCCAGGGGCACCTTTAAGACCAAGGCTTATTTAGGTAAAAGCTCTCTCTGAGGGCATGTACGGTGAGGCAAAGGGAAGAGCGAGGGTGGAGCAGCAGCTTGTGGGAAATCAGTCTTGATTGGTCTTAAAGATGCCACTGGACTCTTTGCATTGCTACCTGGGGGGACACATGCTTAGCGTGGCCCTGCAAAGACAGGGGGTGGGGAGGGCTTCCCCGGGGCCCACACTTTAGCTCTGCCCTGTAAAGACAGGGGGGTTGGGAATGGCTTCCCAGGGGCCCGCATTTTAGCACGGCCCTGCAAAGACAGGGGTCAGGAGGGTTTCCCAGGGGCCCGTGCTAAAGTGCAGCCCTGCAAAGATGGGGGGGTTGGGGAGGGCTTCCCAGGGGCCCACACTTTAGCTCAGCCCTGTAAAGACAGGGGGGTTGGGAATGGCTTCCCAGGGGCCCGCACTTTAGCACGGCCCTGCAAAGACGGGCGTCAGGAGGGTTTCCCAGGGGCCCGTGCTAAAGTGCAGCCCTGCAAAGATGGGGGGGTTGGGGAGGGCTTCCCAGGGGCCTGCGCTTTAGTGTGGCCCTGCGAGGACGGGGGGGATCAGGGAGGGCTTCCCAGGGGCCTGCACTTTAGCGTGGCCCTGCAAAGACGGGGGGTTGGGGAGGGCTTGTTAGGGGCCCGCGCTTTAGCGCAGCCCTGTGAAGATGGGGAGGTCAGGGAGGGCTTCCCAGGGGCCCGTGATTTGGCACGGCCCTGCGAAGATGGGGGGGTGAGGAGGGCTTTCCAGGGGCCTGCACTTTAGCACTTTAGCTTTCCAGGGACCCCTGGGACTGGGATGGGAGATGGGCAGGCAGCAGGCTGGCGGGTGGTGGAGGCTTAGAGCGGGGTGGAGCAGAGGTGGCGCACCCTGCCTTATGGGTGGTCCGGTGGCTGGGGTGATGGCACGCGTGCTCACAGAGAGGGTTCTGCATGCCCTCTCTGGCAAACATGCCATAGGTTCACCACCACTGCCCTATAACATTTTTAAAGGTATAATCAGCCCGCACAGCCTTCCCAATACTAACAGGTGGCAGCAAAGGATTCCAAGTGAGTTCTCTGCTGCAGGGAAATTTCAGAGTTAATTAGAAGTATTTATTATCTTCAACAACAAACCCCTCTGTCTTCTTCTCATAGACTAAACATAGTCACATCAGGTTGAAAGTACAAACCTTACAGGAACCAAGTCCCAAAAAAGGCTGCTTTTTAAGACCGTATTTATAATACATACTCAAACATTTCCATTTAAAGGCTGTTAAATTCAGCGGAATTAGCTTGTAATTTGTAATCCAAATGCCTTGATTAATATAAAGCATTTTCAGAGCCAGAAAGAAAAGGAAGGAAGGAAGGAAGGAAGGAAGGAAGGAAGGAAGGAAGGAAGGAAGGAAGGAAGGAAGGAAGGAAGGAAGGAAGGAAGGAAAATAAAGAAATACTTAATCCAAATATGTGCTTATTCCCAGTAAGATAAATCCAGGGCAATATTCAACAACGGCACAGTCATTCAACAACATCCAGCTAACAAATCTTCTTGTCACTCTCCTCCCTGAGTGATTTATTATCCAAAAAAATTTCCATCTAATGTGACTCCATCTCTGTACTCAGGATTCGCATGAAAGCTGCTCTTGGGGTAGGGGTCATCTGCCACACACACCCTCCCCTCCAATTCCTTTTGAGCAATGCAGTAGGGACCGCAGTTAGAAAAAGGTCAGAAAAAATTATCTTTAACAATAATTCACAGTTCGAAGCTGGAAAGTTACAGGCAAAATAAAGCTTCCACTCTAAGAATCCACACTGTTATCTTCTGGAGCTCATAGCGAAAAGCCATAAAATTAATAATCTTTGCTCCCGCGGGAGCTAACAGTTCTCTTCAGGCAATCAACTCTTGGCTGCAACTGAGAGGATTGCCCCAGAAAAGGTACCCTCAGCTTCAGGAACCCCCTACGAGGACCCCTTCAGGCTCTGGAGATTCCCAGACACACACACCCCAATGCGGGGCAGTTCAGCTTGTTTTCAGAGGGGCTCTCCAAGACACAGCTGACAGCACCACAGCACAACAGAAGCTCGACAAAGTACTCTCAACAACACTCTCTGGCAGTGATTTGTTTATTGATGAATAAAGATGTTTGAAGCTGAAACCAGTATTGTGTCAGAACTGAGATTCTGGCAGCAAAAGCCTCAAGTATAGACAGTTCAAACCAGGCCCCCCTTTGTGTCTTCCAATCATACCCCACAATTGTCCTGCCTAGATTTCACGCACTCTACACCCCCACCTAAGACAGTGAAGCAAGCATAGTCATCTCCAAGGTCATCCCTACGTAGGGAGGTATCTTAGGAAGAGTTACACCACTAACACCACCACCAATAGTTAATATCTACTTTGGCAGAGCCCTGGCCCATAGGTCCCTCAAACACAGCCCATGCCAGTGACCTGAGATAGC
This sequence comes from Gekko gecko, assembly GCA_029375565.1. Taxonomy (NCBI): domain Eukaryota; kingdom Metazoa; phylum Chordata; class Lepidosauria; order Squamata; family Gekkonidae; genus Gekko; species Gekko gecko. The sequence continues at coordinate 88,573,969 of JAPDNY010000003.1, forward strand.
TGCAGAAGGCTGAAGAGCCAATTGGAATACAAGGAATGTTGCTAGCACTTTATTTTGTTTGAATTTTAATGCTGTATTTATTAATGTATGTGATTTTATCATGACTGTATTATGGGAATTTTATCTGTTTGTAAGCTGCCCTGAGCTGGCCTCAGCTGGGAGGGTGGGATAAAAATTTAAAAATAACAACAACAACAACTATAACAGAGCCATTCACACACTCGCTCACTCACACTCCTCCCTCAGGACTTTCCCTCCCCAAAACATGGCAAACGAGAGTCCGAGTCTGACACCCAAGTTCTCAGAGATGGGTAGGTTGTAATGCTTCACATCCACGACTATGATTGATGAGAGCACTCACAGTATTTTGTATTACATGTATACATGTACACATACATGTATAACCCTGTACAGTGTCATGGTAGTCATCTCTGCTTGGAGGTTGTCAGGGAGTTGCTTAAAGAACTCAACTGAAAAGTAGAACAGCACTTGGTCTGTTGTTCATACCTTCTCTTACTTTCAGAATCCAGGGCAGTGATGTAGCAGCCCTTCCCATTACTTCATATCCCATGGATTGTTCTCCTTTTAAGAGAACAATACATGAATTGTTACTAGTAAACTTTAATGACTGTTTTCCTCATATAGACTTTCTTAACCGTTAAGATCCTTGCCAGAGTACGTTTTTCTGAGGTTAGGTAGGTGACTAACAGTTACACCTTTCTGCCTACTGTAGAAAAGAGCAAGAATTCAGTAGTGCCTTAAAGACTAACAAAATGTGGCTGTCAAACTTTGTTCTCGTTTGCCATGGTTATTGCTGTTCTTTGGTCCTGTATGCCTATTGTCCTCTGTCATCCTGGTTGCGGGGAGGGAGTCTATGAGAGCATGAGTGTGTGGTTGTGAAAGCTGCTTTGCAAAAGCAAGCAAGCTTGTAACTGCGTTAAGTGGGGCCTCCTTTCCCTGGGAAATATGCATGCTTGACCTTGGATGGCAGACAGTGCTAGATACTAAGCTTGCAGGTGTTGGGGGAGGGCTAACGGGTAATAGTAGATTTAGGCAGGCTGGATGGATCAGTGTCATTGGACTGATCATCAGGGGGGCTGTTTAAATTCTGTATAATACCAGAACTGGCTCCAAGATGGTCAGTTCTGACACAGACAGTCTTAGCTTGACACATTCTCATCTCTCAATAAATAAATCACTTCCAAGAGAGTGTTGTTTGGAGTAACTTTGTTCAAGAGTCTGAGATGCCAGAGCACCTGAGATGGGACGCTCCCAACTTGCTGATGACCCCCTCCCAAAGAGCCTGGCAAAGACGGCAGGAGGCCAAGTGTAGACGGACGTCAGGGTTGTTCCACGTTGATCCTGAGCATTTGTGGGTGGCTGAGCTGTTCCGAGAAGAATCCAGAGTTGAGCTTGTCCAGCAGGAGCTGAGGTGCGAGGTGGCCGAATTACGGTGGGACACCAGGGCAGCCCTAGAGGACCTTCCAGCTGCCATCTGGTTGATCCTGCAACAGGAGCTTCAGGGGCAGGGCTTGGGAAGCACACCAGACCAGGCCGTCAAGGCGGGCCCACCCCCAGGTCTCGATTCAGTCCTGGTGGATGCATAGTCTTGAGCTTCATTATCATTATCAGTTTCTACCTAAGCCGAGTTATACCTTACTAAGCCCAGTAGTTTTAATGGTCTAAATGTCTGTTTAGGATTGCATTGTTAGAGTGTAGTCCTAAGAATGTCTTTCTGGGAATATGCCCAACAGTATATAGACCTTGGCAGTATTGCTCTCTAACAGGGAATAGGCCTTTCTTGCAGAGATGCCCCCGCATTGGGGACCTTATTCAGGTGGGAAAGCAGCATAAAAATGTTTTAAATAATCTGTGGCCCTTCTCTTTACTAAGATCGCCAACAGGCCTAGATAAAATGTCCCTTTAATGTGTGGAAATGGACAGATGAAGCTTTTCATGGCATGGAGGTAAACATCCCACTAAGTCTTTATTAAAGGGACCAGATAGTTTTTCCTAGAGGCAGGCGACAACTGTACTCTTCGCCATTTCATCTGGCACTTACATGAATGATATTTTAGTGCCAGGTAAAAATATTCTTGTTTTCCTGGTTGTATGATATAGACTTGTTTTAACTGCTGCTGCAGCAGTATATCGATCCTTTTTGGGTTTACATAATTTATTGAAGTTTTAATATTGTTACGAGCTGCCTTGAGGACACGGGTCAAACAGCTGTAGATACTGTTCTTGTTCTAGCCCATATCTACTACAAGATGGTGGTTCAATTAGCCTCTTCTTTCCATTTGTACTTTTCATTCCAGATTACACTTTCCTTGTTATGCCATCTAGGTTGATATACCTTAGAAACTGATCTTCAGACTCTTGTAATGATCTTGGACACAAAGCCAAATTGGACTAATTAATTGTGGATATAAATTCCTTTGGCATCAATGGGTCTAGCTTAAAGATAACATATACAAGGTCAGCATCTTATCTGATTCATTCTTGGTCCTGATCTCCTCAAATCCTTGCAGTTTGATCCTTGAAGTCCTGATGTCAGCTAACAGCTAACAGAGTGTCCAGTGCTGCCCTTTGAAGCCTTTACTTGCAACTTGCAACTATTAATTATTCCAAAGCCATGGCTTGAATTAGTTTTTCTTTGATCTTTCTGTCACTACAAGGCGAATAAAGTAACTGAGTTTTGATTTTTAACATACCTTCCTCTTTCTTGCTGTACTTGTGTAATGTCTCTGTAAAGTAGCATTTTGCAGTGTATGCTGTGACTGAACTGTAAGGATAGTGGCCTTCAGCTGCCTCACATATGTCCAGCGATACACAGTGGCCTCACAATACCCTCTGGGCGTGCCACTGTGTCCTCTGCAGCTAGATCAGGCCGGCATTTACAGATAGAATTTCACCACTCTTCACAGTCATTGGAGGGAAGTCTGGATGGCTGAATCAGGAAGAAGCAGGAGAACAGAGTCAATTGGCATTAAGGTGCCCCATGAAATGGGGACTGTGAATCGTATAGCGCATTTCTACACATATAGTATTCAGGTATGGCTGCTGCCATACTGTTATGACTTTGCCCCACAGTCCCATGTAGCTTCCGGTGTCTTAAATCTTATTCTGCCCTACCCAGTTCTGTCATCTGCCTCCACTGGGCACAGGACCAGCCGCTGCCACTCAGAAGACTCCCCCCCACACACACACACCTTTCATTGTAAGTCCCAGGCTGAAGGTGGGGCTCTGGTTGCATGGTCCAGCCTCCCCCACACCATGGCACTGAAAGAGGGAAGACCCATTATCAGATGCTGTTGGGTGGGGATGTGGAGGACTCTGAATGGAGCTGTTTGGTCTGCTGGGAACAGCCCTGCCTCCCTGGTGTTGGGGAGAGATTGAGGGGCTGGGTCATCCAGAACAATACATCTTTTTAAGCAGAAGAGCTGCATGAACAGCTCTTGGGCGGCTGTGGATGTACAATGCACCCTGTCTTCCTAGGCAGAATGGCTGCATTATTGTGCTAGTCAGGTGCCTGGCAAAGGCTTATTTCTGCAAACGTAGGCACTAGCTAGAACAGGCCCTATGCTGGTACAGGGAGCTAATAGTGGGGCAAGGAGACCAGCGTTGATGGACCCACCTGTACCTCAGATAGTTTGGGGAGAGGCAAGGGCAACCTTCTCAGTGCCTGTCTTTCATCTCTCCATTTCTGATCATTCCTCTTTATGCTTCTCATAAACAGATTGTGTTCCCTGCACCACAGAGAACGGATTGTGTTCCCTGCACCACTGGACCTTCAGAGGCCACGGAGCTGTCAGTGCCACCCTCTGTTTGCTTTGCCACACTTCAACTCCCCACTCTCCTAACTGGGACAACATTTTGTTGGCCCAGATGTGTCTGCATAAGGGGGTTACATTTAACCGGTGGCTGCACACAACATCCTCCAAGTCACAGTCTCCTTTGGGAAACATCACACGAGTGTAGCTGGGGTTGATGTACACCTGGACCTCTGTCCAGGGTACATAAACCCTTCGAGCCAGACTTTATGCTCTGTTTACTTTACATCTCCACCCCCCTCTGCTCTCTTTGGTCTTTTTTTGCCTTTTCACAATGTGTAGCTCTCCCAGCTCACTTCCATTTTTTTTCCTGCCTCCATCTTGGGGTCCTCACTGCACATCAGCAGCAACAGAAATGAATGCTGGTAGATCCTTAAGTCTAGATTTCAGTGGCTGCAAAATTTTCTCAGTTGTCATCCAAGAGATTATTTCTAACCGTAGCATCACCTATAGCAATACCAGCGGTGGGTTTGTTTAACCATGGGGATTGCAGTAGCTGCAGCTTCTAAATATGAACGACAGTATGTCTTGGACTTCAGCTAAAAGGGTAATGGCTTCATTGTAGAGGCATTCAAACCACTGGAAATGGTATGGGCACGACAGTAGGGACATACATTGTATTATCTTAGATTGTACTTACAACAACATATTGACAAGAATCACTTTTAGACTGCGGCACTAGGAGAGAAGTCTTCACTGTGTCTTATTCAGTGGAACCCAAAGCGTGTTTAAGAAGCAAGTTCCATTGAGGGCAATGTGATTTATTTCTCAGTAAAATTAACCTTAACTTATGAATGATTTTGTAGAACTTTTTCTGTACTTCAGAGGAAGTCTTTGGTACAAATCCCCAAATCCTGGAGCAGAGAGAAAAGGACAGCAAACAAGCTAATGAGCAGGCATCTCATCAGGTTAATAGGCTTGTTTTGACAGAAAGGCACCACATGGGTTGAAACTATCTCCTGTTAGGACATCAAAAGCCATGGGCTACCTCATCCAGTACTCAGTTTCCAATAGCAGTTGGCCAGATGCCTCAAAAAGGCAATGCTTTCCCTTGTTGTAATCTGGTTTTAAGAGCCATATTGCCACTATGACTAATAGCACTTGGTAGACAATGCGAGGTTAAAAAAGCAGAAAATGGCCAACATGCGCATTCTCACTGTGAGGTTACATAGGTTTTCACGAGATCACAGAAGCACTGCAGGTGAGGGTTGGAGAGTCTTAATGTACATAAGAATTTGATAATTTCAGTGGTTGAAATTGCATGACAATCACAATAGTTAACTCAAGCTAGTCCTTTTTCTAAAGCATAGCTGCTCTGGGGAATAACCCCAAAGGCTTTAGCTCCTCCCTTCCTGTTGTTGAAAGTGACTGTTGCTGACTCTTTTTTTGCAATCCAGATTGTTTAGTTCTCTAAGGCTGTGCACAGCAGTTCAGAATCTGGTTTAGCTGTACACCTGTACATGCTTTGTGTCCAATCTGCAGGTGTTTAAATCCACCTTAACTGGATGCTACATGCAAGAATAGATGCCTTTTTAAACCAGTTAAATTTTAAATCTCCCATTTTTTTATCCATGTATTCCTAGTTTTCTCCTTTGAGGATCATTTGCATTTTTGTCAACAATTAATTTCTAACATTAAGGAAATAACCTCATTTTGAGTCTAGAACAAACACAAAATGCCCTGAGAATGACATAATGGATGGCTGGTAGCTATAATACAAATTAAATAAATAATATAGGTGATTACATGTGGAAGCCCACCAGTGTTGGGACTCAGAACAGCTTTGCTGGAACATATTTGAAAACCACCTCCATTAAGCACTTTCAGAAATGGCTAATCTAGGACTACCCCCCCCCGAAAGCAGCGCCTGTAATTCTCCATATGGAGTCACCCCCTAGAAAACCTGTTGGGGCAGTGATGCTTTTTTCATCTCAGTCCTAACCGTTTAACTTGTAAGTAAATCCAATTGATTTCAATTAAAATTCTAAATAAGAATGCTTAAGACTACAATGTTACAATTCTGTCTCAGGGATATTTACAAAATAGTATGTTCCATAGATTTCAGTGGCACCTATACCCTAATGTGTTTAGGACTGCAGACCGTACATAGCCTGTCATGGCCCTATTTCTATTTTGTCACAGCCTGGTAGGAATTAACATGGAATAACTAAATTTGAACTTCAGTCAATATCTGTTCTATACAACATGTGATTTAGCAAGCTGAACACAGCCCACCCCACCCCCATGTATTCTGGCCTGCTAGGTGTTTAACCGTTTCCTGTTGTTGGAGGCAAAAGCAGAAATATGTGGGAGTCCATACATTAATGGTCATTGGTCAACCACATTTGACTGGATAGAGATAATAAGTGCATCTGTAGGTATATAAATAATGGTTTCCTTTACTTGTTTTTTTCCTGAATTTTAGTGCCTCCCCCTCCTCTGTTTTTAGGTAAGAATTTTGTGTCCAGCCATAAAATCCTCTTAATCAGGTGAATCAAACTGAACTTCATCAGAGAGAAAAAAAGCACTTTTATTGACTATGTAGATCTCTGTTATTAATGACCATTTCTAGGTGACCTAATAAATCTATGATTCAGATTAAATTTGCACCTGTGTCTTCCAGATCCATTTCTAATGCTTAATAATTATAGTGGCTCCCAACATGAGGCACTTAGAGTGAAATGCCCTCTGGGTAATCTTGGGGGATTCTTTTATAGATTCCTGTTTCTTGTCCATTGTGGAAAACTGCAAAACTCATGTGCCACATCTCAGACCCCATTCAAAATCTGGTACCAGCCTATCATATTTTTATTTCCTCAGACTCTGCCCCCCAAATCTCCAGGTATTTCCCAACTTGTAGTTGGCTACCCTAACTAAGGGCAATCCTAACTAAAATGAAAAACAAAACAAACAACCCTAACTAAAGCATTTTGCTGTCATGGAACACCTGTGCCCCAATGATCTGAGATCAGTTCTGGTGAGGGAGGGTTAGAGACTGCACATGCTTCTGAAAAGATCGCATCAAGAGACAGGCCGGCAGCAGTTCTGACTTTCTAGAATGCCTGTAAAAGTACCAAAATTTGGAGTGCTTTGGTGAAATGTGCACACCTCCAATGCAGACTCCTTGCTGCTTTTCCTTTCAAGTGAAGCCACGAGAGAAAGACAGGACCGAGTATTGATTCAAACTTGGCGTGGCCACCTGGAGGCCAGGTAACAGTTGTTTTGCAGCAGGATCGGGGTTAGCCAGCTGGCCGCCCCTGCTTCAGAACTTAGGCACTGAAATTATTGGAGTGTCATCTAAGGGCCACCCTGACCTGGATATCCGAGGCTAGACCGATCTCACCAGATATCAGAAGCAAAGCAGGGTGAACAGAGGCTAAGCAGAGGTCCATCAGTGGCTGTTAGCCACAAGGTATAGATGGGAACTCTCAGTCTGGGGCAAGGGAGGCTCTGTATTCTTGGTGCTGGGGAGGGGGGCAGCAGTGGGAGGGGGCTTCTGGTGTCCTGGCCCCACTGCTGGACCTCCTGAGGGCACCTGGTATTTTTGGCCACTGTGTGACACAGAGTGTTGGACTGGATGGGCCATCGGCCTGATCCAACATTGGCTTCTCTTATGTTCTTATGTTCTTTGTATTTGATAACCTTTTACAGTGCAATCGTCGTAACAAGGATTAGTCTTTGAGGTCTATTGAAATGAATGAGCTTAAAAGGGTGTGACTGCTTAGGGCTGTACTGCTAAGTATATGAAAAAGTGGGAAAGGGGGTAGAAGAGATGGTAAAACAGGATGAAATAAACTTGCACTGGACATAATTACAGCAGATGGAGTGGATTCCTAGAAAGTTGGTATCATTTTGTGTCATGTACTGAGCCCTTGCAAAAGGGCTTAGCTTAGGACGTTTAACAATGGCTTGCTAGGATCCTAGAATGGACCAGTAGGGAGACAGGGATCCTAGAGGAAACCAGTTGGGAGTGTAAATAGCCTATGTTGGGAGTGGGGTGTGTTTTGGGTGTAACGTTTTCCAGGCATAAATACCAGGCTTCGGGGCCAGGGATTCCAGTCTTCTGTCTCTGGCTGAATCACTAATAAAATGTGAGCTGATCACTTCTACGTGTCTGAACCCCCAGGATATTGCATTTAGTGAAGAGAGTGGAGCCTCTGTGTACATGTGTGCATCCATATATATATATATATATATGAAACCTAAATACATGTTTCTGACATAGTATATTGTCTCAGTGAGAAAGGAAGACTATAAATGAAGTAAACAGAAATAAGATAAATCTCAGGTTACACACTTTGCAGCTACTGGGGGAAGGGTGTCCCCTGTGCATGCAGCTGAGATCACAGACAAGGTGCTCAGTTGATCTTAATTGTTTATTTATTTACTTACTTCCCCTTTTATCCCCTCTGCCGTTCTCCTCATCTGGGAGCCTGGGACCCCCAAGGTGGTTTACACAAATCTCTTCTCCTCCATTATCCCTGCCCGACAACCCTGTGAGGTAGATTAGGCTGTGCGTCTGCCTCTTTCCCAAGGTCATCCAATTTTTAAAACTGATCAGGTTTAAAAATGTTGTCAACATTGCCTCACTTTTGTTGAAACTGCAAGTTTTCAAGTTACACAGAACTCTTCATCAGGTGGGTGAAAGCTTCGAAGAGGTAATTTAACTCTTTCTTTTATCTTATTCAAACGAGAGGAGTTTTAAGCATTCTTAGTCCTGCCGGAGAGTACTATGGAAACTGTTGTGTCCTGGGATAAGAAGGCAGAGCTGGCGAAATACAGCCAAGCTTCGCTCTCTGAGAACAATAGGGACTAGATTCCTGAGCTCGCCTGTAGTGAACCAATGGCAGCATTGGCGGGCGATTCAAACCCGCCAATAGGAATATAGGGCCGTCCCCCCCTAACTGTATATAGTTGGCCTCCGGCCGTTACTGCGTGTTCTTGTCTTATGTGAAGTACGAATAAACGCGTCTTCTCTTATGTCGTCGTCCGAGTCATGAGGCCCGAAACCCAGTACTTTACAGTGGCGACGAGGATGGGATTTCAACGCCTTCCGTGACTCCATGAGCGACGAAAAGGACACCGCCGAGCGCCGCATCGCTGACCCCGAGAGCAGCACCGCACCACTCGCCGAGCATCGCATCGCTGACCCCGAGAGCAGCACCGCACCGCTCGCCCCGGCGCACGCCGTTCCAGACAGAACCATGGCCGCTTCCCATGTAACACTGGAGCACTTCGACCCGTCGCAGCCAGAAACCTGGGACGCATGGGTCGACCAGCTCATCAGCTACTTGGAGCTCAACGAAATCCGCCACCCCGACCAGAAACGAGCGATCCTCCTGAACGCCTGCGGCACCCAAACCGTCCGCCTCGCCAAGAGCCTCTTGGTGCCCCGCACGGCTTTGGAGAGCTCGTTTGGGGAGATCCTGGATGTCCTCAATGCCTATTTCAGCCCCCGACCGACCTTCTTGGCCAAGAGGATGGATTTCCAGAGGCGAGTCCAGGCCCAAGGGGAATCCATTGCCAACTTCCTGGCCGCGCTAAGGGCGCTCGCGGTGGACTGCGGATTCCCGAAGGTAGAGGACAACCTGCTGACGCAGTTCGTGTGGGGCCTGGCGGACTCCAAGCTGCGGCGCAAGTTGGTGGGACACCGGAGGCTCTCCTTAGACGAGGCCCTAGACGCTGCAACAGCCCACGAGGCCGCGGAAGGGGATCGCCCGGTCGCTGCCGCCCATGTGGTCGGAAGGAGTCCAAGCCCTGGGTATGCAGATACGGAAGAGGTCTTCGCCCTCAGACCTCAACAACGCCGGCCGGCGCCGTTCCAGCAGGCCAACAGAGAGCCAGCCAAACCTTCCAGCAACCGGACCGTCTGTGCCAGCTGCGGGGAAGGCCACGGAAGAAAATCCTGCAAGTTCCGGGATGCCGTTTGTCACGGGTGCGGAAAGCAGGGACACCTCGCACGGGTCTGCCGGTCCAAGGGCCACAGGAATTCGAGAGCATCGGTTCCACCGCACCGCGCATCGTCCACCGCCTACGAGACGACGGAAGAGGTCGCCGAGTTGTACCACCTCACCGACCAGCCGCTGCAGGTACTTCGCCTCCCTAACCCCAACCTCTCCTCTGCCCCGAAGATCCAAGTAACCGTGCGGATCGAGGGGTCCCCTGTTGCATGGAAGTGGACTCGGGATCGGCGGCGTCCATCATTTCCCTAGACACTTTAAAAAGACTTTGCCCACTAGGGGGACCCCCTCTTCGTCCATCGCCACTAAGTTTGGTGGACTTCCAAAAGAACCCTGTCCCCATCCGGGGAGTCGGCACTTTCCGAGTGCAGTACAGAGACTTCGAGGGAAACTTGGACTTGGTGGTGGTAGAGGGAAATCTCGTGAGTCTCCTGGGGCGGGCGTGGTTCGAAGCCCTAGGTATAACGATTGGGGGAGTGAATAAGTGCGGGGTGCGGGACTGGGGGCGGTGTGCAATGAATTCCCGGAGGTCTTTGACGGGAAACTGGGGTGTTACAAAGGGCCCCCGGTGTCGCTTCACTTAGACCCCACCGTGACGCCCGTCCGTCGGCGCTTCCGCACCGTGCCCCTGGCCCTCCGCCCGAAAATAGAGGCCGAACTGGACCGGTTAGTGGGCCAGGGAGTCCTAGAGCCCGTCCCGAATGCCCGATGGGAGACCCCGATTGTGACACCCATCAAGCCAAACGGGGACATCCGCATCTGCGCGGATTATAAGTGCACCATTAACCAGGCACTTCAGGCGCACGCATACCCCGTACCCGTGGTCAGCCATGTCTTAGCCACACTGGCGGGGGCGCGCATATTTGGGAAGCTGGATCTCGCGCAGGCGTACCAGCAACTCCCGGTAGACGAGGCCACGGCCGAGGCACAAACAATAGTGACACACCGGGGGGCCTTCCGGGTGAAGCGGCTACAGTTCGGGGTCAGTGTGGCCCCAGGGATATTCCAAAATCTAATGGACGATTTGTTGAAAGGGATCCCTGGGGTGACGCCGTTCTTCGACGACGTCCTCATCGCCGCGACCACCCCGGAAAGCTTCGCCGCCCGCCTCCGAACTGTACTGGAACGTTTCCAAGCCGCGGGGCTGAAAGTGAAGCGGGAAAAGTGCCTCCTCGGGGTGCCGGAGGTGGAGTTCTTGGGATACCGGGTAGACGCAACAGGCTTGCATCCGGCGAGGGACAAGGTGAAGGCCATCGTGGAGGCCCCCGCCCCGAAGTCCAAGGCCGAGCTCCAGGCGTTCTTAGGCCTCCTGAACTTTTACCACGCCTTTCTTCCCCACAAGGCAGCCGTGGCCGAACCCCTGCACAGGCTGCTGGATAAGGCGACTCCTTGGGCATGGGGAGCGAGGGAGGCGGCGGCGTTTCGGGGGGTTAAGGTACTATTGATTTCGAACGCGGTGCTCGCACACTTTGATGAAAAGCTCCCGGTAATCCTTGCGTGCGACGCATCACCGTACGGGGTCGGGGCAGTCTTGGCTCACAAGCTACCGGATGGGAGGGAAGTCCCGGTGGCTTACTACTCCCGCACGCTGTCCCCCGCGGAGCGGAACTATGCTCAAATCGACCGGGAGGGCTTGGCACTGGTGGCGGGGGTAAAAAAGTTTCACAACTTTGTGTACGGGCGGCCCTTCACGCTCGTAACAGATCATAAGCCACTCTTGGGACTGTTTGCGGCGGACAAACAAACGCCGCAGGTTCTGTCGCCCCGGGTGTTGCGTTGGTCCTTGTTTTTGGCGGGCTACCAGTACCAGCTGGAGCATCGGCCGGGCAAGGCGCTGGGTCATGCCGATGCCTTGAGCCGCCTGCCGCTGCCGCATACAGGGGAAGATCCGGCCCCGGCTCCCGCAGTATTGTTAATGGAGGAGCTGCCTAACCCCCCCCTCCAGGCTGCAGACGTGGCCGCCCGCACGTCCCGAGATCCCATCCTCTCCCGGGTCCTAAACTGGGTGGTGAGGGGATGGCCAGCGGAACAGACAGGGCCAGAGTTCACGGCATACAAAGCCAGGCGGGAAGAGCTATCCGCTTTAAAAGGGTGCTTGTTATGGGGGGACAGGGTGGTCATCCCGGGGCCCATGAGACAAGGGGTTCTAGAAACGCTACATGAGGCCCACCCCGGCATTGTACGAATGAAAGCTCTGGCAAGGAGCTACGTGTGGTGGCCCGGGATGGACGCCGAAATTGAAACCTGGGTCCGAGGGTGCACACGGTGTCAGGAAGTCCGCCCCAATCCCCCGAGAGCGCCAACCCAAAGCTGGGAGTCTACCCACAAGCCGTGGTCACGCCTACACATAGACTTTGCGGGGCCGTTTCAGGGGCTCCAGTTCATGGTGACGGTAGACTCCTACTCGAAATGGGTGGAAATAAGCCCAGTGTCTACCACCTCTGCCAAAGCGGCAATAAGGGCCCTGCGGAAAATATTCGCGACGCACGGGTTACCCGACACAATCGTGTCGGACAACGGGGCAGCGTTCACATCTGCGGAGTTTCAGGCGTTCCTCGAAAGGAACCTCATCAGGCACATACGATCAGCGCCCTTCCACCCGGCAACCAATGGACAGGCGGAGAGGACGGTACGCACCGCCAAAGAGGCCCTGAGCCGCATAACGGAGGGGGACTGGGAGTTCCGGCTGGCCCGCTTCCTTCTCACATACCGCACCACCCCAAACCCCATCTCCGGGCATTGCCCCGCAGAACTATTAATGGGCCGCCGCCCTACCACTTTATTAGACAGACTCCACCTGGACCGAGCCCCCGAGAGAAAGCTGGTCGAGAACAGGGAGGCGCCCCGAAGCTTCCTACCGGGAGACCCTGTCTACTTCCGGAACTACGGGGCGGGGCCGCAGTGGGTGGCAGGGCGCATCCTAAAACCCACTGGGCCGGTGTCATACGAAGTCCTAACAGACGGGGACCGGGTCCTCCGTAAACACGTCGACCAGCTCCGGAGGCGGCAAGACCCCGACACAGAGATCCAGTTACCGGGAAATGCTGCCGCCGCCCCATCATCCGATCGACCGCAAGCACCGACAGCGGAGCCAGCGCCGGAAAGTCCACGGAATCCGGAGGGGGCCCCGGTGACAGCTGAACCGCCGCCGCTGCTGCCGTTACTGCCGCCACCATCACCGCCTTGGCGACAACCAGAGGTCCAAGCTCCTTGTGCTGGCGGACCACCCGATAGGGGCCCCGCCAGTCCGGTACCGGCCCCCCGACGTTCGCTAAGAGAACGGAGGGCACCAGCATACTTAAAGGACTACGTCACCTGATAGGAGACGAACTATGGGGGGAGGGGTGTTGTGTCCTGGGATCAGAAGGCAGAGCTGGCGAAACACAGCCAAGCTTCGCTCTCTGAGAACAATAGGGACTAGGTTCCTGAGCTCGCCTGTAGTGAACCAATGGCAGCATTGGCGGGCGATTCAAACCCGCCAATAGGAATATAGGGCCGTCCCCCCCTAACTGTATATAGTTGGCCTCCGGCCGTTACTGTGTGTTCTTGTCTTATGTGAAGTACGAATAAACGCGTCTTCTCTTATGTCGTCGTCCGAGTCATGAGGCCCGAAACCCAGTACTTTACAGGCACGACAGTCACAGGCCCCATGTCTTTGGGTATCTCTATACTCCCGCTAGGGAGTGGAGGCGGGCAGTGGCAGATGGACCATGAAGCAGACTAAGCAGCTGCTTAGGGCCCCAGGGCCAAAGGGGGCACCACGAACTCGGGAAAAGGGGGGGAAACCCCGAAAGAAGCCACGCAGGTATGTAGCCTTGGATGTAGCCGAAGCTTGGCTCCGTTTGTGCAGTACATGGTGTTATCCTATGGAGAAATGTTTGTATGGCCGCGGCCCGCCTTGTACAGCTGGTCAGACGGGTCAACCCCTGCTGGGTCCGCGGGGAAAGGGGGGGGCACCGAGAGGGGCCAGCGCTGCGGCGGGCACCGGGGAGCCTCCCTCCCTCCCTCCGCCCCCGGGAGCTGGCCTCAGGCGGCGAGCCCCCCGCACCCCCCTTGCCCTCCGCCCGCCCGGTCGCCCCGGAGAAAAGGGGGGGAGGCAACCGACGGGCCGATGGTCGTTCCCCGCAGCTTTGGGGAAGGGCTCCCGGCGCGGCTTCCCGCCGTTGCCTCCGCGGCGCTGGGCGAACCCTCCGGCGGGCAGCGTCGTTGCCCCGCCCCGCCGGGCCGAGGGAGGGAAGGCAGGCGGGCGGGAGGGCGGCTCCCCGCGCGGCGTCCGTCCGTCCGTCCGTCGGGCCAGCGCAGGTAGCGCCGGGTTAATCATCGGCAGCAGCAGGCGAGGAGCGCTTCGCCCGCTCTGATTGCGGCTCCTCCTCGCGGCTGCGGAGTCTCCACCTCCCCGGAGCGTTGGTGGCGCGCCCGCCCGCCCGCCTCCCTCCCTTTCCTTCCCTCCCCTCCCCTCCCTCGATCTTCGGCGGCGAGTTTCCTGCCTCGCCGGGCGTAGTAATCTCAGCGCCGTCCGGACTCTCGGAGGGCTGCCCTTCTCTGGCGCGGCGGCACTTCCCGCACTCCGGTGAGTCCCTGGCGAAACCAGCCGCGGGCGCGGGCGCTGACTCTCCTCGGCGGCGGCGGCGGCGGCGGGAGCCCTCTGCTTTCCCGAGGCGGGTCTTCTGGCGCCCGGGCTGTCCGTGTCGGCGCGCCGCAGCAGGTGGCGGGTGGCGGGTGGGGGCTCCCCGCCTCCCGCCTCCCCTCCCAGGCCCCTCCCCCCGCCGCCGCCGCCGCCGCCGCCCCCCCCCGCGGACCCGGCCGGGGCGCCTCTCTGCGCGGGGGCCTTTCTGGGGGCCGGGGAGTCCTCCTCGACGGGGCCGGCCAGCCAGCCAGCCAGCCAGCCGGCCTGTCCCAGAGGCGCCGCGAAGCTCCCCCAGCCCGCGCGGGAACGGGGCGGCCGGCTGGTCCGGGGCAGCGCGCGCCCCCTGGCCGGTTGGTCCTCTCCGCGCGCCCCGCGGCCCCGTCGGCAGCTGTGGGCGAGGTGCTCTGCTGAAGCAGGGGAAAGGGAAGGAGGGGCGAGGAGGACGCACCGGAGTGACTGAGCTGCCTTTCGAGTTCGGGAACTGGAATTGTTCCCAAGCAGCGCCGGAGGGGCCTATGGTAAAAGTCACTTAATGCTTATTAAGTTGAACCATAGTACAAAATCCAAAAACAAAAGCGGTGTCGTTAAGTCTTAATTGATTTTAATTGTTTTGGATTTCAGGTTTTCTTTTGTTTTTTTAAAGTTTTGCATGAACTCATTCTGCCTGTGTTTTTCCAAGTATATGTTTGTGGCCGGAGTAGCTGTTTGGGAGCACAGAAGAACGGACGGTATTTTGGAATTAATTCGCTTGAAACAAAACGGCACATTCTTGTGCATGCACTCTTACAGTGCAGTCCTAAAGAGTTACACTCTTTGAAATCCATTGAAGTTAATGAGTTCAGAAGACTGTGGTTTCTGTGGGGGCGGGGGGGCGGGCTTGACCACTTCGGCACTGAGATTTTTTTCACTTGTTTTTCCCTATTGCTTTGGGTGTCTCCCCCCCCTTTTCCACGTGTGTTTTGCTCCCTCTGGGACTACTAGAGAGAACAAAACACTTTGGGAGAAAAACCCCTGAAGCAATAGGGGCAAATGAGTGACAAAAATGTCAGTGCAGAATTGCGCGGTCCCAGAGAGGAGGCAAAGGGCTCCGGAATGCCAGGGAATGTAAGACCTAGCGAGTGACCCCAGGGGTCTATTAGAGCTGAAAACTGTACTTCTCCGTCCCCTGCTGTTCAGGAATGTTGTTAAGCGGGAGATCAGTGCAGACGTGTGTGTGCAATCACTTTCATAAAACACCGGCAAATGGAGTCTGTGGTCACCTGGCTCCTGCCCTGTTTCCCCTTTTCACGGCTGCTGGCCCAGCCTGGGCAATTTCCTCTGTGAACGATTCAATTTTGGCTGCTTCCATTAACAAGTAAAGTTGCAGTGGTTAAGTGAGGTTCTTGATCCAGGGCGCACAGACTTGTGAAAGTATAAATAGGGGGAAACAGTGTTACCTGCTGAAGCAACCTAAGTTGTCACAAGTGTGCATGTTCTTCAACTGCAGGTTTTCCCCTTCATTTAGGCATTCTAGCGGGTTTGATAATGCCCCCCCTTTCTCTGGTTCTTTCTCTGGACCACTCCAAGCATGGTGGCTTTTGCAGCATTTCTTGAATTAATTTGAAGTATCTGTTTGTTTGGTTCCTGTGCCCTTGGTGTTAGGAAATGCAGCTCTTCTTCTTGGGGACCTGTGGACTTTGTTGGGTCCATCCATGTAGCATGAATTCAAAATATAAGAAAGGGGGTCAACATTCTTTTAACTACATGGGGGATCTGTAGTCTTGAGAGGTACATCAAGGACCTTAGGGGCTGCTCTAAAACATGTTGGGTGCCTGACATCAGTAACATTGCTGTTTGTATTGGGAAAACTATGTGGGAGGTTTTTCGGGTCTAAATACATACATCGAGAATCCTCATCCAAGCAATAAGTGTTACAGCTTTGTGTGGAGTGTGTGTATGGAGTAGTACTGCAATGAACGTAAACAGTCACGTGGTAATAAGTTTTACTTGAAATCAAAGACTTGGAGTCAAACTATGCATTTCGAACTATCATGTGGCACAGCCCTCCTGGGACTTAGCATTTCAGGATGCATGGGTAAATGCTTTTCAGCATCAAAAAGTGTGTGTGTTTGTATGCCCCATCATAGCATATGTTTGGAAGTAGTACAGGAGATCTGTACTACATGATATTTCTGAATGTGTAGCTCAGATCTAACTTTGACATCATGTTTAGGACTACTGTGATAGTGATTCTGAAACAAAAAGGTAACCTAAATTATCTCAGCTGGTGGCCCAGGCAAACTTTCACTTTCTGCTTTTTTTGTATTTCTGCAAAGAAGAAAGCCCTTGCCAGCCCATGGGTGGTGCTTAGTGATGTGACTATACATGGAAGTTCTAGTACTCTGTGGCAGCTCAAGTCAGAAAATACCTGTGTCAAGTACTGGATTTTCAGTATATTTTCCCATGTGATTGGACTTCCATTGTGATTACATAACAGCAGGATTTTGCACTGATGTTCTAGTCCAGGAAGGGCCCTTGACTGAGGATATGATAATTTGCTTGGTCATATTGACCAGTGGAATATTATATGCAGTTGTTTACCATGTGAGTAGCTGTAGGGTGTATTTAATTAAATATTTTGACTATATATAATTAAATATTTTGACTCCACTTTTTAAACCATACTGAGAACTTAAAGTGGCTTGTAAGATACCATAGACATAAAAATAATACCGTACATGAAGCTGTACAAACCAGCGGGGCCCCAACTGAATCTTGAAGCAGGTGATGAGTCACAAAAGATGGCTGCTAAATTCAAGCCCAGCAGAGCAGCTTAGAGACCAACAACATTTTAGGGGTATAGGCTTCCAAGAGTCAAAGCTCCATTTGTCAGATGGGCTGGTGCTATTTCTGCAAGCACAGGGCCCCCCAGACCGAGAGCCCAGGCTCCACATGCCTACAGAAATAGAGGGGCAGATGCTCAGCCCAAGTCTTGCTGAGGTGCTCTCAGTTCCCTTCTAACACTTCTGGATAAGAAAGTGTTTTTTCACAATTCACTGTTGGTAGGAATAGTGATGGCCACAAGCAAAAGAGGATTAGGCAACTTCATGGAGGATAGGTCCATCAGTGGCTACTAGTCATCATGACTAACAGGAACCTTCACATGAGGTAAACATGAATGCCACTGCTAGGAGGCAATGTCAGACCATCTAGGGATGATAGTCACTGCGTGAGATAGGGTGCTGGCTAAATAGATCACTGGTCTGATCTAGTAGGGCACTTCTTATGTTCTAGTTTCATAGACTTGCAAAAGGGGAAAGGGCAGATGCACAGTCCAGAACTTCCTCAGACAGCTTAGATGTGTGGGCTACCAACTCTGGTTTGGGAAATTCCTAGAGATTTGGGGGCAATGCCTTGGGGGGGGGTGAAGTCTGGGGGATGGGAGAGCTTGGTGGAGATGTGGTGCCACACATTTCCTCTGGGCCATCTCCTCCAGGGAAACTGATCTCTGACGTCTCAAAATCAGTAGTTATCCTGGGAGAGTCCCAGGCTACACATAGAGGCTAGCAACTGTATCAGATGTTGTGTTGTCGGAAGGCTTTCACCGCTGGAGTTCATTAGTTGCTGTGGATTTTTCCGGGTTGTATGGCCGTGATCTCGGCATTGTAGGACCTGACATTTCGCCGGTAGGCTTAGAAATGAGTAAAGAACAGACTTTCAAGCTCCAAGATTCACTGTTAGGTTTTTGTAGGACATGGGAATCTTATTTCAGGACACAAGCTTGATTCTTAATTTTTAAATAAGAACAGAATAAGTAAAATAGCACGGAGCAATGTACACTTTTTGAAAAAAAATTATGCTAATATAACTATTAACTAAGGGAGAAAGATGAGAAAAATAAAAGGGAAATCAAAGTAAACCATAATCCAAATGCAAGCAAAGAATAGATATGGGATTAAAGCTTTTTTTTTTTTTAAGTAAAGGCCTTTATGTAGTACGAGACAGTCTGATTACAGAAAGCACCTGAAAATGAATTATTTTGCAGTTTGCCCCAAAACAAATCTATTGAGGAGATTTTTAAAAAATTATTGTAAGAACTTGTTTTATTTAAAATCAGTGTTAATAATTTTGGTAGCCCTTTGTTCATTTATGAAGTGCTTCACAATGATACCATTTATTTGTCCTTGCAACAACCCTGTCAGGTAGCTCAAGCAGTGTGGGAGAGACTTTGAGGCTGTCCAGGAAGCTTCAGCCCTAGAATTAAATCTCCAGTATCCCCAAACTGCTGTGTCCACTGCTTCAGTTTAACTGCTTCTCAATACCTCTTGCGTTTCCCTTGAGGTCACTCTTGCTAATCATGATGCATACGAAGTAAAGAGTTCAGGCTAACTCCAAGCTGGGATTGGCTCTGGAAAGCTACTAGCTACAGTAATTTTCCTGAGACGCTGTTCACAGAACCTGTGCAAGGCCCTCTTTCCCCCCTCTTCTCACATCTTCCACTCCTTTTCCCAGATTACACATACAGCTGGCTTTTCTGTACAAATACAGCAAAAATAGTAACAATAAAAAGCCTGTCCCTGACACGTCGTAAGCCTTTTCTTCTTGAACGACTCAGTTTGCGCAGGCCAGCACAACTTGAGCTCTGTAAACTGAATATCCATGAAGAGTCTGGATTTAGTGAGGTTAATTCAGCAAAAACAAGACGTCTAAAGGCCGGCAGCGTGTGGAGTAGGAGTGTGTGGGTGCCTGTGAGAGACAAAGCGCAAGTGAGTTGGCCTGGGTGCTGGGCCTGGGCTGCCAACGGTCCTGGAATTCCGGACAGAGTCGTTTCTGCTGCTTCAGCTGCAGGAAGGACACTTTGGCCTCTCCTGCCCTTTAATTTCACATGCTTTAAAAAAACACACACACACGTTTTTTATTATTTTTCAAACACAACGAACAAACATAAAATTGGGATAGTACATATATCGCCCATACATTATACAATGTATTTATTTTTTTCACCTTATGTTAAAATCTAGATCTTTGCATATATATACAAGTACATTTCATATTTTTTTCTAATTTGAGCTTATGTCTGAGAAATTCACCACATTCTACAATTATCTACTAAAACAAAAAAAGAGAAATTATTAGTTTTCTTCTTCTATACCTTCAATTTAAATGATTTTATAACTACTATAAAAGTTCTTATTTCACCATACCTTTTCAATCAAAATACATATATGTGAACTGAGTCAATGCAAACCTCTATATTATCTATTATGAAGTGTCATAGATTATACAATATCTTCATTTCTCCATCTTATATTAGTGTCTAAACCTTTGCATATATATGTGTCTACATTCCATATTCTCTTCTATTTAAGCTTTTACCTAAAACAAATTTTGTCTGAATTTTCAGTTATATATAACAAAGTAAACAAACCTTATTTTCTTCTTTTATGAGTTATAATTGGATACTCTCCAGTCTAGTTTAGGAGATCCTATTTCACAATACAATCTCCAGGAACCTTACAACAATTTTAAATGTATATATATGTATACATTCCTTATTCCCTTCAATTTAAACTTTTGCCTAGGAGGTTTGCTACATTTTTCAGTTTCATATAAGAGAGTAAGTAGTTCTTTATATTTTTTTTGTGTGTGGATTATGTTTAACTATTTTCACAACTGCTGTTAGTGATCTTATTGCACAATATAGTCTTAGAAAATCTCACAACACATTTTAAAACTTTTTGTAATATTTCATCATCTTTTACATTTTCTGATTTCTTCTCTTGATTTTTAAAATCTTTATGCCTTTTTTCCTTGTAAATAGTGACGTTTTCTTCTTGCAGTGGCCATCTATATTCCATTGTCAGTAGAATTTGGAATTCTGTAGATTCTTTTCTTTCCTCTTGTAGTAGTGGTGCAGCATTCAAAGTTTTAAGGGTTTCTTCACCTGTCAGTTTTCTAAACAGTCTGAAGTACATTTCCCTGGATCGTTTATTTCTCTTCGTTGGAGGTAAATCCACTCTGTTGATATCCACTTGATTGGAGGTTTCCTCACTGTGTTCTGTATCTCTGGAATTCCGTTCCTCTTCCTTCTCTGGCTCCCAGGCTTTTTACATGTCAGCTGGAGCCTGCTTTGGCAATATTTCCATTTCAGCTTGCATGGCATCAACAATCTCTCTAACTGCCAGTCTCACAGCCGAGATAATTGAGTTTTGGATTAAAAGTTGGAAATCTTTTAAAGAAAACTGTGTCCAGTCAATATCTAAAGGTTCCACTCTTGTTGAGAATGTATCTCCAAACATCTTGTTTGAACCACCAGGTATTCCACAACAATATATTAAAAACAGAGAGTCTCAAATTTCCCCCGCTCAATAATAGTTTAAAGTCACAGCAACATTATCTACCAACATAAGTCACTGAATCTGAAAAGAAGCCTTCACACCATAGCTTGGGAGTCTTATCAGTTGTTTCCAACACAATAAAGTACAATCAGAACCAATGTTCCCTCTAAGCCGTGGAGTCTTGTGAGCAAAAATTCTACTTTGTGAGCCACTGGCATTCAAGTTGTGAGTGAGCAATTGGGCTGCTGCGTAAAAGGAATTGCTTGAGATTCTCTTCCTAGCTGCTTGGGGGGGAGGAAAAGTTTCATCCCCTCCTTTCCTTTGAGTCTTTAAGATTTTAAAGGGGCAATCAGTCAGTCCATAGATCCTCTAAGAATGTTGTGTTCACGTAGACTTATGGTGATTTTTCTTCATCGGTGTTATAGATGAGGTCCTTATCTTCTTCCCTTCATTAGGTGCTTGCAGTTGCACTCTCCTCTCTGACATGGAGAGCTCTTGCTCGGCTCTTTTCTTCAGGATGTTTCTGGGGCTACCACTCGCTACCGCCACACGTGAGGTGCCCCGATCGAGTCCTCTGACTTGAGTTCCTCTCTGGGGCTTGAGAAGCCCTCAAGCCCCCCTGTAGAACCAGCAATGTGGTCAGTGTCGAGGGAGAGAGCCCTCAATGCAACTGACTTCACCACGGCAAGACCCTACCTTAATTTCAAATCCTTTGTCCACCACACTTTGCTATTCATTAGCTTATCCCCTTCTTCACCTTCCCTTACCTGGCAGAATGGAGAAATGAATTCTGGGAAATTACCTTAGGTAATGCATTTTTAAAAATTTCCTGTGCAGGAATGTTTGTTGGTACTTGGGGCCCATTCCTCTCTCTCCTGAGTTGGTGCAGCACTGCATTTATTTATTTATTTATGAAATTTATACCACACCTTTCTGCTCTCAGCAGGACTATCAAGGTGGCTAATAGATTAAAAACACATTTTAAACACCATTAAAACCAAACAAAAGCACATCATTCAAACAATTAAAACCAAGCTACAATGCACATACAATACAATACACATATGTTAACACAACGATTAAATGCAGGGCGGGAAGGAGGGATCACTGAGGGAACACCAGGTGAAAGAAAGTCTTCACCTGGTGGTGGAATACAGCAGCAGAAGGGGTCAGGTGAGTCTCTCTGAGGAGAGAGAGTTCCAGCTTTTTGATGTTGTGTCAGAGAAGGCCCCCTCCTGGGTTGCAACCCATCTAATCTTAGGAACTGGGGGCATCTGAAGCCACGCCTCAAATGATGCTTGTAGTGGTTGGGTGGTTTCATAAGGGAGTAGGTGGTCCTTTGGGTATGCTGGTCCCAAACCATGTAGGGCTTTAAAGGTCACAACAGCACCTTGAAATGTGCCTGGAAACTTAAGAAGCCAGTGTAAATGCGCTGAGACTGGAGTGATTTGCACCTACTACCCACTCCAATCAACAACCTGACTGTAGCATTCTGCACTGATGGAAGGCTCTGAACACTTTTCATGGGCAGCCCCATGTAAAGTGTATTGCAGTATTCTAATCTAGAGCCATGTCTTATCACTCATGCTATGGTAAGCTGTCTGTAGAATTAGATAGTTCAATTGTTCACTATTTTATTTTTTCCCTTTTAGTTTCTCCTTCCTGTGCAAAGGCAGTAGTAGGGAGAAAGAAATGCTGTCAGATTGGTACGTACTGAAGAGGGGACTAGAATGGTCAAGGGCAGTGTGCTGTTCTGGAGCTCTGTCCCTTGCCTGAGAAATGGAAGAGAGATAGGCTAATCTTCTTGGAGGAGGAGGAGGAGATGGACAATCAACTAGAATGAGTGTGTGCAGTTAGAAGAGGTTCTTGGAGGTGTTTGAATTCAATGATTGGGTTGGGTAGGAGGTGAGGATCTTGAGGCAGTGACGGTTGGACTGTTCATGGTCTTTCTGGCCCTATCGTATGGCTATGAGTTGGCTTCCCTTCCTTTATTGCTGCTCTTTGTTGTCTGGAGATGGGAATGGTCCTCTCCACAGCGAAACCTCCCCGAGAATCAGTTCTTCACACAGAGTCTTTGATTGACTCTAGATGAGCTCATTTGGTTTCTATAAGCAGCTGCCTCAGAAAAATACCAGCTGTGCCATTAAAAAAGCCTAGCAGACCAGCCTCACTGAGTCAACAGTCACACCCAGTGCATTGCCAGTCTGCAAGCGTGAGCATGCTACACCACTATAACACTGTTTTACAATGAAGCATCCACTAATGCCGCTCCCGCCCCCTTTTGTTTGTAATACACTGTGGAGACCTCTAACAGTTACACAGCTGGTCCCCAAGTTAAAAGAGTAAGGAAAAAAAAAAAAAAAAAAGAGTAAGGGACAAATGCAAGGCGCTCTGTGTCTACTTTTCTTAGAGAAGCTAATTACACAGATGATGTGTGACTACTGTAAATCCATAATCTAGAATTACAAAATGGATTATCATGATTGTGAGATCTGGTTCATGTTCGTTCCTAGGCAGATGTAGTGCAAGGATAGATGTGCAGAACTGGTGAACAGCTATTGTGATGGAACGGGCCTGCTTTGGCCTGCAGGCCCTGTTCCATCCTGCCCTCCATGGTTTTCCCAACACCTGGAGAGGATTTTCTTTCTTGGGTAACCACTGCCACCACCTGACCTTTGTAAGGAATTACCCACTGGGAGGGTCAGGACTCACAACTTCCAAGTTCTGAGGCTTTGTCTCTGTCTCCTGCTGCCCAGCACCTGGTCACCACAGGGATCATTTACTGCCTTGTGTGACTACCTTCTCCCAGTGATCCTTTTAAAATAGCATGTCCAAGATGTGGAGGTCTATGTGGTACAGAGAACCATGACCGACATCAAAAGTTATAAAGTATTTATTAAAAAGAACATGTAGACAAGTGTACTTTTAGCACAGCACCAGATTGAGCAAGGGATTCAAAAGAAATGGGTAAAATTTTTCTCTTGCCAAACATGCCCTATCAGATGTTAAAATACAGGACAGGTGCCTTAGTTTAGGAAGTTACAGATCTCTACAGTGTAACCATTGCCTCGAAGTGTCCTCCAGCTGTTCAGGCCAGAATATGGTTAATGGCTGCCTCCTCAAGACCTCAGTTAAGAGTTGTGTCTGCTCTAATGGACTCAGCACAAAAGAGACTTTCCTTCTTGCTTCCAGGAGTTTTTTCCACACCCACTTTCCCCCACCTGCTGGGTTAGAGAAGCTTTTCCTGGAGATTCCAAGTCTTTGTTCCCTGCTTGGGATGGGGGAGCTTGACCATCCCACCTATTAGCATGAAGGAGGGCTGAGGTAACCCTGGCAAGCAATTAAACTGCCCCCCCTTCCTGTTCTCTGCCCAGAGAGGAAAAAAAACTTTTAAAACTCAGAGTGAAGGTTTTGCTCATTTCAAACCTCCAAAGAAAAAATGAATTTCTTCACACCTATATTATCAACTGGTTGAGCTAGTGTGCATCATCTTAGTAAAGTTCTCTGGACATACTTGGTTATGTTTGGGTCCATTTAGAGGCCCTGGATAATCCAGATTGGAGGCTTCTTGAATCATACCAGGTATTCAAAAATAAAGATGGGAAGGCTATATGATAGTTATGAATTATGAGACACTACTACTTATAGGCAGTGTTCCCTCTAAGCTGAGTTAGTGTGAGCTAGCTCAGTTTTTTCACCTCCAGCTCACGCATTTTCCCCTTGGCTCAGGAAGGGTGGCTCCAGAGCAAACCAATTTATGCAGCAGACAAATTGCTCGCTCACAACTTTAATTTTGGCTCACAAGACTCCACAGCTTAGAGGGAGCATTGCTTATAGGTATGGTGTTAGACAAAATGCACCCGGTTTAGATCACTTTAATAAATCCTTTGAATTACACTATATTAAATATTAATAAGAGTTCATAAGGAAACAAAACAAAAGGAAAAGGTGGGATTGGCAAAGGACCTAAGGGAGTTGGGTCACTGAATTCTGCTAAGCTTGTCCCTGGACAACACCTTGAGCAGTGCTATCCATGGGTAAAGGTAAAGGTTTCCTTGCTCAAAAGCCAGTCGAATGCGACTATAGGGGGCAGTGCACATCTCTGTTTCCAAGCCGAAGAGCCAGCACTTTCCGAAGACATTTCCGTGGTCATGTGGCTGGCATGACTAAACGCTGTTACCTTCCCACTGAAGTGGTACCTATTTATCTACTTGCAATTTCTTGCTTTCAAACTGTTAGGTTGGCAGGAGCTGGGCCCAGAGACAGGCGCTCACTCTGTCATGTGGCACTAGGGTTGCCGAGCTACCAACCTTCCGGTCTGCAGGTCAGCATCTTAACCTCTGAGCCACAGTTACGTATTATTGTGTTATGTAATAATGAGATGACAAGGTACATAATCCAGAGCAGCGTGCCCAATACATAGTATAAGAGCAGTGCATTGCACCCAGATGCTTGCACAGCAAAAACATCCTGATGTTTCAGATTAGCAAGGTGGTTTGGAGGATATAGATCGTGCATTGTGCTGTTCTCCATTCTGTGCTTGTATCATTATCTGCATTAGATGTTGGTTCTTGTAGGTCCTACTAGCATTACAATGCACACAGGAATAAAAAGAGCAATGCGCATTCAGGTCTGAGTGGGTAAAGTACATGCTGGTGAGATTTTTCAGTGTTCTTTACAAAATATTGTCCAATCTGATATTTTGGGTCCAGAAGAATCAGGCTGCAAAGGTCTGCCGTACCTTTGACCTCATTGCAGTTTGAGGTGGTGTCCGAAAACAGGTGTGGCTGATACAAATTGAATGCTCCTTGAAGAGCTAGATTTGAGGCCAGTAGCTCCTTAGTGGCCAGCAAGACTCCTGGGCTATGAGCTTTCAAGAGTCAAGGCTCCCTCCTTGAGATATCTGATGAAGCTCACCCCCCCCCCGAATCTTGTTGGTCACTAAGGTGCAACTGGCCTCAGATCTAGCTGTTCCACTGGAGGCAAACACGTCTCCCCTCTCAAGCTAATGTCTGTTGAGTATTACTTGTAGGATGTATGTTTCTGGTGTTCCTCAGTCACATCAAAATAGCTTCTTTTTTGATCATTTGATAGGATCCTAAAACCTGTTGGGTATAAAGTTCTAGAATGTTGTAAAATAGATCTCCCACACAACCACCCCTCACAAGTTCTTAATCACTTTTATATCGTATTTTTCGATCCTGGAAGGCAGTATACATAGGGACCAGTTCCACACTGATATTTTTGCCACTCATTTTTCCCTATTGCTTTGGGTCCCGACCCCTTTTCCACATGTGTTTTGCTCCCTCTGGGACTACTAGAGGGAACAAAACACTTGGGGGCGGGGGGAACCCTGAAGCAATAGGGACCAACGAGTGACAAAAATGTCAGTGCGGAATTGGTGTCTCAGAGTGTCTCTCACCCAGGTACTGACCAGACCAAGACCTGCTTAGGTTCAGCTAAGACTTCAGGTTAAGGTTCAGCTAAGCTAAGGCCGCCTCTTGTGTACTTAGACCGTACCCAAATAAGTATACACAATTCAGACCATAGTGAGTCATGAGTGTAGTACACAATTAAACAGAGTGTATTATACCAAAGTGCAGGTAAAACAAAAGTATCCAGATAGTTCAAGTCAGCAAGTCAAGCCGCTTACCAGGCCTGGTAGACAATGTAACATGTCTGATACTTTCCTCAAGATAACAGGACAGGGGCTACTCTGCTTACGTTTCTCCGGTGGCTGCACACTTGTGCCAGTGCCCCCCACTCCAGTGTTTTATTGGCAGGGAAGACGAAATGGGGACTTCCCAGTTCTGCTGATGTCCTCCAGACATGCATGGCCAAACCACCTTTTATGGAGAGATTTCCTGAAACTGAATGCAACAGGAAATTTAATATTAACCTTTTCTCTGGGATGTTCAAAATTTTTCTCCTACCTTGGCCCTTCTGCCAGATATTTTGTTTTATCACTTAGCAGGAGCAAGCAACATGTAATAGCTATTCAGGCATAATCAAAAGGCATAATCAAAAGAGTGTAAACAGTCTTATAAAAATGGCAGCCTGTTAGAATGCAATACTGCCTGCTTTAGAAATGGTGGGTTTTTTGTCTGTCCAGCTGAAACATTTTTAGAAACAAGGTTAGACATCATAGTTCTTAGTGCTCTATGTGTGCTAAATTGGTCTTGGATTTAGAGTTTATTCAAGTTGTTTAGAGAAAACGGAGTTGTCTGTCCTGACTTATTTGATCTTCATTTGAGGTCCAAGGACTTCTCCATTATAATACTTAACAACTGTGTCAATAAAATGCAAACCCAGCGGGACTTTCCAACTTCTACATGCACAGCGTTCCTACTAAAAAGTTATCTGATATGAGCTGTGCATTCAGTTATGCATGGAGCATTTCTACATTGAAATGCTTCCAACCTGGGCAACTTCTACACGGAAATGGAGTAATCAAGTTCTAAAAGTTGAGTTCCTAGCAGAGAGTCATGGAGCATATACCAGAGAGCTGGTCTTTCTACTGGATTTGTACAGAGAGCTGGTCTTTCTACCGGATTTGTACATTAGGCTTGGAATGGCCAGAGATGCTTGAAGAAAAACAATCTTATTGAGAGTGTGATACCTAAAAGAAAATACTTCCAAGGGGAATAAGCAAGAGGGAAAATATTCTTAAAGTGCTTGGCTCAGGGGTTTGTAGAAAAGTGATTATGAGTGGTGCACACAGATGTTATTGGCACTTTAACAAAAAAAATAAATAAATACCTGAACTTTCATTGGTCTGGCTTGCTGTACTGCCTTTAAAGAGAGTGGTTGCCTGACTTATTCCTGACTGAGGTGGGAATAGAACGGAGGGGCTCGGGGGCTGGTGCTTTTCCCTGCTCCTTGCCAATATTTGTGATCATGCTTGCTGTGCCCTGGAAAAGTTTGCATGCTACTCT
The DNA here is from genome assembly GCA_029375565.1 of Gekko gecko. Lineage (NCBI taxonomy): Eukaryota > Metazoa > Chordata > Lepidosauria > Squamata > Gekkonidae > Gekko > Gekko gecko. The sequence continues at coordinate 88,601,641 of JAPDNY010000003.1, forward strand.
CATGGCAAAGTTAGACCTAATCTGGCTGGCTCCTTTCTGAAGCTATGGAGAGAATGAAATAATTTTGACTCTGCCTGAGAAGGGTCAGTGTGCCAAACTTGGATCCTCATTTGCCATTGGTTTTGTATGTTCCAGTTTCATGACCTGTATCTGGGCATTTGTGGGGGGGGGGGGAGTTTCTCCTTCATGTCGGATGAGCATTGTACGGACTACGTGGGGTCTCGGCTGAGAGATCGGGCGGCAGACTGGTTTGTGGGACTGTACAATGTGGAGGCCCCAGAAATCTGAGATGTGGATGCCTTCATGCAGACCTTCCGCTGACAATACGAAGACCCACTGGAGTTGGAGCGACTCCAAGGCCTGAAGCAAGGCGATCGATCCATCTGGGAGTTCTCGGACGAGTTCAAGATGCATGTCGCTAAGCTCCAGGGGTGGCCTGAAGAGGTGCTTATTGAATTCTACCGGGCGGGGCTGAATCATTTCATCCTGGACAAATACCCTGGCACAAGACAACCCCTTAACCCTGAATGACTGGATCCAGGTGGCTTGTGAAGCGGAGAACCAGTGCAACTTGATGAAGATGTACCACCCCAAACCCGTGGTGAAAGCACCAAGCCATGAGGTGAGGGGCCAGCAGAGCCGGCCCCAGGGGTCCGGGACGGCCCAGGAGCAGAGGATGCGGTGGGGTCTGTGCCTGAGATGTGGACCCCCTGGGCAGTTCGCCACCAACTGCCTGTGTGACAGGAGCCCAGATGGGGTGAAGAAGGAGGATCACAAGGGACCAAAGAAGAGTCATCCTCGGGAGTCATCCCAAGCCATCGAAAGCTCTTCAGATGAAGGAGCGAGAGGAGCTGGAAGGCATTTCATCCAGCAAAGAAGAATTGTAACAGCCGGCGGGAAAAGGCTGGGACCTGCTGTGAAGGGTGCTAAACAGCAGGTCTGGAAGTCTCCCACACCAGAATTGTTGAGAACCACTCCCCCCCCTTTTTTACATGACTGTGACTGTGGTCAACCCCAGTGTGGGCGCACACATCAAGGTGTGGGCCCTTATTGACTCTGGGAGCTCCCGGGACTTAATTAGCCCAGCCCTGGTGATGGGGCTGGGAGCTAAGGTGCATGAACTGGAGGAACTCCTAGTGTTCTTCCAGATGGATGGGACACCAGTGAAGGGGGAGCTCTGTAAATACTGCACGGTTCATCTGCCCGTAGGGGTGGGCTCCCACTGGGAACTGCGATCCTTTGTCATAAACCCCTCAGCCAAGTTCCCAATGGTATTGGGGAGTCCCTGGCTCCCACAATCCTTATGTCCAATGCAGTGTGGGAGCCTTGTGGTTTTTGGATCCCTGCTGCAGAGAGCATACCCAGAACCCAGAATGGGGGGAGGCACCGCACCCTGCACCAGAGCGAGTATGCCTGGTGCGAGAGGATCTGAACCTCCTCCCCCTGGAATATAGAGACTTGGCCAGAGTATTTGAGGAAGGGGAGGCAAATGAACTTCCCCCTCATCGGAAGACAGGCTTCGCTATTGAAATTTTACCTGGCCACAAAATGCCTAAGGGGAACCTCTATTCCATGAGCCCAGTTGAGAAAGAGGATTTGCGAAAGTTAATTGATAAAAACCTGGCCAGAGGGCTTATCCGGCCAGCAACCTCACCTTTTGCTGCTCTGGTGCTGTTCCACAAAAAGAAGGGTGGGAGGTTGAGACTGTGTATGGACTACCGGGGCCTGAATGGACTACCAGGGCCTGAACGCCTTGCCCATGTTTAACACCTACCCCCGATTAAGGATTTGTTGGCATAGGTGGCCCAGGGTTGTATTTTCACTAAAATTTGAGAGATGCTTACTTCTGAGTGTGCATCAGGGAAGGAGATGAACATAAGACCGCCTTTAACATCCCACTGGGGCAGTTTGAATACCTGGTGATGCCATTTTGACTTGTGGGAACCCCGGGGGTGTTCATGAACTTGATCAATGAAGTGTTGCATAAGTTGTCATTGTCACAGAGAGTACCCCAGCTTTCTGTGTTATGCCTCTGAGGATGCCAGTCACAGCTGCTGGCAAAATGTCACGTACTACAATGCCAAGACCATGGCCATACAGCCCAGAAAATCTAGAACAACTAATGAACTTCGGCTGTGAAAGCCTTCGACACTGTGTTTTGTAAGTATTTATTTAAGGGGGTCCTGGTTTACCTGGATGATATCAAAAGATAAGGAGTTGCATGTGCAGCTCATCAGAGACATGCTAAAAGCCCTCTATAAGAACCACCTGTTTGCAAAGCTGTCTAAGTGTGAAGTCCACAAAGAGGACTTCCTGAGAAGCTGAACTTTTTAGGATATTGGATTTCCAGGAGGTGTCTGGATCCTCACAAAATTCAAGATGTATTGGGGTGGGAGGCCCCCTGAACGAGGAGGGAATTACAATCATTCCTCAGGCTTGCCGATTTCTATTGCCTGTTCATCCCCCATTTCGCCCAGGTGGTACTACCCCTTACTGACCTGTTAAAAACCAAGGGAAAGGAACTGGAAAGCCACAAACCAAGCTACAGGTTGTTGTGGACCCCAGAATGCCAGGAGGCATTTTGACAAACTGAGCCGGCCTTGCTGGGAGGCCGGGGTAAAAATCTAATAAATAAATAAACAAACTGAAAGCTTTCTTCACTTCTGAGCCCATTTTAAGGCATCCTGATGAAAATAAGCCCTTTGTGGTGCAAATGGATGCTTCTGATGTGGTGATGGGGTGGGTGATATTGCAAAAGGGGAGGATAGGAAGTTGTACCTCCTTGTCTATGTGTCAAAAAAGTTCTCAGTGACTGAGAGGAACTGGGTGGTTTGGGATAAAGAAGCCATCACAATTAAACTTTCTCTAACGACTTGGAGGCATTGGCGGGGGGGGGGCGGGTGCTGTTCAAGGTGTGGACTGATCATAAGAACTTGGAGGCCCTGTGCACCCCCTGATGGCTAAATGCTAAACAGTTGTGCTGGGCAGAATTCTTCTTCAAATTCTGATTCACACTTAAGCACCTCCCCAGGAAGTCCAACCTTCTGGCTGATGCGCTTTCGCGCCTTCCCCAGCATGCCAGCCAGCGGGAGGAAGTCATTGGCTCAGTGTTCAGCCCCACTCACATGGAGCCAGGCAAAAGCTATGGGGCCCCTCAATACAGAACCTCGGGTGGAGAAGTTTAAAGCTGCTTTCAGCGACAGCGACAAGGAGGAAGTGGAAAAAGAGGGCACCCTCACTCAGGGGGGAAATGGGTGCTGGTACTGTCAACATAAACTGTTCGTGCCCAAGCCTTACGGGGGGAGGTGTTGCAGCTGGGACATGACAAGAAGCTGGCAGGGCATTTCGGGTACTTAAAGACTTTAAACCTCCTCCAAAGACAGTTCTGGTGGCTGGGCATGCAGGCTAACATTTCCCAGTACGTGTCTTCTTGCCAGGTATGCTTAGGTCAGATCAAATTTATTGTTATGGTCAATGACCAGCACACTCAGTCATTTTACATAAAAACATTTGAATAAGAAATATGGAAATATCGGCCCCGTTCACACTGAGCATTTGTCCTGCTGAAGGCAGGGTAGCCCTGCGGACTTTCCGTGCGTGATCATGCCAGCACATCTGGGAGGTGTAGCACTCCCGTGGCCAACCCGTGGCTTCCCGTGGAAAACACAGAGTAAAAAAATTCTAGGGTCAAAGTACTAGTTTCTGGAAATCCCGAGGCAAAGGCTGGTGTCTGATCGCGGGAGCGCCAGTATCCTGCAGCTTCCGACACCTGCCCATGTCCCGGGGTTTCCGGATGTTGTAAGTTTCCATGGGATGCACACCAATGCTGAATGATGCATGCACACATGCAAGACACTGACAGCAGCCCCCCCCCATGGCACATGCGCCCTTTGCTACAGCATGGTTTGCGTGCTCTGCTGCACTGCTTTTTTGCCGCGCTGTAGCAGTGCTGTGTGATCGGCACTCTGCGCCAGAGCATGGCAACCCGGTGGCCCGTGTGATCAGGCTACCGTGCCTTACTTTGCTCCGGGGCGAACTGCCACACCTCCCCCCCGTGTTTTCTGGCCCGTATGACCGGGGCCATGGATTAAAACCAACAATGGCATTCTTAAATTAAAAACCTGTGACTATAACATAAAAATAGAATAAAACAGCCATAAAACTCATGTATAATTTAGATAAAAGATAAGAACTTAGCCTAATTGCCATGCATTTTATGTTCCTTGTAAACCTGGGCACAAAATCTAGCCACCTGCCTTTTTGTCTGATGTTTCCTATCAGACAGGAGATAGTCGAGTTTAGTTCTATTTGATCTGTCAGGAAACCTTTCTATCAACAGACTGATAGTCTCCATGCAGATTGCCCTATGGTATACACAGTTAAAGAATATGTCTCCCACAATTTCAGGTTTTTGGCGGCTTGCACCTTGGCGTGCCCCATCGACACTCTGATGGGGACGCACCAAGCTGAGGCAGGGGTCTTGGCTGGTTCCAGACCCCCGCAGAGTCTCTGTGAGAGACTCTCAGCCTGGAGAGCCGGGATAAGCCTCTCCCAAGGTGACGGCTGCGGGATTGATGCTTGCCTGTCCCCAAGAGATCCTGGCATCTCTGAGCCAACATGGCACCAGAGCTGGCCTCCAGGCAAGCGGACAGGAAAGTAAGCAAAAGTAACTCCGGCAACAACCGAAATCGTCTAAACAGTGAGTCAATCAACCCCCTGTAAAAACGAAGAAGTCTCGGTCTGCTAGATCAATCCAAGAAGGAGTGGCGGGCGGGGAAGGGCTGGAGATCCACCCCCTTGAAACGGAGTGGTTCTTAAGCATTTAAAAAAAGGGGAAATGGAACTGACCGTACGAGACTCCTTCTGAGCTTGAAAGCTACATTTTAAGCCAAGAAACATTGAATTCAGCTAAACTTTACTTTAAAAATAAAAGCTTTTTATTTGTAAACAAGATGTCTGGGAGAGGGAGGAGAACAGCGCCGGAAAAGAAACTGACTCCAGGAAGCTCTGTACCAATGACTTCCCCCCAAACACAAGAAGCGTCCGCAGACTTTTCTAATGTGTTTGCTGCAGCATTGCGACCTCTGCTGGAGCAGAAGTCAGCCATCAACAACAAGCTGGATTCTGTGCAAAACCAACTTGTCCACATGGGAAAAAAGGCCCAAAAGACAGATAAATAGATTGAAAAAGTTGAAACATAGACTACAGATATTAAGCAAGAACTGGAAGAGGTCAAAAAAGAAAGAAATACGGATAAAAATCAACTACTACAACTGCAACTGGAAAGATCTATGCATGTTTTACACTTCCAAGGATTGTCTGAGCTGAGGGGAGAAGACCCCAAAACAGCATTAAGTGGAGCAATAGCTTCAATTTTGGATTTAAAACCAGAGGATCTCCAGAGTGACATGGACTTGGCATATTGTACATACCCTAATTTTATAAGAAAAAACAAATTACCTGGCGAAATTTACATTAAATTTTCTAAGAGAACAATTAGAGACAATGTTTTAAAAGCTACAACAGGAAAAACATTAAAAGTCAACGAGGAAGAAATTAAAGTCTTAAAAGACATTCCATTTGAGATCCAGAAACGAAGACGGCAATATAAAGACTTAATTCTTTTCCTGAGAAATCAACAAATAGTCTACAGATGGAGCTTTTTGGAAGGACTTGTCTTCAAACATAAGGATAAGAAAATTAAAATTGACTCTGTCCAAAAGGCCAAACATTTCTTGAAGCAACAATTGGGCGTGGATAAAGATGAAGACCCAAATTCGGAGGAAGGAGAGGAACCCAGCGAGGAAGAGTTGGATAATACTTCAGGTGACTCCAGCAGTTCTGCCTCAGTGTCGGAGAAAAGAGCAGCAGCACCCAAATTAGCAAAAGTGAAGAAAAAGAAGCCGAAGAAATAAACGTTTTACTCTGGATTACAAAATATTTGACTCTAGCACAATTAAATTCTACTTTGAAGGGGCTTGGACTCTTTCTTTCTTTATAATCTTCAGTATATTATTATATTTTTCAGTATATTATAGTTATTGCAGGAGTGATTTACTTATCTGTAATCTAACATAAAATTCTTGTCTTAAGTTAGGGGTACTACTTCCCTGTACCCTTTCCTTTAGGTTTAGGATGTAGAGTATAAAATCAATAAAATATTATTAAAGAAAGAATATGTCTTCCAGAGAGTCTATTTCATGGAGGGGTCAGGAGCAGAACCTCATTGAGTAAGAGGTCCCTTTAAACCTCCCTTCCGATACTGTAGACGGCAAGGACATCTGGCTAAAGCTTCAGCAGCACATATACTAAAATTGGAACGATACAGAGAAAATTAGTGTGGCCCTATGTAAGGATGACACACCAAGTATGCTTAATGGGGAAATGATGGGCTGGGAAAACCCCAAGACTATTGCAACCTTTGGAAATACCTGAGATGCTGTGGTCTGTCATCTCCATGGACTTTATAACAGACCCACCACCCAGCAAGGGAAAAACGGTGATATGGGTGGTGGTGGATCTCTTTTCCAAACAAGCACATTTTATCCCCAGCAAGCAACTACCTTTGGCTAAGAAACTAGCACAGCTAGTTATGCAGCACAATGTAAGGCTACATTCAGTATCCCAAAAGATTATATCCGATTAGGGGTCCCAATTTGTGGTGGAGTTTTGGAAGAAACCATTAAAATTACTGGGGTGGAGCAAGGGTCAGTAGTGCCAACCACCCAGAGACTGATGGCCAAAAGGAGTTTGGTGTAGTGGTTAAGTGTGTGCACTCTAATCTGGAAGGACCGAGTTTGATTCCCCACTCCTCCACTTGCACCTGCTGATGTGACCTTGGGTCAGTCTCAAGTTCTGGCACAGCTGTTATTGAAAAAGAGCAGTTTCTGTCAGAGCTCTCTCAGTCCCACCTACCTCACAGCATGTCTGTTGTGGGGAGGGGAAGGGAAAGGAGTTTGTAAGCTGCTCTGAGACGTCTTTGGGTTGTGAAGGGCGGGGTATAAATCCAATCTCTTCTTCTAATCAGATACTGGAGCAGTTCTTGAGATGCTTTATTAACTATCAACAGGATAACTGGCTGACTTTGCTCCCCTATGTGGAATATAGTTATAATAACTCTGTTCATAGTTCCAAAGGGGCCACCCCATTCAAAGTGATGCATAGATATGAAGGGACCCCCTTGCCCACAGTTCTAACAGAGCCGACGGGGCTGATGGACTTATAAACCTGGTGGACTGACCTAACTCAGTAATGGTCCCTAATCCAATGGACTCTGGCCAAAGCAAAAGAGGATTATACAGCATGAGCTGACAAGGGCAGGGCACCCGAATGAGACCTCCACCCTGGGGACTTCATGTACATCTCTACCAATAACCTTAGGGGGTTGCAGCAGGGGGAAGAACTAGGGTGGAAATACGTAGGCCCTTTTAAAGTTGTAAGACTCATTAACAAAGTAGCTGTTGAGCTGGAGTTGCCAAAGAAGTTACGGCACATCCACCCTGTTTTCCATTTCAGTCTGCTGAAGAAGGATCTGGAACCTTCAAAGTGGAGATCTCGTCCTGCAGCTCCCCCTCCCCTGAACTGGATTGGGGAATTCCACCAGGAGGTGGAGGAGGTCTTGGACTCTAAAATCAAATGGGGGTACCTGTACTACCTCTTTGAGTGGAGAGACTTTGACCCAAGTCATAATGAATGGGTGCAATGAGCCATGTTAAAGCCCCCAAGCTTGTTTGCGCCTTCCATAAACATCACCCAGGCAAACCAGGGGGGTGAGGGGTCTTGGGAGGGGGAGAATGTTAAACTCAGAGCCTCGTTTGCCATTGGTTTTGTATGTTCCAGTTTCATGACCTGTATCTGGGCATGGGGGGGGGGCAGAAGAGAGTGAGGAAGAGTGTGTGAGAACCTGCTTTGCTTAACTGCTGGAGAACTGTTTTCTTAGGATGCCTCCTGAATGGGAAGTATGTGGAACAACCTTGAATGCCTGTCTCTGCTAGCCAGCCTGTCATAAATAATATAGCTGTAGATTTGCAGGTGGATGAGGAGGGCTAACGGTGCACATTAGGTTTAGGTGGATTGGATGGGTCACCGGGGGGGGGGGGCGGCTTGTTTGAATCATGTATAAATCCAGAGCTGGTTCCAAATGAATTAGTTCTGACACGAATCGTCTTAGCTTGATACATGCACATCTCTCAATAAACAAATCACTATGCAGAGAGTGTTGCTGAGAGTAAGTTTGTTCAAGAGTCTGACACAGTGTAGAAGGGGCAATAGACATTTTCTCTCTTGATGTGAATGTACATGCAAGAGATCAGGGATAACCAAAAGGAAGGAAAGTGTCCCTGGGATGATATACCAATAGGTAAGCTGAGCTGGTATGTTAAGTAACTTTCCGGTGATCATATAGTCTCCACAGGGTATAATCCTGGGTGGGTTGCTAATCTGCTCAGCGTATTTTAGCAGGTCAGGATGAGTTCAGGGGGTGTTGTGTTGTGGGTGGCACTTAAACGTGACATGCAAAGGATTCTAAAAATTCCACAGCAGGCATTTATTCCCTGTAGCACAGCAGTGTCTTAAGACTTAATCAAGATTTAAGCCTCCATTGTGCCAAACACTGGCCAGTGATAAAGGTAACTGTTTTTATGACTGCAGAAGTAGCCTCATATTGGCAGTAAATAAGTTTCACCCACACCACTTATCTAGCACTCCCCTCAGGGCCCCAGCCACCTGAACGATCACTAGAAATATTTGGTTTAAATTCCAGTTCAAATATTTCCGGTGCTAAACAACCCTTTTCGAAATATCTGCCTGCTGCTGCTGTGCAAGCATGGATAAATAAAACTGGCCTTAATCACAAAAGAGCCAGCAGTTTTAAATACATGTAGCCCAGTCATAGGGCTTACTCCTATCTAAGTATGCATTAGGTTGCAGACTTAAGGTGAATGTGCAGTGGAAACAGTGTAAGCCTAAAATAGAATTTGTCATTTGAATTGAGAAGGGCTGTAAACTATGAACCCTACTAAAAATGCCTGTTCAGAATCATTTAAAGGAGAATAGGGATGTCTTTACACACTTTACATGCTCTGCTTGGTTTTTTTTTAAAAAAATATGTCCATGTGTGTGCGTGTGCACCTGGAAGTCATGGCAATCTCTGGTGACTGACCCCTACCAAGGGCCTGGAGGGTCTTCATAGAGGTGGCTGAATAGAGCCTGCCTCTGTCCTCCCGGGTGTTCCAAGGAAGTCTCCCATCCAAGTACTTTCCAGAGTTGACCCGGCTTGGCTTCCGAGATCGGGCTTGCCCCAGCTGTCTCGGTCAGGGCACTTTACATGCTCTTTTTGTGTTTGTAGCCTGTATGATAAAGAAGTGGCTACTCCACATTTTCAGTGCATGATCTGGAGATTCTCATCTGCATTCTGTGATTGCATAGCATAGCAAATGGTACAAATTTTGGATTAGTTGATGTGAACACAATGGTACAATGTATATATGGCACATTGGTTGTTGTGTGCTAAACTTGAGAATCAGAATGGTGTAGCAGATGGATGGGGTGAAAACCTATGTGGAATCCCTGCTCACCTGTGAAGCTAACTGGGTAATATAACTTCTCAGGCTGCACTGTTTTGTTAGATTGCTGTGGAAATTTATGACATCATATGCATCCTGCTTTACACTAACTGGAATAAGAGCAGGATAGAAATATGATAGATTAATTTGCTAAGCTCTGGAGAAGGGCTGGTCTCATCTCCTATGAACACAGGTTATGAACACAAGTTAGAGTTACTTCTCTGTAACATTGTCAGATGAATGTCTGAGATATTTTAAGTCTTCACATAAAAACTGATAATCTTTTATTTTGCACCCAAATCATAAAATTCTTCTCTCCCTTAGGCAAGGCAGACAACTTACCATAGCATGTATACAAACAGGTGGGAAGTTATCACTAGGGAGGTTATTGTCTGTATTTACCCTTGGTGAACTCCAAGAAGTGGGACTATCAGGAAACTTCTGAGGAGGAGGAGGAGGAGGAGGAGGGGGATCCCAGGGATATAAACTGAGAAATGGCCGGGGAGAAGGAGAGGTTCTGAGGTCCTGTGTCCTACATGAATGGCCCTATTAGTTTTCTGTTTTCCAATCCTGTCAGACTTCAGAAGTGTAGTGGATGTGTCATACCTGCCAGAGTAGACCAGGGGAGCTGCAGTCTGGCAGACAGGAAGCCTACAGGACCACTTTTCAGTAGGGGTGGTAGGATGGAGGAAGTTCTTGATTTTTGTTTTCCAGAAAGGCCAGCACTGTTGTCAGGGGGCCTGTAGTAGCAGCAGGAGCAGGTAAGGAGGTCAGTTTGCCCTGTGCCCCCTCCAAATCAAACAAGTATGAGAGGTGTGGGAACCCAGTATTAAGCATGAAGGAAAACCCCCAATAAGTCAGCATACCACAAACCTGTCTCTCAGGCCCGTCATCTGTGAAGTTGGTTCCATCCTGTTCTGGCAGAGATTTTGATAAACATTAGCCCAGTGTTTGTAGGAAGTTTTAAAACTGGTGGAAGCTGTTTGACTGGCTCAGGAAGCTGAAGTCCTGTTATTCAGAAAACAGGTAAAGAACTATTAGTTTCTTCTCATCAGCCTCATTGTGGCGGTGGGCAAGCTTGGAGATCATTCTTTGTAGCCTGAAACAAGCTGATGCAGACTGGATAGGGAAAAAGGCATATTATTCGGTGCCCATCGTGTTTGCTATGCCCACTAAGGGCATGACGTGAGGCAGAGAATCTGGTATTATGGTGGAGGCTTAACTGTGAGGTTGTGAGTTTGCATTTGAACTTGAAGGTGTTAAGCATACGTAATTGGAGGAACAATCGATTACTTCCTTCCATTCTTCAACACCCTCAGGCTGTGTTTAGATCTAACCTGAGGTAGATTTAGAGTACAGTCTTAGGTCACACCCTTCTGAGTCATTGCAGTCAGTGGGCTTAGGAGAATGTAACTGTCAGCCAAGTTCAGCATGATTATAAAACCACCTGTAAGAGTCACCTGAATACGCCCAGTGAGAGGTTAAAGAGTGGGGAAAGTATGAATTTTCTCTGCTGTTGTTTCATGAGCTATTTATAGGTGAAGCAGAGAATATGAGCTGTTACCTAATGCAGACTGTGATAGATAATTTGTTCACAATAATTGAGAGGAGGCGTTTTGTATGCAGAATGTAAACAATCCTTTATTTTAAAATCAGACTCCCATATTAGGACCATCCTTTAATTGGGATATTCTGCTTCTGTGTGCCTTCTGTGATGACTTTAGAGTTACTTATCTGTTACATTGTCAGACGAATCGCTGAGATATTTTAAGTCTCCACCTGAAAATGTAACTGTGCTTGGCTGCAGCTACCTGTTGAATGTACACTTTGAGGCAAAGTTGGTTTTGCTTCTGTATCAGGTGTACAGTGAGCCTTAGATGTTGAAAGACAGAAACTGGGCACTTCTGATTACATTTCAGATTGGGTCATCATCCAGAAATATCTGAGTTTGAAGGTCTTGCCTTATTCTGTCTGAGGCGTCACTGGGGTTGTTTTCACATCTCAGTGGAATGATAAAACAAAGGATTCCAGTCTTAATCTTAAGAAATAACCTGCTGAAGCAAATAGTTTCCTAAGCAACCTAGAATCCTTTGGCCCTCTTACAGATCTCAGCCTTTGATCCTTATTTGATCCAGAAGCTTCTTAATGCTAGTGATGAGAAATGCCGGCAGAACTGGTCTCCAGAGTTTCCTATGAAATACTTTCCTTCGGTGTCTGTTCCCTTTAACTTCAAAGTCTTGCCATTTGCAGTAACAGCTTCACTGCTGATGAGTGTTCAGAAAATGTTCTGTCTGTAGGATAAGGTGTGGCAGATGCCGTTGTTGGCAGAGAGGCCTCCAGGTACATTCCTGGATGTTTCAGTCACTGTTACTCCGTCTTCCTGTGAATCAGTATTGATCTCTAGATATCTAAGCTGTGTTCACATTTTTCACATTGTTTTTATGGAACTCACTTTGAGTGCTGTGGCACCTTCAAGAACAACAAAGTTTAATTCTGGTTATAAGCTTTCTGTGTGCATGCACACTTCTTCAGATACATAGAAACAGTTTCCCTCAAGCCTCACATATGGGTAGGGAGGGGTTAGTTGACAGAAAGGGCAACTTAGAGTCAAGATGCATAGGTAACTTGGTGATAAGTATAGCTGAGATTGGATTAAAACAGTTGGTAAGACCTGTGAATGGCAGCAAATTAGTATACAAAGACAAGAGTTAACAAACAGATGTGAGAACTGAGCTTGAGTCCAGTGGCACCTCCAAGACCAACAAAGTTCAATTCTGGGTATAAGCGAGAACGGAGAGACTGAGCATGTGCAGGCGGTGCACACTTCCTCAGGTACAGTGAAACAGATTTCCTCGAGTGTGACATACAGGTGGTGGTGGGGGTTTAGTTGCCACTTGCCAGGAAGGTTTAAATAGTGTCAAGACATGTAAATACAGCTAAGATTGGAATGACACAGTTGGTAAGGTCATTGAATAGCAGCAAATTAAGCATACAGATAATAAAAGAATTAACAACAGATGTGAGAACCAAGTTTGAATCCAGTGGCACCTTTAAGACCAGCAAAGTCTAATTCTGGGTATAAGTGAGAACCGAGTGACTTAGGATGTGTAGGGAAGTCCTTCCCTTCTTATTACTTGCTCAGCCCAACCGTCCTCTCAATGTTGTTGTGAAAATAAAATGGAGAAAAAGAAAATGTAAGTCATTTCTGGATCCCCATATGGAGAGAAAAGCGGACTGTCCATGAAAAATAAAAATTATTAGCCTACCATCCAATTTCCTATAAAGATAGACAGTGACCCTGTCTGAGTTTTATTTGAGTACTGTCCTTCCTGACCTGGATGATCATCTGTGTACTTTGGCTAACCTTTTGAGAATTTTGGATATAAAGTGTCTGTCTCAGTGTATATTTAAGGCTCATCCAAGTCTACAATTTTTATTATTGTTTGCTGAACAATAACAAAATGTCTAATTTTTTAGAACTTGTAAATGAAATTGGAATGAATGTCCAATTGAAGTGTAACGACTTGTTTCAGAACTGCATGATGCTTTTCTTAATACCGAGAAAAAAGGGGCGGGGGGGAGAGACTCAACCCAAGATGTAGCTATGATCTAAGAGGGCCAAGCTAACAAGTAAAGAGAGTAAATAGAGTAGAGGACAAGTAGGGATAGTGCTGTTCTTAATGATGCAACTGGATTAAAGCCAAAGGGATGCTCAGTTGTTGTTGTGGCTGTTTCATGCATGTATAATACGGACATCATGGAATGTGAGAAGTATGAATCAAAGTAAACCCAAAATTGTTAAAAGAGAAATGGAATGTTTAAACTTCACAATCCTGGGAGTGAGTGAACTAAAGTGGACTGGATTAGAACATTTTCAGTCAGAAAATTGCAAAGTGTTTTACTTGGGAAATGACAAACACAGAAGAAATGGAGTTACTCTGATAGTGAGGTGAGATGTAGGACAAGCAGTCAGGGCCTATAATGCAAAGTCTGATCAAATAATATCAATCATACTTCATGGAAAGCCTATCAGCTTAATCATCATTCAGGTTTATGCCCTGACTACAGATGCTGGAGAGGAAGAAATTGAAAGCTTCAATGCAAATGTCCAAGATGAAACTGATCATGCACCTAAACAAGGTGTGCTGATAATCATAGGTGACTGGAATGCAGAAGTGCAAAACAAAGTAGAATAAAATATTGTCAGAAAATTTGGGCTAGGAGCATAAAATGAAGCAAAAGAACGACTCATGGAATTCTGGGGAGTCAACAAGTTGTTAGCATTGTGACCACACGTTTCAGGCAGTGTTTCAGGCACCTGAGCAGACGATTGTATATTTCGAGATCACCAGATGGCCAACACAGAAATCAGATAGATTACATAAATGGAAGCCAAAGATGGAGAAAGCCCTATTCTTTTTGCTAAAACAAGACCAGGAGCTGATTGTGGTACAGGCCATGAATTCTTAATATCAAAAATTAGAATAAAGCAGTAGTTTACAAAACTTGCCACCCATATTAACAAGACATCTCTGACAAGCAGGCTGTCGCTCAGTGACTCCTACTTAGTGCACAGCCCTAGAGCTGTTTAATACAACGCTCAAAGACTAACAGTAAGTATCCTGCAAACACTTGTGCAAAGGTAAAGATTCCCAGAAATATACAAATTAAGAAAATGTATACAGTCAAGGCAGGAGTAAACATATCAAGCACAACGTTACAGAAAACGCGCCAGTTCCAGGGAAGTGTTCAGGCCTGCTGGTGGACGAGCGTTGAGTTTAAAGACCCAAAAAGCCTCCCTGCGGAGTAGGGCCTTATGGATGTCCTTATTAGAATATTTACTGGGTTCAACCACCTCCAATACGACAAACCTGAAATCATCATATCTGTGACCTACAGGAATGAAATGATCGACAAGGGGCGCTTCCACATGTTGGTGTTTGATTTTCGATTTATGTTCAGAAATGCGTGTTTTTACAGAACGCATGAACTCCCCAATATATATTAAGCCACAAGGGCAGATTATTGAATAAATAACCCTTTTGGTGTAACATGCAGAGTATGATGTTAATGCTATCTTCTGCTCAGTCCCAGGGAGTTCTGCCGTTCGCGTTTCCCAACACTGTGCACACACCGTACAATGGTGACACTTAAAATGTCCTGTAGGCAAACTAGTTGGTACAACATCCACTGGTAGGTCAGCCCGGACCAGCATATCTCTAATACTTGTAGTCCTACGAAACCCAATCCGTGGCTTTTCCACACAACCCGGAATATCATTAACAACATGTCAGTGTCGAAGAACAGTCTTCTTAATCTCACAGGCTAACGGAGTATAATCAACTGCCCAACTAATGGCCCCTGATGGTAACTCACTTGTCTCTTTAAACAAATCCTCTCTCCTCCTTATGTCAGTTCTCCGGCGTGCCACAATTATTATACTTTCAGGATATCCCCTATCCATAAACTCATTCACCAGTCTGTCTGACTCCCTCAAATAATCGTCTCTTAAAGTGGAATTTCTCAAAGCTCTCAAAAATTGCCCATAAGGCACATTATGCCTAATGTGCCTCGCATGAAAGGAAAGGAAATGTAAACACGAATTTTTATCAGTTAATTTCCTGTACTGCTAAATGACCTTGATGGATATACATAGTCGTGTCCAAAAAATGTATACAATCCTTATTTGTGACAGCTGTAAATTTGATAGAATTATGCACTGTATTCAGCCAGTTCATAAAATCTGATGCGCAAAAATGTCCATCCTAAATCAGAAAAGCATCGTCAATAAATCTTTTGTAATAAATCATATGGGAAAAATAAGGATTATTTAGTTGGCTCACAATCCATTGCCTTTCAAAATCATCCATAAACAAATTAGCCACCGAAGGAGCAAAAGTGCCCCCCATTGCTACTCCCTTAATTTGCCAAAAAAATTGATCTCCAAAACGAAAAAAACTTTTTTCAAAAATTATATCCACTAAATCTAACAAAAAATGGGGGGGGGACGGGGGGACGGATTTCCCTAGATTCTAGAATATTGAGCAGGCACATTCTTGCCTCGTCATGCGGGATATTGGTATAAAGGGATGTAACATCCATTGTCACCAAAATGCATCCTGATGGAACCTCCATGCCTTCTATCTTAGAAATAAAATCCTTGGTGTCCTTAAGAAAAGAAGGTATGTTAAACACAAATGGCTGTAAAAATTGTTACCTTTACACAAGTGTTTGCAGGATACTTACTGTTATTCTTTGAGCATTGTATTAAACAGCTCTAGGGCTGTGCACTAAGTAGGAGTTACTGAGCGACAGCCTGCTTGTCAGAGATGTCTTGTTAATATGGGTGGTAAGTTTTGTAAATTTTGATACATATATGAGCTTTGTTATAATTGTTGTAAATTTTACTGTTGGGTAGTAGTTTTTGGTACTGCTTTTTTAGATATGACCCAGAGATTAGGACTCATCCAGTATGCATCATTGTTGAGAAATTGACCTGATATGTTTGTTTAAGGTAACATGTAATTTTATTGAATGCCTGTTATGGGGTGCAGGGTTATTGTTCAACAGTAATGTAACATTGATCTTTGTATTGTTATTTCACAAGGTTCTTTGGCTAAGTGTTACATTTTTTTCGGTTTGGAAAAAGAAACACCATCGAAATGGTAGATCATTTCGAAGACCACCGTCACAACAATAACATTATAGAAACAAAGTTAAAGGAAAGGAATAACATTACAGCAATAACATCGAAGGAAAGAAACAACAACCCAGTGAAGCAACGATAACTTTGTTGACATTCCAATATATGTTTCAAGTTTCAATATCAGTATAAAGTTGTCTACAGCTGAACAAAATCCTCATATGCGATTTAAAGATTTATATGTTGTCCTCCCTTACCCCTATGAATAATTTGTTAGTCCCTGTTAATGAGTAACTGTACATCGCTCAGAGCCAGCAGCTCTGCAGGATCGAGCAATTAATTAAACCAAAAGATATTGATATTGATATTATTATTATTATTATTATTATTATTATTATTATTATTATTATTATTATTATTATTATTATTATTATGAAATAGAAGAGAACAACAACAACAAGGAAGAATAAAAGATCTGTTCCACAAAATCCCAGAAATCAAAGGGAAATTTAAAGCTGAAAGATCAACACGGAAAACCATTAACTGAACAGGATGGACTGCAAGTTTAAATCCAGTAGCACCTTTAAGACCAACAAAGTTTTATTCAAAGTATAAGCTTTTGTGTGCAAGCACACTTCATCAGACAGAATGAAAAAACTTGAAGAAGAGAAGAAATTGGATTTATACCCCACCCTTCATGACCCAAAGGAGTCTCAGAGCGGCTTACAAACTCCCTTCCTTCCCCCTCCCCACAACAGACACCCTGGGAGGTAGGTGGGGCTGAGAGAGCTCTGACAGAAACTGCTCTTTTTCAAGAACAGCTCTTACCAGAACTATGGCTTGCCCAAGGTCATCCAGCCAGGTGCAAGTGAAGGAGTGGGGAATCAAACCCAGTTTCCCAGATTAGACTCCGCGCACTTAACCATTACACCATACTGGCTCTTGAAAAAACAGGATGAAATAAAAGATGGAAAGAATCACTTGAAGAACCTGCAGTTTTAGAAAGTGAAATGAGAAAACAAATAACCAGGAGTAGACAGGCTATTGATAAGAGCTATTTCAAGTGATAGAAACAGAGTCCATCAAAATCTTAACAAGAATAAGCCAACAAATACAGAAAACAAAACAATTGCCCATAGACTGGAAATACTCAATCTACATTCCAGTTCTGAAAAGGGAGATGTCAGAGATTGCAGCACCTAGCAGGCCATCACATTAATTTCTCACATGAATAAAGTGATGCTCAAAATTTTACAACAAAGATTGTTACCATATATGGAAAGAGAAATGCCAAATGTTGAAGCTGGATTCAGAAAAAAATCACATTGCCAATGTATGTTAGTTATTGGAGCATATGAGAGAATTTTAGAAAAAAATCAGGTTGTGTTTCATAGATTATAGCAAAGCTTTTGACTGTGTGGATCATGAAAAGTTACGGCTGGTTTTAAAAGAAATGGGTGTTTGATTTGTAAACATTTGATTATTTTATTGTGCAATCTGTACTCAGGACAAGAAGCTACTGTAAGGACAGGGTATGGAGAAACAGAATGGTTTCCAACTGGCAAAGCTGTCAGACAAGGATGTATTTTACCTCCCTGTCTGTTCAATCTATATTTAGAACACATCATAAGGAAAGGTGGATTAGATTTAGATGAAAGTGGAGTGAAAATTGGTGGAAGGAACATTAACAATTTGAGATATGCAGATAACACCACATTACTGGCAGGAAATAATGAAGACTTGAAATGACTACTGATGACGATTAAAACAGAAGGTGCCAAAGCAGGATTACAGCTGAACATCAGGAAGACAAAAGTAATCGCTACTGGGGAATTACAAAACTTTAAAGTTGATGATGAGGAAATTGAAATTGTTCAATTTTGTATTCCTTGAATCCATCATGAACCTAAAAGGAGACTATAACAAAGAAATCAGAAAGTGACTGGGAAGAGCAGCCATGAAGGAACTAAAAAAGACCCTTAAGTGTAAGGATGTGTCTCTGGAGACTGAGACCAAGATAATTTATACAATTGTATTCCTAATTACTATATATGGGTGTGAAAGTTGGACAGTGACAGTGTAGAAAGTTGATTCATTTGAAACGTGTTATTGGGGGAGAGTTTTACAATACCATGGGCCACCAAATAGACAATTGGGTTCTAGATCAAATAAAGCCTGAACTCTCCCTAGAAGCTAAAATGACTAAACTGAGGCTACTGTGTTTATGAGGGGTATAAGAGTCACTGGAAAAGAAAAAATTGAAGGCAGCAGGAAAAGAGGAAGGCCCAACATGAGGTGGCTGGACTCCATCAAGGAAGCCACGGGGGCTCTCGGTTTGCAAGACCTGAGCAAGGCTGTCTAAGACAGGATGTTTTGGAGGTAATTAATTCATAGAGTTGCCATAAGTTGGAACTGACTGTGGCATTAGGCTGGCACCCAGACACTTCCTCCGACTCAGAGGCAGAGGGATGGGAAGAGGGAGAGTTTCTCTCTGGTGAGCAAAACGAGAAGGATATAGATACCAGAGCAACTGAATAAATTCTTAAGGCCAAGGATTATCAGTGCTTATTATCCAAAGCCCTTATTGCATTAGAACAACAGCAAACCCCAGAGGAAGGAGGTCAAGGAACCCTCTGATACTAAGCAAAGATCTAGACCCAAAGGGGAAAAGGAGTTTTTTCCCCCCTAGATCAGAACCCGCAGAAAGAGTGGTTCCCTTTCCTGAGTACTTTGAAAAACAACTAAAATCTGAATGGGTTAAACTGATGGCAAATAGACAATGTCCAGGTTCCCTTAAGGAATTGTACACTCTCCCCCCCCCTTGCTAATGAGCTCTTACAGGTACCACTAGTAGATGCTCCCATCATGGCCCTGCAATCCTCAGGCCTCTTCTCAGAAGCACGGCGAGGCACCATCCGGGACATCCTCGACAAGAAGACGGATTTCGCCTTACAGAAGGCACATGAAGCCATGGCTTCTGCAGAGGCACCCATCATATCAAGAGCTGCTATCGTTTAGTCCAGGAAGACATCACAATTACTGCTCAAGTCCAACAAACGTGTTAAAGAGGGTTCTTCTAGAGTTCTTAAAGCAGTCTCCTTTGCTGCAGATGCCACATTAGACTCTGTTATTTTTTTTGTCCAGAGCCATGTTTTCAGCTGCTGCAGCGAGAAGGACCCTCTGGCTCTGGGCATGGGCGGTGGATTTTCATATAAAGAATAATGGAGCTGTCAAGCTCCATAATCAAGGCCAGGTCTTTATGACCTTGGCTTAGCTACTAGGCCTCATGATATCATATATAGATGCGATTAATGGGTCTGACTGCACCCAAGACAGCTGCAACACCTCTTATAACCATATAAACTTCAGATCATGTAGAGAACAAACTGTCCCTCCCGACTCCAGTCCAGGTGAATACCAGCCTTCTATGGTGGACTAAACCATCCAAGCTCTCATAAGGCAAAACATACTGGAAGCGCGAGATACTGCAGATTTTTACCAACGCCTCTGAGGATGGGGAGCAATGTTAGATGACAAGCTGATCGAAGGAACTTGATCAAGAGCAGAATCCAAGATGAACATCAGCCTCCTGGAGCTGAGAGCCATATAGGTAGTGTTACCCAGACATGTTCTCATAAGAATGGACAATATTTTGGCAAAGACCTACATCCACAAGCGGGGGGTGGGGGTCAAAGTCTTGCAGTCTCCACAAAGAAGCCCCGAAAATCCTAACCTGGGCCGAGAAGAACTTATTATCGATTATGGTGGAACACATAAAGTGGTCTTCCAACAGCAAATCTGGTTGGTTCAGCAGGCAAAGCATACAGGAGGGAGAGTAGTTTCTCAAAAAGGAGCTCTTCCTGTAGATAGTGAATTGATTTGGACAGCCACAAGTAGATCTCTTTACCTCCCCATCAAATCACTAGTTCAGCCACTTCTTCACAAGGTACTACCACCCTAGGGCAGAAGTGATGGATGCCCTTATAGCACCCTGGCCCAAGACTCTACTATTCACCTTTCCCCCTCTCCCAATTCTGTCCAGGTCCTCCAGAAGATCAAAGATCAGCAAGCAGACATTATGGCCCCATTCTGACCACTCCAGCCCTGGTTTGCAACCCTACAGGAGATGTCAGTGGAACCCCCCTGGAAATTACCAGTGTCCCCAGACATGCTACAGTAGAGTCCCATCTGGCATCCCAACCCCACTGGGACGCACTTGACTGCCTGGAGGTTGAAAGTAGATGCTTCCTACAACTGGGATACGATCCCGACATGATAGAGATTCTATTTCATCCTAAAGACAATCCATCAACAGAATCTTGGAAAGCCTTCATACAATGGTGCAGAAGATTTTATTAAATTATTTCATTAAATTTATGAATTGCCCATCCTGCAAACAGCCTTATAAAATATTTAAAGGAAGTCAATATATATAATTAAGTTTGCCAACAATATCCAAGATAGTGATATAATAATTGCCCTTTACCAGCCACACCGCTGTCCCAGATGGCAAGGCAGGGACGGGGACGTGGGGGCCATAGAAAGAAAAGGAATGGTGCGAGTCTTAACCTCCTATTGCTGTCCTCAACCAAAAGCCCAGTGGAACATCTCTGCCTTACAGGCCCTGCGGAATTGCATCAGATCCCACAGGGCCCTGATGTCATTCGGCAGAGAGTTCCACCAGGTTGGGGCCAGGACCGAAAATGCCCTGGCCCTAATCGAGGACAGCCGGGACCTCCTTAGGGCCGGGGATCACAAGCAGGTTGTTACTAGCTGATCTCAGCATTCTTTTAGGGATATATTGGAGGAGAAGGTCCCAAAGGTACATGGTTCCCTGACTGCTCAAGGCCTTGAAAGTGAACACTAACACCTTGAACCTGACTTGGTACTCCTCCGGTAACCAGTGTAGCTGGTGCAGCACAGGTTGTATATGTGCTGTCTGTGGTGTTCCTGCTGCATTCTGGTTTAGTTGGAGCCTCTGGGTCAGACTCAAGGGCAGGCCAGAGTAGAGCAAGTTACAGTAGTCCAGCCTGGAGGTGACCATTGCATGGATTACTGTGGTTAGGTCAGGGCGTGACAGGAAAGGGGCCAGCAGCTGTGCTTGGCGCAGATGGTAAAATGCCAACCTGTCAGTATTTGTGACCTGCGCTTCCATGGTCAAGTAGGCATCCAGAGTCACACCCAAACTCCTGACAGAGCATGGTGGTATCAACGATGCCCCATCAAGAGTCAGGAGCCTGACCCCACTCCTGAAGCCCCCCTCAGCCACAGAACCTGGCAGTACATCACAGAATCCAATCCACCAAAATTTTAAAAGAAATATTTAGAGACCAACTCAAAAACAAAAGGAACAATGATTGAAATATGCTTTTAATTTCTACAGCAGGTTAATGATGCCCACACCTTTCTCTAAAGGGTTTAATTAATGATAAACTGAATTACTCTAGCCTGTGTTTATGTACCACTTCAAGATCAGGAAGCACAGCTTGAAAACCTGTTTGTTGCCCATAATGGATTGCTTTACACATGATTATATCAATATAGGATTTTAATTGTATGTGTGATCCTAGACTAGATATCTCATAACAATAAGGTCGAGTTTTATTAGTTTTTCCCTAGAAGATAAAGTGCTGGTTTTATATTAATTTGTTATCCGACGTATAATGGTACTTCAGTGCTTGATGCAAATCTTTCACGTTCTTTGCTTCACACAGCAATTCATATTCTAGAAATTTTTTTTGTGTACAATTAGAATTATCCACCTTCTGAGCACTTGTCTGTTATTATTATTAATAACCACCACCACCACCACCTCATTTATACACTCCCTTTCTCACTGAGACTCAAGGCAGACTCCTCAAGCAAGTCAAATGCAGTCAACAGGGCGGGACAACCAATAAACAGAGCAATAACGTTTGGATTACATAAATCTGAAAACGGACCTGAAACAAAGCTTAAGCACTGACATGACATGTTAAATTATGCAGAAATTACATAGTAGGATCATACTTACTGCAACCAAGAATATGTACTATAAACAGTAGAGTAGTATAGTCCACAGTTCCGGTATCTTTATCAAAGCATTTTCTGAAACATGTTGTTACAGGACACCTGAATTTCCTGGGGGGGGGTGTTCTCCTGAGAAATTCAGTTTTGCATAGTTTTGTGGAAAGCCAGGAGGATGGGAATCTTCCTGACCTCATCAGGAAGGCCATTCCATAAGGTGGGGGTCACAACAGGTAATGCACATGTATGAGCAGTTGCTGATTTTACCAATGTGCAGCTTGGCACTTGTAGGAGAGGTGTTCCCACAGGTGTGAAGGAACAAGGCCATGAAGGGCTTTGTCTGTGATGGTCAACGTCTTGATTTGAGCCCAGCAACTGAGGATCAGCAATGGGGTGGAAGTGACATGCCAGGCATTCCTTCCCATCTCTGCATTAGGAAATACAAAAGTAAATCCGAAATCTGGAAAAAGGGGGAAAGTGAATATATGACAAAACAAGGAACTTTCTGTGACTGAGACGACTGAGAAACTGACACTGTTGTCATGAACCATGAATGGTTTAAGGTTGGCCTCTTTTATTTTTGTTTGGTTTTTCATTGTTCAGGTTAATTGGCTGTGTTCCCTGGTAAATATTATTAAATGTACACTCACAGTACAATCCTAGGCAGAGTTGTACCCTTCTAAGTCCATTAAAGTTGATTTATTTATTTTATTTCATTCAATTTGCTAGGCCGCCCTTCCCTGAAACAGAGCTGAGGGTGGCTTACGTCAAGGGCTATAGTTCAGTTTAGGGTGCAAGATGGCTTGCCGTTGTGTCTTTCCTAAACTGCAAATTAGAATCATGGGGATTATATCTGGGATCACAGACAGTATTCAGGAATCCAAAGAAGAGGGCAATGGTCTTACAGACATTATGGATCCATAACGCAGAGATTAATCATAGACCCAATAGTGATGATTGCATACTCTGCTGACCTATTTTCCTTTCTTAAGCCTCAACATAAAAGGTGGACTACAAATAAACTATATAAATAAAAATTTCAGGAGAAAATGTAGAGAGAAATTCTGTGATATTTTAGGAATTTACAAGAACAAACCTTGACATAGAGAGTCCTCCATATTTCCGTGTTATACTTCTGAGGATGCCAGTCACAGCTGCTGGTGAAACGTCAGGTCCTACAACGCCAAGACCACGGCCACACAACAACCTGGAAAATCCACAGCAACTAATCTGTGGTGAGATTGCATCAATTGCCAGAGGGACAAAAAACAAAATTCTAATAGTCCAGTGGGAAGAAACAGTGAAAAGGAAAGTGACCTACAAATTGAAAAGGCAACGATGGAACATCTTCAAAAGATATTAGTCCATGTTTCATATGCACTCCCTGGCTGAACCGGAAAAGGTATACCAAAACTCATGATCCTACAAAGATGGGGATTCAGAATGCTTTAGGAGCATTTGAGCAACTGAGAATTGTGGAAGACGTATATGATGATGCTGAGTAGAAGAAGTTAAAATTGCTCCTTTGGTGTAATGAAGAAACTGCATGTTAAAGAGAGAGCCATGTGACTTTGGAGCAGGCCAAACTGGACATTTCATGGGGCCGTCTTATGAAATGTAGGATTAACCATATAAGTGTGTGGCAGTCAGGGTCTGGTGTTCAAAATTCTGCATAGACAAAAAGGAGATTAGACTGTTAATCCAGTTGGAAAATACTCTTAAGGGATGAATTGATGGAGAAGCTAAATGAAAGGTTACTAAATCAGTACATCCGAAACATGATATTAACTCTGAAGCTGGAATTGGTAGCATTTGGAGAATGTAGTTAGGGTCACAGCACAGTGCTGGTTTTGCGGATAGATTTGGCAATCCCATCTGAAGAAAAAGTGACAAAAGTGGGACTTAGAGCAAGTAAATGCAGAACAGATCAGCAGAGCTTCATGCAAGCGGTGAGCCTGGATTCAGGCCTCAGAACTGTAGGGCACAGTGGGGTGATTGCCCCACAGCTGGGGCTTCTGTGTCCGTACCTCACTGTTAATTCCTACAAGCTTTTGCTATCTACTGGTATTGTACTCAGGTTACTCATGTAACCCACTTTCTGATTGGAACAGCAGCAACAACTTGGTAATAGGTCTGTCTGTATCTTTGCTTCTCCTCATCTGCCACTAGGGGTGCTGTGAGTCCAATTCTGACTGCCGCAGAGGGGCAGAGACTAGAGCTGATGGGCGGAGTCAGGCGGCTCAAAGCAACAGAGACAACAACCCAACTAGTTTTAGTTTAGGTTACTAAAAGTTAACCAGCCACAAGGAATAAGGTCTCTTCCTTTTTGCATATGGCATTAAACATGCCAAGAAGAATTTAGTTATATTAGTAGTATATTTTGTATAAAGTGAAATTTGTTCTTCATACAGTAAACTGCGTAGTGAAAAAGGATTTGCAGTTAGGTTTTTATAATTTTTGTACTTTATACACTAGTTGACAGCAAAGAAGACTGAGGAAAAAATAAGTGTTTTTTTAAAAACCCCCCCCCCGGGACCTTAATATCCTAGCTATTCTGCTGCTTCAGAGAATCCAGGAATGTCTACAGGATAGAAAGATCACCCTGAAGAGTGGTCCAGGGTTTCTCAAGCCTGTGGGGCTGGTGTCCCCCCCCAAAAAAAATAAAAATAAAAATAGGATGTATATACTCTCAACAGGATCTGGAAGTCAGCATAAGGAGAAAGGGAATTAAAGGAGGAAAAGGATGCTCTCCAGAATCAGCTCAGCATGGCTGAGGTAAAGCTAGCTTCCCGTAAGGACTTGGTGCTCCATCTGAAGTCATGCATCAGCAAGCAGTAACCAGTTTTCAGTGGGAGCAGTGAATAAGCAGAAAATAGTTAAAACCTCAAGAGTATGGCTGTACAGACACCGCTGAAAGGGGTGTTGGGGAGGGCGCAAAAAAGAGGAAGCAGTAGACCCTAGGGACCAGACGGTGGCCAGGGGGACAAGACTGAAAAGGTGACAGGGAATGAGTAAGAAAACAAGTCAGCAGTGTCACACTCACTTGATCTAGTACAGCATCGCCAACCCAGGACATGTAGTGATGAGCATGCCTTCCAGAGAGTGGGAAACTTCATCTTTGGTTCATGCCCACTGGTGATGGATCCAGCAGGTCATGCAAACACTTGGTGACCTACAGAGGAGTTAGGATGATGCAGATGGGTGGAGACAGCAGTTCAGATGGTTACAAAAGGAGTATGAGAGAGCCCTGCGGGAACTGCGTAGAATTCCAGGTAAGGGTATCAGGGGTGAAACAAAGGTTAACCCTCAGAGTCACCAAAAGAATCCACAGAGGTGTGTGGGGGGAATATTAATGCCTATTTCTGCTGAGTCACAGAATACAGAGCAACTGAAGGGGGGCATGGAATGACAGGAGAGGGCAAGGGGGAAAGTGTTGGTTGGTGACAATTGGAGAGGGAGGAGAAGCAAAAGATACCTGAGACAGAAGGAAGAGAAGGAGGCGAAAGTGTTAGAATCAAGCAGACTTGGAGTTACAAGGCAGATTAAAAGGAACTTTCAGTGACAGGCTTCTCTTCAGTTGGCTATAGAAACTGTTCCTGTTGTGATGATTTGAATAGTTTGGGGTCAGATTTATTTGTTTTTATTTGTTTTTAATGGGTAGAGTTCCCTGTTTAAATATTGTTTAATGGTTCACTAATCTCTGTCTCCTCAGATATAATTTGGGGATGTGAGCATTATATTTCCACTCAGAGAAAAAGGGGGACCCAAGTGTGATGCGTAGCCTGAAAAACAACAACCTGAACTTTGTCTATCCAAACCCAAATCATGGACTTCCCGTTCTCTGAACCTCTTTGCTCTTGAGCCTGTTTTGCTAGTGCCAGTAAAGCTGGGACTGGCAACTGTGTTGTCGTTTCTACAGTTTACCGTATGGAAGCATTAACTGTTTGCTCAGATCTTGTGGAGGGTACGATGTGCAGAACTTGTTGTGTGAACATGAACATGCTTGTTAAGGGGCTTTTTAAAACTCTCAATATATTTACCGCCACTCTTCTTGACGTCGGCATGCTGGAGCTTTGTCATAATA
This sequence comes from Gekko gecko, assembly GCA_029375565.1. NCBI lineage: Eukaryota > Metazoa > Chordata > Lepidosauria > Squamata > Gekkonidae > Gekko > Gekko gecko. Next base: position 88,627,937 of record JAPDNY010000003.1, read on the forward strand.
TACGAATCCTCCTTGTGGTCAAGGAAAGCAGCTGTCTGAACTTAGAATCACCAAATCATTAGAGTGGGAAGGGGCCAGACAGGCCATCGAGTCCAGCCCCCTGCCCCCAGTGCAGGACCAGCCTGAAGCATCCCTGACCAATATCCGTCCAGCCTCTTCTTGGAAGCTGCCAGTGAAGAGGAGCCCACCACCTCCCCGGGCAGCTGATTCCACCTTTGAACCACTCTGACCGTGAAAAACTTTTTCCTGATACCAAGCCGATACCTCTCTGCATGTTGCTTTGGGTCCTATCTTCTGCTGCCAACTGGAACAGCTCCTTGCCCTCCTCCAAATGACAGCCTTTCAGATATTTAAAGAGAGCAATCATGTCCCCCCCTCAATCTCCTCTTCTCCAAACTAAACATTCCCAGGGCAGCCATTCCTTGTAGGGCTCAGTCTCCAGACCCCAGATCATCCTCGTCGCTCTCTTCTGCACCCTCTCGGTTTTGCCCTTAAATGGTCCCACATACTTCCATCCTAACTTTTCCCCAGTTGCAGCCCCTTGAGATTCTTAGTGGAAATGTACACTGGGTCTCCTGGCTGTATTTCCCATTAGGGGTCCTCCCTTTGTCAGCATGATGCTTGTAATCCTCTTTTGATTTGGTTAGGGTCTGTTGGAGGGTTGACCACCCATGGGTTATCTTCAGGGCCGGCCCTAGGGTTTTCTGTGCCCTAGGTGGGGCTACCTTCTGGCGCCCCCCCGCGTGCCTGCCAATCATGGGGTTGCCAACCTCCAGGTGGGGCCTGGAGAAAAGAAAGTCCAGCCAGTCCCCCCCTCCTCCAGGGGGAGGAGTGCGAAACAATTAGGACGGTGGGGAATTTTGGAAGACTCCCTGCCGGCTCTTCTCCTCCGCCGGCTCTTCCCTTCCCTCTGGCCAGCCACCCTGGCTGCTTCTGCACCCACCAAGAGTGAGGCACGCCGAGGCAAAAGTTTGAGAGGTCCCTCCCCCTCCCCAGCCCGAGCAGAGCTGGCGGGGAAATCAGACGCCTGCTTGGCTGCAGCGCCCCTGCTCCCCCCACATGCCACCGACTTCCCTCCCCCGGCTCCTGCAGGGCGCCAGCCTCCCGGGCCCAGGTTCCATGCACCCCAGCCCAACCCGACGCTCCCTCCCTCGCCCCGCAACTCACCCAGGCCAGAAGGGGCTGCGGCTGAGGCTGCTCGGTGTACCCCGCGCTGCCCCACTGCAACCCCCACTGCAGCCTCCGATGGGCGGCGGGGAAGGGAGCTTGGCCCGCCCAGCCTCACCCCTCCTCCTCCGTCGCCTGCTGGGCTCCTCCCAGAGAGTCCCGGGCCCGCGCCCCGAGGGGGGAGGGGGAGGGTGGGAAATCTCTGCTGCCGCCTCCTGCGCAGCCCCCCGCCTCCTCTTCCCCCCCCCGGGCGCCCAGGCAAGGCAAGGCAGGGAAGAGGCGGGGGTTTACACCCCCGTCTCTTCCCTCTTCTCTTCCCTGAGCCCAAGTGGGGAGGGGGAGGGCGGGAAAGTGCCGCCGCCGCCTCCTCTCCCCCCCCCCCGCAGGGTGCCCAGGCAAGGCAGGGAAGAGGCGCGGTTTTACACCCTCGTCTCTTCCCTCTTCCCTTCCCTGAGCCCAAGGGGGGAGGGGGAGGGCGGGAAAGCGCCACTGCCACCTCCCCCACACACAGGGCGCCCCGCCGGGCGCTCTTCACTGTCAGTGGCCGGAAGGGAGGTGGCAGGGGGCTTTTCGGGGGGGGGCGGGCGCAATTTGGCGCCCCTTCGGCCGGCGCGCTCTAGGCGAGCGCCTAGCTCGCCTAGTGGGCGAGCTGGCTATGGTTATCTTAGCCCACCATGTTTATGCATCCCCTGGCTTCAGGTCCTCAGAGTTCAGGGTGGGGGGTTCCCCTTTGTAGCCGTGCACAGCTTTAAACAAAGACATGCCTATGGAGCTGTGCACTGCATTGTTATAGCTATACTCTGCAAATGAGAGCAGGTCCACCCCATCATTTTGCTGGTGGTTTACAAAACATCTCAAAAATTGTTCTAAGCACTTGATTTGTTCTCTCCGTTTGCCCATCAGTTCCTGGGTGGTAAGCACTGCTTAGTCCTTGCTCCTCTCCCAGCAATTTTAATAACTCCTTCTAAAACCTGGCCACAAACTGTGAGCCCTGGTCCAAAACTACCTTGTGTGGCTAGCAATGTTCCCTCTAAGCTGTGGAGTCTTGTGAGCAAAAATTCTACTTTGTGAGCTACTGGCATTAAAGTTGTGAGTGAGCCATTTGGCAGCTGCATAAATTAATTTGCTCTGGAAGCTTTTTTCCTGAGCTGAGACAAAAATGTGTGCGCTGGAGGCTAGAAAACTGTGAGCTAGCTCATACTAACTCAGCTTAGAGGGAACACTTGTGGCTAGGCATGGAGTCTAACTATATGTTGCATGAACAATTGGGCCAATTTCCAGGCAGCTGGCAATTGCTTACATGGGATGAAACATGCTTGTTTGGAAAACTGGTCAACTACCACCCACACCACAGTCTTTCTGTGGCTCAGAGGCAAGTCTGTGATAAAATCCATGGAGATGACGGACCAAGGCCGGTCTGGGGTTTCTAGCGGCTGCAACAGTCCTGGGGGCTTTCCCACTCATTTCTTGCCCATCTGACAGGTTTGGCAAGAGGCTACATACTTAGAAATGGCCCCTCACATGCGGGGCTACCAGAATTGTCTCTGAATAAGATTCAGGGTCTTTAAATATCCAAAGTGCCCAGCCAGTTTATTATCATGCCCCATTGACAGAATTTCCCCCCTTAGGGATTCTGGAACAAACAGTTTATTTTGGCAGTACCAACAGCCAATGTTCCCTCTAAGCTGTGGAGTCTCTCATGAGCAAAAATTCTTCTTTGTGAGCTACTGGCATTAAAGTTGTGAGTTAGCGATTTGGCTGCTGCATAAATTCGTTTGCTCTGGAGCCATCCCTTCCTGAGCTAAGACAAAAATGTGTGAGCTAGAGGCTAAAAACCTGTGAGCAAGCTCACACTAACTCAGCTTAGAGGGAACACTGCCAACAGCCATCCTCTCTCTGCATCAAAGTTCCTTCCCTCTCAATGTCCACTTTATCAGTATCAGTCAGCACAGACTTGAATTTTGTGGCCCAGGGCTCCACCCCTGAGGGAGGCACCCCTTTCTCCTTGCTGCATGTCATCACCACCCCTCCTAACTAGGTAGGCGTGAACACTGTATCCACCACCTCCTCAAGCTGGCTTGAGTGTTGTAGGAGGTGGGACAGGGCGTCAGTCACGAAATTTGACTTCCCAGGGAGGTGTTTGAGGGTGAAACGAAACTTAGAAACACTGCCCATCTTAACTGTTTGGCGTTTAGGTGCTGAGGGGCTTTGAATGTTTCCAAGTTTTTATGATCGGTCCAAACCTTGAAAGGGATCCAGGCTCCTTCCAGCCAATGCCTCCAGGTTGTTAGTGCCAACTTGATGGCAGTCGCCTCTTTATCCCACACTGCCCAGTTCCTCTCAGTGCTTGAGAACTTTTTGGATACATAAGCCAAGGGGTGTAGATTCCCATCTTCCCCCCTCTGTAAGATTGCACCCCCCATGGCCATGTCTGAAATGTCCACCTGCACCACAAACTGCTTAGTTTCATCAGGGTGGCACAAAATGGGTTCTGATGTGAACAAGGTCTTTAAATGCTGAAACATTTGCTGGCACTCGGGACCACGGCAAGCGGCTACTCGGTTTCTGACTGTCGGGGCCCTTCCCTTTCGTTTTCAGGAGGTCAGTGAGGGGCGAAATTGGGGATGAATGGGCGGTAGAAATTGGCGAACCCCCAAAAGGATTGTAGTTGGTGCCAGTTCTGTGGGAGCTCCCATCCCACCACATGCTGGATTTTCTTTGGGTCCATGCCCAGACCTTTCCCAGAGATGCAGTCCCCAAGGAAATCCAGCTCCTCTCTGTGGAACTCATACTTGGAAAGTTTGGCAAATAGTCGGTTCTCATAGAAGGCTTTCAGGACATCTCTCAGCAACTTGACATGTGACTCCTTATCTTGTGAATAAATCAAGATAACATCCAGATAAACCAGGACCACCTTATACAGGTGCTTGTGCAACATTTAGTTGATTAAGTTCATAAACGCCCCAGGTGCTCCAGCCAGCCCGAATGGCCCGAACAGCATCACTAGGTACTCACATTGTCCCAGTGGGGTATTAAATGCTGTTTTGTGCTCACCCCCCTCTCTGATGTGCTCTTGGAAATAGGCATCTCATAAATCTAGTTTGGTAAAGATCCAGCCCTGGAAGGCCTCAGCTAGCAAGTCTTTGATGAGGGGTAGGGGGTAGGCATTCAACATAGACACTGCATTCAACCCCCTATAGTCCGTGCATAGCTTCTGGTGTGTTTGTGCCACTGGTGCCAGAAAAGGGGAAGCCATTGGCCGGATGAACCCCCAGGCCAGGTTTTTATCAATGAACCTTCATAGTTCCTCCTTCTCTGTTGGGCTCATGGAGTAAATGTTCCCCTTGGGCGTCTTATGTCCCAGTAATATTTCAATTGCACAGTCAGTTTTATGATGACGGGTTAATTCGTCTGCCTCCTCCTCCTCAAAAACCCTGACAGGATTAGATTTAACTCTTCCTTCGCCAGGCACATGCACTCAGCCACGGCCCTGGGGTGGGGCTCTTCTCCTCTTGTTGCATGAGCTCTTGAACGACTCCAGGGAGGTTTTCAATGAGGTACTGAAGGCCCTCTTTGAGCTCCTTCAGTTCGGCCCTGAGTTCCGCATTTGCTTGTTATGTGCTCGTTTCCTCCCCCAGAACCTCCATCATTTTCAGGTGCTTGGAAGGTATGGGGGGCTCTCCTGCCTTCTTGCTCTCCGTCGGCCTTCATGCCTCTGAAGCCCGGGGTGCTCTCAAGCCACGCCGGGTCATCCCATCAGTTGCGGCCGCTGTGATGGTCTTTGGGCTTTGCCCCCTTGTCCCAACACACCATGTGCTTCTTGGGTTTGGGGCCAGCCAGCTTCTTGACCTTCTTGTCAGGGGCCAGGGCCGGGAGTTCAGCTTTGGATCTGGTGCCCATCCTTGTGCCTTCGCCTTCGTCAGCCATCACTTCAGTGGTGCAACAGTTGAAGGGAGAAAGGCAGCTCTGAGAATGTGTCAGACCCCTGGTCAAGAGACTCCCAACAACACTCTCTTTGGCAGTGATTTGTTTATTGAGTTGTCAGCATGATCCAGGTTAGAATGGTACCATGTCAGAACTGAGGTTTTTGGTGGTAAGCTCTACAGATATAGACAATTCAAATATAGCCCCCCCCCCCCGGTACATCCAATCGTTTCATTCAGCTGTCCTACTAAGCTGTTAGCATCTATGACCACCCATAAGTTCCCAGTCCCGTTATCTAAGACAGTGAGGCTAGCACAGAGTCTGCTTCAATGTTGTCATTGGGGAGAGTTATGATAGCCACTATAATGGGTGCCACTCACATACTTGCACACGTACACACATACCCCTCAGGAATTTCCCTTTCCCCCATAACTATGGCAAACACAACAGTGTCATACCTGTACAAGGCTGCTTCATCTCCGACAAATAGTGTGTTGCATGTCAGAGAGTCAAGACGGGGTTACAGGTTAAACCATGCAATATTGTGCTGAGAGTTGGTGGGTATTAACAGGGAAGGAGGGCTGGGGACATCTCTTTGCTGGCTGGATGAGAGCTGGGTTGAGCTTCCCTTCATCCTCTGTCACAGGTGGCATAGCCCTTGGCTCTCACCTGTTGGTCTGATGCTCTTGGGCCTGAAATGAGTTGGGCCAATAGATCCAGGACCATCCCAGGATTTGAAGTAGAAATACTTGTATGTAAATATTTATTTTGCACTGTCAGCAAATGGTACCTTTGTAATTAACTTTTAGAGCTTGGCAAAGTGTTGATTGTAGACTTCCCTTTTCTCAGGTATACAGTGCTACTCATACGAAAAGCCCCAGTGTCCTGACGCAGGCCTTTTTGCAAACTGCATGCAGTCCAGGGTTGGATATACTTGTTTCAGCTGCAAGAAATCACGGGCAGAAAACCTAGTTCACCAGTGAGAATACATTTTCTTGTTTTTACTGTTTAGATCTACATTGCAGATATTTTTACATGTCCCCACACTGGTTAAAATAAACATTTTGGATAGTTTTGTGTTGGCCTGTGCATGAGATCTTCCACCCAGAGCACTAAACAGGGACAAGTTGCTTCAGGCTACTTTCCATGCCAAAGATGTTTATGAGAATTGGCTCCGTGAAAGAATGTGAATGGAGGCTGTGTTAAAAATTTAAAGCCTGTTTCTTAAATTGAAATATCCATGAGAACATGACCATTGTCAGCCTCTTGGACAAAGTTACTCTCAACAACACCCACTGGAAGTGTTTTATTTATTGAAGAATAAAGATGTTCCAGCTAAGAACATTGTTGAGTCAGAACTGAGGTTCTGGCGCGAAAACCCCCAATTATACCTGGTTCAAACATAGTCCTCTCCAATCACACTGACCATTCATTCCTGCCTGACCCACGTGGCTCTAACCCCCCCACCTGTAAGTCATCTGTTTGTTATCTCAGCTAAGGCAGCAAGCAGAGAGACAGAGTGACAGAGGAAAGCCATCTGGCCGGCATGCCTGGGAAAGGAAGGTATCGTCAGGAAGTTATTGCCCTGCAATAAAGCCATTCTCACTTGCACACATTCATACTTCCCCCCTGGAATTTCCCCGGATACATGGCAAATGAGTCAGCGAGGTCAACAAGCATGGTCTCTGACAGTAACCTGGGCATCCAGTTCTATGTGAATTTGCTTGTCCCTGTTTCCTTTCAAGCTCAGCCCTGGCACCTCTGGCAGCCTACACTACAATCCCAGGTTTTTTCATTTCAGAATTGATCTTTGTATAATTAATGAAGAGACTGAAAGTCTTCATAAAATCACAGTCCATGTCTGTTAGGCCACTGTTGTTGTTGTTCAGTTGCACAGTCGAGTCCGACTCTTCACAACCCCATGGACCACATCACACCAGGCCCTCCTGTCTTCCGTTGTGCTCCGGAGTTTACTTAATTTCATGTTTGTTGCCTCGATGACACTGTCTAACCATCTCATCCTTTGCTGTCCCCTTCTTCTTTGACCTTCAGTCTTTCCCAGCATCAGGGTCTTCTCAGCCCAAGGTATGAGCAGATCCTATTTATTTGTGGCCTGCCAGCATGCAAAAAATAATTTAAAAAACACTCATGAAAGTGTTCTGGACACTATCAAGTCAGAAATGGCCATGACTCCTCCCTTCCCTCCCTTCCTTCTGCTGTATTTTGTGCAGGGGGTGTGTCTCGGTTGAAGTCCTTGGTGGTGGGGAGGGGGAAGGAGCCAGACGTTTCCAGGTGTGGTGCACGTAGGTAGGAGTAGGGGAGGGAAAGAGACCAGCAGCCTCCACACCTTCATCAGCTGTTCAGTGTTCTAAGCTTTTCCCAGCTTCATTTGGCAGATGTACCACTTGCAGCCCCTGGTGAAGACAGGCAGGCAGACAAATGCATGCAGGATGTTGGTCTGGGAAGAGAAGAGCAGCCTGCAATGGGTTCCATCACAAATTGCTAAACTGTTGGGCAAGGGCGAAATCAAGTTGGTCTTGGAAAAGTGCAGAAAAGTGAGTTCCGTGGTTCTGCTGTACAAGGGCTTTGTGATGCCTTTTAAGGAAATTAGTAGAATTTGCTGATGGCAATTGGAAGGAAGCTGGAGAGAGATGAAAGGCCTGGGAGCTGGCTGAGGAAGGTGCCTATGAAGGGCAGATCTGCCTTCAAGTTGGAGGGGGGGCAGGGCTATGACAGGGACTTGTGTCATAGGGAAGATGTGTTTGGGTTGTGTGTGCTTCAAAGAATGCTGGATTTTGTGCAAGACAGAGAAGGAAGAACAAGGATACTAGCAAGGAAACATAATTGAGGGCAAAAATATCAGGCTGGGTCTTGACTAACTGTTGCCCTGTTTAGAGTGTCGAGACTACACAGGAGATGCTTCACACATATTTTCCCTGTACCCATTGTGTGTAAAGACTATGCAAGTGTCTAATTGACAAAAGATACTTTGTGAATCCACTGGAAAATGGTGCCTCCCAATTACCATGTATGTAACAAAACAAAATCTCATAATCCTTACACATCGGATTGCGTAGGACATCCTCCCTCCTCTTACACTGATGTACACAGTAGGAATGCACATTTGGATATTTCTGGTCCGAATATATATCTCAAAAATACCTTATCAGTTTTTCCCACATACATTCAGGTGTCTGGATGGTATCCAGGATTTTCCAGAGTATTGGGAAATAGGTCCCAAAAAATCCTGAAAATATTTAAACGTGACCAGGAATATTGGGAACTAGCACTTCAAGGCTCTCAGGACTGTGTTTCTTTAATTTTACTGCGTGCCTGTGTCTTCTTTCCAGGGCTTGGTATTGGCTTGCCAGATTAGTTTGGCTTGGATTCTGCCCTTTGAAATTAGTTTTGTAGGTCTTGCAACATTGTGTTCTTTGATCAAGTTGGGTTTGCACTGGATTCTCAGGTTTGACATTGGTAGAAATTTCTGGTTCTATGGTGGTTTGGATTCTCTGATTTGACATTTGTTGATATAGAACAGTTTTGGTTGTTACGTAGGCTTGGCTTGGAGGATTTTCTGGTTTGACACTGGCATGGATTCTCTGATTTGACCATTGCTGGGTTAGGCTTGCCACATAATCTGGTGCTTCTGCTGGAAGTCCTTGGTTCTTTGGGCTTCTTGGTTCCATTTGCATTGGGAGGCTTTTGCTTTGCTTGCTCTTGAGTGTTTGGTTACTGTTTGCCTTAGAGAAAGCTTGGAATTCCCCCATAGGGAAAAAAACAACACCTTGTTTAAAGTCCCAAATAATTAAAGCTCTTGGTCCAATTCACTTGAAACTTGGGGATAATTTTGGTGCCATTATCAGTATCCTGAAAAATGCCTGGATCTGAATACTCAACTAGTATTTGGAACTCATAACCAGCAGTGCTGATCGTTTTCAGCTCCCTGATATCTGGATCCAAAAGTGTTTTTTTTCTTCAAGGTATGCATCCCTAGTACACTATTGAAAAGAAATCATTGTGTTTGAAGTGACCTTCAGTGTCCTCCTAGAAACCTGAGAAGTACCTTAATTTGGTATTTAAGAGATTATTTAAGAAGGACTTATTTTATTGCTCTGGTCTCTGTCCTGTGGCCTTTATCTATTTAACTGCTGGCAAGTTTCTGAAGAAAATGGATAATCAGCTGTGGACATGATGGGTGAAAACATTTTCCATTGCTTAAATTGTTTTTTCTGTTTCTTTGTTCCCCTCTGGCTGTGCTGATCACATATAGATAAAAAATGGGTCTATTTTTATGGGGGGGGGTGTAAAACAATAGAAAGAGTAATTGTTACTGTACAAGAGCATCTTATTGGATGTTTATGACATCCTATGAGATGGCAGTCAAAACCGCAAAGAGTACTACGCGGCCACGATTGCATCCATGAGCTCATGCCCAGCTGAGTTATTTAGAACAGTTCGGTCTATAACCACTCTGCCACAGGGCAGGCCAAATGCTAGGGAACTGGACATAGCCAGTGAGGCATTTGCAAGCTATTTCACGGATAAGGTCTTGTCACTCCCCCACGATCTCCCCCCCATAGTTGATACAGTGAGCGAGCTCGAGACTCCGTGCACGTCTTTGATTCCAGTTCTGGGTCATTTCAACCCACTCAGCCTAGAGGAAGTTGACAAACTGCTCTTGGCTGTTCATCCTACAACATGCTGCCTAGATCCGTGCCCATCATGGCTAATTAAAGCTGGCCGTGATGGGTTTCAAGGCACCTTGCGGGAAATTATCAACAAATCCCTCACTGAGGGACAGTTCCCCGGGGTGCTTAAGGAAGCAGTGGTCTGCCCGTTGCTGAAAAAACCATCTCTGAATCCGGCTGAATTGGCCAACTATTGGCTGGTTTCCAATTTGCCTTATTTGGGCAAACTAATAGAGAGGGCGGTAGTGATCCAGCTGCAGAGCTTTTTGGATGACGCTTCCATCTTAGATCCCTTCCAGTCTGGTTTCCACCCTGGTCACGGGGCGGAGATGGCACTGGTCGCCCTCACAGATGACCTCTGAAGGCATCTGGATCAAGGCGGATTGACGATGCTGATGTTGTTGGACCATCACCAGCACTTTATGAATTTGTATTAATGGAATTTTTAGATGATTTTATGTTGTTTTAATTGTGAGCTGCTCTGAGCCTGCATTGGGTGGGGTACAAATGAGATTAATAAATACATAATAAATCTACAGGTATTTCCCAACCCAGAATTGGCAACCTTGTAATTGGCTATGGAACCACTTTCCTGATCCTTGGAACCCAAAAGACATGGCATAGGAGGAGGTGCTTTTCTACCATAGCTGCCACTGCATAGCCCCAAATTAACATAAGCCAACCTCCAGGCAGCACCTGGAGATCTCCAGCTATTACAACTGACGTCCAGATGACCAAGATCAGTTCTCCTAGAGACAATGGCAGCTTTGGCCAGTGGACTCTATGGCATTATACCCTGCTGAAGTCCCTCCCCACCCCAAACCCTGCCCTCCCCAGGCTCTACCCCTCAAACCTACAGGTATTTCCCAACCCAGAGTTGGCAACCCTGTAACTGGCTATGGAACTGCTTTCCAGACCCTTGGAACCCAGATGACATGGCTTAGGAGGAGATGCTTTTCTACCTTAGCTGCCACTGCATAGCCCCAAATCAACATAAGTCAGGGGTGGAGGGAACCATACCTGTTGCCATGAGGCTGTCCTCCTCTACTACCCACTTGGGGCAGCAAAATGACTTGAGACAGCCCTGCCTGATAGCTAAGGAAATAAACATGGCTCGCCTCCCTCTATTTTCCGCTTCTCTCTGCCGCCCCACCAGCCACAGCCGGGACACTCACCCGGAACTTCCTTCTAGAGCTCGTTGTATTTCTTCCCACAATGGGCCTTACTCCTAGTATATATATATATATATATATATATATTAATTGTTAATAGCAATCAGCTAGTACACCTGCTTTCTCAGGAAACAGAGCTGGAAATTGGATTTGAGTCAGTCCCTTTTCTTGGTGGTTTAAATCATGATTTAAAGGAGTTATTACAAAGATCTTGATTTAAATCACACGAACATGTGAAGCTGCCTTACATTGAATCAGGCAATGGATGTAGGGACCATGGTGAAATACAATAATGTAGCAAAATGAGCACTGCGCTTTTAATCATATTCTACAATAGTTCCACAAAAATACAGTTGTTTGGAACAGCATACAATACGTGATTAACAATCAAAACATATCACACCTCATTATGAAAAGTCCTTATTACAAAGTTCCAAGAAGACTCCACGTGGCCGAAGTGTTTTTGAACTGTTAGGTTTACTTTTTAAACGCTTTGGTTCCATTTAAGTGCTGTTCCAAACAATTGTATTTTTTGTGGAACGATTGTAGTATATGATTCAAAAGTTCTAATATGTATTTTGAGGAAATTTTGAATGGTGTTCGTTTTGCTATATTATATTGAATCAGCGGATTGATCTGTTAAGGTCAGTATTGTACACTCAGATGGACAGCTACTGTACAGGGTCTTAAGTGGAGGTCTCTCACATCACCCACTACATAATCCTTTTAATTGGGCTTGTTGGAGAAACAAACCTGGGACCTTCTGCATGCCAAGCAGGTGCTCTGCCACTGATCCATAGCGCCCCCCCCCCCCAGGTTGCAGTGCCAATTTTCTATTTTCGTGTTTTGCATAGGAATATTGCAAAAAGTTATAGAAAATAAGTTAGCTGCATAAATATGCTAAGCAGAAATGCAACACCCCCACTAATATAATTGTCATTTGTAACCAATCCACTTTTCACTCTCTCCAGTTATATATCTGATGTAACTTGCATGATAAATTTTCCATGTATCTTGACAAGCTGTGGCCATTCACAGAGTTGACCCGGCTCCTGGCCTCCCTCTGCCGGCAGAGGTGACAGGGTTCCAGCGCCTGCTTCACCAGGCTTGAACTCCTCCGCACACCCTGTGGAGCAACTGATTGCCAGCCTAGCCAATGTTAGCCGCATTATGGAGGATTGGAATGACATCGCCCAGACACCTGCTGATGCTGCCCCCCTGAAGGCTGGACTGCTGCACAATGCCAACAACAACAACGCCTCTTCCGGGACCTGGCGAGGCCTGAAGAGCCCTTCCCTTGCTTCCGCGGCCTCCCACGCCAAGCTAAGCTACCTGGAGCGTGTGGTGCTGGAGATTGTGGAATCAGAACGTATGTACGTGCGGGATTTACGAAGCATTGTCGAGGTGAGCCTGTGCGCCATGCATGCCTCTTAGAATGAAGAAGAATCATCCTCCTTAGTCTGTGAGTGCACAATGCACTTAATTATTGTGAAAAAAACACTTCGTATCATGCCATTCCCTTTTGGTTCAAAGTAGTTTACAGTAATAAATACAAATGCTATAAAACTGTGTCTTTAAACCATGCACAAGAGCTTAAAAAATGAATGTATTCATTTTTTATGTATCCATTTCACTTAAGGATAAATCTTCCATAGTGGGAAGAAAAGCAAGACAGCCTTAAAAAATTAATCTTCTTTAGATGGAATGAAAAAAGGCAAACATGCTGTAATAATAAAGGAAAAGGTAAAGTTTCCCTTGCTCAGAAGCCAGTCGAATCCGACTCTAGGGTTGCAGTGCTCATCCCCATTTCCAAGCCGAAGAGCCAGCGCTGTCTAAAGATGTTTCTATGGTCATGTGGCCGGCATGACTAAACGCCAAGGCGCACAGAATGCTGTTACCTTCCCACCAAAGCAGTACCTATTTATCTACTTGCAATTTCTTGCTTTTGAACTGCTAGGTTGGCAGGAACTGGAACCAGAGACGGGAGCTCACTCCATCACACAGCACTCAGGTCTCGAACTGCTGAACTACCGACCTTCCAGCCTGCAGTTCAGCGTCTTAACTACTTGAGCCAGCCACTAACTGTTGTCTGTCAGTCATCTGTCAGTCATAACATGTTTTAACAATGCAATCCTATGCTGGTGTACTCCAGTCTGAGTCCATTAATTTCATTGGTTTTAGACTGCGCAACTTAGCATAGAATGGTATGAAAATAGACTAATGTATCATCTTATCCACTGTATCCTCTGTCTCTATCATATCTCCAGTTAGAATACAAGAAATTAGATAAAGCACAACAAAAATAACCTGTCGAAGTAGTTCTGTTACACATATGTTTCTGTATGAAATTAAACAGGCATGACTTTAAGATGTATTTAAAGAATGCTGATGAAATGTCATGGACCTTGGGAAAGTCCTTGGTCATTCCTAAGGATTTTCCCAAGTTCTTTTGTGCCCCATCAGCCTACTTAGGAAGGAGAGGTGCTGTGCTGCAGAGTTGGAACTTGATCAAAGGGTCTTGGTGGGCTTCATATGTGGACATGATCATTGCCTGCTGTCATAAGGGCTTCCCTTCACTAGGTCTTGGCACTGGGATCTTGTCTCTTGTAGCTACAGCTGTTCCTGGCCTAGGAAAGAATTTAGGGTGGGCCGTAGGCCTTCAGCCTTGGGTATTTCACTGGGCAGTGTTCTCGTGCTTTTCTCTCAGCAGCAGTCTTCACACTCTTCCTCGAGGAGGGTACAGCTGACAGGTTTTCCCCTAGAGACATGAGGAGTTACTGTCTGCCTTGTCACACAGCATGTGAACAGTATTGTGTATACTGCTGTGGATGCCATTTGTCTGTATGCTGTGCCCAAAGGTGTGTTTAGTTCTGGTGATAACCCCTGCCTGTGTTGGGATGTAAAAGGGTGCCTTCCCAGCGCAAACTACTTGCAGTGTCTGATGAGAGCTGTGGGGTCTGCCTTGACTAAAATAGCCCCGGAGGAACTGATTGGGTTGCTGTCCCCGTGGCTTCTACGTATTTAGGCGGCTGCAAGTCGTGGTGTTTTGTCCGGTTTGCCTGCTTTCTGTGTGGAAATGCTCATGGCTTGCTGTGACTTTGCAGAATTACTTGGGGAAGATCATAGACACTCAGGAGCTGCTCCTACGGCCGGAACAAGTCAGCGCACTCTTCGGAAACATTGAGGACATCTATGAATTAAATAGGTGAGTGTGACGTGTGGCCACTGTGGCTTCTATGGCATCTCCTCTCTTTCTTTCCAGTTCTTCTTATTGATTTTCCATCTTAGTTTAAAAATAAACAAAGCAGGAGGTGACCTTCCATGAGTGGTCCTAAGCTCAGCCTTGATCTATACGATGCAGCAGAAGAGCACAGCAGAATCATGAGATGAAGGAGCTGACCTGTGCTGATTCACATGCTCCGGTGAGAGTCTGAATGAGTGGAGGTGGACCAGGAAACCTCTCGGGACTGTGGCAGGTGGCTCCATGGAAATGTCTGCTCAGTGTGCAAGACAAACTCCATGCTGGGGCTTAGGAGGGAAAACAAAATGGCTAGTATCATAATGCTGTTATGCAGAAGTATGGTATGGCTGCATTTGGAATCCTGTGTTACAGTTCTGGTCACCCTGTCTCAAAAGGGTATTGTAGACCTGGGAAAAGTACCTAGAAGGACAACCAAAATGAGGAACAACAGAGAGCCTGGGACTCCTTCGTGCAGAAAAAAGACAACTGGTGGCAGTGTCAAGATGGAGGTTTATAAAATGAATACGTGATGTGGAAAAGTGGATAGAAACAACTTTTTCTCCCTTTCCTTAAAATACTAGAACTAAAGGACACTCAAAGAAGTTGATAGGCAGTAGATTCAGGACAGATTAAAAAAAGGACTTTCACAACACATAATTTGCTTGTGGAACTTGCTTCTATCTAATGTAGGGATGGCAGCTACTTAGATGGCTTTAAAAGGGGATTTGACAAATTCATGTAGGACAGGTCCATTAGTTACTGTAATGGATGAATGAGATCAGATTGCTGATTTGCCAGGGGAGGTGGGAAACGCTGGGATAAAGGTTAAGTCTGTGTGCCCCTGCTTTGGAACTTGTGATGCGCCTGGCCTGCTACGGAGGATGCTACAGAAAACTCCCTGCTAATAAAAAACAGGTCTGGACAGAGGGGATAGAAGGGTTTAGCCCAGCCTGCTCCCTGAAGTGCTAGCCTTCTCCTTGTAGGGTTTTCTTAATATGAGGGTAGCATACAAAAGTGAGCCCCACCCTACAGTCTAAAGTGGCGCTGCCTTTTCTACCACCTCGTTCTGTAGCACCAACAGAGCAGGCATGGCAATGAGGCGGGCAGGAGGCTGGCATGGAGGGAAGCCACTGGCACACAAAGCAGAGCCTCTGAGAGGGGAAAAGATGGCTGTCAACAATGGTGTGAAATCGCCTCTGAGAAAATCTGGAAGTATTTATTTATTTGTTGCTGTAGATTTTCCGGGTTGCGTGGCCGTGGTCTTGGCATT
Organism: Gekko gecko; assembly: GCA_029375565.1. Lineage (NCBI taxonomy): Eukaryota > Metazoa > Chordata > Lepidosauria > Squamata > Gekkonidae > Gekko > Gekko gecko. The sequence goes on from JAPDNY010000003.1 coordinate 88,643,402, forward strand.
GTAGGACCTGACGTTTCGCCAGTAGCTGTGACTGGCATCCGCCAGTAGCTGTGACTGGAGAAACGTCAGGTCCTACAATGCCAAGACCACGGTCACACAACCCAGAAAATCTACAGCAGCTAATGAACTCCAGGCCCTGCAAGCCGTGGACAACATATTTATTTATTTCTTCATATTTTTAGCCCACCCTTCCCACCAGCAGGCTCAGGGTGGGTAACAGCAGTTTGTCAATACAATAAAAACAACATTTCATTAGTACAATAAATAAATAAAATATTAAGACACTGTCATATACATAAAAATGGTGGTCACAGCCCTACAGTAGAAAAATTAACGGTTTCGAGAGGTCTTGGCCCATAGTAAGATGTGAATAGTAGCCAGCAGTTGTTAATGGGTGACAAGAATTAAAGATAGCGGCTAGACAAAATAACTGTTGTAATAGGCGACTTTAACTACCCACACATTGATTGGGTCAATATGAGTTCTAGTCGGGAAAAAGAGATCGCGTTTTTAGACACTCTCAATGACTGTGCTGTGGAACAGATGGTCACAGATCCTACCAGGGGAGAGGCGATCCTAGATTTGATCCTAAGTAACACCCAAGACCTGGTGAGAGATGTAAAAGTGATTGCACCACTTGGGAACAGTGACCATAATGTCATTGAGTTTAACATTTGTACAGATAGGGAGTTGCCCAAAAAGACTGACGCGACCACTTTTAACTTTAAAAGGGGTAACTACTCTGGTATGAGGCAGTGGGGCCCTTGGATGACCAAGGGGTAAAAGGAGTAGTGAAGGATGATAGGGAAATGGCTGAGAAGCTGAATGCATTTTTTGCCTCTGTCTTCACTGTGGAAGAGGAGAAGTGTTTGCCCACTCCAGAAGCACCGATTTCGGGAGGGGGTTTGAAAGACCTGAATCAGATTGCGGTGACAAGAGAGGAAGTCCTCCGACTGATGGACAATTTAAAAACTAATAAATCACCAGGCCCAGATGGCATTCATCCGAGAGTTCTGAAAGAACTCAAATGTGAACTTGTGGATCTCCTGACAAAAATATGTAATCTTTCTTTAAAATCTGCCTCCATTCCTGAGGACTGGAAGGTAGCTAATGTCACTCCCATCTTTAAAAAGGGCTCCAGGGGAGATCCGGGAAATTACAGGCCAGTCAGTCTGACATCGATACCGGGTAAGTTGGTGGAAACTGTTATTAAGGAAAGAATTAGTAGGCACGTTGATGAACAAAAACTATTGAGGCAGACTCAGCATGGGTTCTGTAAGGGAAGATCTTGTCTCACTAACCTGTTAGTGTTTTTTGAGGGAGTGAACAAACATGTGGACAAGGGGGACCCAATAGATATTATTTACCTTGACTTCCAGAAAGCTTTTGATACAGTTCCTCATCAAAGGCTCCTAAGTAAGCTCAATAGTCATGGGATAAAAGGACAAGTCCTCTTGTGGATCAAAAACTGGCTTATAAATAGGAAACAGAGAGTGAGTATAAATGGGAAACTTTCTCAGTGGAGGGTGGTAAGCAGTGGGGTACCACAGAGATCAGTACTCGGTCCAATGCTTTTTAACTTGTTTATTAATGATTTGGAATTGGGAGTAAGCAGTGAAGTGGCTAAATTTGCAGATGACACGAAGTTGTTCTAGGTGGTGAAAACCAGGGAGGATTGTGAGGCACTCCAAAGGGATCTGTCGAGGATGGGTGAGTGGGCGTCAACGTGGCAAATGGGGTTCAGTGTGGCCAAGTGCAAAGTGATGCACATTGGAGCCAAAAATCCTAAATATAAATACACGTTGATGGGGTCTGAACTGGCAGAGACGGACCAAGAGAGAGATCTTGGAGTCGTAGTAGATAACTCAATGAAAATGTCTAGACAGTGTGTAGCTGCAATAAAGAAGGCCAACGCTGTGCTGGGGATTATTAGGAAGGGAATTGATAACAAATCAACCAGTATCATCATGCCCCTGTATAAGTCATTGGTGCGACCTCATTTGGAATACTGTGTACAGTTCTGGTCACCACATCTCAAAAAGGATATTGTAGCATTGGAAAAAGTGCAGAGAAGGGCAACTAGAATGATAAAAGGGTTGGAACACCTTCCCTATGAAGAAAGGTTAAAATGCTTGGGGCTCTTTAGCTTGGAGAAACGACGGCTGAGAGGTGACATGATCGAGGTTTATAAGATTATGAATGGGATTGAGCAGGTTGAGAAAGAAGTACTTTTCTCCCTTTCTCACAATACAAGAACTCGTGGGCACTCCATGAAATTGCTGAGCAGTCGGGTTAGAACAGATAAAAGGAAATACTTCTTCACCCAAAGAGTGATTAACATATGGAATTCACTGCCACAGGAGGTGGTGGCAGCTGCAAGCATGGACAGTTTCAAGAGGGAATTAGATAAACATATGGAGCAGAAGTCCATCAGTGGCTATTAGCCACAGGGTATAGATGGGAACTCTCAGTCTGGGGCAGGTGATGCACTCTATTCTTGGTGCTGGAGGGGGCAGCAGTGGGAGGGCTTCTGGTGCCCTGGCCCCACTGCTGGACCTCCTGATGGTAACTGGTATATTTTGGCCGCTGTGTGACAGAGTGTTGGACTAGATGGGCCATTGGCCTGATTCAACATTGGCTTCTCTTATGTTCTTAAGAACCTCAGGGAGGCCATACATGGGGCGTCCGCTGTCTCAGCCAAAGGCCTGGCAGAACAGCTCTGTCCTACAGGCCCTGCGGAATTGACGAAGATCTCACAGGGCCCTGATCTCCATGGGAAGCATGTTTCACCAGGTAGGGGCCAGGGTGGAAAAAGCCCTGGCCCTCGTTGAGGCAAGTGCACCCACATGGCATACCTTCGTTGCCAGCCCAGCCACTGCACGCTTCGCCTCTCCCGGCCCCGAGAGGGTGCTAAGGGTGGAGGTCAGGCTGCCCCTGGTGTGGCGATGTGGGAAGGGGTATTGGGTCTCCTCTGGAGGGAGAGAGCCAGACGCTCCACAGGGAAGGGCTGCCCTTGTGGGGGGAGGGAACCCCCCAATTTAATTAGCTGGTGGCCCCCCCAAGGCCCCCTCACACAAAATTCCCTAGCTACGGGCTGGTGGAGGACTGCTCTCTGTAGTCAGGATGGAGATCAGTTGTAATTCTTGAACAGTGGTACCCTTAAATGCATCTGATTAAGGAGGTTCTGCCTCTTGAAACTTTATGCTGGAATAAATTTTGTTAGTTTTTAAGGTGCTCCTGGATTCTGTCCCCCCCTTCTTTTTTGTCTGCTTAAATTGTAAGCTTTTGGGGTCAGAAACTGCCTCGCAGCTTGAGATACACGGTGCAGTGGTGAGATGCTCTCAGTTGGGGTCTCAGGGCTTCACTGTGACCGCCACAGTCATGCAAAAGAGCTGCCAAGCTGGGCAGGACTGATCAGTTGTTTTACCCATTGGTGCCTCTTTCTGTGTTTTTTCACGCCTTGGCAACACCGGAAAGGCTCTCCCTGGCCAGGTGGGTACTGTGCCCAAATCTTTGCATGCTCTGTTGCCTACTTTCTGCATCTAAATTTGGAGCTGGATGGGAGGAAGAGGTGGTTTGCCTGCAGCATGTAGTGCCTGCACTGTTCTACTGCTGTGACTATAAAATACAGTGAGACAAAGGTCCCATCGTGTTACCCAAGCAGGTGTACACGTGTCAGGGTTGTAATGCAAAGGCAAGAGCAAAGACATGTATTTTGAATACTTGGGATCTTAGCCTGTGTATATCAGATCCTGGGCTGGCTGCAGGGTTTTTAGCACGCTAGGCGAGGCGACCTTCTGGCGTGCCCCCACCCCACCCCAGTGTACCCACCAATTTTCAAACAGAAATGCATTTTAGGAAATAATAACAATAATTATAGTAAACATGAGCAATGGCTTTGGTTATGATGTGATATGCCAGGCATATCACATCATAACCAAAGCCAAATATATATTTCCAACTGCACAGAAACACTCAAGAACACACAATCACACAGATGTTCACAAGCACGGATCCCCCCCACATTGCCTAACTACTACTCAAAAGTCAACCGGGAAAATAGTAAAAACAAAAAAGCTAATAAGAGAGCCGCAGAAAGCCATTTTTAAAGACCTAATTTAAATTCTTGTACAGCACCGCTTCTCTAAACTTCTGTATTCAAGTTCCTGAACTGCCAAGTCTCTACTCTCGCTCTCTGACACACAAACACACACAGCCTTAACAAGTTGGGCCTGGGTTTTTCAGACCCAATTCACTTTCTTCACCATCACACAGCGACTGAGGAGGACATCATTTTAAAAGGGCGTGTGTGGGGGAAGAGGTCAACTGAGAAGCCACAAAGCCGCTGTCCCGCCAGGAGGAAGCCAGCCCAGACGGTGGAGAGGGGGGGCCAGCCAAGGGCAGGCGGCAGCAGAGAAGCCCAGAAGAGCCCCCAACACACCCACACAGCCCGAGGAAGAGCTGCTCTCATCTGCTGACCGGCTGGAGTCCTGCGTGCTACAAGGAAGGCCACAAGGCGGAGGCCCAGCTGCCCGCCCGGGGACGGGGATGAGGCTAGCAGAGGACGGGGGGGGCAGCCGCTCGGAGGAGGGGAACCGCGTGGCGTGGCCAGCCTCACTCCCCCAGCGGGCTCAATGGCGGGGTTGCCCCGCCCGTGGTTCTAACTCCTCAGTCAGGGGCCGCCCCCGGGCAGCTGCGGGGAGGGGGAGGATGAGGAGGAGGGAAGTCTCCTGGCCCACCCACCCTGGAAGGAGCCCCCCCCCCGCAGTGCCTCTCCGCCTCCCCAGGCCCAGGGAACAGCGCCGGAGGTCTCCGCCCCGAGGAAGGAAGGCACTGCTGCTGCTGCTGCACCATGGGGGTGGGGGGGGATTCAGATCAAAACTCAGGAAAATGAGGGGGGAAAGTCTCTTAAACAGAAGGGGATTTTGTAAATGGAAAAGAAACCAGATTGATTTATGCAATACAGTAAAACAAACTGAGAGTTGCCAAATGGAAACCCCCCCCACACACACACACAAAGCAGCAAATAAAGCACGAAGACCTTTCCCTAGAGAACCTGCCTGCCTAAAAGGGGAAATAAACTTATAAATGACAAGGAAACACAGGAGCTTGTGGGGGGGGGGGTGTTGTGTCCGCAGACCACCACTAGGGCACAGCAGTTTACACACGGAGCTTGGCTCTGAGAGAACCATGGGGACGAGGATCCTGAGACTCCTAGTCAGCACCTATGGGAACCGTGGCGGGAAATTCAAGCCTGCCAAAGGGACCTGTGGGGGGCACCCGGGGATTGTACATAGTTGGTTGCTTGACCCGTTGGTGTGTTCTTGTGTTGTGTACAGTAAAGTATGAGCTGCAAATCACTCAGTGTCTGTTCTCCTTATGCGTCGAACCCACTACACAACAGGGAGAAGGGGCGGGGTTGTCCTTAGCCGCAAAGAAGCCGCTTGGGGAGCTGAAACTGACCCGGTTGGGGAGGGAGACGCCCTGCGAGGTCTGTGGAGAAGAGTTGAGGTTGGAGAGGTGAGGGGGTCAACCATAAGGCCGGGGGACGTAGTAATTCCAAAACCAGCTAAAAAATTGGGGCCAAAGGGATAACTTTTAATACTTCTTTATCTGGGATGGGGAGGGGAAGAAGTGTGGGCTTCAGAATGCTGGGATAATAAAAATGCCGTCTTTCAAAGACAAGCCAGCCTGAAAAGACATCTTTTGTCTCTATATGGTAGGGGGAGTTTTCCTTTTGGCATGGGAAGTGTCAAAAAACTTCCCTCAGGGAGACTGAGAAGTTAGATCTGTGGCCTGGTACTTACCTGTGCAGTCATTGTGAGTAAATTGCTGGAATCAGCCCATTGTTTTGGACATCTGGGTTGCTGGTTGTTGTTGTTGTTGAGTCGCACAGTCGAGTCCGACTCTTCGCGACCCCATGGACCAGATCACGCCAGGCCCTCCTGTCTTCCGCTGTCCTCTGAAGTTTGCTCAATTTCATGTTCGTTGCATCGATGGTTGACATTTGGGTTGTTACTAGAGATCAGATTATCTGGGAGGAGGCTTCAGGGTCTCTGGGGGAAATGGCCTTTGACGGAATCCCTTTCAGAGTGGGCTTTTACATGGTTGATGGAGGAGCTGCCCTGCATCCTTGCCCTTATTTGGCCTGCCTCACTATCCTTTGATGTCACTCAAATTCAGGCTCCTTTCATCAATCCTCCCACTCCCCTGACTCTTTCTGTGTACTTTGCCAGTTTAAGAAATTGCAAGTACAGAAGGGCCTTTACCTAAGGCACACTTAGATATTTTACCACTCACAGTCTTAAAAGGCCATTTTAATGGAATACCATATAGGAAAAGGGGGAGCTGCGGTGGCTCAAGTGGTTAAGATGCTGAACTGCAGGCTGTGGAAGGTCAGTAGTTCAGCAGTTCGAGACCCGGGTGCCGCATGATGGGGTGAGCTCCTGTCTCTAGTTCCAGCTCCTGCCAACCTAGCAGTTCGAAAGCAAGAAATTGCAAGTAGATAAATAGGTACCACTTTGGTGGGAAGGTAACAGCGTTCCGTGCACCTTGGTGTTTAGTCATGCCGGCCACATGACCACGGAAATGTCTTCGGACAGCGCTGGCTCTTCGGCTTTGAAACGGAGATGAGCACCGCAACCCTAGAGTCGGATGCGACTGGCTTTCGAGCAAGGGAACCTTTACCTTTACTATATAGGAAAAGAGTCTGCTCCTGTGATCAAAAGTCTATGGGGGATCTATCCCATGTCACATTTCAATGTACAAGATATGAGGGTGAATGTAATAGATTTTTGTTGACCATAATATCCAGTTTCCCAGGAAGGTCAGATTAGGAGAAATTAGTGATTTTACTGACAGATGGATATTACTCTCCAAATGGCCAGGTTTGCTGCTGCCGTTATGAAGGAGAAAAAGATGATGGGGCATGCTGACCATAGGATGTCTGACCTGTGACAGCTTCACTCTGGGTCAAACGTTGTCATCTTTTATTTGTCTCTGGATTGGAAGGTCTTTCTCTCTCACTTTTAGATAGACAATTTTAACCATGGTTTTGTATTTGCATTTTAATACTAATTGGAAAAATTTTCATTTTTAAATTATGTTGTTTGTCCTTTTAGTTTTATCTTGGTGGAATCTCCGCCTTATTCTGTACTGTTGCTGTGGCTTTTCTTTGCTAATGCAATAAAGACTGATGATTGATTGATTGACAGTTCTAGGCCAGCACTGCGGTGCATGCATGTGCAAAAGAGTGAACAAACCAAGGCAGAAATGGGGGTCTCGGGCCTGGCTGACTGGCTCTTCTTTCTCCCTCACTCAGTGAGCTCCTGCAGGACCTGGACAGCTGTTACAATGACCCTGTGGCCGTTGCAAGGTGCTTTGTGGACAGGGTAAGGAGATGAGGAGCTTCGTGCTGGCTGATTTGGGTTGGTGGTGGTTGATTGAATGTCACGGCTGGTACTGTTTTGTGAGCCCTTTGCCACCCATATGTGGGTGCTTCCACTGAAGAGGTCAGGGCGTCATCCACCAATATATAGGATGAAGTCTTGAAGTATATCTGAAGGCACATGATGCAGCAGTCTTGCTGAAACCAAGGAGTTTTGGGTTTGGATGGTACCTAGATGGGGCTGTCGGGGAATCCAGTGTATTCTATCATGAGGGGACAGGTGGTATATAAATGTACTGAATACACTTTTAGGGAACAGGTTTTGACAGCTGAGTATTCATCAGTGTTCTTCCTATATTCCCTCTTTCTTCAACAGAGCCAAGACTTTGATATCTACACTCAGTACTGCAACAACTACCCAAAGTGAGTATCCTTTGTAGTGTAAGAAAGCAATAATGATCTCATGGTGCTGTGGGATAATGCATTCTCCCCTAATAACAGAATTGTCTTCAACTCAAGAATTTCTGGCCAGCCTCTCTCTGGGTTTGGATGTAACTGCTACCCATGTTTTGTTCCTATACAGCTAAGCCTGGGGGAACCCTCAGATTTCTTTCCCCCACGCAACCAGAAAATTAGATATTTCGGGGTTTATGACAAATTACAGTTTGCTGTTGCATCCAAACTAGCAAACTGTGGTATGCCCTTGCCCTACAAACCATGGTTTTTGCCTAATCTGAAATCTTGGTCTTCAGGGAAAACATTGCCAGTTCAAACATAATGGCAAGCTATGATCTGTCATGAAAGCAGAACTTTCTTGTTACTTTGAGAATCCTGGGTAAATCAGTTCTCAACACCACTTACTTTGAAGAAGGTTTAGTTTATTGAGATGTTGAAGAATACCATACTGAACACGAGCTTTGTTAGGACTGAAGGTGAAAGCGCGGAGATTGCAGACCTATTGTGTTCAAGCAAAGGCACTAAAGATCAGGACCCAGTCACCCTACGGCATTTGCCCTTATGAAACTCACACTTGGAGAGCTTTACAAAGAGCCAGTGCTTGTAAAGGGTTTGGAGCACCTCCCTGACCAACTTTACATGTGAGTCTTTTATCTTTGTAAGCTGCCCTGAGCCCACTTTCAGGGAGGGTGGGCTATAAATCAAAATAATAAATAAATAAATAAATCTTTCAAAGCAAGATATCATTCAGATAAATAAATGCTCATGTAACACTTCATTGATTAAGTTCATAAAAACCCTGGGGGCCCCTGCTAACCCAAATGGCATCACCAGGTATTCAAACTGTCCAAACGGGGTATTGAAAGCTGTTTTGTGCTCATCCCCCTCCTGAATGTGCACTCTGAAATAAGCATCTCGCAAGTCAAGTTTGGTGAAAACGCGCCCCTGGGAAGCTTCCGCCAGGAGGTCTTTGATGAGTGGGAAGGGGTAGGCATTGCACATAGACACTGCGATTAAGCCCCATTAGTCTGTGCACAGAAGAGGACGGGGGCAGCAAAGGGGAGGCGGCCGGGGGATGAAACCCCAAGCAAGGTTCTTTTTTTTTTTTATTAGCAAAACTCTCCTAAAAAGGAGAGAATTTTATTCTTTTTATAAGCAAGGTTCTTATGTATAAATCTGTGCAGCTCCTCTTTCTCAGCTGGGCTCATTGTGTACAACTTCTTTTTGGGCATTTTGTGCCCTGGCAAAATCTCTATAGCACAGTCCAACTTTTGGTGGTGGGGCGGGAGCTCGTCTGACTCCTCCTCTTCAAATACTCTAGCCAAGTCTTTGTACTCAGGAGGGATGAGATCGTGCTCCCCCTGCGCCAAGCAAACAGAGGAACTGTGGAACGGGAACTGGTGCCTCCCCCCCACTCAGGATTCCGCCCATGAGCTTTGCATCGGGGGTCTGGGAAGCACAGGGCCCCTCCACTCCACTGAACGTATGGATCATGATTTGGAGCCAGGGGTTGCCTAGCACCAGTGAGAATTTTGCAGCAGGGTTAATAACGAATGAGGCTTGCTCCCAATGGGGCCCCATCACCATGGGCATGGTTTGCTACTCGCACGCCTCCTTCATTGGGCACTCATCCATCTGGGCGAAAATTATAGGTTCTGGCAATACTTGGACAGGTCCCCCTAGTCCAGTGACTAATGCTGGACTGATTATGGCCTGGAATCAACTGAGAGATCGAGGCCTGGGCCAAGCACTGTCAGGTCTGCCGGGAGACCTGACCAGAGCCCTCCCCAAGCTCACATACAGCAGTGGGAGTCCACCTACACCCCAAGATCCTGGGTGTACCTGGACTTTGCTGGCCCCTTCCAGGGCCAGATATTCTTCGTATTGGTGGACTCCTACACCAAATGGCTGGAGGTCATTCCTGTTGCCTCCACCTCGTCCCAGGCAGCCATTCGGACCTTCACCCAGACTTCACCCGGAGGTTGCAGATATATTGTGTTCAAGCCAAGGCACTAAAGATCAGGACCCAATCACCCCACGGCATTTGCTCGCCAGAAACAATGGTCAGCTACCCCCCCCCACTAAGCACGTACCCCTCCTCAGAAATAAAGCAAGACAACAGGTCTCTGAGACACATCAAAGCATTTAGGAAAAGGAAAGCATTTGGTTTTCACACCCCTCTTCCCCTCCTCCTTCCTCTCTGGCAGGCGAACTAAAAAAGGCATACTGAGCCTGATGGGGGGATAGAGCAAAAAGATATCATAAGCCTGGGGATCTCCCCCCCCTTCCCCAGTTTGTTGAGATAATGACAAGTTCACACTTGGATCTGAACCAAGCAAAGGGAGGGCTTCTAGTGTCCTGGCCCCACTGCTGGACCTCCTGAGGGCACCTGGTATTTTTGGCTACTGCATGACAGAGTGTTGGACTAGATGGGCCATTGGCCTGATCCAACATTGGCTTCTCTTATGTTCTTATCATAGCTGAGTGAAGGTTAGTTGCCAGGCCTGTATTATTGTCTCTGATGCAGAACCTCAGATCCTCAGATTTTGCTTAATGCTAGTCGTATCAAGAGGAAAGGAATTATGCATGGTAATGAAGGTACACTCCCGTTCTTACATGCCCAAGAAAATGCTGATTGCCACTTTGGGGTCAGGAAGCAATTTTTCTCCAGGCCAGTTTGGTCAGAGATCCTGGAGGTTTTTTGTCATCTTCTGGCCATGGAACAGCGGTCACTGCAGGTGTGGAGGGAGAGGTATTTGTGAATTTCCTGCCTTGTACAGGGGGTTGGACTAGATGACCCTGGAGGTCCCTTCCAACTCTTTGATTTTGTGATTCCTATCCGCAGGAAGCCCTGTTCAGTGTTCCTCCTCTCCTTCCCACTCCCACACAATTTCAGGAGGTGTTGCTCAAATGTTTTCATGCATCTTCACTCTCCTGGGCTTAGAATGGTGCTTTTATTGCTTGATTTACAGCAAAAGCTAGCACTTAGAATTTTGCCAAGATTGGAATCTCTGTATAGTCATGAACACACTGTATAGTTTTAAGGCACACTGCCATCTGTTGGACTCTTTTGCCATTTGCACAATGGAAAGGCTGCCCCCATCTCATTGGGATGTGTAGATGATTGAGGTGTGTGGGTTATGAAATGCTAAACGTGCCGTAGAATGTATACATCCTTGAAGAAAGTACTTTGCAAAGTGTTTCTAGACTAAAACTAGCTCACAATAACAGCTTCTTATAAAGCACTGGAGGGATGGCTGCACTGAGGAGTAGAGAGCTTTTTCTTGCAACACACTGGATCTCCTAATCTCCTGTACTTGGTAATGGGAAATCTCTGCAGGAGGGAAAGGATGTGCCACATTGCTGTGCTGCCTTTCTCTCTTAGTCTGCTCAGCTTCCTTGTTTCAGATTCTTGCATCGCAGGTCCCTTCTGTAGGGTACTGGAATCGGTGCTTGTCAGTCCTTCCTTTGTCGGTGTGTGAGATGTTGGGGTGTTTTGAATCTGGCACCTTTAACAGAGTCTGGTTCTGGCCTTTCAGCTCTGTGGCAGCTCTAACCGAATGCATGAGGAATAAACAACTGGCTAAATTCTTTCGTGAGAGGCAAGAACAAATCCGTCACTCATTGCCTCTTGGTTCCTACCTCCTGAAGCCTGTCCAGCGCATCCTGAAGTATCACCTTCTTCTCCAGGTAACCTGCGTGATGACTCTGGGTTGCTTGCGTTCTCCAAGTCTGTGATGTTGGGATCTTGGGGGCGGTATGGCTTCATTCTGAAAAATGAATATTTGTTTTATTTTATAATATGCACATTCCTCCTGAAATGCAGTAGCGCACAGATTTAGGATCTAGGGGAAAAAATCACCTTCCAGAGAGAAGGAAAAATTGTAAAGTATATTTTGGCATAACTTGGGAGTTTATGTAGGCGTTATAGTTTTGTGGGCATGGGAATTGCTTTTGCCTGTGTCTGCTGCCTATGGGCAAATATATTGTGGGAATTAGTTACACAAGAATCTGATTTCCCATCAGGTCTGCTCCTTCAGAATCAGTCTTAAAAGCCATGCTGCTGTTAGGGAGCTGAAACTGCATGTTCTTCCCTAAAAAAAAAAAGAGTTGTGTTTTATTTTTAAATAAAATCATTAGCTCAAAGAAGTTCTCTGTTCTGCTGGCAAAAGATCTGATGTCCGACCAATAATATTTCATTGCACTATAAGAAAACAATTCTCAGAGAACTTTCTTAGCAGAAGTTGCTGCTGTGTTCAGCTAATGAGGCCTTAACTCTCCGAGAGCTGGATTCAGTGTAGATCTCTAGACTGAGTGTAACTAAAATCATTTTTCATGTCAGGGTGGCAGTCGAGCAGAACCCCTGCACTCCAGGCTGTCGAATGAAGCAACGTAAAGTCATTCTGGAGAGAGGCTTTCTGGCATCCATTCAGTGGCCACTGCTGTGTAAATTCAGGGCTCAACCTGATCTGCACACTTTTGACTAATGATCTGATATAAAGGCAGTATAAACCTTTGGACGTAACAGCAGAGAAGTTTGTGTTGAATTGCAGACAGGCTGTAAAATGGAATATAGTGTCTTCTGCAGTCTCCAGAGATCAGTGAGCTACGGACAAGGATTCTTAATGGGTGAAAGGAGTGTTGGAGGGACTCACGGCTTCTGAGTCTCTCTCTTTTTTGGTTCTAGGAAATAGCAAAACATTTTGACTTGGAACAGGACGGCTATGAAGTGGTAGAAGAGGCAATTGACACCATGACGTGTGTGGCCTGGTACATCAATGACATGAAAAGGAAGCATGAGCATGCGGTGCGATTACAGGTAACTGGGAAGGAGCATGCTGCCCTGGGCAGAACCCACTGTGAACCCACTCAAGCATGAGTGATTAATGGTTGTAGTAATACCCACTCAGACATAGTACATGGGCTGATAATTCTGATGCCACCATAAGTCAGACCATTGGGGTCTCCGTGATCAGTATTGTCTAATATGATTGACAGCAGATCTCCAGCAGGCAGAGCAACAATGTTCCCTCTAAGCTGTGGAGTCCTGTGAGCAAAAATTCTGCTTTCTGAGTTACTGGCATTAAAGTTGTGAGCAGGTGATTTGGCTACTGCATAAATTAGTTTGCTCTGGAGCCATCCTTCCTGAGCTAAGACAAAAATGTATGAGCCAGAGGCTAAAAAACTGTGAGCTAGCTCACACTAACTCAGCTTAGAGGGAACACTGGGCAGAGGTCTTTCTTATCACCTCCTACCTGATTCTTTTAACTAGAGATGCCAGGGATTGAACCTAGGACCTTCTGCATGGAAAGCCGATGTCATGCCACTGAGCCACAGCCTAATCCATGCAAGAAATTCTGAGTACCTTAGACAATTTAACGCTGAATGAAACTGACATGTAAAACTCAGTGGCTGGCAGGTTTGACCCAGGTTCAGATCCCCACTCTGCCAATGGAAGTTTGTTGGGTCACATTGGGAGGTGTTATAAGCCACTCTGGATTCTCAACAGAGAGAAAAGTGGGGTATATATATCTACACCCCACTTACGTAGTTTCTTAGAAGTGAGGTAAAGGCTTTCTACACAGAAAGGTCCTGTCATTGATCGCTGACAAGCCCTAGGATTGGGCCCTAATACTGAAAATGGGTTCTATGTTTCTGCCTTATCTAAAGTAAGCTGTGGAAATGCCCTCCTGAAAGTACCCCAGTGGTTCTAAGGAGAGCGCCTGTTCTCTCACATATCCTCAAATTTTTCATAGCTCATTCTACCCATCTCACTTTCCCTTTTTTACATCTCATTATTCCATGTTCTGTTTTTATTATGCTGTCTCGCGCACGATCTTGTTAGGGCATCACCCTTAGCATGAGTGCCAGGGAGAAGTGTTAGGGCAACTAATGGCAAATTACCTGACCTTGGGATTTAAAATTTTGCTGTTCTTGAAGTTCTGGTAGTGTATGTTGATTTTTTTTGTAGGGTATGAGCTTGGTGTTCACCTGTGTTTTTCAGCCAGGACTGGTCACCAGGTGGGAGGGCTTCCTGTTAAAATAGGAGGCAGCTTTGCAAATGACTCACGGTAATTTTGTCTGGTGCAGTCAATTCTTTGAAGGCAGAAGCAGGATGATGCATACAGGCGGGTGACTAAATTTGGGCTAGTAAAAAAGGGCAGATTACTAAAGATGAAGGATCAACATTTCTAAAATGCATTCAGCATTGTGGAGAGCAGCCCCCACCCCCACCCCCTGTGGCAGTTTAGGAGATCCTGTATGAAGCAGGAGCTTCACTCTTGGTTCTCTTGCCAAAGTCTGCAGAGGCTCCAGGCCTCAAGTTGGCAAGGAACAGCTTATTTACTTTAGCAGGACCCAAAACACTCTGTTCTTTAAAGGCTCACCTCTTCAGTTTCTGGTTTGGCTCTCAGGGAGGGGAGGGAGGTACCGTACTTCAGCTTTTAGAAGGCTTGACAAAATTTATTGAAGATTATTCAAAGAAAATAACAAATCACTGTATGGTGACAGTGCGAAGACAAACATACCAACATCCACAAAATTTCATGCTCTCAGACCCACATGATCTGGAAGGTGAGTGTTAACTCACCTGTTGCATTGGGCTTGGTTGCAAATTCTGCGGGGACTGAGGAACTATGATGGGAGATGCACGAAATGATGCTGGACCTCCCCAGGCTCATCGCCATGGCCATTCAACATGAGATGCATGGCAGAGCCCTAGATGGGGGGTGGGGAGACCAGACCAAGGACAGCCAACTCTGCAGCTACATCCCACAGCTCCGGCTCAAGTACCCCTGGTACAAGTCCCACCAGAACAAGCCCCGCTGGGACAAGTCCCTCCAGGGGTACCTCCTGGGGACCCCCCGCTCCAGCCATCCCACTGCTGAGACCAAATTGGTACTGGGAGCTGCCAGATGCCATGTTCAATGGCAGCCCAGAGAAGTTGGCGTTCTTCCTGCTGCAAACATGCAAGTTCATCTGGGACTAGGGCCCCACCTTCATTTCAGATGAACAACGAGTGGACTACATCGGCTCATGCCTGAGGGAACAGGCAGCTGACTGGTTTGTGGGCCTTCACAATATTCAGGGCCATGAGCTACGCAATGTCAATGCTTTCATATGGGCATTGAGGAGGCAGTTTGAAGACCCTATAGAATTGGAGAAAGCCTGAACCAAACTGCGCTACCTCTGCCAGGGCAACCAGTCGGTGAGAGAGCATTCTGACGAGTTCAAGATGTACACTGCCAAGTTGTGGGGGTGGCCCAAAGAAGTACTAATTGAGTACTACTGAGCAGGGCTGAAACATACCCTACTGGTACAGGTCTTGGGCCATGGAAGCCCCCTGACCTCAGTGGTTGGAGCAGAAAAGCCAGCGAGGCTGAGAACAGAGCCATCCTAATTAAGCTGTGCCAACCGAAGGGGGTTCCCAAAGCTCTGGGACCCGACACAAGAGGACAGCAGGTCGAACCTTGGGATTCGGGGTGGGACCAGAGGATGAGACAAGGAGTGTGCCTGTGATGTGGTAAGCTGGACCATTTCGCCACCAACTGCTCAACCGACCTCACCCCTAAAGAGAGAAGACCTCCAGAGCAGCGCAGTTTGGGGGCCCAGGGTAAGCCTGGGACAACATGCGGCAAGCAACTGAGAGCTCTCCAGGCTGATGTGGGGGAGAGCCCAGACAGAGCTTCTTCAAGCGGAGAGGAAGTAACCCAGCCTCAAGGAAAAGGTTGGGACCTGCTGTGAAGGGCACAACCTGGTAGGTCCGAAAGCAACCCATGCCAAAATCAGTGAGAACCACCACCCCCTTTTATTTTTTGTGACTGTGACTGTAGTAAATTTCGAATTAGGCTCCCAGGTGAGGGTGAGGGCACTACTCAATTTGGGGTGTGCTCAAACCCTGCCATAGTCACACGGCTGGGGGTACCAGTGCAAGCCCTTCTCAAACCTTTAATATTTACCCAGGTGGATGGCCCCCCCCATTGAGGAGGCTTGCAAGTACCAAATGGTGCCAGTGATCATGGGGATGGGGTCCCATTGGGAACAATGGGCTTTTGTAGTTAACCTGATGGCCTGGTTTTTGATGGTTTTGGAGAACCCTTGGTTATGAGACCATGATCCTTATGTGCATCAGAGTGCCGGCATGTTACACTTCCCTGACCCCAGATGTAAGGACCATGAATAGAGGGCTGAGTGGGGAGACACTCCACCCTGCGAGCCAGAACAGGTGTGCCTTGCCCAAGAAGAACTTGACTCCATCCCTCAGGAGTATAGAGACCTGGCCTGAGTGTTTGGAGAAGCTGAAGTGGACGAGCTTCCCCCCACCATAAATCAGACTGTGCAATAGAATTCTTGCCAGGTCACAGTATGCCCAAAGGGAAGTTGTACGCAATGAGCCCGACAGAGAAAGAGAAGCTGTGCAAATTTATTGAGAAAAACTTGGTGCGGGGATTTATTTGACCAGCTTCCTCCCCGTTTGCTGCCCCTATCCTGTTCCGGAGAAAGAAGGACAGAGGCCTATGGCTGTGTACGGACTATCAAGGGCTCAACGCCATGTCCATGTCCAATGCATACCCTCTCCCATTTATCAAGGATCTCCTGGCTGAGGCGTCCCAGGGGAAATTTTTTACCAAATTGGATTTGCAGAACACCTACTTTCGTGTATGAATTAGGGAGGGGGACAAGCACAAGACAGCTTTTAAAACACCATTGGGCCAGTTCGAATACCTGGTGATGCTGTTTGGGATTGCTGGGGTCCTGGGGGCCTTCATGAACTTAATAAATGAAGTGTTGCCCGAGCATTTATTCAAGGGGGTGCTGGTTTATCTTGATGATATCCTGATTTATTCTCATGATAAGGACTCCCACGTGACTTTGATGAGGGAGGTTCCAAAGACTTTATACGAGCACAAACTTTTTGCCAAGTTGTCTAAGTGTGAATTCCACAAGGAGGAGGTGGATTTCTTGGGATATCGGATGTCAGGGCAAGGGCTGGGGATGGACCCCACAAAGTAAGGGATGTGCTGGGTTGGGAACCCCCACGCACATGGTGGCAGCTACAGAGCTTGGGGTTTGCAAATTTCTACCACTCTTTCATCCCAAACTTTGCTCAAGTCAGCCTCCCCTTAATGGACTTGTTGAAAACTAAAGGGAAGGGGCAGCAAAGTATCAAGCCGAATGCTAAATTGGAATGGACTCCAGAGTGTCAGCAGGCTTTTGAGACATTCAAAGACTTATTCACTTCCAAGCCCATTTTACATCACCTGAATGAAAATAAGCCTTTCGGGGTCCAGGTTAATGCCTTGGATGTAGCCATGGGGGGAGGAGGGAATACTCCAAAAGGGGAAGATGGCAAGCTCCACCCCCTTGTTTATGTCTCCAAAAAGTTTCCACCTACAGAGTGCAACTGGGCTGTTTGGGACAAAGAGGCAGTGGTTATCAAACTTGCCTTGTCCACCTGGCGTCACTGGTTGGAGGGGGCCAGGGTGCTGTTCGAGGTCTGGACTGACCATAAAAACCTTGAAGCGCTGCACACCGCCTCAGTGCTAAGCAACTCAGATGTGCAGAGTTTTTCTCTAAGTTTCATTTCACCCTCCAGCACCTCCCCGGAAAACCAAACTTCCTTGCTGATGCCCTGTCCTGCCTACCCCAACATGCAAGTCAGAGGGAGGAGGTAGTAGACTCTTATGTTCACACCCTCCCAGTTGGGAAGGGCGGTAACAACTTGTAGCCGTGCAAAGGGGGGGCAACCCACTAGCGATGATCCATGGGCTTGTAAATTCAAAGCCGCCCTTTCTGATGCTGACCGTAAGGTGATCTCTAAGGAGCCTCCTCTCCAGCAAAGGGACAATGGTTGTTAGTACCAAAGTAGTCTCTATGTGCCCATCTCATTGCAGGGAGAGGTCCTCCACTTTGGCCATGAATCAAAATTAGCTGGGCACTATGGCTGTTTAAAAACCCTACACTTAATCCAGAGACAGTTTTGGTGGCCTCATATGTGGGCGGATATATCCCAGTATGTGGGGTCATGTCAAACTTGTTTGATGGGTGTCACACGAGTCACTCAATTCCAGCAATTCCTCCACCTCTGATGGTGGATGGTGAGCCCCACCAAGAAGTTGAAGACATTTTGGACTCTAAGTTTAAACATGGTCGCTTACACTATCTGATTAAATGCCTGGATTTTGACCCCTCCCATAACGAGTGAGTGCGCAGTGATCATGTTAATGCCCCTCGTCTTGTGCATGCCTTCCACAAACGCAGGGCTTTTTTTGCGGAACAAGCACAGCAGGAACTCATTAGCATATTAGGCCACACCCCTGACTGCACAGCTAATTAGTATATTAGGCCACACCCCCATGTTACCAGAAGTGTGGTCATCCAGCCACACCCACCTCTTGCTTCTTATTCTGTTTACCTTGTTTGTTGTCAAAACCCAGGGCTTTTTTGTAGCAGGAACTCCTTTGCATGTTAGGCCACACACCCCTCATGTAGTCAATCCTAATGACTTTCTGCTGTTGGGTGTGGCCTGTTATGCTAATGAGTTCTTGCTGGGTGTGGCCAACTCAGGAGCCAGCCGGAACTCCGTTCCTGTGTGTTCCTGCCCAAAAATAGCCTTGCACAAATTGTACCCTCACAAACTGGCGGGGTAGGGTCTTGGGTGGGGGGCAGAATGTCAACTCACCTGTTGCATCAGGCTTGGTTGCCATGGGTAAGAGGATGAAGCCTGGAATGTTCACTTTCTTTTTTGCTTGCTTTGCCCTCTCCTATCTCCCTAGAAGTAGATATGTGGTCTTGAGCTCCTGGTGCCAATTTTCTCTTGGGAATAATGAACTGTTACATTCTGGAGGGCTCTTACCTTGGTGTGATTGGCTCTAGGCTAATCTGATTCTCTGCCCGTAACTACAGTGGGGCCTCCCTGGGCCTGGCCCCCTGACTTACCACCAGGTCCCCCTGACTTCCCATCCCACCCAGGCCCCCCAACTTTCAGTTTTTTATTTTATTAATAGTGCTTGCTTGGGGTGTGGGAGGGGTGCCCCCCGACTTAAAGGCCCCCCGAATTAAAAAATCCTGGCTACGGGCCTGCTCTGAATGACTGTTATGGGGAACTGATTGCTCCAGGGTTCTGACAGAGAGTTGATACCGTTCTAAAGAAAGGTGTCTGATATTAAATGACCTGCCAGCCAATCAAGGCAGAATAACTAATTATTATTTGCAGGTGTGGAACACTTAAAGAAAAAACACCAAGGTATTCAACTAGAACAGTTCACAGCAGGCCCGTAGCCAGGGTTTTTAAATTTGAGGGGCCTTTAAATAAGTCAAGGGGCACCCTGCACACACACCCAAGAGAGCGCCTGGGCTAGATGGGAAGTCAGGGGGCCGGGCCCCAAGATGCCCCACTGTAGAAGAAGAAGAAGAAGAGATTGGATTTATACCCCACCCTTCACTGCCCAAAAGCGTCTCAGAGTGGCTTACAAACTCCTTTCCCTTCCCCTCCCCACAACAGACACCCTGTGAGGTAGGTGGGGCTGAGAGAACGTCTGACAGAAACTGTCCTTGAGAGAACAGCTGTGCCAAGGTCACATCAGCAGGTGCAAGTGGAGGAATGGGGAATCAAATCCGGTTCTCCCAGATAAGAGTCCACGCACTTAACCACTACACCAAACTGGCTCTCACAGGCCTGGTTCACAAATGTTAGATTAGCACTCTTTTACAGGGGTCAAGCTGGAACAACTTACAATCATTTAAAAGGAAAAGGAAAATACCACATACTGCTTTCATACAGATCCTGAGATCTGTTACTCCATTTATAGCTCAAATTGTGGTCTGTGAGAGCTGCGCAGCAAAGATTTTGCTCGGTTTAGGCTGGATTCAGGAGTTGCTGGAAGAACATCCTGGGGTGATGATTCAGGGTCTGTATTATGTTTTTAAGCTGGATGCAAAGAGTATGTGGCAGGAAAGAGGACGTTTTGGGCCTCTTTAATCCAGTCTCAAACTGCACAATGAGGTTGAATCATCCCTTCTTCCCTGTTTCATATAGAAAATTTCAAGCAGGACAAGTACTGAAACGATCTAAGCTTCCTTTCTATGACTTTGAGGGTGTGGGGAGACTCTATAGGAAAGCAAAAAAACCTTTGGATCGTTTTTAGTTAACATCAGAAGTTTATTTTTAAAACTCCGGAGAGATCTGAAGAATATTTGAAATGCTTGTAAGGGCAAAATGTAGCATGTATCTTGGATATTATGTATCCTCAATGTTTTGAAGTGAATTTATAATGTATGCTAAACATGCAGTGTCTTTAAGAAGACATAGTAGTGCAATATCTCAGTGTTACAATGTTTAGGGGACTTGTTCAGAGATGCTAGGGTTCCATCACAGAACAGGCGCTTGGTTTGATACAGGCATTTTTTTAAACTCTAGGAGCCCTTTCAAGTCATCCAAAGAAAGAGTATGATAATAGCCTTCTCTCTGACTGTTCCTTTCTACTGATTACAGGAAATTCAGTCTTTGCTAATTAACTGGAAAGGCCCAGACTTGACGACGTATGGGGAGTTAGTCTTGGAGGGCACCTTCCGTGTTCATCGGGTCAAGAATGAGAGAACTTTCTTCTTGTTTGACAAAATCTTGCTGATAACAAAGAAACGGGGTGATCACTACGTGTACAAGAACCACATTCCAGTAAGTGAGCTCAATTGTTGTGGTTGTTTCATATAGGTAAGAGGTCCATCTATTATTCCTTCTGACTTCCTTTTTGAGAGGCAAGTATTTAATGTCCCAGAACATGGTTCATTCTCTGTCCCACATGATCTCATACATGGCAGTTTAAACTGTGAATTTATAGTCTGGTCTAGAGGACCTCTGTGCAAACATGGCTGCATGCCTCTAATTTCTTCCTACAAGTGCTTCCGTTTCCCTCACAATCGTTTTCATCTCCGGCAGTGAACAGGCACAAAGGGGTCCTTTTTCTGTGAGTACGTATCTAAAAATCATTTAATGTGAATTTGTTACACTTAAGAAAGCACTGTATACAATTGCATGGTAAAGGAATTGGGGTTTTTTGCACTTACGAATGCAAAAACAAGGGGCAGTAGATCTTCCAGACTGATTAATCGGAACTACAAGGGTATTAGTGAGTGCATGAAAGTCCTACTCCTTCCACATACCCCTCCGATTTTGGTTCAACAGACAATTGCAACAATTGCAACAGAATCAATTGCAGTGGAGTCTGATGAGCAAAGAAATTGTTAGAATGCAGAAACTATGTCCAAACATGCCCCAAATTCATCCCAGGCCTATTGATATTCTTTTCTGCACCCTCTCCCCAAGCTTCCCTTCATCTTTCTGTCCCATCAAATCACTGTATATTTACTCGGGGACTCTGTATTGGATGGAAAGTGGGTATAGAAATACTTTAAATAAATACAGTAAATTTATTCTATCTGTAGTCCATCCCATACTAAAAGCCAAACCTTAGGCAGCAGCATGTTTTTTTTAAAACTATACAAATAATAAAACACAGCCCTGTATCAGACAGTCTTTGGCCCCAACACCAGCTACCCAACCAAAGTCTGAAGCTCTTAATGCCATTGTGGGAAGCTTCTCTGTGCAAGTGCACCCCTTCAGACTTGGTTCACCCTGAACAGCCCAAACGGTGCTCAGATGCTAAGTCCAGGAGAGTGTTTTTTGTGTTGTTTTTGTTTGGGGGACTGTAATGGACTTGCTGCGTTAATGTCTTGTACAGTGCTCTTCTTTGATGCTGATCGAGAGCACCCGAGATTCGCTCTGCTTCACTGTCACCCATTACAAGCACAGCAAGCAGCAGTACAACATCCAGGTGAGTTGAGGAGCCATTAGCATTTCCAAGTGGGCTGAAAGTGGCTCTTTGCCAGGATGCAGAGGAGGAGTCAGAATGGGGCCACAGTGCCGAGTCAGAAGGGGTCTGGTGATAAGAGTGCTAAGCAGAGATCATAGAGGGTGTCCTGGGTTGGGATGGAGAAGGGAGGGTGGTAGCAGGCAGGTTCGGGAAAGGGCTGTGGTGTCTGTGGGGAGGGAAGTCAGGGTGGTTTAGTCCGATCTTGAAAGCTAAGGAGGGTGACTCAGGACTTGGAAGGGGGGCCACCAAGAAACACTCTGCAGAGGAAGGCGGTGGCAAAACCACCTCTGCTTCTCACTTGCCCTGGAAGCCCCTTGCGGGGGTTGCTAGAAGTTGGCTGCAACTTGACAGCACTTTACACACACACACACACACACACTATGGGCATTTGAGAGAGCAGTGGGACTCACAAAGGCTGGGGGAGTTATCCTGTCACCTGACAGCATTTCTTTTATTATCAGGCAAAATCAGGGGAGGACAAGCGGGTTTGGACTCACCACATCAAACGTCTAATCCTGGAAAATCACCACGCCATCATCCCTCAGAAAGTGAGTGGGACCTCCTTCTCTTTTTCTTTCTCAATGTATGCCTATAATTGATTGCAAGGAATCTCATGGCATTTCCTGTCATTTTATAACCAACTCTGAACAAGATTTGGAGCTCAGGAGTGGGGGGTGGTATCTGTTCTAGTTATCCTTGCTGTCCTCCAGAACCCATCCACATTCTCATATTTTGGGCCTTAGAACTCCCACACTGTGGGTGTGTCAGTGTGGATTTTTAAAATCTGGTTCTTTTATCCAATTGAAAATGGATGGACAAACATAAAAATCAAGGAGAAATGTGGATTTCTTTGCATGCAGGGGAGGCATTCTGGAGGGAACGTATCCTAAGTCATATTTCCTATTTCTCTGTTCTCCTTGGATAGGGAAGGGAAAATGGAACTCCTCTTTTGCTTCAGATTTTGGAATCAGTTTTTTTCCCTTCTATTGCGTGCTAACCACTTTCTTCCCCTCAGGCCAAAGAAGCCATCTTGGAAATGGATTCCTACTGTAAGTTTCCCCTCTGCTTGTCTCAAAGTCTGTTTTCTTGTGTCCTTCCTCCTGTCTGCTGTGTCAGCAGGCCACCATGCCAATACAATGTCCCACTTCAAGTCTCACCGTGCACTGTGTGTCACGAAGGGTCATGTTCACTTATCTGGCTTTGGGAATTCACACAGCAGAGGAAGCAACAGTGGCAGAATGAGGTGTGGGGAGGTGTCACAGCATTCTGTGTGAAAGATCCAAATCGTCTCCTTTTTAAAATATACTTGTCAGCCTATTTGTTATTTTAAATATTTGTAGCCCTTTTGTTGAAGTAAGTAACCAAGGCAGCTTACAAGAATAGTACAATATCAGCTTTAGCAACAAAGCTAAAGCCCCACAAAACTTTTTGGGGAGGGAATCCCACTCCCCATCTCATCGCCATCTGGCATGACTCCCTTGGAGCCTGGCCACGGTGGTGGTGGTGTCTGGTGGCCAGGCTTGGAACAGCTGCCAAGCTCCACTGCCACCACAGCCAGGCTCAGAGTAGTTGCTGAGCTCCACTGCAGCCAGGCTCAGTGGCTGTCGGGCTCTGCCGCTGCCGGGCCTGGAGCAGCTGCTGGGCTCCACCACCATGGCTCCACTGCAGCCACCACTGCTGCAGCAGGAAGCCCCAGGTCATTCTCCAGCTGCTCAATGGTAAGTGCATTGTCTGCTCATGCTTTATTTAATTCAGGGGTATTTTTTAAAAAAAACACACCCATTTTTTTAACTTTTCAGATTTTTCTGCAAACCTAGGAGGTACCCCAGGTTTGCAGAAAAACCTGTTGGGATAAGCGTGGCCCCAATCTGTGGGTTTAGCTATCCACAGAGGGCCACACTTGGGAAATAGCTATATTGATTAACCAGTGTTGGGTTAAGAACTGAACCTGAGTTTGCTTGCTATAGCCTTTGAGCCACGAATGGCTTGTGTCTAGCCATTCTGTGGATGGAATGCAAGGTTTCCCCACATTTCCTTTCTGTTCCTGAAGGTTCTTCCAACCCCCAGAAAGATCATTCCCGGGGTCATGGGACCCATACAGAGGAACAGCTGTGAGTGTTACTGCAGCAGGAATGAGGAAGGGCAAGGGGTGCGCTTACCCCCCCCTTCCGTCTTCCTCAGGTGCTGCTCCACTGAGGGAAGGGGCTGGTTTCATCCTCTCATCCATCCTTAGCTTCTGAATGTTGTGACCTGGTCATGCCAAGTGGGGCCAGTTACCAGGTTTTCATAAATGCCTTCCTCCTCCTTTTAGATCCACATCGCTACAAATACAGTCCAGAGCGTCTGAAGAAGGCCTGGTCATACCAACAGACAGAAGACATTCCTCAGCAAGCCCGGCAGGGGCGTCGGCAATCAGGTAAACAGGGTGGGGGGTAGGCATATGCCTGTCACAGCAGTGCTGTGAAATGGGAACTGCTCTTGTAACAACATCCTGTTGACAGCTGTACGCTGAGCAGCGCTGTTTCGGAGGGTAATGGGCTCCCCAATATCTGCTGGACGTTTATGTTAGTTCCTATAATTTCATGAGTGGCTGGTTCAGTGGCCTGTCTCCATTATGGTTGAAGTTGTTATTAAGCATTCATATTGCTCAGTGCAGCTGGCAGGCGCTCTGCCAAGGCCCAGTGACCTCTGACACACAGCACGCACACGCTTAGAGAACATAGTTTTGTTTATGCTGGACAGACCTGTGGGTCACTGTGAACTTCTGTTACTTCTGCATCAGAGGCAGATGGTTTAGGAATAGGTGTGATGGCTGCCATTACAGTTATTTGGAAAAGAGGAAAATTCAGGGTCTAAGAAAAGGAAGTGAGCAGGAAAGGCCTTGGAAGTGTGTTCAGATGATATACAGCTATTGTAACACTGTTATTGCTGTTTGCTGGCGTGGCCAGTAAAACCTTGCAGTTTGGCAGCGTTACAGTTTGATTCATGCAAGACAGGGGTGTACAGCTTGGCAGGCTCTAAAAGGCATTTGTACAGAGGGATCGGAGAAGTGGAAGTCGTTGCCTTCAGTATGTGTCGCAAGATTCCGCTGTCAGTGTTCCCTGTCTGCTTCTTATTGGGGTTTAGAAATACATATGTGAGTAAACGTGAACAAACACTGTAGTTCAAAATTCTTCCATTCTCTCGGGTCTCCAAAGATAGAGAGAATACAGAAGCTGGCATATTTCAATATCAGCGAAAGCTGGCTGTTAACAAACATTGCCTTAGGTATTCTTTTTTTTGTTGTTCCCTGGAATAAATGTGGCGGTGGCCCCTGTGCTTGCCATCTGTGGAAGGCAGTGACTGGAGAACAGAAAATGCCAAAAGAGAGTCCTGTGAAGACTGTGATTGTTTTCCCTGATGAGGTGGTGACTGAGAGAGGACATTCATGGCAGTCATATTTTGGCTTTAACTGAATTTTTTTTAAACTATTATTGTAAACCATCTTAAACCATGAGGCAAACAAACATTACTGTGTGGAATTGACCTGGCCAGCTGCAGGGTTTTTAACAATTGATGGAGCTTTCCAAAAATTGTGGGCTTGCCCTGCTTGTCAGCTTTTCTGAGCCATCTTGCTGCCTGTTACCGAAATCTGAAATTGGTCTAGAGACCCCTTCTTTTGATGTTACAAACGTTTCCCCTCACTTCCTCTGTGAAAGGTTGGACCAAATTCAAATTCAGGAGCCCAGGAGAGGTCTGAAATAAAGCAGTAGGCTTATACTTTGGCCAGCACTCTCTTAGCTTCTGTTCTGTCCATCCTGTTTTGAGGCATTTCTTCACATCCATGGGACAGAAGTCTTCCCTGGACGCTCCGCCTGAGGCTCCTTGCACGGGGAACTTTGGAACTGAGTCCTGAATCTTTGGCCTGAGCCAGCAGCCTCTCCTAGGGACCCCAGCAGATTGCTCTTGGGCCTGTTGTACAAAAACAACCTCCTTTTGTCAATGCCAGGCAAGCTTGTGCAAGATAGGGCAGGCTGGTTCCATTTCATTGAATCACGTGCACTCCCATTTGTGTAAACGAGTCTTCACAGATGAGGTTCTGAATTTCTTTTGACCTGCCTCAACTTCTTGCTCTAACAAAGAGTGCTCTTGTTGTTAACAGCTGTCATAATTTTTAGAGACCTGGTGTCTAAACTTCTTGTGGTAAAACTGAGAGCTAGCAATCTGGACCATGTTTGTTCTGTCTTCAGAAACCTCAGAAAATTAAGCCCAGTAGACATGGGGGAATCCCCAGGCAACTATATCTCAACTTATAAGAGCTGAACATGGGTTGATGGCACACGCTGGCTGTGTGGGCCTTGGGAAAGGTGGGGGCAACAAGCAGCCCTTTACCCATAAGGCTAAGTAATTGTATTGTTTTGTGAAAGGTAGAAGTATGCAAAGGGTGTATTCATAACATTTTAATCTTTGGTTGTTGTGCCAAGGGAGAACAGTTGTGCCTAATTCTTGTTTGCCTCAAACAGATCAGATAAAGGCAGTTCACTAGAGGAACTGCGGGGGGGGGGTAGCTGCAACCTTCCCCTCTTCTTGAATGCTCTGGATTATCCACGGGTGCTGAGAGAGTGTGCCTTTATTGAGGAGATACTGTAATGCACCCTTGAAAAAATGACATTTGGTTCTCTTACAACAGACCATCCACAACATTAAATTTATTGAAACTCAGGGGGGTGAAATCCTGAAGGGAAAGGCCCAGTATTATAAGAGACCTCCTGATTATTTAGTCCACCTTGTTCCTTGAGAAATAAGATATCAGAATGTTACTTAAACCTGCCCTAGAAAATTTCTTCAGCAGGGCAGGCCTCGTGGAACATTCCCTGGAAAACAGCCCTGGCTCTAACTGCAATCTTATGTCCCGTCTTTAGAACCTTTCCATGGCAGAAACAGTGCTGAGAAGCTCCTAGATGGACTCCACAGCTCTGCTTCACAGCGTAACGGCCGCCGACAATCGGGTGCGGGCTCCCTTAATTCAGCATGTAGCACAAAGTTTTTCTCCAGGATGGTGTCACAGACTGGCAGCAAAGACTTGGAGGGATTTTGACCAGAGATGCCTGCGCTGCAGCTTTCTCTGTAGTGGCTTGTTGGTGTATGCTTTGTCTCTAGGGCACGGTGATGGCTGCACATGCTTCTTAGTCCCCCAGCTACCAAGATGGGTGATATTGGCTCCTAGAGTCTTAGAGGCAAGGCTGTGTATACTCCACGTGTTCACACAAAATTGGCACCATGAGAATCCCTGCTTTCTTTTTTTAAAAAACCTGAGTTTCTTGTCTGTGTGGCTTGAGAAGACAGTGGCAGAGTTGAACAAACTCTCAGAAATCCTCAGGAGCAAAAATAGATCTCCAA
The DNA here is from genome assembly GCA_029375565.1 of Gekko gecko. Taxonomy (NCBI): domain Eukaryota; kingdom Metazoa; phylum Chordata; class Lepidosauria; order Squamata; family Gekkonidae; genus Gekko; species Gekko gecko. Next base: position 88,670,495 of record JAPDNY010000003.1, read on the forward strand.
GAAGCTGGAAGTTCTTGGCTTCCTCTAGGATGGCTATTTGCTATCACAGCAGTTCCCAGTTTTTATACCTCCTCCCCCCCCCCAGTTCTTGCCAGAAAAATTCCAAATTCTTTTCAAAACATGAATCTTCAAAGCAAAATAAGTGGTGCATGATAAGAAACTATGCAGCTAACCTTGCTAAATAGGCACAATCTGTTCTGCTTACAGAATGTAGACATTTGCTTTATGCAGAATTTGAATAATATTTGTGGTGGGGGGGGAGTACACACAGCCTTGTCTGTAGAAATGCAGTTGGAAGAAGGCAAGTCTTTTTTTAACTTGGTGGCCTTTTTGGCCTTTCAGGCCCTTTAACGTTGGCGGCTTGCAAGCCTGCGAGGCCGGTGCACGATGTGGGTGGGGTATTTGAGAGGCATTTTCTCCCCTGACCAGTGGAGGCTGGTGCTCCTCTGCTCTGCACTTGGATGCTTCAAGGTGTTTGCTTCTGGATGGGCTGAGGCTGGTGCTGGGTTACTTCTGGGACAATTTGGGTACTTCTGGGCTCTGAGCCAATAACTGGATTTCAGGGACTGATTTTACAAACTTTGTTTTTTCTCACAGAGCCAACAAAACAAATCCTCAAGCAACTGAACAACAAAGGTGAGTGAATTCCCCCCCCCCCAGCCTCTGTGCAAGAGGCTCTGTGAGCAGCGGGGCTTCCCTCGGCAGGGTGGGCTCTAAGAGGCCCCTGACCCCGCTGGTCTCCGGTTCCTTCCAAACAGCCACTGTGGGCACAGGATGAGTCTCTGTCATTAGGCCCAGGCCGTTTTGAGGCTGAAAGATCAAGCAAGACATTTCTCCATGTTGAATAATTCCCAAATGGTTCCCAGCAGTAGCGTTCTGTTGGTTTGGGGCCCACCCATTGCCTTTCTTGGAGGTGTGTGGGGGGGTATCCCTGCACTCACCGAAGCTGCGTCTGAGGAGATGCTTGTGAGGCAAATGGCTCAGCTTGACTGCAGTCACGCCTAGTTATATCGAGTACCTCTGAAATAGATACCGGGAACTGGGGCTAGTGAGGAAATAAACTGAAACTAGCGGAAGCCCCTCCCACTGCTTATAACGGTCTTTCTCCCCACCCGCTCTTCTCTTTCCATGTACGGCAAATACGGCAATAGGACTAAAGGTAAGGTCAAGAAACTGTGGGCGGGGAAACATAGGAGGGACGGGCGATGGGTTTTCTGAATGGTTCAAGGTGTCGGTTGACCGAGGGTGGGCTTTTGGGTGCCTTACAAAATGTTCTCCACAAAGAACACTTGCTGCCCACAGTTGTAGTCTCCAGAAGAATGAGAAGGAAGTTAGTACTGCTTGTGGATAAGAAGCACGTACAGATGAGGCTGGCAGGGATGTGAGGAAATCACCCCGAAGGGTGTCTCCGCCGGCCTCTCAGCAAGGTGTCTTGCTTGCCCCCCACTTCAACTAGCACGCAGGTAGTGATGGTGCTCTTCTAGATTTTGGGGAGCCCCCACAGCCCTCCAGCAGCTTGCCCCGACAGGAGGATCAGCACCAGCAGCAGCAGCAGCAGCAGCAGCAGCAGCAGCAGCAGCAGCAGACCTTTCCCCAGGGATGTCTGGAACAGTTGGCTGAAAGTGATGGCAGCGAGAAGGAGATGGGGCCAGAGGAAGAGGACGAAGCCGAGGAGGAAGAGGAGGAGGAGGAGGAGGAGGGCGAAGAGAGGCTGGTAGGAACGGAACAGGTGGCAGACTTTGCAAGCTCCTTGATGGCAGTCCTCCATTGCTGGCACTATCGGGCCAACGCTTTGCTTTTCTCCTGGGGCAGCACGGTGAGGTGCCTGTTCAGCCTCTCCCTTCGTTCCCCTTCTGCATGCTGGCTTGATGCATGGCTCTCACCCGCCCTCTGTGCCCTTTGGCTGTCTCCTCTACACTCTCCCAGTTAACCAGATTTGGCGACGGACCGGGAACACGCCCAGGCAGCTTCACGGCTAGCGGTTTAACCCTTCGGTTGTGCCAACGACGTGCTCTCAACTTTGCACACTCCCACTCTGGCTAACAAGATTTATGGTTTGCTAACCCAAGAGGCTGGTTGGTTCTGGTAATCTCTATCTCCACGGGAGGCCCCTTTTTCTGCAGTTCTTTTCTTTGGCTAGGAAAGGTCCTCATTAGCAGGCTTGAGAATAAGATGAAGCGGATTCTCTTTCTTGAGTCCTGGTGTCTACAGTACTGGACCCTTACCGGATTCAGCGGTACGGATGAAAGCAGGCATAGCTGTAGACAGGAGCAGATGTGGGGGTTTGGCTGTGGGGTGAGCTCTGCTCCCCACACTCCTAGCTTTGGTTGTTGTAAAGTCAAACCAGTCACCCACTGGCTGAATCCTGATTGATCAGTCGTCAGTCTGGCCCTTTGAAATAAAGTTAAGGGTTTTTAAAACAATGTTTAACCCCTGGAGTTTATTTGGAGAGGAAGACTTCACGGTTGATACAAAGGCTGGCCAGTCATTACTGTGCAAACTTAGTTTTTTTGCCAAGAACTAGGTAAATGAGTCCACCGTGGATCTGACCAGGGCCACAAGGCTGCCCATGTGTCCAGGTAGCGTGTGTGTGTGCGTGTGTGCTCTGTAGCCATCTCACTGCTGAGGCTGCGTCTGCCTTCCCCTTATGAGGATCAAGTCTGGAAAGCTGCAAAGTGAGCTACTGACGGCAGAGTGGCAAGCAAACCCAAGTCGCCAACATTTGCCTTCCTTTGCCATTGGCTGTGTGCCCAACCACGTGGAGTTATAAAGCATAAGTCCTTAGTCTGTGGATCATACAAATGGTCAATATAGTCCAGTATTTTGTTTCACATCAGATGCCTCAGGAAAGCCTGCAAGCAGGGCACGGAAGCCAAGACGTCCCCCTGGGATTGACGCCGGCACTAATATTCAGAGGTGTATATACTGCCTTTGAACATGAAGGTGTCATTCAGTCATCATGGCTAACAGCCCCAATGGCAGACCTATCCTCACATTCGATTTGCTAGTGACCATCACTGTGTACGAGGTGGTTTTGGTTGTTTTGTCCAGGGGCTCAAACCTGCACAGGAATGCTTCCTCACCCAAGAATGAAATGAGGTGGTTGGGACAAGCTGCTACCTCTGCCTTCATTTGTAAAATGTCTTGGTACTAATACTAATGACCTGATTCACAGTCAAATGAAAACAGGATTGTAAGGTGTTTGGGAAAGGGTAGATAGCAATGGCTAAGGGTATCCAGTTGCTCTTGTCCTGGCATCCAATAAGACAGCGGTTCCCTTCCCAATAAGTGCTCAGTCTTCTAAACTGCATTTTCTTTTGGGTCAGGGCAAGGACCGCAAGGCACAAGAGGGGCACGCACAATGCCAGTCTCCAAAGAGCAGTGGGGAAGCCTGGATCACGGAGGCTGCCTCCTCCGTCCTGAAGGTGAGGCTCTCCTGGGCAAACTGTACTGCCAGTCTTGCCGGTTTTAGACAGGGAATGTCTTTGACCTTCCCTTGAAATGGTGGATTCAGAAGTCTAGGCCTGGGGTGTCGAACTCATTTGTTCTGAGGGCCGGATCTGACATGAATGAGACCTTGTTGGGCCAGGCCCACGTGTGTGCGTCATAAAATGTAATGCCAGGTAGTGGAGATATAAACTTTATGAAGGAGAGAGACAAACACAATTAAAGACTTTTTAAACTTTAAATAAAACATGCTTAAAACATTAGCACTCTTGCAGTATGTTGTCAAAGGCTTTCACGACTGGAGTTCATTCGCTGTTGTAGATTTTCTGGGCTGTATGGCCATGGTTTTGGCGTTGTAGGACCTGACGTTTTGCCAGCAGCTTTGACTGGCATCCTCAGAGGTATAACACAGAAAGATGGAGTACCCTCTGTATCACACAGAGTGCACACAGAGAGTACTCCATCTTTCCGTGTTATACCTCTGAGGATGCCAGTCACAGCTGCTGGCAAAATGTCAGGTACTACGATGCCAAGACCACAGCCATACAGCCCAGAAAATCTACAACAACTAACTCTTGCAATATTTTTTTCTATTTAACAGTCTCTGATAACGGACACCTCTTGCTCTGAATTATTGCATCAAAATGTCTGTGCTGTAGCAATCTTGAGTATGCTGTTCAGGTGTATATCTGTACCCTGCAAACCTACTTTTGATTTATTGACATTCATTATAGAAATCTCATGCTGAGTGCTTTGAGCCTAGGATGCAGGGGAAAACATGAAATGGCTGGGCATGATGAGCTTTTGTATATTTGGTGGTCAAGAACACAAGAAGGCATCCTGAAACAGAATGAGGGCTGTTTGTCTACAAAACTATGCTCTTCCCCAGAGAAATAATTACAACTTCCTACAAAGGAAATGTGCTGGGTGAACTTGGTCTGGACACACACTCTCAGCCTAATCCACCTCACTGGTTTGTTGTTATTGCTCCTCTAAAATAGTTCACATTGCTTTCTTACTGAGAAAGGAAGTATCCTGTTTACTTCCAGACAAAAACAACTAGGTAAAATGTCCATCTCCTACTGAGCCAGTGTAGGGGCAAGTGTATGAAAAGCCTGGACTTTAAATCTGAACTCCGTTGAGATGTAGCAATGGGCTGCATTTAAATAGGAAGAGTTTGCTTTTTCTAAATGCCCATCTGCAATTACCAAGGCTACTGTTTTGGCTTGCATAACAGATGGATGAAACATTCCCGTTTTCTCACTTCCCCTTTCATGTGTGTTCCGCAGGCTCCATCATCTGCAGAGCTTGACAGCGTCGTGGAGGGTTCTTCCTGCAAGGGGAGTGCTCAGAAGAGAACCCTCCAGACCCTGAGTCAGCAAGTCCTCCAGAGCCAGCCTTGGTGGACCAACGTGGAGCCCTGCACCAGCAGTCCGATGGCCTGGAAGCCACTGAACATACAGAAAAGCCACTTAGCAGTGAGGAAGAGGAAGAAGAGGAGGAGGAGGAGGAAGAGGAAGAGGAGGATGGAAGTGCGCCCCCCCCCAGAAGCATCCTTCCCCTCTCTGTGCTAGACCAGGCCAGTGTTATTGCTGAGCGCTTCACTAGCAGCCTCTCTCGTCGAAGCAGCCTGGCTCTGGAGGAGGGAAAGGCCCACCTGATCCCCAGGCAGGACAGCCGGAGTGGCAGTGTCCTGAGCCTGGAAGGCAGTGAGAAGGCCACCTGCCACAGCAGTGGCGTCACCGAGGCCCAGGGCCACAGCCTGCCCCAAGAGCCCCCCGCTGAGCCCATCGGTGCCTGCAGCGAGCCTCGCTCCCTGGGTCCCGTTGAAACCGATCGCGCCCCCTGCAGGCGAAAGGAGTCCATGCTGTCTCAGCAGGACCGGCTGCTGTTGGATAAGATCAAGAGCTATTACGATTATGCTGAGCATCAAGATGCTGGCTTCAGCGTCAGGCGGAGAGAGAGCCTGTCCTACATCCCTAAAGGGCTGGTGAGGAACTCTGTCTTCAGGATCAACAGCCTCCCCCAGCCAGAACCTCTGCAAGAAGTGAGGAAGAGACCAGGGACCTCTGTTGGTAGTGGAGCCGGTCGGACGGCAGCCTGGGTCCTCTCAAGCAGGCCTGCTGCTGGACCCCCCCGGCTGCCTGCTCTGAGCCGGGGCGTGAGGACACCTCCCAGCCTGTCAGCGAAGCAGAATTCAGGCCGTCTGCCGAGATGATTAAGATCTGGGAGGAGATAGAGAAGTCAAGGAGGCATCTGTGGAATGGAAAGGCTGAAGAGGGTGGCAGGCCAGGTAAGGCAAATGGGCAGTGGGCCGAACCTTCTGTGAGGAACAGGCTCAAGAGCCAGGAGAATGGCTTCGACCTCCACGAGCCACTTCTCATCCTGGAGGATGAGGATCTTGGAGCAATAACAGAAGAGTCTGCTGCGCCCTCCCCAGAGAGCAAGTCCCCCGTGGAACGAGCCGGGCCGTCCAGGGTGCCCTGGAGACTGATGCAAGAGCTGGGGGGTTACGAGCCAGAGCAGTGCCCCCCTCAGCTGCACCCCCGTATCGTGCAGCTAGCCCACCTGTCAGAAACGGAGCTGACAGAAAAGATGAGGAACAAGGTGTACCAGCTGGCCCGCCAGTACAGCCTCCGAATCAAGGACCGCAAGCCCACAGGACACAGGCGGCTGACTGAACTGGAAGAGGAGATGAAGGGCAGTGCTTTGGCTGGCCAGCAGGAGGCGGACAAGAAGGGCAACGGTAGGTGGCACCCCTTGGGCCATGTGCTGTATATGGTTGCGCCTAATGGCCATAGCTGACTTTCTGGGGCTGGCTCCTGTCTCTGACTCCACTTCCCTCCCCGTGGGCAAGCCACAGACAAAGCAGTGCCCTGAGGCCCCTTGCCCAGAGGAGGAGGCAAGCAAGTGGGGAACCCAGGGACAGTGGCCGGCTTGGAGGGGCAGGCAGGCAGTCACAGGTCCCAGGCAGGTAGTGGGCCCCACCACTGCAAGAAAGGAAGCTGGAGACCTGGGCAGCCGCGGCCTGTGAGGGTGAAGGCTGGCAGCTGGGAAAGGCCGGGGTAAGAAGATCAGGGTAGGGGGCGGGGCCTCATACGGACAGGCAGCCCTGAGAGCGGGTATCCGCCCTCCTTTTATCCCATCCAGGAAGAGGTGGAGCCAAACCCTGATTGGAGCAAAGGTCCAAGGGTGGGGCCAGAGGTAGTATATAAGGGAGGCTTCCAAGCCAGGCGGGAAAGGATGAACCAAGTGGAGGACACGGGGCCAGAGAATGAGAGAGAGAGAGAGAGAGAGAGAGAGACCAAGGCTGTGCTCACCCAGAGGGTGAGAAGAGGACCAGTGTGCTTGACCCCCTTTCTCCTTCCCATCCTGAGGCTGGCAGGGAGGCTGGCCTAAGTACATCCAGGATCGCAGAAAACAGGCAAGCCGGTGTGGCAAAGGGGGGAGCCTCACACCCACACACAAGGTTATGGAAAGAATAGGAGGTAAGGGAGAGTCTCTCTCTCTCTCTGTCTCTCTCTCTCTCTCTCTCTCTCTCTCACACACACACACACACACACACACACACACACACACACACACACACACGTAGTTTCAGTTAATAATACACCCCATCCTTATGGGCTCATGACCTTTATAAAAATGAATACTGCCATGTCGAGTGTCAGATATAAAGTGTTTTGTATAATGGTTTAAGATTCACTTTTGGCGGGGGGAAAGATGCTGCCAGGTGCTTGTGGGCGGTCTGTTCTTTAGCAGCCCTTAGCTCCATCTCTCCGTGCCTGGAGACCCTGTAGTTGCCCCGTTTAAGAAACGGATTCAGGATCAGGAGACAAACTGTGAGCCGGCACAGCCTGCCGAGCGGGAGCAGTGTTCTCTAACTGAACACGGAAGGAAGAGGATGCTGCTCGAGGGACACACGGCATTGGCACGGGGGCTGAAAGTTAAGGCCCATTATTGCTTAACCCCCCAAAGCCCAGGTTGGTGGCCTGTCTTGCAGAACCTTTCAGCTTCTGGAGAGGACCTATTCCCCTCCTGTTTCTTTCCCTGAAGCAGCCATGAGCTCTGTGTGCCCGACACTTCGTCTCTAGAAATGGCTATTCTGCCTCGAGTGAATAACCTGCGGCCCCCGTGCGAAGTGTGCCTCTGGGGGGGGTGTCTGTCTCTGTGTTCGCTCTGGAGCATCTGCTTCCTGTACATGAGGGGGAAGCTGAAGTGGCCTCGCCTGACCCAGGGGGATATCCTCAGTCTGCTCCTCTGACTCTCAAAAGCGTATACCGTAATAAATGTTGTTAGTCTTTAAGGTGGCAATAAGCTCCTGTTTTATTTTGCTTAGGAAGAGGATCTGGTGCCTAACTGAGCTTAATCCCTTTCTGTCCTTTATTCTTATTTGGGTTTATAGATGGGAGGGAAGGGGAGTTATCCTCCATGCGACTTCTTTCCCTGTTAGGCACAGATCGAAGGAAAGGAGCATTTTATCCCCCACTGGGGGGGTCTCACTCCGGGGGGCCCAGCTCCCTCTCCTGTTCTCTGAGAAACGGGTGCTGAATGGAGGCTTGCCTTCCTCCTCCGTAACATGGCTGCTTCACAGACCACTTCTAGATCCCCCTTTGAGCTTACGGTGGTCAGGAAAGTTGTGAGGGGGAGCAGAGGAATCTTTGCTTTCTTTCTTCTCAGAGAGGGCCACCATCTTGCCTTCCCCAGCTGTATTCAGCCAACAGTTTCAGTATCTTTTTCGGTCCTGGGATGAGGGATTTCTCAGGAGATCTCTGCCAGGGAAGCTCCCATGTCTCATGGCCCTTGAACAGGTTAGCAGGGGATATGTGGCTGGCAGAGGTGTCCAGGGCCTTGCCACGGCCTCACTCATTCCCTGCTGCTTTTTCTCCTAGGCAAGAGGAAGCCAGCCTTATCCCTCCTCAGTTATGAACAAGTTGTGCTGCAGGAATCGAGTCCACTGATGCTGCTTTCCTCTTCTTCTCCTCATGAGAAATCCCCCAAGCGCTTCTCTTTCAGCCCCTGCTCCAGCAGCCCCCGGCTCACCTCCCCCACGAGTCCCCTGCCACAGAGGCCCCACAGTCCGGTCGTAGCTGAGAAATTCAGCTGGCCTGACGTGCAGGAGCTGAGGTCCAAGTACTCCTGCCAGGCGAGGACTGAGAAGTGCTGGTCGCTACCTGTCAGCAGGAGCCGCTCAGCCCCTGAGAAAATGACGGGGGCTGACAGGATGCTGGAGCACCAGTGCGCAAAGGAAAATTTGAAAAGGGAGAAGTGCCAGAAGGGGAGGACCCAGAGCTGCAGGGGGTCCGTAAGGGAGACACCTGACTGTCTTCCCAAGGCCCCTGCGCTCCGTACTCAGGAGCAATGGTGTGTAACGGCTGAAGCCCCTCTGGAGAACAGCCATCAGGTGATCGTCATGGAGAAGCTACCGGGTGCTACTGGAGAGCCCGATGAGAGCTATGTGCAGATACGCTCCCCCACGTCCCGGGAGAAGATCTCTCTCAAAGCTGTGGCAGAGCGGTGCAAGGCCTACCAGGACTCAGAGGAGTACCGCAAGCGTAAGGAGAGCATTCCGGAAGCAGATCCCCAGAAGACATCTCAGCAACCATGGAGGGAGAAAACAGACAGCAGCCAGCAAAGCCTGGTGAAGAACCTGCGGGAGAAATTCCAGACCCTTAATCCCAACCGTTGAGCCATAAGCACACCTCTTGCTCCCGGGCCACTAAAACCCACTCGGAACTGGGAAGCCGGGGACTGTGGTGTCATCTTTGGAGGAAATAATGACCATTCACACCAGCTTCTGGGAAGGACAGGCAGCGGTCCCTTTTGCATCGTGGTCCCCCCACCACACGGACAGCTGCTCATCTAGGAAGCGGCAGCACCTTTCTTCCGGTCTGTGCATTTTGAGCATGGTTGTACCTCTTCATAAACACTGTTGCACCATAAACACTGTTTTCATCTTGCTGCAGGCAACGTCATTGGGCAGTTCTGCCGCAAGTCTGAAGGCGCTTCCCCCTTAGGGCAGGCATGCCGGAAGTCAGCTGTTTGTGGGTCCTGCTAAGAAAAGGTGTATTCCTGCCTTCAGGTACCAGAGGGTGGCTTGGAAGTCTCTACTTCGTCATGACTGAGCAGGAACAAATGCTACTGCTGAGGCTCATAGGAGAATAAGTTATTGTTCCAAGGTTTTGTTTTGTTTTAGAATGTAATTTTATTGAGGTTGGGAGTTTTGATTGGTTCCAGGCCTCCTACTCTGCAAATATATAATCTAATAATGGTTGTGTACACATTTCAGTCTGTACGCACTGTGCAATAACCACTTTTGACCAGAGTGTGGCTTTGTTTTCTTCACTGAGATTGGGGGTGTGGCGAGGGTGGGGGTGTGGGGGGAGAGGATCGAAAACTACCAGCGTCGGTTTTTCACTGTGTCTCACGTGCACAATGCTAAGACTGAGGATGTCCTTGGAGTCGCAGACCGATCCAGGACGGCAGGGGATGGCGCGGGGGCTGATCAGATGAATTGCCGTGCTGAGACGGTCCAGGTCCTGTCACCTGCCTCCCGTAGAGTCTCCCATCCCCAGCCCAGCCGTCCACCATGATCAGTAATTTGACACCATCTGCATTCCGGCCATTGGTCAGATGTGAGAGAAATGCTCTGGGATCACCTGGAGGGCCACAGTCAGTTTTCACATCCTTCTCCATTCTGTCAGCCTCAGATGTCACCGTGCACTGAGCTTTTCCAAGCACATCTGTCCCCTCTCCTTTAGATTTCAAAAAATCACGATGTTCATGAATAGTTTGCAGAATTGTAGCCTAGAGAAATGATGCCCCTCCCTACTTAAAGAGCTCCCAAGGGTAAACAGTCTATTACTACTTCATTCTCAGATGCTATCAGTGTGGGGCAGAAGAAGTTGTAGGCCGATAGGAGGGGAAAAAACTGACCAAGCTTGGAGTGGGCAGAATTCCCACCTCACTGTATCCTACAAGGTAGTGCTGATGCCAGTATTTCCAGCTCTTTGTAGCCAGGCTTCATGGCTCACTTGCCACGTGGAATCCATATCTGAGCATCTTTAATTGATTTGAATTGGTGGGTGAGTGAAACCCTTGCACTACACTTCGCAAGGAGACAGAGAGATTTGGGGAGGAGGGCAGACACAGAGCAAAAAACACTAAAGGAAGTAAATGAAGCAACTGGAAACCCAGAGTGCCCATTAGTGGGCTGGGAAACAAACAGATGGGGTACTAGAGCAATGGGGCAAAGCAGGGCTCTTTTCGTAGCAGGAATGCCTTTGCATGTTAGGCGACACACACCCTAATGTAGCCAATCCTCCAAGAGCTTACAGAGCTCCTCTTACAGGGGCTACTGTAAGCTCTTGGAGGGTTGGCTACATCAGGGTGTGTGTTGCCTAATATGCAAAGGAGTTCCTGCTACCAAAAGAGCCCTGGCCCAGCAAAGTGAGAAGAGATCCCTGTGAAAGCGGCTGAATAGTGGGGGTGCAGAGAGATGGGAGTGCTGCTATTTGGGTGGGGGACAGGGCAAAGAAAACAGGTTAACCAAGAAGGGCTTGCAAATAACACTTGAGTTAAAAGTATTTCAAAACTGTTTTTCTGCTGTGAATACAATGATGTAGCCTTCAGGAGTTAGTAAAAATGTTTAAAAAAAGGACCCTCAGAGTGGCTTTAGTTCTGCACCGTTAAGCCAAGTACAATCTGCTCCTGTTAAACGAGGGTCCCCAATATAGCACAGTGTACTGACATTGCAGTCCTATGTAGAGTTACTGCAGTATAAACCCATTAAAAAGAATTGGCTTAGACTGGAGTGACTTTGCACAGGACTGCCCTGGAGCCCTCCCTGGAGAAGGAGGCCCTGATGCTGGGAAAGACTGAAGGTCAAAGAAGAAGAAGGGGGTGGCAAAGGATGAGATGGTTAGATGGTGTCATCGATGCAACGAACATGAAATTGAGCAAACTCCAGAGGATGATGGAAGACAGGAGGGCCTGGCGTGGTGTGTGGTCCGTGGGGTCACGAAGAGTCGGACTCGACGGTGCAGCTGAACAACAAGCACTGGTAGCATCTGTGTGCTTCTGAGGCTTGGCTCCTTTCAAGTCCTCATAAGGGTCATTGCTTCCCCATCACATGGCAAAGGAAGCCTCACTTGTGGGATTTTAAAGTTTAGTAGAACATACAAAAATCAAGAGAAATGTCCCAAATATGTGTAAGAAATATCTTTGACCTGTACCACAGCAGGCCCCCCATGTATGTATGTGCCATGTGGAGCTTAGAGGCTTAACCAGGTAATGCTTTAGTAAAACTCTGGTCTCCGTGCAGTACCTTGGATTCTCTGAACACGGATTGTGTGCACTAGATAAGTCCACTGTGGAGTGCATTTCCTCTTCCTCTAAAAATTCATTTGCTCAAGATCAGTAGTTTTCAATGGGTCCCTGTGCAAATGTGATTTTTAAAGAAAGTGTACTCCATGGCAAAGACTAGTGCATGTGGAGTTCATAGAATCCAAAATAGTGCTTCTTTCTCATTATAAGAGACTACATGAATACTAAAAGCACTCGATATACATGATTATAAATATCCTTACCACAGTCCTTGAAAGTAAACCAGCATTATTTACTGCTAGGAAGAAGGCCCTTTGTGGAAATAAATACGAGCTCTAGAAAGAGGCTCTGGGCAGGTGCTCTGGCCTTGGGCACTCTGTGTCCATTTGCTGTGGTAACCTCAGCAGGGTATAATGACACAGAGCTTACTGTTTTCTCCAGGAGAACCGATTTCTGCCATCTGAAGAGCAGTTGTAATTCTGAGTGATCTCCAGCTCTCCCCTGGAAATTGGCTACAATAGTTCCCCAGGAGGAAATGGCTCATTTGGAGGGTGGCATCTCTGGCATTGTACCTGTCTGAGGTCACACCCTTCCTCAAACCCCACTCTCCAGGCTCCACCCCTCAAATCTCCAGGAATTTCCCAACCCGGAGGTGGCAACCCAATTTCCTTCCCAGCCAACCATCAACATACTGTTATCTGCTCCTCTGACTTCAGGTTTCCATCTCTCTCCCCCTCCCTGTAGCCTCTGCCTAGGAAAACTACAGTCTTTCTCCGCAGTGGGGACCAAGCAGGAGGGAAGCAACCTCAGCAGGGTATAATGACACAGAGTCCACCCTGCAAAGCAGCCTTTTTTTCCAGGGGAGCTGATCTCTGCCGTCTGGAGAGCGGTTTTAATTCTGAGTGATCTCCAGCCCTCACCTGGAGATTGGCAGCAATGGTTCCCCAGGAGGAAAAGTACAACCTTTCTCCACAGTGGAGACCAAAGCAGCTTACATCATTCTCCTCTCCTCCTTTTGATCTGCACAACCCTGTGAGGAAGGTTGGGCTGAAAGTCTGTGACTGGTCCAAAATCACCCACTCAACTTCCACAGCAAGCACCTGGGTCTGGGAGACCCTGCTTTGAAGCGCTAACTGAAACACCTAGGGTAGCCAACCTCCAGGTGGAGCCTGAAGATCACCGGGTATCACAACTGAACTCCAAATAACAGATCTCTCCTCCCTGGAAAAAATAACTACTTTGGAGGGTGGGCTCTATGGCATTCTATTCAGCTAAGGCCTCTCCCCTCCCCTCCCCAAACTCTGGTTTCCATAGACTCCGCCACAGAATATCCAGGAATTTCCCAATCTGGAGCTGCGACCCTGTCAAAACTGGCCCCAATGAGTTCCCCACAAAGGCCTGGAAAGGGTCTCCTGGCTTTGCCTTTTTACTGACTGAACCAAGCTTGGTTGCCTAGCAACAGCCACTGAGGGAAAAGTTAGTCCCACAGGAGCCAAGAAGAAGTGTCTTCGTCAGGAAGCCGTTTTGACAGTTATTTTCTGTGAGAGAAGAGTGCCCAGGCTGGCAGTGGGCAGGGGAGAGGAGTGGACCCAGCCAATGGCACGTGAGTACTCTTGAGTGGCGGTTGATGGACCAATGGGAGAGCTGGAAATGGCCAATACATAAGGGAATTATATAGGATGCCATGTGACAGTGGCTTACCCAAGGCTAGCTGGTGAAATCATGGTTGAGATAAGACAAAGCTTTCCCTCAAATATTTGTTACATTTTACAAAAATTACATACAAAATCCCAGAGCCAAGAAGTATTTATTCATTTATTAGAAAAAAAAGTTATTAAATTGCTTTTGAAGCACATTCTGAAGCTTTAGCTCTCTTCTCTGGACAGTGGAAGCACATTGAAGCAGGTGGAACTTGGTGCCCAGCTGTTGAAATAAGAGAATTACTCCTAGTTCCATGAATCTGTAGGAGAGAGACGAGTTTCCTGATTCCCCCCCCCAACACACATTGTCCTCACTATTCCAAAACAAACGTGTTCTGGGCCTGGTGATGTCCCGTCCCCTTTTGAACAGGTCTGGACCCCTGCGTCAGTGGGACCTCAGGAAGCTCAGCAGAGTTGGAAGTCACTTTTGGCAGGTCCAAGAGCTGAATCAAGCCCCCCAAGGATGGAAGAGCTGAGCAGGGCCTGGGCCCAGTGTGGCTATGAGCCACCAGGCAGCAAATGGTTCCTGTCAGGCTAAGAACACTGCTCCTGTTCCCTAAGGGGTAGGAGCACAATGCAGTGAGACATAGGGGCACACAGACAACTATTCAAAACCTGCCAAGCTGAAACCAAATCTTAACAGAGGTCTGGGAAGCATGGTCCATATGGTGTCTACAAACAATGGTTAAAGCTACCAGGGAAGTAGAAGATGCACACAAGGTATACAGCAACTTCTGAACAGCACACAGTGCAGGGCAGTGGTCACACAGCAGAAATAGTCGAAAGCATTTCAGCCTAGTTTTTTTTTGAAAATCAGCATCATCACTATACATGAAGCTCAAGAGTGGCAGGTCACAGTATTGCCCAGGAAAGGAAAGGAGGGCTGAGCTTGCTACCCAGAGTGCCTGTGAGGTCCAAGTGCTGCTGGGTAGCAGGTTCAGTGGCGACTTCTTTTCCGGATGGTGTTTGCAGGAAAGTCTCGACTCGGTCCATCTTTTCATGTGCTTTGTTCTGCTATGAGAGCCCCCTGCCAGCTTCCAAGTCCCTCGGGCTCCTTGCCTGTTGCCTCTCCTCCCCTTCGGCCGTGAAGATTTACCAAAGAGAATTTAAAGTCTCACAGCAGGGTCCGTGGTATTTATTAACTACTGTTCTATGCACAAACTGTTGTGTACTCATTTCAGAATGTATTCTAGTACCCCCTTCCTATCTTTAGCATGGACTGAAAGGGTGGGGGGAAATCCCCCGTCTTCCATAGCACCCTGATTTGGATTATCACAGGGAGGCCAGAGCATTCAGCGTGCCCCTGCTCCTTGGTGAGTGAGCATACAGACAGGGAACTCCTGGAGGGACAGAATGGGGAGCACTTTCAGGGTAGAACACGGACTGCAAACAGATGCACAGAGATCCCAGACCGATCATCCGAGATGAGGTACTTGGAGCCAGAGATCTCTTTTTTGGCAAGGCTCCTCAAGTGAACTAAACTTCCAGGCTGCAGTCTTGAAATACCTATGGGCGTCCTGCTCGCATACTCTGCCACCTCTCCGTGACCCCATCCACCCAGAGCCCATGCACACACAGGCACACACCAGCCCAACCCTTTACCAGAGAGTTGTGTGCACGGATCTCCACGGAGGATTGAAATCAGTGGCACAGCTGCAGTACTGTTGCCAATTCACATTGCTGTTGTTGCACTATGCTGTCTTACGTCTCTGCAATAACTATGTGGGCCTGCCTTTTACTCTGAGGGTGGGTGCAGCACCACCTGCTTGTCTAAGCTGCCAGTTCCAAAGCACTTAGAGGCCCTTCAGTTATGCTAAGTACAAATGCCTGGTCTACCTTTTTACCTTCCCTTCTACAAGTAATCATCAAAAAACAAAAACACCCCACTCTTCGTCATTGTATAGGTGTGGCACAATTTGCTGTGTAGCCCTAATAGCACACCAGACTCTCAAAAGCTTGCTGGGTGGTCATCTGGATTCCGCACGCAGGTCCCTCCTCAGCGTAGGCAGGGGGACAGTTTCTCTTATGGTAGTGGTGCTTTGAAAGGGCAGAGGGAGGGAGGGAGGGAGGCAGGCCAGCAGTCAGAATGTGTGTAATTGTGCCCATCCAGGGTTACCAGAATCTACAGTGTAGCAATAAAAACCATTTAGCCATACTGGCTTTTCACAGACACGTGTAGGACTGTGGAAAATGTGCCCATCAGCAGCAGAACAGTCCATGTGGAGTACACATTACAGTCGAGGAGATCTGGTGAAGCGCAGGACTTTGAGACTCAACAAAAAGCAACCCGTGAAAATGCCCTGAAGCTCAGTTGCAAGCAAGGCGTTGCTGTTGGTACCCGGATCCGTGGCCACTCCAGTCTACAAGCCTTGCACAGCCTTCCCGCTTCTCGCAGCTGCAGGTGCAAGGGGAAGAGGAGCCCCCTCGGCACCCCGGGAATGTCTCTTCTGCCCGGAGATGGTTTGGTTTGGAGCTTCCTGTAGAAGGAGAATCTGAACTGCTCTGAGCATGGTGCTTGCAAAGTGTGCTCACTCTTGGAGTGATAACTATGGGAAGCCCCTAGGATAAGGCACTTTCATAATGGTATATGACATCCACAAAGAAAATATGATTATTACAAATAACTAGGCGCCCTAGGGGTGGGGTGCGCGAAGGCTACTGAACAATGGGAGTCTCATACCAGAAGATCCTTAAAGCGTCACAGCCATCCCCACAAAGAAGCTGGTGTGAGAGAAGATAATCTGCAGGCTCCTCTTAATGTCATCAGCTATTGACTCCACTCCTCAATCATACATTCTAGTTGCTGTTCTCCTGTTTGCTTTTTGGACTGAATTCCTACCTTAGATAAGGAGCTTGCATAAATTCAGGGTAGGAAGTGCCTGCATATATATTTTAAACAGCCATTCACACACGCATCACAGGCAGAGGTCTTTGCAAGAGGGAGCAAAGCACTGTGCATTTGTAGTGACTGAAAAAGCCACACTCTAAAAAAGTGCAAGCAGTGCAGTGAATCACCAGAAGCCATGCTCAGGCATAACAGAGTCTCAGAGGGAGCAACAGAGGACCCCTTTGCTTCCGGAGAGCGGAGCCAACACAGAATAGTTGTTTTCAGAAGCCTCAAGAGAAAGCACTGCACCCGGATTCAGGCCTGTTCTAAAGAAAGCCCTCACATAAATGACAGTGTTAATGGAATCTCACTAAGTAATGTGGGGCACAGCCTAGGCAAAAGGCAGCTGCAGCCAAGTCCCATAAGCCAACTGAGCTTCAGCCAGTCCCACGTGTCGTTCCATAGTTTTCCGGGGGACTTATTTGCAGCTAGCTGTTGCTGTAGGGTGCTTACATTCCAGGTGAGCACGGCTCATCCTCTTCTTCCACACATGTACTTCAAACAAGTCTCCATTCTAACCAAGTTAGTGCACAAGTTTGAATACGGGTGATGCACTCTTTTGGATGTCACCATCAATGGAAGGTGGAGTGTACCTTTTTCATGAGAGAGTTCTGTGCTTTGTGGCATGAGTCCTGGTGTGTGTGTGTGTGTGTGTGTCACAATTCTCTTCAGAGAGGAGTCCCTACCCTGCTAAAAACTGGCTTCTAACTTATTATGAGTGTTGCAGGAAGCCAGCTGAGGGCATGCTGTCTGTGTCTTTCTAAAGCGAAGGGGACCATTTGTTGATACGTTGGAGAAATTCAAGTTCTAGTTCTTGTTCAACAGAAGACAGGGAGAATCTTGGTTTTTGACTAGGATCTGTGACAGATTTTCAAGTAGGCAGAAAAACTGCTTCCAAATCACACAGCGAGTTTCCACGGTTCTTGACAGGTCCCTTTTGGGCTGGTGATGTCCTGCTTCCCTTCTTTCCTCTGCAATGTCTCTGTAACGCATGAGGCATCTTTCTAGGGAAGCCGCTCGTTGTTAGAAGCCAGGCCCACAAAGCATCACACGCAGGGGGAGAGCCTTTCCATCTGGTGAGCCATCTGAGGATCCACATTTCAAAGTTACCTGCTTTGGGAAATCCCAGGTGCCTTGGAGCAAGGACCTCGTCTGGTGACCTGGAGTTCGGGCTTTAAGCGTGTTGGAGAGCATGGCGGGGGGCGGGGGGGATGTGGTGGGAAATGAGAGGCAGGGCGGTGTTGGAGGGGTGAGAACAGTGTCGATTTGGGCCAGGAGCACCCAGGGGGACTCACGCATGCACTTTTCCATTATGCGCATTGAGAGCAGAGGCATCAGACAGGAGCAAGCCGCCTCTTTGGCTATTTCTTTTTGGGAAAGAAGCTGAATCTTTTCTCTTTCTCTTTCTTGGTCAGGCTCAAATCCATGGTCGTGATGGCAGGCAGAGGCAGGCTCTGGGCCTTGGTTTTAATGCTCTGGGATTCAATTATTGCTGTGCTGAAGCCCTGAAGCCAGGCGTGCACCTCGTCCTGTTAGAAAAAGGCAGAAAAACCCACCATTTTAAATTTCAGTTCCCAAACAAAAAGCAGAAATACTGTTCCAAAATCAAGATCAGATTTCAAAATAAGAAATTATGAATTTGTATGAGTTAGAAGACTTTAAATCTTTTAGTTTTTAAAAAATATCAAGAGTTTGTTGTTGAGTGGCCAGGAGAAGCGGCAGCTGGAATGAAGGGAGAGCCAGTCTTAAAGGTGAACAAAATGGATTAGTTGTCAAAAGGATGATTGATTCAAATGCAAAGGTTTAATGTGTTTATGGAAATGGAGGCAGGGTGGCCTGCATATTGCAGGGGTCCCCAACCTTTTTTGAGCTTATGCGCACCGTTGGAATTTTGAGAGAGGTGGAGAGCACCCCCCCAATGACTGCCACAGGAGGTGAAGCCAAATGAACTACATCTCTCCTTGCACCTCGTGGGAAGGAGGAAAGCTTGAAAGGGGAACAGAACCACACACTGACTAAGGACCAGTCTTCCTGATCCTCCCGTGAAAAAACCTCTCCTTTGAATGAAGGCTCTGCCTTACACTGGCCCCATCTGCTGTCTGAAGAGTTTGGTGGCTACCCCAAGGAAAGTCGTGGCTGGTGCCCTCTGGTACCCATGAATGCCACAGGGAACCTTGGTACATGGAGGTGAACCAACCAGTTTTCTGTTTACAGTAACCCGGCTAAAGGTGCTCATTATTTTTTCCTTCTCTTTTATTTGAAATTGTGGCAAACTTTACACATGCACCAGAGTCAAGATACAGCCTGGGTTGTACTTCTCCAGGCTGCAGGTGGATGACTGGACGAGTGTCTGTTTCAGTGTTGCACCACATACAAACAAGCTTTCCTGTTCAAAGAAAGTCAGAAGTGTTCAATTTAGCCTTCTCTTTGGCATGGTGATCTTCTTATGCCCATGGAACTTTCATACAGCGCAGTACTGAAACACACAACATTCCCACTGCCAACCTAAAATAATGATACAGTCCAGGTAAAACTAGCAGTTGGTTCTTGTGCATGCATAAACTGGACTAAAGTTTCAGCGGCTTCCAAAGTAACATTTCTGCCCACAGTTGCCAGTAGTTCGATGATGCATTGTCTTCCTAAATTAGTGAAGCCCCAGTAAAGTCAACAGAAATGTAGACGTCTATGCTTCCCCCAGAGTTCTGGTACAGCTATTACAGGGTCAATTTCTTTGGAGTACCTGGAATGTTATTACATCTGTTTATTAACAAGTGTACAGTCTGAGTTAGTCAGAAGAAAGGCCACACAAACAGGCAACAGTAACCCCTGAAACACATCAACCCTAAAAAGTACTCCCCCCCCCCCTGCTGGTTCTTGCCAAGTAGCTTCAAAACCTTCATTTTGCTCTCTTGGACTAAATAGTGTCTTCTTGTTCTCACCCTCAGAGGAAAGCCCAAACCTATTATAGCCCCCATCCAGAATATGGGTATGACTTTTCTTAGCTGGCGTTGGCTGCTATTCATTGTCAATGGCCTACCTGTGCCAAAGCAACTCTGAATAGCAATACATGGCCCAGAGTAGTACCAATTATTTCATTGTTAAATTAGGTCTTCTGCAGCTGTGGATACCACTATGTTTTTATCTTTAGCAGAAATCAATTGTGCCAGGGTTGTGTGTAACATCACTCACCTCATCTTTGCCATGGAAGAGCCATTCACTCCCATTGCTGAGTCTAGAAAAGACAAGAGCTGAAGCTATCATATGATACGAGTGGTGGGTTCCACCTCCACCCCACCAATTTGGCTGTTAAACTTCAATGACCTGCCATCCTAGGTGAGAGGCAGGTATATATTGGGATGTGTAAACACCTGCACATTTCAAGAATCAAAGAATTAACAGAGTTGGAAGCTATCTAGTGACTCATTGGTCCAACCCTAATTCAACCACCTGCATTCCCCAGATTGTCCCCTGGATGTGCCACGAGAAGGGAGCAGGAGCATTGCAAACCGTTGCAAACCAAGTGCTTACAGGACAAATGGTGCAAGACTCAGGCAAATAAATGAATTTGCACAAGGAACACCACGTATGCCCAGGAAGCTGGTACTGCTAATGACGGATACCGAGATCCTATGCCCTGGGGGCTGTCTGGATCTTTGATTTTACAGGCTCTAAAACTTTTTAAAAAACCAAAATTTTGAATCCAGTTGGCACCTTTAAGACCAGCAAAGTTTTATTGTGGGTATAAGCTTTTGTGTGCACACACATGCGTGCACATGAAAGCTTAGATCCATAATAAAATGTTGTTGGTCTTAAAGGTGCTACTGGACTCAGCCTGCGATCACACGCACAATTAGATCCACCGTAGGTGCGAATGCTGGGCAGATTTAAAGGGCTTGATCAGACAACAACATCTGGGAAGTGCCCCGCAGCAGTTGGAAACCCATTCTGCTCTGCCGCAGAACCGGAGTTAAAAGACACCAGGGGAATTCCGGTAGTAAATGGGTTGCGATGGGCCACAGATGGACTTTCCCCTGTCTGACCGCTCCAGCGCACTCTCACGGTGTCGGGATGGTCTAATCGGGCCATCCCGGCTCTGTGCCATTGTCCCCCCCCCCTCAGTATGCGCATCATCGCAAACTCCATAAGGAGCTCTCGGTGCGGAGGTGCAATTCATCGATTCCTCATTTAAGAGCATTGGAAACAAACAGCAGGCCCCCCGACTCACCCATGGTTGTGTCTGCAGCCGTGGTTGTGCCTGTAGCTTCCAAGGACTGTGTGACTGCACAACTGTGGGTCAGATTCCTCTGGAGGAAATAGCCTTGCTCCCCCCCCGCCCACTTTTACCTGGTGCGTGCGCCCGCAACCTCAGACTCTGTTCTGCTGCTTCAGACCAACGTGGCTACCCACCTGAGTCTAAAAAAGAATGTTACTGTTGGCTGCCAGCTTGGCCTTACCTCAACTTGAAGACATGTTTTTTCTTTTTGTAATCAGCGGCTACTTCACAGAAGGCATTCTTCATCTGGAAAGGCTCCTCTCCATGGTAAGGCACACCCAAGGCCAAGCTCTTGGCATCCTTATAAAATGTCAGCTCCCTGTTCCTGAGCACGCAGTACAGGGTATTCCAGGACCTGGCAGGAAAGCAAAAGGGGCACCCCTCTTACCACAGGGACTCTGCAGGGAACACTCAACGGCAGGAACCTTCTATGGCCTCCAGTCTGATCAGAATCACAAGAAAGACAAATGTGTTGATTTCTCGTTGATTTGCTAGGATGAAGTGGTGATTTTCATCTCGATTTATAACTAGAATTTCGTGCAGGCAATCCCTAGATGGATCTTCAGTAGTGCCAGTAAAAATCTTCTGGTGTTAAGAGAACATGCTACAGAAAATGCTCAAGGGTGTTAGAATATTACTGAACCTGCCAAAAAACCATCAATTTTTCCTACTTTGAATTAATTTTGGGAGAAATGTTAGCAAATCCTGCAACTTGTTAATTAATTAGTTGTAGATTTTCCGGATTGTGTGGCCATGGTCTTGGCATTGTAGGACCTGACGTTTTTCTTTACCACATTCCCACACGTATGCTGGTGGGGGCACTTGCACAGAACTTACTGCTCTGGTACAGGAGAGTTCTGGGTGAAGGTCAATTTGTGCCGCTAAACAACCATTGATAAAAGCGGTCCTTGGCAGTGTTCCCTCTAAGCTGAGTTAGTGTGAGCTAGCGTACAGCTTTTTTGCCTCCGGCTTGCACATTTTTGTCTCGGCTCAGGAAGGATGGCTCCGAAGCAGACTAATTCATGCAGCAGCCTAATCGCTCGCTCACAACTTTAATGCCAGCAGCTCACAAAGTAGAATTTTTGCTCACAGGGCTTCATAGCTTAGAGGGAACACTGGTCCTCGGTGGTCTCCTTCTGAGAACTTCACACCCACCTCCTTCACTCAGTGATCTTGCTAATCTTCCCATGTGAGACTGCACAGAAGCCACAATGATGAAAACAAGGTTGCACTTACCTGTAACTGTTGTTCATCAAGTGGTCTTCTGTGCAGGCACACATCCTACTGGCAAAACATCAGGTCCTACAATGCCAAGACCATGGCCACATAACCCAGAAAATCTACAGCAACTAATGAACTCCGGCCATGAAAGCCTTCGACAACATATTGTTAATTAATTTATTTTATGACCAATTTTATGACCAATATATAGGTTCAAGATACTTTCCTTTCCTTTCCTTTTCCAATCATGTTAAATATGTTAGATGTCTTAAAATGAAGATTGAAAGGAAAGGTTAAAAACTACAAACTAGATGACAAGTGTTGTGTGAGAGGAGGAAGAAAACAAAAAGAAAAGAAAGGCACACTATTGGGAACATGACGGGGGGAAAATAATCTCTAACTGAGGGAAAGGGCACATTTCCAGATACAGAAATAAAAGCCACTGTTCCTGAGGTGAGGGTAAGGGAACATCATGAATCTTGTGAGGGGATAAATGCTGAACAAAAGGTACATTTTTATATTTGAAGATTTATCTATTTATTTATTAGATTTATATCCTGCCTTCCCCACCCTCGTGGGGAGGGCAGGATATAAATCTAATAAATAAATGAAAGTCTGGTACGTATGTATTTGTGGCAGGGAAGTGCCTGTCTTTGTACTGAACATCTCAGGATCCAAAGTGGGTCCTGCCTTAGATGAAAAAGTAAAACAACCCAAACAAAACATGGGAACCATTTCCTAGAAGAGTCTTTATTCAAGAGAGCGAACCAGGGGGCATTGTGCTCAGGCGAAACAGGCAAACTGGTTGGATTTATTCGTTGACTGATTTATTTAATTCCTACCCCCCGGCCTTTCTCCCCAGTGGGGACTCAAAAGTGTCTTGCATTGTTCACCCGTCTCCTCCATTTTACCCTGTGAAGTAGGGCCAGCTGTGTGCTTTTGAATCGAGCCTAGAGTAAATCTGATCCTCTTAATGACTGTGAATGAATAGCCAGAGATGTTAACTGTGTCTGGCTGTGTGCTGACTGAAGAATGTTTTTGCTGATGGCTTGTCAGAGCTTCAGGAAAGACCATTCACTACAGGAAATGGGGCAGAGAAACAGTGTGGAGCCAGGTTGCAGTTTGGATTATGTGGCTGAGAGAAAGATGGGAGTTTCTAGCTGGAGTGAGCTGAAAGAGGAAGGGGGCAGAGTCTTGATGGGCTGTCCGGGTTGCTTTCCGGGAATGTGATGCGGGGTTACCATGTGAGCTTCCTGCTGAAGGGGTGTCTTTGCCTCCCCTATGCTTTGCCTATTTGTAAGCAGGAGTCTTTTGGGGCTGGAGCGCGCTGGAGCACCGCTCCGGCAGCCCAGGTGCTGGGACAAATGGCGGTGGCGGCAAGCCCCGCCCCCAGCTCCCCGCATGGAAGTGCTGCAGCCCTGGGGCGGCCTGAAGAGGCCCGTGGCTGGCCTCCCGGGGCCTGTGCTCCAGTGCTGTGGCCCCAGGGCAGCCTAAAGAGGCCCGTGGCTGGCCTCCCGGGGCCTGCAATCGAGTGCTGTGGCCCTGAGGTGACCTGAAGAGGCCCATCGCCAGCCTCCTGGGGCCCGCGATTGAGCGCTATGGCCCTGTGGCGGCCTGAAGAGGCCCATCGCTGGCCTCCCGGGGCCCGCGATCGAGTGCTGCGGCCCCGGGGTGGCCTGAAGAGGCCCGTCGTGGCCTCCTGGGGCCCGCGATCGAGTGCTGTGGCCCGGGGGAAGGCATTGATGGAGGCAAGTGAGGGATCTGGGATGGTGGGGGCTTGATGGGGGTGGCAGAGCCTTCCTCCCTCTCCCCATTTCTTTGCCCTCTTTCTGTCCCTCCTTTCCTTCTCTCCTTTCCTCTTCTTTCTTTCCCTTTTCCTCATTCTTTCCTTCTCTCTCTTTCTTTCTTTCCCTCCTCTCTTTCTTTCCCTTTTTTCTTTCTCTCCTTTTTCTCTTTCCCTCCTTCTGTTTTTTCCTTTTCCTCTTTCCCTCCTTCTTCCCTTCTCTCTTTCTTTCCCTCCTTCTTCCCTTCTCCCTTTCCCTTTCGTTCTCTCCTTTTCCCCTTTCCCTTCTTCTTTCCTCTCTTTCTTTCCCTCTTTCCTTCCTTTTTTCCTTCTCTTTCTTTACCTCTTTCCTTCTCTCTACTCTCTCTCTTTCCTTCCCTCTTTCCTCCTGTGGCCCAACACTTCACTTCACTTCCCCCACAGGCTGGCTGGGGAAGGGAAGGGGAGGCTTTTGAAGATGCCTTCCCCCTTTGCTTCTCCTTCTGACATCACTTCCGGTGATGTCAGGGGGTGTGGCATATGCTAATGAGCTATTATACTAATAACCTAGTAGCTCATTAGCATACTTTATGCTAATGAGCTCCTGCAGCTCTTTTTCTACGAAATGACCCATTTGTAAGTAAACCAAATATTACAAAACTATCATGAATTTCTACTGCTTCCTCATCCAAAGGAGAGCAAATCCTCATACAGTGAATCAGTTAGCTAATTTTAGACTCTGGGCTTATGGGGGTTCCCCTTCAGATGGTAATGCCTACTTCAAAAATAAAGCTATATCCTGATTCCCTCACACCTCCCCTTGCTGAGCTTCGGGCCTTGAAATTCCACCACAAACCCCAGCTTTGACAGCAACGCATTGCTCTCTGAGGTTGCCTCTGGAACTTCTCATAGATCAGAGGAATGGAGCACCATCACTTAACAACAGTCATTTTTCCCTACTGGTTCAGTAATACATGAAGCTGCCTTATACTGAATTAGACCTCCCTTGGTCCATCAAGCTCAGTACTGTCTACTCAGACTGGCAGTGTTTCTCCAGGGTCTTAGAGATCTTTCATATCACCTGCTACCCAGTCTCTTTAACTGGAGATGCTGGGAGCTGAACCTGGGGGCTTCTGCATGCTAAACAGATGCTCTACCACTGAGCCACAGACCATCCCGAAGCCTGGGAACATGATGGGTAAACATCTGTATTGTGGGGAGGCACTTTTCTAGGCAGGGAAGTACAAACCATTCAATCTGAGGAGAAAGTAAGGAAACATATATCTGAGGGAAAATAATACATTCATAACAGATGAGAAAATTGTTAACTCCCCCCCCCCCCCAACATTCAAACATAAGCTGAAGAAGCTCCCATTCATTCATGTGAGGGGAACTTTGAAATTTACATAGATTTCCTTCTGCAGATTCAATACCTAGTGACATACTCCACACTGTTCCCAAGGGTCCCCCACCCACCCTCAGAGAAAGCTTTCTAGGTAGCGTCTAGGTAGCATGAGGGACCACCCTACAGAAATGGGATGCATGGGAACAATCCATTCTGCTTACAATCCTTAGTATCCAATCCTTTATCTGAAGTTTAAAGGAATTCTTCAACCGCTGAGTGAAGAAGAAACAGTCTTTTATATTATCTGGCATAGGAAGAGATTGCAAGATATTATGTCTTAGAGGAAAGAAGGGTCAGGGACTGAGCAACAGCAATTCTGCAGAGAGTCTATTTAGGGAATCAAAAAAAGCAATACCATCCCAGTAACCAGACAAACAACCCCACCTGTTGGAAGCCCTCTTGTTAGGTGCCTCTAGATCATGTTTCCTCCCGAGGTAGCCCTCAAGTTGTACACTGAGGGATCTGTCCAGCTGTGCAGGAAGGGTTGTTGTTTCATCTATCTCGCTCACAGGGGTCTGGGCCACTTTGAACAGCAGTTCCTTAGTGGCGATTTCTTGATTGCCCACCCTGATCTCCGCCTCCGGCAGTTTCTCTTCAGGCAGCTCTTCTGGGGCTGCTTCATGAGATTGCTTCTCATTTTCCTGCACCTGCCGTGAACAGGAGAAAGAGATGGTGTAACTGAAAGCAGAAGTAAGTGAAGCTGTGCTGGGCTGTGTGGTCTCTGTCACATTCCACTGGAAGAATGGAAAGTAATTATATACATTATGCAGAATTAGGTAGTAGAACTGTAAACTGCATCATTTCAGACTACAAGTGGAGAGCATAGTTTTGAGTCTTCCATGTGGACTTTTTATATACATACACAAATCTGCCTTAAACTGAGTCAGACCATAGGACTATCAAGGTTGGTATTTTCTGCTCTAACTGGTAGTGGTTCTCCAGGGTCTTTGAAGTCTTTCACATCACCTCCTACCAGATCCTTTTAACTGGAGATGCTAGGTATTGAACATGGGGCCTTCTGCATGCAAGCCAGCTACTCCAGCACTGAGCCATGGCCCTCCTCCAAACTGAGTAATATGAGCGCCCCAAGGCTGCACAGGATGACTCACACTGCTTCCCACATCAACATCATAAGAACATAAGAGAAGCCAATCTTGAATCAGGCCAATGGCCCATCTAGTCCAACACTCCGTCACACAGCGGTCAAAATCACTCCTACAAGAAACTGAGGCAATGCTGGTATGAGAGGAGTTGCAATGGGAACTGCTTCTATGTGGTCTTGGGTTCCTCTTGTGAACAAAAGAAGGAACCATGCTATAGCAACCCCCCACACTGTGCACATGCAAGCAGGAGTTCTCATTCTAAAAAATGTAAAGACATAAGCCTGGTCATTTATTTTTATATATATATATATATATATGAATGTATATATTCCCTAATACAGAAACATTAGGATTGCCAACTCTGGCTTTGGAAATTCATGGAGATATGCGGGTGGTGCCTAGGGAAAGCAGAGTTTTTTTGGGGGGAGACTTCAGCAAGGATGTGACACTGTACAGCCCACCCTGTCAAACCTTGCTCTGCTCAGTTTGCCATGGATGCTGTGGGAGGGGAATTCCTTAGGTGGGGTGTGTGAGTGTGGAGTGTGTGGCTGCTCTATCTTAGAAGCATAATTCTTCCAAAGAAGCCTTCCTTTATTCCCAGAGGAATGTCCTTGAGACTTCTGGTGCCAGCTTGCTTAGTAGATAATGAGATCAAGTATTTTCCCAGGTGAAGGGGGGGGTAGAGATGCTGGAGCTAGGCAGAGTAGGTGTGACGTATGAGCGGGCCTGGAGGGGTTACATTTGAATCACCTATATCTTTGATTGTACCCACCAAAATCTTTAGATCTGACATGGTACTGTTAAGACCTGGAACTTGCTTAACTCAATAAACATATCACTGCCAAAGAGAATGTTGTTGAGAATAACTTGCCCAGGAGTCTGACAAAGTGTCAGATCTGTTCTCTCTTCGACCGCAGCCCCACCAACATGAGGGCTGGCGAGCCTGAAGACATTGCAACAGGAACTGGCTCTGAGACTGAGATCCCGTTCACCCTACCTGACAAGTAGGAAGATAAACAGGTTGAGCCCAAACCCAAGAAACACACTGTTTATTGGAAAGAAGAGACCAGACCCAAAAAAGGTGAGAAGAAACGATGGGATGACCCAGCCTGGCTCCTGAGCATTCCCAGATTCTGGGGGCCAAAGACCCATCCAGAACAAGAAGGGAGGTGAATGTCCCGCATCTTCCAAGATGACCCTGAGTGCCTCCTGCTTGCTGATACACTGGGAAACTAACAATAATTTAAGGAAATAGATGAATAAATATAAATCTTGTATGACTTAACCAAATATTTCTCAAATATACAATAGTATTCAATACATGAAATATAAGAAATACAAAAAAATACAATAGATAGGCTGTTTACTATTTAACACTCCCAAAAGAAAGATTTCACAAATTCCAATTTCAAAGGACTGAAAAACATGATCTTCAAATGTCCATAAAGCAAGTATATCCACTTCTTAAGACTTAAGACAAACAATGTAAAGTACGCTGCAGTCAACAAGTAGATCCAGTCCTTAGGACTTGAGACAAACAAAAAGAAATAAACTGCAGTCAACTCATCCTCCAGATTATTCAGTGAGTTTTCGATCCCTTCACCAGGACTGCACATCAACCGGGACTCCCAAAGAGGCACAGCCACAGGAACTCCTCAGACAATAATGCCTCCAAACTGCCTTATTAAAGGTGTGTCCCTAGCGTCATTAGCAATTCTGCTCTAGTTGTAAATACACCATAGAAATAACAGAATTTGTTAGTCCTATTAATGGCTATAGGATTAAATGTCAGGATTCAAAATGATCTAGATAGGCTGGAATGGTGAGCTGAGACAAATAAAATGCATTTCAATAGAGATAAGTGCAAAGTCCTACGCTTAGGTACAAAAAATCAAAGGCACAGATACAGAATGGGAGGGACTTGGCTTGATAGCAGCTCATGTGAAAGGGATCTAGGTGTTTTGGTTGATCACAAGCTAAACATGAACCTGCAGTGCGATGTGACTGCGAAGAAAGCTAATGCAATCTTAGGATGCATTAACAGAAGCACTGCGTCCAGATCATGGGAGGTGGTAGTTCCGCTCTATTCTGCTATAGTCAGGCCTCACCTGGAGTCCTCTGTCCAGTTTTGGGCACCACACTTTAGGAAGGATGTTGACACGGTTGAGCATGTCCAAAGGAGGGCAACCAGGATGGTGAGAGGGTTGGAATCCAAGTCTTATGAGGAAAGGCTGAAAGAGTTCGGTATGTTTAGCCTGGGAAAGAGAGGGCTTAGAGGGGACATGACTGCAGTCTTCAAA
Organism: Gekko gecko; assembly: GCA_029375565.1. Classification (NCBI taxonomy): domain Eukaryota; kingdom Metazoa; phylum Chordata; class Lepidosauria; order Squamata; family Gekkonidae; genus Gekko; species Gekko gecko. The sequence goes on from JAPDNY010000003.1 coordinate 88,698,918, forward strand.
TATCTGAAGGGCTGTCACATGGAAGATGAAGCAGATCTATTCTCTCTTGCTCCAGATTGCAAGACTAGATCTTATGGATGGAAATTACAAGGGAGTTGATACCGGCTAAATATCAGGAGAAACTTCCTAATTGTAAGAGTGGTTGAGCAGTGGAACAGACTGCCTTGGGAGGTGGTGGATACTCCTTCACTGGACGTTTTCAATTGGCGGCTGGACGACCAACTTTTGGGTGTGTTGTAGGGCTATCTTTCGGCTTCGCTCCTGCAGAGTGCAGGGGGTTGGAGTACATGACCTGCAAGGTCCCTTCCAACTCTAACATTCTATTATTCGATGATTATTCCACATGTTCAAGTAAAAATACTGTGTATGCCATCCTCTGTCCATTTAAAAAATATATGTCGGGATCAGTACCAAAGCTTTTAAAACTCGCAACCTGGAGCACCGCTCCAGAATTGCTAATGATGTTAAGTCATACAAGATTTAAAAAAACACACACACACAAAATCCAGGCTTTTACATTTTTCTGATGTATAAAGAATAAGCGCTTGTTTCTAGAATAAGAAGCAGCCATTTTTTCCTTTTTACTTAGTGACATACACGGCAAACTCAACCCACCTGGCCCATTCAGCTGATTTCCACTTAGGCTTTGGGTGGATTTTTCAAGACCACAACTGCCCCTATCATGCCTAAGTGATCCAGGAAGAAAGCCCTCTTTATCTGTAATGACTTTTTTCCCCTCAACATCAAGCTGATGCCACAAGGAATTATGAGCAGAAGAACATCTGAGAACATCTGGGAAGCGGAAATCCATTTTGAAAATGTGCCACCTAAGTTAATTTTTTAACTGCCGCCAGCACTTTGTGATTGTATCTGTTTTACCTGTTGTATTTTAAATAACTGTATGATTTTAACTGTATGTATGTTCGTATGGAAGCTGTCCTGAGCCTGCTTTGCAGGGAGGGTGGGGTATAAGTTTGACAAATAAATAATATAATAAATAAATAATATAAATGAATAAATAAATAGCAAACTGCTTAAAAGGGACAGGGTATAAGATCAGGAAGTTAGCATTAAGCTCTGTCTTAAACCATAAACAGAATCTTCTCTGCCTAAAATTAACTATTCTAATTATTATCATACATTTTTGAAGCTAGCAATTCATAGATGCTATCAACATTGGGGCACAATGACAGGGTTGTAGAACTTTATTGTGTATGAGGAAATCACTGTTTTTTTCCCATTCATTTGAAGATTCATGAGAAATATAGTAGTCCCACATATCTGTCCCACCACTCAGGGCCAGCACTTCCATAAAGCAGGGTTAGGCAGTTGCCTAGGGCACGACCTTAAAAGGGCGCCATGCTGGCCTGCTGCCCCTCCCCGCTCCTCCCCTCTCCAAAAGAGTCATGCCAGTCGCCGCCGGCTCCCTGCTTCCCTGGGTCAGTCCTCCTGAGTGCAGAGGCGGCCTCACGGTCCACCAGCAGCAGCGAGAGACTGGAGAAGCAGTGGCAGAGAGAGAAGACCCCCAGCCCACACACCCAGGGAAGGTGATTGTCCGCCCAGTGCCTTCCTTTCCCCTGGCTTCTCTCGGGCTCCCTGGTGGGGGTGGCGCTGTTGAGCAGAGGACCCAGATAGGCAGGCCACCGCCCCTGCCCCTCCTCCTCAGAGCTGCCATGAGAGCCTCTCTGAGGGATGCTGCATGTGGCGCATCGCTTTCCCACCTTTTTAGTGCTTCCTGGAGGGAGAGGGGCTCCCAACATGTGGGATGATGGAGAAGCCTCCCCCCTCTGCCCCCTCACTCCTGCTCCCAAGGGGGCCTCCCTTCTTGGCGCTCCCTTCCCAGTGTCTTCCTCCAGCAAGAGATGCATTTCCTGCCCCGCTGCTGCAGCCCTTGAAGCCGCCAGGCTGCCCCTCACACCTGCTGTAGCTCTTCCTCACTGGGCTTTGCTTGTGTGTGTCTGCAGCCACTTCGGGGGCTGCAGCAGCAGGAGTAGCAGGGCACCTTCTTTCCTTCCCATCCCAGAGAAGAGAGGCTGCCTGGAGGTTGGAGGGGTTGCCAGGCACCTGAAAGTAGCTGATGGGGGGTGGGGGGAGAGGATGAGGGAAGGGTGCCAAAGGTGCTTGAGGCAAAGTAGCAAGCCCTGGAGAGTGGAGCTGGGGGGGTGTTTCTGTGAGTTGCTGCCTTGGTTTGAAGTGTAGAAGCGCTAGATCTTTGTCCAGAAGCGCCTTAGAGATCGACAAGATTTTCAGGTTTAAGCTTTCAGAGTCAATGCTCCATTGGTGGTGGTGGGGCTTAGCTTGTGGGCCTGCATGCCCAAAGTGGGAGTCCACGACAGAAGGTGGAGTGGCAGGGAGTGTAGATCCAAGTGGGAAGAGCCGTGTTGGTCTGAAGCAGCAAAACGAAGTTTGAGTCCAGTGGGGGCACCTTTAAGACCAACAAAGTTTTATTCACGGTGTAAGGCAGGGAGTGTGTAAGGGCGAGCTATAAGAGATCGATGCAGACAGGTGCTAGCAGTCCTCCGCATCTGAGTTTCATCTGCTGGGCAAGAGCCCCGCTTGCTTTCTTTGGGTTCGCTTGCCTAGAACCAGAAGCGACACACACACACCTCTCCCTTGGCGTCAGCACCTTTGTGCCTGCTGGGGAGGTGGCCAGGGCCGGCCCCAAATGTCTGGGCGCCCTAGGCAGGACAGCATGGGCCACCCACCCCACCGGGGATGTCAACCTCCCGGTGGGGCCTGGAGACAGGGGGGGCGGTGGAGCACTGGCTTTCCTGGGTGCTCCGCAGCTGCAGGGCCTCCAGGACAGCCAGGGAAGGGGTGGGGGTTCTAACCCACGCCCCTTTCCTCCCAGCACCAGCTTTCTTGGAGGCTCCGCAGCTGCAGGACCCCCAGGAAAGCCAGGGAAGGGGCGGAGGTTCTAGCCCCCGCCTCCTCCCTCCCAGCGTTGGCTTGCCTTGGTGCTCCGCAGCCGCAGGGGCACCCAGACAAGCCAGGGAAGGGAAGGGGTTCAACCCCCCGCCCCTTCCCTCCCAGCGCCGGCTTGGAGGAGAGGGGAGGGGGAGGGGGAGGGGAGGGGAGCACTGGCGGGGGGAGGGCGGGCAAACTCTGCCACCGCCGCTGCCTCCTGAGCCCCACCGGGGCACTTTGCTGGCAGCGGTGGTGGGGAGGCGGTGGCAGCGTAGGGGGCAGGGGGGCATTTGGTGCCCCTGCGGGCCCGGCGCCCTAGGCAAGCGCCTAGCTCACCTAGTGGGCGAGCCGGCAGTGGAGGTGGCTGAGGGGAGAGTGGACTTGCTTATCCAAATCTGGAGTGTCATGCTGAGAACTTTCTGAAAAGCAAAAATGCCGCTTCAGTCTACCCCTCACAAAGAGTGCCTCATAAGGCTTCACATGCTTCAGGCTCAGACTGTTGTTTGTTGTACCTGCGGTTACACCAGCCTTTGGTGATTTAAATACACAAAGGGTGAAGGGAAATGCATGTCTCCAAACAATCAGTGGACATGGGCAAGAAGCGACTGACATTCCACTTGCATGTGTCTATTGATTGTTTTGCAAACAAGCAGACAAATTGTTCATGTTACATCCTTACCACAGCAAACACTGTCTGCATAACCTACATTTGGACCATGTTATACGGCAGCAAGTATGTATCTCTCCTGTACATGTGGCAGGGAACTGGTTTCAATCCTAGGTCCTGGACACATTTATCTGTCAAAGATACATGCAGCCGGAAATGTTTTTGGTCCCTGTGCACTTTGCAGGTTTATTGGTACAGGTAAAACAATTTGCACATACCTATAAAAACATGTTGCAGAAAGTGTCCCTTTCTCATTCATGGGGAATGTGCATTTTTTTTGTTTCAGAAAGTTATTATCAGCATTACAGTGTTCTTATTCTTTAGCATAAGTACTCAGAAGTATGGCACAGAGCAGGAAAAGCAATATGTGAAGTGCCTTTGAGTTCTACACAGCTCACTCTCAGAATGTCATTTGGAAGGTTTTGGCACCATTTCCTACGTCTGTGCTGCACATTAACAATTTCTGGGGTCCTTGCTAATTGCTTTTCAGAGTAGTTTTTAGTTGTAGCCACAGGAGATGCCTCAGACCATACATATGGTGGCTACAGGTGTGCCCTCATGCTGACTACAGGACGTTTCCTGGCTAGAGTCCCTTCCCCTTTCTCTAGCCGGATCACTGAAGCAAATGTCACTCTGTCAACTTAAGGGGGGGCAGTCTATAACCATGAAAACCACAGGATGGAAAGACCCATTTGTTTGCACCCTGTTTCCTAGGAATAACAGGGCTTGTAGGGAAGGGGTGTGTGTCGCCCTGTCACAAATGGTTCTTCTTATTCCTCCTGCTTTACTACTTCCTTCTACTTTAAAGGGAGAGATAATTTTCAGGCTTTCACCCCAATCACATTATCTGTTTTTGATTACATAGCCACTTGCAGCCACCAGTACAGCTTCTTAGAAATACTGAAGGGGAAAAAACCTATTGTATCTCTGTCATGGGCATTTTACTCAGCCTAGTAGATACATGCTGTGAAGTTTAGAGCTTATTGTGCATATATATGCCACTGCTACCACTAAACTTAATAAAACTGAAGGCAGTGCAGCACTAGGAGATTTAAAAATACAAACACATTTTCTTCCTCCGACCTCCTTCATCTTAGAGAACCAAACCTATATTTGTTGTGAAAACAAATCCAAATCTGGCCTAAAGGAAACCTGCGTTTACATACAATGGCAGTGCTGAGGCCTTCCTCCTTGTCCTTTAAAAACATTGCATATATCTAGGCTGTGCAACTTTATGTTCTGTGCATGACATGAATATCTTTAGAACACAACTGTGATTTGTGTTTTTCTGTTTGAGAGAGAAAATCAGAGATTGTATTACTTGTTTTCACAATTTTTTAAAAAAGAAATTAGCAATTTCAAATTTTGTGTTTTTCATTCTTCCTAAAATGCATTTATGTTTATGCATGGGGGGGTGGGGGGGTGCCAGAAGGTAGCCTTGCCTAGTGTGCAAAAAAACCTGGCACCGGCCCTGCCACCCCTCTAGGCAGAAATGGACTACAGTTATGCAAACTGCAGATAGAGTATCATAATTCTGAATGCTCTATTACTATAAAAACTGCATACAAACAGAAAATTAGAACAGTGGGCAAAGAAGTGGGAGAGAGAGTCATTTTTTCTGCTGTACTAGCTTTCTGTTTGCAGACAGCATTTTTTAAAAATACAGAAGCAGATTCAAAACCAGACTCCTTTACATTCTTCAGGGGTGCAGTCTGTCCCCCCCCCCTTATTCCTGTCTCATTCTCCAGCATGTGTAGCCAACTGTCTTGCAGAGTGAAATGGCTTTCATAGCTACTTCAATGCAGCTTAAAGATACGGACTTCCTTGGTGTAGGTTCCCCTGTAACTTCCAAATAAATCCTACTGGGGACCTACAAGTTTAACCCGAAAACACAGGATGTGATGTCTTCCTTCCTACCCGCCGCAAGTGGCAGCAAATGAACTGGAAACTTAGGGTGGAGGTGGGGTGAAAGAATGTGGAATGTTATGAAATCACATTTCTTTCTACCAAACATAACCAGGCACATGAGGTGGTGGAATATGGGCTGGTGGCAGCACCTCCTATGGCATATTGCTATATTGTTCAGTTGGATTAATAATAATTTTCCTTCCCACAGGAATTATTTCACATGGCTAAGGCTCTCAACAAAGTTTTCAGTGCTCTCACCAAATTGCAATTCTGAGTATTCTTTGAGGGAAGTCAGGACAATAACACTGGAAGAAAACAGATTAGTTTTGCAATGAAGCAATACTGAGTCTCAGCATTGTTACCACTGGACAAACCTCCAGCATTACAAAATCAGTAGAATGGGATCACTTTGACAATGTAAAGAGAGGAAGAAAGAAAAGGATGGGTGCTAAACAGTGGAATCCTAAAGAAAGTTACACTTGTCTGAGCTCATTGACCTCAATGGATGTAGAAGAGAGTAATTCTGCTTAGCATTGAACTATTGTCTTTCCTGGAGTCCACCTGGATTCAATTTTTATTTATTTCAGAAATGTTCATGTTGCCTATCCTGGGGAACCTACCTGAGGTGGCTGACAAAATCACATAAACGTAATGTTGAAAGTTATAAATTAAAACCCAGCATTAAAACACCAGCCAGGGAATACTTAGAACGTATTTAACTATTATCAGACTAAAAGCACACTATAAAGTGATTTTAAGTATCTCTCCCTTAATTAATTAATTAAAAGCCTGAGTAAACAAAAATAGTTTGGCTTGGTGCCTAAGAGAAAGCAGGTGCCAGGCAAGCCTCAAGGGGACGGTATTACAATTATGAGATACCGCCACTGAAAAAGCCCTGTCCCAGGTTGCCACTGAAAGCGGGGGGAATGGAGAGCAGAGCTTGTATGGCAGATCTTAACTGGTTGGCTGGACATAATGGAAAGAGTTTGGCTTTCAAACACTTTGGTCCTAAGACATTTAGGGCTTGAAAGGTAACCCCCCTTCCCCCAGCACTTTTAGGGTTACCATATTTTGAAAAGCAAAAAAGAGGACATATTTCCCAAGTGAGTAATGCAAACAAGTGATCACTATGACAAATTTCATTTTAAATATCCCTACTATTTAAGCTATGATAATTGCTACTAACTAGGAATTTCCCTAACTTTTCAACCCCAAAAGAGGACATTTTCATCAGTTTTTTTAAAAGAGCCCAAAAGAGGATGGACACTAAGAAAAGAGGGCATAGGCTGCGGCTAACCGTGAGCACTCTGAAGCTGTGCCTGAGAGCAAATCAGCAGCCCGTGCAGATCTTTCAGCACTAGAGCGATACAATCCCTGCATCCAGCCTCTGATGGTAGCCTGACTGCCACATTTTGGACCAATGGAATTTTCCAGATTTTTTTCAAAGGCAGCCCTACATAGAGCACATTACAGTAGTGTAACCTGAATGTAATCAGAGCAATGACCGCCATGGCCAAGAGTTATTTTTTAAAGTTGTTTTTCTCCTGCAAAAATTGCAGATGTCATGTGAAAACAGGGGTTGCACTTACCTGTAACTTTTGTTCATCAAAAGGGCTTCTGTGCAGGCACACATAGGACTGCAGTACTGTAGGCCAGCCACAGGGAGGAACTAGTGAGCTTATTACTAGAAAATTCTTCCCAAGAGTGCTAGGATCCCCTCCAGGGATCTCCCCTCCCCACTTCCCACCCAAAAGTCACCTGACCTGGGAGGAGCCTGCACCCTTCCCTCAGTTCTCCCTGCCACCACCTTGGAGTACGAGACTCACACAGTGGGAAAGGAGGGAGGGATGTGTGCTTGCACAGAAGCCCTTTCGATAAACAAAGGTTACAGGTAAGTGCAACCCGTTTTCATCTTCAAGGCTTCTGTGCAGTCCCACATGAGAGAGTAGCAAGTTCATTTACTTCGGAGGAGGGAGTGGGAGGTCTCAATGAAATATGGACTGCAGCACAGCTTTTCCCACTGCTGCTTCTCTCCATGCATCGACATCCATGGCATAGTGTTTGATGAACGTTGAAGGTTTTGACCAGGTAGCCACTCGGCAGATGTCATGAATCGGTATACCGGACCACATTCAGCTTCTCAGCCATTTCCCTATCAACCTTCACTACTCCTCTTACCCTTTGTCATCCAAGGACCCCACTGCCTCCCTGGCTGGTTTCCTGCTTCTTTCTTCAAATACATTCGAAGTAGGAAACCAGCCAGTGAGGCAGTGGGGCCCTTGGATGACCAAGGGGTAAAAGGAGTACTGAAAGATGATAGGGAAATGGCTGAGAAGCTGAATGCATTTTTTGCCTCTGTCTTCACTGTGGAAGATGAGAAAATGCTTGCCCATTCCAGAACCACTGATTTCGGGAGGGATGTTGAAAGACCTGAGTCAGATTGAGGTGACGAGTGAGGAGGTCCTACGACTGATAGATAACTTAAAAACTGGACTTCTGGTTTTTGGCAGCTTGCGAGCGGGTGTGCTCCATCAAAGCTCTGATGTGAGCGACCCCACAAATCGTGCCATTGGGGAAGGATCCAAGTTGATCTTGGGCCCTCTCAACTCCTTGTAGGGGAATTGTAGCCTGGGGCGCATGGGAGACCTCTCCCAAGGCAGTAGCCAAGGGATTGAGGCTCCTTTTTGCCCCAATAGGTTCCAGTGGCATGGAGCTAGCTATGGCACCAAGAGGCACACACCAGATACAGCACAGAAGCGATCCAAAGAAAAATGAGCTTCCCTACCTTTTGAAGCAGCGTAAGTAAAAATGCGAGTTGATTCATGTACTAGCGAACAGCTACCTAAATGGTAGCAGTAAAGCCATGCCAAAGCCCCAAACAAGTGGAAGGGGGAGGGGAATACCCAATCCCAAAAAGGCTGAGTTTAAAGCGGGGTCTGAGAAGGCAGCTTGAAGTGAGCGAATATTTGACTGAGTGTGGCGTAATCAGCAAGACAGTGACAAATCTGCAGGCTTTCAGAGACTTTTAAAAACTTTTCTCTTAATATAAACAATGACGCAGCGAGCAGAAAAAATGGCAGCTAAAGGGAAACTTGCAGCAGGAACTGCCAATGCATCATCTCCAGCTACTAAACTGGAAGCAACCACAGACTTCCCTAAAAAGATTGCTGCTGCTTTGCGCCCTCTGCTGGACCAGATGACTAACCTCAATGACAAGTCTGACATGTTGCAAAAAGAGCTTAAAGAAAATTCAACAAGAATGGAGAAGATAGTAAAGAAGCTGAAAAAAGTCAATGTTAAATCCAAAGAATTTCGACAAAGATTGAGGTAGCTGGAAAAGAAAAAATCTCTGGACAACAGCAATTGCTTCTTCTCCAAATGGAAAAATCAGCATATGTCCTGAGACTTCAAGGTATCCCGGAGCAGAAAGGAGAGACTTTAAAACAGATTTTAATCAAGGAACTGGCCCCCGTGGTGGGCTTAATAGCGGAAGCTCTACAAAATGACATTGCCCTGGTTTACCATACGTATCCAGAATTTATAAAAAAAAAACAAGCTACCCGGGGAAGTATATGTGAAATTCTCAAAAAGATCAACAAGAGATACAACCTTAAAAGCAACAAATGGAATAACCCTGAAAATTAAAGGAGAACAAATTAAAGTACTAAAAGACATTCCATTTGAGATTAGGAAAAGGAGACAATACAGAGACTTGGCATTGTTCTTATGGCAAAATAACACACTATGTAGATGGATAATACCTGAAGGACTCATCTTCAACTTTAACAAAAAAGAAAGAAAAGATTGACTCTGTTTTCAAAGCTAAAAGGTTCTCAGAGCAACAACAGAAAGCGACGGAGGGATCTGAGATTGTGAAGGATAACAAAGATACAGAAGCTGAAGAAGAGAAAGAGGAGGAAAGTTCTGACAACACCTCGACCAGCTCAGCAGGATCGTCTGACTTGGAAGCAGAATTAGGGGCTGCTGCCCCTAAACCTTTAAAAATTAAACTGAATTTTGTCCAAAAAAAAAGCTTGGCGGAAAGAAAAAAACAAAATGTGAACTTGTGGATCTCCTGACAATAATATGTAATAATATGTAATCTTCATTAAACTCTGTCTCTATTCTTGAGGACTCCCATCTTTAAAAAGGGCTCCAGAGGAGATCCAGGAAATTACAGGCCAGTCAGTCTGACTTCGATACTGGGTAAGTTGGTGGAAACTGTTATTAAGGAAAGAATTAGTAGGCACACTGATGAACAAAAACTATTGAGGCAGACTCAGCATGGGTTCTGTAAGGGAAGATCTTGTCTCACTAATCTGTTAGTGTTCTTTGAGGGGGTGAACAAATATGTCGACAAGGGAGACCCAATAGATATTGTTTACCTTGACCTCAAGAAAGCTTTTGATAAAGTTCCTCATCAAAGGCTCCTAAGTAAGCTCAAAAATCATGGGATACAAGGACAAGTCCTTTTGTGGATCAAAAACTGGCTAATTAATAGGAAATAGAGAGTGAGTATAAACAGGCAATTTTCTCAGTGGAGGGTGGTAAGCAGTGGGGTACCGTAGGGATCAGTACTGGGTCTGATGCTTTTTTTTTTTTTTTAAACTATTTATTATTGGATATGTTTCACATATTTAAAATTCCATCTTATAAATATCACATACTTTTTTCTTTTCTCCCCTCCCCCCCAGTACAAGGCTTCCCGCAATGCTCTTACCCCCTTATAAACTCTATTATCTAATTACCATTAACAAAATATATCACTTCCATTATCAAATTACGGTAACATTTTAACAATCTTATCATTCTTTTTCTTGTTTTCTCCTTAATAACTGTCAAAGCAAATCAATCTGTTTTTAACATCCCAGTTTTTCTCAAGATAGTCTTTGAAGTCTTTCCATTCTTCAAGAAATGCTTCATCTTCTTCATTATTAAGCTTTCTTGTCAATTTGTCCATTTCTGCCATAAAAAGCATCTTCTTAATACATTCCCATGTTTCAGGTATCTTTTCTTGTTTCCAGAATTGTGCATAAGTCATTCTAGCTGTTGTGACCAAGTACCATAACAATGTTCTCTTGGTTACATTTAACTCTTCCAATTTAAACCCTAACAACAAGATTTGTGGGTCCTTCTTAAAAGTACATTTCAGAATTTTCTGTATTTCATTATGAATCTCTGACCAATAACTCATGGCCTTATCACAAGTCCACCACATATGGTAAAATGAGCCTTCTTTCTTTCCACATTTCCAACATTTGCTAGACATACTCTCATTTATATTAGCAATTTTCTTTGGGGTCATATACCATCTATACATCATTTTATAACAATTCTCTTTGACATTAACACAAGTTGAGATTTTCATTGACTTTTTCCACAAACATTCCCATGATGCCATAGTTATTTCACTATTTACATTTACAGCCCATTTTATCATTTGTTCTTTTACGGTTTCATCCTCTGTATACCACTTCAATAAAACCTTATATATTTTTGAGATCATTTTTTTCCCCTTTCCCACCCATATAGTTTCAGTTTCATTATTCTTTGCCCTAAAGCCATATTTTCTCTTATCAGTTTTAAACAAATCATAAATCTGTCTATAATTCAACCAATCATAATCAAATTCCACATCATCTCTATCCCTCATAACAAAGCTTTTCCCTTCAGATTTTAAAAGATTTCTATAAGGTAACCAATCTAATCCTTCATGTCTCGAATATGGTTTAATCACTTCTGCCGGTACTATCCAAAGTGGTCGTTCTTCATAAAAGAATTTTTTGTATCTCGTCCAGCTCTCGAACAGTGATCGCCTAATAAAGTGATGTTTACAAAATTTGTCGATTTTTGATTTTTCATACCACAAATACGCATGCCATCCAAACTTGTTATCGTGACCTTCTAACGCCAACAGCTTCATATTTTCAAGATTAATCCATTGTTCTATCCACGTTAAACAGACAGCATCGTAATAAAGTCTGAGATTTGGTAGTTAAAGTCCTCCTCTTTCCTTAGCGTCACATAACATTTTCATTTTAATTCTTGGTTTCCTTCCTGCCCACACAAATTTTGGTATTTCTTTCTGCCATCCATCCAATATCTTACTTTGTCGTAGTATTGGGATAGTCTGAAACAAAAACATTAACCGAGGCAAAATATTCATTTTAACTGTTGCAATCCTTCCCATTAGTGATAAATTCAAGGTGTCCCATTTTTTCATATCTTGTTGAATCTTATACCAATTTTTTTCATAATTATTTTTGAATAAATCTATATTTTTCATAGTCAATTCAATCCCTAAATACTTTGTCTTTGTGACCACTTCACACTGGATTTTCTCCTGAAGTTCCATTTGCTTCTGTTTCGTCATATTTTTACACATCACCTTTGTTTTGCTTTTATTAACATAAAAGCCAGCCAAATCTCCGAAATCTTTAATTTTTTGCATCAGTTGTGGTATATTCTCTATTGGGTCTTGAATCATAAACATTACATCATCCGCAAAAGCTCTATATTTATATGTAAAGCCTCTCGTTGTCAATCCTTTAATGTTCTTGTCCTCTTTTATTTTCCCCAATAATACTTCCAATGTCCAGATAAACAATAGTGGAGATAGGGGGCAACCTTGTCTCATCCCTTTTCGCACTTTAAAGTATTCCGTTTTCTCTTTATTTACGTTCAATGCCGCTTTTTGGTCTGAATAAATTGCAGTAATCATGTTTAAAAAAGATTGACCTATTTCCATTTTCTCTATCACTTGCAGCATAAAGTCCCAGTTCAAATTATCAAAAGCTTTTTCCACATCCAGGAAGAGGAATCCAACTTCCTTTTCAGGGTGTTTGTCACAATATTCAATTGCATCTATCACCACTCTTAAATTGTCTCTGATTTGCCTATTCGGTAAAAAGCCAGCTTGTTCTTCTGTTATAACATCTTTCAAATAATTTTTCAGCCTTTCGGAAATTACTTTAGCAAACAATTTTTAATCATTATTCAGGAGGGATATTGGTCTGTAGTTCTTCACATTAGTTAGGTCCAAACCTTCTTTGGGTATAAGCGAAATATTTGCTTCTTTCCATGACTCTGGAATCCGTTTTGTCTCTCTTATTTCATTTGACAAAAGTACAAAAATTGGGGTTAGCTCATCCTTTAATTTTTTATAAAATGTTGCAGTAAATCCATCTGGACCTGGAGCTTTCCCCAATTTTGCTTCTTCTATCGCACTGACAATTTCTTCATTTTTAATTGGACCATTAAGCACTTCTTTCATTTGTTGTCCCAATGTTGGTACTTCAATATTCTCCAAATATTTCTTAAGTTTCTGTGAATCAATACATTTCTTTTGAAACAATTTGGCATAAAAATTGAAAAAGACTCTCTTTAAACCATTCAAGTCCACAATATCCTTTCCATCTTCTATTATCTTATTTATAAAATTTCTTTCACGTCTATTTTTCAGTTGCCATGCTAAGAACTTTCCAGGTTTATTAGCACCCTCAAACGATTTCTGTTGCAGCTTCTTTAAATTCCAATACAATTCTCGATTTGACAGTACATTTAACTGGTCTTGTAGCATATGAATTTCTCTTATAATCTTTTTCTTCCCTGGCTTTTTCTTTAACTCTTTTTCTTTCTGTCGGATCTTTTCCTGTAAATCATTTTGTTGTTGCAATCTTTGCTTTCTATCTTTAGTGTTTAATGAGATAAGCAGTCCCCTCATGACCGCTTTATATGCGTCCCACACAATTTGTAATTCCGCACCTTTGTTCAAATTTGTTTCAAAAAAGTTCTGTGTTTCCCTACGCAATGTCTCATTAACTATTTTTCTGTCCAATAAGTCCTCATTAATTTTCCAATATAATTGTTTAGGTTTTTCTCTCGACATCCAAAGTAAAGGGCTGTGATCAGAATTATTTTTTGTTAAGATTTCAATTTTTTGAGTCTTCGATGCCAACTCCTCCGACATCCAAATCATATCAATCCTGGAAAAAGAGTTATGTCTATTGGAGTAAAAAGTAAAGTCTTTTGTTTTAGGATTCCATTTTCTCCAAACATCTTCAAGTTTCTCTTGTTTCATCAGTTTAAAGAAAATTTTTGGTAATTTCCCAGCCACATCTCCAGCTTTTTTTGAACGTCTGTCCAGTAAGTTGTTCACTGTACCATTAAAATCTCCTGCAAAAATAACCTGATCATAAGTTAATTGTTCCATCTCTTTTGTCAAATCTTTAAAAAAAATTTCTTTAGCTCCATTGGGTGCATACAAATTCACAATCAAAGTCTTTTTCCTGTGCATCATTATTTCTACTCCAATGCACCTCCCATCATTATCCACGAAAATTTGCTTGGGTTCCAATTCTTTTTTAATGTAGATCACTGTTCCTTTATTCTTTTTAGTCGCTAGTGAAAAAAATTCTTCTCCCAATTTCTTATTTATCACATATTTATAGTCCTGTTTTCTGATATGAGTTTCCTGCAAACAAATTATATTGCTCTTTTGTTTTTCCAGCCAATGATTTACTAATTTTCTTTTGTTAGGTGAATTAAGTTCGTTTACATTTCAAGATAGCAATTTGTATTCTATAGTGTCTTGATTTATATATCCAAAAACTCTTCAAAATTATTTTCTTTGAACCTGTACAGGTCTCCTTCTGATTTGATCGTAAATCTCACTGAATTGTATGTAAATGACAATCCTTGAGGTATTTCCCATCTGAATCTAATTCCCATTGCCTTTAATTTGTCGGCCAATTTTTTATATTTTTTTCTGTCTTGCAACATCACCCTTGGGATTTCTCTTAAAATTATTATCTTTTTGCCGTCAATTTCCAACGGTTGTGTGAATTGCTTCTTGAAAATATCCTCTTTCATTTTTCTTGTCACAAACTGCACAATGACATCTCTGGATAATTTTTTCCTCTGAGCATACGTTGAGTTTACTCTGTAAATTAAGTTGAAGTCTGAGTCTAGATCTCCTTGGTCCTCACCAATATATGCCGTCAATGTTGTTATTACCAACGCACGTATATCTTGGTCTTCTGCCTCCTCAATTCCTCTTAGCCTCAGGTGGTTTTGCGTAGCTCTGTACTCCATCATAGATTCCAACCTTATGTTCTCCTGGAGGGTATTTTTGATTTTTTGTTCTAGCTCCGTCGACTTAGCTGCTAAACCTTGGACTTCTTTTTTTACTTCTTCTGTATCTTTTTTGAACTCTGCCACTTCTGCTAGGACCAGTTCTTTCATGGCTGACATATTTTTCTCTTGTACTTGCACTTGTACTTGTTCTATTTGCTCCAATTGCTTTTCCATTTGTTGTTTCATCTGTAATTCCGTTTGTTTAGTCTGTAGTTCCATTTGTTTTCCAAGATTCTGCACTGCCTCCATCATCCTCTTCTCCATAGCCTCTATTGCTGCCTGCCATTCTTTTTTGTCCTTTGCTGCCATTCTAGGACTTGATGTAGAGGCGGCCCTTTGTCTTGGCCTCAAATCCGTCTTGGAAACTTTTAAATGTCACCAAATCTCTTTTCTTCTAAGTATTCCGTCAAATCGCCGCCTTTATATGTTTCTTCTCTTTAATTTTATAGTTCAAATTCAATTTTAAAAAATTAGTCCTCCTCAAAATGGCGGGTGCAATTTCTCTATGGTTTTTTGGCAAGAGTAGGCTATTTTGTAACTTCCGGTTTAGTGTCCGTCCCGAAAATCCAACTTCCTGTGCAGCGCGCTAAATCTTCCTACTCCTTCCGGTTACTCAGTCTTTTCAAATGCCTCTCTTGCCCCAAACTCGTCTTTCTCAGCCGGAACTTATTTTTGGTAGCACAGATTCACATCAGTTTCGTTTTTACAACTTGCCGTTAATCTCTAACTGACCACAGGAATGCAAAACAAAAGTTTCTTTTTCACTATTTTCACATTCTAGAAAGCTTCTTTCAGTTCCAAACAAAGCGGATTACATCAGAAAAGCTTTTGTACGCTTAGGCGCTTGATTCAAATTTCGCTATGTCTTCAGACCGGTAAGCAAAAGTTCTTTGTTACCTTAAAGTTTGATCTCGGGGTTTCGCATTGCTTCTTCTTAACTTAATGTTGACTTTGATGGTAAAGAGGTCAGTAGATGACGGGTTTATGCTAAATTGTCAGCCTGGTTAGCTCCTGTAGTGTTGTCTCGCAACTGCCTGCTTCGTGGGAGGGGATCAAAGCGTAAACAGGCTTCCTCCGAAGCCTGCCCACGCCAATCTCAACTCCCACTTGGACTTGGCTGCTTGCTTGCCACCCCCCCGCCTGGTGAGTGCTGCGTTGGACCAAAAAGAGGCCCAAACTGTCAAAAGGAGCTACCGTCCACCCTGCACAGTTCGCAGAGTGCGTCAACTTGCCATTTTAACTCCGACCGGAAACCTTGGGTCTGATGCTTTTTAACTTGTTCATTAATGATTTGGAGTTGACAGTAAGCAGTGAAGTAGCTAAATTTGCAGATGATATGAAGATGTTAAGGGTAGTGAAAACCAGGGAGGATTGTGAGGCACTCCAAAGGGATCTGTCGAGGATGGGTGAGTGGGCGTCAACATGGCAAATGGGGTTCAGTGTGGCCAAGTGCAAGGTGATGCACACTGGAGCCAAAAATCCTAACTATAAATACATGTTGATGGGGTCCGAACTGGCAGAGACTGACCAAGAGAGAGATCTTGGAGTCATAGTAGATAACTCAATGAAAATGTCGAGATAGTGTGCAACTGCAATAAAAAAGGCCAATGCTATGTTGGGGATTATTAGGAAGGGTATTGAAAACAGATCAGCCAATATCATAATGCCCCTATATAAATCAATGGTGCAACCTCATTTGGAATACTGTGTACAGTTCTGGTCACCACACCTTAAAAAGAATATTATAGCTTTGGAAAAAGTGCAGAAAAGGGCAACTAGAATGATAAAAGGGTTGGAGAACTTTCCCTATGAGGAAAGGTTGAGGTGCTTGAGGCTCTTTAGCTTGGAGAAACGACGGCTGAGGGGTGACATGATCGAGGTTTATAAGATTATGCATGGGATAGAGCAGGTAGAGAAAGAGGTACTTTTCTCCCTTTCTCACAATACAAGAACTTGTGGGCACTCAATGAAATTGCTGAGCAGTCGGGTTAGAATGGATAAAGGGAAGTACTTCTTCACACAAAGAGTGATTAACACATGGAATTCACTGCCACAGGAGGTGGTGGAAGCTACAAGCATGGACGGCTTCAAGAGGGAATTAGATAAACATATGGAGCAGAGGCTCCATCAGTGGCTATTAGCCACAAGGTGATGCTCTGTATTCCTGGTGCTGGGGGGGTCAACACTGGGAGGGCTTCTAGTGTCCTGGCCCCAATGGTGGACCTCATGATGGCACCTGGTATTTTTGGCCATTGTGTGACACAGAGTGTTGGACTGGATGGGCCATTGGCCCGATCCAACATTGGCTTCTCTTATATTCTTATGGGGTTGGACGGGAGGCGACCTGTGATCAGATCCCTTACCACTGGAAATGTGTGGAATTGCCCTCCAGCCATGGCCCATAGCTTGAGGAACCAGAGATGCCTTGGCCACAAAGGGGTAATGATGATAGCAGTAGTACCAGGGTTGCCTTGGCCAGAAAGGGGTAATGATGATAGCAATAGTACTATTGTGAGTGGAGGGAAGGCATAAAATAGGTATCCATTCCAGCAAAGCTGGAAGGCATCCCCTAAGGACCCCACACCTGTAGCAGCTCGAGAACAAAAAAGAGTGCATTTGGTGTTTGTCAGGGTAGCGAATAGATCTATTCGTGGAGTACCGCATTGGAGGAAAAGTGGCTGTAGATAAGCGTCCATGAGAGACCAATCTTGGGTAGTGTGAAAAAATCTGCTGAGCATGTCGGCCTGTGTATTTATGTGGCCAGCTATATGAAGAGCTGTGAGGTGCGCCCCAATTTGTATGACTTGGTGCCACAGGGAGATAGCTTCTGCAGTGAGAGCCGTAGAGGCAGTGCCCCTTTGTTTGTTTACATAATATTGCACAGTAGTGTTGTCTGTGTGAAGGAGGACACATCGTCCCTGTAGGCAACCTAAAAAAGAAGAGAAAGCTCTTCTTACCACCCGAAGTTCTAAAAGATTAATATGTAGCTTAGCCTCTGCTGGTTCCCAGCGACCCTGAGCCACATGCCCTTCACAGTGGAGCCCACAGCCTATGAGGGAGGCATTGTCCCTCATAAACAAAGCAATGTCATCATCACGAAAGCCAAAAGGCACCCCAGTCTGTAAACATGTAACACCTCAGCCCACCAACGTAGGTCCCTTACTATAGCTCGAGGAACTGTCAAATGGCAGAATGTCTATGACAGGATGTTAATGATTGCACGAGAGCAGGAAAGTTCTCCCTTCTTTGGCATCTAATGTGGTTCCAATGAAGTCTATGCGCTGCACAGGCCACAATGTGGACTTTGGGGGATTTACTAGCTATCCCAGAGACCAAAGTGTGGTAAAGGGAAGCGTCATGTCTGACAAAAGGTGTTCTGGAGAATCTGCCACCAGCAGCCAATCATCGAGAAACAGGTAAATCATACAGCCCAGTAGGTGTAGATAGGCCACAACTACTGAGAGGCATTTGGTAAAAACTCGAGACGCAGAAGCCAGACCGAAGGGCAGGACTGAGTATTGAAATACTATACCTTCACAGATAAACTGTAAGAGATGTGAACAGTCCTTATGAATTGCAATGTGGAAATAAGCATCAGTCAAATCAGCCGGGTTTGCTACCCATTGTACTGCCCCTTTGTGAAGCAGTGATTGCACAGGTAATGGAAATGTAGATGCAGTTGTGTCTGACTGAGTAAAGAGACATTGACAGTTAGGGTATGAATGGAACTCTAAGTAATAACCTTCCTTTATTATAGACAGTATCCAAACATCGTCAATAACAACCAGCCATGCATCATAAAACTGTGCTAACCTGTCTCCAAAAGGAGGGGAGCATTGTAGTCATTGTAAGTCTGACCCTTGAGTAATGGGGTCCCTCGCATACCTATTGCCCTGTGCAGCTTTAGACTCAGGGCATCTATTTTGGTAGGCAGGTTGATAAGGTTGCCTAGCAGCAGCATGATAGAGTTGTCCCTGAAACCTCAACTCCGAGTAATGGAATGGTCAAGTATAAGGCAGTCTCTGTGTGGATCTAGACCAGTACCTGGGCTTTTGTTGGTTGCCACCCGAGGTAGTTATCCCAAAGGATTTCGCCTGAAGTTTGTATTTCTGGATGCGCTCTAACATCTCATCTGTTTCCTGACTAAATAACTCTTTCCCTTCAAAGCGAAGATCCTTGAGCTTTGCCAGAGTGTCCAGGGGCAATGCTGATGATCTCAGCCAGGAGTGCTGGCACAAGACCAAGACCAACCCTATCGCCCTGCCGTGACACTTGGCATCATGGCAAGCTGCATTGAGTTGTAGCTTGCCCAACCGTCTACCCTCTTCAGCTATATCCTTAGCCAATGCCTGCTTCTCTTGAGGCAAAGTATCTAGGTAAGGTCCTATTCTCTTCCAGAGGAGACGGTTGTACCATCCCATCACCGCAGAGAAATTGACCATTCACAGGTCCATAGCTCCTGAAGTGTATATTTTCTCCCTATTGCATCCAACTTGTGCCCCTTTTTGTCATTGGGGGAAGTACGTGACTTGTACCAAGTATGGGCCAGAATCACTTCCGATATGAAGGAATTTGGCTTTGAGTGCTGAAACAAAAAACTGCGATCAGAATCAATGACTTTATAGAGTCCATCCAGGTGCCTGACTGACAGCACTGTGGACACTGGGTGTATCCATGCTGCCAACATGACTTCTTGAATGCCTTCCAAGAGTGGTAAGGTGGCAGGACCAGCGTCTGGTGTAAAGAGGACTTGCATGAGCGGATCTTTGGTCTTGGGCTCAGAAGACGTGTGTTTCAAGTCCAAAACCTTGGCTATCCTGATTATTTGGTCGATGAAAGAGGAGACATCCTCCGATGGAGAAACAGAAGCCTTGTCTCTGATAACATCGTCCAGTGACGGAATGGAAGCAAGTTCGGAACCATCGTTGGAGGCAGCGTTTCCCTCAGAGAGAGATGGAGGGTGGGTATATTTGGACACCTGGAGTGGATCTGGCTGGGCAGAGTGAGGTGACCTCGAGCGATGACGCTGATAGCCCATGGAGTCAAACAACTGACTGCACGCGCATGGATACCAAGGCGGCAGCATGTCGAATGCATCGACAGATGGTACCAGACTGGACGGGTGTACTAGCAGTACATCAGAAGAACCAGACTTTCTGCACTGTGAGGACCACTCCGATCATGGGGAATCTCCACCTATGAGCATTGGTACTGATGGAGACTGGTACCGAGGGTATTTCGATCCTGGTCAGTACTGCTGCGGCAATCTGCCCCTCAATGTCATGTGGCTCTTGGTTCCAGGTGACTGTCGACGTTGAGGAGAAAGCGATTGTTGGCGCCGACTTGATGGTGACTTCGATGGATGATCCGAGTCTTAAGGCGCTTTAGACAGTGGCAAACACTTTTCGTGAGCACACTTCTTTGATTTTTTTTGCCAACGGCTCAGATTCCAGTCTAGGCAGTGGAGAAGCTGCAGTTTTTTGCACCTGGCCGGCTGCTGGGGCTCAACTGACAGAAGGCATTCACAAAAATCTATTTTTGGGCACTGCAGGTTCAACCAGAGACTCAAGAGCCACTAGGGCCCTTTCCCACAAGGCTGCCTTCAAGCGTGCCACTCTACTGTCTCATGCCCGGGGTGTTAGAGCCTTACAGGTCTTACAAGTTGCTGCATTGTGAGTCTCGCTGAGACAGAGGAGACAAGAGGAGTGCTTGTCCGATTGAGCCATCTTGGCTCCACATATACAACATTTTTTAAATAGGGCTACCTTTTGTTTCTCTGAGGCCATGGTTTACCTCACAAAAACTTTCAGCTTGCTGAAACAGCTCCTCTTTCGGTGGTGGCAGAAAGAGAACTGAGGGAGGGGTGCAGGCTCCTCCCAGGTCAGGTGACTTTTGGGCGGGAAGTGCCTCCCTGGAGAGGAGCCTAGCACTCTTGGGAAGAATTTTCTAGTAATAAGCTCGCTAGTTCCTCCCGGTGGCTGGCCTGCAGTACTGCAGTCCCATGTGGGACTGCACAGAAGCCTTGAAGATGAAAGTCAGGTTGTATGAAATCACTCACAAATCTATGATGGAGGCATTCTTTTTATATGAGGACAGTGGGCAGCTCTGATTCACACAAAAGCCATACAGCCTTGGGCAGCCAAGGTGAGAGTGGATCTTCCTACAGACAGGAAGAGGAGTCTCTGGAGGGGAGGGAGGCAGAAAATAAAACTGAGGAGCTGGTTGAGGAAGAAAACCATTTTTGACACATGCCTAGAAGAGGGGGCACTGCCTTGGATAGCCTGGGCTAGCCCAATCCTGTCAGATCTCAGAAGCTAAGCAGGGTCAGCCCTGGCTAGTGTTTGGATGGGAGACCTCCAAGGAATACCAGGGTCATGATGCAGAGGCAGGCAATAGCAAACCTTCTCTGAATGTCTCCTGCCTTGAAAACCCCACAGGGTCACCATGTCAGCTGGGACTTGATTGCAAAAAATGGCTACTAGCCATGGTGACTGAGCGGAACCTCCCCATCAGAGGCACTAAACTTCTAAATCCCAGAGCCAGGAGGCAACATCAGAGGAAGGCCTCGGCCTCTCTGCCCTATTTTTGGTCCTCCAGAGCAACTGGTTGGCCACTGTGTGAGACAGGATGCTGGACTAGGTGCACCACCGGTCTGACCCAGCAGGAGTCTTTTTATGGTCTTAAGAAGAAAAGGAGGAAGGGGCCATCACAGCACGGGAGAGCAGCCATGAGCGTGTGGTTCTGAGAAGGCAAGGGGTGATCCCCAAATACTGAAACCAAAGTAATGGATGAACCAAAATTAATGCAACTTAGAGATCTAGATAGCTTCTCTCTTATTTTTAGCTTAACAGATCAGTATAGTGCCAGAGAAAGAGGATGTGCATTTATTCCAGTTTTCTTTTACCCTTGCTCAGCCTGTTGTGTTTCCCTATTCAGTGTGTGGTTTTAATTTATAATTCTTTGAGTCTGATCTCTATAAACCACATTAAGCCTAGTTCTGTCCATACTTTCCAGGAGTGTGTGGGCCTGTTGTTAAGCCCTACTTCCCAAGAGAGCTCATGTGAGAGGGATTGGTCCCCACGGCAGCAACTTGGGGAGAGAGGCGCTAAGGTCTTTGAAGGGACTAAATGCAAAGGGAGCCTGGGTGTGGATCCTTGGGTTGGACAAACCTCTGAGAATTGATGTGCTGGTGGTAGTGGTGTATCCTGGGAAAGGGGGGAAGTGGAGGGAAATGAGCCTTGTCGGGGTCTAGCAGCTGGGGAGCAGAGTTGGCTGAGTAAAGTCCTCATTCCCTGGGGTCCAGAAACCAGTTTGGGCAAAGCCTGTCTCACCGAACCCACCACCAAGCAAACATGCAGGTTTTCAGTAAACTGAGTCTTGCAGAGCAACTAAAAGATGCGGTGAACCTACTGGATCAGGTTATTTGGACAGACCATGCTTCTTGTTGAGGGTAGTGCTGAGGTATCCGCCTAAAGAGCCCAGTGTGGCCCAAGCTCATCCGTGCAAGTTGGGAGCTCAGCGGAACCTGCCGTGGCCAGTACTTGGATGGGGTTGCTGTTTGGAGGAAGGCAAGGGCAAAATCATCTCTGATCCTCTCTGGCCTAGAACACCCCACAGTTGGAGTTGCCAGGAGTCAGGTGCAGCTCAATGGCACGTTTTTCTTCTTCCTTGGTGACAAATGCAAAATTGGTCTCAGGCTGCCTCGGGAGTTTGATAACATTACGGGGCCAGTGCAAGAGGTTTACTGAAAAGTTGTTGGGGCGTAGGGGATTGTACAGAAGCAGCCATATGCAAGATCCAGTAAAGGAGATCCAGGAGAGAAACAGGCTTCCAGGTGTGCAACCATTGTTGATCCAGCTGGATGTGCATCAACATTGCGATGTTCATAAAGAACATAAGAGAAGCCAATGTTGAATCAGGCCAATGGCCCATCCAGTCCAACACTCTGTCACACAGCGGCCAAAATATACCAGGTGCCATCAGGAGGTCCAGCAGTGGGGCCAGGACACCAGAAGCCCTCCCACTGTTCCCCCCCCAGCACCAAGAATAGAGTGCATCACCTGCCCCAGACTGAGAGTTCCCATCTATACCCTGTGGCTAATAGCCACTGATGGACTTCTGCTCCATATGTTTATCTAATTCCCTCTTGAAACTGTCCATGCTTGTAGCTTCCACCACCTCCTGTGGCAGTGAATTCCATAAGTTAATCACTCTTTGGGTGAAGAAGTACTTCCTTTTATCTATTCTAACCCGACTGCTCAGCAATTTCATGGAGTGCCCACGAGTTCTTGTATTGTGAGAATGGGAGAAAAGTACCTCTTTCTCTACCTACTCTATCCCATGCATAATCTTATAAACCTTGATCATGTCACCCCTCAGCCGTCGTTTCTCCAAGCGAAAGAGCCCCAAGCGTTTTAACCTTTCTTCATAGGGAAGGTGTTCCAACCCTTTTATCATTCTAGTTGCCCTTCTCTGCACTTTTTCCAGTGCTATAATATCCTTTTTGAGATGTGGTGACCAAAACTGTACACAGTATTCTAAATGAGGTCGCACCAATGATTTATACAGGGGCATGATGATACTGGCTGATTTGTTTTCAATTCCCTTCCTAATAATCCCCAGCATAGCGTTGGCCTTCTTTATTGCAGCTACACACTGTCTAGACATTTTCATTGAGTTATCCACTACAACTCCAAGATCTCACTCTTGGTCCGTCTCTGCCAGTTCAGACCCCATCAACGTGTATTTATATTTAGGATTTTTGGCTCCAATGTGCATCACTTTGCACTTGGCCACACTGAACCCCATTTGCCACGTTGATGCCCACTCACCCATCCTCAACAGATCCCTTTGGAGTGCCTCACACTCCTCCCTGGTTTTCACCACCCTGAACAACTTCATGCCATCTGGGCCCCATTTTACTGAGTGGATGTAAGTTGTGATGCAGATGGGGGAAGTGATCTTCAGGAAGGCTGCTAAAGCTGGGGGAAAATGAGTCAAGAAAAAAAAATATTCACCTACGACCACCCTGTGAGTCTACAGCTGATAATCTACATCTCCAAGCTACAGCACCACCCCCAAGCTCACCCTCTCTAGTCGATACGGCATTATTAGAATGGAGATCATTAACTCTGTGTACAGTGTGCCTGCTGACCAGGCTACTATAGCTCAATCAGATGCCTGATGGGTAGGTGCAGAGCACCAGTCCTTGGAAACATCACCTCTTTGTTGATACTCTGTGTGTGTGTGTGTGTGTTTGTGTGAACCCATTTTGAATTTTGGCATCTTTGAAGTGGCATTTTAGTGGTACACATTGTTTCCAAGGCAGACTGTACAGATATTCCACATTCCCCAATAAGCCTCCCACAACAAAGGTGCAAAAAGCCCAGTCTCCAGCCGAGCCCTTAAGAACATGAGCATTAACCTTTTACCAGAAAGTTTCTTGCTTTCTCACTGCTCTGAATGTAATCCCCAACTCCATGCATTCTATAACTGTGTGATTATGCAACATACTTAAGCCACATGCACGGGAAAAACCACTTCAACATGATTCTTGAAACGAATGTACACTGGGTTAAAACCCTGCTCCTGAACAGCTGAGCTTCTAGCACAGAGTGACATTAGAAACCCCACACATGACTGTGTAAGAAAAGGATATGCCAAAGAAATCGCCTAGCAAAGCATAAGAACCGAAGTACAGCCTGCTGGATTAGACAAGTGGTCCTAGTCCAGCATCCTCTCCCCTACAGTGGCTCACCAAAGGGCACAGAGTCCACGGATTTCCCCGATGCTGCCTCCTAGGACTGGGTTCCAGAGGTCTGTGGAGGTTCCCTTTAGTCATAGTGGCTAATAGAGGAGGGATCAAGATGGGGGGCCGTGTTTGTCTAACTGCAGCGGTGAGTCCATGAGCCCAGCAGCACCTCAAAGACAAACAGAATTTATGGCAGGGCAGGAGCTTTCGTGAGTGACGGCTCCCTTCTTCCGAGATGCCAGGCCACAAAATCTGGCCAGTGGCAGTTGCTGGACATCGGGGCCACAAATCTGACTCCCTTTTCGACCCATCTCTGCTCATGACCATCACTGCACTGTTGAGTAAACAAGTATTTCCTTTTGTCTGTCTTGAACCTGTTTCCCAACAATTTGACTGAGTGCCCTCAAGATTTAGTATTACAGAAGAGGGGAAACTGGCTCTGCCTATCCACTTCCTCTACCTTGTACATAATTATATAAACTTCTATCATGCCTCCCCTTAGCAGTCTTTTAAAATTCCTAGACTCTCCAACTTTTCTTCATATGGAAAGTGCTCCAACCCCCAAATCATCTTGGTTTGCCCTCCTTTGCACTTTTCCCAGCTCTGAAACATTCTTTTGCGTGTTCACATGAGCACTCTGTCCCTCCGACTAAGTCTTCACTCTCCTTGCCCCTCTCTTGGTCCTGTTCTTTTGGACTGTCAGTAGGCTGCCTGAGATTTCCCAGCACAGTATTCTTTAGTGCTGTGACAGAAATACCTCAAAAAGTCAAACCACTGGGCTGTAAGAGCACCAGCCGTGCTTCCTTGGAGCATCACAAGGAACAATGCCAAGGATGGGACATACAGCCCACCATCACGTGTGTGTGTTATACAACACAGGAAGGCTGAAATGTAGTTGCAAACCCAGCACTAGTGCACTTAGAACGGGCTTTTTGTTTCCTCTTATGTGTCTTCCAGCTGTAGAAGGGCTGAAAAATAGCGTATGTGATTTTGGCTGGCGCCTCAGTGCTACTTAGTCTCTTATCTCCGCTCAGTGAAGCACTGTGCAGAGACCTGCTTCCTCAGAGGCATTCGGTCTGCTATGGAGCGTCTTGTCCACAGACGTGGTCGCCTTTTTGAAAGGCCTGCAGGGTGGATGATCACAGTTACACGGGACCCAGAGGAGCAGCCAAGCCTCGAGGGACTTAAGAAAAATGACTTCCAAATTGCCTGTGAAACAAAACGCTTATTATGGTTGGCAGAACAGAACAACAAGAGCTTGGTTGCTGTGATTTACTGCAAACCGAATGCGGCATCTTCCATACAAACCCTTCTGCCACCATCACCTCTGGTAGCACAGCCATCACCAACACAGGTGGAGAAAAATCTATGAGTCAGTGTGAAAAGGGATGCATGAGGTGTGCAGTTTTTGTTTTTGTTTTGCCACTCTTCGAAACTCTACTCCAGGCCTTTAGTCCTTATGTTCAATAGAAATGTGTGTTGTTGTTTTTTGTAAGCTGCCTTGGTACTTTTTGTTAACATCTGGAAGGTGAGGTACAAATTTGTATAACAAATTCATTTTAAAAGAACAGTGAATTTTTCAGTGATCGCCACAGGCTCCCTGTTGTTATCAGAACAAGCTGTCCTCAAGCCTGAACAACCAGTTTAAGGGACGTCAGAACGGCTTGCAGAGGCTGTCCTTCAAAGCCTTGCAGCAGAGATGAAGCTGCAGGCTCAGCTCGTCTGTGCAAAGACACACAAAGGCCCACAGTGCTGGGTGTTTAGGAAGGCACTTCCTCACGTACAGCCGAGGTCTGTGAGGCAGCAGGACTGGCAGGAGGTTCGTGTATTCTGAAGCTCGGTGCCATTCTAAAGACAGAGGCAATGATGCATGAGAAGAAGCACAAGGGGACGACAGGCACAGAGTGGGAAAGGGTTGGGGTTCTGATGCCGTATCCAGTAAAGATCTTAGATGTGTAAAAAACAGTTGCTATCTGAAAAAGAATCCTGGACCGTAAGACACTGAGTTTGATTCTGCTTTCATTATTCAAATTTTTAGAAAACTCTGTCTTTAAATAGTCAAATAGAGACAACAGAACACAAAGCAAGTTTCCAGGATGTCATCAGAGAACAGTAGCAGGAATCGAAGGTAAAGAGAAAACTGGGAAAACTACAGAGAAAAAGAGACAGAAGGCAGAGAACTAAAGACTGACACAGAGAAGCACAAAGGCTTGCATAAGAAAAAAGAATTTTGCCAAGTTTCCTGAAGTTTTTCAGAAATAGCAGAAAAATCTGGCAGTGGCAAGGCCTGTCTGTAGATCACCTGATGAGTTCCATGTCTTGCGCTGGCAACAAAAGGGGCACATAAAATATCATGTGAAAAGCAAGGCCTGTTCATTGTGCATTACATTCCTGACACAGAGGTGGCTTGTACTTCCCAGTAGAAGAGTTTAGATGATTGTAGAGAGAAATTTAAATGGTCAGAATATATAAAATAATAAGTGGGTTGTGAGTGAATACATAAGTATGCTTGTGCAGAACAGAGATAACCATGCCTAAATGATTGTCTCTAAAACTCCATAGTAAGCCTTTTAAGAAGGATGAAAGACAATATTTATTGCCTCTATTTTACTGTTCTTGCTTAGAGCAGCTTTGCCTGTGCATTCTCGTTGTATCTTGTGTATATGTGATGCTCCCTCATCATCCAGAGAAGCACATGGAGAGTGAACCCAATGCACATGGAGAAAACCTCCCTTACTTTTTTTTTAAAAAAGAAGTTCCCTGTGGCGACATCATGAAGGGAAACCCCCCCCCAATCCATTCATTCTAATGGTGTGAAAGCATCTGTAAGGCACACAGCATTAACAATGCATATGAAGAAATGTTGTTTGCACAGAACATAAAAGTTCCAGCTCTTTTAAGAAACATAATGGTCGTGGCTGTGACAGCCCTCCTCTTCCTTCACAGAAGCGTAAAATCAGCCTACTTTTCAGCTAGGGAAACCAAATCAGTGGCAACTAAAAGTAATACCCAAGACCACTTAGTAGATCAGTTGAAAAGAAGGGAGAACTCCAGAAACGCCAACATGTGATTTTTCTTCTTTTGCAACAGGAAATATTTCATGTGGTTCTGTAGTTATAATCACCCCAATCTTCTTTTCACTAGTTTTTCCCACTATACTTACATAGTAGCATGAAAGCATATTCTGGTTGATACATAATGAAACCTGGATGTTATGATACAGGGCCCCGCTGATGGACCTCCTGATAGTACCTGAGTTTTGGCCACTATGTGCCACAGAGTGTTGGACTGGATGGGCAACTGTTCTGAACCAGCATGGCTTCTCTTATGTTCTTAGGGATGCCTAGGAAATGGCCAATGATTAAGTCACCTGTTCTGGAACAATGTCTATGAGCATGAGCTTTCTGGTTTCCTTCTCACTTATGCTTTCTACAATGAGTCAGAGCAAAGTCTAACTAGCTTCCTTGAGGGGTCACAGTGGAAAGAAAGATGGACAAATGCTTCCTTTTAAATGTGTAAAATATTTTCCTGATATAACATTCGCTACAGATTTCTTGGCATGTAAGATAAAGATATTCCAAATGCCTGAAAAATAAGGTCCTTCTCTCCTGTATGCAAGTTGACTTTCCTATAAAAATTTCTGCTCTTGATCCAAATCAAGATTCAAAGCTGTGCGTAAACAATAGGAAATACTCCACAGCAGCAACATGGTGATCAAGCGGTGAATCAATTTGTGTCGCTCACTGACTTGATACAGCTGAAACAAATGAAATCACTTGGAAGCCAGGAGCTGTTTTAGAGCAACACAGTATCAGGCTTGCAAAGGTTCCAGAGAAGGAGAATGTGTGTGTATTTCCCCTTCATGTCCCTGTGGTGCAATACTGTGTTATGCGCCAGCAAGTGGCTTCCAACTTATGGTGGCCCTAAGAATTACTGACCTCCCAAATAATTAACAGACTTTCTCAGGTCTTGCAAACTGAAGGCCCTTCGTGGCTTCCTCGATGGAGTCCATCCATCTCAGGTTGAGGCTTCCTCTCTTCCTGCTGCCTTCAATGTTTCCTAGCATGATTCTTTTGCTCATGTAATACTGAGCCTTCAAAAATGTAATTGTTTCTCATGAAAGCTACTAGATGCCATGCTTCTTTCTACAGCTGTAACTCCATGCAGTGTTGCCAGGTCCCCCTGGCAGGGGATTGGGGGGGCAGTCACAGGGTTGTCAGATCCAGGTTGGGAAACTTCTGGAGATCTGGGGGTGGAGCCAGGGGCGGACGGGGACCTCAGTGGCATACCATGCAATTGAGTCCCCCTCCAAAGCATCCACATTCTCCTGGGGAACTGATCTCTGTAGTCTGGAGATGGGCTGTAATTCCAAGTGGATTCCCAGGTCCCACCTGGAGGCTGGCATCCCTAATCATGGGAGAATAATTGCAACGATGCTTAAAGATTCAGACACCCAAATGGGCCTGCTGTGCTTGTGCACTCTTGTCAGAATCTCCACTGGGAAACATGTAGAGGCAAAAGAATACCCGTGCATATATTTGCTGAAAAGGTTTGTACCTAGAACCTGTCATCTGAGCCAGATACACAGCTCTGTTCTTCAATATAATCACTAAGGATGTAGCATCTCCCCCCCCCAAACAGTCCTCCAAATGAGATATGGCAGAAAAAAAAATCCTAATTCTATAAATGTCTTTATGGAGGGTGCTTGTTTTATACACATCTTAAATCTTCCAACTTGGGTGATAGAAAAATATATAGTGTTTTTTTTTGTTCAGCAAAACAATCCAATTATTATATACAACACAACTTCATCCAATGAGATGGCTAGAGAGACATACAATGTGTATAAGCCTGCTGAATTAATAAGTGAGATTACACAGAGTTACATGGATAATAGGGCCATGAAGCAGATATGACAGGGAATTCAGAAATCCAAGAGTGTCAAGTAAATTAAATTCAGATAATGGGGATTCTATGGTACATTTTAAAATAGTAACATTCATCTTTATTTAACTAAACAAACAATTTAGCTGATATGTTTTGGCTCCGAATCTCCTGGCACTTGATCTGTTGACACAGGTAGAACTTTGACAAGTGACGAATACTGCAAGGTAAAGGTGTAAATAACTGAATACTGGAGACACAGTCACATGGTTCACAAGTTTTTTGCCAAGACAGACCAATAGGCAACAAATCAGGAAAGCAGCATTAAGCCGCTGAGGTTTCCAGGAAGGAGAAGCTAAAATTGGTAACTGACCCGTGAGGAGTCTTCTTCAGCAGGAGAAAGAGCATCTTCTAAACTTAACCCTGCCTCCTCCTTGCCCTCTTGTTTAGGCCTGCAACAAAGAATGGAATGGGTTAAAAGAAGAAAGTCAGTTAGCAACGTTCAAATTGAAGAGTAAAGACATAGCTTACATTTTCAGTATATCCACAGCTGCCCCCAAAGTCTCACACAAGCAGTCTTGTTAAACAGCAATACAAAATGTCTCCAAGCAACCAGGAGAACTCAATTTAATGGAAAACAGTCACCCAAATCAGATTTTAGCAAGTCACTGGGAATTTAAATCCCTTCTGTAATACAATTTTATGGCCACAAGAGGGCAGCATCTCAATCCCTATTTTCTTGAAAAATAAACTGCAGATCATATTTAACAAAGATCAAATCTGTATCCACAAGGTAACTTACTGGCTCTGCCGAAATGCTAGACTTTGAAAATACTAATTGGTGACACACCTAGCAGAGGATGACAATTCTAAAAGTGGCAGAGCAATGGTGCAAGGAGATGCTTAAGGTATTAAAGGCAGTGTTACACAGCCTGATTTAAACATGTTTCTGGCAAGGCCAAAGATCTCAGCCATACGATTTTGTGCTTGCACAGCATCCCAGGGCGGCCACTCATGCAAAATGGCTGCGTGGCCCTTTTGCTTCACCAGTGTCACATTTAAACCAGGCTTCAGATAAGGAGGTGCAGGGCAATAAAGGCGGCCAGGAATACAGTGTTAAGAGGTATCAATGGTTAAAGGGCCAGAACCTGATGCAGAGGGGAAAGGAGAGGCTGGAACGTCCAAGCTTTGAATTTTGTCTTCCCAATTTTCTGCTGAGCAAGGACACACATAAGATAACTAGTTCCTTCATGGAGCCTAGAGCCTCATTTCACTGTACAGATTTTATCGGCATGGAGCCGACATGCATGGCATCTTCCCGATTTGCACTCTCAACAAAAGAAAAGGAAGCACACTCATGTTACACATCAAATGTTGCAAAATACACTTTTTCTCCTCTCCATAAAGATTAATCTCTATGTAGGAAACTTAACCTGCAGCTGCTTTGTTGGGTTTCAGCCAACATTTCTCAATGTATACAAAATTAATCCCCCCACCTTCTAAATATTAAATCTTCTGTGGCAGCCCCACCTTTATGTAGCACTGGGTATATTTGTCTGCTCTTTGCTTTGGCTTTCTTTGCTATGTCTCTTGCTGTGTTCCATTCTCCTGTGCAAATTCTATAGTAATTTCTCCTCCCTGATATATACTGTGATAAGAAATTTTAGAAATATAGATGGTTTGGGTTTGAAAATGAACATTAGCTTATAAAATCAATGTATCCGTCTCTGCCTTTGTTAGCAAGCAGCCTGCAGCCTGTTAGCCATGCTGAATCAAACACCCAGGATGCCCTGAAAATCCTTTGCTTTAAGCAGATGCTTCTCTACTTGCACGCAGGCAGAAAAGCCACACATTCCATTCTCAGGACTTGAATGAAATTAAATCACCATAGGTGTGAGAAACGCCATACCCTAGGCAATAAAATGTATCTGAGAGGAAAGGCCATTTGGGCAGCGATAGACTTCAAACTGTAAAGCCACCTGACTCCTGAGATACAGGGACTCACACCCCCACTTCCATCTCTGAGATAACAACACCAAGGAATGGTTTATCTTCAGTGTTGGGAACACCAGGAAAAACAAGGACACAGACATCCTCAGAGGACGGTCATTTAGAATTTAGGTGTTATCTGTTCTGGTCCTGTAAACAAAATGTAACCTTTGGAATGTCGGAAGCAAGGAAGCACTCTCCTGTCAATAATCTCAACATCAGATGTCGATTTACAAATGTCATTTAATTATCGGGGGGGGGGACCCCTTGATCAATTTGTATAAATGCTGGTTGGTTTCAACAGACCTTCACTGACTCTTGAGGAATCAGGAGAGGCACCACTTTCCAGAGCTTTAGGAGTTCAGGCCGGAAGGCCTTTCGCTTTCTGCGCGCTTTAGAAGGGAAAAAACTCTGCTTGCGTGTTTTATTTCTGTGTTCTCGCTATCAGCATTTAGGAAACAGGATTCCCTGGGCTGTTTCTCAATAGAGATGTTTTATTTTAAGAAGAGACCTTGGCTGGAGTGTCTCTGCCAGCGCTTAGTGGTTTCCAGCCTTGCACCTTCGCCTGCGATAAGGAAGCAACACTCGAGGGACACACGAATCAAAGGAGAGGGCAGGTGACAGGGGTGACGCGCATTCACAAACACGTGTAGCCCCCTTTCTCATGACACAAACCACTTAATCTTCAGTCTTTGATAACAAAGCCCACAGTTATCAAACTCACAACGGCCCTTTTCCCTATCATCAGTTCTAGCAGAAACACGGATCCTGGTCTAAATCAACATTTACTAATAGGAAAGTACAAAATATTCCCTCCAAGTGTCCCCAGGTAAATATATCTCCAGTCTGAGAAACACTGGCCCAAGAAGCATCAAAGTGCACAATTCCACAGGTTTCTATGCCTTTTAGACAGAAGTCAGACCCTAGATCCAAATTCCGTGGAAACGAAGATCGGGCGATAAGGAGCCTGTTACACATTCTTGCGCTGTTTCACTTGCTTTGCTTCCAACCCATTTGTGCTGAAAAAAGGACTTTACTAATAAGGCGCCGGGATCAAGTAGACCACAGTTTCGAAAAAACATGTATGCATTTTAAGGGCTGATTTCCCCGAGACAGAATTTGCGGGATCCAAGAGGGTGAGGTGCCGCTGCCGTTCAGTCTGGAGCGAGAACAGCTTGTGTGAGAAGACAAGAGAACAAGCAAGCCATGTCCGACTGTCAGGCTAGGGCCAGAGCGAACTCTGTCCCGTGGACACTGGCCCTCCGGTGATGCCGACTGCCGTGTATTTTTGCTGTGTGTGAAAACAGGATTCTTACGAAGGGCAGCTTTTTGTAGGGTCTAAACACAATTATGAAGGGAATATCTTGGGTCAGAAATGGCTACATTGTTTATAAACACGGAATACACTAAATGCATTCTGAGGCAAAGCGACCCCATATCACGAAAATCTGGTGCCAGACTTCCTGTCCCACAAGGTTTTCCCCTCAACAGTTGATTTTAAAGCACCACCCGTAACTGCAGGCAAGGCCCAGGTGGCCGGAAATGTTCAACCCTTTTCCTTGACTTCTCAAAATGGTCTTCCTCCAGCTGCTTGCCTCTGGGATTGGGACCGAGGGGGGCCCCCTGTATCTTCTCCTCAATAGCTGGGGATGCCAGCCTCCAGGTGGGACCTGGGGATCCCCTGGAATTACAGCTCAGAGACTACTCAGTTCCCCGGTAGAAAATGGATGCTCTGGAGGGCGGGCTCTGTGGCACTGTACCCCCCACTGAGGGGCCCCTGTCCTTCCCAGGCTCCAACCCCAAATCTCCAGCTGTTTCCCAGCCTGGACCTGGCCAACCTAACGCGCCCCCCCCCCATACACACTCCCTGCTGGTGACCAGGGGGGACCCGGCAAGTGGCAACCCTAGTCAACGACCCAGATTAATAAAGAGGAGGGTCTGGTTTATTTTGCTTGATTATGTTTGATTACTGATTTGTAAGAAAGCCTGTGTATGTATAATTCAAAAGACTTAACATCAAAAGCACTGCACTTAATCCTGCCAACAGCCACAGAGCCGTCGGATCAGAATGTAGCTTATATACACATAACCTACCCTGTCTCATGTTCTGTCTTTGGTTCAAAGTCATATTCAATGTCTGTGGTTCGAGCTATCTTGTGCTGAGAAGGCTCCTCCGGGATTTTTCTCTTCCCTAGTAATTCAAGCTGTAAAACAATTGTATTTTGTGGGAGACGTTCAAATGCACACTTTCATACGTCAAGCAGTAAAACACGGGTTTATATTCCCCCACACACACACCTACGGGCTGCTCTTGCCTCACTTTTCATGGGCCCTTCTGCTTCTGCTGCAAAACTCCACCCCACCCCACTAGGTCACCACGTCTAGGTTTGCCGTAAGTATTGCCGTGGTCCCACCAAGGGAGGCTCGTGCTTCTGTAACAGCACTAACACCAAACCTTCTGCTAACATTCTTTCCTGACGAGAAAAAAGAATCTTAAAATGAAAATTGTTGATACAACATTTTTTCAGAAGTAGAAATTTGATAAAATCTTCAAAGGAAAATAAAATGAAAATCCAAGTCTGTCTTCTAAAAACCATTTTAGGGCCATTTTTCCCCAACTAGTCCTATAAGTAGTTGCTGTAGATTTTTTCGGGTTGTGTGGCTGTGGTCTTGGCATTGTAGGACCTGATGTTTCGCCAGTAGCTGCGAAACGTCAGGTCCTACAATGCCAAGACCACAGCCACACAACCCGGAAAATCTACAGCAAGCCAGTCACAGCTACTGGCGAAACGTCAGGTCCTACAATGCCAAGACCACAGCCACACAACTCGGAAAAATCTACAGCAACTAGTGAACTCCGACTGTGAAAGCCTTCGACAACATAGTCCTATAAGTACTTTCCACGGGTTAGGGTTAGGATGCCAGAATAATCATTCCTAGAAATCACTGAAAAGTTCTTCTTTTCACGGACCACTTACTGTGGTTAGCCGCTGCAGTGCTGCGAAACGTTCCTCCCACGTGGCTGTGGATTTCTCAAAGGCTTCATGCCTTTTTAGCAATTTCTCCACACCGTCCACTGTGTGTCCATAATCCCCACTGGACAGGTAGGGTTCCTGGGCAACGAGCCACGCCTCAGCCACTGAGGCATCTCTGGAAAACTGACACACCTCCAGCACTGTGGTGAACATAACCAAAAGGGGGGGGGCGTGTTACACAAACGCCACATCAGTAGCTACAGGAGCAGGAAAGGAGGGGTCCTCAAATTCTGATGTTCATTTTAAGTACACCCAAAAATGAAAACAGGCCATGTCTGAAGTGTAAAAATGCCCAAATGTAAGTCAACAAGAGCAGTTCATAACCTCTCTCAGTGCCCAACCCAAATATATGCTACTCTGTTTTCTTATTCTGGTGATAAAAGGCAAAGTTTTCAGCTAGGCCGAGAAAACACTCTGTTCTCAAAACACACAGGAAGTTCTTGAGTCCAGAATCCTCCTGGGGAGAAAGAGCTGGGTTGGTTTCTCCTTTCATTATTCCGCTTTCCTTTACTAAATGCTCTGGTAGGGCCTATAAGATTGTCAAACCTCGCTCTGCACAGTTTGCCATGATGATGGGAGAAGGGAATTCCTTAGATGGGGGGGGAGTGAGTGTGGAGTATGTGACTGCACTATCTGAGAGGTCGAAACTCTCCCAAAGCATCCTTCCTCTCACAGAGGAATGTCCTTGAAACTTTTAGTGCCAGCTTGCTTTGGTAGATAACGGGATCATATATCTTCCCAGGTGAAAGGGGTAGAGAAGCTGTGGCTAGGTGGAGATGTGGCATATGAGTGGGCCTCAGGAGGGGTTACATTTGAATTACCTATCTCTATGACTGTACCCGCCCAAATCTTCAGATCTGACACAGTACTGTTAAGATCTGGAACTTGCTTGTAACTCAATAAACATACCACTGCTAAAGAGTGTTGTTGAGAATAACTTGGCCAGGAGTCTGACAAAGATTTCCACTGTGGTTCTTTTCCGTTTGGGGACAAAGCAATCACAGGGTTTCCAGATGTTCTCTTTTCAGTTAACATATTCTCTTATTTTGGTACCCATCCTCTTTTTGGGGATGGAAGGTTAGGATTAGGAATATTCCTAGTTAGTAGCAATTTTCACAACTTAAATAATGGGAGTATTTAAAATGAAATTTGTCATAGTGATCACTTGTTTGAAGCAGTCAGTCGGGAAATATGTCCTCTTTTCTGCTTTTCAAAATATGGTAACCCTAAACAATCAGGAATTGCCATAATTTAATCCCAGCATTGAAATGTCTGTGCAGAAAATGCAGAAGTAGGAAATTTCCCCTTTTGAATTTAACTGAGAAGGACGTTGCTGCTGTTGTGAAGACACGGGTGCAGGCACAGCATAAAAACGCGCTTGGAGACCAGGGCTCAGCTGGCAGACTCATACAAGTCATGGACAGAAATTCCATTTTAGGCTGGCACTATTCATGGATCTCCAAGGCCCACTCAGGAAAGGGCCACTGCCATCTTCTCGGGCCAGCCTAACCAGTAACCGCTTGTGCCGCAGGACTCACACAAGCGAAGCCAGTCCCAGCGCCTGTCCCACTTCTCCACCATTTCTCTCCTTTTCTCTGCCACTTGCACCAGCTTCTCTTTAATCTGAAAAGGAGGGAAAAGATAATTATCTGCCACAAGCTTCATGGCAGTTTGGATACAACGTAGAAGGCTTTTGGGGTTTCTTGCAATTCGCTTTATTTACTCATAATACTTACGCAAATCCTGATTTTTGTTTGACGAGCCACCAGCCTACGCACAGACCGATTCCCCACAAGCAGCTGTGCAGCCCTCACTCTTCTGTTTCCCCCACTTGCACTGGTCAGTTTCACACTATTCGCTGCATGGCTGCATTTTGACCCACAGCACACACACACACACACCGATTTCCCCTGCATCTTCTCAATCCTTGTTTTTTGAGATCAAAGTTTTTGAGAGCATCGCCCACAACGTGCCCACCGCTGGGTGACATCATTGAACCAGGCATGTTGGAGCTGCGGAGCTCTTCGGGGGCGGGGCTCCCCACCAGCCTACTTGCCAGTGGGTGGACTGAAGGCCTGATGCTGGGGAGAGCCCCGCCCCCATCAGGGGGATGGCAACCCTCGCATTTGAGCTCACGGATTTCATACTCTGCTGGACCGTGGCCATTGAGAATGAAATACAGCACTCAAAACACATTACGTAGAACGCAGCAGCGCGGGTGTTGATGGTGACACCTGTTCAGGCTCGTATCCACCCTGTGCTGCATAAACTGCACTGTCTGCCTATTGAATACCGGATCTGTTTCAAGGTGCTGGTGCTTACCTTTAAGGCCCTATACAGCCAGGGGCCAGAATAGCTTCAGGACCGCCCTCTCCCCATATGGGCACTGAAGTTCACAAATCAGCATCTTTTGGTAGTCCCCGGCCCCAGGGATGTCTGACTTGCCTCAACTAGGGAGGCCCTGGCCTCCACCAGGTGGAATGAGCTCCTGTATGAGATCAGGGCCCTGTGGGATTTATTACAATTCTGCAGGGCCTGTAAGACGGAGCTCTTCCACTGGGCCTTTGGTTGAGGCAGCAGACATCCCCCCCCCCAGCTGATCTCCCATCAGTGGCTTGGATCCAAATAGACATCTGGGTGCCCACTCTTCTGTTGTATCTTAATTGATCTGATTGACATCTTTTTTTTAATAAAGAATTTTATTGGTTTTGCATTGCTACAGGATATGGGAAAGGATCACTAAATCCCGACCTCTAAAAATTTTATAGGATATGGGTAAGGGAAGCTAATAAATAAACCACTACCAGGATGGGGGAAGGAAACTAAACCCTACCTCTATACACCCTACTGGACATGGGGAAGGGAAGACTAACATGGTGACACGATCTGGTTACATATTGTGTCATTATCACCTGATGTTACAAATATTAGTTGCTTATAAAAAAGAAAGTTAACATAAAATAATAAAAAGAAAAAATTGCAAAAACTGATTAATTAATAAAAACTGCATTTTCAACAATTATCTTGGTCTTAGGTTCTCTTCTTCTTGCATCTCTTCTTTCCTCGGGGTTTGGGAGCGGCTGCTCCTTTCTCTGATTCCGATGTATCTGAAGAACTAAAGAGTACTGGACTACTGCTTTCTGAATCCTGTGAGTAGGATTCTTCTTCTTCCTCTTCATCCTTTTTAGGTTTCTTATCTTTGTTGTACTGCTTTGCATTAAAGTGTCGATCCACAAACTTTTTAGCCTTAGGAACAGAGTCAATATTGTATTTTTTGTCTTCATATTTAAAACTCAGTCCTTCAGGAAATAACCATCTGTAAGGGACCCCTTTCTTCTGTAGAGAGAGAGAGTAAGTTCCTTGTAGAGTCTCCTCCGCTTTCTGACTTCAAAGGGGATATCCAAGATTTTTATCTCTTCATTCTTGATTTTTAAGGGGTTCCCCTGTGCAGATTTCAGCACCCGATCTCTGGTAGACCTTCTCATAAATTTCAAGCACATTTCTCTAGGGAGTTTATTCTTTTTAATAAAATTTGGATAAGCCCTATAGGCCCAATAGGCCCAATCCATCTCCTTCAGTAGATCTTCCTGTTTGTAATCCATTATTGGAGCCAAAGTCTCTGATAAGATCGCCTTTAAATCTTCATTCTTTTCTTCAGGAATCCCTTGGAAATGTAGGATGTACACGGATCTTTCCAGCTGGAGCTGTATTAATTGGTTTTTGTTAAAGAGTCTCTCTTTTGCTGCTTCATCCGCTCTTTTGTTGATACTCTCAGTCTGTTTTTCCAATTTTTTTAGAGTCTTTTCAGTTACTGAGGTCCTTCTGTTCATTTGATTCATCTGCTTTTGCAAGTTATCCATTTTTGTGTTGAGATTAGTCATCTGCTCCATTAGAGGGCGCAGTGCATTCACCAGCAGTGTGGACATCTCTGCAGCTACTTCCTAGTTGTGGGAGGGAGTCGTTGGTAGGCTATTTCCAGTTGACTTTTTTTCTCCAGACCCGGCTTCCTCCCTCTCCCAGCCATAATATCAACAAGAAGTAAGTTTCCCAAAACAAAGTAAAAGAAGGAAGAACTTAGCCTGCTTTTCGTTATTATGCAGCTTTTGTTTTCGCTAGTCCTTTTATGTGCATAGCTTGTTTCAAAGTTGTTTTTAAACTTCGCTTTAAAACCGCGTTGTTTTAAATGGGGGGGTGAGCTCTTGAGTGTCTCCCTCCCCCCTGCCGCTTTGCCCTTAGGCGCTTCTAATTACTACCAAGGATCTTGTTCGCTTAAATCACCTGAACAGTGCTCGACTCACGCTTTGCAGCCTTGGAGATCTTTTAGAAGCTTTTCAGCAGCTGTTGATCGTGTCCACTGGTCCGGTAGTCGTCTCTCGGAGCCATACTGGCTCTTCGGCAACAGGACCTTTCGGAGATAAAGGTGAGCCTCAATTCCTTGGCTGTCGCCTTGGAAGAGGCTCGCCTCAACTCTCCAGACTGAGGGTCTCCTACAGAGACCCTGGGAGGGTCCGGGATGAATTCGGACCCTTCCCGTCAGCCGAGTCTCGGCGCAACCCCATCAGAGCAAGACGGGGATGCGTCCGAGCAGCGAAACGCTTAAACTGGAAGTCAGCTGATTGACATCTTAATTGACATCTGATTTAATTTATTTAACACGGTATTTTATATGTTGTCAAAGGCTACCACGGCCGGAGTTCATTAGTTGCTGTGGATTTTCTGGGTTGTGTGGCTGTGGTCATGGCATTGTAGGACCTGATGTCACAGCAACTGCCAAAACATCAGGTCCTACAATGCCAAGACCACAGCCACACAACCTGGAAAATCCACAGCAACTAACGATATTTTATGATTCTATATTGTTTTACATTGTTGTTTTAAAGCTGTTTTTAATTGAATTGTATTATATTGTACTGCTGCTGATAGAACCTGCCCTGAGTCTGTTTGCGCGGAGGACAGGATATAAGTTCAATAAAATAAAAATAAATAAAATTTAAAAATAAATATTAAAATCCACACAGTACAGATGGAAAGCATTATTTTCCTCTTTGCCCAATTAGAAAGACTGTGCTTGAAGAAAAGTACAATCAGGAGGCCCAATCTAAAGAAGACAGAAGCAGAATTCTATATACAGATCTCCCCCATTCATGCATAAAATGGGACTGGCCATTTCAGAGACCAGTGGGGTATGCAAGCCGCATCGCCAGAAGGCCGGGAGAAGCGTCCTGGCCCTTTAGTAGAGGCTTAACGTGAAGCGGGCAGTTGAAGCTTTTCATGGCATTGAGGGAAAACTCATCACCTGGTCTTTGCTGCACATCAAACTGATATTTGAGAGACAGAGCTCCCCTCCCCTCCAGGCCGCCTTCCACCCCTCCCTCCGATGCTTTTTCCTTCCAGTTCAACCCACTTTCGGTATTAAAGCTTGGCAAGGAGAAAAAGAACATGGAGGTCCAGCGGCACTTTAAAGACAAGCAACGTTTATTCCAGTGGAAGCTTTGGTGAGACAGAGCGCATTTCTTCAGAGGCAAAGGAGAGGGGAGACTTCTGACTTTGCTGCCAGGGTGGCCAAGCTCCAGGGGAGGCCTGGAGATCTCCTGGAATTACAACCCATCTCCCCCCCCCCAGCATTTTCTGATAAATGTGTGCAAAATGATTTCCCTGTAGCCCTGGAAAAGTGAGCTCTGACTCATGAAAGTTCTTGATAGAATAAATGTTACTCTCTGAGGTGTTACTGGACTTCTGCTTTATTTTGCTACAACAGACTAACACAGCTGTCCCTCTGGAATTATCACAAGAGCAAAATGCACCCCTTTGGCCCTTTGAATTGCACCCCACTCCCACACTCCTTAAATGTGAATGGGGAAGACCTGCGCTTAAAGTCTGCGGTCCATGGGTAGTAGAGCAGCGACCGATGGGAAGAACCCGCCTGCCTTCTGAGCACTCCAGGGCGCAGAGGAGCACAGGGGCACCCAAACCGGGAGAAGAGGTATTGCACATTTTCCATGATGACCCAGAGCAGATGAGACTGATGGAAGACTGTGAGGAGACCTATGCCGACCAGAGCCACGCCAACCTCCGAGCCGAAGTGAGGGAATTAAAGGAAGGGGGCCAATTTCTCATCAAAAACCTCCCGAAGGACGGGAGAACTAATGGAGAAGGAACTGGAGGAGTCTGAAGAACAGCCAACCATGGTGGCGGCAGCAGGCTGCCTGGGAGGGGCCCCGATGGCTCTCAGACCAGAGAGGGAACAGCCCCAGGATGCTTTGGAAGCGACTTTCGATGGCAGCCCTGGGAAGATAGCCTTCTTCGCCATACAGGTGTGCAAGTTCCTGTGAAAGTGGAGGCATACTTTTGCTTCCAATGAGTACCGAGTCGACTATGTGGGGTCCCGACTACGAGATCGTGCTGCTGACTGCTTCATGGGGGTCTACAACATTGGTGCACCGGAGCTACACAATGTTGATGCCTTCATGCAAGCACTACACCAACAGCATGATGACCCCCTCAAGCTGGAGAAGGCTCGTACCCGACTCTGGGGTTTGAGACAAGGGAGCCAGTCAGTGCAAGAATAATTGGATGAGTTCAAGACCTATGCAGCCAAGCTCCGGGGGTTGCCTGAAGAAGTCCTCATTGAATTCTACCATGCCGGCCTTAACACCACCATTCTGGAGAAGGCTCTGGCCCAAGGCAACCCCCTAACTTTGGGTGGCTGGAGTCAAGTAGCTTGTGAAGCAGACAACTGGCACAACCTAGTGAGGCTGTACCAGCAAAAGACACCCTGGAAAAGCATTGGGGGGAGGGAAGCCAAACTGAGGCAGGGGTCCCACGCCCGAAAGAGATTGAGAGCACCAGATGAGACTGGGGTTGTGTCTGCAGTGCAGGAAATCTAGGCACTTCACAGTAAATTGCCAGGTGTGAAAAGCCCAGAAGGAGAGTGATGCAAAGGAATCAAGGAGAAGAGACCAAAGAACCCAAGTAAACTTCCCAAGGCACCCAAAGCACTGCAAGCCAAAGCCCGAGACACCTCAAAGGGGACCTCATCCAGTGGAAGCAAGTCGCCTCAGCCGGCGGGAAAAGGCCATGCCTGCTGTGAAGGGCGCCAGCTGGCAGGTCCGAGAGAATATGGCACAAGAATCAGTGAGATCTCCTCCCCCCTTTTCTATTTAACGCACATTATGGTGAGGGCCTTAATAGACTCTAGGTGCACCCAGGACTTAATCAGCCCAGCCACAGTCCCTGGGTTGGGGGCCAAGATGCATAAACTGAGGGAACCCATAGCATTTACCCAGATGGATGGGACCCCAGTGCAGGCTTGGTCAGCATCGTACTGTTCATCTACCCATGGGGATTTCTGCCCATTGGGAAATGAGGCCTCTCATAGTGAACCCACCTGCAAAGTTCCCTATGGCCCTTGGCAGCCGAAGCCTCAAAGCACACAACCCCCGTGTACAATGCACACTCGGCCGGGAGTCTCGCAGGGCTCTGGCAGAGTCACCTCTGAAGAGGACTTTGTTTGCTTTTGAGTGTTGTGAGTAGAGCCAACGTTTCTAAGCCTTCATCCCTTGCCCAATCTAAACTTAGGCCCCTATAAATATTATCTGCCAAGGCTGTAAAATAATATTTCTTCAGACAGTTCTTCTCAACCATTACTTTCAAACTGGATCCTCTACAATGCCAAAAATAAGCTTACGGGGAAAACTGGCAGAAAGATGACTCCTTCTCATGTGCCAAACAACAATCGAGGAGGAATTTTTTAAAAATAACTTTATACGTTTCCCTGTCTCTTTGATGCCTGGTGCAGGGATGTTGATGGGATGTTCTGACTCAAGCCAAGCTGGTTTTTCCTCCGACGTGACAGAACACGGGCACTGCGACCAGCTGTGGAGGTGCACAAAACAAAAGCAGAATGCCGGGACTTGCACCCCTCTCCTCCTGAAGCACTTCTGCTAGACAGTTGATAAATAAATGAACTATTTAAGGTTGGATCCTACCAGCTTTTACACCGGTAAAAGAGGGAGGTGGTCCCTTTTTTTACTACCAAAGAGATTATGCAGTGGATTATGAGTCCCACAGGGATGTCAAATAGATGGCCCGGGGGCCGGAACCAGCCTGCCTGGGGCCCTTATCAGGCTGATGAGCAACTGGTGCAAGGGAGGTGTTGTGTATTAACACGAACTAAAATGGCCACGCCAGCGCTAGCGAGACCCTACGGTCTGGCGCACCTTCACGTGTTAAAACAATAGCCACTGTGGATCCTAAGGTGGACCAATAGGGTCGCCCAGATCCTAGAGTCAACCTATGGGGAACTCTTATACTGTAAATAGCCAATCACGGGGAGTGGGGGTGTGTTGGGTGTTGTGTGCTGCATGGATAGTTGGTCTTGAGTTATGAGCTGAAAATAAACTATAAGCTGAAATCACACATCTGAACCCAGTACTTTACACTGGTGATGAAGGTGGGATCCCGATGAGTGATCCTGACTCTGACCTCAACTCAAGCACCGCACCATGCACCGACAATGAGCTCCAGGGCTCCGCACCTCACTCCGCTCCCCGCACCGACAAACTCCAGGCCTCCACGCTGCGTATCATCGCCCGAGTCATGGCTGCTGCTCCGGGACATCTCCCTGAATTCGACACCACTCACCTCAAACTGTGGGAAATGTGGGTAGAGCAGCTCAACTACTATGTCCATTTCCCAGACATCACCGATAAGGAAAAGAAGAAATCGTTGCTGCTTAGCTCCTGTGGGATCGCAACCCTACAGCTGGTACAGGACCTCCCCATGCCAAAGTCCTTGATGGAGGTGGACTATGAGGAATGGGTCAAGGTGCTAACCGACCATTTCGTGCCACAACCAACAAAAATGGCGAGGTGCTTAGACTTTTTTGCACGACTACCGAAGACCGAGGAAGCGGCGACCAAATTGCTGGCGGGATTACGCCGACTGGCCACCAAATGTGGGTTCCCCGACCTGGGAGATGTAGGCATCCGGGAGCTGAAGCTTCACCGCAAGCTCGCAAGCCAGGATGAGCTAACCCTCGAGAAGGCCCTCCGTGAGGCCACCACATACGAAAAATTGCACAGGGACCGCTGCGCACATGTGGCCCACCACGCATGCACATTGCCACCGACCTCTGATGCCTCGGCTGAAGACGAAATCCACCAGGTTCATCAGACCCCTCGATGGGATTCCAGGTCATTGACTGCCAACACCAATGCCTACCCAGCAAGGACCTCTACACTCACCAACCACCGCCCAGCAAAGTCCACCCAACTAACACCATGTGTGAGTTGCGGAGAGGACCGCGAGCACCACACCTGCCGCTTCAGAGACACAGACTGCAGATCCTGTGGAAAAAGAGGCCACATAGCCTGCGCCTCCCGCTCCAGAGGCCACTGGAGACCTGCAACAGCACACCAGGAGTCCACGGAACTGAACACAATGGCCGCCTGCTACAACCATGTACTGAGCTTGCCCTGGGATGCCCCTAACAAAATCCATGTAACTGTGCTCATAGAGGGGTCCCCTTGTGAGATGGAACTGGACACAGGGTCCTCCTTCTCTATTATTTCATCAGAGATGCTCTCAAGGCTCTGCCCTCACGGGGGACCCCACCTGCGGAAGCCATCCTCCGGGTTCACACTCAGGGACTTCCAGAAGAACCCAGTGGCTGTGAAGGGGTGAGGCAAGTTCCAGGTCTCCTACAAGCAATTTACGGGCCCTTTAGAACTGTTGTTGGTGGAAGGGAGGCTCACGAGTTTACTAGGCCTGTCATGGTTTGTGCCTCTAGGACTGGGAGTGTCTGGGGTGCACCAAGTGCAACCATCTGGTTTCCAAGACGTGTGCCAGGAGCTCCCTGAGGTTTTTGATGGAATGCTAGGTCGGTACACCAGTCTGCCCATGTCCCTGGACCTAGACCCAGCAGTGCGGCCCATCTGGTTGAAGGCCAGGAGTGTTCTGTTCGCCCTCAGGCCAAAAATAAGTAGTGAACTGGATCGCCTGGTAGCCCATGGGGTGCTGGAGCCCATGCCACACACCCGCTGGGAAACTCCCATTGTTACGCCGGTCAAACCAAATGGCAATGTCCGCATCTGCGCGGACTAAAAGTGCACAATTAATAAAGCCCTCTAAGACCACA
This sequence comes from Gekko gecko, assembly GCA_029375565.1. NCBI lineage: Eukaryota > Metazoa > Chordata > Lepidosauria > Squamata > Gekkonidae > Gekko > Gekko gecko. The sequence goes on from JAPDNY010000003.1 coordinate 88,743,332, forward strand.
CATGTCTGGTCCCAGTCATGTGTCATGTCTTGGCATCCCTGGCAGGCGTAAAGATTTTTGGAAAATTAGACTTGGCACAAGCCTATCAGCACCTTCCCATGGATAACATCACGGCTGAAGCCCAGACAATTGTCACTCATAGGGGCTCTTTCCAAGTACGGCGGTTGCAGTTTGGGGTGAGCGTAGCCCTGGGGATTTTTCAGAACTTAATGGACTGTCTGCTCAAAGGTATCCCCGGGGTCCAACCATTCTTTGAGACATTCTAATCTTCTTCCCAACACCCGATGTCTTTGCTGACAGACTGCGTGTCATCCTGCAATGTTTCCACACGGCCAGGCTGAAGGTAAAGAGGGAGAAATGTTTGCTGAGAGTCCCGAGGGTCGAGTTCCTGGGGTTCATGGTCAATGCTCAGGGCATCCATCCAATGCTGGACAAGGTCAAAGCCATAGTCAACACCCCACCTCCGATGTCCAAGGCAGAACTTCAGACTTTCTTGGGGCTGCTGAACTTCTATCACACCTTCTTGCCCCACAAGGCTACCTTTGCAGAGCCCTTGCACCACCTAGTAGACAAGCACACCCCGTGGGCCTGGGGCCTGAAGCCCACTGCTGCCTTCAGGGCCGTCAAAGACCTCCTAACCTCGAACGTGGTCCTGGCGTACTTCAATGAAGCGCTTCCAGTTGTCCTCGCCCTTGAGAGTGAGGGTGTCAATTGACACAGGGTGTGCTAGAGACTTAATAAGCCCTGCAATAGTTACCAGGTTGGGAGTGCCAATGCAAACCCTTCCCGAGCCCTTGTTGTTTGCCCAGATGGATGGTTCCCCAATGAAGGAGGCATGTAAATGCCAGACAGGGCCGGTGCTCGTGGGGACGGGGCCGCACTGGGAACAGTGAGCTTTTGTAATTAACCCCATGGCCTGATTTTCCATGGTCCTGGGGAACCCATAGCTGTGAGACCATGACCCCTACATGCAGTGGAGTGTGGGCATGCTACACTTCCCAGACTCTAAATGCAATGACCACAAGTGGAAGCAAGAATGGGGGGAGGCTCCGCCGGCCCTGCCAGAACGATCCTGTCTCACCCAGGGGGAACTCAAATCCACCCCTGCGGAATATAGAGATCTGGCCGGGGTGTTTGAGGAAGAAAAAGCTGATGAACTGTCCCCCGTCATAAAACAGACTGTGCCATTGAGCTTTTGCTGGGACATAGTATGCCTAAAGGGAAATTGTATGCCATGAACCCAGTGGAGACGGAGGAGCTGCGTAAATTCATTGACAAAAACCTAGCCTGGGGCTTCATCCAGCCAGCTTCTCTACCATTCGCCGCCCCCATTCTCTTCTGGAAAAAGAAGACTATAGGGGACTGAATGCGGTGTCCATGTCTAATGCTTATCACCTGATCAAAGACCTCTTGGCAGAGGTGGCGAAGGGGATATTTTTTTTTTACCAAACTGGATGTATGTGATGCTTGCTTTAGAGTCCACATTCGAGAGGGAGATGAGCATAAAACAGCATTCAACACCCCGCTGGGGCAATCTGAATACCTGGTCATGCTGTTTGGGCTCGTGGGGGCCCTGGGTGTCTTCATGAATTTGATTAACAAAGTACTGCACAAACACTTGTTCAAGGGGGTTCTGCTTTATCTTGATGATATCTTGATCTATTCCCAAGATAAGGACTCCCATGTGACTTTGGTGAGGGAGGTGCTAGAGACTCTGTACGAACATAAGCTGTTTGCCAAACTGTCAAAGTATGAGTTCCACAAAGAGAAGGGGGACTTCTTGGGGTATCACATATCGGGGCGAGGGCTAGGAATGGACCCTCACAAGGTACAGGATGTACTGGGTTTCTTAGGATTCGCAAATTTCTACCACCCTTTTATCCCCAACTTCGTGCAAGTGAGCCTTCCTCTTACTGACTTGTTAAAAACCAAGGGGAAGGGGTCAGAGAATGCTAAACCAAGCACTAAACTGATCTGGACTCCTGAGCGCCAACAAGTGTTTGAATAGCTCAAGGAGGTATTTACCTCAGAGCCCATTTTACACCATCCGGATGAGCATAAACCTTTGGTGGTGCAGGTAGATGCCCCCAACGTGGCCATGGGGGAGGCAATCCTGCAAAAAGGGGATGGTGGTAAACTCCACCCCCTTGCCTATGTGTCAAAGAAATTTAACTCCACTAAGCGAAATTGGGCAGTTTGGGACAAGGAAGCAGCAGCCATCAAACTCACCTTAACCACTTGGCTGCATTGGCTGGAGGGGGTGAGGGTGCCATTCAAGGTATAGACAGACCATGAGAACCTCGAAGTGTTGCATACCCCCGGAGCCTTAACACTAAGCAACTCAGATAGGCTAAGTTTTTCCTCTAACTTTCGTTTCACTCTTCAGCACCTCCCTGGGAAATCCAACTTTCTGGTCGATGCCCTGTCCCGCCTATCTCAGCACTCCAGTCAAAAAGAGAAGGTGGTGGACTCCATGTTCATGTCCTCCCAACTGGGGGTGGTGCTTACGCGCATCTGCACCAAAGAGAACCCACAAAGTGACAGCGAGCCCTGGGTCTGCAAATTTAAAACTGCTATCTCAGACGCAGACTGGGAGGAGATTAACAAAGAGTTCTCATTGCAACTAAAGGAGAATGGGTGCTGGTACAGAGAGGGTCCCCTATTTGTTCCCCCGGCCTTGTGGAAGGAGATCCTTCACTTTCGGCATGAGTCGAAAATAGCTGGACATTATGGTTATCTAAAAACCTTACATTTGATCCAAAGACAACTAGGAAGTGAAGAGAGAAGGGTTTTAAAGTTCACACTCCTTCTCTCTAGAGTTGCACCGCAGCAGCAGCACCATCTCCTATTGTATCCTATGGCCCCATAGAATACAACGGTGGAAAGATCGTGCCGCCCCTGTGGTGCGACTCAAGAGAGAAGAGGTTTAAAGTTTGAATGGTGGTAGAGGGGGTCAGTTTCACTCACTCTCTCTGGAGTCGCACCACAGCGGCAACACGATCACACCATTGTACCCTGTGGAGCCATAGGGTACAATGGGAGATTGTGCTGCTGCAGCAGCGCAACTCTAGAGAGAAGGAGGGGTTTAGACCTGGCAGAGGCCAGCTGGGGAAGGGAAGGGGAGGTTTTTGAAGACACTCCCCCTGCTCCCCCCCCTTTTTTTGCTTCCCCAGCTGGCCTGCCAAGGTGCACTGGCTGGGGAAGCAAAAAGGAGGGGGAAAGGCATTTTTAAAAGCCTCCCCTTCCCTTCCCCAGCTGGCCTGCCAAGGTGGGCTGGTGGGGGAAGTGAAGAGAGAAGGGTTTTAAAGTTCTAACCACTTCTCTCTAGAGTCGTGCCACCACTCCCATTGTATCCTATGACCCCATAGAATACAGTGGAGTGATCGTGTCGCTGCTGCGGTGCGACTCCAGAGAGAAGGGGTTTAAACGACCTTTCCATTGTATTCTACGGGACACAGGACACAATGGAGGATCATGCTACTGCTGCAGCGTGACTTTAGAGAGAAGGTGTTTAAAGTTTAAAACCCATTCTCTCTTTGCTTCCCCTGCCAGCCTGCCTTGGCAGACTTCCTGGAGAAGGGAAGGGGAGGCTTTTAAAGACATCTTCCCAACCTTTCTTTGCTTCTCCAGCCAGCCTTACAAGGGGAAGCAAAGGAGAGGTATTTACAGATACCTCCCCATCTTCTTTTTGCTTTCCCAGCTGGCCCACCTTGGCAGGCCAGTTGGAGAAGTAAAGCAAGATGGGGGAGGCATCTTTAAATGACTCCTTTTTCCCCTGGAGGGTGAAAGGGAGATGGCATATAAATGCCCCCCTTCCTCCCCCAGCCATGGCTCGGCTGCCTGCCCTTCCCCAGCCGTCCTGCCCGACAGGCTGGATGGGGAAGGGGATGGCAGAAGAGCGGGTCAATTTCACTTCCGGTGATATCAGGGTGTGTGGCATATGCAATTGAGTTATGCTAATGAGTTATGCTCATGAGTTCCTGCACCTCTTTTTCTACGAAATGACCCCTGCACACACACAAATACACAAGGAAATACTGGTGGGCAGCTGTGTGGGTTTGAAGCAACAGAACAAAATTCAAGTCCAGTGGCACCTTTAAAATCACCAAAGCCCTTTATTCAAGGTGCACAAACACTTCTTCAGGCACGCTGAAATGGAAGCTACCAGACCATACATACAGGTAGAGAGTGAGCAGCAAATTAGCATACAACATAATGAAGATCCCTTTCACCCTCCAGGGGAAAAAGGTCACCATTTGTTTGGAGTTATTTGGATTTAATTCCAGGGGGAAACATAGTAAAGCTAATAAATATATCAGAATTGGAGACTGATGTGTAAAGGTATCCTTCCTAATTGTGGAATGCTGAGAGTAATTAACTGAGACCCTGTTGTTACAGTCCACCCATCTCCTCCATGCTTATTTGCACCGAATGAAATCCAGACAAATGGTGACCGTGTAAACAAAGCTTGTTATCCTCTTTGGTCCTTGCATCTGTTAAACATCTTCATTTTGTTGTATGCTAATTTGCATATGAAAGCTCACAACTTGGAAAAAACTTGGTTGGCCTTAAAGGTGCCCGACTGGACTCAGACTTTCTTTTGCTGCTTCAGACCAACATGGCTGCCCCACCTGAATCTATTTGCATCATTATCAGTGTTCATGGGAGGTTCTCTGACTGGTAAATGTCATAGAATCATAGAGTCATAGAATGTTAAGAGTTGGAAGGAACCTTGCAGGTCATCTAGTCCAACCCCCCTGCACTCTGCAGGAGCATAGCTGAAAGATAGCCCTACAACATACCCGAAAGATGGCCGTCCAGTCTCCACAGTACACAAATTTACAAAATTGTTGTTACGCAGAGACATAAAACTTATTTATTGCAACTCACTTTTCACTCCATTTAATCTGTCACCAAAAGTCTGGATCTGGTGTGAGAATCTCATTAACGACGGGGTCCGGAACGGAAAGACACCATGCAACAAACTGTGCGCATGGGAAAGGTGCTTTGGGGGTGGGTGGGGTGTGGGGGGATGGGGGTGTGGGGGTATCCCCCTCACAAGGCACTCCTGCTCCAGGATGTCTGGCCATACAGTGTGGAAGTTTCAAAAGCACCAGCAGTGAGGTGGGGATGGTGAAGTAATTGTTATTTTAAGAGTTTTAAAAAACTTATTGCATGCACAAGTCACTGGAATACATTAGGTAGCTCTTTATACAACTCCGAACATATTCCAACAGAAAAGGGAATGCTGATAAATTCACCCACTTGCCTTCTAGTTTCTTTAATCCCCAATGTTATAGTTAGCATCTCAATGTATAAGAAGAATTGGGGGCATGTATTTATTCATGAGATTGTATTCTGCCCTTTCTCCAAGGAGATCAGCATGCTCCCCCCCCCCCCCCGTTTATCCCTATCACATCCATTTGAGGTATCTCAGGCTTAGAGAGAATGACTGGTCACCCAGGGAGCTTCAGGACAGAGTGGGGATCTGAAACCAGTTCCACTCGATCACAGTCCAGCATTCTAATCTCTGCACTACACCACACCGGGTCATCTTCTGATGATGAGCCCCCACCCTTCCCATAAAAGTTTGCTCCTGCTCTCAAAATCCCATTCAATTCCTGCCCAATTTGTCTTGTTTCTCTCCTCTCTGCATTTTTACACTCCACACTATCCTGCAACAAATGGCAAATATTGTTCCCCTTCTTTTCTGAGGAAACAGTGAAAAGTTCATCACAGACAGGCGCGATCCCACCTTTGCATGAGCACAAATGCCATCTCCTGAACTGAACTTTTAACAGGCTGCTGCAACGGCCATAGTGGGAGAAAGGTCTGCCCAGGCACAAAATTCAGACCGGACTAAGGACGGGGCTGGAAGCTCTTCGGTTCCTGCAAGCCATTCCCATTGTTTACATCTCTGTGAACTCACAAAAGGAGGCCGTGCGTGCAGTATTTCTTACTCCTTATCCCGCAACAGGGCTCACCCGTGAGAACCCTCACCTCAGCCGCGGCCTGGTGCTTGCGCTGCAGCAACGTTCTGCCAAGATCGATGCAGGTGGTGAAGCTTTTGTCTCTGGTGTCTATTTCAGATTTAATGCCCTGGTGGTATTTCATCAGAAGTTCCACAGATGAAACATCCCTTCAGTGTGGAAGACATTTGAGAAATAAGCAGGACATTTTTAACAGTCAGCAGTTCTCAAAAATGCAGCATGCAGCACTGAAAAGTTCAGCACTCCTGTAGATGTTATACAGTTACGATACAAGGTAACTCCAGACAACTGTTTCCAAAGACACACAATCCCTATATGCCTGACATTCATGGCCTAACTACACATCATGTTCTTCCATGGGTTGCATCTGAATTCCGCATATTGACTTTCAGTCAGATGCTGACTGCAAGTTCCCCACCACATGCTTGGGAGCTGAATTCCCAGGAGGAAATTCACAGCTGACATCTTACTGAAAGTCCTCAGGGTGAACAAAGAGAGGGCATGTAACATATAGTTAGGCCTTGAAGTGCTGCATATTATGATGACTGCTTTCTAGAATACTGCACATTTAGAATGTAATCATTTTCCCCAAGTTTATTTATGTATTTTATAGTACAAACAGTACATAAATTATCACTCAATATGCAATTTACATTGAGTCTGTTCTTAATTATTCTTACTTATCCATTTATATAATCTTGACCATCTTTTCAAGGAAAATTCTTCTCCTTTACCCTGAATCAACAAACTTAATTTATCCAATTCTGCTAAACTTAACAGTTTCAAACTAATCTCTTCTCTATGTTGTCGAAGGCTTTCAAGGCCAGAGTTCATTAGTTGCTGTAGATTTTCCAGGTTGTGTGGCCATGCCAAGACCACGGCCACACAGCCCGGAAAATCTACAGCAACTAATAATCTCTTCTCTACTAGGAATTTTTTCAGATTTCCAATATCTGGCCAAAAGTATTCTTGCTGATGTTATTATAATTGTAAATAAGTAGACATCACAATAATTAAGACTTTCTGGTACAATATTCAGCAAGTATATTGCTGGATCTAAGCTTATATGAATCTCCATAATTTCTCAAATTATCCTCTGTACCTTCTCCCAAAATCTTTGAATTTTTACACACCACCACCACATATGATAGAACGAACCTGTATTACTCTTACATTTCCAACATTTATTTAGAATGTAATCAAAGCAGCAACTCAGAGGGAAGGTCCACTGGAATTAAAGTTGCCAACTCTGGGTTAGGAAATTCCTGGAGATTCGGGGGAGGGTGGCGACAGGGGACGGTGGGGTTTGGGAAGGGGGGGCCTCAGTGAGTCGCAATGCCACACATCCCACCCTCCAAAGCAGCCACTTTCTCCTGGGAAACTGATCTCTGTAGCCTGGAGCTAAGTTGTAATTCTGGGAGATCTCCAAGCCCCACCTGGAGACTGGGAACACTAACTGGAGTGCTCAAGCCTGCACAGGGTTCAGTTAGCATTTGCAAGGGGAAGGGGGCAAGAAGCTGGTTCCATTCCACACCCTTGTTACCTGGGCTTTTCCTGTGTTTCAATCTGCCGTATCACATTTTCCATCCAAAATAACAGGTCCCGGACCATGCTGAAGAAACGGAACTTCTCGGCTGTATCAACCAGCTGATCCCGCCGCCCCTCACAAACTGTAAGCAAGGCCTTCCAAGCCTTCACTACTTCTTGCTCTTGTTTCTGGATAGTGACTGCCTTTTCCCCAGCATAGGCTGCTTGCAGACGAGCTGCTACTTCTTGGAAATGCTGAACCTGTCACAGAAGTCCAGAGGAAAGAAGACTTGCATTGAACTCTGGGAAACCCTGAGTTCAAATCATCCACTCAGCCAAGACTGGGCAGATAACTTTCTATCAGTCCCAGTTTTCCTAGGCTGAAAATGGGGAACTTAATAGCTTGTTTCACAGGGTTCTTTCGAATAAAGGTCTCTGTCTTGGGCTCTGTATGATAAGGACTTAGACATTTGCCCTTCCTGAGCCTTAATCTCAGAGATGTTTGGAAGCATCTCACTTAGTACGTTCAAAAATCTTTCAAGGAGAGTCATTCTCAATCAAGTCATCAACACCAACACTCAAACTGTCCCTTTGGCATAATATGCCTCCAATCTGAGACTCCACTAAGTTGCAAACTAAATCAACTAGCAAAATGAGAAAACATAATGGTTAACACCCCAGAAGTATTCCCATAGATATACTTCCTAGTGTCCATAGTAAGGACAGACTTGATCTTGTTTAGTTACCTGAATTCCCAGCAAGTGGATGTCATGCTCAAAAGCAGTGTGCATCCTGTGGAAAGACTCTGCTGTGTTGACATCTCGGCCTAATTCCTTGGGTAGCTCTTTGTGCTTCTCCTCGATGAGAGCCAGGACCTCGCCACCATCGTAGAAGAACTTGTGTAGGTCATAGGAGGCAGCCAACAGCTGCACTCTGGTGTCAATCAGTTCCAGCAGATCAGCCCAGCTCTCGTTCAGGCTGTCCTTCATTTCTGCAATCACGGCAGCCTCCGGGTGACCAGCGTCAATCAGCTGCTCAATTATGAGATTGACATTGTCCACCCGCTCCTGCCCGATGCTTCCGGTTTCCCTGGCAAAGTCACGGAACTTTTCCCGCAGCAGCTAGTCAAGAAACAAATCGACATGAACATATGAGCATGCTAAGAATTCTGGCCCCATTCAACAATGGACGCATCTTTCATATTTTAATAAAAAATGGTAAAACATCATTGCAATTCGCATCTCATATGCCTCGATATATTTCATACACTCTTGTGCTCAGTCGTTATAACAGACAACCCTGCTTATAAACAGCCAGTCTTTCCATTAGCAATGTACAGGTCTTCCCGTGCTAAGGGAAATTCTAATGCACCCAGCCACCTGATAGCAATTTCCCCTCCAGCTGCAAAGCAACACTGCTTACAGTCTGTTGTACTCATTCACACTGTACTATGCTAAGGCATTACAGGCTAAGAAACATGGCCACGATGGCCAGGGCCAGTACATATTCTCCCAGAGCTTGCTCACAGTGACGTGGTCGAGGTCTTGCCCCATCTCTTGGGAAGATGCCACCACATCTCTCTCTGCGATCCACTGCTCGAGGTCATCGACTTCTCGCTTCAGCTGGAAGAGGTGGTACATGTGCTCCAGCTTACGTTTGCGTTCCTCAGCCAGATCCTTCAAGCTCGCATACTGCTTGTCTACTTGCCCCTGCAACCGGATGATCTGCTCCCTAGGGGGAAAAACCACATACACACACCCACACACACGAAGTTGTTGAGACAAGTTTCCTGCCAAAGAAAAATAAACAGCACAATCCAGTAGATATGCACTGGACTAAGATTCTGGGAAACTCAACTTGATTTGTGAAATGATGTGCTGCATGACCCTAGATCAGCCACCACTGTGCTCTGTGGAGCTCTCTGTGTTGTTTTTTTTGACTCCTGGGCCTTTACCTGCTACAACTTCCCAAGCTCAAGCAGCATTAATGACAGATACGCACCCTTCTGGATGGCCAGTGGAAAGCAGCTTCTGAGCTCGGCCAGCCAGCTGTTTGATGTTCCTTCCATGGTCTTCTATGGACCGCTGCTGCCGAAGGTGTCTCTTCAGCATCACAATCCCACTTTCTTCATCCTGGAACCACAAAATCCTTTCAGTCACTGACGGGGTCTTTTCTTGCTTCACCGCGGAGTCAGTCTCCGGTCCCACAAGGGTGCAGGGCCTGTTAGCCCACACGGTCTTCAAGGAAACTGCAATCCTAGGCACACTTACCAAAGAGCAAGCTCTGCTGAACTCAGTCGACGTGCTTCTGAGTAAATGTGCGTAGGACTGTGCAATCACCATGTCGATAATGCCCACTAATCAATCCCGCCCACCCCCCCCCCACCGGAAAGGTCTAGTCATTTTATTTATTTATGTCATCTCTCTAGTAAACGTGTTGCAGAGCAGAGACAGGAAGAAGCCAGCCTCACAAAAGCAGCCAAGCACTTCCTTTCCAGAGGGAAAAAGTGTGGGAGAGAATGACTCCGCATGCCTGGACTGGGGGGGGCGGGGGGACGGTTACATCATTCCCAGGGTGTCTTGGGGTCATCTCCTGGAGTGGGGTGCCTCTCTTTGTCTTAACCTGGGAGCTGCCCTCTGACCCCTCCTCTCTCTCTGCACCTGGCCTTCCAGGGAGACATAGGTCTCTGCAGGTCTCTTCTACAGATACAGTGCCATTATAGTACCCCGCACACACACAGGATGCCAGACAAGCCAGCCACTGGTGACAGGGAAAGTCCTCTTTGGATTAGGCCTCTTTCTCTCCTTTTGACCGCAACAGGAATGTGAACTGAATCTACCTGAATAAACGTAAGTTAACCTTTCTTGCAGTCTGCTTCTGGGGGGATTTCTTTACTACATTCAGTATCACGTTTCTATGACTGGGCAAACTCTGCTATATTAACCAAATTCCCAATAAAAAGTACTTATCTCTTCAACTTTATCATGCATTAGCTCTTTTGTTTTCCTTTGTTACATAGCTCATTATGTAACATTATGCTCTCTCTCCCCACTTTCATTCACATAGAGGATGACTCAGGACCACAGTAGGGAAGATCCATAATTAGAATTTCCCACAATTTTTGGAAAGGCCAAAAGCAGCTGCAGTTAACAGACAGCCTCCTAATTCCACACCCCACGTCCAGCTCCGCCTTCTAAAACACCACAGGAGGCCCTAATCACAGGAGATATTCCAGGTCAAATCTACTTTGGCTTTCTGCTGTGGTCTATGGCACATAAAGCGACTCATAGCAAGCAGAGCCCAGATAGCTCGAAAAACAACATTTTAAATGAGGAGCGTTACTGGACCCTCCCACTGTGCTCAGCAAAGTCTGAAGCCCTCCACCAGCTCAAGGAGCCCTCCCCAAGGGAACTGGCTCTGCCTCTGGTAGAAGAGTCACTTACGTTGGAAGAAGCCTCCACAGGCTGGAGGAAAGCTGTAGACTTTGCAGAGGGACATGGCAGGTAGGATACACCCCTGTGAACATCAACAGGGATTATATATCTGTTTGAGAGATCTGGACTGCTGCGTATTTGTGGTGGGTGGGAAGCCTCACGGTGGTGGCATTTCTCACCCTCTGTGACCAGTGAGCAGTTCCAGGGTTTGCTTACCAAGGCCAAAGCCACTGTTACTAGCACCATAATTTCATCTCTCCTCTCTTCTGGCATACCTGTTGAACTCAGGTCCTCGTTTGCCATGGATTTCACACATTCTCTTCTCACTGCCTTTGATGCTTTGTTCTTTCACTTTGGGGTACGGGAGGGGGGCAGACTGTGTGAGAGCGTGTGTGTCTAAGACTGCTTTGCCACACTATTTTACAACTGCTCTCCAAGCGGGCCTCCCGACGCTGGGAAGAGTGCACATCAACCTTGAATGCTAGTCTCTGCTAGCCGGCTTTTAGTAGATAATGTAACTGTATCCAAACCAATGAACCCCTCAGCTGGGGGGCGAAACCGAAGAAGCAGTGGCCTGAGCAACTAGGATGGGATGATCCTGACTGGCTGGTGACCCCTGGCCCAGGCACTTGGCAAACCTGGCAGGAGACCGACTGTTCCTCAACAGCCCTGAGCACCTGCGGCGGCTAGCAGAAGAACCTGACATTAAGCTGGCCTGGCGTGCACTGAGATGCGAGATGGGTGAGCTGCAGCGGGACACTCAAGCCGTGCCAGATGGCCTCCTGGCCGCCATCTGGGGGGTCTTGCAGCAGGAGCTTCAGGCCCTGGGAGTGTACCCGGGACCACAACCCGCCCCGCAGTCCCAGCCGGTGCCGCAGCCAGAACCACCCCCTACGCTGGCCAGGCCGAGAGAGGCACTAGAAACTAGGTTTGATGGGGTGCCGGAGAAGCTGGCATTCTTTGCTTTGCTGGTGCGGAAGTTCCTGAGGGACTGGGGCCATACCTTCGCCTCAGGTGAGCACCGGGTGGACTACGTGGGGTCTTGGCTGCGGGACCACACAGCAGATTAGTTTGTAGGACTGGTTCGTGGGAGCCCAGCGCTCCGAGATGTAGATGCCCTCATGTGGGCCCTCTGCCGACAATACCCCCTGGAGCTGGAAGGCGCCTGAACCCACCTCTGAGGTCTGAAGCAGGGCAGCCGATCCATCTGGGAGTTCTCGGAGGAATTCAAGACGCATGTGGCTAAGCTCCAGGTGTGGCCGGAAGAGGTGCTTATTGAGTTCTACTGGGCAGATCTGAATCATTCCATCCTGGACCAAGCCTTGGCCCAAGACAAACCCTTAACTCTGAATGGCTGGATTCAGGTGGCTTGCAAGGCAGAGAATCAGTGCAACCTGCTGAAGATGCATCACCCCAAACCCATTGTGAAAGCACCAGGGGGTGAGGCGAGGGGCCAGTGGAGTCAGCACCAGGGGTCCGGGAGTGACCGAGAGCAGAGGATGCGGCGGGGCCTATGCCTGAGATGCAAGGCCCCTGGGCATTTCGCCACCAACTGCCCAAATGAGAAGAGCCCTAGCAGAGTGAAGAAAGAAGACTGTAAGGGGCTGGAGAAGAGGATCAAACCGCTCAGGAGTCAGCCCAAGCCATCCAAAGCCCTCTAGTCGGGTGAGCGTGAGGATCTGGAAGGGGTTTCATCCAGCAAATAGGAGCTGCAACAGCTGGTGGGAAAAGGCTGAGACCTGCTGTGAAGGGCATTAAACAGCACGTCTGAAAATCCCCCACACCAGAATCAGTGAGATCCTCGTCCCCCCATTTTGCACAACTGTAACTGTGGTCAACCCCACCCTCGGCACCCACACCAGGGTGTGGGCCCTCATTGACTCCCAGTGTACCCGAGACTTAATTAGCCCGGCCCTGGTGATGGGGTTAGGAGCTAAGGTGCATAAACTAGAGGAGCCCTCAGTATTCTCCCAGATGGATGGGACCCCAATGAAAAGGGAGCCCTGCTTGTACTGCATGAGTCTCCCACCAGTGGGGGTTGGCACCTCCTGGGAACTGTGGTCTTTTGTCATAAACCCCTCAGCAAAGTTCCTGATGGTCTTGGGGTGTCAAGCTCAGGCCTAACTTTCGTTTCCTTAAGTTTCGCTTTCCCTTCCCTTCCCTTGTCATTTTGAGTTCCTGAGCGGTGTGTGTGTTGTATGAGTGCATGGGGGTAGTAGCCATAACCGTTTCTCAAAGTGTGCCTCAAGAGTTGGTTCTCATGAGATCAACCTTGGAGGCTCTTTGCACCTGGCCAGGTTAGATACGGCACCATATATCTGTCCATGTTGCCATAGAAATGCTTGGGGGTAGCTGTGATGTATGAATGTGTGGAATTTTATGCTTTTACCTATAACCTGTGTTTTCCTGTGGTTTTCTCCAGTCCTAACAAAAGTTCTTGTACCTACATCAAGCATATCTATAATAAAGCATTTCACTGCCAATAGTGTGCGTGGAGCGTCTTAGCTGGGGACGTGACATGGGGAGCCCTTGGCTCTGGGCTCATGACCCCTATGTCCAATGGAGTGTGGGAGCCCTGTGGTTTCTAGACCCCCCACTGCAAAGAGCATAACTGGAATCCGGAATAGGGGAAGCCCCACGACCAGCACCAGAGCAGGTATGCCTGGCCCTAGAGGAGTGAAATCGCATTCCCCTGGAATACAGAGACTTGGCCATGGTGTTTGAGGAGGGGGAGGCAGACGAACATCCAGAAGACTGACTGTGCTATTGAAATGTTATCGGGTCACAAAATGCCTAAGGGAAAGCTGTATTCCATGAGTCAGACTGAGAAGGAGGAGTTGTGAAAGTTTATTGATAAAAATTTGGCCAGAGGGTTCATCCAGCCAGCGGCCTCACCTTTCACTGCCCCGGTGCTGTTCCACAAAAAGAAGGATGTGCATGGACTATCAGGTCCCGAATGCTGCATCAATGTCAAATGCCTACCCCCTCCCATTGATAAAGGAATTGCTGGCAGAGGCCGCTCGGGGCCGGATTTTTAACAAATTGGACTTGAGGGATGCATACTTTCGGGTGCACATCAGGAAGGGGGACGAACATGAGACTGCCTTTAACACCCCACTAGGCCAGTTTGAATACCTGGTGATGCTGTTCGGGCTTGCAGGGGCCCCAGGCGTGTTTGTGAACTTGATCAATGAAGTGTTAAACAAATATTTATTCAAGGGGGTCCTTGTTTATCTTGATAATATCCTGATCTATTAAAAAAATAAGGACTTGCACGTCCAGCTCATCAGGGACATGCTGAAAGCACTCTGTAAAATTGTCTGTTTGCAAAACTAAGTGCAAGTTCCATAAGGAGGAGCTGGACTTTCTGGGGTATCGGATTTCCAGGAAAGGCCTGGGCATGGACGCCTGCAAAATTCAGGATGTATTTGGTTGGGACCTCCCTCAAACGAGGAGGCAGTTACAGTCATACCTCAGATTCGCCAATTTCTACTGCCCATTCATCCCCAATTTTGCCCAGGTGGTCCTACCCCTCACCAATCTACTGACAACTAAAGGGAAGGGACAAGAAAGCCACAAGGCAAATTACAAGTTGTTGTGGACCCCAGAGTGCCAGCAGGCTTTTGACAAACTGAAGGCTCTGTTAACCTTTGAGCCAATTCCAAGTCACCCAGATGAAAATAAGCCCTTTGTGGTGTGAGTGGATGCTTCTGATGTAGCGATAGGGGGACATACTCAAAGGGGGTGGGGTGGGAACTTGCACCCCCTCACATATGTGTTGAAAAAGTTCTCTGAGACTGAGAGGAATTTGGTAGTTTGGAATAAAGAAGCTGCTGCAATTAAATTGGCTCTGACCACTTGGAAGCATTGGTTAGAAGGAGCCAGGGTGCCATTCAAAGTATGGACTGACCATAAGAATTTAGAGTATAAAGAGACCACCGGCTGAACAGTACAGTGAAAATATAGAAAAACAGTCAGGATTAAGCACTCAAACACTATTAAACCATGCTATTGCTTTTACAACAGAAATATTTATAACAAAAATTGCTCAAAGAACTATTCAGCAACTTGTAGCCTTTTGGCATCAAAAACTGAAGCCAACTTAATCCCCAGTGTTCTTCTGGTTGTTCATAGTCAAAGCTGACTACTCCTTGTAAACTTTGTCAATTAGAACCAATTGAATAAGACAACACACCATTGATGTTCTATTGAACACTGGCGGCATCAATTATACTTCTGATGAAGTTTAGAAACAAAGAAATGTAATCCGGAAGCTTTGTTATTTTTGGAAATTGTTGGACATTGTTGCTACATATTGATCTTCTGTAATTTTTGATGAGTTCTTTGAGTGATTTTTGTTATAAATATTTCTGTTGTAAAAGCAATAGCATGGTTTAATAGTGTTTGAGTACTTAATCCCGACTGTTTTTCTATATTTTCACCATAAGAATTTAGAGGCACTACACACCCCTGGCACCTAAATGCTAAACAATTATGTTGGGTGGAATTTTTCTTTAAGTTCCAGTTTACCCACAAGCACCTCCTGGGGAAATCCAATTTTCTTGCTGATGCGCTCTCGCATCTTCCCCAGCATGCCAGCCAGTGGGAGGAAGTCATTGATTCAATGTTTGCCCCAGGCCAACTGGGAGGGCAGTTCTCACCCAGAGTCGAGTCAAGGCGGAGGGGCCCTCTCAGGGTGTAGAAGTTCAAAATCGCCTTCAGTGATAACGATAAAGAGGAAGTAGAGAAGGAGGGCATTCTCACCAAGGGGGAGAATGGATGCTGGTATTGCCAACAGAAAATATTTGTGCCTAGGGCCTTGCACAGGGAAATTTTGCAACTGGGACATGACAACAAACTGGCTGGACATTTTAGGTACCTAAAGACTTTGCACCTTCTACAAAAGGAATTTCGGTGGCCGTGCATGCGGGCTGACACTTCCCAACACGTATCTTCTTGCCAAGTATGCTTGATGGGGAAACGATTGCAACCTTTGGAAACTCCTGAAAGGCTGTGGTCTGTCATTTCTATGGATTTTACAACAGATCTGCCGCCCAGCAAGAGGAGAACTGTGATTTGGGTGGTGGTGGATCTCTTCTCTAAACAAGCACATTTCATCCCCTGCAAACAACTGCCCTTGGCTAAGAAACCGGCACAACTGTTCATGCAACACATTGTGAGACTGCATTCTGTACCCTAGAAAACCATATCTGATTAGGGGGCCCAGTTTGTGGCAGGGTTGTGGAAAGAGTTGTTGAAGCTGTTGAGGGTTGAACAAGAGCTCAGTAGTGCTTACCACCAAGAGACAGGTGGCCAGACGGAGAGAACCAATCAGATTCTGGAGCAATTCCTGAGATGTTTCATTAATTACCAGCAGGACAACTGGGTGGATCTGCTCCCTTATGCAGAGTATAGTTACAATAATTCGGTTCACAGCTCCACCAAGGCCACCCCCTTCAAAGTGGTACATGGCTATGAAGGGGCACTCCTCCACATCATGGCAGCAGAACCTGCTGGGCCAAGGGACTTACAAACCTGGTGGTCAGACCTGGCCCAGCAATGGACTTTAATTCAGCAAACTCTGGTAAAGGCAAAAGGGGACTATAAGGCTCAAACTGATAGGGCCCGGGCACCCAAGTGGGAGATCCACCCTGAGGATTCTGTATATATTTCTACCGAGAACCTTAAGAGATTGCAGCCAGGGGAAAACTGGGCTGAAACTATGTGGGCCCTTTTAAAGTTGTAAGAGTGATTAACAAAGTAGCGATTGAACTGGAATTATTGAAGAATTTACAACACATCCACCCTATTTTCCATTTCAGTCTCCTGAAGAAGGACCCTGGACCCTCAAAGTGGAGATCCCATCCTCAGGTTCCACCTCCCCGGATTGTGGATGGGGAACTCCACCAGGAGGTGGATGAAGTCTTAGACTCTAAAATCAAGTGTGGCCACCTGTACTATCTCATTAAGTGGCAATACTTTGACCCTAGTCATAATGAATGGGTGAGAAGTGATCATGTTAAAGCCCCCAAGCTGGTTCATGCCTTTCATAAATCTCACCCTCACAAGCCACGGGGGGGGGTCTTTGGGGGGCAGAATGTCAAACTTGGGTCCTCGTTTGCCATGGATTTCACATGTTCTCTTTTCACTGCCTTTGATGCTTTGTTCTTTCACTTTGGGGGATGGGGGGCAGACTGTGTGAGAGTGTCTAAGGCTGCTTTGCCATGCTAATTTACAGCTGCTTTCCAAGTGGGCCTCCCGAAGCTGGGAAGAATGCACACCTACCTTGAATGCCTGTCACTGCTAGCCAGCTTTTAGTAGATAATGTAACTGTAGGTTTGCAGGTGGGGGAGGAGGGCTAATGGGGCGCACTAGGTTTAGGCGGGCTGAATGAATGGCTTGATTGGACCGGTCACAGGGGTGGGGGTGGGCTTGTTTGAATCATGTATAATTTCAGAACTGATGCCAAAGGAATCAGTTCTGACACGAATGGTCTTAACGTTGAAACATCTTCATATCTCAATAAACAAATCACTGCCAAGAAAGTGTTGTTGGGAGCAAGTTTGTTCAAGAGTCTGACAGCACCTCCCAAAGGAGTCTGAGGGAGAGGGGAGGTGCTGTTTCATTCTTGGCACCCAAAATACTCCTGAATAAGACTGGAGAAAATGCTGCCTAAACACTTGATACCAGCATGCAGAAATCTAAAATATTCTTCAAATCCTGCCCCTGAGTCCTGTGTGGAAGAAGCACAGGCATGTCTCACAGACTCAGCATTTTTTGCCACTGCCCAGGATTGGGAGAAGTTCCTTACAAACTTTCATTCTGCACATGCGTACAAGCAGTGCATCCCACTGGATTCCATTAGTGCTGCTCTGGGATTCAGTGAGTAGGGGACTGAAGAAAAAGGACGACTCATGTTTAGGCTTTATGCGTGCAAAATGCAGGGAAAAGCAACACCTGTGAAATTATTTTTTTGGTCTTCTGCTACTTGTTGTGAGGCACGAAGCTCCTACTGGAGACAGTCTGAACAACACTTGGCATTAGCAAGCCTGCTTCCCTGACTCCACTGGAACGGGGCCCATTCATGTAACTGCTTGGAAAGAATAAAGCCTCTCCTCCATCAAGCATAGCATGCTGATCATCAATAAATGAAATGCCCTTACCTTTGGTTTCTCGTCTGTTACCATGTAGAGCTCCTGCTCACTTATCCAGGCTTCAGCTTCCCCAGCATCCAAGTAATATCGTTGAGCCTCACTTGCTTCTTCCAGACGCTGCAATCTTTTTGAAGCTTCCTCTTGCAAAGTCCCCCAGGAGTCTCTCAGCTGCTTAAGGTGCTCTTCAATATCCCTGAAGTCTCCATCTGCTCCAGCCAGCATACTCTCTCCTCTACAAAGGATCTCTTCAATGCGTGGGGCATGTCCAGCAATTTCCTTCTGCAGAGTCTAGCAGGGAACAGTTTTAAAGGAGGGGTTGAATAAGCCCAGAAACACATTTACTCTATGAACAGAACTGTCCCTTCTGTTGGGAAGCCTGAAGAATCAGCAAGGAAGGTATGAAATATGATGGAAAGATTCCGGAACTCAACATGCAGACTTGTGCGCCTATGCATGTACAACGCGCAGTCATGGAAGTTAAATTCCCAATAAAAGAAATCCCAGAACACATCTACTGGGAGTCTGCATGGGGCACCTGTGCACTTTATAACCGATGAACCAGCACTGAGGCTCAGTCCAGACAAGAATGAAGTGCCAGAACCCCAGGATGGTGGTCTACGGCCTGTTCTGCATGGGATAGCCCTTGCCCTAAGGGAACATTCTGTTCTCCCTGTTTGGTATCGGCTACACGGCACTCAACACCGAGGTGTTTGAAAATATTAACGAAAATCTAGTCAACCTGGAAATGGGATTTCCCTGAATGGGGGAAAGCACAGGAGTCAATGGACAGACTCACCTGGTTTTTCTTCATAAGCAGCTGGATGGACAGGAGGTCTGTGCCATGGTCAGTGGACCGAGCAAGAGGAAGACGTTCCTTAACCCAGAGCTGGAAAACAGAATAATTAATGTGTAAATCCAAGCACCTTGCCCATAAGCCCCATCAAGACTGGTTGTGCTGGAGGAACAAAGTATCCTCTTCCCTAAATCTGAATGCCAGGCCTAAAGCTATTACAGTTAGAGAACAACCCTAGTTTTTACTAACGACACATTCAGATGATTGAGCAGCTCACCAGTTCGTCTGCCAGATCCCGGTCCAACTGGTACTTGGCCCTGGCGGCCTCGAGCTGCTTCCTCCTCTGACTCAAGGGCTCCAGGAGATCCTGGAAGCGCTTCTCAATAACCCCGTGCTTGCCATCCACCTCGTGCATTTCCCCTCTGGCGGGAGGAGCCTGAGGCAGCAATTCTTCCATCTCTCTCTTCCGCACACTGACTTGCTCATCCAGGCGCTGAAATGAGAGAATCTCCAGTCACCTGGCCATCGGGCTCCCTGCAGATTTTCAGTCCACTCCAGGGTCTGGAGCAGGCTCAATATTAACAAATGGCTCCAGTCTCAAAGATAAAGAGTTAACACAGTGATTCCCCTCTCCAGTAGAAGCCTCACAAAAGCATCCACCTGTCAGCCACAGTCTTCCCCAGGTTATGGACTGGGATGGTGCCCAAGGTTCACTGGGAGCAGGAAGGGATGGAAGACGGTAGAGCCATGACAAGGTGGAGAGCCGCAGTATTTAATGGTGGGAGTGCCCAGGTGGAAGTCTGAGTGAAGGGGGGGGGGTGGTTTCAGTCTGCAAGCAAATGTGCCTGAATCTTCAGGTCAAGAAACAACACCCCGTAATGGTGAGGGACTTCGCACAGCTCCTCATTCCATTCTTGCAGAGCGCCCAACTAGGCGTCATAATTATCTCTCTAGTGCTATTAAAACACACTTTTATAAGAAGCCTCCCAGAAGTTCTGTGGAAGACGTTTCCAAACCCTTCTTTGCTGAACCTACCTTCAAAAGTTCTCTTCTGCCTAAAGGATGAAAATCTGCCGTTCCATCATACAGGGTCCTCTGTGCACAGAGGCAGGCTCTATTCCGCTCCCCTGCTTCGGTACTGAAACCGCCTCCTGCACTCCTAGACTCCCATGCAGCTGTGGGTGCCATGCACCATCCTATTCCAACACAGCATGCATTCTGCCTCTCGCAACAGCTGGAGTAGGGGTGCCAAATCTGGGCTGGGAAACTCCTGGAGATTTGGGGGGTTGGAGCCTGGGGTGGGCGGGGTTTGGGGAGGGGCCTCAGCAGGTTATAATATCATGGAGGCCACCCTCCAAAGCAGCCATTTTCTCCAGTGGGACTGATCTGTTTTCTGGAGATCAGTTGTGATTCTGGGAAGCCCCACATGGAGGTTGGCAACCTGAAGCTGGAGGAACACTTTTTCCCCATTGCAAAACACGGCAATTTAATATTGGGGAAAGGAAATACAATGGCATGCTCCCTATCACTCCACTCAGCAAATGTCGAATGCTTCCTCCATCTGCTAGAGGAAGACCCTCTTCATCTGCAAGAAGGCTCCTTCGGGATGCACGCCAGTATTCCCACAGCAGAACTACAAGTCCCACAAAAGTAACATTTACTGTGCCAAAAGAAAATGCCTGGGAAGTCCCTAAGGTGCTTCATGTTTTCCATGCTAAGGAAAGATGAATGGGCAGTTTGGAGAGGTACTGGGGGTGTGAGTGCCTGTACTGCATATCACCACCATTGCCAGACTCGGCCTCCCCCACCGTAACCCCTGCAAAGGCCAGAAGCTGCTTACTTGAGAGTGCCTGTCCAGGTGCTTTGGAGCTGAGGAGGGAATGAGAGTTAAGAGGGCTGTTACATACTTTCAGGTTCTTCAGCAGGATATTGACGCTGGTGAGATCTTTCCCCTGGACATCAGACCTAAGCTGCTGCTCCATCTCACTGATCCATGCGCCAAGGTCAGCATAGCTCTGTGCATAGAGGTCAGAGCGGTTGGCCTCAAACAGGTGCTGAGCTTTTTCTTCTGTGGTTGCCTGCAGCTTATCCCAGAGCTGATGCAGCTCCACCAGCCTTTGGGAAACAGCGCTGGCATATTGGGGCTTCCTCTTCGCCAGGAGCTGCCCTTCCTGGAAGGAAAGAGTCAGGCAGAGAAAACACAGGCATATTTGTCAAATGGAGGGACAGGCAAATGAGGAGAAGTCGAAGAGCCCCGTCCCCTCCCTGCCCAAAGAAAATATACGCTGGTAGGGAATATGGTGGTCTCTAAAAACGTTCTCTTTTAACTAACAGAGCAACACAGAAATTATTGCTAATGAACTGGGGACTGGATAAGACCTCCGCCCACTACCATCTGCAGCCCTTGGCTAGCCATACGAGTGCTCTCCCTCACCATACAAAAAGCATTTTCACGCTGAGGCCATTAGAATTAAAAAATGTGTTTTAATGTAGCCCTTGAACTATTCAAACATCGGGGAGGGAGTAGGTTCATGAAAATCAGTCTCCTTATGAAGTGAGCCCAGTCTTTTCCAAGGTCTAAGCCATATGACCCCAGATCCACAATGAAATGAATCACAGATTTGATTTCTGTGAAACAATTAAACTACTGCATAACAAAAACTTCTGAGAGCTGGTAGTGGCATCATGCCATGCGCCAAGGTACATGGAAAAATCTGGTGCCAGGGTAAATGGTGACACCATCACACCACTATTTCATCACACCCCAAGATCAATCTGTGTATCTTCAGTCTTTTCTCAACACACTTTCATGGTTTTCTAAACTGGCAGTATTTTGGTTCCATTAGAAAGTTACCGGGTTCTGTCTCTTGGACAAAGGTGAAGTCCTGCTGGTTTCTAGAAAAAAACTCTTTTTTTAAACTGGCTTTAAATCACATCCCTTCAAGATCTTTTGTGACAGATTCCCCATACTTCTCTATGCAGTATCGTGGAATCTCACATCCGTGAACTATTTTATTATGCTTGTGGTAGGATCCCCCGACACTTTAAATTAGCTGCAGGCATTTCCCACTAGGGACGTTGCAGTAAGGTGCACTGGAGCATTTCCTCTGTCACGGTTTTTAAGAACTATATGGATGAGGATAGATTCAGGTGGGTAGCAGCTGTGCCAGGCTGGAGCAGCGGGACAAAGTCTGAGTCCAGCGCGGGGGGGGGGGGGCACCTTCAGTTACCGAGTCCAGCTTTTCTCCTGCCCTCCCCCACAAGCAGGCTCCAGGCGAGTCACAACATTCTTAAAACCATACAGAATTTAAAGCAGAATACAACCATCGAACAATTATAAACAATTTGTACATATAAAAACCATAAGGGGCGCCAGTTAAACAATTCACTGAACAGGATGAGGATCCAGTTACAATGTAGCTGCAGATCTAAGCAGTGCAGGAAAAGCGGGTTGGGGAAGTGAGCAGCTAAGATGCACTGCCGTGCTGCTGGGCACAGCTGAGCTAAGCATGGCAGGGCAGGGCAGGGCAGGGCAGGGGAGGGGAGGGGAGGCCAGGTAGCCACAGGCCTGGTGGAACTTCTCTGTTTTACAGGCCCTGCATTAAATCCTGCAGGGCCCGGATCTCACCAGGGAGGGTGTTCCACCAGGCCAGTGCCAGAGCCAAAAAGGCTCTGGCTCTGGTCGAGGCTAGGCGGACATCTTTGGGGCCAGGGACAGCCAGTAAATGTTGAGTGGAAGAATGCAGAGCCCTTCTGGGGCTGTACAGAGAGAAGATGGTCTTGCAGATATGTCGGTCCCAGTCTGCATAGGGCTTTACATGTAAGAACCAAGACCTTGAACTTGATCCGGAATTCATCTGGGAGCCAATGCAACTGGCGAAGCACCAAATGTATGTGTGTTCTTAGGGGTGTCCCGGGAAGGGCGTGCACCGATGCGTTTTGGGCCAGCTGTAGTTTCCAGAGCAGTCTCAAGCCCTACACAGAGTGAGTTACAGTAATCCAGCCTGGAGGTGACCATTGCACGGATTACTGTAGCTAGGTTGCGAGGGGAGGAGTAGGGGACCACACCCAAGCTCTTTACCACTGGCACAGATATTCACAGTGCCCTGTCCAGTGTTGCAAGTTGGATCCCTCGCCCAGTTGCCCCACGACCCAGGTTCAGGACCTCCCTCTGTGCTGGATTCAGTGTCAGTTCACGCTGCTTTAACCACGCAGCCACGGCATCCAGACCCTTGGCCAGAATGTCTGAGGTGGTATTCGGATGACCATCCATCATCAGATACAGCCGAGTGTCATCAGCATTCTGGCGACAGCCTAGCCCAAACCTTCAGACTATCTGGGCAAGAGGGCACATATAGATATTAAATAACATAGGGGAGAGGATCGCCCCCTGGTGGACGCTGCATACCAAAGGGTAACACAGTGATGTCCTCTCCCCAAGCACCACCCTTTGTCCCTGACTGTGGAGAAAGGGGACCAGCCACTGTAAAGCTTATCTCCACACTGGCGAGGTAGTGGGTCAGGAGGTCGTAATGGACCATGTTGAAAGCTGCCATTAGGTCTAATAACAACAGCAGTGCCGCCCCACCCCAGATGACACTGAAGATTGTCCGTAAGGGGTGATAGCCAGACTGGAATGGGTCCGGGATAGAGGGATCTTCCAGGAAACCCTGGAGCTGTTTGGCGACCACTCTCTCAACTACCTTACCCAGAAACGGAAGCTTCAAGACTGGGCGGTCGTTGGCTGGATCCAAAGGGCCCAGGGATGGTTTTTTCAAGTGCGGTCTCATCACTGCCTCTTTTAAAATCCCTGGGAAAGTCCCTGAACTCAGGGACAGATTGATGATATCCTCCAGGGGGGCCCGTATTCCATCACTGCCAGCTTTCACTCGCCATGATGGGCATGGGTCCAAGAGGCAAGCGGTGGGCTTCACAGCACACAGTATCCTGTCAGCCTCCTCCTGGGAAAGCCAGCTGAAGTGGTCCAATACTGGACCCAAAGACGGCCAAAGGGCCTCCAGTTCTTGTACTGTGTCAATAGCAGCTGGCAGGTCATGGCGGAGTGACAAGATTTTATCTACAAAATAGCTTCCAAAAGCCTCCCAGCTAGCAGACAATTTAGTATCTTTCTGGGGCCCCTTTGAGAGGGATGTAAGCGACCCAATTACTTTAAACAATTTAGCCAGGCAAAAGCTTGCAGATGCAATGGAAGCCGCATAGAATTCCCTCTTTGCAGCTTTCACTGCCATCTCGTAGGCTTTCACAAATGCCCAATGAGATGCTCTTGCAGCTCAGTCCTCTACCAGCACGTCTAACGAGTCACCAGGGGGCATCGGATCAGGCAGCACATTCTGGGAGCCAATGGGGTCCATCAGTCTCCACAGGCAGGCGTAAACCAGTTTGCTGCCTAAGGACCAACAAAGTTTAATTCTGGGTATGGGCTTTTGTGTGCATGATACTGAGAAAATGTCCATGCACACGAAAGCTTTGTTGGTCTTAAAAGTGCCACTTTATATATATACATACATACATACATACATATATACATATATACATATATATATATATATAAATTTATAATAATTATTTACATCTGTAAATGTATAATATATATTTACATTTATAAATTTATAATATATATATATATATAAATTTATAATATATATATAAATTTATAATATATATATAAATTTATAATATATATTTACATTTATAATATATATTTATATATAAAAGTGCCACTTTGTTATATTGCTGAGAGTCATCCTGGGTGGCACAAATGTACAATCTCCTGTTTTTGTAGCGCCACCGTTCAGCAGCACATCAATTTCCAGAGGGTTCAGAAATGCTAGTTTCCCAGTTTGCCATAATGTGACAGGAATGGTAGCAAAGGCCCCTTCCGAAAAACGTTAGCCCCTTCTCAAAAATCCCAGCCCCCACACAGAAGAAGATACAGTTAAGAGAAAGAAGAGTTAGCACAGGCAGGCAAGACAAATCTTGCGAGGAGCCCCTCACCTCGTCGACCTTTTCTAACCAGCTTTGGTGGGAAGCAAGCTCTGCCATAAAAGACTGGTGCTTCAGCCATTTGCTGTGCAGATTACGCGCTTCGTCATAGGACAGGTCTTGAGCTGTGAGCATTTTCTCATCAATCCACAGAGTGAGCTGTGAACAAAGTAATGGCACTCAATGATGAAATGTGGACGGCCTGCTTTTCCCGAGCTCCCATGATGTTTTGCTGAAATTCTAAGCTAAATGATTACTGTGGGTGACATGATTTCCTGAACTGTTTGTTGGTGCTCTGTACCAGTTTACTCCTGCCCACTTTAATCACTGATGGTGCTCTGGGAAATTTCTTATTCCAACCTTCTACTATAAACACATCGTTTTATCCTCTTATTAGCACCCATCTCATGCAACCAACTCAACTAATTTCACAAGAAGAGAAGCCTTCTTACTTTAAGCAAACACATGAGAAAATGAGCTGGGATTCTGCTGTCGGAGCTGAGTGCCCAAATCACCCTGGACGACGGCTCCTATTTTTAAAAATGCCGGTTGTCAATCGCCTTCATTCTACTCCTGTGTAAAAGAGGTTGCTACACCGGATCCCTGGGGCCATCAATCGAAAGAAGGTGTGGTGGAGGGGAATGGAGCGGACTCTCAGCAGAGGGTCGTTGCAGTTCACACATGCGCACACCAAGGTTTAATCATCACGCATTCTCCTAGTACAAAAACCAGCTTCTATTTAACATCAACTGCATGGACCAGCTTTTCAGTCTCATCGCAGGAATAATACACAGTAAACAAACAAAAAACAAAACAAAACAGCCTTTTTCTGAATGCACGGAACAGTTCTGGTTGTGCCTTACAAAGCCAACCTGAAAATGCAGGTAGCGGCAATGAGAATATGTGCAAAAATATGCGCATAATCCTAGTCCAAACACTGCTCACAAAAATATTCGTATCTCAAATTCTTTCTCTACCCTAAATTAAGGATTGGGATTAACTATTTTCTCAAGAGGAGTCTGTGAGCAAAACCACAAATAGTTCAGCAATGGGCGCTATAAAGAGAACTACAGGAGTGCAACCAAAACAGGTATGTTTACTTTTGATTTAATTCAGAATACAGAAAACTAAGGTAAGTGCAGACACAGCCTAGGTGGATAGTACCAATTGACCCACTTCCTTACCTCCTGGCAATTCTGTAGAAAGTTCTGCAGGTCATGATTGTTCTTCAATAGCACATATGCCTCCTGAGATTTTGTGACATTAGTTCTGTATCTAGAAATGACGAATAATAATGGTATTGTTAAAAGCAATTTCTGCTCTAGCAGTCCAGCTAGTACCTTGTAACACATTGGTCAACATCCGGAGAGGCCAGTTACGTGCACCCAACAGGTCTTCTAGGATTTTCCTAAACCATTTCACATCACAACCACAACGCTGTAAAACTAAGAGTCATGTATCAATGGGGTTTAAGTGCTACAGGCGACTAACAAATTGAATATCACCCTGCACAGACTAACCAATGGTAGGCAGATATGGCAGAGCACCGTGAAGTTACAAAGAATGACTTCTTTATCCATGCCTTATCTATATTTGTCTCCCACTCCACAAATAACAGCTTTCAAACTGGAACCAGAAATTTAGAACTGTAAATCACACTAGTCTTTTCTACCTGTAGGTTCCCCAGGAAATATTAAAACTCACTTGCAATGGGGGCCCCCCCTGTAATTCACGAAAGTCATCCTTGGATTTCCTCACACATGTTTTCACCTCAGAATAAAAAACTGGGTGATGGCTGTTTTAGGGGAGTAACCATGACCGTCTGCAGCAAGGCTCCCTCTAAACTGTGGAGCCTGGTGAGCAAAAATTCTGCTTTGTGAGCTCCTGGCATTAAAGTTGTGAGCGAGCAATTGGGCTGCTGCATAAATTAGTTCGCTCTGGAGCCCCATCCCTTCCTGAGCTGAGACAAAAATGGGTGAGCTGGAGGCTAAAAACCTGTGAGCTAGCTCACGCTAACTCAGCTTAGAGGGAACACTGGTCCGCAGTAGAAGAGAAGGTCCGCCAGCACCTTGGAGGGCAACAAGATCTTCTGGGTAGCAGCTTTCAAGAGTCGAAGTATCTGACAAAGGGAGCTTTGGCGCTGCAAAACTTAAACCCTGAAGTTCTTGTTGTTGGTCTCTAAGGCACCGCTGGTCTCAAATCTGGCTGTGGGCGGTGGCATCATTCCTACTTACAGACCTGCATTTTCTACACACACACACACACACACACACACACACACACACACACACACACACACCTCTCTCCTTTCTCTTCGGCGCCCCTTTCCCATGCGTGAACATGAAAGCAAGGACGTAACGCACCACAGAAGTGGTCACACTGAAATTACCTCTCTTGAATCAGCTGGACCTTTTCCCTAATTTTATCAGAGTAAATATTTCTTTCAGCCACAAGTTTGTTCCCGCTGCCCACCAGTCCAGTAATTTTTTCCTGATTCGCTTCCATGGTAGCAACGAAATCTTCATATTTTCGGATAGCAGCTTCTGATGCTTCTAAGCTGTCTGGAGGCTCTATGTGAGCCAGCGTGTACTCCTACAGCAGATGTTGGGGAAGAAAACAAGTCACCTCTTGGGAATGCAGCACAATTTCAGTGCTAGCTGAAATCACCACGTGCTCCTCTGCAAGGCCTGATACCGACTCCAGCTGAAGACTCATGGGTGCACGATGGGTACATAGCAAGCACTTGAAACACCCACGAATGGTGTCACTGGGCACGCTGGTTGAGTATACCGTTGTCATACCCAGGACCATGCCTGCAGCATATACCAGAAAGCTCTGGGGTTTTTTTCCCCAATACCTCCTGAAATGGGCTGAAAGGCAAATCCTGTCCACAGTGATAGTTACATATAATCACCCAGAATGAGCTGGAATTTACCATGGTCAGGTTTTCCCTGTGGCTGGCACAGACCAGAGAATATACCTGGCGGCACATCCAAATGCCCTGTGAACAGTTTACAAATTCCATCACTATTTCCCAGTACAACACCATCTACTGTAAAAAGCACCCAGACAGAGTCTTGAAGTAGTAATATAATGGGAATAAAATTAAAATAAAGTGATGCTGCTGCCATACCTGATTGGTAAGGATAATTTCTGCTTGTTTTGCATCTTTAAGAAATTCCTGGAAGCCCAGACACTGGCTGAGGAATTTTGCCTTGCTATCCCACATTTTACACAAGGCACTCCAGCCTGTCTCCATTCCCTGGAGCCTCTGCTCCAGCTGCTGGTATTCCACATCCGTTTGCCCACAAGTCACCCTCTCCCCTATCTCCTTGACGTTGCTGTAATCTTCCTTGTGTTGATCAATCTCTTCTTTCAAAGCCACATGCTGCTGCAGGAGGTGCTCAGCTTCCACCAAGGAGTTGGGCACCTCCTCTGAAGCTACATCCTTCTGTGCCTTGAAGAGCCATGCCTGGAAGTCATCTAAGTCCTGCAAAAACTTGTGCAACTTGCTAGCTTCCCCAAGAGAGGCCTCCTGTCTCTGCAACGTGTCCTGCAGGTCCTGCCAGACACCAGTGACAGCTGCCAATCGATGGTAGATATCATCAGCTAAGTCAGGGTGTTCTTCAGCGAGTTGGTGTGCCTCCTGTTTTAGAGCAGCAAGCCTGGCCTGGATGGCCGCTAGGTCACGCTCAATGCCGTATAACTTTCTCTGCATGGCAATCATGCCGGCCAGGTTTTTACCGAGGTCCTGCGTGGATGCTATCACTTTGGTTTTCTCAAGGATCCATTTCTTTGTTTCCTCACAGTCTACACAATAATTGTGAAGGCGAAGGGCAAAGTCCACAGCTTTCCGTCTCTGAGCCACCATCTCCTGGAAGACCTTCCACCTAGGAAAGGCAGAGAAAGCGCATTGTTGCATTTGACTAGAAAGAGACATCTTAAAATTTCTGCATCCATTGTTTCTGGTACCCCTGGGAACACACTGAACCCGACACTACAGCAAGGGAACGGATATGCCATCCAACCAGGCGTCCTTTCACCAAGCTTGACGTCAAATGGGTTGGATGGCACATCCTTTCTCCAGTCATCCAGTGGAACTGAGAATCTGTGATGGGTACTCTTCCTACAAAGGCCTTCATTTGTCTCAAAAGTGCTGAGCAGATAAATGGCCAAAGCTGCAACCTTCAAGCAAGGTTTTCTGCGTGTTATTAACAGCTTCTACTGATGAAGCCACTAAATAGACTATTAACTAATCATCCCATCTGAAAGGAGGCACCCTAGGCTTTTAATGTGCTGCCTCTTTCCAGCAGATACTCTCCCCGCCACGAGATGAGCCGGGAGGAGAAGAGGAGACTCCTGGGATCAAGGAGGATTAGCGCTTGCTTGGGTGGAGGCGGGGCAGCTACATCAACATGGAGGCAGGGGCAGATACACTGGCTGGCTCCCCCACATTCGCGGTATGCAGCCACTGCCTCGCCGTGCCTTATGGCAGAGCTGGCCATAATCTATGTGCTGGCAAGATTCAGGGCCAGTGTTTGGCCTCTGGCAGGGCCCAATGTGTCAGTTCATGCTTCCTGGACTGCTCTCTCTCAGCCCAGAAATACATTTTTACCGTGATTTTATACAGCAAAAAGTGTTTAAAAGCATCACAACTGATGGCTCTTCACCACAAGAAAGCTGGGGCCTTTTCAGGACAGAGGAGGATAGGCTACACATAAGATGCCCTGCCTATCTAGTTACCTGAGTAGCTATTCGAGTCACTTTATGGCTGCGGTCCCACATACCAAATAACCCACTTTCAGCCCACCTTCAGTGCACTTTCCAACTGGGTCTTGCCAGTTCACCCCGTTAAAGTCCGGTGGGGAAGTGCGCTGGAAGTGGACCGAGAGTGGACTGTTTCTTGCGTGTGGCCGTAGCCTACGTGTCTTGTCCACTTAGTCACCCGTGAAATGGCCCCTCCCTGTCGAATGGACGTGTTCTGCAGACGTTTCTGTGTTACATTCTGAGGCATCGGGATGACTCCGAACTGGAGGGGGGGGACAGGAGCACCCAAAATACATCCCTTCAAGTTACTGCCATGAAACCAAACGCAGCTTCGTTCGGCAACAGACTGGAATAAAACCAGATTTATTTCTTTGAAAATCTAAACCAACAACTTAAACCATTTAAAATTGCCCTGATTTAAAACTTGGTGGGGCAAATGACATTCTCTAGGGGCCAAAGTACATGATATGCCCGACACGCGCAGGGCCACTTGCAGTCAGACGTGCCTCGGGGGAACTCTCCTTAAACCCCGCCCATTCACCGGGTGCTGCGGTAGAAGCCTCTGGGTTCCCTCCCACCCAGTTTTCACCAGTGGAAATACTGGCTGAGGGGCTTTTCAGTCCTTCCCTGGTGCACAAAGCCAGAGAAATGGGGCAAAAAGCCCCTCCCAGCCACTTCGGCTGCTGAAAGCGAGGCGGGAGGGAAGCCAGAGGCTCCTCCTCCCTCCTTGCAGAGCTCCCTTCAAGGGCCAATTGTGAACAAGCCCTCTTTAAGGCGGGTTCTCCCAATGTACCTCTGTGTGCAAGTTGGGGACTGCATCTGTGATCCAGCGCATTTCAGGCGCATTGCGTATTTTGGTCCTAACTCTGTTGTATCTTCCTGGCAGCAGCTACCGTAGGAATGCCTAGCAGCATGAACTCATGTTATCAATATTCATTTGTTTACAAAATGTATACCCCGCCTTTCTGCCCTCACTAATTTATTATTTATTAATTATATTTTTATTATTTATTAATTCCATTTCTACCCCGCCCTCCCCGCAAGCAGGCTCAGGGCGGCTTGCAACATCAGCACAAATACCAAGAAAACCATATAAAGTCGTTTTAAAACAAAACAATACAGATAAAACTCATAAAAACATAAGGTGCTAAGCAATCATTCAGTTCGTTGCTTGTGATGGCACACAAAGGATGTTTATGGCTGACAGTTCCAGCTCAGTGGTCGTCCCGAGTCACTCGATGGAAAAGCCCGGCTGAGGGCCGGGCTCGTTGATGGTAATAGGGAGGGTGGCTCCTGAGTTCAAAGCCAGGCGGAAGAGCTCCGTCTTGCAGGCCCTGTGGAATTGTGAGAGATCCCGCAGGGCCCTGATCTCTTCTGGGAGCTTGTTCCACCAGTACGGAGCCGCCACTGAAAAGGCCCTGGCCCCAGTAGCAGCTAGCCTGGCATCCTTGGGGTCTGGGAGGGTCAGTTGGTTCTGTGACCCCGACCGCAGAGCTCTCTGTGGTATATATGGGGAAAGGCAGTCCCTCAGGTATGTAGGACCCTGACCACATAGGGCTTTAAAGGTAAGCACCGGCACCTTGAAGTGAATTCAGTATGCTATTGGCAGCCAGTGCAGTGCCTTCAGCGCAGGCTAGAAGTGCTCCCACCTAGGTAGGCTGCGGCATTCTACACTAGCTGCAGCTTCCGAATTTGCGACAAGGGTGCCCCATCTAGAGAGTGTTACAGTAGTCTAGTCTCAAGGTGACCATTGCGTGGATCACTGTGGCCAGGTCGTTGCAGTCGAGGAAGGGAACCAGCTGCCTAATCAGGCAAAGATGGTAAAAGACTGACTTAGCTGTGGCTGCTACCTGTGCCTCCATTGTTAAGGAGGAATCCAGGAGCACTCCCAGACTCCTAACCTCCAGTGCTGGCACCAGTGGTGCCCCACCGAATGTTGGGAGTGGGTCCCCACCCACAAACCACTCTGACCCACACAGAGGACCTCCAACTCACACACAGGGCAAACTGGAGACAGGCTGGTAATTAGTCAATTTGGCCGGGTCCAGAAATGATTTTTTTAGGAAAGGGTGGACCATTGCTTCCTTGAGTGCCCCCAGGAACAGCCCCTCTAAGAGGGACGTTGACAATTTCCCTTAGGGCACCTCAAAACCCCTCGTGGCCCGCTTTAATGAGCCAGGAAGGGCACGGGTCAAGGCTGCATGTGGTTGGACGTACAGTCAAGAGCAATCTGTCAACTTCCTCCAGACTGAGTGGGCTGAAATGATCCAAAACTGGGATTGAAGACATGCTCACTCATTGTTTCAACCTTGGCGGGGAGGTCACGGCGGAGCAACAAGACTTTATCCACAAAATAGCCCGCAAATGCCTTGCAGCCAATGTCCAGTTCCCTAACATTTGGTCTGCCCTGTGGCAGAGCTGTTATAGACCAAATCGTTCTAAACAGTTGGGCTGGGCGTGGCAATCATGGCCGCATAGTACTGTCTCTTCGCAGCTTTGACTGCCATCTCATAGGATCTCATAAATGTCCTATAAGGTGCTCTTGTAGCTTCGTCACGAACATGGCGCCACTGTCTCTCTAGCCATCTCAGCTCTCATTTCATAAGCCGTAATTCCTGGGTAAATCAGGGCGCAAGCCTAGAGTGAGAGCATAGAGGATGCCAGGGAGCAATCTCGTTGATGGATGCAGAAAGCCAGCTGTGCCAGTCTTCTACAAGCTCATCCAACAAGCTGCCAGGGGGCATCGGATCCTGTAGAGATATCCAGAGCCGCACTGGCTCCATCTGGCTCCATGGGCAAGCTAAAATATGCTCGCCGCCTAAACAGGGTTGAGGCAGAACATTCAGGCGGGTCCTCAGGGCATGGTGGTCTGACCATGGGACTGCCAAAGTAGTAACTCGGTCCTTGCTGTGAAAATCAAATCGAGCATGTGCCCAGCTCGGTGAGTGGGGGCCGTTACATATTGGGAGAGTCCTAGTGCTGCCATGGACGACACCATGTCCATTGCCTGAATAGAGGCAGCGTCATCAGCATGGATATTGAAATCACCCAGGACTATCAGTCTAGGGTGTTCCAATGTCCAACCTGATACGGCTTCCATCAGGGATGGTAGGCTATTGGCCAATGCGTTAGGCAGTCAGTACACCAGTTAAACTGCCATACTCTCCCTGGCCTCCAACACCAGGCCAGCACACTCAATGCCCGTGATCTTTGGCAGCGGGAACACCCTGAAGGAGTAAGAGCCACTCCTCCCCCCACCCCTTAGTCCGTGATTGGTGAAGGACCAAGAACCTGGGAGGGGCGAGCTGGGAGAGAACTACTGTCTCCCCTTCCCGCACCCAGGTCTCAGTCATGCATGCCAGGTGTACCTGCTGCTCTAGCAGGAAGTCCCGAAGGACCATAGTCTTGTTATTCATAGACCTGGCGTTACACAACACCAATGTCAGAGGGAGGTTAATCATCCTAGCCCCACTGCCAACATCCCTCGGGATGGGGCGCAGGCTGGAAGGGGGCCGAGCTCTTCTATTTCTCTGCCCCCTTCCCTTCATTCTATGTCTGTCCCCATTGCTATACTTTCCCCTCCCCAGGAGCACTGAAATCCCCTGCCCAGTCATCACCGCACCTGGTGGTCTTCACTAGTCTCAGCCAGCTAGGACCTCAGACCGACCAACTAAGCTGGCGATGGTTGGTAAACTCTGTGCACAATTATTGTTAGAATTAAAGCTTCCCTTACTCATTCGTTGCCATACGTTCCCAACTATTGGATTTATTACCTCCCAGTCAGTTTATACTCCATGCTTCCCTTACAGCCCATATAATTAGCCTAATAGCCTATGACTGCCTTTTTTCTCTTTTTTCCCTTTTATATCCCTTAATCGCCAGTAATTTTAAATAAAGGCTAGTAAATCAGTGGCACATTTACTTCAAGCTATCCAGCCTTACTCCCTTATTGATCAATTATTAATCAATGACCCACTAGTTAATTAATCAGTTACATCCACTGGGCAGTTAGTACCATTAGTTCATTAATTAGACCCTGCAGTTAATTGGAAACTATCAGTAATAATATCAAAGCCTCCCCCAATTAGTTAATTAAATCAAAGGCCACCAAGATGCCTGACGGGTTAAGAACATTCATAATAAAATCACATCTGAAAGCCATTAAAACCATCAAAAATACATATCATTAAAACAATTAAAACCCAAACTGAAATATACATACAATATATCTCAAGCAGAACCAGTTGACATCACAGTGAAATAGTCCTTGGGACAATGTCTTCCTGGACGAACACATCATGCCTCAGAAAGGCAGAGCTAGCAGTTAGCATGAAACTAACACATTTGTTCCAAAGAATAGTCTGAGAGCACACAACAAGTTTCAGCAGCTGAAGCGAAGGGGGTCTTGGCCCCAAGCAGCACCTAATAACCATACGTAGGGCACTTTGAGCACCTTGGAGTTAAAGTAGGCAATAAATATACCAGTAGCTAGGGAAGTGCCTTACCTAGTGTTCAGATGCTCTTGGCACTGCCTTACTTTCCCACTGCGTGGGTGCCCACTTTCTATGAGGCCACGGGCAGCTCGGTTGACCCCTTCAATCTGAGAAGCCAGGTTGTTCATTTCCGGCTCCAAAATGTCAAATCTGAAATGAAGCATAATTAATTTCATTTATAGCCTACCCCATTTGAAGGGCACACAAAAGATAACGTATCAGCTTCAAAAATCTCACTTACAAGGACTAAATGTCACTTTGTTCTATCATATCTGGCCTGGCCACCAAAGCCAATTTGAAGGTCTTATTCTGCTTTTGGAAGCCCCCTAGACTTTGGGTTTTGATGAGACTCCCAGAGAAGAGAATTCAGAAGCAGCTGCTGAGAATGTCTCTCTGCATGCCCTGGTGATCCTAACAGAGCACAGACGGTAGAGCTTAAGGGAGTGCTCAGAGTCAGTCTTAAAGACAGTGATGGAATTTAGAGGAGGAGGAGGAGGAGATTGGATTTATACCCCGCCCTTCGCTACCTGAAGGAGTCTCAGAGCGGCTTACAAACTCCTTTCCTTCCCCTCCCCACAACAGACACCCTGTGAGGTGGGTGGGGTTGAGAGAGCTCTGACAGAAACTGCTCTTTTTCAAGAACAACTCTGACAGAACTATGGCTTGCCCAAGGTCATCCAGCAGGTGCATGTGAAGGAGTGGGGAACCAAACCCGGTTCTCCTAGATTAGAGTCCATGCACTTAACCACTACACCAGACTGGCGTAGATAGAGACTGTCTCCTAGATATGCATGACTAGCCTATTTAGAGCCAAGCCTCGTATTTTTAGTTGAGTCCTACATTTACACTTCACTGTTATACTTTCAGTGTCACCTCACACATTACAATATTCTTGCCATGGAAGATGTTTTGATCTACTAGGAAATCTTATGGAGACTGACATCATGTGTGGTTCTTGCTGTGCACACCCATATCATGTAAACATTGGGGAGCTGCTGTCTATTGCAGCAAAAAAATGCATGCATGCTCATGACATCTACCTGAAGTTTTACATCAGCTTGACATTTTGTTGTCAACTTGGGAGAGTCCTCAGCCTAACTGAGTTATAATTTGTTTATTCACTTGTTAATTCTCTGCTATGTTTCAGAAACTGAGGACCAAATTAGGTACAATGCAAGATTGCCTCTGAGTTCAGCTACACACGCCGACCTTAATCCGGATTTTTCAGTTCATCCAATAGTAAGATGTAGGGTTAGATCAAGCAATGATGGGTTCTATGCTTATAGCTGGCAGCTACCCAAAACAACTACAGTGGTATTTGGAAGGCCACAAATAAGACAACACAGACCTTGGTCCTCACTGCCTTTTATTAGGCACCACTATTAATGACACAGAGAGACATTAACCCACTTTAGAGCTTTGTGA
Organism: Gekko gecko; assembly: GCA_029375565.1. Lineage (NCBI taxonomy): Eukaryota > Metazoa > Chordata > Lepidosauria > Squamata > Gekkonidae > Gekko > Gekko gecko. The sequence goes on from JAPDNY010000003.1 coordinate 88,778,918, forward strand.
ATGAAGGTCTGTGCTTATGTTTGATGACACATGCATTATGCAGGGCAATAATAGCCAGGCCATTGCCTTCCCCTTCCCAACCAGCCCCACGTGTGTAGAAGCCAGTCTCCACATCTGCCTTCAGACTTATGCCTCTGACTGGGGAAAAAGACACATATACTTCTATTATATCCCTTTTCACTTTAAAATATTATGTCCAAAGACACAAATACTTAAGCCTTCTCCCTACTTGCTTCTTCTTTCTTGCAAACTTTCCCTGGATATTTCAGCCCCTCCCCCCGGGTTTCAAGACCAGAAATAAGATAAGCCCAGGTAGGAGAAAACCACCCAGGCCGGATCAGTGTGCAAGGGGAGGACTGAGCAATGCCCTCCCGCTGCCCGTCTTCCTTTGCAAATGACCTCTCCTTGGACATTCATGTTATGTCAGCAACCAAAGGTTTAGGAACCTTTACTTGCTATGGTAATGAGCAGTTCCATCCTCAAAGGGCTGTAAGCCCATGAATGTTTACATCATAATTAAATTTTCTAATCTTTAAGACACAACAGGACTCTTCGTTGTCCACTTACTGATGCCACGCTCCCTGCTTAATTAAAGGTTAAAGGAGTACACCGTCAGTTGCTCTTACCTGTGCTGCACAACGTCCAGGTCCTCCAGGGTATCAGGAATCTCCATTTGCTCCAGCCACTTCTCCTTCTCGCTCATCCAAAGTTCACATGCATCTGTCTCACTGAAAACTGTGTAGAGATCCAGGGCATCCTGCAGCTTCTGCCTGCGCAGATCTGCCAGGGACACGACCTCATTGTACATTGCCTGGATGGCCTTCAGTCTGTTCTCACACCCTGGAACGTCCCGGAACTCAGTGGGAAAACTCTGGGCTTGCCTGGTCAGATTGTCCATGACTCTCTTGTTATCTGCTACTTCATCTATGAGGTCCCTGTGCTTTTTAACGAGGGCTTGAGTGGAATATTCATCATGCCCCACATCATCACTGGATACCAGGCGACAGGCATCCTGCAGCCAGGCCATTAGGTCATCTGCATCCACCTGGAACTGGAAGAAGCTCTCAGCATCCTGCAGGTTCTTCTTGCGGAAAGCTGCCAGTTCTTGCAGCTGGGCCCAAAGAACTTTTACTTCCTCAATCTTACTACGGATTTTGGCCACCCCAAAATGCTTCTGGGCAATTATGGTTTCTCCCTCTTTGATGGTCTGCTGCAAGTGGGTTTCCAGGCCACGCAGCTCATCCTCAAAGGCCTTGTGCTTCCTCTGCAGGATGAGGATGCTGGTCATGTCCTTCCCGTAATCTAGAGAGGAATAGATCTGCTCTTTCTCCTTGATCCAGCTTTCAGCTTCATCCAGTTCCCAAAAGAACTTCCAAAGGCGTTTAGACTGCTCCAGGCGAGCTTTCCTTTCTGCAGCCAAAGCCATCAGCTCTTGGTGGCACATTCCCAGGTGGTTCACACGATCACGTATTACCTTTGGGTCACACGGCCGATAGCCTAAAGAAGGGTAGGCAGAAAGGAAAAGTGAACTGAAATGCACGGTACATCTTTCTAAGAGCCAGAGGGGGCAAGACACAATCATTCTCTTACGGCATTTCCAGGAAATTTTTAAAAACTAGCTAGCCTACAACACATATAATGGATAGGGAACAGTTTTTCCATAGCTGTCTGGGGATAACTGCACATACTTGCTATAAAGAGAAGACGAGTTTTGCTGTGCCGGAGAAAGGTAACATGAGGTGATTAAACATAAAAATGGAAAGAAGAACATTTCCACAAAAGGGTGGAGCCCTGACCTGAGGGAAGGGTTAAGACCTTTCTTTTGAGGGAGGGTCTTTCTAGTGTAAAATAATTTTTAAAAGGCTGCGTGTATGCTCCCAAGTTGGAATGGAACTATGGAGAACTAAAATGTAATAAACAATGTTTGAACAAGCGTGAGCATGGGAGGAAGAGAGCTGCCTAACTGATTACTGGAGTATTATCTGAGCAGCCAGGACACTGCGGAGGGGCCAAAGGCCAAGCTGTCTTCCAGGCCGAGGGCTGCCAACATGCAGGTGGGATCCAGAGTTCTCCTGGAACTACAAGTGATCTCCAGACCAGGGAGACCAGTTCCCCTGAAGGAAACAGGTCTGGAGGGCCATCACTCTACGGAGTCACACCCCCACTGGACTCCTTCCCCACTCCAGACGCTGACCTCCCCGCTCCCACGTCTCCAGGAATTTCCCAAGCCAGAGCTGGCATCCGTTGCTTGATGGCTGCCAAGTAGGCCTTTGGCACTATAAAAAGCCTTCTCACTTTGAATTGCTGGAGGAAGTTAAAAAAATAATTACAGAAGGAGAAATTAATAGAACATGGGCTAAGTATGTGTTGAGGGGGGTAAAGAAGAAAGGCATGGACACGGGAGTAAAAAACTGTCCCCTCAGGAGAGGAGATTTTGATGCTGTTCCTTGGCTAGAGCTCTAGAATGTTCTGAAGTGACTTCTGCACATGGATGGGACTTCACAGAAACCATGAAGAAGTAGCAAATTTACCCCAGTGAGAATATAATAATATATTGCTGTTTAAGTGCTGGAAAAATTCACTTCTTTCAAACAGAAACACAAAATTTGAATGAAACTACCTGGGTGCCATGCAACAATTCTGCAATTATTGCCCTTAAAATTATCATGTGAAAAGGCCCTTTAGCATCAACGAAACTCCAACTCTCATTCCCTGCATCACTATCACATCAAAGCAGAGGATACCCAAATGCAAGTCTGATGCATATCCCCAATATTCTGCAGCTTTGAAGGTCACCAGCACGGCTGATATTATTTGAACATCATGGTCTAACAATAAAATTCATTTGTGCATGCTGGGTCACACGGCTAAAACTGTATTAAATTCAGTGAAGAGTACCAGACAAATAGCAAAAGAAGTGGATACCAGTGGCCTGGATATACCCTGCCTCTCTCCCTCCCTCCCTCCCTCCCTCCCTCCCTCCCTCCCTCCCTCCCTCCTTCCCTCCCTTCCTTCCTTCCTTCCTTCCTTCCTTCCTTCCTTCCTTCCTTCCTTCCTTCCTTCCTTCCTTCCTTCCTTCCTTCCCCATCTGCAGCTCTGACCAGCCGACACAGATGATCTCATTCACTCACTGAAAGTACCCAGGCAGGGGAATGAGGCTCGGGTGAACACCCACCATCTCCATTGGCAAACTTAAGGGCAGCTGTGCTGACAGCGCGGACCTTCTCGGCCTGGAGGGCCATGTCAGCCTCCATCAGTCTGTGCTTCTGAAGCAGGTCTTCCACTCCCAAAAGATGCTTCCCAAATTCATGGGATGAAAGCTTAGCCTAGAAAAACAGGAAAAGGAGAACACATCTTGTCTCTCAATCAGCAAACCAGCTATTATGCACAATCACGAATAATGTTCTGACAGCAACTAAAAGAAGAAGAAGAATAAGCGCCACTTTGGGGAGGATGACTTTGAGCAGAGAAGGAAGGAGTTACTTAATCCTTTTTCTACTTCCCATTCCTCTTTTCCAAATGACCCCAAAAGCAGTTCTCACTCCCTGAAGGACTAAAAAAAAGGTTGCGGAGGGGGTGACTTGGAGTGGAGGAACAGCCGGAGGTGGCGGGGCTAAGGGTTCCCGCTCCCCTGCTGCTTTGCCACTTTTGCCAAGGGGCTTTCCTTTTCCAAAAATGGCATCGGGGCTCCGTCACACACAGCTGGGCGTAATGTGTCAATATTCCCTCACTCTTAAACCACAGCTGGCTATGTTGCAGATGACTGACTTATAAAGGCAACAGGGCTGTAGTAAAATGGAATTGTTCAGGAAGATGCTTTTATGTAAAGGGACTAGGGCGGAAGTTTACAGCACTGCTTATTGTATGTAATATCTTGTCCTTAACCGTATTTTTCCCTAATATCTATAATCTAGTTTTTGCATTTATTGTATATCATATTTTATACTGTTTTTATTGCATTGTTTTTAATCCTGTAATCCAATCTTATTACATTGGTTACTGCATGTCTTATACTGCTTCTGTTCCATTATTCTAAAATTCTGTTATCCACCTTAAGTCTCAGTGAGAAAGGTGAATATGAATAAAGTAAATACATAGTAAATAAAAAAGTACTGAAACCAAAAGATGATCCTTGTAGAGCCACATTTAATTCAAAAGTCTTTTAAGTAGCCTGTAACAGCCATAGAAAATGTAATGGGTCACAAGGAACACGCAAGCCAGAATAATGATCCACAATAATCTCTCCTTATATATAACTGAGTAGTGGGATACTTTCCAATTCTCCCATTGGCTGTGCAATGCGCTCCCTCAGCCATTGGCCTGTCAGCCGCCACTCAAGAGTACTTGCATGCCATTGGCTGGGTGCTGGATCTGCTCCTCTTCTCCGCCCACTCCCCCTTGAGCCACTGTTCTCTGTCAGAACCCCAGGCAAATGGCTGTGTCTCCCGACGAAGACACTTCTCCTGCTTGACTCCTCTGTGGGACTAACTTTTCCCTCAGTTGCTGTTGTGAGGAACTCATTGGGGCCAGTCCTGACTAGGGTTGCCAGTTCCAGGTTGGGAAATTCCTAGATACTTTGTGTCTAAGGAAGCCAGTGTAAGGAAGCCAGAGTTTGGGGAGGGGAGAGGAGAGGCCTCAGCTGAATAGAATGCCATAGGGACCACCATCCAAAGCAGCTATTTTCTCCAGGGGGGAAGAGATCTGTTGTCTGGAGTTCAGTTGTGATACCCAGCAATCTTCAGGCTCCACCTGGAGGTTGGCTACCCTAGGCGTAGCAGTTAGCACATCAGAGCAGGGTCTGCCACATCCAGGTTCTTGCTGTGAAAGCTGTGATTTCGGACCAGTCACAGACTTTCAGTTTAAGCCCTCCCCCGCCCACTGCCAGCTTGGCCACTTTCCTGTCAGAATAAACTGTGAACATTGCTAGGCAACCAAGCTTGGTTCTGTCAGTAAAACAGGGTTGTTGTGCAAGTCAAAAGGAGGAGAGGAGAATGATATAAGCTGCTTTGGTCCCCACTGCAGAGAAAAATTGTACCTTTCCTCCTGGGGAACCATTGTCGCCAATCTCCAGGTGAGGGCTGGAGATCACTCAGAATTACAACTGCTCTCCAGATGGCAGAGATCTGTTCCCCTGGAGAAAATGGTGGACTCTGTGTCCTTATACCCTGCTGAGATGGCCTCCCTATGACAGCCAATGTGATGTAGCAGTCAGGGCTTCAGAGCACAGTAGAGGCTGCAGGTGTGTGTGGGGAGACAGAAAGCTAAAGAGTCACAGGCAAATAACGGCAGGTTCATGCTTAGCTGGGAAGGAGATAGGGTTGCCAACTCCAGGTTGGGAAATTCCTGGCTGAAATCAGAGGGGCAAATAATGGCAGGTTGATGCTTGGCTTGCAAGGAGATAGAGCTGCCAACTCCAGGTTGGGAAATTCCTGGAGATTTGAGGGGTGGAGCCTGGAGAGGGTGAGGTTAGAGGAGGGGTGGAACCTCAGACAGGTACAATGCCACATCCACCCTCCAAACCAGCCATTTCCTCCAGGGGGAACCACTATTGCCAATGTTCAGGTGAGGGGTGGAGATCACTCAGAATTACAACTGCTCTTCAGGTAGAAGAGATCAGTTCCTCTGGAGAAAATGGTGGACTCTGTGTCATTATACCCTGCTGAGGTCGCAACAGCAAATTGATGCTGAGTGCCCAAGGCCAGAAATATTTGCCTCTTTGGAGCACACTTGAGGGTGTGGTGCTCCACTTCATGCGGCAAAGTTTGATGTACACATGAAGCTGCCTTGTATGGAATCAGACCATTGGTCCATCTAACTCAGTACTCTTTACTGATTGGCAGCAGGTCTCCAGAATCTCAGACGGAGAACGGTGCTTCCTAGCACTGCTTCCCCAAACCCTTCAGCTGGCAACTGAATCTGGAACCTTCTGCACACAAACCATGTTCTCTACCACTAAGCCACAGCTCCTCACCAAAGCAGGAGCACAACCTAGTCTGCCTCAGCCTACTGAAATCATGAAAGGGGTTACAAACAGCAGGCAACCTTCAGTGTTGGCAACCCTTTCCTCAAGTCTGGTCGAGCTGGTACTCTTAATGACCTTCTAATGTGGGCTAAGATATTTTTAGCAGTTGTTGAACTGGCTGGTAAGATAAATGTTGCTGATACTGGCCATTCTATGGTTTGGATTGTTAAACTGTTTGCTTTTTATAAGATTTTAAAATAATTCTGGGAACGTTCTATGTCAGCCCTTTGAGAAGAAGGGCCAGACATAAATTTATCACTAGATTAATTATATAAGTTGGGATGCTTTGGCTTCTAAAAGGATAAAACTCTCCGTAAGTGACTTCATCCTAGAGAACCCTACTGAGCTCCACCCATGCCCTTCCTTACTTTCATTTCATCCATCCAGTCAATGCTGTGCAACATATCTTGAAACAGCTTCTGCAGTGTCAGGTTCATCTCCAGCCTCTGACGACGGGCTTGTAGCAGCTCCTGCAGGTACTCCCAGAGCCTTAGGATGTTGTCTTTGCGGGCATTGATGCGCTTGATGTCATGGTAGTTCTCCACCTCCAGCTCCTTGGCCACATCCTCGATCGCCTGGACACGCTCCTTGTAGGCAGCCGTATCGGTTTCGATGGCTTCGTGCTTCTTCTTGGCTGCTTCCACAGCGGGCAAGTCATTCCCAAAGTTATCCTGCACAAAGTAAATATATTCTTGGTCAGCTGGATCAAGGCTGCTTCTCGTGCTATATGAAGTAGAAGGGGGCAATTTAAACAAAAATGGAAGCAATCAGAGTTCCACTTAGGCTAGTGACCACAATATTTATCAAATATTTTGTATTTTAGCTTATTTTATGCCATTAAAGGTTTCTGAACTGAACTGACTGACCACAAAGTGCTTGAGTCTCTTTTCATGCTTTGGAAATTACCAGCTGCTTTTAGCAGATTCACTTCTAAAGACCATGTGAATATTAGCAGCTGGATTGCATGGGGAGGCTGTTGTGGATGAGGAGCAGACGGGAAAGATATGCAGTGATAATTATGGTGATGGAAGGGTGCACTGGCATCCCTGAGTTGGGCAGAGTATGGGAAAGATGCACTTCTTCAGAGAGAGAGGATCATTTACAACCTAAAAGGAAACCACACTAACCCTTTGATATGTTAACACTTCTTGATTGGAGGGTCCATGTTCTGGAGGACTTGAACCCCAGGACCTCGAGCCAGATTGGTAATGCCCTAAGAGTCTACATGGGAAGGGGTCTGAAAAGGGGGTGCTGCTCCTTTGTTTGGGGTTGTGCTTTTAGTTGTGGCCACTGAGGGGAGCGTGCTCACGTGTGTGTGTGTGTCTGTGTGTCTGTGTGTTGTGATGAGAGATAATAGAGGGGAATGATGCCGAGGGATGCTTGCAGGTGTGCGACTGGCAAAGAGCAGATGTTCCAGGACTGTAAGTAACTGGCCAGTAACTTTTCTTTATTTTGCTTAGCTGTACATAGAGTCTGTCTTTTAGCAACCCTGAGTTGTGCCATGTAGTAACAAGTTGTCTAACTAAAGAGCCACACACTTCCTTACTCACAGCCTTGCTACTTGGCGGCACAAATGAAACACACCCCTTTAGTGTTGACCCTGGACAACACTAAGAGAGAGAAGGACAGATTTTACTCCAAGGTGGTAGCACTCCATACCTCGATATTAAAGCATCCTTGGACCCACACTCTATGCCAAAGCAAGACTTCTGTTGCATCCCACAGCATGACTGTCAAGTCTATACTGTCATGTAGGGACATTAATTTGATCACATTAACCTCTCTTCACAGATGGTAACTGGGTAACATTTGAACATTCATTCCACTATTCTCAGGACAGAAAATGGGGGAGAAAAATGGTTTAAGACACTGCACGAACCAGGAAAAGGAACTGCGTTCAGAGGATATTGGGAAAGAACATGCTCCTTTACGGCATCTCACTGAGCCCAGACCAATTTGCAACAATAGATTCTTTTGAACTGTGGTGCTCGAGAAGACTCTTGAGAGTCCCTTGGACTACAAGGAGATCAAATCAGTCAATCCTAAAAGAAATCAACCCTGACTGTTCCCTGGAAGGCCAGATCCTGAAGCTGAAGCTCAAATACTTTGGCCACCAAATGAGAAGGGAGCACTCCCTGGAGAAGACCCTGATGCTGGGAAAGATTGAAGGTCAAAGAAGAAGGGGACAGCAAAGGATGAGATGGTCAGACAGTGTCATCGATGCAACGAACATGAAATTGAGCAAACTTCAGTGGACAGCGGAAGACAGGAGGGCCTGGCGTGATCTGGTCCATGGGGTCGCGAAGAGTCAGACTCAACTGTGCGACTGAACAACAACAAAATTACACCACCCCAAAATTACAACTGGTATAATTTAGAGTATATGTGTTGAATCCAATTCTTAATTTCTCCAGGCTGCCTGCCAGTTCTGCCACAAAGTTTTGGAAGCCAAAATCCTGACACACACTCCCTTCCCCCAGTACAGACAACTGGATCAGATCTGTCCTCAGCGTAATGTTCCACTGTCCTCTGCACCTCATTTGCAAACTCAAGCCTAATTCTTTGTTGTTGTTGTTCAGTCGCACAGTCGAGTCCGACCCTTCACAACCCCATAGACCACATGACGCAAGGCCCTCCTGTCTTCCGCCGTCCTCCAGAGTTTGCTCAATTTCATGTTCGTTGCATCGATGACGCTGTCTAACCATCTCATCCTTTGCCGTCCCCTTCTTCTTTGACCTTCAATCCTTCCCAGCACCAGGGTCTTCTCCAGCGAGTGCTCCCTTCTCATTTGGTGGCCAAAGTATCTGAGCTTCAGCTTCAGGATCTGGCCTTCCAGGGAACAGTCAGGGTTGATTTCCTTTAAGTCTAATTCTAATTAAGGGCTAATTCACCTTCCTTAGTGAATGCCTTTCCTTTCTTTATTAGCTTCATTAACCAGAGGTCTTAAGCCAAACATAAAAACAGCTACTATAAAACATATTACATATAGTTTTAAACCAAACATTTTTACAATAAAACCAATACACATACTCATAAACAATAAACAATATTAATAGACAACATTTTACAGACTTCCATAAACTCTATAAAATCCCATGATATTATGGAAATTAGTTTTAATTTTTTAAAAAAATTTGTATATATAAAACTACCTACAGCATTTCAAAGCCGCTTTCAAAACCTTAGTGGATGCTGGTAACTTCACTATTTCATGTCTCCCAGCGAACGCTATAAATTATTTGAAGGAAAAATACTGGTCCGTAAACACCGGCCAGATAACGTGGCTCTCAGTTTTTCAGCACATGTCATCATCACATGAAACTTCCTTATAAGGAATCAGACCACTGGTCTACCAAGGTCAATACTCTGACTGGTAGCAGCTCTCCAAGGTCTTAAGCAGTATTTTGCACCAACAACTTGATCCTTTTAATTGGAGATGCCTGGGGCTGAACCTGGGACCTTCTGCATGCAACGCAGATGCTCTACCACTAAGCCACCACCCCAGCCTGTCACCATGTCTACATATATGGCTTTATGGCATTCACTTCCTGATTCTTCCAGGAAGATCTGATACTGGGATCAGCGCATTCCCAAAAGTTCCCCATCACCTGTGCCACAAGGCGCTGATTTTCACTGAGCCACGTCTCCCGCATTGCTGCCTTGCGATCGAAGCGCCGGGCCAGCTGCTCCAGCTTCTCCTGCCTAATCAGCTCATTCCTCAGCGCCAGTTCCCGCTCGTGCTCCGCCTTCTCCAGCTTCTCCCAGGCCTGTGCAAATGTGTTCCGCAACAGAAAGACAGTTCAATGGGCTGTACCTATGGAAATTCCTACATAATGCAACATGGCCTCCTTTACAAGACTTCTCCTTCATAGGCCTGATGTCTGCTTTTTCACTCTCTCACATCAGCAAAGTGATGCCTCTTTGTTCCTTTGTATTTCTCTTCCTTTAAATGACTACAAAGCACTAAAGATTAGTTTCTACAGCCATTTGCTTGTATGTGTAGCCCCAATTGTCTTCAGGCACCCAGTCATATGAATAAATAATAATGAATGGAGCAATAACAAATAAATAGCCTGCAGCCATTGGTATGATCACGAGCAGAATTTCTTCACAACCACTCCAAGTTACAGGAATTGCTGCAGTCTGTACTTGTGATCACCTCATTCACACATTGCCCACGCAAGAATGTACCAAGGGACATTCACGATTTATAGGATGGACAGGAAACTATTCTATAAATCGGTCTTCAAACACTAGCTATGAAAAATATATTCAGCTTGTTGTGGGCAATGGAATATAAGAACACGTGTGTCCGTCCGTCCCCAAGAGCCTTGTGCTCAGCTGATAAGAACTTGCTGGTGGTCCCTGGCCGGAGAGACGTCCAGCTGTCCTTGACCAGGGCCAGGGCCTTTAGTGCCCCAGCCGCAACCTGGTGGAACTCCTTGTTGAGTAACCAGTCTGGCTGGCTGGCCAGCTGGCACTCTCCCCCCTGCAAAGCAGTAGCATAACTGGAAATTTAGACCACCATCAGTTTAATTTTTAATTGATATTAGAATTTTATTGTAACTTTTAAATGTTTTTAACTGTGTGATAGGTTGTTCTAGTACACTGCCCTGAGCCCTGCTTCAGGGAATGGGTGGTAGAAAAATTGAATTTAATAAATAAATAAGAGAAGTCACTCCAGCCTTCTGCTAGGCCCACTGGCTTCTTCTCTTAGATTTACTGCTGTCAGCTGCCCACAGCACCTTCCACTGGCAGACCAGAAGGCATTTCTGTGCTCTAGAATAGTTTAACTTTTCAAACAACTATGGGCAAGAGTTGCATGAAAGGCAGAATCTACATTACTGCAGCTAGCACGCTCCTCAGAGAATGAGTATCCCTGGTTTAACATGGCAAGGCTTTAAAATATATTCTTAATTTTATTATTGCTTTCCTTTCGGTCGTAAGCGTCCTCAAACAGATCTCTGGAGAAGCAGCTTATAACTCCTCTAAATAAATGCTAAGATCTATGCATATAATTCCATTGTATGTTACCTTATGCAAGCCGCCTTGAGCCAGTTTGCACCGGCAAGGCAGGATATAAATTGGAAGTAAATAAATAAATAATCTCCCTCATGGATCACTGCCTTGTCGTGGCGAGGGGGCTTGCGTGGTTCGATGAGGCTGTGGGCTATGCCGTGGAGGGCCACCCAGGACGGACAGGCCACAGCAGAGAACTCAGACCAAGCGTGATCCCCCTGGAGAAGGAAATGGCAACCCACTCCAGTATCTTTGCCAAGAAAACCCCATGGACAGTAACAAAAGGCTAAAAGATATGACGCCGGAAGATGAGCCCCTCAGGTCGGAAGGTGTCCAATATGCTACTGAGGAAGAGCAGAGGGCAAGTACGAGTAACCCCAGAAAGAGTGAAGCGGCTGGGCCAAAGCCGAAAGGACGCTCAGTTGTGGATGTGTCTGACGGTGAAAGGAAAGTTCGATGCTGCAAAGAACAATACTGCATAGGAGCCTGGAATGTAAGGTCTATGAATCAAAGTAAGCTTGACGTGGTCAAAAATGAGATGGCAAGAATGAACATCGACATCTTGGGAATCAGTGAACTAAAGTGGACAGGAATGGGCGAATTTAACTCAGAAGACCATTATATCTACTACTGTGGCCCGGAATCCCGTAGAAAAAATGGTGTGGCCTTTATAGTCAACAAGAGAGTGGCTTCCGGTCTGGGATTCATGGCGTCCTAACGTGTTCTGGCTTGCTCTTAGAGCTCCCAGAGCATACGGAGGGTCTTGACAACAGGGTGGGCTTCACACAGCCCACCGCAGATCCCCCAGGCAGGGGGGTGACTGGCAGCGAGCCTGGCCCGAGAGAGGAGTTGAGATCGGCTGATAGCGGGGCTTTAAAGAGCGTCGCGACCAGCCTTGATCCCCTCCCCCAGAGAAGGCACTTCGGAAAATCTCTACAAGACCCCACCGAGTTGGATTCTCAACATAAGAACGCATGACCCAGACCTCCAAGACATTCCAAGGAAACTGATATCAAGGAAACACTGCTATAACAAGACACGGACTTTGAAGGTAACTTTTTAAAATTGCTCACCGGAGACGCGTTTCGGCCGAAAATAAACAACATCCGATGAAGCGCATGATCGTGCTGTATCTGTCGTACTAACATTGGAGCGGAAAAAGTGCAGTTAAACAGCTAAAAAAGGCCAAAAAGCCGAATTGTTGATCATTCCTGCGGTTAGATTATTGACTTTAAAATAGAAACTAACAGTAACTCCGTGAGAATTACAGTGGAAAAGTACTGTAGCTGCTGCAGCAGAAATCGGCAAAACAGGAAGTGACTTCAGAACAGACAAGTAATCATCCTAGAGAAGACCAAGGAGGCCGGAAGAAGGGAGGAAATCAGGAACAAGGGGGACCATCAAGACTGCCGGACAGGAAGTGAGTACCTGGAAGAACCATTTACCATAGAGAAATTGCGCCCGCCATTTTGGGAAGGTCAGAAAAATTTTCTTTGATTTTAAACGAAAGACTCAATATAAAAAAGTGAAACTAGTGCGATTTAGGTGGGCACAAGAAGGACTTTGATTTAGAGTGGGTTGGAGGGAAAACTTTAAACAACGGCTTACGACCTGCGGCAACGACAGAGGGCAAATACCTGGTCCTCCCCGAAAATGGCTGGGAAAGAGGAAAAAAGCTACAGGGCATGATGGAAGCTATGGAGAAACGAGTGATGGATGCGATTCTGAAGTTGGAAAAGACTGTAATAACAGAAGTAACAGAGTTGAAAAAAGAAATGTCTGGAATTACAAAAGAGATACAGACGCTGACCAAAAGAGCAGATGAGATGGATGTAAGGGTGAAGGGAGTAGCATCTAATATAGCTGAGGTCACTATAGAAACAGATAAAGTGAATGTGATGGTCCAATATAATGCAATGATTAACCACATGAGATTCAGGGGGATCCCTGAAGACAAGAATGAGGACATCCATTCAGTTATGGTAGATGCTGTTGCAGACTTTTTGAAAATGGAAGAGGAGAGAGTGGCAGCACAGATTGATGTGGTATACAGAGTCAATTCTGCGATTGCGCAAAGGAAAAAATTACCTAGAGATGTAGTTGTCCAGTTTATATCTAAGAAGCTGAAGGAGGATTTGTTTAAGCAACAATTTCAGGATGACTTCACAATTGGCAACAAGAAAATTATGGTCCTAAAGGAACTACCCAGAGCGATGCTTCAGGACAGACGACTTTTTAAAGATCTGATTGACAAGCTGAAAACAGAGGGCATAAGATATAGATGGGAAATTCCTAAAGGCGTCAGTTTTTCGTTCAAGCAGAAGAGAGTCACCATCAAGTCAGTTGACCAAATGACCAGATTCATCAATGATAATTTTAAAGACTCTGATAAATAATTATAAAACCAACATGGAGAGTCAAATAATTTCATGGAATGTTAATGGACTGAATTCACCCCAAAAAAGGAAAAATGTCAGACTCTGGTTGGAAAAACAGAAATGTGATATTGTTTGCTTGCAAGAAACACATATTAAAAAATCAGATGCCAAATTTTTGATTCAAAAAAGATTAGGAGAGGAATTTTTTTCACTCTCCTCCCAAAAGAAAAAAAGGAGTTGTTACATATATTAAAAAGGAGTTGGAACCAAAAGAAATTTTTAAAGACAATGAAGGGAAATTTTTGGTGGTAGAAGTTGTGTTGCAGAATAAAAAGACATTAATTGTTAATCTCTATGCTCCCAATGGGGCAAAGGAAAACTTTTTTCAGGATTTGTGGGAACAACTACGACAGTTGACCTATGAGCAAACGATTTTAATGGGCGATTTTAATGGTACTGTTGACAATGTTGTTGATAGAAAATCAAAAAAAGGAATTGAAGCCATGGGCAAACTTCCTAAAGTCTTTTTTCAATTGACTAAACATGAACACTTGGCAGATGTTTGGAGAGTTAAAAATCCCAGAGATAGAGAGTACTCTTTTTATTCATCAAGACACGAATCTTTTTCAAGGATAGATATGATGTGGATGACAGAGAATTTAATCTTGCAAACACGCAAAATTGAGATATTGCCTAGGATTCTTTCTGACCACAGTCCGATAAAATGGTCAACGTATGTTAAGAGGAAAAAATTTCGATGGCGACTTAATGAAGATTTGCTGGACAAGCAAAATATTGTGGATAAAATAAGGACAGAAACCCAAACATACTTTCAATTGAACTTAAATAAAAGTGTACAGACGCAAACGGTATGGGAAGCCTACAAGGCTGTGATGAGAGGACATCTGATTGCAATCAATAATAATGAAAGGAAACAACAAATGAAGATAGACAAAGAAATTATGGAAAATATTCGGAAAAAAGAAACAGAACTCAAGAAAAGGCCTGGCAAAAAGAAGATTTTGAGAGAATTGAGGATTTTAAGGGAGCAATATGAGGCAAGGTTGAACAAAGAAGTATTTTGGAACTTGAAAAAATTGCAACAGAAATCCTTTGAAGGTGCAAACAAACCTGGCAAATATTTAGCATGGCAATTGAAGAAAAGAAGAGAGAATAAAACAATCACTTGTTTGAAAGATGGAAATAAAGAGATTTTAGACCCAGGAGGAATCAAGAGGGAATTTTTTAAATACTACGCGACTCTCTTTCAAGCGAGGCAAGCGGATCCTCAAAAAATGTTGGATTACTTATCCAAAGTTAACTTGATACAACCAAACCCTGAAATGAAAACATTTTTAAATGCTGCAATAACTAAAGATGAAATTAGTAAAGCAATAGCTGAGGCAAAAGTCTCTAAAGTTCCAGGCCCGGATGGCTTTTCAGCTAAATTTTATAAAAAATTTCATGAAGATTTGGTCCCGGTGTTGGAGATTCTTTTAAACGAAATTAGAAAGACAGGAAAGATTCCAGACTCCTGGAATGAAGCTGCAATCACCTTAATTCCTAAAGAAATGCAAGATTTAACAAATGTTAAAAACTACCGGCCCATTTCATTATTGAACAACGATTATAAAATATTTGCAAAAATATTGGCAGAGCGCCTTAAAAAGTTTTTGAAAGACACTGTTGTTGAGGATCAAGCTGGTTTTTTACCAAATAGACAAATTAAAGACAATATGAGGGTTGTTTTGGATGCAATTGAGTATTATGATAAACACCCTGAAAAAGAAGTTGCTTTTTTATTTTTGGATGCAGAGAAGGCTTTTGATAACTTGAATTGGGAATTTATGTTTAAAGTGCTTGAGGAATCTTTGATGGGCGTAGAATTTATAAGAATGATTCAATCGATATATAAAGAACAAAAAGCTTCGGTGATTGTCAATGCAGAACCAACAGATAGGTTCCGGGTAAGAAAAGGTACTAGACAAGGTTGTCCCCTGTCACCATTGTTATTCATCTGGATTTTGGAGATTTTGCTACAAGCGGTTAGAGATGATGAGAACATAAAAGGTTTGAATATTGGAGGTTTTTCATTTAAATTAAGAGCATTTATGGATGATATCATGTTTATTGTTGAAGATCCTGTTAATAATATGCCTAAGCTATTTGAAAAAGTAAGAGAGTTTGGTGATCTTGCAGGGTTTTATGTCAACAAAAATAAATCTAAGATATTGTATAAAAATATGACTGGTACAAAGCAACAAACGTTACAAAATGTGACAGAATGTGAAGTGGTTAAAAGGGTTAAGTATTTGGGAGTTGAAATTACAATGAAAAACATAGATTTGTTTAAGAATAATTATGAAAAACTGTGGGGTTCGATAAAGAGTGATTTAGAAAAATGGGAAAAACTAAGATTATCTCTTCTTGGAAAAATTGCCATTATTAAAATGAATGTACTGCCCAGGTTAATGTTTTTGTTTCAGACAATACCAATTGTGAAAGATGGGAAAGTGTTGGTAAAATGGCAAAGAGAAATCTTTAAGTTTATCTGGGCAGGAAAGAAGCCAAGAATTAAAATGAAGATAATGTATGATATTAAAGACAGAGGTGGCTTCCAAGTCCCGAATTTGCGTTTGTATCATGAAGCAGTATGTATGTCTTGGTTATCTGAATGGGTAAATTTGGAAAATAGAAAACTTTTAGCTCTTGAGGGGCACGATTGCAGATTTGGCTGGCATGCCTATCTTTGGTATGGGAAAAACAAAGTCAACTCTATGTTTAAGCATCATTATGTAAGGAGGACATTGTTTGATGCATGGACCAGGTATAAGGATACAATTTCGGATGAGAGGCCTCTGTGGATTGTTCCAGCTGCAGTTATACATCTGTTTTCAGAGCATAAAGGTAATGACTGGTTGAAATATAAGGAATTGTTGCAAAAAGAAGGAAAAAATATGTTTTAAAACCAAATAATGAATTAGAATTTGACTATGGTTGGCTACAATATTGTCAAATAAGGGACATCTATAAAAAAGATTGTAAAGAGTTTGGTTTTAGAGCTATGAATGATGATTTTGAGAATATATGGTTGAAAAAAGAGCGGAAAATGATATCAAAGATGTATAAAACTTTGTTGACTGTATATACTTTGGATAAAACTGTTAAAGAACAAATGATAAAGTGGGCCATAAATATGAACAAAGAAATTTCTATGGAATCATGGGAATTTTTGTGGAAAAGATCTTTTAAAATGTCTACCTGTATCAATGTAAAAGAAAACTGTTATAAGATGATGTATAGATGGTACATGACACCAAAAAAGATTGCCAATATTAGTATGGATAAGAACTTGAGTAATAAATGTTGGAAATGTAAAAAAGTAGAGGGTTCTTTTTACCATATGTGGTGGTCATGTGATAAAGTGAAAGCATACTGGTCTAATATACATTGTGTGATGCAGAAAATATTGAAAATCCCAATTGAGAGAAAGCCAGAACTTCTTCTCCTCGGTTTGACAATGGAAAAAATTCCACAAGAAAAAAGGACACTGTTATGGTACATGATTACGTCGGCGAGAATGGCCTTTGCTCAGCATTGGAAAATGGAGAAGGTGCCAGATATACATGACTGGTTGAGAAAATTGTTATTTTTAGCGGAAATGGACAAAATGACAAAGAAATTAAATGGACAAATGGCAGAACAGTACTTAAAAGACTGGGAAGGATTGAAATTGTATCTAGAAACTGAATATAGAATGAAGGGGAAAATATATAACTTGGATACGTATGGATATTGAACGAGAAGTGAAATGAATTTTGAACTGTATGTACTGTTATATATAATATGCTGAAATTGTAGAGGTTATATATAATTGAAATGTGTTACCTGGTTTGTCGATGTACTTAAGTCTAAGCTTGATTACTTTATAATTTTTCTGTTTGTTATTAGCAGTGTTGGAAGCCTATTAGGGGGGTGGGGGGATTGGGACGGGGATCTTCCTTTTTGAAATTGTATTGGTAACGTGATTGGAAATGTTGAATGTATCCCAATAAAATTTTGTTTCAGAAAAAAAACAAGAGAGTGAGAAAGGCAGTACTGGGATACAATCTCAAAAATGACAGAATGATCTCAGTCCGAATCCAAGGCAAACCATTCAATATCACAGTAATCCAAGTCTATGCCCCAACCACTGCTGCAGAAGAGGCTGAAATGGACCAGTTCTATGAAGACCTACAACAGTTCATAGAACTAATACCAAAAAATGATGTCCTCATGATCATAGGGGACTGGAATGCTAAAGTAGGAAATCAAAAGGTAACCGGAATAACAGACAAGTTTGGCCTTGGAGAACAAAATGAAGCAGGGCAAAGGCTAACAGAGTTTTGTCAAGAGAACACGCTGGTCATAGCGAACACCCTTTTCCAACAACCTAAGAGGCGTCTCTACACATGGACATCACCAGATGGGCAACACCGAAATCAGATTGACTATATAATTTGCAGTCAAAGATGGAGAAGCTCTATCCAGTCAGTAAAAACAAGACCTGGAGCTGACTGTGGCTCAGATCATGAGCTACTCATTGCAAAATTCAGACTTAAATTGAAGAAAGTTGGGAAAACCACAAGGCCATTCAGATTTGACCTAGATCGCATCCCCGATGAATATACAGTAGAGGTGAAGAATAGGTTTAAGGGACTAGATTTGATAGACAGAGTGCCTGAAGAACTATGGACAGAGGTCCGTGGCATTGTAAAGGAGGCAGCAATCAACGCCATCCCAAAGAAAAAGAAATGCAAGAAAGCAAAGTGGCTGTCTGATGAGGCTTTACACATAGCAGAGGAAAGAAGGAAAGCTAAAGGCAACGGTGAAAAGGAAAGATTTGCCCAACTGAATGCAGATTTCCAGAGAACAGCAAGGAGAGATAAGGAGGCTTTCCTGAATGAACAATGCAAAGTAATAGAGGAAAACAATAGATTGGGAAGGACTAGAGATCTGTTCAAGAAAATTGGAGAAATCAAGGGAACGTTCCATGCAAAGCTGGCCATGATAAAGGACAAAAATGGTAGGGACCTAACAGAAGCAGAAGAGATTAGGAAAAGATGGCAAGAATACACAGAAGAACTATACAAGAAGGACCTCAATGTCCTTGACAACCACGATGGTATAATCACTGACCTCGAGCCAGACATCCTGGAAAGCGAAGTTAAATGGGCCTTAGAAAGCATTACTAACAACAAAGCTAGTGGAGGTGATGGTATCCCAGCTGAGTTATTCAAAGTCTTAAAAGAAGATGCTGTTAAAGTGCTGCACTCAATTTGCCAACAAATTTGGAAAACACAACAGTGGCCACAGGATTGGAAAAGGTCAGTTTACATTCCAATCCCAAAGAAGGGCAATGCCAAGGAATGTTCAAACTATCGCACAATTGCACTCATTTCACACGCTAGCAAGGTCATGCTCAAAATCCTACAAGCTAGGCTTCAACAGTACGTGGATAGAGAATTGCCAGAAGTACAAGCTGGGTTTCGAAGAGGTAGAGGAACTAGAGATCAAATTGCCAACATTCGCTGGATTATGGAGAAAGCAAGAGAGTACCAGAAAAACATCTACTTCTGCTTCAGTGACTATGCTAAAGCCTTTGATTGTGTGGATCACAATAAATTATGGCAGGTTCTTAAAGAGATGGGAGTACCGGACCACCTCACATGTCTCCTGAGAAACCTGTATAAGGGTCAAGAAGCAACAGTTAGAACCGGATATGGAAGAACTGATTGGTTTAGCATAGGAAAAGGAGTACGACAAGGATGTATATTGTCACCTTGCTTATTTAATTTATATGCAGAGTACATCATGCGAAATGCTGGCCTGGATGAATCACAAGCTGGAGTTAAGATTGCTGGAGAAAAGATCAATAACCTCAGATATGCAGACGATACCACTCTGATGGCAGAAAGTGAAGAGGATCTAAAGAGCCTCTTGCTCAGGGTCAAAGAGGAGAGCGCAAAAGTGGGCTTGAAGCTCAACATCAAAAAAACTAAGATCATGGCATCTGGGCCCATCACTCCTTGGCAAATAGAAGGGGAAGTCGTAGAAGTAGTGACAGACTTCACGTTCCTAGGATCCCAGATCACTGCAGATGGTGACTGCAGCCATGAAATTAAAAGACGCCTGCTCCTTGGGAGGAAAGCGATGGCAAACCTAAACAGCATGATAAAAAGCAGAGACATCACCTTGCCAACAAAAGTCCGCATGGTCAAAGCAATGGTATTCCCCGTAGTAATGTATGGCTGCGAGAGTTGGACTATAAGGAAGGCCGAGCGCCGAAGAATAGATTCTTTTGAACTATGGTGCTGGAGAAGACTCTTGAGAGTCCCTTGGACTGCAAGGAGATCAAATCAGTCAATCCTAAAAGAAATCAACCCTGATTGTTCCTTGGAAGGCCAGATCCTGAAGCTGAAGCTCAAATACTTCGGCCACCAAATGAGAAGGGAGCATTCACTGGAGAAGACCCTGATGCTGGGAAAGATTGAAGGTCAGAGAAGAAGGGGACGGCAAAGGATGAGATGGTTAGACAGTGTCGTTGATGCAACGAACATGAAATTGAGCAAACTTCAGCGGACAGCGGAAGACAGGGGGGCCTGGCGTAATCTGGTCCATGGGGTCGCAAAGAGTCGGACTCGACTGTGCGACTAAACAACAACAAAAAATAAATAATTGATTTCCAATAGCACATAGCAGCATCCTAACCAAAGTACTAGCTTTTCTGGAAGCTCTGAAACATCTAACCATTAACAGACATAGCCAGCCATTATAATGTCTCTAACTACTGCAGCATTCAGATGAAACAAAGACTCTGGGAATATGAGACCATAAAAGGCCACTTCTCTCTTGGCCATAAGTTAAAGTCTTAGGTACCCTGTTGATGTCAGATACTAGTTTGCCTTCATGAGGCGTATACACTTTCTGGTTGTTGGCTCTCATTCTTGACTGGATAGTGAACAGCAGGACTTCCAGGTTCCCCTTCTCCTGAAACCTGTCCAAGAACACAACAAAAAGAAGAAGACGCTTTGAGTAAAGATGAGAAAGAGAAATAGCACAAATAACTTCTATCACCAATAATAATTATTATTGTATGGCACTGTGTGTAGAATAGCCAGGAGATCCTAAGATTGTCTGGCAGCCAGATGTTCTGGCTCTTTAGTGTTATGCACCACTACGTGGCAAGCTAGACTTGTCCAGAAGCTGCATTTTAGGTTCTGTTTTGGGCTGCTGCAGGAGGGAGGAATCATTGAAAATCACCCTCCCTTCAACCCACAGAAATCTAGGCAGGACACAAGCCAATAGGTCCTCTTGAGACTCCAGCTAGGCACATGTGTGTATAACTCCAGCTACTGGACCAGAACGGAGAATCATGAACACAGCAGCTGTTCTTGTGCCCCATTCCCCAGCCAGCTAGGGGGGTGCTCATGAAAGTATGCCTCCTCGTGGCTATGGCCTCTAACTGAATTGCAGTAATTGGTGTGGTTATAATAAATGAACAAATAAAGGTTTAGTGCTCTGCCCAACAGCAGAGCAGAATGGGCCTCTGGAGTATCACACCAAGTTCTGTGGGCAAACAGGCCCTATCTGCTATCACTCTGATAAAGACTCCAGGTGGAAAGAGAAAGCAAGCCTGTATTCCTTTGCTTCACTTGGACCCTGTGGTCATCAGGTCTTGAACGGGACTGCTGCACGAGAAAATGGTGTAGTGGCACCTTCTTGTGCTAGCACAGCTAATGTCTTGTGGAACAAAACAATAACTGTGCCAGCAATATCTGGTTTGGGCAGCTTCCAGAGGAAAGGCTTTGTGAATGACAGCCATGGCAGATCAGGGTGCCTAAGATCTGCAACTAACACAGACTGTGACTGTCCTTGTGCTAATCCCTGCTAGTCCACAAAGATGTCATAACCCAAAACAGACTTCTAGGACTCATGTTTTATCCATGCACTACATGTTACTTCCCTAGCTTCCTTTTTAATACTATAGCTAATGAAGAAAACTACCATTTGAATATAATCTTTATGGTGAGTACTTTTGCTTAATAGCCTAAAAGAACAAAAGATACCTTCCCTTTTTTTAAAAAAAGATAACAGGTAACCTCTAACTGTTCAGGTATTAAAATTTACTACATTACCTCTCTCTGACAAACAAGTCAGAAAACTGCAGAGTTGCACAAAATCACTAGAGCTGCATTTTATTTCGGCATCGTAAGAAAATGTCACTTGGGGAACATCAACTACCCTTTCCCCCATAAGTCTGGCTTCTTACAGTAATGCTTTAGAGCACGAGGATCATCATGTGCCAATCTTCTCCTTGTCGAAAATATCTCAGACCATAACCAGGTGAATCATGATGCCTATGGGCTTAGCGTCAGCCAGTTAAAAATGGTGCACATCAGCAAAATAAAAACCGAAAACACCCTTCTAGCTGACAGGTGCTTACTTAGGTGGTTTTTCCACGGTGCGATAAGTGCTGAAGGACTGGAGCTGCTGCTGCACGCCTGCCAGAGAATTAGCAAACTTGTGGCTGTTGAGAATGGCAATCGTCTGTTTTATCCACGTCAGCAGGTCTGAGGCCAGCCCACTGTACTTATCGATCATCTTCTCCGTTTCTATCGCATGGTCCATTACCTGAGAAAAGAACAAACAAGGTATTTGCACCTGTGGCTACTACTGGGAATATTTCAGACTTTTATCAGTCAGAAGATGCTGCACAGAGGAATCTTCTATAGCGTCAACGTGTCTGACTTGAACAGACTGAAAATTCTGGGCGGCATTCAGGGATGACTGAGTAGAAACCCCTGGTCCTGTCAGAACAGCTTAACACGAAAGACCCTTCTGGATTTAAAAGGAAGTCTGTGAATACCCTCATACTGGCAGTGCTCTATCAAATATTAAGATGTTCAAGGAATTATGAATTATCTTACATAAATCACTTTGTGACCATACGTGCACAACTGTTCACACTGTTCACTAAGCACACTTTGAGATACATGGCAACATCTGGATGCTGTAAAAGTGCCCCAGAGAATGACAGGCACCCCTGCTCTCCCAGGGAGCCACCACTAGCATCCCAAAACCAGAAAAAAGATATGCTCAAAGCACCGTCTGTTTGCTCATGCGCTGGTGTATATTGGCCATGCAGGCTGCCAAGGAACCAGGGCAGGCTGAAACATCTCAAAACAGCCTGTATCTAATTCCCAAAATTAAAACAGTCTGGATGTGACCACATCACATGTACAAAAGCCAGTTCCTGGTCTCCATTTCAGCATGACCAGGGTAGATCTTTGCAGATAAGAGTGGGCTTGATTCTCAACCGTTCCCATTGAGTTCTATGGGACAGAATAAGCAGGCAAACTTCTACATGAATACAACGGTGAGTGTGTAAAAGTGATAAACTACAAGACAGGTCTACTGAGTTGCTTAGCCTTATTAAGTAATTATGTGCAATTCTCCATAGGAAAGTAAAGAACGTCTGCTGCATAGGGGATTTATGGCCACGACCTCACCTTTCCAACTCTTTTCCCTTCCACTGCAAGCACCTTCATCTTGGAAAAGTAGTGGTAGAAGGCAACAACATAAGTGATGATGGATTTCTCATCAGGATTCTCTGTGAAGACATCTGTACAGAAAACACATGGCCAAGCAAAACAATTGGTTTGAAAATAAAAAGCAAGCAATCTGAGCTTCTTTTTGTAGCCTGATAACACAGTGTAACAGTACAGGACTCCTAACTCAGCCAGCTTCAGATAAGAAACAATGGAATGCATGGGAGCAAAGCTAGATATACAAGAACTTACATTCCTACATGGATACTATCTTTTGGTACAAAAATAATAATATCTGAAGAAGCTGTGACTTTCCGATAAACAAAAACATGCAAGTAATTGTAACCTCAACAGTGCTGAGCCCATGGGGTGGACTTGGAATATATCTAAAAGGAAGAGGGGCACTCCTTGTGATAGTAGGACAGTGGGAAATCAGCATGTCATATGACCTCTTTTAGCTGGGCTTAATTTATAAATCTAGTAATGTATGGCTGTGAGAGTTGGACTATAAGGAAGGCCGAGCGCCGAAGAATAGATTATTTTGAACTATGGTGCTGGAGAAGACTCTTGAGAGTCCCTTGGACTGCCAGGAGATCAAATCAGTCAATCCTAAAAGAAATCAACCCTGATTGCTCCCTGGAAGGCCAGATCCTGAAGCTGAAGCTCAAATACTTTGGCCACCAAATGAGAAGGGAGCATTCACTGGAGAAGACCCTGATGCTGGGAAAGATTGAAGGTCAAAGAAGAAGGGGACGGCAAAGGATGAGATGGTTAGACAGTGTCATCGATGCAACGAACATGAAATTGAGCAAACTTCAGCGGACAGCGGAAGACAGGAGGGCCTGGTGTAAACTGGTCCATGGGGTCGCGAAGAGTCGGACTCGACTGTGCGACTGAACAACAACAAAATTTATAAATCAAGAAGTGTTTGGGCTCAGAGGCTTGGAGAGATTATAGCCTACTAGATGTCCTTCCTCCTTCAAGGAACTGCATGTGAGAACGGTGCCCCTCCACTTAAACGAATAGGGAAATTCACCTGTGCAAAAGTATAGGAGTCAAGAGAAACACAGAATTCTTGTACTGGTTGTCTAGTATAAGGAAAATCTGGACACTGAAATTCAAACCAGTTTTGTTTTTTTAAGTACTAAATGGCAGGTACGGGACCCCCTGATTTATACTGGAGCCATAGTATGGAGATTTTAATTTTTCCCACCCCATGCAATTTCCCACCCCTCAAAATGGCTCCTGGAACTGCTATTTGCCCCACCAGTTGCCTGTACATTTACTTCACAGGGGCAAACAGCAGCTCCAAGAGGCCATTTGAGGTTGGGAGAAGGAGACACTGGAAAAGCATTAACTCCACCAGACAGGTCCCCCATAGCTCCTAATTAGCGATAAAAATCACACCAAGGACAGATTTTCCTGTGCCTTGCCCTGGTTTGATTCTGTTTGGCTATAACAAGCATATATTTTAAACTTATAATTACTTTAAGACTGTGTAACGTTTTAAATTTAAATGATGGAAAAATGTTTAAAAGCCTGAGCTTCTGAGAAATCTTCTTTTACTGTAGTGGCTAGTTTTAAGAACAAAATAAAAAAAATGTGGATTAGCTTTACATGTAAGAAAATATTAGATGCTACAACATATTATTCTTTAAAAAAGAACACATATGTTAAAAAATTCTGAAAAGAATAAAGGGGAGAAGATATGAAATAATGGAAGAATGACTCTTCTCCCCAAAGGGATCTCCAAACATTTTATACTGAATGCAAAACAGATTTATGTCTTGTGTGTAGGTCTTGTGTAGCTCCCAGTCTTTCAAAGTGGATTATGCAAGAGAGAGCTTGCTGGTGGATTGTGCTCTATCTGCCAAGGAAGGACACTGATGCAAAAACACCGAGGCTTTTGCATTTACTTTGGTCAGCCATTCTGCAATCGATGCAAAGGCTTCCTTGGACAAACCACCCCTTCCTTAGCTCTTGCAGCCACGTCTTCTTCCATATAATTCACATTTGCCTTGTCAGCTCAATTCTTCTCCGTTTAAAAAGGGCAGGCACTGAGCCAAATGAACTCACCTTCTGGGTCAAGAAGTTGGGTGATGCCAAGTTGCCTCTCTGCAACACTGAAAGCATGCTCCAAGTTGTGCCTGGCATTTGAGTGCTTCAGTTTCTCAAAGTCAATCAGGTCAGGCCTAAAAATGAAATCCAGAAAAATGTTACAAATGTGTACTACAGCTCTGCAATGCAAAACGAAACAGAAATTAAATTTTATAACTCAGTTTTATGGCAGACATGGTAGGAAGGAGGTACAATTCATGGAGGAAAGGGTATTTGTAGTACAGTCTATAATGCCATGGAGTCTACCCTCCAGAGCTGCCATTTTCTCCAGGGAAAGTGATCTCTGTCATCTGGAGATCACCCATAATTCTGGGAGATCTTCAGGCCCCACCTACCATCTATTCAATATGTTCCCTATTTCTGCAGGTGCTTTCAAGTCCTTACCTGTGCTTGTGAATAAGAGCATTGAAAGCCAAGCCATCCTTCCAGCTGGAGGTGAAATTGGTGACATTAACACGGTGATAGCTGTGTTACAAAAATAAACATGAGCAGAGGGAAAACAGGCAGACATTATCATTCAGTCCTCAAAACTACACAATGGTCACCTAATTATGACTATGCTTTGACATATGGATGATGTTCTCTTCCAAGCGAATGGCCAAAATGCAGACTCAGATAAACTGGCACAAATCCAGAGGAAATGTACTGTATTTTCAAAGCCACTTCTTGTACCTTGAAAAATGCCAGTATAAGCATTTTCCACATCTGCCTTTCAATAATGAAAAATGGCAAGGAAGCAGATACAGTCTGGAAAGACAGATGCTCTTTCATACGCAAGGGACTATTTGGTTTGAATGGATAATTCTCATCATCAGGGTCCAACTGACGTCCCATGGGTATAATGCGTCTCACATATTTCCAGGCTCAAAAAGGTTGGGGACCCTGTCTTAGAGCATCTTGCAGTATAATATTTCTGAGGCATATTAATACATGAATTGTGATTCGCGTATTACAAAGTTCTCATGTTGGCCATGTGGTTAAGGACTTTCGGTTGGACATGGGCTGGGAGTTCCCCTACTTCCCAAGTGTGCTTGGGCCCAATTAGGATCAGGCTGTTTCAGTCAGGGAGAAGGGGCTTAATTCTGACCCCCTGGGTGTCATTTTCCTGACATGAAATGGCATTAATTTCTATTTGCCCACTGCAGGAACTTGCAGGAACTTGCATGCAAGCATTAGTACACCCCTTAAACTGCAAATATTATTTGCAGTTCTTAAACCAAAATAAAACTTGTGTAACCAGAGCACATGGTCATCTATGGTGGTTGAGTACCTGGAGGTCACAAACTGTTATGTATTGGTACTGAAACAATCCAGGACTGTGCTACCAGAGACGGGCTGAGCTTGGAGCCTTACAAAAATAGCCCACCTGGACTCTGGAAGCAACCAGTCAAGAATTAATGTTATGCAAACAGCCTAGCATTGGGTGTGTTTGGGTGTGGCCATGGCATGCTATTTAAACAGGGCTGCGGCCCTCTGGAGTCTTGTCTTGTTCTTGCTGAAATCACTTGTGAAGTAGAGCTGCTCACTAGAGTTGGGGTCTGATCATCCATGGAACCCACCATTTAACACAAACAAATGAAAATAAATCTCCAATTTATAGCAATGTTGAGAGTGAGCAGTTTGTTTACTGGATTTTTTCCAATCACGGTCTTGTGCTTCTTTCTCAGGGGCTGACTGCATATTATATGTAAATGCATATTCAGAACTCCGAACAGCAGTTTGTTAATTGCTTTTTGAGAGAGAAAAAAACAGCTTTGGGATGGATTCATTTAGACTGGATAAGTAATGGGAGGGTGGCACTGAATCCTTTCCACACCTGACACCTCTCTGCTCTGATACCCTCTTCTCATCCCCGGTACAGGGTTCCAAAAGTAGGGAGGGAGGATTTGGACCAGAACCGTAGTAGATGGGGCAAAAATTAAGCTCTCTCTCTCTCTCATACACACACACACTGCCACTTTTCTGTTCTAAATTCCCTCCTTTCCACTAACAACAACATGGGATTCTGTGATACGTATCTGCATGTGACACAGAGTCTCCAAGACCAACGAGTAACCTCTTTGCAAAGGGTATGAGTACTCTGATAGGTTTAGCTGGGAAAGGATTCTGTACCTTTTCATTATCTCAGCCCAAAAGCCATGGGGGTGGATTGTTAACTAGCAAATGCCCGCCTGTATGACTGGTGCGGGATGCCCTGGGAGGGTGTGTCCTGAAGAGGAGGAGTTTGACTTTCACTGCAACAGCACCCCCAGGTACAGCACCTCAGTTTGGCCTGTGGAGTGAACGGCAACCATTCATTTACATGGGAGGAAGTAAAGTGTCGCACTCGGGAATGTCATTGGAGTGAGTAAATCTGTTTCTTGCTACTGATGATCTCAGCCAGTCAGAATCAAGACTACGCCTATCCAGTGTTCCCTCTAAGCTGAGTTAGTATGAGCTAGCTCACAGTTTTTTAGCCTCCAACTCACAGATTTTTCTCTTAGCTCAGGAAGGATGGAAGGATTTGGCAGTAGCCAAATCGCTTGCTCACAACTTTAATGCCAGTAGCTCACAAAGTAGAATTTTTGCTCACAAGACTCCTCAACTTAGAGGGAGCATTGCTCCTCTCTATCCCTCTAAAATTCCTATTTCACACAGTAATTCCCTCACACAAAAGGACTTTGAAAGGATAACTTACATAGCCCTTTTAGTAATGGATGTAGTGTCTAAGTTTTTTGGGACCTACCTTTCACTTTATAATTCAGGCTGGGGAATTATACCTTAGGATTTTAGCACCTAGCCTAGGACCACTGGTTCTAGGACTGTTCTTTCTAAGAACGTTTTTTCAAAAAAAATACCAATTGTTTTAATGAACCCTATAATGTCTTCTCAGAAAAAAATGCAGAGCCATTTTACAGTGAAAAATTTAGGGGCCTAATCTCACAGCCAACTGCATCCACACATTTGACTTCAGCTGCAGCCTTACTGTGGTCATGTGGCTCACACCATGTCATGGCTTTTGGTACCCTGCTATCAGGCCTGTAGCTACTGCGGGGCTCGTGGGGCCCAGCCCCCCCCCACGGTTTTTATGGGCCTCTCCCCCTGGGTGGGGTAGCCTTACCTACCACCAGGAGCCCTCTCAGGAGGGGCAGCAGGAGCCACAGGCCCCCCGCCAAGCCCCCTGCCAAGCCCCCCATTCCTGCAGCCTTTGCCGAGGTGGGAGAAGTCCAGTGCGAAGGGGAGGTCCAGGCAGCTATGGGAGCAACAGCGGGGGCTGAGCAGAGGCGCCAGAGTCAGACAGAGCCCGGTCCTGCCCCTTTGGAGGGGGTTGGAAGAGGACTGGGCTGAGGCAGCCAATGAGAAAAGGCCCTGGGTGCTGACCTGGCTGTTGCCGAGTAGAAGAGCCCCGGAACGCCACTGGAGTGGCAGAGAGGAGAAAATCAGTCTGACTCCAGCAGCTTCTCATTTCTTGTGCTGCTCCTTAGCCTCCCCCCACTCCGAGTCCCAGCTTGGGGGTTCGTGATGGCTACATTCCCCGCCCCCCAAAGACCCAGGATTACAGAAATACCGAGGGGCTACATTTTAACATTGCAATAATTAGTGGCTTGGAATCCACCTGTGGTTCTTCAGAGCACTGTCCCCAATGTGGCACCCACACCGTGTTCCATGAAAATGGGCCAAGCCCAGTAGCTCTTGTGGTCGGTAGGCAGTTCTCCCTTTGAAACAGACATTGCTAGAGGCACTGGGGGACGGGGAAGCTGCTAGAATTTCCTGACCTGTGGGCCTTGGGCCAGGGATGGAACTCTCATTCCAGCACCCAAGCAGCTGCTGGGAGGAGAGAAAATGGGCCACAGAGAAGAGAACGTAAAACCACCACCACCACCACCATAGTATACACCTGGGAAAAGAGCTAGTAAGCCACAGTAGGGTGGTGGTGGTTTTATTCCCATTGTTTGCTCAGCCACCTTGCTCCCCTCTGGGCAATCTCATTCTCTCACCTGACCAACTGTGCCTTAAACTGAGGAGAAAGCCAGAAGGCAAAGAAGGAAGTCCTTCTCCTCACTCCAGACATATAACGACTGGCTAAAGTTCAACCACGGTCGGAAGAGGCAACCCAACATTTACAGAGCTACTCTGGCAATACAAAGGCTGTGCATTTAATATTCATATGTATGTTTGGTAGGGTGATGCACGGGGCTTATAGTAGTCATGTGGCTCTTGTTGTTCATGGTACTTGTGAATGTGGCTCCCTGTAAGCCACAGAGTGAGCGCCGTTGTCCTAGTTGACAGTGGCCTTGTGGGGTACTAAGGTTTCCTGCTAACATTGGTATGAAATCAAGCAAAACAGTTTATCTGAGTTTGTTTCATAGTTGCCTGGCTGGTACTGAAAGCTTAATTCTGTTGGTTACAGTATGTTTATTGGGATGTAATACAGCTGCCATCATACCCCGCAGTTTTCATTTGACACCAGAGTAACAATGCATCCTTTGCAGAACGCGTCTCCCGGCCTTCTTGAGTCTGAACAATGATGTCTTGTATCTAAATTGGAAGAGAAACATTTCACGTTACCAGTACCATCTCAGACGCTTGATTTTGTGTTTGCGTGTATTCCAGGACCCTAACACATGTAACTTTGTTAAGATCCCTTTACACTAAATCTGGGGGAAAGAAAACAGATCACTGGCTTTATTTTCTAGTCACAACATTGGCAAAGAACCACGTGAATTCACGTTGTAAACAGATTCTGATTCCTCTTCAATTTAATCTTAATTCCTCTTCTTTTTAATACCAGTGCCACTTGGCCTTAAGACAAGTACAATGAATCACCCGTTTCTGTTCTATCCTACCTGTCTAAAACTGTAATCCCTAAAACCTACATAGTATGCAACAATCTCATGCAGTGCAATTTTAAGCATGTTTATAACAGGAAGTTAAATATGCTACAGAAACACTATAGGCTTGCCATTTCCCCTGGGAGTGTGGGGGTTTGCCCGATTTAGAGGCCCCCAATCCACTACCCCAGATCTGACCAGCAGTGGTAACCCCACCCCCCCAGGTGCCAGGATCGCAGCAATGCACCCGGCACAATGATGTCACCTGGAGGTGATGTCATCGGGCCAGGCACATTGCCGAGGGGACGCTCTAGTACTAGGCTTAAAAACTCTATGATACCATAGAGTTTCTGACCGAATGCTAGAGTGTCCCCCTGGCGACATGCCTAGTGTGATGACACCAGAAGATCCCAGATAGAACACGTGGTCCCCCCGCTGGCAGAAGGTAGGGACCTGGCAATCTCATACCATATGAAACCCTTTCAACCCCTTCAAATATTATGGTTTCTAGAAACATACTACAGGCATCCTACCCTCTGTCACTCTCAATTTTCCAATAGTGAAGTGTCAGGTAGCCCGGTCATGGAGCTGGAATGCGAGGGGAGGACTCTCAGTCTACCAGCCTCTGACCATGACTGTTCTCCTGTCTGTATGTTATCATCTTCCTGACCTTGTGGTGTCTCCAGCTGCAGAACTCCTCTGCTGGGAATCAACGGCTTTTAAATTGTTTTGCTCGCTTTGCCTGCTTGCTTTGCCCATGCGTGCGAACTATGCTCATTGGCTTCAGCTCCTTTAGCAGGTTTGTTTGAATCCACTATAATTTAGGGAGCCCTGCTGTTCCTGGGTATTCCTGACACAAGCTGTACACGTCTTTAGTTCTGTTTCACCAATAAAGAGATTCTTCTACTGAAGCCCTGCGTTGTGTGACCTGACTAAGGAGCCTGACACTAAGTCCTGTAAATATACCCATAGAATGCACCTCTATTTGCAGCATTAAAAAGATGGATTCTGTATTTGGGTGTTGTGAGAGGCTTGGGCAGCCCTAGATTACTGCAGGCTGTAGAAACTTTTATTTATTTACACTATTTATAGTCTGCCTTTCTCACAAGGACTCAAGGCGGATGACACAGAGTGAGTCCACACAACCAACAGGATGGGACATCCAATGATCAGTGCATCAGGACTGTAGAAGTTCTGGAACCATCAGAAAGAAATGAAGCATAGCATAAGTATTTACGTGATAAATTAAGTGGTACAAAAATTACATAATAGGATCCTACTTACAGTTAGTTATAGACACCAATATGGAGCACAATCCCTAATCATTTATCCAACTAAGTTTGTGAACCATTTGGTACAGTGCACCCCTATTACCTGTGCAGAAGAGCCTTCTTGAATACTTTGGTTTTGCATAGTCTGTGGAAAGTCAGGAGAGTGGGAGCTTCCCTGACCTCAGGCAGGCCATGCCATGTGGTGGGAGCCACAACGGAGAATGCACATGGACAGGCAGTTGTGGATTTTGCCCATTTGCAGGTTGGCACCTACAGAAGCCCCTGCCAACACGACAAAGCTGTCATGGCAGCGCATGGGGGAGAGGCGATTCTGCAGATAAGAGGGACCAAGGCCATGAAGGGCTTTGTATGTGATATCCATTACCTTTAATTGAGCCTGGACAGCCAAGATGGACAGCCAAGGCAGAGTCTGCAGAAGGGCAGTAATATTCATGCTCTGCCTAAATCCCAATCATAGATGCACCCCAGCTGGAGTTTCCGAATTGATTTTGAGTGGAGACCAACGCACAAAGCATGACAGCTGTACAGTCCATTACAATATACAGTCCGTTACAGCAGAGATCAATGAAGGTGGGGCGCATGATGTCCTTCAAGACCTCCCCCTTCCCAACCAGCATTCCCTCTGTCTTTTTCAGGGCTTAGTTTCCATTTGTTCACTTTTAGCCATAGCTAACCACAACAACTCATCAGCAATCCAAGACCTCTACTGCATCACCAGGAAATTTGGATAAGGATATACCGAGCTGAGTATCGTCAGCGTATAGATGACACTTAACCCCCAAACTACAATTGATTTGTCCTAAGGGTTTCACAGATATCGAAAAGCAGGAGGGACAGAATTACAGGTGACACAGCCGAGTGGAGTGCTGGAGTGGAGAAGGCAGGAGCTGAGCCCAGGAGCTGGAGCTACGGTCTGGGCCCGAAGGGTGCTGTGCTCACCTAGGTTGTCCTCCTCCCCCCCCCTCCCATTAGGGTGTTCCCTGCTTGTCCCTTCTGGCCCACACTCTGTGATGCCTCTGAGAAAGGAGCATCCTCAACAACCTCCTCATTGGCCTGAGCAAGTTTAAATAGGCCCATGCAGCCTTTATAAGATCCACCCCCTATTTGCTCCAACCAATCAACTCTTGGAGGCTTTTGCCACCTCCCTCCTGCCGGGACCCCATCCTCTCATGGCCAATGAGCTCCCTGGCTGGCTCTACGCCCCTTGGTTGGGTTGGGCCCACCCGTGTGGGTCCTGTTGGCTAGTTCAGCTGTTGAGGGTGTGACTGACATGCCCCACTTTCCAGCCAAACCCCCACCAGCCCACTGAGCTGCAGGAAGGGTACCGACTCCTAGAGGCCGTCATACTATGTCCCTGCTTTTCTGGAACAGCCCGCTGGATCCCTGGGACAGCCCACAGCAGGGGGCTTGGTGTGGTAAGTAGGGGCATTGACCAGGCTGGGGTGGGGTGCTCTGCCCACTCCTGGACAGGCGTTATTAGTGTTTTTGATGAGAAAGTGCTATGAAAACAGTCAAGTCAAGTCAAGTTTATTAGTACAGTCAAGCGACCAGCAAAAGAAAACAGTCACATTTAGCTCTTTCTGCTGGTCAGCATAGAAACAGACACCTTCCTGGTCCCAAAGACTTAAACTCTTTTAAAAATCAGCATCCCTTTGCCTCACAGTGAAGCAGATTAGTACGCACAAAAAAGTGTTAGCTGCCTAACAGCATTAGTTTGTATGCATAACATGCTTGCAAAAGCTCCAGAACAAAAAAGATATACACTAAATGCCTCAAGGCAATTCTAACAAATAACCCAGAATCCAGAACAATCTTGCAGGGCAGACTCGACAGTTCAGCAGGAGTTATAATACCAGAAAAGCAGCAACAACCCAAATCCCCCTTCCTGTTCGATGTCATACTTAAGGAAATTGGCACTGAGAGTTGTGCTGAGGCCTTCTGGTGGAGCTCGGGGAAGGCACAAAGAGGACTACCTGGCACAGTGATGGGATCTGCTGCATTTATCAGAAGAGCGAGAATTCCATGGCTTGGGAGCTCAAGAGCCTGGGAGCAGACTGCCTCTCCTCCTCACACCAGACTCACAGCACACGCCCCCCCACTCAACACTTTCCCTCTCCGGGATGGCAAGGCCCCGGCTGTTCCCTCTGTTTCCTTTGTACCCAGTGTGGAAACTCAGAGGAGACGAAAGGATGTATCCAAGAGAGCCAACCCAATTAACACATAAGGAGACCCCATTTCCTCCAGTGCCTTTCATCTGCTGGTCAACTAGTCTTTCTACAACAGTATGAGAGCTGCTCCGGCCTCAGAGAAATAATTCATTCTCAGCAAATGACAAGCAGGGGCACGGGTCTAAAAACACCACGTGTAAGTCTACCAGGGACGTCCCTTTTGCTAGAGCAAAGCCTTCAATGAGTGGCCATTTTTGTTTTTCACAGCATTCAGGGTAGGCACTCACTTGGAAGCGCAGGATGATAGTCCAGATAAGTCCCAGCACCAGACGATGATTGCCATCCACAATGTCATGAGACCCCATGTTCTCCAGGTGCACACGCTGCTCCTTGAGGAACTGCAGGGCCTTGTCCACATTCTCCAAGCAATGGATTCGCATGCGGCCCTTTGTGGGCTTGGGCTGTGAAATGGGTACAGAACATTTGATACAGAGGTGCAAGCATATCTGCTGCCAAAACAGTGTTTTGCTATATTCCAGTTTGTGCAGAAGTAACAGGGCTTTTCTGATCGATCTTCAGTGGTGCAGATTCTAAACCTTTGCTAGTGTAAACTTCCCAATCTCTCCTATATTATAAAGCTGATCTGGGGTGGCAAGATTCAATTCACACCAAAATCAGTTGGCTGCAAGAACTGCCACTCCAAGCCTCTGTCAATCCCCTGGCTGCGTTGGGTGGCTGCTGAGTCCCGCCCACACAGCCAGCAGCCACACTCTTGCCCTCAGTCTACGAGCAGCTGCTGAAGAGGATGGACTCCACAGCCAGTCATCTGTGGCCGTGACAGAAGCTGACTGGGCTGCGAGAACACCATGGCACCTTTCCCCGGTCGCCCGCTGAGACACTCGCTCACAGAAAGACCTGCAGAGGCCTCTGCGCCACACTTCCCTGCTCCCCCACCCAGGCGGACATGTGGAGAACGGCCTCTGTACTCCTGCCCATCTTTTCCAGCTTGCCCCCTGAGGCGGATGTGCAAGAAAAGGCCTCTGGAGGCCTCCATGGCACACTTTCTGCCAGATGCACAGGGAGAAGCCTCTGCACCCCCCTGACTCCCCCCCCCCCAGGCAGACGGGCAGGGACACGCTTCCAGAGAGCTCCCCTCCTTTCCCCGCTCACTCACCGAGCCAGCGCCGAGCTGCAGAGCCCCCCCTTCCCTGGCCCTGCCTCCCTCTTTCTCTTCCCAGCATCTCTGGGTCTTCTCTCTCTACTTTCCCTCCCTCTTCCTTTACCTTCTATCCCTCCCTCTGTCTCTTCTTTCCTTCCTCCCTGTCTCTTTGCATTCTTCCCCCCCTCCCTCCTTCGCTTCCTTCCTTCCTTCCTCCCTGTCTCTTGCAACTCTTTCCCTCCCTCCCTCCCCCCACCCCATCTCTCTGGCTTCTTCTCCCTCTTTCATCCTCTTTTCCTCCCTCCCTTGCTCTTTCTTTCTTTCTGTCTCTCTCTCTCTTTCTATCTTTCCCTCTTCCTCTCTAACTTTCTCTCTCTCACTGTCTTTCCTTCCTTCCTTCCTTCCTTCCTTCCTTCCTTCTAGCGCCTGTTGTCTTGCATCTACAATGGGCCTGATTCCTAGTTATATATAAATCAAGTTACATTCCCTGGAAGAAACACAGCGCTCAAGGGAGTGAGGCAGCCAACTGAAAATCTTTCATGGTCTCAAATACACAGAAGTACAATACACTGCATATGTTTTTGATGTGAAATATCTAGGCTTGCCAGACCCCCAGTCTGGCCAGGGGATTCCCCAGTCTTTGAGGCTTCAATTCGCCACTGGCCAGTTGGCCGGTGGGGAAATCCCACCCCAGAACAGGGATGTTGCCGCTCAATGTCCCTGTCATGATGACATCACCCGGAAGTGACGCCATCATGTTGCCAGTGTTGGGGGTGTGATGCTCTAGTTTTTGGGCAAACTCTATGGTTTTGAGTGGGAAAACCATTGGGTTTTGCCAAACAACTAGAGCGTCACCCCCCTGACAATGGCAGCATGATGACATCACTTCTGGGTGACATCACTGCAGCACACACACCAAAAGATCCTGACCAGCAGCCTGGAGCCCCCCACCGGCAGCCAAGTAGGACCTGGCAACCCTAGAAATATCCTCTCAGTGCACACGGGATACTACAAGTGGGGGCTCCACAAGGATTTGCATTCCCCTCCCACCGGTGTCCCCACGATTTCCTCATTTCCTTCCCTGAAAGTTGCCAAAGCCTCTCACCTTTCCTTTCCTCCTTCTGTCCTTCCCATCCACCAGCCAACCTACCTTTATCTGCCCCCACGCCTTAAGCTTTCCCTCCGTCCCTCCCCTGGCAGCCTCTCCCTAGGAAAAGCCTGCATAGTTCTGGCCATCAAGCTGGGCCAGGCCCAGCTTTGCAATGGGGAACCTGCAAGGACTTGTGAGGGACACATCACTTTCCCCTGTATTTGCACCCCCCCCCATGCACACGCACACAGTATTTCCCCGTTTCATCCACCTGGCCGTGGCAGCCCCTGTATCCTTACCTTCTCCTGCTTCCTTTCCACACACCAACAAACCAACATCTTATCTGCCCTTCATCTTCAGCTATATTTATTATTTACTTACTTCATTTATACCTGGCATTTCTCCACAACAGAAACCTAAAGCAAGTTACGTCGTTCTCCTCTACTTCATTTTATCCTCACAAAACCCCAGTTTGGTGTAGTGTTGGTGTAAGTTTGGTATAGTGGTTAAGTGCGCGGACTCTAATCTGGGAGAACCGGGTTTGATTCCCCACTCCTCCATAGGCCTGTCAGAGCTGTTCCTGAAAGAGCATTTTTCTCAGAGCTCTCTCAGCCCCACCTACCTCACAGGGTGTTTGTTGTGGGGAGGGGAAGGGAAGGGAGTTTGTAAGCCACTCTGAGACTCCAAGTGAAGGGTGGGGTATAAATCCAATCACCTCCTCCTCCTCTATTTCATCTTCTTCTCCTCCTTCATTAGGCTGAGAATGTGCAGTTGGCCAGTGAGCACCATGGCAGAGTTGGGATTTGAAACCAGGTCTCTCACATTGTAGTCTGAAACACTAACCAGTACTCCACAAAGGCTTTTGTGGGGTTTCTAATGTTGAATAGTAGCAAGTAGCTGGGCCTGGGTGAGTCATGCAAGTCAGCTGGTAGCAAGTTGCCCAGTGGTTGCTGGCAGACCAGGCCCTGCTAAGTCATCTATGACAGAAACCAAGGCTTGAAGGCTGGCAATATTATTGTGATTGCCTAGCAACCCGCACAATGGTCACCACATAAGGCACCCATTTCTTAAAGGTATAGGTGCTGCTTCTATTATTTGGGGGGGGAGTGTTAATCCCCAGTGTATTTTTTTTTTTTAGATTTTTCTGGGGGCTTTCCTCAGGTTTGTAGAAAGAATTGTCTTGTCTGTTCATGTCTCCAGTTTCCAAATATAAGTATCCACAGATGGATCCATGTTGAGAATTAGAAATACTGATGATATACAACCAGAACTCTTTGTCATGCAATCAACGGGTTTTGGACTAGATGACCCTGGAGGCCCCTTCCAACTCTATGATTCTATGAAATCCCAGCACCAAGGCATGGCCCTCCATATATCATGCTCTTCAGTAATCGCCTCGCCTCAACTATAATGCCGTGCATGGAAAGGAAGAGAGAAGGAGAAGGGCAGCTGCTGAAAGACAGTCTCTACCAGGACAAACTTCACAAGTTAAATTAATTCCTACACGAGAAGCACTTGCATGTGGTTTCTCAATATGCTCACAGCAAAAAACCTGCATGTGTAATCATTACATTCAGGCTACATATTATTTCCTCCACAGAAGCAGGAATTTTGTAATACATGGAAGACTCTTAAGCAGACTATTAATGGAGATTCCTCATTGTTATTGACACATTTTTCCATTACAGTTACCTTATGGAGAACGGGATAAAATAAGAGGGAACTATACCAGCAGCTCTCCTGAAAGAACCTCAAGAAGTTTGATTAACATCCGTCCATCTCTGAGATCCATATAGAGATCAGAAATGCGACACGTCACCCGTGCAAGGTGGGAGTTCACCCATTTGGTAAAGGTTTTCTTCTGTACAGCTTCCCGCTCATCTGGAAAAAAAAACACCACTGAAATCACTGAATTCACCAAATGTCTGCTCAAAAAATCCAAGACCACATGAATATTGTATGATTTCTGCATAAGCCCCAGATCTGATATATGCAAGAAAAATCTGTCAACATAAGAATTTATTAACTAATACTTTAAAATAGTTTTTAAGCTTTATAGCTTCAGAGAAAAACTTAAATCTCTGGGAATGTCATTAAATTTCGGAAACCAATGAGGAGCTCTGTGTAGGTCACTATTCGGTACGCTGTCTGTCCCTTGTCCTTCCCCTATGGCTTCAACCCATCTATCACTCCTCTCTAGGGAACCGTTATGGTACAGCGTCTAGAGTGTGGGGTTTAGAGAGTGGAGAATACAGATACATCATGACTCCTCACTCACAATCTGCACTGAGTTGTCTGGAGCAAGTCTTTATAGGTTAGATCCTACCAGCTTTTCTGCTATTGCAAGAGGAAAGGGGCAGTTTCAACAGATCCCTTTTCTTCAGTGCAGCATAAGATTGGGGGAAAGCCGGCCCTGGGAGAGAAGGGGCGGGGGTTAGAAGCTCCGCCCCTTCCCTGGCTTTCCTGGGGGCCCCGCAGCTGTGGAGTGCCCAGGAAAGCTGGCGCTCCGAGGGAAGGGGCAGAGGTTAGAACCCCCGCCCCTTCCCTGGCTTTCCTGGGTGCCCCGCAGCTGCAGAGCCTCCAGGAAAGCCGGCACTGGGAGGGAAAGGGTGGAGGTTAGAAGCCCCGCCCCATCCCTGGCTTTCCTGGGGGCCCCACAGCTGCGGAGCGCCCAGGAAAGCCGGCGCTCCGCTGCCCCCCTGGTCTCCAGGCCCCACCAGGAGGTTGGCATCCCTGGTGGGGTTGGCGCCCCAAGCTGTCCTGCCTAGGGCGCTCAGACACCTGGAGCCAGCCCTGGTGCTGTCCATTTAATAAGCGCTTAATGTGTGAAAATGGGCAGATGAATCTTTTCACGATATCACCTGGTAACTAACATCCCATTAAACCTCTATTAAAGATGGTTAGCAACCCTACAGCATGTCTGGCCACCAGGGGAGAGGGAGGGGGGGCTTTGGGATCTGCAGTAGTTTGCTAAATGTCATTACTTTTATGTTATGAACTGCCTTGAGCACGCTCTCTGGAGAGGTAGCATAAATATTTTCTAAATAATAATTAAAAACTAAAGCGTGGGTCCCCAGGATGCTACAGTTTAGAACTGGTGTACTAGGGGCCTAAGTGGGTGTTCTTGCCTGATCAACAGAGTTATGTATTCAGCCTGCAATACTTTGTGTGAGTTTACCAAAGCTTAAACTACTTGGCAGTAAGAGGACAATGCTCAAATTTCCTCCTAAACCCAACTTTGCCACTATTGCAGTTTTGTAGATTTACGCAAAAAACACATGGGCTCATTCAAAAGGAAGGATACAGGTTTGCTTTGGAGACTTTGTCAACATGCAGCTTGTTTTGGCAGTTACTTCTGCACTAGAGTTGCCTGCAGCAGAAATTAACAGGACAGTATACAGCCCATCTAACTGCATCATTGTCAGACTCCTGGTCAAGTTACTCTCAACAACACACTCTTTGGCAGTGATATGTTGATTGAGTTATAAGTAAGGTATAAATCATGTGTCATAACTGTACCATGTCAGAACTGAAGATTTTGGTGGGTACAATCATAGATATCGGTAATTCAAATGAAACCCCTCCTAATGCCCACTCGTATGTCACATCCATTCCACCTAGCCATAGCGTTCCTACCCCCCTTTCACCTGGAAAATATACGATCCCATTATCGACACAAGCAAGCTGGCACCAGAAGTTTCAAGGATGCTCCTCTGGGAGAGGAAGGCTTCTTTGGAATAGTCATGGCCTCTTATGACAGCGCAGTCACAAACTCCACACGCACTCCCCCCCACCTAAGGAATTTCCTTCCCCCAGCATTCATGGCAAACTGAGCAGAGTGATGTTTGACAATCATCTTATTTTAATGTAGAGTGTGTTAATGTTCACCACTCCTCCTCTGCTTATCTCTCCCTCTCTGTAGAAGTAAGGAAAGGAAGGCAGGAAACAATCTTGAGGGAGAGAAAAACTAAGGTGACACATTAGCTCTCCCCTCTGAAAACAGAGGAACTTGTCAGTACGGAGTGAAGTCAGTTTCTGGGAAGAGACATGCGATACGTCAGGCTGAGTATCAGGCCTCCAAGACTGGAATTTCCTGAATGTAATTCTGAAGTCATGTGTCAAAGAAGTGAAAATAGCTACAGTAGTTATCAGAATAACAGACAGTAACAGTAAGGTACTATTTGAACTCATCTGAAATAGCAAACAACACCTGGAACACTGTCAAATTCAGGCTTTTGAACATTTCCCTCAGACACAGGATCCCCAATAATTCGCCCTCTCATTCAAAGAACAATCCACGTTTTAATCACCCTTTAGCTACCCTTTTGCCCTCACAGATACAGCAGTTAATGTGGGTTCCAGGATAACTAATCCAAGCAAAGCAATATTGAGCATGCAGCCACGTAGAACATGTACCTTGTGAAATCACATCTCTCAGAGCTATTTTTCCCCATGTTATGCTATCATATAGCATACTATTAATTCCATATGCTGCAGCTAATTACATCTCCCGGAATACTACATACATGTATGTTTATGATCATACTTTTTTTGCATTCACACTTTAGATATTTAGCTATTCATTCAAAAAAAAATTGGTATGCCTAAAAACTTAAGATTTGAAGTGCCTATTTTATACTCATCAATAAACTGCCATTGCTTTATTTTCTCATCTTAGAATCCATCAACAAAGAATCCCCTTTTCCTTTCCCCTGATATATCTTCACAGTCATGCTAGCTAAAGACTGCTACCTGCTTGTTACACAGTTGAATGCCAAAAAAAGAACTAGGAAGAGGCATGTGTCAGATTTGAGGTAGGGTTGAGGCATGTGTCAGATTCAAGACTTCATTAGGGAACTGGGATTGTACATACAGTTTTAAAAGACAGGCACACCTGTTATAGTCAGGTTAACCCACCAACTTGGTCTCCATTTTCCTATGAAAAGTGGGATCTTGCTTACCACAGAAAATTTTCAGCAGTGTACTCCATGATTAACTGAACAATTTGCCTGAAGAAGCCATTCTATATCTAGCTGACATCTGTACAATTAATTTAAACTGGTTTAAGTGCTATAGTTTCCCTAAAAGAATAACAGGTGGTATCACAATATTGCAAAGTTGTCGAGGATCCTTTATTAAAGCTGCTTAGCCCCTGCATAGGGATACAATCTTCTAGACTGGAAGTCAGGGCAGTTAAGCAGATTTTTAAAATTGGTTTAAATGTGCAGAGGGAGGGAGGGAGGGAGGGAGGAAGAGAAAGAAAGAAAGAAAGAAAGAAAGAAAGAAAGAAAGAAAGAAAGAAAGAAAGAAAGAAAGAAAGAAAGAAAGAAAGAAAGAAAGGAAGGAAGGAAGGAAGGAAGGAAGGAAGGAAGGAAGGAAGGAAGGAAGGAAGGAAGGAGAAGGAAAGAAGGAGGAAGGAAGGAAGGAAGGAAGGAAGGAGAAGGAAGGAAGGAAGGAAGGAAGGAAGGAAGGAAGGAAGGAAGGAAGGAAGGAAGGAAGGAAGGAAGGAAGGAAGGAAAGTAGGAAAGAAAGAAGGAAAGAAAGAAGGAAGGAATTAGGGAGAGGAAGAAAGGAATATCCAGCATAAGACTTTCACTGCTAACCACACTGCCAACATAGTGGCCCTGACATCAGCAAAGCTGGTGTTACTTTTTAGAAAGAATCAGTCAGCACATGCACTAAATCTCCCATGACTGTTTGAGTCTCCAGCATCTGGCGGCAGGGGCGCCTGCTTCCCTGAACCAAAAGACCTTTCACTGGCCTAAACAAGAATCTCCGCCCCTTGTGTCTCTACCCACTCACAGGCTTCCATCCATTCCTTATGGCTCTTATGCTAGAACCTCTGCAGCTCAGCAGGCAACAGATAAGCCAGCTAGGTGCTCCTCAGCACAGACGAGG
The DNA here is from genome assembly GCA_029375565.1 of Gekko gecko. Taxonomy (NCBI): domain Eukaryota; kingdom Metazoa; phylum Chordata; class Lepidosauria; order Squamata; family Gekkonidae; genus Gekko; species Gekko gecko. The sequence goes on from JAPDNY010000003.1 coordinate 88,820,463, forward strand.
ATTGCCAGCAGGCCTGGGAAAAAAATCTCCTGTCCCTTTAACAGAGACTTAATGTTAGGAAATGGGTAGCAGGCACCTTTCATGGCATGGAGACAAATAACATCACATGGTAAATAACTTCCTATTAAGCCTCTATTACAGTTTGTTCTTCAGGCTTGTTGGCAACTCTGATTCCTACTAAGCCATTAAATGAGTGTCCCTGCATATTCCCCTTTTCCTATTGTTAACTACTTGCTTTTAAAAGCACCCTGCAGCAAGATAGCTGTGGAACCCACACTCTTCATTTCTTCTTGTAAGAGTGTTGAGTCTGGCAGCCATTGGAGGGCATTGCTATGTTTCCCCCGCTATGTTTCCCCCACTGCTACTTATGTACACGCCCTTCTCACTCTCCTGCCTTCACAGTAGCAGAAACAGGCAGAGACAGACGGGACAAAGGATCACAGCAAAGAATGTGTGCCTATCCTCTCATCATTGTTTATAAAGTTGTGTTCAAGTCTTTTAAGATTCTTAGCTACTTGTCTATGGTAACCAGTGACTAAGAGTTCTGTAGCTTCTGACTAAAATAATATATACAGTACTTAAGTTCTAAGACAGGACTATACAAGCTTACGCTCTACAAAATCACAGCTCACTAGCCTAGCACAGTGCTACAGCCTTAGTGCTGTGATTTTGTATCAAATTTGCTTTCACTGTGTTACCATTACATATTTATACAACTAGCCTGGCACAAGGCTGTGGTGGCTCAAGTGGTTAAGATGCTGAACTGCAGACCAGAAGATTGGTAGTTCAGCAGTTCGAGACCTGAGTGCCGCATGATGGAGTGAGCTCCCGTCTCTGGTCCCAGCTCCTGCCAACTCAGCAGTTCAAAATTCCAAGTCGATAAATAGATACCGCTTAGGTGGGAAGGTAACAGCGTTCTGTGTGCCTTGGCATCTAGTCATGCCGGCCACATGACCACGGAAACGTCTTCGGACAGCGCTGGCTCTTCAGCTTGGAAACGAAGATGAGCACCGCATCCCTAGAGTTGGATTCGCCTGGCTTTCGAGCAAGGGAGACCTTTACCTTTACCTAGCCAAGCACAGCAGGCAATCAGGGTCCTGATTAAACTCCTTTCTAGTCTGCCTGGTACTGCAGAAGGAGTGATATTGTCAAGAACCTGGTAGGCCTCAGTGTAAGGGCCACGTGGAAAATATTTGGCTTGGCGGCTCTCACGTTGTAGAGGGCATGCTCTTAGACAGCTGCTAGAAAAAGAAAGGATCAGCAGGAAAGGAAAACCCCCAATGAATGTGACGTTGCCCCGAAGAGGAGGGAAGTTAGTAACCAGCAAAGACAGGGCCACCTCCCAGAGCCAATGCAGCAGCTACCTGCCAGAGCTTTGATCCGGGATCTTTCAAAGAGCCTGGCTGAACTGTTGTCGTTGTCCAGCTCATCGTCGGAGGCTTCCCAGCGAGCGTTGATCCGACTGTACTGCTGCTGAATCTCCAAGTGATCGAAATCAGTGGCTGATGTCATGATCTGGTTGTTCTTGTTTTAGTGATCATGAAAAGCTTCCTGAAGAGAAGCAAAACAAAGTGTTAACCTTCCAGGGGAAACATAATCTCACACCAAAAACATACACACCCCACCCCACCTCTGGTACAATGCAAGAAGGCAGCTGGCCATGACTACCACTGAAATACATTCCTAACTCTCAGCTTCCGGAGGTTATGAAACATTGCAGCAAGGAGCAGCAGCAGGAGGATGGATGAATGCACCAGTCCACTGTGCCCAGTAGAAGGGGACACAACATACAGGAAAACTGCAGTTCCGAAAACATTTGCCTGCCTTTGTATGGAGCTTGCAGGAGTCTGAGAAAGAACATAATGTTAGTCTCAGAGGAAAGATAGGTCAAAAAGTGATATCCAGAAATTAAATAAACCTCAGTAGTAAAAAGATCAAAGAGAAGCAGGAAACGCTGCTTTTATCTAACGTACTACAAAAGCAACCACAGACTTAATTCAGCCTCCCACTCATAGTATTTCTCTGAAAACATGAGATTTTTCAAGGCACAAAATTTGGGTTACGTTGGTACAGTTGTTTTTTAGCATGAGTACACATCGCTTTCACTAAACTTTTAATCTGCAATGAAGACGAGGAAAACAAAAGAAACAGGGTGGTAGACATAACTTTTTCCAAATTTCAGAGAGTTTTCTAATTGTTTTGGAAAAACTGAAGCCCAGGTATCATATAGTAAATGTTATTGCTCAGTACAGGTGACAACAATAGTGATCATTTAACCAGGGTTGAAGAAACTGGGCACAAATTATGGGATTGTGCAGTCCCACCCAAGCCCTGAGCGCCTCTTGCCTTTTTTCTATAGATTTCCACTTGTACATTATATCAGCGTATATGTTAATCATGCCTACAGCTAATCAGCGTCATCTCTGGTGCTAGCCTTAAACATGTTTATGGGTTTGTGGCATATATGGAAGGATGCTGAACAATTTAAAATGGAGAAGGAAGAGACGGGAGGAGAGGTGTGCATAGTCCCATGGCGTTCTGACCCCCTTCTGAAAATTCATGTTTCTCCCCCAGCCTGTATGTTTTGACAAGCAATAGTTTGAATCATGTTTGTCTTTTTTCAAGCTTCCAACAGAACTGAAGGAGAGAGAGCAAAAACAGTCAAGGCCACCCAAGCTGTTTTGCTGCCCTGGGTAAAATTTAACTTATAAAAGAGGGTTAATATCCATCTCAAGGGGTTCTCCTGACTGCATCACCTTTTGCGGCATCATACTGACAAAGATCTTCACATCATTCACTTGTGCAGTGAAGAGAAACAAGGAAGGATGGAAAAAATTGTCCCATGCTTACATTTTGTAGCCCCAAAGCTAAAGGCAGGGGGCAGCCAGCATTCCTGACTAGTATGGAACAACTGGAATCTTTCCTCTATAGGCAGCTACCCATACACCTCATTAGTTTAGACTGGTCTTTCTCAGTTTTCCATGAGTCTTCTCTAGCCCTCCAAGCGGTCGTAGGCTGCTTTCACACAGATATTTTGCTTCCTAAATGGCAGCATGTTTTTTTGAGGGCCCACACAGCTTCATCCTGCAATCATCAGGTTTCCCCTGCTTCACTGCATTCTTGGCCAAACCTGCGTTGGCACAATCTTTTCTGAAACAAGTTTTCCCACCTTGTAGGTCGGAAGGTGCGAATTTTCAAACCTCCCTGTCCACACCAGAGCCCTATTCCTTCACTATCCCCTCACACCCACCATTTCCCCAACACCACCAGAGGGCTTCCTTCCTAGCTTAAAAAAAAAGTCAGTATTTGCTATGGTATCAATACCATAGTGATATGCCTGCTGCCATTGTTTTTACCCTGGCAAAAGCCCCCTGAAAGCTTGGGGTGGGGGAATGGTGGAAATGTAGTTGCCCTTTTGCTGCCAAGAATGCCTCTACAATCACAACAGCAATACATGCACACTGAGGTATCATTGCTTTGTGGATATAGCTACAGTGAAACAAAAAAGTTGGAATTAAGATAAAGAAACATTTACAGTCAACAAAACAGGCTTCCAACTCATCTAGTACAAGATTTCAAATTCGGTTTGTCTTGTGTATCAACCAAGACCACATACGGGGTCGGGCTCGCACGTGGTCATGTGGACACACGGAGCTTTGACCTGAAGGAACAATAGGCCCTAGGATCCTGAAATGGACCAATAGGGCTGCCCTGATCCTATGAGAAATGATACACTGTAAATAACCAATCACAGGATGTGATTAAGCAGGGCTTCAGTCATGCTGTTTTGTCTTAGTTTTGTGTTCTGAAATGAACTATGAGCTGATTCACTACAATGCGTCTAAGAACCCAGGACTTTACAGTTTGCAATCTAGACAAAAAATTGAAGACCCCAAAAGAGGAGATTCCCGAGGAAATACATGGTATACACAATCTAGATCAGGTTTTAAACATGTGGCCCGCGGGATGGAACCACCACTACAGGGCTGGTATCCAGCCTGCGAGCAACTGGTTCTCTTCTGCTTCGTCTTCCTAGGCTGCTGCTGCTGCTGCATCACAAAGCCTGTCTTCCCTCCTGTAGTGTATCCACGGGGAAACATGGACTCGGGGCAGCCATGTGCTCGGACCGGTTCTGGCCGGTCCGCCACGCAGCCAGGCAAAGGCCTGAGCTTCGTCCCAATAGACAATAGAATGTAGGCTCCTCGCATCCCTCTAATCGGGGAGCCCGGGGTAACTCAATTAACGGTAAATAACGAATCACGGGTGTTGTGTGTGTTTGGGGGGGGTGTTCACTCGGGAATAAAAGCCGGCCTGCAAGCCAGCTTAGTTGTCTTGTTCCTGATCTAATAAAGTATGTGAGAGCTGAAATCACTTGTCAGTCTCAGTACTTTTCACCTCCAGTGGCTGAGATCTCCTTCTCTTCCTTTGGGGGGGGGAGGAAGGGGGAAGGAAAGAGAGCATGTGCACAAGAAAGAGATGGGAGTCCTGTGGTACCTTTAAGACCAACATAGTTTTATTCCAGGTATAAGCTTTCATGTTGTCAACTTTGCCCACTTTCTTGGGCTTGGTTGCAATGGGGATGCAGGGGAGTGGGAAGGATGTCTACTTTTGCTTTTGGCCACTCTGCTGTTGCTTCGTTATCTTATTCACCCAGACAAGTAAACTTGAGTCCCAGTACGGCCTAGCATTATCTTTCCCCTGTGATTGGCCCCAGGCCATTAGGGTCTTGCTTGATTTAGGTTTAATTGCTTGCTTTGTGCACTTTCCCCTAGTTCTAACACAGAAACATTAAGAGTCTGGATCCTATCAATGTCTCAATAAATTTCTATTATTTTGAATGACTGTTATTGGGAACTGATTTCTCCAGGAGTCTAACACATGTTCATGCATACTTCTTCAGGCAGAGGGAGGAAGAGGGGGAGATTCTTCTGACAAGCACAATTTACATTAAGATTGCCTGGCTCTGCTGCTTATTTTGAATCCTCATCACATGCACACAAGTTTAAAAAGGAAAAGGGGCACCTGGGATAAGGGGGCACCTGGGATTAGGGGAATTAAAGTGAAATTATTTTGGCTTATTCTAAAAATGTTTTTTATTATTAGATTTCTCTGACCCTAACTGGGATTTTATTTTCATTCAAAAAGACCCTAATTAGGAATTACAACACTGGAAGTTGATGGCTAAGTATTTAAAAATACATTTATAGTTCCATATAATCCAGTTCAACACGTGGTCTCCCTCTCTCCCCTCCTACCTCACTGGCTGCCTTTTTCAAATTAACACCTAGTCCCTGCTTTTTAACTCTTTCATTATCATCACTAGCACTGAGTGGATTTTGTCCAGTCTGAAATCCACACATTATTTCACTTGGAAAGATTCCCCTTTCCAGCTCTAACAGATATGGAGGAAAGAAAGGAACCTAACAATACAGCTTGCAATCTTTATCAACAATCAACATTAAAAAATAAATACAGCAACAATCATAATTAGTTCAACATACAGATATAACAAAAAATTATACACCTTTACAACTTCAAGTACTATACTAAATTTGATATTATCTGATATATATAATTGCCCTAACACATTGGCACTTTCCAGCTCTCCCATTGGCTGTGCTGTGCGTGCCATCAGCCGTTGGCCCATCAACCACCAATCAAGAATATTTGCGTGCCATTGGCTGGGTGCTGGGTCTGCTCCTCTACCCCGCCCACTCCCACTTCAGCCACTGTTTCCTGTCAGAATAACTGGCAAACGGCTGTTTCTCCTGATGAAGACACTTCTGCTTGGCTGTGGAGTCTTGTGAGCAAAAATTCTACTTTGTGAGCTACTGGCATTAAAGTCAGCTTAGAGGGAACACTGTGTGGGACTTCAGACAGGTACAATGCCATGCACTCCATCCTCCAAACCAGCCATTTCCTCCTGGAAAGCCATTGTTGCCAATCTACAGGTGAGGGCTGGAGATCACTCACAATTACAACTGCTCTCCATATGGCAGAGATCAGTTCCCCTGGAGAAAATGGTGAACTCTGTGTCATTATACTCTGCCAAGGTGGCCCCCCCATGACAGCCAGTGTGACAGCCAGTGTGGCGTAGCAGTTAGTGCTTCAGAACAGGGTCTACCAGGTCCAGGTTCTTTCTGTGGAAGCTGATTGGGTGATTTCAGAGCACTCACAGACTTTCAGCCTAACCTACCTCACAAGGTTGTTGTGCAGATCAAAAGGGGGAGAGGAGAATGATGTGAGTTGCTTTGGTACCCTCTGTGGAGAAAGATTGTACTTTCCCTAAGAAGAGGCTCCAGGTGTGGGGGGGAGATGGAAAGCTGAAGTCAGAGTGGCAGATAAAGGTATGCTGATGGTTGGCTGAGAAGGAGATAGGGTGTCACCTCCAGGTTGGGAAATTCCTGGAGATTTGAGGGGTGGAGTCTGGAGATGGTGGGGTTTGAGGGGTGTCTTCAGACAGGTACAATGTCATAGACTCCACCCTCCAAACCAGCCACTCCCTCCTGGGGAACCACTGTTACCAATCTCCAGGTGAGGGCTGGAGATCACTCAAAATTACTACTGCTCTTCAGGTAGCAAAGATCAGTTCCTCTGGAGAAAATGGTGTACTCTGTCATTATACCCTGCTGAGATTGCCGCAGCAAATTGTCACTGAGCGCCCAAAGCCAGGGCACTCTCCCAGAGCCTCTTTCTAGAGACTGGAGATCACTCAGAATTACAACTGCTCTTCAGATGGCAGAGATCAGTTCCCCTGGAGAAAATGGGAACCTTTGTATCATTATACCTTGCTCAGGTCACCACAGCAAATTGACGCAGAGTGCCCAAGGCCAAGGCACCCACCCAGAGCGTCTTTCTAGAGCTTGTTGTATTTATTTCCACAACAGGTCTTATTCCTAGTACAATCAATAAAATACAAAGTCTAAATATTTCTTAGGTAAAGAACAGAGACTATTAGGATGTAGTGTTACATAATCAAAGAAAGGAAACCATTTTTCCAGGAAGTTTTTTTAAAAAGATTCAGTTCTGTAATAGTTATTTGCATTGCCAATTTATTCATAACCACTGTATCCCATATCTGTAAAAACCATTGCTGTAGAGTAGGAGTTTTTTTAGATTTCCAGTTTTGTGCAATAAGAGTTTTTGCTGCTATCAAAAAAGAGCTGCTAACTCTGATTTATATTTCGATAAATTGAGGGTAGACCAATAATTGAGAAGAACTGATTTTGGGGTACAAGGAAATGTTTGGCATAATTTTTTTTCCATAGCCTTTAAAATAGTTGTCCAAAATGCAGAGATATAGGGGCAATCCCACCAGCAGTATTTAAAGGTAACCTGCAAACCACATCCTTTCCAGCACCGTGGATCAAAGGTAATTTTAGAATGGAATGATTTTTGCAGGGTTAGGTACCATCGAGCAAAAAGTTTATAATTGTGTAGCTTAATATTTAGAGAGTTAGTAGTAAATAGGCTTGAGGACCAAATGGTCTGCCACTGTTCTTTGTTCAAGATTAGTCACAGTCCTTGTGCCAAATTTGCTGTAAGTTAGTGGTTTGAGTTCAAAGTTTTTGATTTAGAAGCTGACACAATATTGATACTAACCCTCTAGAAGATTGTGTATCATTATGAATAAGAGTTTCAAATGGTGTAAGTGGTCTGTCCATTTGGGTAATAATGTTCAGATTATGAAGCATAAAATGGATTTGAAAGTATAGCATCCATGGAATTTCAAAGTTAAACTTAAGTTCTAATTGTTGTTTAGTGTACATTTGTCCCTTGTTACAACGATCACCTGTTCTGAACAGCCCCTTTTCCCTCCATTTCAAAAAGCCTGTAGTTTGTCTACCTGGGGGAAACCAGGACTGTGCTGAAGAAGGCTGCTAAGGTGAGATATTAGGTGCCGAAACCAACTTCTACTTGTCCCATAAATCTAAAGTAAGTTTTAAGTAAGGATTGATAGGTTTATTTATTTTCCTATCTTTAGGATGATTCAAATGGCTTCATAGAGGAAGCTTCAAGTAAAATAAGATTTCTCAATTTGAGCCCAAGCTTTAGGAATGACTAAATAGTATTTTTCCAAATCGGCAAGGCCCAATCCTCCCCGTTTGGTAGGTCTAGTTAACAAAGCAAATTTTATCCTTGATCTTTTATGTGACCATATACATTTTGATAAAAAGGCTTGCCAGTTCCGTAGTTCTCCAGTCAGTAACTTAATAGGTAAGTTTTGAAAAAGAAAAAGAAACTTAGGAAATATGAATGTTTTTATTATGTCAGTTTTTTCTAGCAAAGTTATATTTAGCTTGCTCCAGCCTTCCAATGAATTTCTGATATCACTAACCATCGGTTTATAATGATAATTATACAGATCTGATAAATTTAAGGGAATATTAATGCCTAAATATATCCAGGATTTTGTCACTCATCAAAATGGGAAGTCTTCAATCAATGAATCCTTAATTTCTTGTGATAAATAAATAGGATAGATTTCTAATTTTAAATAATTGATTGTAAATCCTGATATAGTACTGAAAGTATTAATCTGTTCCATCAAATGTTAGGGACATTTTGGGGTTGGCAAGATAAAAAAACTACATCATCTGCAAATAAGCTAAGTTTATAAACCTCTTCCTCATTCTTGATTCCCTCAATCATGGGGTAATGTCTAATAGCATGGGCCAAGGGTTCTAAAGAAATTATGGATAGTATAGGAGAGAGGGGACAACCCTGTTTGGTTCCCCTAGTAAGATTTAAATTCTCTGATGTATAATTATTTAGACTAATTTGTGCTATGGGATTTTGATAGATTGCTTGGATACACTGCAAAAAGTTAGGGCCATCTAACTTTATACTATCTGAAGGTATAAAACTTCTACTTTGTCAAATGCTTTTTCAGCATCCAGAGCTAACACGATTGAAGTTATATGGTTTTAATTACCATATGCTGCAATCACACATGCCTTTAGATCTGGCATAGGTGTGAATGCCTGACGGATCTAAAAGGAAGCATCCAGCATTCGCTGGCAACCCATGCTGCTCCACCAGAGAAGCAGAGTTAAATTATACTGGAAAAAGTCTGGCTCTAGCAGGTTCCGATGGGCAAAGGATGGACTTTCCCATGTCTGATCATGCAAGCATGCTCTCATGCTGTCAAGATCGGTGCTGTTCACATACTCCATAGGAGGCCCTCAGTGCAGAGGTGTGATTCCTCATTTATGCACAAGGGAAACAAACGGCCAAGAAAACCCCGACTCACTCACAGTTACATCTGATCACACAGTGACAGGCTGAGCCCACAGCTACAAAGGGATGTGTGATCTCACAACTGTGTGTCAAATTCCTCTGGAGGAAACAGTCTCGCTTCCTCTCTGCTTCAACTGGTGCATGTGACCGCAACCATAGTCAATTATATTTAAAGACTTTCTAGTATTGTCAGTTATCGATCTATTTGGAATAAATCCAGCCTGATCTTGATGAATATATGTCGCTATTATTTTATTCAAGCATGCGGCTAGTATTGAAGAAAACATTCAAGTCACATCCCACAATCACCTCACCTTTCTGGAAATCCGATAGGTGTTGAAGTGTGGTGTTAATAAATTATTATTGATCTGAGTTAGGGGCATATATTGAAGCTATAGTTAGAGGAGATCCATCTAATTTATCCCTAACAAACAGGAACCTACCTCTGGGATCTGCTTTTACCTGGTGGCTTTGAAATGGAACAGTTCTGGATATCAAGATTGCTACTCTTTAAGGACCCTGGTGCTTGAAAGCATTGGGTAAACCATTGTGTTTTCAGCATTATCTTTACCATTTTTTCATATGGGTTTCCTGAAGGTAGAAAAAAATTGGGATGTTCTTTGTTCATTATGTTGGAGATTCTCCCAAGTTTTATGGGGATGTTCAGGCTCCTACAATTCCAAGTTGTAATTTTGTAAAGGTGACCCATCATACTGTGTCTTACATATTGTACAAAACAAAGGACACTTAATAATGCTACTAAACCACTGATTTAAATAATTTTCACTGACTACATTACAAGCAATTCAGATGGAATTTGGATCCTTCAATGGGGGTTGTTTTTCCTCTAGAGCCTCTTCTTCCTCAGGAGAAAGCTGGAGATTAAGTGCTTCAAGAAGTGTTCTACTCGTTACAGTCTGAGGCCTGAATTAGAGATCCGTTCTCCTAGACTTGAATGGCTGAAGTTGCACTCCACCGGAATCTGACGTTGTCCTTGAAGAGCTTAGCAGTAAAGACTTTAAGTTGTTTACGTTTTTCTAGAGTCTCAGGAGACACATCCAACAAAATCTGGATGTTTTTTCTGTGAAAACTTAATGTTCCTCTACGTCTTGTTTCTCTGAGCACTTTTTTTGGGGGTTCTTGGGTATACAAATTTAACTAAAATGTCCCTTGGATGATTTCTCCGTGCTCTGCTAAGCGGTCCCAACCTATCTGCTCTGGCTGTGGCTGATGCCACACCGTCCTCTAAGTTTAGTGCAGTACCTACCCACATGGAGATAAAAGTTGCACCTTCCACATCCTCCTCCAGCCCACGGATCTTCAGGTTTAAGGCTCTCCACTGATTTTCCAGGGCTTGTATTCTAGTGAGCATTTTCTCTTCTGAGTTCTGAAGGTCTCTGACTTCTCCCTGAAGTGTAACACTTACTTCAGAGGTGTTTTCTGCCAACTTCAAAGTTTCTTTGAGATCTAATGTAAGTTGAGCCAGTGTAGTGTTAACTGGTTGTAATAAATCTGCCATTGAGTCTTTTAAAAAACAGTGCAGGTTTAGCTCCATTAAATCACTCCCAGTCAAAGGTGCTTCATTTGGAAGACTGCCTTCAGGAGAGTCCTTCATGCCAGGTGCCATTTTAGGTGTGGCAGGAGTTCCGGTAACCAATGCTCCCTCTAAGCTGTGGAGTCTTGTGAGCAAAAATTCTACTTTGTGAGCGACTGGCATTAAAGTTGTGAGCGAGCAATTTGGCTCCTGCATACATTAGTTTGCTCTGGAGCCCTCCTTCCTGAGCGAAGACAAAAATGTGTGAGCCAGAGGCTAAAAACCGTGAGCTAGCTCACACTAACTTAGCTTAGAGGGAACACTGCCAGTAACCGAGGACTGTGTTGTTTCTATTATTTTGTATTTTTTGTATTTTTTTAGATTTCAGATTTTTCTGCTAACTTCTGTTTTCATTCAGGTTTGTAGAGAAACGCCCCCCCTTCAATCAATCCTTAACTCCATTTTGCAGATCTATTGATTCATACTCTATGGCCCAGTTTGAAAGTAAATATATTATATAAGTGTACAGCGTACTGTATACATTTCAATAAATAACTTCAATCCAACCTGTCCTATTTATGTCAGTCCTCTGGAGAAAGTAGAACAGAGTCTGTAAATTTAGACACAGGCTGACCCTACGGCAGTCTCAGGTCTGATGTATATAATAAACATTGTACTTTCGGGTTTGTTATACATGGTAATTATTTGCCTTTTAATCAGTCTCTCTCTCCAGTCTTAGGTGAAAGCCAACTGTTTGTTAGTCCACAAATTGAAATTACTCAGCTACATGTCAGCTGGTGGGACAGGAAACTGTAAATATGCAAATAGGTGTGAGAAAAATGGAATTGGTTGCTGATAGAACCATAGAACCATAGAGTTGGAAGGGGCCATACAGACCATCTAGTCCAGGGGTGTCCAAAGTTTTTTTTGGTGAGGGCCAAATACAGAAAAATAAGCAAAGGCCCGGGCCACGCACAAGAGGTGACATATTGACACATGATTACTGTGTGTATTTCTAACTCACCTATAATGCGGGGGGAGGGAAACTCGGCGGGGGGGATCGTCGGGCCCGGCGGCTGGGAGGCACTCAGGCCTCACCGCTGGTGACTGCAGGGGGAAGGGAAAATTGGCAGTGGGGGGGATTGTCGGGCCAGAGGGGGGAGAGAAGGCTTACCTGCGGAGCTGCTCCTGCAGACTGGGAGCCTTTCGGAATACTCTCCCCCCCCGCGAGTATCGCGGGTCCTGCTTCTTGTTCAATTATATTTTCAGAATTTGCTGTGGGCCAATAAAAACTGATCCGCGGGCCGCAGTTGGCCCGCGGGCCGTAGTTTGAACACCCCTGATCTAGTCCAACCCCCTTCCCGATGCAGGACCAGCCTAAAGCATCTCTGACAAATATTCGTCCAGCCTCTTCTTGAAAGGTGTCAGTGAAGGGGAGCTCACCACCCCTCTAGGCAGTTGATTCCACCTTTGAACCACTCTGACTGTGAAAAAGTTTTTCCTAATATCCAGCCGATACCTTTCTGCATGTAATTTAAACCCATTGCTTCGGGTCCTACCCTCTGCTGCCAACTGGAACAGCTCCTTGCCCTCCTCCAAATGACAGCCTTTCAAGTATTTAAAGAGAGCAATCCTGTCCCCCCTCAATCTCCTCTTCTCCAAACTAAACATTCCGAAGGCCCTTAGCCTTTCCTTTTAGGGCTCAGTCTCCAGACCCCTGATCATCCTCGTCACTCTCTTCTACACCCTCTCAATTTTGCCCACATCCTTTTTGAAGTGAGGCCTCCAGAATTGCACGCAGTACTCCAGGTGTGGCCTGACCAAGGCAGTGTACAGAGGGGCTATGACCTCCTGCAACTTTGATGCTATGGGCCTTTTAATACAACCCAAGACTGAATTTGCATTTTTTTATACGAAAGACACTCAAGCTAGACAATTTCGCTGTGAATGCTCTGACTATAGTTTCAAGGGGAAAGGAATAATGGAGGAAGGTCTTTCTCCTAGATGAAAGATCCCCAATTAAAACTAACTTATTATTAGTTGCTGTAGATTTTCCAGGTTGTGTGGCCATGGTCTTGGCATTGTTTCCTGACGTTTTGCCAGTAGCTGTCACTGGCATCCTCAGAGGTATAACACAGAAAGATGGAGTGCTCTCTGTGTCAAAGTGAGCAGGAAAATGGTAGGCGGGTAATTTATATCTACCCTGGAAGGTGGGGTAGGGCTGAGTCATTATTTTGTAGTAGTTCTCCAGGCTATGAACATGCTAATGGAGGAGCTTTTCTGAGGAGGTTCTTTTGTCTATGGATTGTTTCCTGAGGAGGTTTCCTGTTTCTTGAGGAGGTTCTTTTGTGTGTGGTGAAACATCAGCTACTGGTGAAATGTCAGGTCCTACAATGCCAAGACCACGGCCACACAACTCGGAAAATTAACAGCAACTAATGAACTCCGGCCATGAAAGCCTTCGACAACATATTAACTTATTATTATTAAATATCATATTATTAAAAATAATACTGTGCACAGTCCTGGTCACCATATCTCAAAAAGGACATTGCAGAGCTGGGAGAAGGACAGAAGAAGGCAACCAAGATGATTAGGGGGTTGGAGCACCTTCCCTATGACGAAAGGCTGAAGAGTCTGGGACTTTCCAGTTTAGAAAGGAGGCAACTAAGGTGGGGCATGAAGTGGAAAGAATTCTCCCTCTCCCAAAATACTAGAACTCAAGGGCATCCAATGAAGTTGATGGGCAGTAGGTTCAGCCCCCCCCCACATTCCCATACTGGTAAAGGGGTCCAGAATGGGAAGGTGGGGAGAAACACAAGACAATGTAAAAGCATGGGATATTGTGTACAGATAGACAGGGTACTTTTGCAAGGACAGACAGAATCCTGCTAGATTCCATCTAGTCAGCAGTTATATGTAGGCAGCTGATCCTTGCTGTTAGCCCTTCCCTTCTTGTCTAGAAGTTATTTTCTAGATCAAGTTCCCTGAAGTAGAAATTTTCAGTCATACTAAATGGATTACGTTGCATATACAAAGTCCCTACCTTATTTTCTAGTTTATTGTGGCATACATTTTTTGTAAGTAACAACCTACTTGATCATCCAAGTCCCCCCCCCCAATATCTTTTTCATGCTGTTAAATTCATGCATTTGACGCAGAACTTCCTTCTCTGTTTGCAAACCTACAAGCACCAGTACTTTTTGGCATGGGCACTAAGCTCTCTGGAAAGCAGAGAAGCCCTGCCTTGACTGCCACGCTATTCCAATAATACCTTCTTGGGTCCAACATTCCTACCACCAGAGGATATCCAAGTATTGAGATATTTTGTGTACTTGGATTGCTTCCATGATCATTGAAACTGGAGCCCAATACAGCTCTTAACAGGAAGTGAGCTAAGAATGTAAATGAAAACTGTTCAATAGGGGGGGTTCCGTGGATGAACAGGCTCGAGTGAACAGCTCAACTTTATTTGTGATTTCAGTAAGAGCAAGGCAACTCTAGCAGGGCTGGAGCCCCGCTTATAAGCATGCAAAACACCACACCCAACACACACACCCACTCCCAGTGATGGGCTATTTACATAACATTGCTAATAGACTGGTTACTTTCAGAATCCTGACAGGCTATTGTTCTATGCTCCAAGCTCAGCCAGTCTCTGGGGTAATTCAATCAGGAATGATTCAGTCCCAATACATAACAAAAAAAAAATCCTCTGCAGAGTAGGAAAATATAAATGTCTGTTGCTCCCACAGCTCTTTCTCAGACTCCCAGTCACTGATTTTCAAGCTCTCAGCTTCACTGGTATTAAAAATAGGAAGCCAGGCCAAGAAATACCCAAGCTGCTTAGCAGTTAGTTGGGATATTGCAGTTAGTTGGGATATTGGTCCAAATAACAATACTAACAACCTTTCACAGTAGGACAATATTATCAATCCCAGCCCTTTCAGCCTGGAGGAAATCGACAGGTTACTCGCAGCTGTGTGCCCAACTTCATGCAACCTTGATCCGTGCCCTTTCTGGCCTATTAAATCTGGCCATGACGGGTTTCGAGGTGCCCTAAGGGAGATTATCAACAAGTCCGTCTTAGAGGGGTAGTTCCCTGGGGCACTCAAGGAAGCAATGGTCCACCCTCTCCTGAAAAAACCATCCTTAGATCCGGCCGAATTGGCCAACTACTGGCCGGTTTCCAATTTGCCCTATTTGGGCAAATTGATCGAGAGGGCGGTGGCGATACAGCTGCAGGGTTTTCTGGATGACACTTCCATGTTAGACCCCTTCCAGTCCGGCTTCCGTCCGGGTCATGGGATGGAGACAGTGCTGGTCGCTCTGACTGACAACCTCCGGAGACTTCTGGATCGAGGCGGAATGGCAATATTGCTGTTGTTAGCTCTGTCAGTCGCATTTGACACAGTCAACCACCAGCTATTAGTCCACCGTCTCGCCGACACGGGGATTCAGGGGCTCGTCTTGCAGTGGCTTGCCTCCTTTCTCCAGGGTCAGGGACAAAGGGTGGCACTAGGGGAACAGCAGTCCAGAAGGCACCCATTTGAATGTGGTATGCCTCAGGGGGCTGTGCTGTCCCCAATGTTTTTTTTTTATATAATTTGTTTTTAGGTTTTCAAAATTGTCTTACATAATACAACATACATACAAGGTAGAGTCTTTTACATGCTATATACATCTATACATTCAACCGATTTTCTATCCATTTATAAACCTTTTTCCACCTTTCCATGTGTACCTTCTCACATTTGTTTTGAAGCTTCAAACTTACTTTTGTACTATCTCTTACATTTGTACTATCTCTAACAATTTATCTATTAAGTCTTCTTTTGAGGGAATTAAATCTAATTTCCAGTTTTTGGCCAATAACAGTCGAGCGGCTGATAATATATACATCGAAATATAAGTTTCTTGTTGGTTATATACATCCGGCAGCATATTTAACATATATATTTCAGGTATTAGTGCCAAGTTCTTCCCCAAGATGTCCTGTATCATCCTACGCACCATTTTCCAATACCCTTGAATTTTCCCACACTTCCACCACATGTGGTAAAAGGTCCCCACGTTAGCCTTACACTTCCAACATTGATTGGAGTAGCCAGGATAACATTTAGCTAGTTTATCAGGGGACCAATACCACCTATAAAATATTTTGTATATATTTTCTTTGTACGCAACCGCTCTCATATATTTGATCGATTTCCAGCATTTTTCTCATTGTCTATATTCTATATTTTTTCCCATATCTTTCATCCATGAAATCATCACTGTTTTAATGGTTTCATCTTGTACAAAATCATCCAACAAGAACCTATATAACTTCTGGATTAATTTATCATTTGAAGACAACCAAATCTTGTCTAGTTCGTTATTTTGGTCTTCAAAGACCCTTAACATGTCTTTTTTAAATCTATCCTTTAACATAATCTGCTCCCACCAAGTTAACTGGTTTTCACGCATCAGTTTCTCTTCTGATTTTAGCTTATTGTTTTTACTTAACAAAGTTTTGTAACATTCCCTTTTACTCATCGTAATTAATGCTGGAGCGATGAATGCTTCCAATGGGGAAACCCATCTTGGTATTTTCTTATAAAATCTTACTTTTATACTTTTCCATACCTTATTCAATGCTCCTCTTAGCAGGTGTCTTTCAAAATTGGAATGTATTTTATCTTTATCATACCAGATGTACGCGTGCCATCCCATGTACAAATCATGTCCCTCCAACGCCAAAATCCTAACAACCCAATGTTATTTAACATCTATATGCGCCCTCTTGCCCAGATTGCCCGGAGGTATGGGCTGGGATGTCACCAGTACGCTGATGACATCCAGCTCTATCTGATGTTAGGCGGCCAATTGGATTCCGGACCAGAAGACCTGGACCAGGCATTGCAGGCTGTGGCTGGTTGTCTTAGACTGAGTCGGCTGAAGCTGAATCCAGCGAAGATGGAGGTCCTGTGCCTAGGTCGGGGTGGTTTGGGGGCAGGGATCCTACTCACGGCCTTCGGGGGGGCCTCGTTGGTCCCAGTGCTGGAGGTGTGGAGTCTGGGAGTGCTCCTGGATCCCTCCCTTACCATGAAGGCCCAGGTAGCACCCACTGCCAAGTCGGCCTTTTATCATCTCAGGCTGATTAGGCAGTTGGTTCCCTTCCTTGACCGTGCCGACCTGGCTACAGTGATCCACGCGATGGTCACCTCGAGACTAGACTACTGTAACACTCTTTACATGGGGCTGCCTTTGATGTGGATTCAGAAGCTACAGCTAGTGCAGAATGCTGCGGCCAGGCTGTTGATGGGTCTCCCTAGATGGGAGCACATCCAGCCTGTGCAAAGGATACTGCACTGGCTGCCAATAGCATACCGAATCCACTTCAAGGTGCTAGTTCTCACCTTTAAAGCCCTACCTACGGGGTCCAACATACCTACCTTTCCCCGTACATACCCCAGAGAGCACTATGGTCTGGGTCCCAAAACCGGCTGACACTTCCTGGCCTGAGGGAGGCCAGGCTAGTTGCTACTAGGGCCGGGGCCTTTTTGGTGGCAGCACCTACCTGGTGGAACGAGCTCCCAGAGGAGATCAGAGCCCTGCAGGACCTTCCTCAATTCCGCAGGGCCTGTAAGATGGAACTCTTCTGCCAAGCATTTAATTAGGGACCACCGCCGCTGTAGCGCCCAGCCCATAATTTTACCATCGAGCAGCTGCCATGAGAGCCGACGAGTAGAAGTACACCTAGCTCTTACCACCTAGCTCGTACTTGTTGGGAATCCTTGATAGCACTTTATCTAACTCAAATTTTAATTGCTACCAGAATTTTGTATTGTATTATTTTAACTGTTCTGCTTTTAATTATGTATATTTATTCTGTATGTATGCTATTTGGAAGCCGCCCTGAGCCTGCTTTGTGGGGAGGGCGGGGTATAAATTTGACGATAAATAAATAAATAAATATTACAGATGGAGAGTGTGGAGTAATGCTGTTATGTATTGGGGTTGAATCATCCCTGCCTGAATCACCCCAGAGACTGGCTGAGCTTGGAGCACAACAACAATAGTTGACCAGGATTCTAGAATAAACCAATCAAGTAGTAACGTTATGTAAATAGCCTGTCACTGGGAGTGGGGTGTGTTTGGGGTGTTGCAACTGCATGCTATTTAAACAGAGCTGAGGCTCTGGAGTCTTGTCTTGCTGATCACTAGACTTGAGCTTGCTCATCCATGATGGAACCCCACTATTTAACAAGCACATTTTACTTTGGAGATTTGGGCTTTACAAAACCTCCACCTTTAGCTTTGAAAAATTTTCTCTCTCTTAGCAAAGAATAGGCAGTGGAGAGTGAATTAAGCCACACCCAGCCAGGACTTAGTAAATGCTAATGGCTTCTCAGGACCCAGACAATGAGATGGTCAGCTCACACCTCTGGCTGGAGACAGTGACACCTAGCAGGGAAGAGAGATTTGGGGAGTTTAAAATACTACAAAGTCACTTCCTGGAGATTTCAGGAAAGGCTTCTTTGACCCACAGAAAGGGTGGGCAAACAGAGGGAATAAAACTCCTTGACAAGGAAAGGAAGGTCTCCCTTTGGGTGATTCCACCTAGGGAGAAGGAGCTCTTATACCTGGGCTCCTGCTAAAGGCTGCCATTGCCACGTGGAGAAGACTAGCTGCCCGGAACAAAGACATTAGGGTAATGGGAAGCCTTTTTAGAATACTGTAACTTCTGTTAAAGAACCTGTCTTAGAATAAGATCAGCTAGGGTGTGTACAGAGTGAGAGACAGAGGAGCGGCATGTTTACACCTTTCTTTTGGGATCCTTTGCTCAATCTGTTTCTATGCTGAGGCTATGTGTGTGGAAATTTTCTTTTTAATAAATGTTTTGTAATTTTTAATGGTGGTAGTTGTTCTCTGTACCTTATTTATTTATTTATTTATTTATTTATTTATTTATTTATTTATTTATTTGATTTCTATCCTGCCTTGCCGGGCAAGCTGGCTCAAGGTGGCATACAACAGTAAATTAATATAAAAACAATAGATACAATAAGTTAGTTAAAACAGCCTACAATACTAAAATACAATGTAAATACAAATGATGGCGATCTTTAGTAGACGGTGCATTACTGGTATAGCCCATGGTATATCTAGGGCCATAGATGTTCCGATGACTCAGTTCCTCAATGGCAGCTCCTAATCGAAAGCTTGGTGGAAGAGCTCTGTTTAACAGGCCCTGCAGAACTGTAAGAGGTCCCACAGGGCCCTGATGTCCTCCAGGAGCTCATTCCACCAGTAAGGGGCCACCACCGAGAAGGCCCTGGCTCTGGTGGTAGCCAGTCTGGCGTCTTTCAGGCCAGGGAGAGCCAGGCGATTTCGTAGCCCCAACCTCAGTGCTCTCTGGGGCACATATGGGGAAAGGTGGTCCCTTAAGTAGGTAGGTCCCTGACCATATAGGGCTTTAAAGGTCAAGACTAGCACCTTGAAACAGACCCGGTAAACAATTGGCAGCCAGTGCAATGCCTTCAGCAGAGGCTGGATGTGGTCCCTTACAGAGAGACCCACAAGAAGCCTGGCTGCTTCATTTTGCACTAGCTGCAGTTTCCAGATCTGAGACAAGGGCAGCCCCATGTAGAGAGCGTTGCAGTAGTCTAATCTCGAGGTGACCATAGTGTGGATCACTGTTGCCAGGTCATTGCATTCGAGGAAGGCAACCAACTGCCTTATCAGCCAAAGATGGTAAAAGGCTGCCTTGGCAGTGGCTGCTACCATATAGACCTCCATCTTTCAAACACACTATTTGAATGGGTGCAAGGAGTAGGGGGGCAGACAATTGGCAAGTTCCTAATCACCCAGTGGTATGAAAGTAACCAGATGCTGGGTAGCAGGAAAGCTATTCATAAATGCAGCCAGAACACAGAACAAGGAGGCTACTTAAAATGTGTCTTTCTCAGGTTAAAATCAGACTATAAAGTGCTTTAAAAAAAAAAGTCAGTGCTTTAATTAAAATTGGTCTAGTACCTAAAAGGCAGTAGCTTAGGTGGACTTCAAGGGATATATAAAAGAAATCCGGCATGCTTAAGGGATAAAATGCAATACAAATTCCATCTTTGTTGTGGTTTGAGCAAACAGTTATTTGCCTCATTTCCCATCAGGGCTGGCCTGACCACTAGGCAAACACATGCCGACTCCTCCTCCCCACCTCTCCGCTGGGCTCCTCAGCTGCCCTTGTTTTCCAGCTACCCAAAGGCCACCTGCAGCAGCATGCCCAGTGGGCTCAGTGGATGCATGGTGAAGGGAGGGAAGGGGCACAGCTTCAGTGGCTGGGTGTGCCCACCCACTAGCCAAGACGGTGCCATGGCAATGCTTTGCAGGTGGCAGTCCCGGCAGCTTCTCCTTAGCCCCTGGCTTTCTATGTGGGAGGGTTTCTGCCCCTAAGGGTTTCTGCTCCTTCCCTGCTTGACCAAGTTAGGAGGGGGATTTACTATGCAGTATATCGTATGATCTGCAGAGAAAAATGACAGGTCTAGCTCATAGCACAGGAGTAGGCAACCTTTTTGACCCAAGTGTCAAAAACACTACCTGAGAACACATAGGTTTGCCATGCAAAGATAAGGGGGGAGGCTGTGAGATTATGGCTGCCCTTGGCTAAACATGCTGATAATAACCTAGGCCACTGTTGCACTGCTAGTGCCTCAAGGGCTCACCTCACTGGTGAGGCTAGGAGGAAATAACAAGCAGAAGCTGTGCCAGTCTGCATCTCCCACACCGCCGGCTTCAGCGCCTGCTGGGTTCTCCTCAGTTGCTTGGGCCAAATGGTCTGGTGTGCAGCTGTTTGGCACACACACAGGTGGTTGCCTGCTCCCCTTTGTCCCTTATAAACGAACAGTTGCCATTCAATTACGCTATTACTCATTAAACTGATATCCCCCCTTTCTTCCGTAGTGTAGCTGAAGGTGGTATTCATGAGATTTCCAGAGTGTCTCCCACCGAAGCATTAAACAGATCCAGACCTGCTTAGCTTCACCAAGCTGAATCGCTTCTCTTCCAGCCCTAACCCTTTGGACCCCAGGATCAACAAGCCCTGGCTCACAAGTTAGTGCGCGTACAGCTTGTATAGCTCAATGTGTGACTTAAACACCACATTCGTCTAGGTATTGGTCCCAGGTTTCAATTGCAAAGTAAGCCTCTATGGGCACTTTCTTACAAACATGTGCAGGATGTACATGCATTCACTGTAACGTGTGAACAGGACTACTGCTGCTGCTGCAATAGAAATAGGCATGTTTTGATATAACTGTCACAAACATCTATCACAGCACATCACCAGTGATGAGTAATAGGCCACCTCACTTACAGAGCAATTTGGGTATTAGTTTTTAAAGATATTCTATCTATAATTCAAATAATGTATGAGACAATTATGTCCTGGAGGCAGGTTTTATGTTCAAAATGGCTAGAGAGTCATCAGTTCTCATGGAGGATACACATACTTGTGCTATTGTTGCTAAAGGTTAAATGGGCTTTTGAAATAATATAAAAACTAGCAAAAATTGTTTACCGAAAGCAAAAATGGGGTAAAACTAGTGTCTACCCTTAGCAGAATGGAAAGATCTCCAGTTTCCCAGAAACCTGGCAAAGATGCCCCCTCTGAACTGAGACACACCCTCCTGAGGCCTCACCCCTTTCTTCCATGAGCTATCTGGTTTTGTGCCTTTTCTAGCCTCTCCTCTTACCCCACCCACACACTCCATGTGCAAGAGTAGTGATATAATTAGTACTTTTTGCCTAGTGGTTTCCAAAAACACTTCACTAACTAGATGTATGCACATTTGTTTAGGATCCAATGCATCCTGGAGTGTTGATTCAGTCCTGCCTCCTTTTTTCCCTTGCAGAACATCAGTTCCCAGCACCAAGAAGGAGCTATTTTTTATTCTTTTAAATTATTTTTTTCTTTTCTATTGACTTTCATGGAAGAAAAAAGGATGCAATTGAAAAACAATACACCAGGCATTAGGGAGAATGTGTGTTGGTGGCGGGGGGGAGGGGAGGAGAGCAGAGATCTAAAATGACAGATGCAGGATACTTGGATACCTGCAGCCAGTGCAAAAAATCCTGGGTGAACTGCATGAGGAAGGAAACTGCAGGAAGTCAGAGGAGGAGCAGCATGGAGAAAAAGACTAAAGAAGAGTCTACATTAAAGATTCTAGATCTGAAAAACTGGAGAGTACTATGCTAATGAGGGCTGGATTGCCCAGTCAGCTTGCAGTAAATTCAGAGCAGCCCCAGGTGAGGGATGAGAGTCTTCAGATGTGCCCATACCTGATGCAAAGCAGGAGAGGGCAGGGGGAGAGGCCTCTGCTGCATGTGAAGAGAAGGGACACTTCTTGATCCCCATTGGCTTTAGGCAGCCGAGTACAAAGTGACAAAGTATCTTTCATACATTTAGTAAATTCTGCCCTTTGTTCTCACAACTGTTCCAGTCAGACTTTTCCAGAATTTAATAGCCATTGTAGTTTTAAGAAACCCATTTCTGTTTTTCCAATCTAGGGTTTGTTTTTTTACTCTGTCTATTGTGCTTTCATGAGTTTCCTAAATACTATTGCTCCCTTTAAGAAAATATAAAGGACATCCTCTTTTTGACAAAAGCAGCTTCCACACAGAATGAGAAACAATCCTTTTTTTGGACAGTGCCTGTCTGGCCACAAGCCGTGCTTCCAGTGGAATGTGACTACCGTCCAATTGACATGGAGGATCTGAGCAGGACAGCTGTTTCAGTCCCGTTACAAGCTGGGCATAATCTCAGGCTGACAGACATTCCTGCCACACATTCAAACTACACTTTATTCAACTTTTTACCAGCCTGCTCTCCTTCTTCAGAACCATGCCATCACTACCAAATTAAGAGGCCAATTAAGAAGCCAAAATTACAATTTGTCTTTAAAAAGAAAGACACATACCCAAAGTATTCTTTTCACAGAAAATAAATTGGTTAAGAAGAGCCAAGATCATTCAGTTTCACCTCCTCTATTCCATTCAAATATGACAGGATTTTAAGCACCATAACAAAAAGTGCTGCATAGGACAAAGTATTTCCAAAGTACGTGCAAGGCCAATATTGTTATCTCATTTCCTGAACCAGATGAACGTTGTATCACTCAAAACAGCTGTTCTTGGCCCGGTGCTGTTCCTAGTACATAAAATAAAAAGGCTTCTTACCTCAAAGGAACACTGAATTCTTTCTCGTTGACCTGAATTAGTTTGTGGTGTGCCTGTTGCAAGGAATTTTCAGCTCCATATTACTTGGAGTGAATGGCAACTGCTAAACTTTCTCCCCCTCGGCAGGCTGGCGTGATAGAGAGGGTGGGGGAAGCGTGTGCATGCCAGCGCAGGTCATTTGAAAGATATAGATAGCGAAGGCACACGCATATATCTAAAATTGTCAGCAAGCAGCTGTCAGTTCAGAACAGCTCTAAGAGGATCAAGTTCTCTCCTCCAGCCCCAGCATGTATTCGTGGAGCACTGGCAGCAATTGGGAGTCACCATCAATTTCTACAGCACCTTTCAGTGTGCAAAGTCTTTTACCACAGCTAAGCCTTTTATTCTGACAACCGTCCAGTGAGGTAGGTTAGGCAGCAAAGCAGTAACTTGCTCAAGACCATCTTTCATGACTGAGTAGGAATTTGCACCTTGGTTGTCCGCGGTGAAATTCCAACCCTCCACACACTGCACCATATTTGAATTAGAATGTATAGATCATTATTGCTGGAAACAAAAAGGCAGTATAGCAATGCAGTCAGCTGCATTTAAGCAGATGACCCCAAATGGCACAGAATAAAAGAATGGTTTAGATTCTTCCGAGAGAAAAACTAATGTTTTACAAATACAGGAAGAACGGTGGCATCTCAGGAAGCTTAGGCTGCCACCTCATTGCAGACAATACTGTATATGTAACACTTAAAATTGTTCTAATCAGAAAACAAGTAGTTGTTTCCTTTATGGCCTTCTAGTTGGAGGAGGAGGGAATTCGGCATTGCCACTTGTACGATTTACTCTGGCAACCTGTGGTCATTCTCATCCTAATGATCACCTATCCACTGCTGTATGAGAAAAGGTCAAGGTCATTTTTACTGGAGCTTTGCTACAGAAAACCAGCTCCAAACTACCATTCTCAGCTGTCAAAGAAAAATTATATTCCACAGAACACTTTAAGGTTCCCAGTGCCATACTTGCAGCACAAAAGACTTCTGCACAACACATGATCATAAACTGGCAAAATATATACTGTGCCAGAGCAGGTAGGAATGCAAAGAAGACAGTTAAAACCAACTAATTATCAAGCAGCGCCGGGTGTGTGGATGGTGAAGACACAACTGAAGCATAATTTATCAGCTGCCTGGCAGACCACAGTCACCCAAAGGCCAACCAGAAAGGGCAGTCTTGCAGGCCCTGCGGAATCTAGGGAAAAGGTGTCCACCTATCCAGGCTGCTGATTCCACAGGATGGGGGCCACTACTGAGAAGGCCCTTGCCCCTCCACGGACCAGGGACCTTCAACAAATTTCGAGATGAAGATTGAAGAAGACAGGGAGGATCATGCAGGGAGAGGTGATCCCGAAGGTATGAGGAGAAATAGCAGACTCAGAAATCAAAGTCCTCCTCTATATATTTGATTTCCAGTCAGGTAACATAAATCCTAGGACTCTATATCAGCTGCAGGCCAGAAACCAAGCTTCTTCCATCTGTTTCCTAAGTACCACATTACATCAGATGGGCAAATAACCTTCTTTGGAGTAACCCTCTTTGTAACCTTTGTGGCAACAGAGTTAGGGGTTAATTCTTAGTCTTGTACCACAATCATCATTTTATACACTGAAAACATTCTATACCTAATCTCTACGAGCATCACACTTAAACACCCAATCAAAAACATTTTATACATTCTTTAAGCAGCAGCTGAATCAGCATTTCAGATCAGCTTGCAGTTAATTAGAAGAAAGGCCAAAGTTCTCAACTGCTTTTCTTAAAGAACTGGGAATGTTTATGTATTCTCACCTCAGACTTCTGGAGAGGAGCACATCTGTCAGGTTCCCAGTAATCCAGTCTCAATCCACAACTCATTTGAAGTAAGTCCCCCTCGAGCTCACCCTCCCCCAGGCTGATTAGGAGAGAGATGATGGAAACTCTTAACCAGTTTAGGGGCGTGAACGTTGGAGGCATCCACCCATTCATTTTCCTCAGGACCAAAGTCTTTCCACTGAACCAAATACTGCAATCAGCCCAGTCTCATCTGGGAATCAAGAATCTCCTGAACCATGTGATGGGGTTCCCCATCTATCCAACAAGCTGGAGGAGCTGGAGTTTAAGGATCCCAAGGCAAGGGTCCAGGATCGTGCTTCAGAAGACTAAAGTGAAACACAGGGTGCAAAGAACGTAAAGACTTAGGGAGGTCCAGTTCAACAGCAACCTTATTGATCACATGCTTCACACGGAAGGGTCACACATATTTCCATCCCAACTTGTGCTGGGGTTGCAACCCCTTAATCGTTGTACTCCTTTTTGGCTTTATCTAGAATCTCTTTGAGAACGTTCCAGTTTTTCATTACATTCAACCACCAGAGCTGTGTGTCACTCTGAATGGTTTTAGATATGTCCACGGTGGGTAGGGGTCCCCCTTCATATCCATGCACAGCTTTAAATGGACTCATGACCATAGAACTATGAAAAGAGTTATTGTAACAGTACGCCGCAAATGGTAACAGGGGTACCCAGTCAGACTGTTGATAGTTAATATAGCATCTCAGCACCTGCTCAAGGATTTGGTTGGTGCGCTCGGTTTGGCCATCAGTCTTGGGGTAGTAGCTACTACTGAGGCCTCCCTGGCACCTCTTCCTCCCCGCCTTTTATCTCCCTGCATGGCTCCCAGCACCCCCATCAGTCCCGCTGTGTCCCCCTCCCCCCTTGGCCCTGCCTCCTTTTATCAGCAGGGATGCCGAATCAGCGTCAGGTGGGGTGGAAGTTGCGCCACCAGCGGCTCTGGCAGCCTCAGGGCCATGCCGCTGGCACTGACACACAGTCGCACTGGCCCAGGAGGGCCCTTCCATGGCCTGCTGCTGATCCCGGTGATCTCTTGGGGGGCCCGGCATTGCCACCGTGCCCAATCGGTGCCGTCTCTTCCTTGGAGCCAGTGCAGGCTGCCTCTGCTTCGGCCCGATCGCCACACCCTGCCTTGGCCACCTGGCCGGCCTTCACCTCTCCTTGGACTGGAGGCTTTCCTGGTGAGTGGGAGGGCTGGGAGTGCTCTGGTGGGTCCCCCGGGGGGGCGGCCCAAGTCCCGAGACCATGGGGCCGGGACAACTATAACCCATTCTCCTGATGTTGCAACCCTTCTGCAACCACCACTTCCAAGTTGGGAGGGGAAAAGCTTCCTTAAATGTTCCAACCCAGTCAGATTTAGCAGTCTTGTCCCTAGCCACCTCTTTGGGAGGGGTTCTGCATTCACCCTCCATTTTTGCTTTACTCCGGGTCATCACCGCCCCTCCCAGCTGAGCCAGAGAGAAGTGACTTCTTCCTGTTGTCTAGCATGCTGTGGCAGGCGGGAGAGGTTATCTGCTAAAAACTGGATTTCCCAGGTAAATATTTAATAGTAGACCGAAACTTGGAAAAGAACTCGGCCCATCGGACTTGCTTGGCATTAAGCCAACGTGGGGTTCGAAGTGCTTCTAGATTTTTATAGTCAGTCCACACTTCAAATGGAACTCGTGCCCCCTCCAGCCAGTGTCTCCAGGTCGAGAGTGCCAACTTAACTGTGGCCACTTCCTTGTCCCAAACCACCCAGTTACACTCGGCCCCGGAGAATTTCCTTGAGACATATGCCAGGGGGAGTAGCTTTCCCTCTCCCCCCTTTTGCAGTATGGTACTGCTCATGGCCACATCTGAGGCATCCACCTGGGCTATGAAATGCCTCATTCTCATTAGGGTGGTGGTGAATTGGCTCAGAGGTAAAAAGAGATTTTAACTCCTCAAAGGCCCGCTGGCACTCAGAGGACCACGAGAGCTTACTGCCCCCTTTACATGCTTCCACTCCTTTCCTCTTAGTCTTTAATAAATCCGTAAGGGGAAGGGACACCTGGGCAAAGTTCTCGATAAAGGAGCAATAAAAATTTGCAAATCCTAAGAAACTTTGAAGCTTCGTGTTTTTGGAGGTTCCCACCCTAACACATCTTGCACCATTTTGGGATCCATCCCCAACCCTTCCTGGGTAATCCAATACCCCAAAAAGTCAATTTCAGTTTGGTGGAACTCGCATTTGGACAGTTTGGCATAAAGGTGGTTATCAAACAAGGTGGCTAGCACGTCTCACACTAACTTCACGTGTGAATCCATGTCTTGCGTGTAAATTAACACATCATCTAGATAAACCACCACTCCTTTAAACAAATATTTATGCAGAACCTCATTGATTAGGTCCATGAACATGCTGGGGGCTCCAGCTAGCCCAAAAGGCATCACTAGGTATTTGAACTGTCCTAGTGGGGTGTTGAATGTGGTCTTACACTCATCTCCTTCACGGATGCACACCCAGAAGTAAGCATCTTGCAAGCCCAATTTAGTAAAAACCCTTCCCTTGGCTGCTTCCTCCAATAAATCTTTGATAAGTGGCAAGGGGTATGCATTCATCATAGAGACCGCATTCAGACCGTGGTAATCCGTACAAAGTCTTAAGTACAAAGTCTTTCTTTTTCTGAAATAACATGTTTAAGTTCTTATCAGTAAACCGTCTCAGTTCCTCCCACTCTTCGGGGTTCATGGCATACAATTTCCCTTTAAGTAACTTATGGCCTGGGAGGTGGCAGAATGAGTCTTTGTAGCCAGGTGGTCCTCAGCGTCATCATCCCAGGGACCTGGGGTCTGAAGCCACCTTTGCTCTGCAGGGTTGTTGGGGACAGGCACAGATTCCAAGCCGGCACCAGTTTCTGTCCTGCTGTCTCCATCTACATTCCCCATGTTGCACTAGGGGACTGGGTTGGAGTAATTGCAGTTTTAGCAATCTGTCAGGTTCCCAGTAATCCACTCTCAATCCACAACTCGTTTGAAGTAAATTTATTAGGGAAAGAGATTTGAATTTTGCAAGGATGAGCTCCTTGCTAAGACTGAGGTACAAAAGCGAAAGTAACTTAAGGTATAGTCAAACGATGCATTCTATAGATACGTCATCCACTCCCCCCCTTTTCATCTCACAATTACTTCTAGTCAACTAGCCCTGTGAAAGTTGTTATCTAAAGACTTCAAGGATGCCCTGCTGGGAGCAGGCCCTCCTAGAGGTGCACTTGTTATGGGAAAACAGTTACAAAGCACAGGCCTCTACTCTACCCCCTCATTCACACACATCTGCATTCACACCTTCCCCACCCGCAGGAATGTCAGTGAGGGCAAGGAGGAGACAGGAAGGAAGGGGAGACAGGGAGACATGAAACAGATGGGATCATCAATTGTAATACATTGATCAGTTCAACCGTATTAACAGCCCGAGTCTGACAACATCCCATATACAAGAAATGGCATGTAATATGAAAGGCTCTTCTTTAAATCACAACTCTGTGCATGATTACCGGCAAATTAAGCCCTATTAATTTCAATTAAACTTATGCATGGCTGTCTGTTAAAGATTACTACTTTGGTATCAATATTTCCTGAATCTAAATATTGGTATGATATCTGGATTTGGGAAGTATTGGTGAAAGCCAAATTTTTTGGCTTAAAATGGTTGGCAGTAATAGCCACTTAGCTGCTTGGTTTCACTGCTCCCTTCCTGCCATTTAAACCGAACAGCTGGCCGGCAGCAGACCCACTGATCAGCTGTTTGATTTAAATGGCCACAAGCCATTTCAGTTCTCCCTTTCCCTCCCCTCTGCTTGGAAATGGGGGGGAGTGAAACTGACCAGTTTTAAGAGCTGGTAGGCACAGAAGCACTCACCCAAAAGCTTTTATTCAGCTTTTATTCAGGCCAGCTATATCAGCAGCCAAATCATATTAGGGAATCTGATTCAGCTGAATAATTACCCAAAAAGTACCGATATGGGGGACATTACATGGTGCCAGAAGTTGGCCTTTGGGTCGCCAGTGCTGAACAGGAAGGTTCCAGATTGCATCCCTTGAAAAGTAATGGAGCATTTTAAGCCTCCAGCAGACTTCTTCTTTGAGGAAAAGTTAAGGGAGAACTGAAGGAGCTGGGAACAAAAGTTGCAAGTGTACCTAGCAGTCACAAAGGCTAAAAAAAGTCTGATAATTATAAAATTGCAGTCTTTGCTTGACTGCAAAGGAGACAAAGCCCTTAATCACAATAATTTGTAAGGTGTGTTTGCAGACCCTAACAACAAGACCCTGGTCATGTTCAGATGGGTCTTTACATCCGACTCAGGCATGAATGCCTGGAAGATTTAGAGGGAACAATCAGACAGCAGCGTTTGGGAAAGGTGCCGCTTCCATGAACAGCTCATTTTGCCCCACTAGGGAGCCGTACTTAAAAGATACCACTGAAAGTCCAGTGCTGTTGCTTGCCGATGGGCCAATGATGGACTTTCCTCTGTCTGATCGTTCCAGTGCACAATCAGCCCATTGGGATGGTCTGTTGCAGACCATCCCGAACAGCCGCCATTTTAAACGCATAAATGCGCAATAGCCACAGAGCTCCACTCAAGCATTCAGGACAATTTCATGTTAATCAATGGCCCATTAAATTAATGAACTTCATTAATTGAAATTGGACCTCGAGGGAGGACAACATAGGTCTTTCCCCAAGAAAAGTAGTCCCTCCAGTGACCCAGATCTCCAGGGCAAGGGGGATGGTCGGGACTCATTTCATCCAGCCCTGGCCATGTCAGCATATCCAGATTGC
This sequence comes from Gekko gecko, assembly GCA_029375565.1. NCBI lineage: Eukaryota > Metazoa > Chordata > Lepidosauria > Squamata > Gekkonidae > Gekko > Gekko gecko. The sequence continues at coordinate 88,850,134 of JAPDNY010000003.1, forward strand.
TTGCAAGATCACAGCAAGTCATGCAGCCAGACTGTGTAGATCAGTGCAATCTAGTTTGACAGTTGAGTAGTCATATGGTCAGAATTATGTGTCTAGGATTGCATCAGTTCTTCCAGAGTCACTGTGACTCAGCACCATTTCAGCACTGCTCATATCTGTGTTCTGATTGGACTACCTGTGTATATATTGTAACCAGTTCTTGATGAAATGTGGCCTGTATGGTCACTGTTTCTCTGCGTAGCACTTTGTCAGTGAAAGTCCTGAAGTTGCTACTGTGGATATAGTCTCTGTAAATAAACTGTACATACTCTGTAAGTATATCAGAGTCCTCTGCTATTTTCCAGCCATCTGTATCAGAACAGAAACTGAAAGAAGAAGTTGGGTATGCTTGGACTGCCTTGTTGGTTGCTCCATAGGGAGAAATGGGGAGGCGTAGGGATTTCGGCTATGTGTCCCTCAGGCTGTGCTTTAACCACGCGATTCCGTGCATGTGCGGAAAACCAAGCACACAGTGAAGTGCATATGTGCATGCGCAATGGAATTTTTTTAAATTCAGGGGGATGTCATCTAGACAATCCACAGCAGAATCAGTGCACTCATGTTAAAGGACAAGAGTGTATTTAGTATAACTGATAGCAAGCTCCAGGAGAAAGCTCTTAGAAAAGCCTGATCTCACCCTCCAGCAGGCAATCGATATCTGTAGAACAAAGGCACTTACAAGTGCCCAGACCAGAACTATGTCTGCAGAAGCAATACTGCACGCTGCAGAGCAAAAGCGAAACTGTTCCAGCTCCTTTCAAAAATCATGCAAGCCTTCAGTAGACCTCCCACCACGAGTGCCTGCCCCAGCTAAACTACAGAAGATTTGCAATAGATGTGGAAACACACAGAAGCCTAGTCAGTGTCCAGTCTTTGGAGTTACTTGTTACCAGTGTTCCCTTTAAAAAATATATCTTTTTATTGTTGTTTTCCAAGCACAAGAAACAATTACAGGTTTCATAAATTGAAAGGAAATCATTACATTAAACATTTTTCCTTTAATTTTTACAGGCAGTCCAAACCCATTGTTTTGGCGAATCACAATCATCTGAACATTGATATTTCTTTTACTATTGTGAACCATTGAACTTAAACTAGTATGCTGAAATATCTGTTCAGCTTACATATTTTTTAATATTTTTTAATTTTTAAAAACACCGCAAACATACATACATTGGGGAAATTTCTTTTCCCTTCGTATCTTTAACAAACTCGTGCCTAATTTATCATACATTTATGTAATTCACTTTGTATCATTAAAAATATCATCTGCAAATATATCAAGTTTATACTTTACAAGAAAGGGGACCCATGATACTCGCGGGGGGGGGGAGAGAAGACTTCCATGCAGAGGAGGAGGAGGAAGCAGCAGCCGCAGCAGGCAAGCCTCCCCCCATCCCCGGACACTGGCAGTGCGGCCTGAGCAGCTGCCAGCCACCGAGTCCACCAATTCCCCCCCGTCCCCAATCTCCTCCAACACCCCTCCACCAACACCCCTAGTTCCAGCTGCGAGGCCCGAGCAGCTGCCAGCCATCGGCCCTTGCCAAACTCTTCCTCCCCCCGCCGTGGGAGGACTAAGCAGCCTTGCCGATCTCCTCCACCCCCCTCCCCCAATTCTGGTGGCGAGGCCCGAGTGGATTCCAGCCTCCGGGTCCACCGATTACCCATCTGGTGATCTCCGCTGCCGCCACTGATCTCCTTCCCCCTCCCCCGCGGCAAGGCCTGAGCAACTTCCAACCGTTGGCCCGCCACAGATTTCTCAGAGCGTTCCCTGCTCATGCGCAGGGAATGCTCTTACTTTTGGGGGGATTTAAATATCCCCCCTGTATTTTTTTCAAAGTTTCCAGATTTTTCTGCACACCTGGGAACTGCCCCACATGCACAGGAAAATCTCCCTGCCCCCCAGGTGCCCTCGATGTGTGGATTTAGATATCCACACACAAGGGGCAACTTGGGAATTTAGATATGTCCTCAGCAAGTTTTAAATGTCTATATTGTTTACTTAATATAGTTTTCAAACCAGTTATAAAATCTTGACCATGTATTTTCAAATGTAGTTTCTGGTTGTCCATTCAGAATTAAAGTCAGTTTGTCCATTTCCACTTCCTTTCTCTTCACTTCCTTGTTTTTGGTCCTTTCCATATAAGGGGGAGAAAGAAGAGTCTGCCAAGAAGTTTTTCCCCATAACAAAACTGTTATACTGTTTCATTTTTGTGACATATGTTTGGCCTATAGCTGATAAAATGGAGAACTTTCTGTGGGTTTTGAAGTATTTTAATAATATTGTCTTAATAACAAGGTTGTTTTATAAATAATAAGTTGTATTCTGGATATAGAGGTTTGGGGGGAAATAGTTTCTTTTAATATTGTGGAGATTCTCTGGTCTTGCTGTATAAGTCTAGGTTAAAAATGGCAGGCATGAACAAGCCTCCTGCTAAACCACAAGCTTCTAGTTCACCAGGTATAACAAAATCAGTAGCCTTCAGCCTATCACAGGCCACAATGAAAGATTTGCAAATGCTAACTCAGTATACTGTTTAAACTTTTACAAAATCTGCAATTGCAGAAGCAGTAGATCCAATCAAAGATACAATGAAGGACATGTTACAGCAGTTATCAAACAAAATGGAGGATCTGCAGAAACAACTGTTAGAGAACAATCAGAAGATTGCAGATTTGAACAAAACAACTTCTAAACTGGAAGACAAGGTAGAAGAAGCAGATAATAAAATACAGGCAATGGACTCCAAACAAACCTTACTGGAACAAGATCTTATAAAACTTGAATTAGATAAAGTAGCATTTATATTAAGATTTCAAAATTTTCCAGAGGAGAAAGAAGACTTAAGGAGAACGATGGCACACATTCTGGCAAAATATATGAAGACAGATGAAACAGAGAAAGTTTTGGACTTCCGGTTAATGGCGACTTGAAATCAGACGTGTCTCCGGGACACTCCTGGGACACGATCTGAGCGCCAGCGGTTTGGAGGGGGGGCAAGCAATTGCTACTCCCCGGGAGCCTTGGGAAAAGGCTCCCAGCCAAGGGGATTCTGAGGGGGCGGCCTCTTCTCAAGCGCGATGCTGGAGAATCAAGGTGCTCCTTCGCCCCAGTGGTCCAGCCGCTGTGCATCCGAATGGACCTAGAGGCGCTGGCTGGGAGAAGCGGCAGAGATCGTGTGAACAGACGATTGCAAGCGATGTTGTAAGACGAGCAAAGAGCTGTGAGTTATTAAAAAGCATTGAATCGGAGGTTTAAAGAAAGCATCCCCCCTTGGCAGAAGCATGAAAAGCGAGCAGGGGAGGGGCCCCTCCCACACGCATAGATTTTAAAGCAGATCAGCAAGGGGGGAGCAGAAGAATAAGCATAGAAACCAATTTTAAGAGCCTTACCAGTCAAAGTTTAAGCACATCAGAGGCTTCCAGAGACTTTATAAACTTTCAGTTAATGTAAACAATCTAAAAAGATGGTGGGGAGGCGACCCGACAAAGGACAGAAACCAAAACCATCAGGCAGCATGAGCCCGAGACTGGAAGAAACCATAGAGTTTCCCAGGCTTCTAGCTGACTCTCTTCGCCCCCTGCTGGACCAGATGACTAACATCAGCCAGCAGTTGACAACTTTGAAACAGAATTTTGCAGCACAGCAATTGCAACTTGCAGAAACTACAAAAAAAACAGAGCAGGTAGTTGAAAAAGTGAAGGAACTTGATGCCAGCTCTACAAAAGCAGAGAAAAAGATGCAAGTGCTAGAAAAGAAGCATGTTTCGTCAGAAACTCAATTATTACAGCTACAAATGGAAAGAGCAAATATGGTACTCTGGTTCCAAGGGATGTCAGAAGCCCCCAATGAGAATCTAAAGCAACTACTGAGCGATGCACTGGCCCCAATGACGGATTTAAAAGTACAAGACATCTTAAGCGAAATAGATGTGGCCTACAGAGCCTACTCTATGTATATTAAAAAGAATAATCTGCCAGGGGAAATTGTTGTGAGATTCTCAAAGAGACATATAATGAATGGAAGTTTCCCTTTTGTTTCTCTTGGGCAGGAGAGAGAGGCTGAAGCAGAGCCAGAGGCCGGTCCAAGGAGAGATCCTATCCTGAGCCCACAACCTCCAGAGGTAGAGAGTACTGTGTATAGGGAAAGAGAATTGCGCTTAACCCCTGTTGATTTATGCCCTGTTGGTTCATGCTGTGTGCTTACTCCTACAGTTGTGCCTTATTTATTTAGTGTGTGTGCGCTCCATAACTGTATAAACAGCTAAATAAATTTTTATTTGGGCTAATAATCTGTTGTGCTCTGACCACGTAGTCTCCCCTGCTCTGCACAATACTAAAGGGAGGGGGTAGCCAAGGGAAGCAAGGAAAATTGGGTTGCCAACTTTCCAGGAATCCCCCAAAGATTGGGGATTCCATCTCCAAATAGGGGGATTCGGCCAGAGGGGTCTCACTGTCCCTTTAAAAAGGCAGTGACAATTCAGTGAGTGGTGGCAGTGAAATTAAGGAGTGAGATACACCCATGGGATGAGGGTGGGAGGCAAATAGCTGAGTTGTAAACTGGAGCCCGTTTCGCCACAGTAGGCAATCAAGCTTGGTTCAGACAAAGGAAGGAACCTTTGCAGGCCTTTGTGAGGAACTCATTGGGGCCAGTCCTGACTAGGGTTGCCAGCTCCAGGTAGGGAGATTCCTGGAGATTTCCTGGTAGAGCCTATGGAAACCAAGGTTTGGGAAGGGGAGAGGCCTCAGCTGAACAGGATGCCATAGAGCCTACTTTCCAAAGCAGTTATTTTCTCCAGGGGGGGGGAGATCTATTGTCTGGAGTTCAGTTGTGATACCTGGTGATCTTCAGGCTCCACCTGGAGGTTGGCTACCCTAGGCATAGCAGGGTCTGCTAGATCCAGGTTCTTGCTGTAGAAGCTGAGTAGGTGATTTTGGATTTTGTGGCTCAGCACAGATTGATATTTATTTATTAATTCACAACCCATCTTCCTTACCCAGACTTAAGGCAGCCTGCAAAATATTAAAAATCTAATTCAATCAGACATCATACAACATCCAATAAATAATGCAATAGGACTAGGATTACTGAATTAACAATGCAAACATAGAAGTGTGTACTGCATTATATACCATAAACAATACAGAATGTGGATTACAAAAGAAGAAGCCAGTGCAGTAAAAGCAAGATGCATATAATAAACAAAAAAAGCAAAAGCATATAATAAACACTGCAACAGGCTCCAAGACTATTCCCTCTTTAAAAAACCCTCCTGGACTGTTCCATTATTCTGAGGTTCTGACTCCACTATAAAAATGATCCCCTGAAGATTTCTGTTCACCCTCAGAAAGCTTTGATCAGATGAGTGGAATTGTCATGGCAGAGCATAGTGCAAGAGGCTGCCCTACAGGTATGTGGCCCTTTCCCATTTGCACAGAGATTTCAACACTGCCATCATGGCAGAATTCATGAGGGATAAATTGCCTGGATGAATGTATCTGCATAAGTCTACACGTTCGTTGACAATTTTCCTTTTTTTCTTTTGAATTCTAATATTTTTATTTTTTAAAATGACTCAATAGTTAGAACAAGGAAAACAAATAAAACTAGAACAACACCAAAAACACTGAACACAAAGAGACACTAATACTTCTAAAATAATTTGCCCTGTTCTTAAGGCTTAGTTTCAGTAAGTTTCTGTTATATGTTTACTTAATACCAATTTAATGCAAAATTTTCTCTTCATATGATTACTTGATGGCTTTTTAATACAAAGATTTCCTCCTTTGCTCCAAGTGAAATTCAAGTTTTTAAATGGAAACCTGTGTCAGATGAAGATGTTAGGAATGGAAAATGCTGCCAAAGATAAATGACCATGCTGCCTAAAATGGTTACAGCTGTTCCAATTTAAAAATCCAGGTGGCTGGGACATCAAATTATTTAATATCCACAGAGGAGTGAGATGCAAAGCAACTTTGCACTGGCTAACCCATACAAGCTCTGTCCTTGTGGGGGGCAGTACCTATTTTCTAGTATTTTTCATATCCTCAGATCAAAACAAAGGACTTTCGAAAGGTCAGTACAGGTTTATCATACATTTGGGCCTTTAAGAGAACCAAGCCTTCACTGTAAAAACATCTGATTGTTCAGTTCCAAACAGAACAGAGTTCTCTAATTCACTGGCAACTTCAAAGAAGGATACTGAGGAATGAATGAATGAATGTAACCAATCTGTCTCACATTTCTATAGGTGAGCTCCATGATAAACATATTAAAGCAATCGCTCTGATGTTTCTTGTACGACCACAAGGCCAATCTGTTTTACATTTCCATAGGTGTAATCCTGGTGGGCTCTGTGATCAACATATTTAGTCAATCACTACGATATTTTTTGTAGAAAACCACAAGACTACACGAGAGCCAGCTACTCAATCCCCGTTTCACCCAAGCTTATTCAAAATCAGGAATATTTACAGAACAAGGAAGCCCTTATGAATATTTTAAATTTTCTTTTAAGAATTGCTGATGCATCAACAATCTTACAGACATCTCCAAATTATTACAGCCCTGCACGCCACGGCTCCCACCCCACTTGCAAAAAGACCCTTTAAAGGTTCTTTCTGTGAGCAGAGCTTGCGGCCGGTGACAGCCCCTCTCCCTCCCTCCTGGAAGATTTGAAGGGCCCTCCAGCTGATTGGCAGGCCACATGCTCCCCACCAATCAGCTGAAGCCCTTTAAATTTCACAGGAGGGGAAGGAGAGGGGTGGCCCCGAGTGGTTGCTCTTGGGGGTGGGGCTTCCCCTCATCAGCCAGCTGGCCAGTGGCAAATTAGAGCCCCCCAAAGACCGGGCCTGGGGGCTGGCAACCCTATTGCACCCACCACCCCATGTCAGAATCCCAAAGGTGCACACAGGATCAAAAAGGTTGGGGACCCTTGTGCTAGACTGATCTCACAGATTAAGTCTTGTATTTATTTCTGAAATAAAAATTTGTAAAGGTTTGGATTATTCACTTCATTTGGATATTATATGAGTCAGAATCTTACAAGGGGAGAGGAAGGACATTTTATGAGAAACACCCTCACCCTCACATTATATCTCAGATACCATTGACACCCCACAGTCCAAAAATAAGATTTTGTCATGTTGTTAAATGTTAAAATAAGGTAGCATATGAGGCCCTCACATAGCAGACTGCTATAAACAATCAAGTTTCAGATTCACTCCCAGCCCCCAGCCCTCAAATTGGGGGTGCAGAGGTTATTGCACAATACACAAAATATTCTTAATTTTTAAAATTATTTTCTCTTAAAAGGGTGGGATATAGAAGGAAAAAAAGGGTGGGGAGAAATATAGATTCATCAGATTTGTAAAGTATTATGAATTGTTACATACAAGAAATAAAATCAGATGTATTACCAAATGTATTACATATTTCAAATATAAGAGCAAACAATAAAACTTGAATATTACAGAATTTGGGGTAGATTCTCTCTTTAAAGAATAAATAAAAACTTTCTTAAGGTTAACAATAATCTATTAACGAGAGCTATTTTTGGGCCGGGATGCCCTGGAACGGTGTTCTGGCTGGCTTCCAAGCCTGCCCCGCCCCTCCCCGCCACCCGGCTCCTGTCTCCTCCTCTGCTGCTGTGAGATCTGACAGATGTTCATCCTTCAGATCCCAATCCGTATCATATTTTCCTGATATTATCATATTCCTGATCATATTTTCCTATTCTCACCACAGATTTATCCCACAAACAATACAAAACAGAACTGGAGCAACACCACCCAGCCCCGACTCCCACTGCCCTCAAACTCATCACCTCACAGAATCTACTTGGCGCTCACGGAATGCGATTTGAATTCTCCTGCAGCCGTCATTGTTAAACAACTACCGCCCTCCAGCACTCACTGAGCATGCATGTGCACTGACTTGCACATAGTTTTTCCTGAAAGGAGGGCATGGAAAGGAAAAGTGAGGTTATGTCTTCCGGTCTACGAACGTTCCTGGGCACATTTGCGCAGTCACGTGGTGTCTTAAATCGGTCCGTTCTTGTGATTTAATCGCGAGTGGAAAGAGTGCTTTGTTCGTGTCTCGGGAGGGGGGATTTTTGAGCAGCCTCTTCTTGGGTAAGACTTGCAGTCCTGAATAATGTAGTTTTCTGGATCTCCTGTGGGTGACACTATTCTAATTTTGCATAGCTCTTAAAGTGGTGCACAGCGGTGTAATTTAGTGGTTAGAGTTCAGGACTGAGGAGACATGACTGAAGCTTCCTCCCAGACTGACCTCCCTCATGAGATAGTTGCCAGGAATACATGAAGAGGGAGACTCTGTGAAGTTAGGGATGCCAGCCTCCAGGTGGGACCTGGGGATCCCTCGGAATTACAGCTCTTCTCCAGACTACAGGGACCAGTTCCCCTAGCAAAAATGGATGCTTTGGAGGGTGGAATTTATGGCACTGTATCCCCACTGAGGTCCCTGTCCTCCCCAGGCTCAATCCCCAAATTTCCAGGATTTTCCCAACTTGGATCTGGCAACCCTAACCCTCCATGTCCTGCTTGTGGCCAGTGGGGACCTGGCAACCCTGCCTGTGTGTCATGCCTGTCCTTGACTCAGCCCCTGAACCAGCCCCTGACAGCCAAAACAGGGAGGCTCTGGCATCGTTGTGATTTATGGACTTGACTCTCTGGTATGTCTGACCCTACTTATGGACTGTGATTTAAAACCTGTTTGAACCGTGCTACCTGATTTACTCGGCTTTAACCTTGGACTGTTCCTGGACTTGTGCTCATTCGTGTCGCACCTTGGGGTCCTGCCCTGACAGATTGTTAGCACCCCACACACAACCCCACACATTTACCCGTCTGTAGCATGATGGATGGTGCAACAGAAGGAGCAGACTCGCTTGTAGGTGTTCTGGACCAAGTGCAGCAATTAACTCAAGCTGTGCTCACGCTCCAACAGCAGACTGCTGCCAATGCTGCTGCTATCACAGCTGCTGCTGTGCCTCCCCCATGCTGCCCCCTGAATCCTCCTGACCGGTTTGTGGCTCAGTGTGAACTGTATATGGAGCTACGTAGCCGGGACTTTCCTTCAGACAAAACCAAGGTCTGTTTTGTATTAAGCCTGCTTAAAGGGCAAGCTGCCAAATGGGCAACTCCCTTGCTAGTGGGAGCTTCCCCTTTATTATCAAACTACGCCAGCTTCAAAGCTTACTTCTCTGCAGCCTATGCCAACCCTGTAAAAACCGAGCCTGCCAACCGCAAGATTCGGGCTCTCAAACAAGGCACGGCATCAGTGGCTCAATACACCATGGACTTCCAGCTCATAGCCCAAGACTTAGCGTGGAATGAGGCAGCCCTTATGGACCAATACATGGAAGGGCTGTCTGATGAGATCCTGGACGAACTAGCTCGCAGTGACCGCCCATAGACCCTGCAACAACTCATCCATCTGTGCCTCCGCATTGATGGCCGGCTGCAGAGCCGTCACCAGAGCAAAATGCGCAGCATCACCCTGCCTGGCAAACCCCACGAGTTTCCCCGGGCCGCTTCTCCAGGTCCCTCCCTGTCGTCTCCTGCTGTCGAACCCATGCAGCTAGGAGTCGCCCAACCACATCTCACTCCTGAAGAAAAGGCACGAAGGCGTGCCCAGAACTTATGCCTCTATTGTGGAGGGGCGGGGCATTTCTCCTCCGGATGCCCTGTGAAACAGAGGCGCCCGCAAGCTCTCGCCCCACCAGCAAAAGGGCAGCCCCAGGCTTGAAGGGACCCTCCTGCTTGGGGCCTGTCCTAGGGTCCTCCAGCTCCTCCTATCCACCACAGACACCCTTCCTGTTGCCAGTGCGACTACAGCTCCCGGATGGCAGATGGCTGTTCATCCACGTTATGCTGGATTCGGGGGCCGCCTGTTGTTTCATGGACAACCTCTTTGCCAAAGAAAATGGCATCCCCCTCCGGGACAAAAAACATCCAACATTAGTGGAAGCCATTGATGGATGCATGCTGCGTTCCGGACCTGTGGTGCACGAGACCCAACCCCTCGTCTTGTGGGTCCACCAACACCAAGAACGACTGATTTTCGACCTGGTGCAGATGCCTCGGTTTCCCGTTGTCCTTGGACTATCCTGGCTCCGAACCCACAACCCCCAAATCAATTGGGCTCGCCAGGACCTTCAGTTCTCACCAGGCACCCAGTCGCCAGCTCCCCCGAACAGCGCCCCCGACCCTTCGCCTTCGGCTCTCCCACCTGATACTGTTTCATCTGCATTGCTGCTTGGAGCAGCTATGACTTTACCCCCACCATACCACTCGTTTGCGGACGTGTTCGATGAAAAAGAGGCAGACCAGTTACCCCCGCACAGGCCATACGATTGCGCCATCAACCTGATACCCGATGCTCCCTTGCCCACGGGTCGCCTGTACCCCATGGCAGAACCGGAGCTGGCCGCACTCCGGGACTATCTTGATAAAAACTTGGCCTGCGGCTTTATTCGACCATCCACCTCTCCCCTGTCGTCTCCGGTTCTCTTTGTTAAAAAAAAAACAGGAGACCTTCGGCTCTGTAACGATTACCGGGCGCTGAACAAGATTACCATCCGGGACTGCTACCCCCTGCCGTTGATCCCCGAACTCCTGGACCGTCTCCGCGGGGCCCAGCTTTACACCAAGCTGGATCTCCAAGGAGTGTACAACTTGGTCCGTATCCAGGCTGGGGATGAATGGAAGACGGCCTTCGGCACCCGCTACGGGCAATATGAACACTTGGTCATGCCTTTCAGGTTGACCAATGTCCCCGCGGTCTTTCAACGTTTTATTAACGACGTGTTCCGAGATCTTCTGGACCGGTTCGTGATCATTTACCTGGATGACATCCTGGTCTACTCAAACTCTGTGCCACAACACATCGAGCATGTACGGCAAGTGCTCCAGCGACTCCGCATCCATGGGCTTTACGGCAAACTGGAAAAGTGTGCTTTTCACCTGAAAGCGGTCGAATTCCTGGGCCATATCGTCTCACCCCAAGGAATCGCGATGGACCCCAAGAAGGTGGAAGCCATTCTCCAATGGCAAGCTCCGCAGACTTGTAAAGACGTCCAGCGCCTCCTGGGCTTCACGAACTACTATCGCCAATTCATCCCATCCTACGCCGACCTGGCATCACCCCTGACTCGCCTCCTCCGGCCCAAAGAACCCTTTCAGTGGACCTCTGAAGCCAAACAAGCCTTCGCCACGCTGAAACAGCGCTTTACTTCCGGACCACTCCTCCGCTCTCCTGATCCTCAACTCCCCTTTACCGTGGAATCTGACGCCTCTAGTGTCGCCTTAGGGGCCGTGCTCTCCCAGCGAGATGACCCCGCCCAACCGCTACAACCCTGTGTGTACTATTCCAGGCAACTCTCCCCAGCCAAACGGAACTATACAATCTGGGAGAGGGAGTTGCTGGCCATCAAGACCGCCTTCAAGGTTTGGCGCCACCACCTCGAAGGGGCCCGATATCCGGTCCAAGTGCTCACGGACCATAGGAACCTAGAGCACCTCCAGGCAACCCGTCAGTTAAACCAGCGCCAAATCCGCTGGTCTCTCTTCTTTTCCCGTTTTGACTTCAAGATTTCATACATCCCTCACTCCCAGAACCAAAAGGCAGATGCCTTATCCCGGAAACCGGAATACACGCCCACACTAGCCAAAGAAGCCCCAGAAGCTACCATCCTGCAGCCGGCGGTATTTGCCGCTACCACGGAACGGCCGTCCCTCTCTGAGGACATCCGAGCAAGGCAGGCTACGGATCCCTGGGCACAAAAACGCCTCCGAGAACGGCAGCAAGGTGCCTCCGGAAACCTGACCTCCTGCGATGGCTTACTCTTCCATCGGGACCGGCTCTACGTCCCTCCAGGGCCACTCCGCACCTGAGTCTTGCACCTCGCCCATGATGCCCTCCCAGCTGGGCACTTTGGGCATCACAAAACAACTCACCTTCTCACTCGGGACTTTTGGTGGCCCCGAGTGCAGGCTGACAGTGATCGGTATGTCAGCACGTGTGATGTCTGCCGCCATGCCAAAGACGTGTCTGCCAAGCCCCCGGGCCTCTTTCATCCCTTACCTGTTCCATCGGGCCCTTGGGAGGTCATATCGATGGATTTTATTGTCGACCTCCCTCGCTCCCAAGGGCACACTTGCATCTTCGTGGTTGTAGACTTATTCACAAAGATGGCCCATTTCATCCCGTGCGTCAAAGTCCCGACCGGACCTGAAACGGCCCAGTTATACCTGCACCACTTCTTTCACCTGCACGGGACTCCAACGCGTATCATCTCAGATCGGGGCCCACAGTTCTCTTCTCGGTTCTGGCAGGCTCTGCAGCGGGGTTTAGGAACTGAAGTCCATCTGTCCTCGGCTTACCACCCTCAAACTGACGGACAAACCGAGAGAACCAACGCTACGCTAGAGCAATACCTGCGCTGTTACACCAATTACCAGCAGGATAATTGGTATTCCTTGCTGCCATTAGCTGAGTTCGCCTATAACAACGCGGTGCATACGTCAACCCGAACCACACCCTTTATGGCCAACTATGGCTACCACCCCCGCTTCTTTGCACCCCTCGGCCCCTTGTCGGATGTTCCCGCCGCAGATGACTGGCTCCAAGAACTACACGCCCTCCACGCCCTGCTTCGGGACCAATTACAGCGTGCCAAGGACGCCTACAAACTGGCCGCTGATCGACACCGTCGGGAGGGGCCGCCCCTCAAAGTGGGCGACCTCGTGTGGCTGTCCACTCGTTACCTTCAGACTCCTGGTCGTTCCCATAAATTAGGCGCACGATTCATCAGCCCCTACGAGGTGGTCGCCCAAGTCAACCCTGTTGCCTTTCGTCTGCTCCTGCCCGACCACCTCTGGATCCATCCCGTATTCCATCGCTCCCTCCTCCAGTTGGCAGCCCCTCCGGATCCCAACCGGGATACGCCCGCTGCACCGCCACCACCGGTATTGGTGGACGATGAGGAAGAGTACGAGGTCCAGCAGGTCCTCGATTCCCGGGTGCACAGGGGCACCCTGCAATACCTCATCGACTGGAAGGGCTACGGCCCCGACAATCGCTCCTGGGAGCCCACTTCGAACCTGCATGCCCCAGACCTCGTGCGGCAGTTCCATGACGCCTACCCCGACAAACCCGGCCCTTCAGGTGGGGGGGGTTCTGAGGGGGGGGATAGTGTCATGCCTGTCCTTGACTCAGCCCCTGAACCAGCCCCTGACAGCCAAAACAGGGAGGCTTCGGTACCTTTAAGGGCTGAAGAGGCACCAGGACCTGCAACCAATGTAAGTGCTGTGGAGGATACACAGCAGCCTGAGCCAACTGTGGGACGCTTTGCACCTGGAGCGGTGCCTGAAGCAAGCACTTCACCACCTGCCTCTCCCCCACCTGTGCACCGGCTAAGGGATCGTCGGCGTCAAGACCTGGCCAGCCGAAGAAAAGAGTCACGCTCCAGAGGGCAAAGAACCTTGAGCCCTGAGTATTAGCAGCAGTCAGGACCTTGCTCACAGGTGCTCATGGGCTACGGAGCCAGAGCACTATTTAGGAAAGCCTCTGGCCATGAGCACACTTGTGCTAGCAACGTCGTTGTCAGGACCTGAATCTTTGTATCTCAGCCTCAACCCTTGTGAAACTCTTACCGGCTTTTGACCCTTGGCTTCGTGGACCCTGCGTTTCTCTCTGACTCCTCTGGCATCGTTGTGATTTATGGACTTGACTCTCTGGTATGTCTGACCCTACTTATGGACTTAAAACCTGTTTGAACCATGCTACCTGATTTACTCGGCTTTAACCTTGGACTGTTCCTGGACTTGTGCTCATTCGTGTCGCACCTTGGGACCCTGCCCTGACACTGTGCTCCATAGAAAGCCAAATAAAATACACAAATCCATGCCCATAATCCAAGGAGTACAGAAAAAGGAGTACAGAACATGTAATGAAAGTGGGTCTCCCTTCCCCCTTTAAGAAAAAAACCTGCTGTGACATGCCACTGAGAAGTCTTTTCTGGCAGCTGATGACCTAGCCCAGCTTTCCTTCTAAAAAGGGGCAGAAGATGGACTTCGGGGCTGGCTAGTGGTAAATATACTCACAAAACAAGGAGGTTCCTTGAATTTTGCACTGTTGTAAATCATGCACCCCCAAGGTGTTCTTGTCTGCCCAGGATAATCCTGATCTCCTACAAGTTTCCATGTTCATAGTTCTGTAAAGCACCACACCACTGATTATAAGGGGATTTTCAGCCTCATCCTATACATGCTTGTTCAGCCTTTCACCAAAAGGCGGGGGGGGGGATGAAAACCTCTTGCTATGGGCACTAACATCCTTGACTTAACAATTCTGCAGGGAGCCAGGATTATACGTCCTCCTGAGCAGAGCAGTATGGCATCCTCTTCCTCTGAGATTGCTCTAGGTTCTGATGAATGTTGGGTTCAGGTATTTTACGTGGAGCCCTCCCTGGAGAAGAAGACCCTGATGATGCTGGGAAAGACTGAAGGTCAAAGAAGAAGGGGACGGCAAAGGATGAGATGGGTAGACAGTGTCACCGATGCAACAAACATGAAATTGAGCAAACTTCAGAGGACAGCAGAAGACAGGAGGGCCTGGCGTGATCTGGTCCATGGGGCCACGAAGAGTCGGACTCGACTGTGCGACTGAACAACAACAAAAATTTTATGTGGAAAAGCACTTCTTATAAAAATAAAAGAAATGTCCATTGAAACCTTTTTTGAAAAAAATGAAAAAATACCCTAACCTTGGATCTGATCCAGGGCCAAACTGGCAGCCAATGCAGCTGGTGAAGCACCCTTTGGATATGTCCTCTCATCCAGGTCTCCATGAGGACCAGCTGAAGTTTCTGGGTCAGCCTCAAGGGCAGCCCTGCATGGAGCAAGTCACACTGCTCGAGTCTGGAGGTGCCTGCGGCGTGGATCCCGGGAGCGAGGTCTTGGCGGGACAGGCAAGGAGAGCCAGTTCTTTAGCCCTGCGTAGGTGGGAAAACGCCGTTCTAGTCACACTGGTGATCTGTGCCTCCATGGGTAGGGAGGCATCCAGAATCACCCCTAAATTCTTGAGGTAGGCGCCAGTGTCGGGCACCCCATTAAGAAAGGGAAGTTGGCACCCTGCTCCTGCATCATCTCCACCCAGCCACAGAACCTCTGTCTTCGATGGACTTAGTGTCAAATGGCTCTGGATGGCCACACTTCTGGTAACATGCTATATGAGTGTGTGTATGCTAATAAGCTGTGCTGTCAGGGGTGTGGCCTATTATGCTAATGAGTTCCTGCTGTTGGGTGTGGCCTATCATGCTAATGAGTTCCTGCTGGGCTTTTTCTACAAAAAGAGCCCTCCTATTAACAATCAAAAGATTATATCTTTGACAATTGAACAAACTTCTATACTAAAATTAAACCATTATAAAAACCTTGATATTGCTTCAATTGTTTGTCTAAATCTAAATTTTATTCTTACTCATTATTTAATTACTAGTGGGGTACAGAATAAACCAGAGACTATATTACTGGGAATCTTACCAGACAACCCAGACAGAACTTCACAAGAACTACTTAAATATATGTTAACTGCTGCCAGAGTAATATTTGCAATGAAATGGAAGACAGAAGATTGTCCTACAATAGAGATCTAGAAAGAAAAACTAGCTGAGTATGCAATATTGGCAAAACTAACCAATTATATAAACAAAAGACCATTGGAAGAGTTTCAGGAGAAACGGCAAGCTTATTATTCAAACTATGGAGATAACTTTTTTAAAAAATTCTGGAATTACCTGAATATTATATTAAAGGCAATGAAGATATTGATTATAGTCCTAATACACAAAAATTCTAATTTAAATCCACCTTCAGTGTTAGCCAGGTCAAAAAGAGTTCCAAGCAAGACATTTCAACAAAATTATCTGTTCCTCATCTGACTCATATGTTCTTCTCCAAAATGGAAACGTCTTGTTGCAGGGACATTATATGCAGAGTTCCTAACTTCAGTGGCCGGCGATGAATAACTGGAGGGCTGGGCCACTGTGGAAGCATCCTCAATGCATCTTGTTCAAGTTAACAATTTTCTCTCAGAGATAACCAATCTGTAAGTTTGCACTGATTTACTGGTCTCATGTCACAAATACAACTCCCCGGAGTAATGATTCAACTTTTTTATTCTTTTCTAACATTTTAAAGGCATCTACATACCACTTAGGCAGGTTGCCAGGACAGGTCGCTGAATCAGCATTTGAATAACTGCAAAGCATATGTTAACTATATTGCAAAGAAGATGAAGCCAGGTACCACAAGGCAGAGAATCACAGCAATTCCTGTTTTATGTTTCCATGCCCCTTAGAGTAGCCCACAGAGGAGACATCTAGAAATATCTCCTTGCCCACTCTCTGAATATAGTTCGAAGCATTATTCAGGTTCAGTTTTGTCAGCAAGTCTGTGACGACTAGCAGCAGGTCTGGCCTCAGGAACAACAAATGTCTTTTGGCTCCAGTGTAGCTGGTTCCTTTTATTTTTGGAAGAAGGGAGAAGGTTGGGCTGGCAGCTTTAGTTTGCATCCAGAACATTTGTGTCCTGGACTCAAAGAAACCCTTAGCCAGCAAAAGAACGCAAACAGTTAATATTGCTACTTCAGCAAGATTTCCCTGATCTTCCCTCACCTCATAACCTCTCCCTAAAATCTCTGCACTAAGCATTCTAAGATCCTACAGGCAGAAAGCATAAAGAAGAGATGTAGCATCACAGAACCCCAGTAAAGGAAAATGTAACAAGTCAACACTCTGAAACAAGACATTTGCTGCCTTTATGCCTTCACAAGCAACCACTCACAAAAACTCAGCACGGCGTCATGGTTAGACTGCCCCACTGGGAGCTGACAGACCCAGTTCCCACTGTCCCATGGAAGATTGCTGAGTGGCCTTGGGCCACTAACCTACCTTCCAGGGTTGTTGTGAGGACAGAAAGAAAAAGGGGAGAATGTGCTAGCCACTTTAGGTACCCATTGGGGAGAAAAGTGAGGTATAAATGAAGTAAACAAACACAATATCAGAAAAAGGAAAGCAAACTGTTTACCTACGAGTGGTAACACAAAGCAAGATGCACTGCAGATTCATCCACAAGGTTAACTTTACCAGCACTCATATGTCTAACATTCTCTTCTCACGTTGCATCTAATGCTGCCAAACATTTGTTCAACTTCAAGGTACCAGAAGTCAGCAGTCCCCCCTTCTCACCTTTTTGCATATGGCATCAGGGAAGCCAGCAGGCTGGTTTGCATCCATTTGAATAAATTTTCAGTGTTCTGAGAACAGGCTGAAAATGTCATAGTAAACTATCCCCATGAGACTTGCCTCAGCGCCATGGGTATTTGAACTATTGAGGGCATCTGTGTTATCCCTGCCTATCCATTTATGACTGAGGATTGTCTGAACTCAAGATTTTTAATGGTTGTAGAAGAAAACAATAATCAATATCTATCTATTGATAATCAATAATCAATAAGCTATCCACTGATGGATGGCCACCTGGACTCTGCCCCAGAAGATCTGGACAGGACTTTACAAGCTGTGGCTGGATGGTTGCTACAGAGCCGACTGAAGTTAAATCCAATGAAGACGGAGGTCCTGCACCTGGGTTGCGGGAGATTGGGACAGGGAATCGGGCTCCCAGCCTTCGATGGGGCTCCATTGGTGCCGGCGTCGGGGGTGAAGAGTCTGGGGGTGTTCCTGGATGCCTCCCTTTCTATGGAGGCAGGTCACCGCCACTGCCAGGTCTGCCTTTTTCCATCCGAGCCCTGTATCTCACCTCCCGGGGACCTGGCTACAGGGACCCATGCAATGGTCACTTCCAGGCTGGATTACTGTAACTCTCTCTCTGTGGGGCTGCCCTTGACTCTCCTCCAGAAGTTACAGCTAGTGCAGAATGCGGCAGCACGGGTGTTGATGGCGATGCCTGTGTGGGCTCACATCCACCCAGTGCTGCGTGAATTGCACTGGCTTCCTATTGAATTCTGGATCCATTTCAAGGTGTTGGTACTTACCTTTAAAGCCCTACACGGCCAGAGGCCAGCGTACCTTTGGGACTGCCTCTCCCCATATGAGTCCCATAGAGCACTGAGATCTACAAATCAACACCTTTTGGTAGTCCCTGGCCCCAGGGACATCTGATTAGCCTCGACCAGGGCTAGGGCTTTTTCTGCCTTGGCCCCTACCTGGTGGAATGAGCTCCTCTATGAGATCAGGGCTTTGCAGGATTTATTACAATTCTGCAGGGTGTGTAAGACGAAGCTCTTCCACTGGGCCTTTAACGGAGGCAGCGGGTGTTCCCCTCACTCCTTCTGACTGGCCTCCCATCAGTATCCAGGTTTTGTGGCTGGGGGCAGGATTCAGGGTTGGGGTGCAAACTCCCGGCTCTGGAAGGTGTGCCACTAACACTGGCGTCCAACGTTAGGAGCCTGAGTGTGTTTCTGGATGCCTCCTTATCGAGGCCCAGATCACAAATGTTGGCAGACTGGCATTTCTTGACAGGTCAGGCAACTGGCCCCCTTCTGACCCAGCCACAGTCATCCATGCAACGGTCACCTCTAGGTTAGATTATTGTAACTCGTTCTATGCAGGGCTACCCTTGAGACTGACCCAGAAGTTGCAGCTGGTCCAGAATGTGGCAGCTTGGGTTCTCACTGGAACCCCATTAACAGCATATATCCAGCCAGTGCTTTGCCAGCTGCACTGGCTCCAGGTTGAATACCAGATCAGATTCAAAATAATCATATTAACCTTTAAGGCCCTAAACGGTCTGGAACCAATGTAACTTCAGGACCGCTTCTCCTGGTATACCCCCCGAAGAGCATTGTGCCCAGCAAAGAAAAATGTACTGTTGATCCCTGGCCCCCCAAAATATCCAGCTTTCCTCAACCAGGACCAGGGCTTCTTCGCCCCTGGCTCTGACTTGGTGGAACTCTCTGCCAAATGACATCCGTGACCGGTGGGACCCGGTTCAGTTCCGCAGGGCCCGTAAGGCAAGAGATGTTCCACCAGGCCTACAGTTCAGGACAGCAATGGTCTTCATTGAGCCTGGCCTTCCTTTCTTTCTCTCCCCCTTGGAGTAAAGATAAATCTGGTTTTTAGACACCAATTGGAATGGTTATTGTACCTGTTTTATTGTTTTTAGCTTGTTTTAAATCCAGTTATGATTGTATTTCTTTTAATGTTGAATACTGCTCTGAGTCCCAAATATGGGGGAGGGCAGTTTAGAAATTGAATTTATAAATCAATAAATAAGGCTAGTTTCATATGTTACAATTTTAGCAAATATAGGGTTGGGTCCAACCAACTTTTCCACTGGTAAAAAATGGAGGAAGGGTCCCTTTTGCTACTCAGAAAATCTATGGTAGGGATCATGGGACCTGAATGGACAAAAGCCATATGGGACAAGGGACTGTATTAAGAAAGAGAAAGGAGCGAGACTGAATTTTAATAGCTGTCTGGATCCATTCCATATGTTACAGACTATCATTGTATGACCACTATTGCCATAATTTTTGATGTGCAGACACATTTATTTTTAACCATATTCACACCTCATAAATACATGTCATCAGTTGTTGGGAGGGGCCAAAGTAATTTCTCTACATTCTTTTCTTGTAAGTATGCCCCAATCAAAAGAAATTCTTTACAATGCTGAATATGTCTTTTTGATTGCTAGATTTTGTTTGTTCAGCTTGAAAAACAACAACCAACTTTATATCCAAGGGATAAAAGAGATTTGGGCTTGGGTGTCATCAATATGTGGATGACACCCAGCTCTATCTGATGTTGAGCGGCCAGTCGGACTCCAGCCCAGATGATCTTCATCAGGAGCCTCTGGCACGAGCTGAAGGGCGAGAGCAAAAGGGCGAGGCTCTTTGCCTGTGGCTCTTGGCCTAGGGGCTCTGTAAGAAGCCCAGGAAGAGCCAGAAAGACAGGACCTTGGCTCCTTGGTAAGGTAAGTAGACTTCTACAAAAAGAGCCATATAAATACAAAGGGTTTTAAAAGGGGGGTTATAGAAAAGTATTTGTTTAAAAACAATTATGAAGCCAGAATGCCAGCAGGGGGTTGGGGGCTATCCAGTGTTTTGCATGGAGTGTCACATGTATAACTATCTGCCCACTGGTCAGAAGTCTTGGGGGTGTGCTCGGTGCAAGGAGCTCCTGGTTCTCAGGGAGCGAGTTTGCTCCCTTGAGGCCAAGGTGGCTGACCTGGAGAAGCAGGGACAGTCAGTTAGGTGCACGGGGAAGACTCTCGGGGACTTGTTAGATATGTCCCACTCTGGATCTGGCAGCCCGGCTGCTGCCAGGGAGCATGAGGGTCAAGGGGAAAAGGGGCACCATGCTGAGGATAAGGGGAATGTGCCCTCAGAAGGGACCTCTTCTTCAGCTGGTGAACGGGTATCCTTTCGTACCAAGGAACCGTCCCTGGGAAGGGTGGGAGGGGGGCTCTTGGTAGTTGGTGATTCGATCCTTAGGCAGGTAGACAGCTGGGTGGCGAACCCGCGTACTGACCGTATGGTGACTTGCCTGCCTGGTGCGAAGGTAGCGGACATTACGCGTGTTTTAGATAGGCTGGTAGATAGTGCTGGGGAGGAGCCAGTGGTCGTGGTGCACGTCGGCACCAACGATGTGGGGAAATGCAGTCGTGAGGTCCTGGAGGAGAAATTTAGGCTGCTGGGCAGGAAACTCAAGGCCAGGACCTCCAAGGTAGCCTTCTCGGAAGTGCTACCTGTTCCACGCGCAGGGCCGGAGAGACAGGCACAGATCAGGAGTCTCAATGCGTGGATGAGACGGTGGTGTAGGGGGAAGGGTTCAAGTTTGTTAGGCACTGGGATGCTTTTTGGGACAAGAGGGAGCTGTACAAAAGGGACGGTCTCCACTTGTCCCGAGAAGGAACCAGGCTGCTGGCGCTCAAAATCAAAAAGGTGGCAGAGCAGTTTTTAAACTGAATAATGGGGGAAAGCCAACAGGAGATGAAAAGTCTCTGGTTCGGGATGGCTCATCTCAAAGAGATGAAGGGGTAGCTATTACTTTTGTACAAGGAAATGGATTACAATTGTCCACTGAGACTGTGGCTAATGATAGGAACTGCCTGGCAAGGTCTCGAGGCAGCAAGAGGAAGGCTGTGGGCTTAACAAACATGGGAAACTATAAGTGTTTATACACAAATGCTAGAAGTCTCCGAGGTAAAATCGGGGAGTTGGAATGCTTGGTGTTGGGGGGAAATAGACATTGTGGGTATTTCAGAAACTTGGTGGGATGAGGAAAATCAGTGGGATACGGTGATTCCTGGTTATAAATTATATCGGAAGGATAGGGGGGAAGGGTTGGAGGTGGGGTGGCTCTGTATGTCAGAGAGGGTATACCGTCCAGTAAGATTGAGAGGGTAAGAGAATTGGATTCACTTCTGGAAATGCTATGGGTTGAAATAGTGGGTCCAAAAGGAGGCTTAACAGTGGGAGTTTGTTATCGCCCACCAGATCAAAAGATAGAGGAGGATTATAAAATGATGAATGAATTAAAGATAGCGGCTAGACGAAATAACTGTGTTGTAATAGGCGACTTTAACTACCCACACATTGATTGGGTCAATATGAGTTCTAGTCGGGAAAAAGAGATTGCGTTCTTAGACACTCTCAATGACTGTGCTGTGGAACAGATGGTCACAGATCCTACCAGGGGAGAGGCGATCCTGGATTTGGTCCTAAGTAACACCCAAGACCTGGTGAGAGATGTAAAAGTGATTGCACCACTTGGGAACAGTGACCATAATGTCATTGAGTTTAACATTTGTACAGATAGGGAGTTGCCCAAAAAGACTGACGCAACCACTTTTAACTTTAAAAGGGGTAACTTCTCTGGTATGAGGGGACATGTGAGGAAGAAATTGAAAGGAAGAGTGGAGAAGGTCAAAACCATTGGGGAAGCTTGGAGACTATTTAAAAAGACAATCCTAGAAGCTCAGAAAAAATATATACCGCAGGTTAGGAAAGGTACAAATAGGTATAGAAAAAAGCCTGCATGGTTAACAAATAAAGTAATGGAAGCTGTAAAAGGTAAGAAGGATTCCTTTAAGCGGTGGAAAGCTAGTCTTAGTGAGGTTGATAAAAGGGAACACAGACTATGGCAAATAAAATGCAAGTCTGTGATCAGGCAAGCAAAAAGAGAATATGAGGAGCATATCGCAAAAAACATAAAGACCAACAATAAAACTTTCTTCAAATACATTAGAAGTAGGAAGCTAGCCAGGGAGGCAGTGGGGCCCTTGGATGACCAAGGGGTAAAAGGAGTAGTGAAGGATGATAGGGAAATGGCTGAGAAGCTGAATGCATTTTTTGCCTCTGTCTTCACTGTGGAAGAGGAGAAGTGTTTGCCCACTCCAGAAGCACCGATTTCAGGAGGGGGGTTGAAAGACCTGAATCAGATTGCGGTAACAAGAGAGGAAGTCCTCCAACTGATGGACAATTTAAAAACTAATAAATCACCAGGCCCGGATGGCATTCATCCGAGAGTTCTGAAAGAACTCAAATGTGAACTTGTGGATCTCCTGACAAAAATATGTAATCTTTCTTTAAAATCTGCCTCCATTCCTGAGGACTGGAAGGTAGCTAATGTCACTCCCATCTTTAAAAAGGGCTCCAGGGGAGATCTGGGAAATTACAGGCCAGTCAGTCTGACATCGATACCGGGTAAGTTGGTGGAAACTGTTATTAAGGAAAGAATTAGTAGGCACATTGATGAACAAAAACTATTGAGGCAGACTCAGCATGGGTTCTGTAAGGGAAGATCTTGTCTCACTAACCTGTTAGTGTTTTTTGAGGAGTGAACAAACATGTGGACAACGGGGACCCAATAGATATTATTTACCTTGACTTCCGGAAAGCTTTTGATACAGTTCCTCATCAAAGGCTCCTAAGTAAGCTCAATAGTCATGGGATAAAAGGACATGTCCTCTTGTGGATCAAAAACTGGCTTATAAATAGGAAACAGAGAGTGAGTATAAATAGGAAACTTTCTCAGTGGAGGGTGGTAAGCAGTGGGGTACCACAGGGATCAGTACTTGGTCCGATGCTTTTTAACTTGTTTATTAACGATTTGGAATTGGGAGTAAGCAGTGATGTGGCTAAATTTGCAGATGACACAAAGTTGTTCAGGGTGGTGAAAACCAGGGAGGATTGTGAGGCACTCCAAAGGGATCTGTTGAGGATGGGTGAGTGGGTGTCAACGTGGCAAATGGGGTTCAATGTGGCCAAGTGCAAAGTGATGCACATTGGAGCCAAAAACCCTAAATATAAATACACGTTGATGGGGTCTGATCTGGCAGAGACGGACCAAGAGAGAGATCTTGGAGTCGTAGTGGATAACTCGCTGAAAATGTCTACACAATGTGTAGCTGCAATAAAGAAGGCCAACGCTATGCTGGGGATTATTAGGAAGGGAATTGATAACAAATCAGCCAGTATCATCATGCCCCTGTATAAATCATTGGTGCGACCTCATTTGGAATACTGTGTACAGTTCTGGTCACCACATCTCAAAAAGGATATTATAGCATTGGAAAAAGTGCAGAGAAGGGCAACTAGAATGATAAAAGGGTTGGAACACCTTCCCTATGAAGGAAGGTTAAAATGCTTGGGGCTCTTTAGCTTGGAGAAACGACGGCTGAGAGGTGACATGATCGAGGTTTATAAGATTATGAATGGGATTGAGCAGGTTGAGAAAGAAGTACTTTTCTCCCTTTCTCACAATACAAGAACTCGTGGGCACTCTATGAAATTGCTGAGCAGTCGGGTTAGAACAGATAAAAGGAAATACTTCTTCACCCAAAGAGTGATTAACATATGGAATTCACTGCCACAGGAGGTCGTGGCAGCTGCAAGCATGGACAGTTTCAAGAGGAAATTAGATAAACATATGGAGCAGAAGTCCACCAGTGGCTATTAGCCACAGGGTATGGATGGGAACTCTCAGTCTGGGGCAGGTGATGCACTCTATTCTTGGTGCTTGGGGGGGGGCAGCAGTGGGAGGGCTTCTAGTGTCCTGGCCCCACTGCTGGACCTCCTGATGGCACCTGGTATATTTTGGCCGCTGTGTGACAGAGTGTTGGACTAGATGGGCCATTGGCCTGATTCAACGTTGGCTTCTCTTATGTTCTTATGTTCTTTAGGTGCTATAAGCTGTGGCTGGGTGGCTCAGACTGAGTTGGCTGAAGCTAAACCCGGTGAAGATGGAGGTCCTAGGCCTGAGTCGGGTTGGTCTGGGGTAGGGGTTCCCGCTCCCGAACTTCGATGGGGCGCCTCTGGTGCCAGTGTCGGAGGTTAGGAGTTTGGGAATGCTCCTGGACTCCTCTTTAATGATGGAGGCCCAGGTGGCAGCCACTGCCAAGGCAGTCTTCTATAATCTTCGGCAGGCTCAGCAGTTGGTTCCCTTCCTTGACCGCAATGACCTGGCCACAGTGATCCATGCGACGGTCATCTCAAGGTTAGACTACTGTAATGCTCTCTACAAGCAAGCCAGGGCTGGGAGGGAAGGGGCGGGGGTTAAACCCCCCACCTCTTCCCTGGCCGTCTCCAGGCCCCACCAGGAGGTTGGCATCCCAGTGGGGGGGCGCCCCAAGCTGTCTTGCCTAGGGCACCCAGACACCTGGGGCCGGCCCTGCGCATTTGATACGGTCGACTATCAGCTACTGATCCACTGCCTCGCCGACACTGGAATCCAAGGACTAGACTTACAGTGGCTTGTTTCCTTTCTCCAAGGTCGGGGACGAAGAGTGGCACTGGGGAATCAGCTGTCCCGGAGGCACCCACTGGAATGTGGAGTGCCACAAGGGGCGGTGTTGTCCCCAATGCTTTTTAACATCTATATGTGCCCTCTTGCCCAGATTGCTCGGAGATGCAGACTGGGCTGTCATCAATATGTGGATGACACCCAGCTCTATCTGTTGCTGGACGGCCAGTCTGACTCCAAACTGGAAGTCCTAGAGTGGGCACTGCAGGCCATGGCTGGTTGGCTTAGGCCGAGCCAGATGAAATTGAATCCGACGAAGACAGAGGTCCTGTGCCTGAGTCACGGCGGTCCAGGGGTAGGGACCCCACTCCCAACCTTCAATGGGGTGCCACTGGGGCCAGCACTGGAGGTTAGGAGTTTGGGGTGCTCCTGGATGCCTCCTTAACTATGGCCTTCTGCCATCTCCGGCTGCTAAGGCAGTTGGTTCCCTTCCTCGAACGTGGTGACTTGGCATCAGTGATCCATGCAATGGTCACCTTGAGACTGGATTACTGTAATGCCCTCTACATGGGGCTGCCCTTGTTGCAAATCCAGAAGCTGCAGCTGGTGCAGAACACTGCGGCCAGGCTGGTGATGGGACTCTCAATACGGGAACACATCCAGCGTGTGCTAAAGACATTGCACTGGTTGCCTATAGCATACCAGATTCACTTCAAGGTGGTGGTTTTGACTTTTAAAGCCCTTTATGGCCAGGGTCCGACATACCTGAGGGACCGCCTTTCCCCATATATGTCCCGGAGAGCACTGCGTTCAGGGACCGAGAACCGACTGGTCCTCCCGAGTATCAAGGAGGCCAGATTGACAACAACTAGGGCCATGGCTTTTTTGGTGGTGGCTCCACTCTGGTGGAATGAGCTCCCAGAGGAGATCAGGGCCTTGAGGGACCTTTTACAGTTCCACAGGGTCTGCAAGATGGAGCTCTTCCGCCAGGCTTTTGGAGCCGCCACCACTGCCTTCAGTACTACCACCACCACCACCAAGAACAACTGTTCGCCATGGTGGAAGCTGGTCCATCCCTACCCATGATGAAGCTGACCGATAGAACTATTGAATGTTGGAATTTCTAGCGCTTTGATATTGTTGATTTTAATATTGTTTTATATTACTGTAGGACTTATCAAAATGGTATCAATGTGATGAATATGTTTTATGTATTATGAAGTTTTATCTTGTTGGGAGCCGCCCTGAACCAGCCTAGGCCGGAATGGGCGGGATAAAAATCAATAAAATAAATAAACCTGGAGTTGGCAACCCTGTCTCCTTTCCAG
This sequence comes from Gekko gecko, assembly GCA_029375565.1. NCBI lineage: Eukaryota > Metazoa > Chordata > Lepidosauria > Squamata > Gekkonidae > Gekko > Gekko gecko. The sequence goes on from JAPDNY010000003.1 coordinate 88,876,295, forward strand.
CCAACCATCAACTTACCATTATCTGCCCCTCTGACTTCAGCTTTCCATCTTCCCCCCCACACCTGCAGCCTCTACCTAGGCTTTCTCCACAGTGGGGACCCAAGCAGGAGGGAAGCGACCTCAGCAGGGTATAATGACTCAGAGTCCACCCTGCAGAGCAGCCATTTTTTCCAGGGGAGCTGATCTCTGCCATCTGGAGAACAATTTTAAGTCTGAGTGATCTCCAGCCCTCACCTGGAGACTGGCAGTAATAGTTCCCCAGGAGGAAAAGTACAGTCTTTCTCAGCAGTGGAGACCAAAGCAGCTTACATCACTCTCCTCTTCCCCTTTTCATCTGCACAACAAGCCTGTGAGGTAGGTTAGGGTGAAAGTCTGTGATTGGTCTGAAAGCACCCATTCAACTTCCACAGCAAGAACCTGGGTCTGGCAGACCCTGCTCTGAAGTGCTAACCACTACACCTAGGGTAGCCAACCTCCACGTGGAGCCTGAAGATCACTGGGTATCACAACTGAACTCCAGACAATAGATCTCTCCCCCCCTGGAGAAAATAACTGCTTTGGAGGGTGGGCTCTAAGGCATTCTATTCAGCTGAGGCCTCTCCCCTCCCCAAATGCTGGCTTCTGTAGACGCCTCCACAAAATAGACTCCTGCCTTTGCCTTTTTACTGACACAACCTGAGCTTAGTTGCTGTCCTGGGTCAGAGCAGACTCAACTGAGGCCAAGGGAACAAGACAGAATCACTAACCAGAAGCATAAGTCAAGAGTTCAGTCCAAGAGTCATACACTGTCAGAGACCCTAACTTAGTCAGCCAAACACCAGGTCTTGTTCATTGAAGCAAGAATAGCATTTTATTATAGAGCTGCAATAGTAGGTTACTGGAGCAGATACATTGTTCAGAATAACGTGGTTACAAAAAGCAAGCAGTTATACCAGAAAGGGGGTGAATGGGGACCCCCCCTTCCACCAATGAGTGCCTAGTATGCGAATGAGAACTGAAAATTACTATACTAATGAAGTTCCCACCGCCCCCATTGTTCCCAGCCAAGCTGTAGCTTTGAAAGCGATAGGAAACTCACAGCCTGTCTCCTCCAAGGTCAGGGTGTTAAGTCTACCAGAGATAGAGCCTGCAGAGCTCGCCCTCCGCATTCCATTCGAACACTCCAGGTGCATAAATCAACACCCCACGATCCCAACCTCCCGCCCTACACACCACAAAGCAACACAAGGCCCATCCTCCCACCCTACTCCATCCATCATGGCAGGACTACCTGACATGCAGCCCTCTCGAAAATAAATCTACCCCTTCGGTTTGTGGGGGTACAGCTTATGAAAAGCCCGGACCATCCTGGGGGCCAGAACATTTTCCGCCCGCACCCATTCCCTCTGTTCAGGCCCGAAATCAATCCATTCAACCAGATAAAACAAGCGATTACGAGAAATTTTAGAGTCCAGTATCTGTGAAACTTCATAGTGAGGTTCCCCCCACCATCAGCGGAGGCGGGGCGGGCTGTCGCGGTCTCCATTTGTTCTCCTCAGGCGCTCGGCGTAGAAGCCTTACATGAAAAACAGGATGAACAGACTTTAGAGATTTAGGCAAGGCAAGTTCCACAGTCACATTGTTAATTACTCTCACAATCTCAAAAGGTCCAACTAATTTCCATCCGAGTTTGCGGCTTGGTTGAATACCACGTAAATTCTGCGTGGACAAATAAGCAAACTCCCCACACTTAGGAACCCAGGACAGGTTACGTTTCTTGTCAGCCTGGGTCTTATAGGCCTCCTTTGCATCCTCCAGGGTCTTGGCTAAAGACGACCACGCCGCTTGCAGTTGTTTGCACCAGTCACCAGCATCTCCCGCCGGGAGGTCGGGAGAATTTAAAAATGGCAAAGGCGGGGCGTCATATCCATGGACCGCCTTAAAGGGAGACATACCAGTAGAAGAGTGCTGAGTATTATTGTAACAGAACTCAGCCAAAGGCAAAAGGAGTGCCAATTGTCCTGCTGAAAGTTTGTAAAACACCTTAAGTACTGCTCAAGGGTTTGGTTCACACGTTCAGTCTGCCCATCAGTTTCTGGGTGGTACGCACTGCTAACCGCCCGCTCCACCCCAAGCAGTGACATCAGTTCACCCCAGAAATGAGAAACAAATTGTACCCCCCTATCCGAGATTACTTTAGCAGGTAAAGTGTGGAGTCTCACTACGTGTTGCAAGAACGCCGAGGCTAGTTTCTTGGCTGAGGGGATTGAGGCAAACGGAACGAAATGGGCTTGCTTAGTAAACAGATCCACTATAACCCATATGACAGTATTCCCCCCACTGGGGGGCAAGTCAGTAATAAAGTCCATTGAGATCACTTCCCCTGGACGAGCCAGCGTGGGGAGGGGTTGTAGAGCTCCTGGGGGTTTACCGGGTCTGGGCTTGCTCATCAAGCACGTTTGGCAAGCAGAAGTGAATAACGAAATGTCCTTTCGTAGCCCAGGCCACCAGAATTGTCTCTGCAAAAGCTGGAGGGATTTTACAAACCCCGTGTGCCCCGCCAGTTTCGAGCCGTGCGCCCAGCCCATCACCTCCCCCCGAAGGGAGCTGGGAACAAACAGTTTACCATTCTTCTTCCAGCAGCCATGCGCATCCTGAGTGACTCCGTCCTCCCCCCTTACCTCCTCCCTATCAGCGTCAGACATAGCTGTAGAGAATTTCGTTACCCAGTCATTAGCGGGAGGGGTCGGGGACGGAGTGGAACGTTTGGCTTGTTTCTGAGTGGTTACTGCTCCTCCCAACTGGGAAGGCGTAAAAACAGAGTCACGAATCTCCTCCCTCTTACTGTCATGCTGTGGGAGGCGTGACAGTGCGTCAGCAAGCGAGTTAGATTTCCCAGGGAAGTGGTGTAGAGTGAAATTGAACTTGGAGAAGAAATCAGCCCAACGCAGCTGTTTGGCGTTCAAGGAACGAGGGGAGCGGAGAAGCTCGAGGTTTTTATGATCAGTCCACACCTCAAAGGGAACCCGCGCCCCCTCAAGCCAATGGCGCCAGGTCGCCAACGCTAAGCGGATCGATCCCGCTTCTTTCTCCCACACCGACCAATTCCGTTCAGTATCATTAAACTTTTTGGAAACATAGGCAAGGGGGTGCAGTTTACCATCATCCCCCTCTTGGAGGATCGCCCCTCCCATAGCAACGTCAGAAGCGTCTACTTGCACAATGAATTTCTTAAGTTCATTTGGATGAGCCAACACAGGCTCCGACGTAAAAGGGCTTTTAACTGGTCAAACGCACGTTGGCATTCCGGAGACCAGTCTAACTTGGCTCCGGGTCGAGTGCAGTCTGGTGACTTCCCTTTCGTTTTAAGCAGATCAGTTAAGGGGAGAGCCACTTGAGCAAAGTTCGAGAGAAATGATCTGTAAAAGTTCGCGAATCCGAGGAACCCTTGGAGTTGCCTCCGAGTCTTGGGTGGCTCCCATCCCACCACATCTTTTATTTTGTCAGGGTCCATCTCAATCCCCCTTTGCGATATGCGGTAGCCCAGGAAAGGGATCTCTGACTTGTGAAATTCACACTTAGACAGCTTAGCGAAGAGCTTATGCTTGTGCAACGTTTGTAAAACTTCTCGCACCAGTTTCACATGGGATTTTAGGTCAGGGGAATACAGAAGTATGTCATCAAGGTAAACAAGGACCCCCTTGAATAAATACTTGTGGAGCACCTCATTGATTAAGTTCATGAAGACCCCCGGCGCTCCCTGAAGACCGAACAGCATGACTAAGTATTCAAATTGACCCAGGGGGGTATTAAACGCCGTTTTAAATTCATCCCCCTCTCTTATTCGCACCCTGAAGTAGGCATCTCTGAGATCTAGCTTCGAGAATACCTTCCCCCCAGCCACCGCAGCCAACAAGTCTTTGATCAGGGGCATGGGGTAAGCGTTCGTGTTGGAGACTGCATTCAAGCCTCGATAGTCAGTACACAACCGCAACCCCCCGTCCTTCTTTTTCCGGAAAAGAACGGGAGCTGCGAACGGGGAGGAGGCAGGTCTTATAAACCCCCTGCTTAAGTTCTTGTCGATAAATTTCCTCAATTCTACCTTTTCCGAAGGGCTCATGGAATATAACTTCCCTTTAGGCAACTTTTGATTCGGCAAAAGTTCAATAGCACAGTCAGAGTTACTATGGGGGGGTAGTTCATCGGCTTCCTCTTCCCCAAAGACGGAAGCCAAATCGCGGTACTCTGATGGAATCATCTCTAGTTCTGCTTCCGCCACCCCCGCCGTCACCAAGGACTCCCCCCCCATCGGGACACCCCACTCTTGTTTCCACAGGTGGGACTGGCATTTCTTGGCAATGAAATTCACTTTCCCCTCCCCCCATAAGACATGTGGATCATGATCGAAGAACCACACGCTTCCGAGTACTAGGGGAAACCGGGCAGAAGGGGTAACGACGAAGGGCCTCTCCTCCCAGTGGTGCCCAATCCCCACACGCAAGGGAACAGTCTCATATTTGCAAGGCTCTTTCATTGTAGAGCCATCCATTTGCGTGAAAATCAGGGGATTGGTCAATTTAACTACCTTCGCCCCCAGTCCCGTTACCAGTGTGGGGTTGATGAGGTCTCTCCCACACCCAGAGTCAATGAGAGCTTGCACCCTCACATGGGTCAGTAGACCCGGGTCCATCAAAGTCACTGTGAGGAAGAAAAGAGAGGGAGGTCTGCTCACCGGGATCTGCGCTTGAGAGTCCGGGACCTGCTGTTCAGCGCTATTTACAGCAGGTCCGTCTCGTTTCCCGGCTGCACGGTCTCGCCATCCGACGAATCCGATGCCTCACTGAGCGGCTTGGCTTGCAAGGCCCTCGCCCCTCTCGGTTTCGCCACCGGCTTTGGGGTGGAAGTGTCAAACTTCTTCTTGATTCCCTTGGCGGCCCCGGTCGATGCGGGGGAGCCTGGGCAGCTCGCCGCGAAGTGGCCCCCTTCCCTGCATTTCAGGCAGAGACCTTGCTTCATCCTAAGCTCTCTCGTGCCGTCCTTGGGTTTCGGGTTCGGTGGTGCGTTCTTCCCTCGTGGAGCCGGCGTAGGGCCCGACTGACCCCCTTTATTCATCGCTGCTGCATCATCCAGTTTGATGGTTTTCAAGCGGTTTTCCATGGTGATGGCAGCTTGTATCCAGCCTGTTAACATGTCTGGATCTTGGGTCTTGGTGACTGAACGGCGAATCTCTGCGTTGAGTCCCAATTTGTAGTGGTCTGCTAGGACCCCGTCTTGCCACCCGCGAGTTTTGGTCGCACACCTGCGAAATTCAGCCGTGTAGTCTCTCACCGATTTGGCGCCTTGCTTGAGGGCACGTATGGCCGCTCTGGCCGTCTTATTGGCGTTCACATCTTCGAATTGTTCCTTCATGGCCCACATGAAAGTATCGATTTCCCTCAGCTCACGCCCGTCAGCCTGGTGGAGTCCCACATACCAGTCAGCCGCTGCATCTTTCAGGTGTGAAGCTATGACATCCACCATTCGGTCTTCGCGTTGAAACAGGTGGCCCCAGGTTTCGATGAATCTTTCGGCCCTCACCAGGAAGAAAGGAAACTTCTCGGGGTTCCCATCAAAATCCGCATCAAGGAGTTCTGCTGGTTTCGGTGGCAGGAACCCCCATGGTCGGGGGGGTGGCTGCCCCGGCGGTCCCTGCGGTCCCGGCCCCGCGGGTTGAGCGGGGGGTTGGGCCGGCACATTCTGTTGGTCCGGAACCGGCGCCTGTCACTGGTCTTGAGGGGGTTGGTCGGGTGGTTCCTCCCGCCGTTGCCGCTCTCGCTCCTCTCGGATGCCCTCTGCGATCATCTGGGGGATGCGGGCGAGGGATTCATCTAGGAGGCGAACCAGGCGGTCTTGGCTCGGCTCACCACTCGACCTCCATCTCACCACGGCGCTTTCCAGGTCCCCGGAGTCTCGGCCGGTGTCTTCCAGCCCCTCGGCCGTGGTCAGTCTGCGGACCGACCTCTCAGTGTGGCTCGCTCGCACCGAAGCTCTCGGAGTCGTAAACCACGTCTCATGGGTTTCTGCCAGGGGCTTCACCCAATCTCGTTTCTGCTTGATTCGGGTGGTCACCCCTCCGTAGGCTGCTCCATACGGATCTCCGTAGGGCCCTCCAAAGTCGTACTCCTGGCCCCGTGTCACCGGCACATACGTGCCAGGGGCTTCCGTGGGTACGGTTGTCACAGGAGGTTTCTTGTCCTCCTTCTTTTCGTCTTCGATCGGGAGAGTGTCTTCTTCACCGCCACTCATGTTGGAGCCGCGGGTTTCCGACCAGTCCCAAAAATTGAAAGATTCTGAACAAACTGTCAGAGACCCTAACTTAGTCAGCCAAACACCAGGTCTTGTTCATTGAAGCAAGAATAGCATTTTATTATAGAGCTGCAATAGTAGGTTACTGGAGCAGATACATTGTTCAGAATAACGTGGTTACAAAAAGCAAGCAGTTATACCAGAAAGGGGGTGAATGGGGACCCCCCCTTCCACCAATGAGTGCCTAGTATGCGAATGAGAACTGAAAATTACTATACTAATGAAGTTCCCACCGCCCCCATTGTTCCCAGCCAAGCTGTAGCTTTGAAAGCGATAGGAAGCTCACAGCCTATCTCCACTAAGGTCAGGGTGTTAAGTCTACCAGAGATAGAGCCTGCAGAGCTCGCCCTCCGCATTCCATTCGAACACTCCAGGTGCATAAATCAACACCCCACGATCCCAACCTCCCGCCCTACACACCACAATGCAACACAAGGCCCATCCTCCCACCCTACTCCATCCATCATGGCAGGACTACCTGACATACACAAGGGAACCCAAGTGAGGGTCCAAGAAGCAGAGTCCAGGCAGGTCCGAGAGTCATAGTCAAGCAGGTCCGCGGTCAAAGCCGAAAGTTCAGGAGTAGCAGCCAGAAACAGGTCCAGGTGGTGTGGTCACGCATCTCCAGGAAGGTGACAAGTTGCTCCCACACCTTCCCCCTCTGAAGCCCCAACCTTTATCGGCAGCTCACAGCTGGGTCTCCTTGCTTGCGAGAGAGCTGTCCACTATCCTCAGGTGTTCCTCTTGACCTGGCAGTCTCCGGGCAGCAAGACGCACACTCTGCCTCCTCTCGAGGCGCTCCAAGCATGCCTGCCTCCTCCTGCGTTCCCCTGGCTCTGGGGAAAGGGGAGGAGAGGCAGCCTGTGAAGTTTCCCCAAGATCTTGGGTTGTTGAGGCACGCCTCTCTCGGTTGCCTCTTCCGTGTTCCCAGTGCTCATGGGGCTGGAGTACATGCAGTCCTCAACAACTGGGGCACTGGGACCTGCCTCTGCTGCCTCAGGGTCGTTGACGGCATCAGCTGGTTGAGTCTCAGAGGTGCTGACGGGGAAGTTACGTACAAAATCTAAGTATCGCTGTTTCAATATTTCTATATGAAACATCTGCAAAATATATTCTTTTCCCAAAAACAGCAACACCAGGAAGTCTCAGATGGAAGATGCCACTTCCAGTAGCTCTGCGCACAATGACTTCATTTTACGAGGGTTATTATACTGACTCATTAAAAGAAAGAAAATTGAATTCCAAATGTCCTTTTCCTATCACTGTGGATAACCTGATTCAATTCACCTGTAAAGAACACAGCGGGGCTCTTTATCAGATTTTGACTGCAGTCCCATAATTGTCCTGCGGTGTTTTAGCTCCTGCTTATGCACCTTCCTGGCAAAAATGACAAGGATACAAAGCGAATGCCGAACGGGCCAGATTCAGTGACAAGAGAGCCCTTTGGATTTTATAATAAAGATGCTCAACTTTATGTAAGGAGACTCAAGGATGGACAAACAAGAAATGGAATCATTGTCATTCATTACAGCCTACACTTTCTGGAATTCAGGTGGTCCACTGAACTTATTTTGAGCCTACTGAAGTTGCCTGTCACCACAGTCTCTACTTCCACAATTTGTACTCGAGGGGCACATTTGGCTCACCTTCCGCACTGAAGTTTTATTGAACAAAATTAAGCTGGGAATTAATTGAGACTTTTATGTTTGTGTGTTTACTTTTGCCAGGCACTGTGCTAGAAGTGTTGTCTTGCTGTTCCTTACCACCATCTCTCCATTTTTCATTCATGTATGCTCTCATATCACAGCCACAAGGCTACATTCACTACAGCAATTCAAAGGCAGTTATCAGACAAACTGCTCTGTCCTCCCCTTCCTTTCATACAAGAATCCAGGGGCAGAATGTTCCTGGTGGAGGGCCTGGAACAAGTCACTGTCTCTACCTAATCAGAGGGCAGCGGAAAGGACAAAAATGCCACTCAGAGGTTTTTGGAGAAAAGGCAGAATATAAGTGAGTTTTTTCAGGGCTTTTTTTTGTACAGAAAGCCCAGCAGGAACTCATTATCATAACAGGCCTCACCCAAGAGCAGAAGCTCATTAGCATATCAGACCACACCCCTGACAGCACAGCACATTAGCATATTAGGCCACACCCCCACATTACCAGAAGTGTGGGGGCATCCAGCCTTGCTATTCTGTTTACCTTGTTTGTTGTCAAAACCCAGGGCTTTTTTTTGGAGCAGGAACTCCTTTGCCTGTTTGGCCACACAGTCCTAATCTAGCCAGTCCTCATTAGTTTCTGCTGTTGGGCGTGGCCTGTTATGCTGAGAAGTTCCTGATGGGTGTGGCCAATTCAGGAGCCAGCCGGAAATCCATTCCTGTGCGTTCCTGCCCAAAAATAGCCCTGAGGTTTTTTAAAAAAACAACACAGAGAGCGCTTAGGCAGACATAGCAAATAGGAACACAGTTAAAGCAATTTATTCAAAACACGAAGGTTACACGAAGCAAAGCCAGACTCTAAACCAAGGGTGTCAAACATACGGCCTGGGGGCTGGAACTGGGCTGTCCAGGCCTGGGATCTGGCCAGCAATCAAGGAAGAGGAAGGCGACAGCAGCAGCAAGCACAGTGGAAAGACCCGCAGCAGGTCAGCGAGCTGGAGGGTCCTCCCTTCCTGTCTCTCTCAGTTGGGCCTGGCTGTGCATGCGCAGCTGCCGCCCCCTCTCCTCCTCCCCCTGTCAGAGGCATAGGTCCCCCCTCCCAGTCAGTGCGCATGTGTGCTGGGCCTCCCCCTTCACTTCAGCAGAAGAAGCCTCCTCCTTTGCCACTGCCACCACCACCACCACCTTCTTCTCCTCTGCCCACCTCTCTTGCTCTTTCTCCATCACAGTGCTGGAGATGCGGCCCTTTGGGAGGAGGGAAGGAGGAAGAAGGGAGAGCGAAAGTCACTATGTGTGAAGGTGGCGGTGGGAGGGAACTGCTGATGGAAATGGGCATCAGGGGAAGTGCAGGACTGGGAATGCCGGGGTGTATCTGGGGGGTGGGGTATAAGGGACTGGAAGGAGGGCACAGAAGTGAAGGGCTGAAGGGTGTGCAATGGGCTGTGTGGTGGGAACTGCACGGGGAAAGCCATGGGAGGGGAGGAGAAATACAGCTGTTGGGGTGAGGGAAGGTGCTAAGCGTTTGTGTTTGGGAGGGGGGGCCTGCAAGAGCAGGAGTGCAGTTGGAGGCTGAGATAAAACAGGAGTCTCGACTCACCTTAAAGGCTTAATGAGATTTTGTTGCATTGTTTTTATTTCCTAGGCATCCGTACTTTGCTCTTCACCCCAAAGAGGGACCCAAAGCAATGCACAGTTACTGTTCTCCCCCCATCAGTGTTTTTGTTCTCACAACAACCATGCAAGGTACATTAGGACTGGTCAAAGTCACCCAGCAACTTCCATGGCAGAGGGGGGGTTTATGAACTTGGGTCCCAGCACCGGGGTGGGGGGTTCTCTGTGGAAGGTCAGGTCTCTAAGTGGGGCTGAAATACAAGGAGAGGAGTAGTCAGTGGCAACAGACTTGAGATTTGGAGAAGAGCAGATTCGTGTAGATTAATCCTACGGAGGTGTTGGGAGAAAAAGGCTGATTTAGGAGTTCTGGTCATTGACAGGTAGCTGGTGAATCTGTGGAGGGTTCATGATTTTTGTGGTGGATGGAGCAAGCGTTGAGGGCAACGGCTCAAGCTCCCTGGAGAGTTTATATTATCTGTGTATGTTTTGGGGTGGACCTCTCTATGTGGGGAAGAAGAATGCTTCCAGGGTTGCAGAGAAAAAAGTTGCTGATCTAGTGTAGTGGGGGAGTGTATTTCCAGAGACGGAAGAGGGCCCCTGGGATTCCTTGTGCCGGGGAGCGAGGGGAATGGGCAGGAAACGTTTCTCTAAGCTGGGAGGCGTGCTCGAGGTGGATTACGCATAGTGTGACTGTACAGTTGACAAAATGGGACACTCACACTGCTCCCCCCATCTACTAATGAAAGGGTGCCACAAACTGCAGGTAGGTGAGGGAGCTGTGCAATTCTGTACTGAAGGATAAGCTTTCTGAAGTTGGCATTAGCAAATGTTACCAGTTTTGGGGCTTGAATTACCCTAACTTAAGACCTTTGCTTCTAAAATTCTATCTATGTTTGGGACAACGTACATCTGTGAACAGCTCTTTTCTGTAATAAATGTTAATAAATCAAAAGTACGTTCTCAGCTTAGATACATACCTAAACAGCATACTCAAGATTGCTACAGCACAGACATTGACTCCAGATTTTGGTGCAATAATTCAGAGCAAGAGGTGTCAGTTATCAAAGATTGTTAAATAAAGGGAATACTGTAAGTGTTAATATTTTAAGCATGTTTGTATTTTGAGTAAAACATAATATTGTTAATTGAGTTTGCCTGTGTCCTTTATAAAATTTATATCTCTGGTACCTGGCATTACATTTTATGGTACACATGGCCTGACCCAACAAAGTGACATTTATGTCTGGTTTGGCCCTTGTAACAAATGAATTCAACACCTCTGCTAACTCTGCTGGACCAATAAATGGCCCTTCCTGTACCATTAAAAGAATTCCTGACTATATTAATACATCCATCATGGTAATGCAGAATGATGCCAAGGAGAGCTCTCATTTAGCACACGTTGCCTGTTGAGCAGCAGAAGTGAGTAAAGAAAGAGTTGGGCCAAGAATGGTTAATACACAGAACAGTTTCCCAGAAGCATCCCAACTGCAAAGCGGATATTGTAATTTTAACCTACATTCAGTACATTCCAAAGAGGCATAGAGACTGGAGTGTCCTGTATCAATTAATCTGCAGCAGCATGGAAGACACACAAATACTTCACATACATCTCCCACTAAAAATAGAAGCCAGTTACATAAAGCAACAGCATTACAGACACACACTCAAAATACTTTGGAAATTTTCTCTTCCACATACAACCTGCTCCCAGACTTCAGGGCTGCCATCTCTCCCCATTTTGATATTATATGCCCAAATCTCTTTGGAGTGGACAAGAGTACTCCGCTTCTGGACTTCTTTCTGCTCACCTCCTCTTCACGTTAAGATCTATATGTCAAGGTCCCTTCACAGAACAGGCCACTTTCCCAGCTGTCACTGGCCCTCTCCCCCTACGCCCCCCTCGCAATCTCTTAAGATCAATCAAGAACACCCTCCTATGCCTACCACCCACTCTTGGGATTGCAAGTTTGGGTGGCTGCCCCTCAGCTCTGCAATTCCCTCCTTCCCGTCTCCAGTGGCCTTTCCTCCAAAGAGCTTGGGGCAGCATGTATTGTCTTCCCTTCCCCATCTCATCCTCCCAGCAGCCCTGTGAGGGAGGCTGAGAGAAAAGGCATGAATGACCCAAGGTGAAACAGCAACTTCCACAGCCAACTGGAGATCTGAATCCAGGTCTCCCAAATTCCAGTCTAATACTGTAACCTCAACACCATACTGGCTCTCGTGAAAGCACATCTAGTCATTTTAATAGTTTTTTTAAAAATATACAATCTGCCTTCTGGTGAAGTTAAAGTTGTGCGAAGGTGCGGCCACATTTTTTGTTACATATTAATGGGATGGTTTTAGAAACTTACTCTCAACCTTTGCAAGAAAGAAGGCTATATATCCAATGAATTAATTTAAATTTTACAAATAGGTGAAGAGATTAAGATAAAAGGACAATGACTTGCCAAGCTCCACCCACTTAACGAACACATTAACTTGTGGATCTCCAGAGGAGATCCTTAAGAGACAATCATAGTCCTTAACAGGCAATCACAGCTATACAGAAGATAGAAACATTTGGCCCTCAGAAGATCAGTCTTAGCATACTGTTAGAATAGGGCCGCCAACTCTGGGTTAGAAAATTTCTGGAGATTTGGGGGTAGACCCCGGGGATGGTGGGATCTGCAGGGAGGAGAGGCCTCAGAAGGGCATAATGCCATCGAGTCCATGCTTCAGAGCCACCATTTTCTCAAGGGGAACTGATCTGTGTAATCTGGAGATCAGTCATAATTTGGCCCCACCTGGAGGCTGGCAAGCCTACTGTCAGGGTCCTTAGTTAGTCAGCCAAACACCAGGCCTTGTTCATTGAAACAAGAATAGTATTTATTAAGCTGCAAGACTAGGTCACTAGAACAGAAGCATTGTTAAGAATAACTTGGATACATGAAGCATTGAGATATACTCTAAAGGGGGGGAAGGGCCCCCACCATTCTACCAATAAATGGACAGCGCGTGCACAGGAACCCCAGAAAGCAGTAAATAACAGTTCACTCTCCATCCCACCTTTCCCAGCCTAGCTGTTGCCTTTAGAAAGCGATAGCAGACACACAGCCTGGCATTCAAGGCCACTCTTGGCCTGGGAGATGAGATATGGCCCGGTTGCCCAGGCAACATCGGCATCTCCCCACATTCCATCCCACCAGTCCAGGGGCATCAATCAACACCCTACAGTCCCATCCTCCCTCCCTTCTCCATCCCTTATGGCAGGGATACCTGACATTCTGCCCTCCTGATAACAAACCTATCCCTTCGGTTTCAAAGGGTACAATTTATGGAAAGCCCGGACCAACTTCAGGGCATGAACATGTTCCGCCCTCACCCACTCCCTCTGTTCAGGCCCAAAGTCCGCCCAATCAATCAGATAATACAGCCGATTTCGAGAAATCTTTGAGTCCAAAATCTGTGAAACTTCAAAATGCGGTTCCCCCCCCACCATGAGCGGAGGCGGGGTGGGGCGATGAGGTCTCCATGCATTCTCCGCAGGCGCATGTCGCAGGAGCCTTACATGAAAAACAGGATGAATAGACTTTAGCGATTTAGGCAAATCAAGTTCAACAGTGACATTGTTAATCACACGGATAATTTCAAAAGGTCCGACAAATTTCCAACCAAGTTTGCGGCTTGGCTGCACACCACGTAGGTTTTGTGTGGAAAGATAGGCAAAGTCCCTACACTTCGGGATTCACGAGAGGTTGCGTTTTTTGTCAGCCTGTAATTTATACGCAGCTTTGGCCCCTTCTAGAGTTTTAGTCAACAGAGAACATGCCATTTGCAAACGCTTGCACCAGTCACCTGCATCTCCCGCCGGGAGGTCGGGAGAGCGTAAAAATGGAAGTGGTGGGGCCTCATAGCCGTGAACCGCCATGAAAGGAGACATTCCCGTTGAGGAGTGCTGAGTGTTATTGTAGCAGAACTCAGCCAAAGGCAAGAGGGAATGCCAATCATCTTGTTGAAAGTTAGTGAAACACCTGAGATATTGCTCAAGGGTTTGGTTGACCCTTTCGGTTTGCCCATCAGTCTCTGGGTGGTATGCACTGCCGACCCCCCTCTCCACCCCTAGCAGTGACATCAACTCTCCCCAGAATTGGGACACGAACTGCACCCCCCTGTATGAGATCACTTTGGACGGCAAAGTGTGAAGCCTCACGACATGTTGTAAGAACGCTGAGGCAAGCTTCTTAGCAGAGGGGATGGAAGCAAATGGAACAAAGTGAGCCTGTTTAGTAAACAAGTCAACGATAACCCAGATAACAGTTTTCCCTCCACTTGGAGGCAGATCAGTAATAAAGTCCATTGAGATCACCTCCCAAGGGCGATTCGGGGTGATCAGTCCACACTTCAAATGGAACTCGCGCCCCCTCTAATCAGTGGCGCCATGTTGCCAGCGCTAAGCGGATCGATCCTGCTTCTTTTTCCCACACGGACCAGTTCCGTTCAGTCTCATTGAATTTTTTAGACACATACGCAAGGGGGTGGAGTTTGTCATCCTCCCCCTCTTGGAGGATCGCCCCCCCCATGGCGATGTCAGATGCGTCAACTTGGACAATGAATTTCTTTAGTTCATTGGGGTGGGCCAGCACGGGCTCCAAAGTAAAGAGAGCCTTCAATCGTTCAAACGCGAGCTGGCACTCTGGAGACCAGTTTAAACGTGCGCCCGGCCGGGTGCAATCAGGGGCTTTCCCCTTCGTTTTAAGCAAGTCAGTGAGGGGAAGGGCCACCTGTGCAAAGTTCGACAAGAATGATCTGTAAAAATTGGCGAATCCGAGGAACGCTTGGAGTTGGCCTCCCTTCCCCAGCGCCGCCACATCATCCAGACGGATGGTTCTCAGGCGGGTCTCCATAGTGACTGCTGATTGCATCCAGCCCGCCAGTGTGTCGGGGTCGTGTCCGCGCGTCACGGTACGTCGGATCTCGGAGTTGAGCCCTAGTCGGAACTGCTCCGCCAAGACCCCGTCGGGCCATCCCCGTATCTTCGCGGCGAGCCTGCGGAACTCCGCGATGTATTCTCGGACTGATCGGGAGCCTTGTTTGAGAGCGCGTAAGGCCGCTCGGGCTGTCTTGTTTGCGTTGACATCTTCAAACTGCTCCTTCATAGCCCACATAAACGCATCGATCTCTCATAACTCTCGCCCATCCACTTGGTGTAGGGTTACATACCAGTCAGCCGCCGCCTCCTTCAGGTGTGAAGCGATGGCGTCTACCATACGGTCTTCGCTCTGGAACAGGTGGCCCCAATTCTCGATGAACTTTTCCGTTCTCACCAGGAAAAACGGGAACTTCTCTGGGGTCCCATCAAAATCTGCGTCAAGGAGTTCGGCCGGCTTCGGCGGGAGAAAACCCCAGGGTCGCTGCGGTCGCGGCGCTGGTGGCTCCTGCACCGGGGGTCCCGCTGGCTGGTCCGGGGGTCCCGCTGGCTGCCCGGGTGGACCCGCGGGTACGATTCGCTGGTCAGAAGGTGGTTGTCCAGGGGGCACCTCTCGCTGCCTCCGATCCATCTCCTCGCGAATACCATCCGAAATCATCTTAGGGATGCGGGAGAGGGACTCGTCCAGCTAAGCGATCGTGGCTCGGATCGCCGCTCCATCTCTGGCTTCCCCCGGGTCCCTCCTCGCCTCTTGACTCTCTGGTCAGGTCTTCCATCCCTTCCGCTGTGCTCAGTCGATGTATCGATCGCTCGTAGCGGCTCTCCCTCACCGAAGCACGCGGGGTGTAGAACCACGTCTCATGCATCTCGGCCAAGGGCTTCACCCAGTCTCTTCGTTGCTTGGGCCGGGTTGTCACGCCACCGTAGGCCACTCCATAAGGGTCCCCATAGGGCCCCCCCAAGTCGAAGTCAGAGCCCCAGGTTACCGGTATGTAGGTACTGGGGACTTCCGCCGGTACGACTGCGGTAGTGCTCGGCACCGTCGTCACAGGAGGTTTCTTGTCCTCCTGCTGGTCCTCCTGCTGATCTTCTTTGATCGGGAGAGTGTCTTCTTCACCGTCACTCATTTTGAGAGTAGCGGGTTTTAGACCAGTCCCGACTAAAAGTGATTCTTAACAAACTGTCAGAGTCCTTAGTTAGTCAGCCAAACACCAGGCCTTGTTCATTGAAACAAGAATAGTATTTATTAAGCTGCAAGACTAGGTCACTAGAACAGAAGCATTGTTAAGAATAACTTGGATACATGAAGCATTGAGATATACCCTAAAGGGGGGGAAGGGCCCCCACCATTCTACCAATAAATGGACAGCGCGCGCAGGAACCCCAGAAAGCAGTAAATAACAGTTCACCCTCCATCCCACCTTTCCCAGCCTAGCTGTTGCCTTTAGAAAGCGATAGCAGACGCACAGCCTGGCATTCAAGGCCACTCTTGGCCTGGGAGATGAGATATGGCCCGGTTGCCCAGGCAACATCGGCATCTCCCCACATTCCATCCCACCAGTCCAGAGGCATCAATCAACACCCTACAGTCCCATCCTCCCTCCCTTCTCCATCCCTTATGGCAGGGATACCTGACACCTACATAGAAGGCCCTGCACAAGGAGGGATGTGGCTCAGTTCCTGAAGCTGAGCAGCGGTGAGGCTGCTTTTGGTGGGGATTAATCCCTTGTTTCACAGAAAGGGGCGAGTCTGGCCTACTGGGATCAAATATTGGGACAGAAATAGGAACTAAGTAAGGTAGTCCCACTAGAGAGCTTTCGTATTTTCCAGCCAGCTTCTTCCTCTGTGAGTTTTGCCCTGTGCAGTTGCAGTGTCCTTACATAAATTCTGCTATATTTTAGCAACTGCCCTCTTATTAACTGCTATAATATTTGTTTAATAAACCATTTATTGTTTGTTCTTCCTAGACAGGGTTGCCAGGTCCTACCTGGCTGGCAGTGGGAGGCTCCCAGGTCCAATCTGGAAGTGACGTCACCCTGAAGTGCCATCATCATTTCACCAACATCAGAGGGGATGACATTCTAGTTTTGGGGCAAAACTCTATGGGTTCTTGGTCTTCAAAACCATAGGGCTTGCCCAAAAACTAAACCATCACCCCGATGTCAGCAACGCTATGACAGCTCTTCCACGTGATGTCACTGCATCAGGGAGGTCGCACAGTGACATCCCTGTTTGGGGGTGGGGCTCCCCCCCCCAGCTAGCTGGCCAGTGGCAGATTCAGGCCCTTAAAAGCAGTGGGACCCCCCACTGGGAGCTAGGAACCCTGTTCTTGGGTTCTTCGTGTCTCAAACTTGGTCATATAAATTCAGCATGCCCTGACTTAAAGAGGGAGTTGCTTGAGGGCAGGGAAGGTGCTCTGGGCCCTCTGTAGTAAAGCCCTAGTCCCTCACCTGCTCTAGGGCTGAAGGGGGTGGTGTGGGGAGAGGAAGGGATCTTTGCAAGGGACATCTCTGCTGTGGCAAACTTAGCAAGGCTCCATCCCTTTCCCCAACAGACCTAGACAACCTTGGTAGACGGTCTGATGTTACAAATGGATAATGGAAATGTGTTTCTGTTGGTCCAAGTGAATTTTTTGGCAGTATCTGATACAACTTCACTATCAAGTGGGCATAAAAGAAGTGTCTTTTTGCTGATGTCAGGCTTTTCTGATGATAGTATCAGGTGGGAAGTCTATAGCAAAACAAAATTTGAGTCCAGCAGGACCTTAGAGACCAACAACATTTTCCAGGATATAAGTTTTCATGAGTCAAAACTCACTTTGGGGGCTGCTGGATTTGAATTTTAATCTTCTTCGAGTGAGAAGACACCGAGAGAAGGGTGAAAGGACATGCAGAGTCTGCATCCTGAGGGCTGTGTGGGGTCCCTCAGGGTTATGCTCTTCCTTCTACGTTACTCAATACCTGTGTGAGACCACTTAGTGAAACCATCCATTGCTTTGGAACTGGGTGTCATCAACACACCAATGACACCTGGCTATGAGCCTCTGGATGTTCATGTGTCAATCTTTGGGTATTGTCTGGATGTCGTGGCCAGGTGGCTAAGCAAAAAAGTTAAAGCTGAATCTAGACAAGATGGAGGTAATGCTGGTCAGGAAAACGAGTGGAGAGATTCAAGGGGTTTCACTGCCCACTTTGGATGGGGTTCCTTTAGCAGTGGTAGACTCAAGTTAAAAACTACTGGATTGGACCTTGAAGACAGTTTAGGTATTTATTTAGATGCTATCCTAGAAGTGCCTTTTTTCAATTGCATCTGGGTTGACAACTGTGCCCTTTTTCTGCACGCAGCTGATCCAGCAACACTGATCAATGCTATTGTAATCTTGAGAACAGATAACCCCAAAATGTTCTGTGTGGGGCTGCCCTTGAAGATGTCAGGAATTAATATGATTGCTACAATCTGCCAAACTAGCACTACCACACAGGGGTGGCACCAGAGTGGGGCGGGGGGGGGCAGCGCCACCCCAAGGAGCTCACTATCCCTGTCATCCCCATTGCTGGACACATGTTATTACGTGAAGGAAGGGCAAGTTTCACATCTACAAGAACATCCACATGTTATTGATGTAGGCTTTTGATGGTTCTCTTAAGCCAACAAAAGCTTTTTGCGGGTCCTACAGAGATACACTTCAAGATGCCAGCAGGCCAGTGGCAGTCTTGGAAAGGGGAGCTGCTAAGGTGGGGGTAGATTAGAGCCTGTGTTGATTCTCCTGAATCCTCCTTCATATCAGCCAGGCTAGAATTTGTTGCTTAGTTTGTGTCAACAGGACAAAGACAATTAAGTCCCGTCAGCCCACTTGCAGTGAGTTCACATGATATGCTGCAATCACTGACCATTTGACTTTTAAGTTGCCAAGCAAACATGTGTCTCTTGATCTCTGATGTAAATTTGCCCGCAAAGTTCCTCCTTAAGCAATAAACTTTCAATCTCACAGCTTTCCCACTTTTCTGTCAAGTACCAGGTCTTTCGATGTTCAAAGGATCCCATTCAGGTGGTTGGTGTCAGACTCTTGAACAAAGTTACTCACAACAACACTCTCTCGGCAGAGATATGTTTATTGAGTAGTAAAGATGATTCAAGCTAAGACTTCTTCATGTCAGAACTAAAGGTTTGGCGCCAATGCCCCAAAATATGCAGAGTTCAAACCAGCCCCCTCCCCCAGTGTCCCATCCAATCAGTCTAAGCATTCAGCCTGCCAAGCTTTCGTGCACTTCTACTTCACCCCCCACACATACACACAAACACCTGTGAGGCACCCGTTAGTTTTTCTATGTTAGTGGAGGAAGCAGAGACAGCATCCAAGGTCATTTGTGCGGTCTTCCCAGAGACAGGGAGGCATCTTAGAAAAGAGGTACACAGCTGCATAGCAAAGCATCCCCAGTCACACCCGCATACACGCACACAGAAAAAAGACCCTTCCCAGTTGTTTACAGCAATACACTTTACCCATGGCAAATGAGGTGCCGAGTTTGACATTCTGCCCCCCCCCAAGCCTCTCATCTTCTGGGTATGAGTAGGTGGCGTTTATGGAAATCACGGACAACCTTAGGGGCTTTCACATGATCTTTTCACACCCATTCATTATGACTCGGGTCAAAGTCCCACCATTTGATGAGATAGTACAACTGGCCCCTCTTTATTTTAGAATCTAATATTTCCTCCACCTCTTGGTGGAACTCTCCATCCACGATCAGAGGAAGGGGAGCTACAGGATGAGGTCTTAAAAAGGAATTACACCGCTGCATAGCAAAGCACCCCAGTCTCTCTCTCTCTCTCTCTCTCTCTCTCTCTCTCTCACTCACATAGAAGCCCCCCCTTCCCAGTTGTCTACAGCAATACACTTTTCCTGTGGCAAACGAGGTGCCGAGTTTGACAGTTGGTCTGAGGTAGCAGAACAAAGTTTGAGTCCAGTGGCACCTTTAAGACCAACAAAATTTTATTCAATTTCTGCTAGACTTGCTTTGATATATGCTTCTGTTTGGGTTTGTTTAGGAATATGCTATGTAATTTTGTCCTTGCTTTGGTCTAGGACAATAAGCATTCCTTAGAATTAATGCCTTCTCTTTTACATTTTTTCTGCAGTTCAGTTAAGAAGTTCTGTTTTGTTTTGAGAATTCTTTTGGAAACTCACAGAAATGTTATTCATTCTCTCTGGCCTGACCTGCATGAGGCCTGAATTTCTAAACCTCATATTTGGTGGATTATACATAAGATTTGCCTTTTCTTTTTGGTTCACATTCCTGTATCAGCTGTTACTTCTGGGTGATTCCCCCCCCCCGAATAAATGTAAAAGTAATGAGAAATCTGGACTATGCTAAAACTTTTTTTTTTGGCCCCCCAAAGGGAATTTTTTTATTTGCATTTCTATAAAACTACAACAAAAAATGGGGAGGGAAAATTCTACAATCTAAAGGAGAAAGTAAAAAGAACCTAACTAAAAACCCAAGTGTGGAGGCTGTACAATGCTTATAAAATAATTGTTACTCTTACTCAGTTACTTTGAAACATGAAGAGTGCCCGCCAATCATCACTTCTGTTGACAAAACCTGCTTATCAGACTAGACAAAAAGTAATTTCAAAGCTAAAACACACATAAACACAGCCCTTAAGAAAAACTGGCCTCTCCATTGACGCTTTTACGCTTTCCTCCCCCCCATAGGCAAAATATTTAAAACCAATGTTCCCTCAGCAAGAACATTACAATAATTTATCTTCCTCCATCTTAGATGTATCTTCTTTTTCCATTTAGCTTTTATAAATCAGGATCTGTCCATTCATGATGTAAACCAAGTTCCTTTTTCCAGGGACATCTTCACTTCCTTAAACGTCTTGAATCATAAGAGGTCTTCCTTTTGTTGCATTAAAAGCACACTCATTGGAGAATCCAGCCTTTCTCTTAGCAGGCAGATCTTGTGAAGTTGGGGTAGTGAACTGTTTATGCCAAAAAAACCCGCTTTACGATTCGCTTGCCAGTCCAACCGCAAGAAAAACTAAACTTTAGAACCTCCTTACCGTCTCCTGCCAACCTAGCAGTTCGAAAGCAAGAAATTGCAAGTAGATAAATAGGGACCACTTCGGTGGGAAGGTAACAGCGTTCCGTGCACCTTGGTGTTTAGTCATGCTGGCCACATGACCACGGAAACGTCTTTGGACAGCGCTGGCTCTTCGGCTTTGAAACGGAGATGAGCACCGCAACCCTAGAGTCGGATTCGACTGGCTTTCGAGCAAGGGAACCTTTACCTTTACCTTTACCGTCCATAAGTCTCTATGATCAAAGAAGCATGCCAAACACTGTCCCTTTAAAAGTATAGCCGCTTTTAGTACAGATTCAGGTTGCTACTCCACTTTAGCCATCAAGGGGCCCACGATTTACTTTGAAGACAGAGTCTATGGTTAGGTCACATGACCTGGCTTTCCACTGTTCTCCTTCCTGAAGAAAGCATTGGTCCCACCTCCCTCTTCGCCTCTCGTCGCCATCTTTTGGAGATGTTTACATTAGCTGAGAAAGAATGCCAAAGTCTCTAAGGTCTGTTTAAACACTCAATTTTCTTTCAGAAAAACTCTCCACTACAGTCCATTGCTGCAATTTGATCTGTCCCTCCAATCATGCTTTCACATTCGCTTAAGGATCGGAAGAAAGGGCATCCCCTCCCCCCCTCTGCTTATAGTAGGGGGACGTCACATCTAGGCTTTGGTGTCTCGTTTCAACAAAAACTCACTCATTAGTCCTTGAATCAATCCAACAGGTCCTGAGATGGCCCCTGGGATCACACCAAGCAGAGAATATCGCTAAACCTCCACACGCGTGTCCCGGTCAGCAGCTCTGGTACCATATGGTCGCATAGCAGCAGGACCGTTGGGGCAGAGGAGCATCTCAATTCCCCAGCATCGCGCTGGCAAAGAGGCCACCCCTCAAAAGCCCCATAGCTAGGAGCCTTACCCAAAAGGCTCCAGGGGGGTAGCAGACGATCGCCCCCCCCTCCAGACCGCTAGCGCGCAGATCGTGCCCCCAAAGTAACTGGAGGCACGTCTGCTTGTGAGTCGCCATAAACTGGAAACTGGACTATGCTAAAACTTGGTGTGGATGGTCTAGGGAAATATTAAGATTGGATTGCTGGAAGCCAGTTCCTGCAAGAGTTGCTTTATCAATAATGGTATTAGCTATTTAATATCCCACCTGTAGCATATATTGTCCCAACATATTTTGGCACTGTATTAAAATACATTGGGCAGGCAACAGACAGTTGTTAGGAAATCTATTTTATAGCATTTTTTGCACTTACTTGGCTGACTCAGTGATAAGCAGATATACTTGCCTATCAGCATAATTTATACTGACTTCCCTGATTTTCTTGAACCCTTTGTTAAAAACATATCAAGGATACCTACTCAGAGCATTAGAGCAGGAAAAGAGAAAATATATACAGAGAAAGCTTATGAAGGTTTACTCATCCCACTGCAATCACGCCTCTTATTTCTTTTATTTTATATTACAAAGGCAATGAATTACAGCTTCATCTTCTGTACCTTCATCTTCTGGATCTTTAGCGTACTATTTCACAAAACCAGCAGAAGAAAGGGAAAGGCCTAATGTCATGGAAACACAAAGAGTAAATGAATCTGAAATTGACTGGGAGGAAGAATTATCCAATAGTAGTAAATCTGAATTTTGTGAATTAGATAATTCAGAAGAAGAAAGTGTTTCAGAACTCCCTGATGTTGGTTCAGTGGTTGATTTAGTGCCTTCCTTTATACAGAAACTACCTGGTCCTAAAGGCATTCTACAGTTTAAAGAAGGAAATCCTATTCAGCTAATACTAAAAAGCTTCCCAGCAACAAAATATGGCCAATCATGAAGACATTTCAGTCCAGCATGGTGCAAACCCTACTCCTGGTTGGAATATAGTGTAATAAAAATGCTGCATTTTGCTTTGCTGGTCACCATTTCACTGAAAGCAATGCCTGTACTAGTGAAAATGCATTTGCTCATAGAGGGTACAAAAACTGGAAAAAGTCTACTGATAATGATTCGGGACTGAAGCTTCATAAGAGAAGCACAGTCCACAGAGACTACATGTGGCATGGGAGAGTTACAAACAAACAAAGAAATTCAAAGAAGGTTCTGTTTTAGCACAATTAAGTGATGCTCATAAACAACTTATAAAAGAAACTAGGCATTATGTAGCCACTCTTGCAGAAATTACTTTGTTCACTTATACACAAAATATTGCTCAGCATGGACATTGGGAAAATGAGGCAAGTGATAACAGGGGAAATGTTCTTGAACTCTTGCACTTAATTGCAAAACACAATCCCAGAATCCGGTGTAAAACAGATACTTTTCCATGCAATGCAAAATACATGCATCATTATGTTCAAGATGAATTGTTAAACATCATGAGCAGAATGTTCTGGATTCAATTTCTGATGAAGTGAAGGAAGCTGGCTTCTTTGCATTAATTGCTGGTGAAACAAGAACAGATATAAACAGGAACAAATGTCAGTAGTTCTTCATTATTGATACAATGGCAGTATATATGAATGGGTTGTTGGTTTCTAGCCATGTCATTCACTGGATGCTCCTTCACTAGTGAGTTATATAAAGAATGCCTTAGCATGTTGTGGCATAGATATCAAGCACTGCATAGCACAAACCTATGATGGAGCCAGTGAAATGTGTGGAAAACTAAATCAGGTGCAGGCATTGTTCCTGAAAGAGGTGCTACAAGCCATCTATGATCACTGCTTCAACCACAGACTGAATTTCATCAGTCGTCTTCAACAAACGTATGCATTTGTACCCTGTTCTTATGTGCATCCATGTTTCATCAAATAGCAAAGACAAACAAGGAACAAAACTAGGGATGGACACAAACCAACTTAAGAACCAAATTTCATGATGAACTGAGCCAGTTTATTGGTTTGTGAACTGTGATTCATGCAATCGCATTGTCTGTGAATCACCCACGAGACACCATGTTTTGGGGGGGTTCATTCAGAGTAAGGGGGTTCTCATTAAATGCCTTCCCTTCACTTGCTGAGTTGTGCCATGATGGCAGGACACCTCAGCAAGTGAAGGGCAGGCATATAGGTCTCTTTAAATGCACTCTCTTCACTTGCTGAGGCATGCCGTGGCGGTGGCACACCTCAGCAACTGAAGGGAAAGCATGTAGGTCTCTTTAAGTGAAAGGAAGGCATTTAAAAATGCCACCCACACAGAAGCTCCTCCCCACTCCATGAACCAGTTTGGTAAACTGAAAAGTTCATGGAGGTTTGCGAACTGTGGTTCATGGGGTCTGACAAACCATGAACCACCACAAACCGCCATTTTCCCAGTTTGTGCCCATCCCTAAACAGAACCATTGAATCAAAAAGACTGTCAGACACTCATTGGGTGTATCAGATTGCATCATGTTTAGCTGTTAAATCTACACTTCCTGTAATTTTACTGCTTCTGAATATAATCAGTAATGAATCAAAATTCTCAAAGAAGCATAGAGGCTTGTAGAATTCTAAATCGAATAGATTTCAGCTTTATGTTTTGCTTGACTCTTTTTAGTGAAGTGCTTCTTGAACTTAAAGTGGTTATCAGACTATTGGCAAAAATCAAATTATGACATGGCTCAAGCTTATGTTCCAGTTAATTCCTTAAATGATAAACTGCAAGATCTCAGGGATCAGGATGAAAACGTCAGCACAATTATGGCAGAAGTGGAGATGTTTGCAGAAGAAAATTCAATCAAAATGCAAACTAAAGAAAAGAGAATACACTGTATCCCCCCAAATTTCAAAGTTATGTTACTGAATTAAACACAGTAGAAAGCATCTATTCCCAAAATGACCACAATTTTAAAATTAAGGGTTTCTTTCTGTTATTGATCACACTATAAGTCAACTTAAGAAAAGAACTTGAGAAGATTTACAAACAATCACAGACAATTAAACGGAGTTAGTGCTTTCAATCCCAGGTGCTATACTTTCTTGATCCAGACCATTTGCAAGATATTATAGTAGTGATATAGATGGTTTTGAAGCAGAACTTTTCCCAAAAGTTCTAGAGAAATATGAACAAATAAAAATTGACACAATAAATCAAATGCTTAGTCTTCTTGAACAACTAAAACTGTGGCTCGGTGGAAGAGCCTCTGCTTTACATGCAGAAGGTCCCAGATTCAATCTGTCAGAAAATGCCTTTGATGTTTCTCACTGAATCCATTGTTTTATGTTCCCTACCCCGCTTTGCGCTTGCGTAGCTATGCAGGCAGAAACGTGGGAGCTTCTTCCCTGCCGCTTTTCCTTATCACGGTGGCCTTGAATGTAGGCTTTGGACTATTCGCTGAGAATTTTCCAGTCCTGGGAAGGCAAGGGGAGGGGGGGAGTAGTCTCCCGCTCATGAAGTATTTCTCCCGCCGGGAGTTCCCGCGCGAGTGCTCAAGTTTTATTTGCTAGGCGCTTCATTGCATCACACTATAAGTTAGCTTGCTTTGCTTCGCCCCCATTCCTGACAATGACCTCCTACTGTGGGTTTTAGCAAGATAATCCAATAAACCTTTCTTGGTGCAAGAATGACTGGATCTACTTGATTTCAAACCTGACAGAAATTGTCAGGAATCACATCATTCCCCCCACCGTCAGTTTCCGCCGTCTACCACGATGAGCGGAGCTGGGAGGGGGAGCCACGGGCGCAGTCCCTGTGACTACTACTTCGGGAGCCTCGGGCGCAGCTCCAGCGACTACTACTTCGGGAGCCACGGGCGCAGTTCCAGTGACTACTACTTCGGGAGCCACGGTCCCAGTCACTACCGTGGCAGCTCCAGTGGTCACTGTCCCGACCACCACTGTTGTTCCGGTGACTACAACTACAGTTTTGGCAGCACCAACACCACAATCAGCAGCCGGGTTGGTTACCCCGCCATCGATCTGCACAATGGGTGCTCCGTACACTCTCCCACTCTACAGCCCGGCCGGGCCAATACAGAGTCAAGGAGGAGCGGTTCCACGAACCTATGTGCCGGGAGCCCCAACACCCTGGGATAAAGGGGTGACCTATCGCAGATCCCGCGATTGGACTAAGAACCTGTTGGATACTACCCAGACAACCTGGACTATGCCGGGAAGCCAGAGCCGGGACAGCCTTTTGGATCCCAGAGGTAGTTTCGGACTTCCCCAAGGGAGGTTGTATCGAGGATCTCCCAGAACTGGGTCCGGTTCAGATACCGATGCCCGCATGGACTCTATTCAAGAGGATACCCGACGGCTGGTAAGGGACATGAGCAAACTAATGCAATCCCTACCACAGATGATGGACCAAGCAATTCGAGCTCACCCGCTGACGCAACCTAGACCGGTACCAGCCCCGGCACCACCGTTGCTACCGGGACGGCCGCCTCCTGCTCCCCCGGGCCCGGGCCCGGGCCAACCAGCACCACCGGGTCCAGGGCCGGGCCAACCAGTTCCCCCGGGGCCAGGGCCGGGCCAGCCAGCACCAGTCCCACCTCCACTGGTCGTCCCAGCACCAGGACCCGGGCCAGGGCAACCAGGACCTATCCAGCTGCCAGCTTTACCTCCGCCTCAACTCCCTGCTCCAGCACCCCTCATGCAGCCAGTTCCAGTACCGGTCATGGCGCCGGCCCCCCCAGTAATCCGCCCCAAGGACATGCTTGAGATCACATTTGATGGAGATCCAGAGACTGTGTCATTTTTCATATTGCAAGTAGGGAAATTTGTGCAAAGATGGGGCTATGTATTCCCAGACGAAGAGCAACAGGTGGAGTTTATCGCATCCAGGTTCCGGGGGAGTGCTACTAGTTGGTATGTAGCCCTTCATGATCTGGAGGCAGCGGAGTTGGGGAATGTAGATGACTTCATGTGGGCCTTGAGAAACCGTTTCGAGGACCCGGGGGCGGCCCAAAAGCTGAAGCCTTCCTTCGCACGTTCAGACAAGGCAAACTCTCAGTGCGGGAGTATTCAAGGGAGTTTCAAAGGCACGCCGTGAAAATTCGAGACTGGACCGATGCAGTCTTGGCCCAACAATATCGAATGGGATTAGCCGTAGACGTCCGCAATAATGTCCTCAGCTCTCAGCAACCTCGCACCCTCCAGGGTTGGATGGAGGAAGCCGAAAAGGCGGAAAGTCGCTTACGTATGATGAAACTGGATCTATCTTTGGGTAACAACCGTCCGAGTCTTGCGGCAGGCCAAGCCAGACCCAAACCAACGTCCACCCCAAGTGGAATGAGAGATCAGCGTATGCGACAGGGCCTCTGCCTGCGGTGTGGGGAGAAGGGGCACTTCGCTGCATCCTGCCCGAAAGGGGATCCCAATAGAGCTCTACCACAAGAGGAGCCCAGAAGGTGGACAACCCCTACCCCAAGGAAAGGTACAGCGAAACCACGCAATACACGGGCTCTTTTTGCTAGCCCCGACCAAGCGGATACCATGATGCTGGAGGAGGAGAGTGAGATGCAGGGAAACGAAATGGTCCTGTTTGTGAATGGCGCTACACAGCAGGACCCAGCACCTGAGGCGCCTAAACTGGTGAGCAATTACCCCTCTCTCTTCTTTGTGACTGTTCTGGTGATGAACCCAGCAGTGATGACCCATATTCGGGTTCGAGCCCTCATTGACTCAGGGTGCGGGAGGGACCTGATAAACCCGTCTATGGTTATGGGGTTGGAGGCAGCCGTGGTCCACTTGAAAGACCCAATAACTTTCACGCAAATGGATGGGTCTCCAATGAAGGAACCATGCCGATTTGAGACTGTTCCTTTAAGAATAGGCATTGGTGACCACTGGGAGCTACGCTCGTTCGTAATAGCCCCGCAAGCCCAGTTTCCCTTAGTGTTGGGTAGCCCTTGGTTACATGGACATAATCCTTACATTCTATGGGAAGAAGGGAATGTACAATTTATCTCCCCGAAATGTACAGAACACCAATGGGACCCAGGGTGGGGAAATCCCCCATGCAATGAACCTCCACGAGCTTGTTTAGCCACGGAGGACCTTAACCGCATCCCTAAGGATTACCGGTATGTAACCAGGGTTTTTGAGGAGGAGGAAGCTGATGAACTACCCCCTCACCGTAACTCCGACTGTGCGATTGAAATTCTTCCGGGCCAGAAATTTCCAAAAGGGAAAATTTACGCCATGAGTCCAAGTGAAAAGGAAGAACTACGCCGCTTTATTGATAAGAATCTGGCCCGTGGATTTATTAGACCAGCATCATCCCCTTTTGCAGCACCTGTATTGTTTTGTAAAAAGAAAGATGGGGGGCTCAGACTCTGCACGGATTACCGGGGACTGAACGCAGTGTCTGCGACTAATGCCTACCCAATGCCCCTCATCAAAGACTTACTGGCAGAGGTGGCTAAGGGGAAAGTGTTTTCTAAACTGGATTTACGAGATGCCTATTTTCGGGTTCGTATCAGAGAGGGGGATGAATACAAGACTTCATTTAATACCCCGCTGGGGCAATTTGAATATCGGGTTATGCCCTTCGGTTTACAGGGGGCACCAGGGGTCTTCATGAACTTAATCAATGAAGTGTTACACCCCTATTTATTCAAGGGGGTGGTTGTTTATTTGGATGATATCTTGGTCTATACCCCGGATCAAGAATCCCACACTACCCTTATGCGAAAAGTATTGGAAAAGCTATTAGAACACAAACTGTTTGTCAAACTGTCAAAATGTGAATTTCACCAGGAGTGCATTGACTTTTTGGGGTACCGCATATCCTCCGCGGGGTTGGAAATGGACCCAAAAAAGGTCCAGGATGTATTGATGTGGGAGCCCCCCAAAACCAGGCGACAGCTCCAAAGTTTCCTCGGTTTCGCCAATTTTTACCGTCAATTCCTGCCACACTTTGCCCAAGTAGCCCTTCCCCTCACGGAACTGCTAAAGACTAAGGGGAGGGGATCTAAGGCTTCGGTACCAGGGGCCCCTTTGAACTGGACCCCTCAGTGTCAGGAAGCGTTTGAACAACTAAAACAGTTATTCACATCTGAACCCATACTAGCACATCCCGATGAGACAAAAAAGTTTGTGGTCCAAGTGGACGCGTCGGATACCGCTATGGGTGGGGTGATTTTGCAAGAGAATGTTCAGGGGCAACTACAACCCCTTGCTTATGTATCAAAAAAATTCAATGATACAGAGAGATTTTGGCCCATTTGGGATAAAGAAGCTGCGTCTATACGTTTAGCATTGATCACCTGGAGACACTGGTTAGAGGGGTCCCAAGTACCTTTTGAAATCTGGACTGATCACAAAAATCTTGAGGTACTGCGAAAACCCCGGAATCTAAATGCAAAACAATTCCGGTGGGCTGAGTTTTTCTCCAAATTTCAATTCACCCTTCACCATTTCCCAGGTAAAGCCAATCATCTGGCAGACGCTCTCTCCCGCCTTCCCCAACACCTCTGTAAGAGGACCGAAATACGAGAGTCTATGTTCACCCCTGAACAATTGGTTGGTGCAGTTGTAACCCGTAAAACCAAACGAGCACAATTGAATCCCATCCAGGCATTAACCTGGGAAAAACAATTTGTCAATGACATCACCACACAGGAAACAAGTGAGTTACAAGCCAGGGAGGATGTGAAATGTGGTCCGAACGGCTGCTGGTACAGGGGAAATAAAATTTTTGTCCCTGAAGCTACCCGATCCCAAATGTTGCAGACAGTCCATGACTCAAAATCTGCGGGGCACTTTGGATATGTAAAATCCTTACGACTGCTGCAACGTGGCTTCTGGTGGCCCCGAATGAAACAGGATTTATCCCTCTATATACAATCCTGTCCGACGTGCAATCGTTGCAAAGCCAGACCGGGAAAACCTCCAGGTCTTTTACAGCCTCTACCCACCCCGAGCCGACCCTGGGAAGTAATCTCTATGGACTTTATCACAGATCTTCCCCCTCTAGACATATGACGGTCATTTGGATGGTAGTGGATTTATTCTCTAAGCAAGCTCACTTTATACCATTCCCCAGTCTGCCAACAGCTAAAGTCTTGGCCAAAGCCTTCCTCCAACACATTGCCAGGCTACATACTTTACCACTCAAGATAATCTCCGACAGGGGGTTCAATTTGTTTCCAAGTTGTGGTCAGAGTTAATGACTCTAATGGGTATTGAACGTGCTCTCAGTACTGCCTATCACCCTGAAACAGACGGGCAAACGGAGAGAGTAAACCAGACTTTAGAACAATACCTGAGATGTTTTTCTAACTATCAACAAGACAATTGGGTAGATTTATTGCCACTGGCGGAGTTTGCGTACAACAACTCATGGCACGCTTCAACGAAGATGTCACCCTTCAAAGCTGCCATGGGTTATGACAGCCCCCTCTTCCATTCTTGAAGCCCGGTGAAACTGTTGGGAAAGCCTCAGCATGGTGTAAAACTTTCCGGGACTCTTGGCCCCTAATTGTTGAGACATTGAATGAGGCCAAGGCACAGTACAAAAAACAGGCAGACAAAAAGAGGGCAGGTGGCTGGAAACTGCAACCGGGAGACTCGGTCTATCTGTCAACCAAGAACCTAAGGCTAGCGCAACAGTCCCGGAAACTTGCTTGGAAATATATTGGTCCTTTCAAAGTGTTGAGATGTATAAATCAAGTAACTGTACAACTAGATTTGCCTAAATCTCTTAAAGCAATACATCCAATTTTCCATTACAGCCTCCTCAAACCTGCGTTACCCCCGACTAAATGGCAAGCTGAGCTTCCGGCACCTCCCCCCTTTGATGGTTGACGATGAGGAGCACTACGAAATTGCTGACATTTTGGACTCTAAGATTCTCCGTGGACAACTCCTGTACCTTATTCAATGGGTACACTTTGGGCCCCAACACAGGGAGTGGGTGAAAGTATCTGATATCAATGCACCTGATCACCTGAAAGAATTTCACACTAGATACCCTAATAAACCTGGGGGGCCCTCATTCTCTCCTTCCTGAGTGGTGGGTGGGTGGTATTTTTGGGAAGGGCAGAATGTCAGAAAATGCCTTTGATGTTTCTCACTGAATCCATTGTTTTATGTTCCCTACCCCGCTTTGCGCTTGCGTAGCTATGCAGGCAGAAACGTGGGAGCTTCTTCCCTGCCGCTTTTCCTTATCACGGTGGCCTTGAATGTAGGCTTTGGACTATTCTTGTTTCGCTGAGAATTTTCCAGTCCTGGGAAGGCAAGGGGAGGGGGGGAGTAGTCTCCCGCTCATGAAGTATTTCTCCCGCCGGGAGTTCCTGCGCGAGTGCTCAAGTTTTATTTGCTAGGCGCTTCATTGCATCACACTATAAGTTAGCTTGCTTTGCTTCGCCCCCCATTCCTGACAATGACCTCCTACTGTGGGTTTTAGCAAGATAATCCAATAAACCTTTCTTGGTGCAAGAATGACTGGATCTACTTGATTTCAAACCTGACACAATCCCAGGTCTCTCCAGTTAAATGATTCAGGTATCAGGTGATGTGAAAGACCCCTGCCTGAGACCCTGGAGAACTGCTGCCAGTCTCAATAGACGATACTGACTTTTTAAAAATTAATTTTATTAAATTTTAAGACAAACAAACAACAAATCCGATACATCACTAAGAAATGTCAGGTGCGACATGAGCACAGTACCTTAAATTGAAAACCATGTATACAGGTACATTGCATTATTAACATTCCACGTTTCATAAGTTAAAAGTGCAATAAACTTTGGTAATGCTTATTGTTAGGAATGGCACCCCCCTCTATAAGATATTCAACAACTGGAAACCAAACTGCTTGGAATTTTTTTTTTATATTTACCTATGCTATTGCTATTCCCCAGTGGTGTTATTTTACCAAGAACAAAGTGTTCCCATAACTTATTCTGCCACAGATTTATAATAGGGCCAGAAGAGTCTCTCCATTTTTGAGTGATGCTTAGTCTAGCAATTACAATTAAAGTCAGTACTAATGTATTTTTTGCTTTATTTTTAGATGTGCCAGGCCATGCATCCAACAGGAATGTTTCTGGAGTGAATGGTAAGTCTATCCCCATAATAAGTTTGATCTGTTATGAGATTTGTTTCCAGAACTCATTTATTACTGGGCATTGCCACCAACAACGAATGTAGTCTGCTATTGACCCGTATTTTTTTCCAGCAGTCTTTCTGCATTGTTGGGTTAATTCTGTGTAGCCTAGCTGCTGGAAAATACCAGCGGTGAATAACCTTAAAAGAGTTGAATTTAATACTAAAGATTTTCAAGGTGATGTTAGGCAACCTTTGAATACATTTCCAGTCTTGTTCTTGAAGGCAGCCTTGGCAGTCAAGTTGCCATAATTTTTGTGAATTGAGAAGTTCCGTCTTGAGATCTGTAATCAGAATTTTATATAGTTTTGAGATCAGACCCCTCATTCCTGTTTGACTTCATAGTAGGTCCTCAAACTTAGTGGGAGCCTGAGCAGGGTCCTTGGAGTTGGAAAAATCATGAAGAAGGTGAGAGACCTGTAGATATTGAAACCAGGGTACCTTGTCCCCTATCGCCTTTTCTAGTTGCATTTTTGTATAGGGCTTTCCTTTACTGGTCAAGTCCACTAAGCGGGTAAAGCCAGCTTTCCTCCAAGCCCTGAAGGCCTTGTGTTCTTTTCCCGGCAGGAACCAACTCTGATTGAGGAAGGAGGAGAATTGATATCTGTTTGGCAGTAGTCTGCTACGAAGTCTGTCCCATACTGCTAAAGAGGCATGAATAAATTGATTGTTGAGAGCAGGTGCAAAGATATATCCTATGGAGAGTTCCAGCAGATATCTGCTAGTGGGATGGAACCAGCGCTCCATTCTTCTATATGCTGCCAGTTCAAAGCCGATATGCTGTTTAGAATCCTCACTGCTGTGGCTAAGTTGGCAGCCTCATAATAAGCTGTCAAATCCGGGATACCCAGGCCTCCTTCATTATTCTGGCATCTTAACACTGAAGACTTAATCTTCAGAGTCTTAACGTTCCAGAAAAATTTATTAATTTCAGTTTGCCATTTGTTCAAATCTTTCCTCAGAATTAAAACTGGAAGAGCTCTGAATAGGAATAAAGATTTTGGCAAGATAAAGCTCTTTATCATGCTGATTTTGTCTGCCCAGGACGGATGCATACGATTCCAAGTCAGCATTTTGTGTTTTGCTTCCTGTAGGATCTTGTTGAAGTTGACCTGGATCAGGTCTTTCAGGTCTTGGGGTATCCACACGCCCAGACATCTCCATTGGGTATGTATCTATTTATATGGAAAAGTGCTTTTTATTCTCTCTTCTGTGTCTTGATTGATATGGAGAGGTACAATTTGTGATTTATCTAGGTTTACTTTCAGGCCTGATATGTCTTGCCTGTCTCTGAAGATTTGTGAAGTTCTGGTAAGGATGAATCCGGGGAAGAGATGAAGATTGTTAGGTCATCCACATACTAACTGAGCTTGTGAGTCTCTTTGCCAATATTCTTTGTACTTTAGCATTGTTTCTTATAGCTATGGCCAGAGGCTCAATCACCACAGCAAAGATGAGTGGGGACAGGGGGCAACTCTGTCTAGTTCCCCTGGACAGAGAAAAGGGTTTGCTCAGGATATTGTTAGAGTAGACCTTGGCTGTAGGATTCGCATACAAGGTTGAGATAGCCGTTCTGAATTTCTCCCCAAAGTTCAAGAACAGTAACAGCTGTTGTAAATAACTGGCTTCTATACTGTCAAAGGCCTTCTCAAGGTCTACCGTGAGCAACAAGGTTTCTTGGTCTTGTTATTTACTGTAGGAGATTAAATTTTATAAGCGGTTTATGTTGTCCGTCATGGAGCGGTCAGGAATGAATCCCATTTTGTCAGGCACTATATAGTTGGAGACTATTACCTGTAGCCTATTTGCAAGTATCTTGGAGAAAAGTTTTGCATCGCAATTTAACAATGCGATCGGCCTGTATAATGACAGGATCTCATGGTCCTTGTTGTCCTTCGGGATTGGAATGATGTAAGATCCACTCCAGGAAGGAGGCACTTTTCCTGAGTCCAGCAATTAATCGCAGGTCTGAGTGACATGGTGTCCTATTGTAGTCTGAAATGTTTTGTAGAATTTTTGTTCATTTGATTGCAGCGTAGACTTCTTTTAAGGAGATAGGGCTATCCAGAAACTTACTGTGTTCTTCTGACATTTTTACCTTAACATCATGTTTATGAAGGAAAGTCTGTATAGCTTCAGTATTTGGAACTGAGGAACTGTATAATTGTTCATAGAAAGTTGCAAAGGATTCTGCAATTTCCTCCAGGTCTGTAGTTCTTATGTTGTTTCTTTTCTTTATAGAGCATATTTTCCTTTTAGCTTGTTTTTGGTTGAATCTCCATGATAAGTTTCAGACTTTTAGGATTTGTCTGCCAGTGTTGTTGTTTTAGGTATAAAATCGGTTTCTGGATTTCTTGTGTTTGCAGAAGTTCTAGCAGTTTGCGCTCAGCAAGTAGTTTTCTGTATATGTTCCTACTGTTTGTTCTTTTCTGGAGTGTTTCCAAGTCTCATATATTTGTGATCAGAGTTGTAATGGCTTGTTCTCTTCCTTTTTTTAGGTGCAACACCAGAGCTATGAGTTTCCCTCTCAGAACCACTTTGAAGGCGTCCCACACAATGTGATTCTCTACCTCCCCAGTATTATTTTCTGAAAAGTACTGATTTATAACCTGTTTTATTTCTTCCCTATGTCTCTCCTTCAATAAAAGGAATGTATTTAATTTCCAGATTCAAGTGTTCTGTGTTTTGTTCTGTTTTAAATGCATTTCTACATATGCATGATCTGACCACATCGTAGGGCCAATCTCTATTTTTGAGGTCTTGTGAAGCAATTCTGGAGAAGTCACTATGTAGTCTATGAGTGTGTATGACCTAAACCTGGGGGGAAAAAAGGTGTAATCGCGTTCTCCTGCATGTAGTTCATGCCATATGTCTCTTAGCTGGTTATCTTTCAGTAGTGTTGAGAGTTTAGTTTGTTTTTTCCCCTTGTTCTTACATTTAAATTGGTTGCCTGATCTATCTAGTTGATAATCAACAATCAAAATCTCCCCCTATAGAAGAAGAGATTGGATTTATACCCCGCCCTTCACTTGGAGTCTCAGAGCAGTTTACAAACTCCTTTCCTTTCCCCTCCCCACAACAGACACCCTGGGAGGTAGGTGGGGCTGAGAGAACTCTAACACAAACTGCTCTTTCAGGAACAGCTGTGCCAGAGCTTGTGACTGACCCAAGGTCACATCAGCAGGTGCAATGGAGGAGTGGGGAATCAAATCTGGTTCTCCCAGATTAGAGTCCGCGCCCTTAACCACTACACCAAACTGGCTCTCTATAATGATGTGGCCTTCTTTAAAGGCTTGTAACTTTGCCAGGGTGTCTTCCTGCCCTTCATTAGGGGCATATATTGAGGCTAATGTGTATTTCTGTTGCTGGAGTAAGCCCTTTACAAATAGATATCTACCTTTAGGATCTGATAAAGTGTCTTCACATTGAAAATTTACCATTTTGGAAATCAAAACAGCTACTCCATGGGATTTGGATGAGCCCCCTGCATGAAATTGCTGGTCATACTAAGCCATTTTTTTGGTTTCAGTGGGGCGCAGATGAGTCTCCTGGAGAAATAAAGCATTGGGCTTCCCTTTCAGTATAAAGGATGTCATTCTCTTGGCCTTGACGGGGTTATTCAATCCATGCATGCTAATCATACGAATTAACATCTTGTCACCCATTATGTCAAAGGTCTTTGTAGTTAAATTTAATAAGGTACTGCAATTATAAGCTCTTTACTAGATCTAGTTGTGTATACAAAATGCACCTAACTATCCTCACTAATTCTAAGCTAACCTCCCACTCCCCTCCGCACAACAATCAATTCCCTGCTGTAACAGAAGGTGTAATAGGTATTACAGAAATGAAAATGAAGTAACAAACACAAAGGTGTGACCCCCCCCCTGTAACTTTTACTCCAACTCCCAAGCAACCAGTTACTTCACTGGTAGGCCAGAGTCAATCTCTGCCTTTTGGGAGAATAAACCAAAAAAGCAAACCAGACCTTGACCCTCCCCCCCATCCCGTAAAAGTTGTATAAAGCTATAACCTTAGAAGTACAACTGTACATTCAATTCAGTTAGCCAAGCATTTATAACAAGCATGAAAAAATACGACTAGGGGAATACCAATCTTATTATGACTTATTAGAGTCTCTTGGGTTCAGGAACGAGATGGCATTGTAAGGACTGGGATTTTGCTGGCTGTTAGTGGTGACACAAAAAGTCTCCTGCATTTTGGGGCTTTCTTGTCACCTTGCTCCATTGGGCTTTCGCCTTGAAGGATGGCTAGAAGGTCTGCTCCACTGTCCTCATCCCACGCATAGAGTTGGTGACCTTGGTATGCTATGTAGAGTTTCCCAGAAGGGAGCCATTGATATTTCTGGTTCAGGCTTTGTAGTTTAGAGATCACAAGCTTGAGTTTATGGTGAATTTGAATGGCCTCTTTAGGGATGTCAGGGAAAACTTGTATGAGCATACCCTCATATTGAAAGGTTCCCAGTTGTTTTGTTGCTTCTAAAATTCTGCGGCAAACTCTTGCATCTGGAACTGCAATCAGTATGTCACTTGGGAGGGGAGGGTGATTCCATGCTGGAGGGCCCATACGATATGCCTGAGTGGGAAATACGCCCTCTTCCAAGGCTAAAGCTGAAGCAATGAAGGACGCCATGCATGTAATTAAGTCCTTATTTTGTTCAGCTTCCTCCCTGATTCCTCTAAATTTGAGGTTTACAGCTTTAACCTCCGTTTCTAAGATGATTAAAGAGTCTCTTTGGGAGTCTGAGGCTTCTTGCAGCACTTTAATGTCTGCTTGATTCACCGTCCCTAGATCAAGGGCAGCTTCTGCTTTCTGAGCAGTGGCTGTAAGGGCAATCCGTACCTCTTCAAATTGAGAAGACAAAGAGGACATTTTGGCTGAGTTCAGACTGGCAATTTGCCCCGAGAAGGGACCCGGGCCAACGACGACTCAATCCCGGAGTAAATGGGGCGTTCACACAGGAACATCTGCCTGGCGTCCCCCACCCGTAGCCAACCGGTGCTGTTGCGTTTCACTGCCGGATTAAAAAAACACCTGATAAAAGCCGTAGCAAATCCGAAAGTCCGCATGTGTCGCGCGTTTCTCCGCTTCCGGGGAGTCTGAACGCGCAGCCGAAAAGCTGGGAGCAACCCGCGTTGGGCATGAGGCAGCAGTGGTGTGATTGGCTGCGCTCCGCTCCACTGCCCAATGTGGTGCCGGCGTTGCAGGGCAAAAAAAAAAAAAAATCGGCAAAATGTGCTTATGCGCACGAGCGCTCATGCGCACATACACCCATACACCCACAGCTGAATTAATGGGGAAACGGCGAATATAGCACGCCTCTGGCGCGGCAGTCTGAACGCTCCCGCGCGCCTCCGTCCCGTATCTTCCAGCAGCGGCCCCCGCTGTGTGGACGGGAAAACCCGGTATAGTTTAATCCGGGTTTTTTTTACTACGACTGGCTACCGGGGCAAACTGCGAGTCTGTACTCAGCCTTTATCTGAGAGGCTTACCTCTATGGCTTTGAGATGTGTAAGAATGTCTGTTGCAGCTGGGAAGCTTGCTGTGTGCTCCGCCATTTCTGGCGCGGCCTCCATTTTGTTTTCAGCCCTGAAGGCCCCAGGATGCTGCACAGGGCTCTCTGGCTGTTCTCTTGCTGTTTTGCCAGCTGGTGAGTTAGGTTTTAGCTTCAGGTGGTCAAGTTTGCCCATTGTCTGGCATTTTAGAACAGTTTTCAGTGAAGTGGGGCCCGAACAGGATGGGAGGGATCTGGAGCAGCAAAGTCACATGTCTGCCATTCAGCACAGCGGTGCCCCCTCGACAAGACTGACCCTGATGGACCAGGGGTCTGATTCAGTATAAGGCAGCTTCGTGCGTCTTCCAGTGACTCTCACAGGCTGAGTACCGGGGCCCTCAGAATACCTCCATCAAGGGTGGGGCATGAAAGGACTTTTTCACATCTGTGGCAAATTAAGACCTACTTAAGGAATAGTATAGGTTATGAACAACTAAGTAGCATTGCCATATTGCCAACTGAAAAAATGGCAAAAACCGTTGACTTTGAAATGGTTATCAATCATTTTGCAGAACTGCCAAAAAAATTGCTGTATTCATCTCCTTTAGATCTGCATACCATCCTTTCTCTCCCAGTACATGACAATTCAAATGGCTATTTGGATACACAAGATAAAAAAATAACAGGCATTGAGTTTCTTTTGTGTACAGGGACCAAGTGTCTTAGTTTGCTCTTACTTTCCTTACATTTAGAGTTTTGCCTGCATTGCTTCAAAAAATAGCCATTTCTATTTATTTATTTATCTGTTTGTTTGTTTATACCCTCCCTCCTGCCGAAGCAGGCTCAGGTGGCTTACATAAAATTTTTAGACAGATAAAACAAAACCAGGGTCATTTCATAGAAAGAGCTGCAGGAGCTTATGCTCCTTACGCTAATGAGCTACTGGGCTATTAGCATAACAGCTCATTAGCATATGCCACACCCTGACATCACCCTCTTCAGGCCGCAGCGCTGGAGCGCGGGCCTCAGGAGGCCGGACGCAGGCTTCTTCAGGCTGCCCCAGAGCCACAGTGCTGGAGCACAGGCCCTGGGAGGCCGGCCACGGGCTTCTTCGGGCCACCCCAGGGCCACAGCAGCACTTTGGTGCGGGGAGCTGGGGGCAGGGCTTGCTGCCACCGCCATTTGTCCCAGTGCCTGGGCTGCTGGAGCTGTGCTCCAGCACACTCTGGCCCCAAAAGACCCCTGAACAAAACAAATATGAATATGAATATAAAACACATTGTAGGTGCTAGTAAACAATTTGCATAACAATGGTGAGGCATTGGTAGCATCAAACAGAACAAGGAGTGCAGCCAGCATTGGTGTTAGGACTGACATCTCACTCTGGTTCCTGCCGGCAAAGCACAGGCTGTTGATGGTGGTATTAGGGCACAGGGTCTTAAGCTTATTAGAGAATGTACTGTCTGTTTAATATGTATACTGTGGAAATGTTTATGTAGCTACTTAAAACTTGTTTGAGTACTTCCAGGGAAATGGCGATCTGAATAGCAGCATTTCTAATAGCTCCAGACTTATCTCACTGTAGGCATATTACAACCGGATGGAGAAAAATTATTTTTCTATCCCTATACCTCCCCCTACAGGAGAGATCCAATTGATAGGTGAATCCATGGGGGGCCTGATTTATCCAGACTCCACCTGGGTTCTGACAACACCAAAATCAGCAAAGAATAAGGGGCCTCACTTATATTACCCCCCCTTTTCTCTTTTTAAATCAATTTTATAAATTTTTGTCTAGTTTTTAAAGATACATTTTGGAATTACAATTAACTCAGAAGGCTGGCAGACTTCCAGATTCCTGACAACATCTGACTGCACTGAAACAGAAGGGCAAAAAGAATAATGGCAGCTAGAACACATCAAAAAGACAAAAGGAAAGCACTGAGGAAGCCCAGAAAACCTGAAGAATTGATAGAAAAGTTATTGGTGAAGTTATTGGTGAATCAAATGCAACAATTTGAGGAAAGTACTCAGAAGAAAATCCAGAGTATCCAAAAGAACACTAAGGGTGTGTTCAGACGGATCTTTTGATCTGCCATAGGAACGACTCCCTTGCGGATCAAAAATGCACGACCAGACAGAAACATCTGGGAAATATTCCGGTCCCATAGGCATCCCGTTCTGCTGCGCCTCCAATCCTGATTTAAAAAGTAGCAGTTTCAATGTAGGGTTTTCGCTTACCCGTGCAACAACTGCAGACTTTCTTCCGTCTGGTCACTCCATTAGCGCGCGATGCTCCCGTCGGCTCGGTCTGACGTCAGACCGAGCCGACGGGGGCGCGATTTTAAAAAATTGAAACCCCATGTGCGCTTTAACAAGGAAACGCATTCAGCGATAAGCGCTACGAGGAATGTAATATTCATGCTTATTTCTTTTAGGGACAAGATGTTACCGCGATGGGAGATGGAGGGGGGGAAGGACTGTTCTAACTTGCAAAATAGTCCCTCCATTGATCATGATGGCAATGGCAAGGGGGAGGACCGGGACTTTGCTGAAAACCCTCCGCGATTGCCTCAGTTCTCCAAGGAGGCGCAGCCTTGCCTATGCGAATGTACAAA
This sequence comes from Gekko gecko, assembly GCA_029375565.1. Classification (NCBI taxonomy): domain Eukaryota; kingdom Metazoa; phylum Chordata; class Lepidosauria; order Squamata; family Gekkonidae; genus Gekko; species Gekko gecko. Next base: position 88,916,042 of record JAPDNY010000003.1, read on the forward strand.
ACTTTTTTTAAAAAAATCCTCGGTGGATGCCGTGTAGACAAATCACGGTGGGAACAACGCGCGGTGAGGCTATTTCATGGGGGGGCGTCTGGTCGTGCTAGGCTGGATTAAAAAAATCGGGATAAAATTTTAGGAGGGCTCATGGCGCGATTGACTGGCCGTCTGAATGCAGCCTAAGAAATCTGAGGGAAGAACACAAAAGAACATCCAAAAAGCATGCCATGAACTATCAGCTGGACTGTCAGAGACTAACACAAAATTATGAGACCGAGCACAAGAAATTGTAAGTATTAAAAAGAAGCAAAAAGAAAATGATGATTCCTGGATTGAGAAAGCAGGACAAAGAACTGAAATTTTGGAAACCCAAGGCAGATCTGGCAATCTGCATTTTAGAGGCACACCAGAAGATTTGGGGAGGCTAAATTTGGAAGAGAGGTTTCAGGAACTGCTTCAAGATTATTTGAAGATATAAGGAGATTTTCCCAGTATTGGCCAGATATTCAGAGCAACGTGTATATTAGGGTTCTTACTTGAGTAAACAAACAAAAGTAAATCAGAAAAGGAAATTTGAAGAGGAAACTGTCATTATACAAGAATTAAAATGGTAAACTGATAAACCTAAATGTATTCCTTTAGTCATTTTAATATAGTTTGTGTAGCTTTGGGGGAGCTAAAAGCTTTCACCTAGGAGCTATAGGGTGGGAGTCCCCCCAATTTACTATGCTAAAAAAGGCACTGAGCATCTCAAGATTTTGTGATCTGGCTTGTGGCTTTTGATCCTTCAGGAATGGCAGCTGGTTCCTGCAGAAGCTTGAATTCAATGTGCCATTTGATTACACTCAGGGGTCTTTTTGTAGAAAAAGAGCTGCAGAAGCTCATTAGCATATGGGGAAGCCAAAGGGGGGGGAGGCATCTTCGAAAGCCTGCCCTTCCCTTCCCCAGCTGGCCTGGGTCGGGGAGTGAAGAGAGAAGGGGTTTAAAGTTTAAATCCCTTCTCACTAGAGTTGGGCCACAGAAGGAGGAAAGAGAGAAGGAAAGAGAGAGAGTAGAGAGAAGGAAAGAGGGAAAGAAGGAGAAGGAAAGAAGGAGGGAAAGAAAGAGAGAGAAGGGAAGAAGGAGGGAAACAGGGAAAGGAGGAAAAAAGAGAAAAGAAGGCGGGAAAGAGGAAAAGGAGAGAAGGAAAGGAGGGAATGAAAGAAATTTGGCAGCAATTCGGCCCATTATATCCTATGGGCCATTGAAGTTAATGGCGAAAACATAGGGTATATTCTGGGGGCTGGAGGGGAGGGGGTTTGAGGAAGAGGCTCCAAACCCACAGGGTAGCTGTTGGAGCCTCTCCCCAAGATACCCATCACATTTCAAGAACATTGGGCCAGGCGGTCCAATTCTATGGGCCTCCATACAGGTTGCGCCCATCCCCTCCATTGTTCTCTATGGTGGGAAAAAAGTTACTTTTTCCCACAGTGCTGTTAATAACTCTGGGGGGGAGGGGGTTTGAGGGAGAGGCTCCAAATTTTCAGGATAGCTTCGGGAGCCTCTCCCCACATACACCCCCACGTCTCAAAGCAATTGGACCAATGAGCCTAATTCTATGGGCACCCAAACAGGTTACCCCCATTACCTCCATTGTTTCCAATGGTGAAACCCAGCCAGCAGCACTTAAGGCAGGCAAGCAGGCAGCCACACAGCAGTCAGACTCTCCCAGAGAATCTCAGGGAAAGTGAACTGTCTTGGGAGGTGCTTGTTTGCCATGAGAACAAGTGGCACACTCCAGAACAAGTGGCACTGTGGCAGTGCAAGCATGCCACAGTGCCACACAGAAACCCCAAAAGACCAAGAAACCCCAAAAGACCAACATTTATACATGTATAAATTGATGGTGCAACCTCATTGGAGCACTCACACCACACACACCTCAAAAAGAATATTTATAGCACTGGGAAAAATGCAGAAAAGGGCAACTGCAGATGAAAGGAAGTACTTCTTTACCCAAACAGTGATTAACACATGGAATTCACTGCTGCAGGAGGTGGTGGTGGTGGTGGCTGGCATGAACAGCTTCCAGATGGAATTTGACAAATGTATGGAGGCTGGAGCAGACAGGGAAAAAACAAACCAACCCCCCTAACAAACCAACCCCCCCCCAAGCAACAGCAACCAGCAGAACTTTTTAAAGTTGTAAACCTGTAAGAACCAAAAAACCTTTCATCTGTTCTAACTTCTAACCTGACTGCTCAGCAATTTCATTGAGTGCCCACAAGTTCTTGTCTTGTGAGAAAGGGTGAAAAGTACTTCTTTCTCTACCTGCTCTATCCTATGCATAGTCTTGTAAACCTCTTATCATGTCACCCCTTAATCATTGTTTCTCAAAGCTAAGATCCCCAAACGTGATAACCTTTCTTCATAGGGAAAGTGTCCTCCTCTTATTATTGCAGTAGCCCTTTTCTGCATTTTTTCCAGTGCTTCTCCCTCAAACCCTCCCCCCACCCCCCAGAGCTACTAACAGCACCGTGGGAAAAAGTAACTTTTTTCCCCACCATAGAGAACAATGGAGGGAATGGGGGCAACCTGTTTGGAGGCCCATAGAATTGGACCCCCTGGTCCAATGTCCTTGAAATATGGTGGGTATCTTGGGGAGAAGCTCCAACAGCTACCATGTGAGTTTGGAGCCTCTTCCTCAAACCCCCTCCTCTCCAGCCCCCAGAATATACCCTATGTTTTCGCCATTGACTTCAATGGCCCATAGGATATAATGGGGCTGAAATTGACCTTTGACTGACCAAAAGACTGCCAAATCAGCTTGTAATGCCGAAACTGACATGCAGGAGCCTTTTTGCCCTCCGAAGCTGCCGGAGCTGTGCTCCAGTGCGCTCCCCCCCCAAAAGGCTCCTTATTACACTCATATTCTCCCATTCAGCAAATTCCTGCAAGGGCTTCAATACAGATGCATCTGTCAGAATCCTGGTTAAATCAGTTCTCAACACCACTCACTTCGAAGAAAGTTTAGTTTATTGAGACGTTGAAGAATACCATACTGCACACGAACTTCGTTAGGACTGAAGGTGAAAGCACGGGGATTGCAGATATATTGTGTTCAAGCTAAGGCACTAAAGGTCAGGACCCAATCACCCCACGGCATTTGCCTGCCAGAAACAACAGTCAACTACCCCCCCACTAAGCATGTACCCCTCTACAGAAATGAGGCAAAACAACAGGTCTCTGCGACACATCAAAGCCTTTAGGAAAAGGAAAGCATTTGGTTTCACAGCCCTCTTCCCTCCCGCTTTCCTCTATGGCAGGTGAACTATAAAATGCATACTGAACCTGACATGCATCACCCTCTTGTCATTAAGCGCTTCCATTCCGTAGAGCCAGTGCCCCCTCTACTCAAGTTAATGAGTAGCCTCTTTCTGTTTCACATTGGAGCTGGACTTTAGATCACAGCAATATTTTGGAAGAAGAAATTATGCTCAGGTACTAACACAAAATATGAGGACTTTATAAGACTACAACAGCATGGCACCTTCAGAATAGTTCTGAATGCAATGCAAAATCCTATAAAGTAAGCATTCTAACTGATAACAAACACTCAGCCCGACTGAATGAATATGAATTAACCTTGGACTTCTTAAATAGCAATCACTCAGAAATCACTGTCTGACAATTCAGACTTTCTCTCACATAAAGTTCAGGTTTGCACATCAAGCATCTGACAGACCCATACAAGACTGGAGGGCTGTATTCGACTTGATTAGTCAAAAATTGTGCCTGCTTTATTATGGAGATCAGCCCACTGAAGAGATTAGTTAGCACTTTTGGTCCCTGCCTGTACTCAGTAAAGAGCAAACAGTAAAGAGCACACAGACAGAGAGACAAAACTGACAACATTGCACATGAATCTCAAACAAGCCAAACCTAGATAACAGCATTTCCAGATTCTACACCAGACAGGACTCCTGTGTCTTTAAAACAGGTGTAAGAAGAGATGCAGCAGTAAATTATTTAATGAGAAAAAGCATATACATGGAGCTTGTCTCAGGTCTTACCGCTCTTAAAATGTAGTGTGTTGGCTAGTATCAAATCAGGCAGCTTTGACAGATTATTAGTTCACCGTTGTCTTAAACCAATGACTTCTTGCTTTGTCTCCTCATGAATTTTGTGCTGGACTTGGGCCATTTCTTAATCACAGTGAGATTTGAGTTCTAATTTTTACAATCCCAAATATTTATATCAGCCACTTAAGAATTTTAATGTAACGTATTCTTTTATAAGTGTGCTTAAGACTTTTGGTCATGTAAGCCGAAATAAATGCAAATTTTTTTTTAAAACGAGGCACCAACTGAGGTTCACAGTTTTCTTCAACAATCCTTCCAAAAATGCAAAAGACTAGAAAATATTTTTTCCAGTTTGTATGGGTTTCACAGTTTCAATGAAGTGCAGCTCACACTGTGAAATCTGTGAAATCACTCTGAGAAAACTCCACAGCATCACAGAGGATACTTCAGTACAGAATCAGAGGCTGAGTTCAGACTGGCAATTTGTCCCGGTAGGGACCCGGGCCAGCGACGACTCAATCCCGGAGTAAATGGGGCATTCACACAGGCACATCTGCCTGGCGTCCCCCACCCGTAGCCTACCAGTGCTGTTGCGCTTCACTGCCGGATTAAAAAGATACCTGATAAAAGCCGTAACAAATTCAAAAGCCTGCATGTGTCACGCGTTTCTCCGCTTCCGGGGAGTCTGAACGCGCAGCCGAAAAGCCGGGAGCAACCCGCGTTGGGCACGAGGCAGCAGCGACGTGATTGGCTGTGCTCCGCTCCACTGCCCAATGCGGTGCCGGCATTGCAGCCGAATTAATGGGGAAACGGCAAATATAGCATGCCTCTGGCACAGCAGTCTGAACGCTCCCGTGAGCCTCCGTCCCGTATCTTCCAGCAGCGGCCCCCGCTGTGTGAACGGGAAAACCCGTTATAGTTTATTCCGGGGGTTTTTTGCTACGACTGGCTACCGGAGCAAACTGCCAGTCTGTACTCAGCCAGAATTGAGAAAATAATGGTTTCGGCTCAGTCCCTAAACCCAGACCCCTGACAACAGACTTCAACTACATGTGAAATGTCAACTATATTTTGCTTTGTTCATCACTTGTAGATGAACCCGCCTTAATGTAAAACTTACAATGGTCAGAATGTACATCTGGTCTGAAAACAGCTCGTGTCTTTCCTGCATTAACAAATTATTCATTAACAGATGAAGAGACATTCCTACTATCCAGGGCTTTTTTGTAGAAAAAGCCCAGCAGGAACTAATCAGCATAATAGGCCACACCCACGACAGCACAGCTCATTAGCATATTAGGCCACACCCCATGCCTTCCCTTGGCTTGCCTGGGCACCCCATGGCTGCAGGGAGCCCGGGCAAGCTGGCCCTTGGATAGGCTGGGGAAGGCCCCCCTGGCCCGCCCACCTCGGAGTCGCCAGTGGTGTCGCTCTCCAGGCCTTCTCTCTGTAGCCACACACAGAAGTTTTGGCTGTAGTGGGCGTGGCCAACTGTGAAGCCAGCCGGAACTCCACTGCTGTGCGTTCCTGCCCCAAAATAGCCCTGCTAATGTCACATGAGAAAATATCAAGCCGGGGAAAACACAGCATTGGAGTTCAGGTTAGGGTTCTCCACCACTCTTCACAGCAGGGTTATATCGAGAGAACTGGCAGTTTTTAGGATCAAATTATATATCAAGAAGATTATTGTCAATTAGTCAACTATCTGCTTTTGTAAACTATGCTATTCATAATATATCAGTAAATAATGTACTGAGAATGATTATAGTACCAAGAAATGTGAATTCCACCCTCCGTTAATAACATAGCAGTTTAGTGATACATGATAAAAGAAAAGACAAACACAGTTTGTGTCTCAACCTTTCTCAACCTTGTGTCTCAAAACACCTTTTAAACGTACAGAAAGAGGAATAGATACAAAAACTAAATGAAATACACAGGAGCTGTGTGCTCTATTTTAGGGAAAGACCTCCTTGAAGAATAGTTGCATGAGTGCTCAAGATGGCATGGGACTGGGGATCACCCTTACAGGACATTCAATGTGTTCACTGAAAAGAATGCACCCCCGCCTCAGAAACCAACAATCTAATTGGCCATTTCTGTCTAACCAATCCACGTACAAAGGGCCCTCCCTTTGCCCTCCTGCAGGGAGTTCCCTTACTCCTTCACTTTCTTTCCCTCGAGTTTGGGGAGCTCTTTCACTCCTGCCCCTGACTTTCCTTCACCTACCCCGGGCTTTGCCTCATTGCCTTCTTTAATGCCTTCCCTGACATCCAGACCCACCCCCGGGGTTGGAGGCCACCTCCTTCTTGTTAAACCCACACCTGGCATAGCCCCAGTCCCTGCTGGGCTTGTGGTTCATCCTCAGGATGTGGCTGCCTTTGTTCACTTTGTGCCTCAGCCACCAGAGCTGGGGGGACACCCCACTCCAGTCCCTTGCTCTTGGGGCTGCTGCTGCCCAACAGCCTTTTGCCCCAGGGGCTACGGTCATATTTTTCTGTGTACCTGGGGAGCCCTCAGAGGGGAGACCCCTATTTGCCTGCCCAGTTTTGCTACTTACATGACTGACACAACAATGCAAAAAAATAAGATGTTAACAAAACCTTATAAAGATGCAACTTTTTCTACATGTAGAAAGGCCACGTGTAAAATGGACATTAATTCTATCCAGGGCCGGCTCCAGGTGTCTGGGCGCCCTAGGCAGGACAGCCTGGGGCGCCCCCCACTGGGGATGCCAACCTCCCGGTGGGACCTGGAGACCGGGGCGTCGGCGGGCGCTGGCTTTCCTGGAGGCTCCGCAGCCGCGGGACCCCCAGGAAAGCCGGGAAGGGGCGGGGGGTCCAGCCTCCGCCCCTCCCTCCCGGCGCGGCTGCGGGACCCCCAGAAAAGCCGGGAAGGGGGCGGGGGGGTCCAGCCTCCGCCCCCTCCCTCCCGGCGCCGGCTTTTCTGCAGGCCCCGTGGCTGCGGGACCCCCAGAAAAGCCGGGAAGGGGGCGGGGGGGTCCAGCCTACGCCCCTCCCTCCCGGCGCCGGCTTTTCTGCGGGCCCCGCAGCTGCGGGACCCCCAGAAAAGCCAGGAAGGGGGCGCGGGGGGTCTAGCCTCCGCCCCCTCCCTCCCAGCGCCGGCTTTTCTGCGGGCCCCGCGGCTGCGGGACCCCCAGAAAAGCCGGGAAGGGGGCGCGGGGGGTCTAGCCTCCGCCCCCTCCCTCCCGGCGCCGGCTTTTCTGCGGGCCCCGCTGGGAAGGGGGCGGGGGTCTGGCGGCGCCGGGTTAGGACGGCGGGGGGGAGCAGTTTTCGGGGGGGAGTGGGGCGCCATTTGGCGCCCTCAGGCCGGGGCGCCCTAGGTGGGCGCCTAGTTCGCCCTATGGGCAGTCCGGCCCTGATTCTATCATGATTAATCTCAACAGTCCCTGTTCAGAACAGAGGGCTACAGAATCCGTTATCCTGCCTAAGAGCAGGGCCGGCTCGGGGGGCTTCTGTGCCCTAGGCGGGCGCAGATGCCAACCTCCCAGCAGGGCCTGGAGTCCCGCTCTGGCCGCCGCCTCCTCCTCCACCTGAGGGGGGAGGGGAGGGCAGGTGAGCTGCACCGCCGCTGCCTCCTGCGCCCCGGCTGGTCCCCTGGGCTCCCAAGAGATGCGGGGGGGGGAGAGGACTAAAGCCTCCGTCCCACTCAGTTCTCTGGGAAGTGGGCTCAGGCCGACAGGCAGCCTTACCAAGGGGCAAGAAGTAGCTGCCTCCTCCTCCACCTGAGTGGGGAGGGGGAGGGCGGGTGGGCAAGCTGCTCTGCCGCCACCACCTCCTGCACCCCGGCTGGCCATGCAGGCTGCCGCCTCCTCCTCCACCCGAGGGGGGAGGGGGAGGGAGGGTGAGCTGCGCCGCCACCACCACCTCCTGCTCCCCAGCCGGCCATTCTCTGGCAGCAGCTGGCCTCCTCCTCCTCCTCCACCCGAGGAGGAGGCTGGCCACCACCTCTGGTGCTGCTGCTGCTGCTGGGCAGCTCTCAGGCATGGCACGCTGCGGAACGGAGCGGGGTGGTGCTGGCTGGCTGGCCCGGCCCCCTGCCCACCGCAGAGCAGCCTCCAGCCCACCTCCAGGCTAGCAAGGAGTTCCTGGCTGCGGGGGCCGCAGCGGGAAGACGAAAGATGGCTCCTCCCTTGGGGCTGCAACGTCCACCCAGCCACATCTGGCTGGCCAGGTGCCCTTTTACTGGTGGCAGTGGTGTCAGCAGCGAGTCCCTGCTGGCCGCTGCTGCTGTCTCCTGTTCCACTGCTGGCCAGCTGGCCATTTTCCCCCCTGAGGGGGGAGGGTGGGTGAGTTGCGCCACCGCTGCCTCCTGTGCCCTGGCTGGCCAGACGGCTGGCCTTTTTCTGATGGCGGCAGGCTGTGGCAGCAAGTTCCCGGTGGTCATCGCCATGCCACTGAGGGGGGAGGGAGGGCAATCTGCGGGGCACAGGAACGCCCCGGCCGGGGCACTTTGGCACCCCTGAGGGCCGGCGTGTCCTAGGCGAATGCCTAGCTCGCCTAGTGGGCGAGCCAGCCCTGCCTAAGAGTTACAGAAGTTGCCCCTCTCTTGAAGGCAACTCTAGAAGAAGCAAGGCAGCTGGGATATGTGATCGCCCTACCTTTAACATGCCTGATTTCTGCTGGGTCTGCAGGAACCATGGGAATGTCAGTACTGCACAGCAAAGGAAATCAGGCCTTATATTGTACAATTTATTATTTTACATAGTACAAACGTAAAGAAGATATGCATGAAAAAAGATCAGTATATTTTCTAGGCAGCTTCTGATGAAATGTTTTTCTGAGGCAGGGTCACAGCAGATATGATCACAGGAAGATGGCAGGGGTTAGTACTTACAATCAAAAGAACACCAGATGCCCTGGAAACAAAGAATATACTGCAACAAAGAATAAAGCATAAGAACCAAGAATAGAATTTTGATAGGCACATTGAACCCAACCAAGTGGTACTGGAGAGAAAAAAATAAGCTTATGATAGCATAGTCTGCAGAGACCCAAGTCTCCACAGCTAACTACCCAGGGTTCAATGATATTTAAACTAATAAAAGGAAGGTTTTAAAAAAAATTCTTGTCATTTTTGTCTCTATATTGTTGTCTCTCTCCACATTCTGACACAATGAAGAATAATGAGTTCAATTCACAGATGGCAGAGAGTCCAACTTTTTTCTACATTACTAACATTGGCAGATGTCTTCCCCAGAGACCACTAGTGCTGATTATACAGAACTTGGGCATTGCAACTTTGGCAAAGCTGGGAACGTAACAACTGTTGTTTAAGCCCTTGACCCTTACCACATTTACTGTGTTTACTCAGATGCAAGATGAGCTTTTTGGAAAGAAAGAAAGAAAGAAAGAAAGAAAGAAAGAAAGAAAGAAAGAAAGAAAGAAAGAAAGAGAAGGAAGGAAGGAAGGAAGGAAGGAAGGAAGGAAGGAAGGAAGGAAGGAAGGAAGGAAGGAAGGAAGGAAGGAAGGAAGGAAGGAAGGAAGGAAGATTTGTCTTACGTTCATATATGAGTTAGAGTTATATTCAGTAATATCTGTATGTACGTGTGTGGGTGTACATTTTTAGGGGGATCATATTATATTCACAGTTGTCTGCCTTTTGAATAAATACACAGAAGTAAGCAAGTCCCGTCATCTTCACCAATTTTTGCTCTGTGAAATCAGAGTTTAAGAATACAATCCTAAACTTACTTATTAGTTCAGTAGGAATTACTTCTTGGTAAATATATATATGCTCAAGACAGACAAGTTCAGTCACTGGAATATCTATAAACTCTATTGCCCTGTGCTTATAGTCCCATATTCAGTTACTAAATAATGTAATATTTTCTAACTGTCCCTTAAAAAGAAAAGATAACTAAAGATACCTCATTGGTGGGATGCAAAAATATTATCAAACAGGACAGGGCAGTTTCCAGGGTGGAAATACTGATACAATCTTATATTCTACAGTAGCTCTATTTGTCACGCCAGTTACTATGAACAGATCAAAGTTACAACCCAGTATTCCCCACAGGCCAAAAATATGTTCTGTTCATTGTTTGTCAATTTCAGGTCACTGCTATTCTGCACACTGGACATGTTGTAAAGAAACCAAAGCTCTCCAAAACAAACAGCAGGCTCCTATATACTCACAGAAAGATCTAAAGAATCTAACATTCTCATGTATCCTATGCATATCAGAGAAAATCATGAATTTCAACCAGGTACCCTGTCCACTGATGTCTATAGAATTAAGTACACCTAACATTTCTAAACACCTATGCCTGATGATGACAAACAAAACTTTCATTTCACAGACAGTTCACTAATTTATAATCTTCGAAAGAATACAGTGATCTCATCCTGCATGATCAAGAACTGGGAAGGGTAGGGGATAATTGGCTTCACTGTGTTTACCCAGACTGATAAGGACTCTGAACCCTAACGTGTGCCCACATTCAGCTAAAAATTCACAGGGAAAAGAGGAAGGACCCTGTCGTACAAAAATGCAAACAGACTAGACATAGTTTTATGTAAGATATCAATGCAGGAGGCTCCGCATTTATACAGTCATGACAAACACAGATATATTTTCCCCTGAAAGTGAATAGTCTAAGAAAGTTGTATGTACCATACAGAACAATATTGTATTTGCACTCACCAAATGGCACTCTGCTCCAAGACCTTGCTTACATCAGCCCCTGCCACCCCTGTATCTCTACCGCGCAATCTCTGGATTTCCCGAAAGCAGGTAATCTCCCCTCCGCTGCCGAAAACCACGAGCCGAGTCTTCCAAGCACACAGTAGGAGACAGCACCGTTGGACCCTTTCCAGATGGGGCGTCTGTGTCTGCATGAGGGGCAGCCGTGGTCAGAGGTCGAGGGAGGCTCCAGGGGGGTCCCGGCTCCAGGCGGGGGTCCTCTCGCTCTGCTGCAGGAAAACAACAACCGGGGAACTCGCAGCCCCTGCCCGGGCGCGCCGCCCCGAGCAGAGTCACACCGGTCGGAGCCCAGGACGCCCCAGGGCGCAGGAAGGCAGGCGGCACACGCCGGGGGGGCGGGGGGCGGGGGGCGCTGCAGGGCGGCGGGGAGCGGAAGCCGGAGCCCAGTCGTCGGTCTGCGCCGGAGCCAGCAGGGGCGCAGCGGGGAACGATCCTGGCGCGCCGGCTCCGGACGGGGCTGGGGGCTGCGCCGCCGCTCACTGGGCGGGCGGGGATGGGCAGGGGGGGCGGGCGGGCGGGCGGGCGGGGATGGGCAGGGGCGGGCGGCCGGGTCCCGGGCCGGGCCGCTGGGGGCGGGCGGGGGAGAGAGCGGGCCGCGGGGCCGAGGCTGGGCACCCTCAACCCCCCCCTCCGGCGAAGGGCCCCCCCGCCCGCTCCTCACCTGCCCGGGGCGCTCCCGGGAGCCCGGAGCCCGGAGCGGGGCCGCCCAGCCCTCCGGCGGCACCGCCCGCCCCCTCTGCCCGGCCCAGGCGCGCGCCCTCCGCGGGGGGGGAGGGGCCGGCCCCGCAATGCAGCACGAGGGGGGCGGGGGTGGGGCCCCTCCGCCCGCCCTCCCGCCCTCCCTCCCGGCCGGCGCCCGCAGCGGCACCTGGAGACGCCCCCCCGCCCCCCCCTCCAGCCAGGCCGCGCCCAGTGGGGCGGGGCGTCTCTCCCCCCGGGCGACCCCCGCCCGCCCGCCCGCCCTGCGCTGGCGGGGGCGCTCCTCCTGGCTGGACCCAGGCGGCGGGGCTGCGGGAGCCGCCGGCAGAAGGACCCCCCCGCCCTCCCCCCTCCCCCTCCGCGGGGACCGCCCGAGTCGCACCTGCCGGGGTCCCGGGGCCGGAGGCTCGAGGGCGCCGCCTGCTGCCGCCGCCGCCGCCGCTCGGAAGCGCTCGGGGGACCCCGGGGGGGGGAGGGGGGCGCGGAGGCAGCCCGGGCGGGGGCGGCGCTCCGAGGGGCGGGCAGCGGGCGCGCGGGGGGGGGGAGGAGGCGATCCCGGCGGCGGCGTCAGGAGGGCCCTCGGCCCTGGCCCTGGCGCCGCACCCCCCTCCCCCTCCCGGGCCAGCCCCTCCCGCTCCAGCCCCGCCCCTCGGCCGCCTCCCGGACGCCCCCGACACCCACCTCCAGCGCAAGCCCCACACTGCCTCCTCGCAAGCCCTGGACTTCTTTCTCGGGAATGAGAGGCCTCTGGTAGCAACCCTGGAGACATCCTACAAGCTGGCTTCCCAGGAAGGAAAAAATAAAGAATATTATTTATATACATATTAGTGAATCGGGATATGGAACAGCGCAATTTCACAGTAACTGAGTATAGAATTGCCCTGTCAGAAATACCCGGACCTTTTCAGTGTCTAAAGCCTACTCAGGACAACAAACCGAGGAAAAGTCTAGAATGCATCCAGTTTTGAAGAGCCTGGCCAGAGTGTCCCTCCCTCTTCTTCCAAGAATGCACAGGGGCCTCCTCAACAACCCACTGCACTAGCATGATGAGAGAAGCCTCAAAGCTTGAGAGGAGGGTGACCAGAGTGGATGGACCACAGTACCCTAGCCTCCCTCCAATACTGCCCTGACCACCAGCAAAGATTGCCATCCCAAGAGACTAATGGTGCCCCAGCCTGGAAAAGTGAGGTGTGGCAACTTGGCATAGGCCAGGGCTTTCTCAGTGGTGGCTCCCTGGTGGGAGAACACATTCCCTCTTGGAACTCATTTGGTAATTCCTTTATTGGCCTTTTGAGACCAGGTGAAAATATTTCTCTTCACCCAGGTTTTTAACCCACCTGATATTTCAACCTCCTCTCTATGATCTACTGGCAGTCTCTAAATGTTTATGCTGCTGGTTGAACTGTTTTGCAATTGGCTAGAATGTTATTCTCATATTCCTGTATGTTTTAATTGTTTTCAGTTTAATCTTTTTCTTTTTGTTAACTGTCTTCAGCAAAACTTTTTGAGGAGGCAAGATAGAAAAATGGCAAATAAATGTTAAAAGCAGGACAGAGTTAGTCCTGGTTTAGATTATGTTAATTCCATTTTGTCCAAAGCCTAAATCCAATTTAAACGTATCCCCATATCCAGTGGTGTGATCTATTTGCAAAATCTAGAAAAAGGTGTAAGGCCCTAGGCTTTAATCGCACTCATTCATAAGTTACACTGATGTCATGAGCAAGAAACTCTTAAAAACCGTTTGCTTATCCCTCTAGGATATACCACACTGTTAGAACTCTGCACTGTTAGAATTCTGTATGTCAGTTTACTAGGGGCATAATAAATCTCTCATGTACTGTAACTGTCCCTATTTTCAAGCACTTTCCTAGTAGTACATAGTTTAATTCTGGATATAAACTTTTGTGTGCCTGCACACAAAAGCTTCTGCCCAGAATGAAACTTTGTTGGTCTTAAAGGTGCCCCCATTGGTCACAAACGTCATTCTGTTGCTTCAGACCAACACGGCTCTTCCCACCTGAACCTAGTAGCGCACAGTAATTCTTCTTCCATTGTCCTTTAGGAAGAAGTTGAGGATAGCGTTGTAGATGCTGGCATATTGTTGACATATTTTATGTGTATGTCAGATTCGTACAACACTGTGATTGAGGAAAAAGAAGAGTTTCTATATGAGAATAAAACAGGAGTCCAGTAGCACCTTTGAGACTGAGAAAATCTATTCCCATACCAGGTTTTGTGATTCAGAGCTCTGATTCATGCAACCTTATGCTGGAATACATTTTGTTGATCTTTTAAGATGCCGCTGGACTGCTGTTCTGGCATGCTGCTACAGACTAACACAGCTACTCATCCAAATTAATACTGGTTACTATACATGTAGCATAAGAAATAGTTGGACAATAAACTTCAATAAATAAATAAATATTAATGATTAATAGATATGAGCATCTCTCCTTATATATAATTGTCTCTTGGTTTCGTAAGATTCCTTGCACTCCCATTGGCTGTAAAATGCCCTCCCTCAGCCATTGGCCCATCAGCCGCCACTCAAGAGTGTTATTGGCTGGGGGCTGGGTCTGCTCCTCTTCCCCACCCACTCCCCCTGGCAGACCAGCTCTCTCTCCTGAGGAAGACAGTTCTCTTGACTCCTGTGAGGGACTGACTGTCCCCTCAGTGGCTGTTGGTTGGCACCCAAGCTTGGTTCTGTGAGTAAGAAAACAAAGGACTTTCAGCATAACCCCTCCCCACCCATAACCCCTTCCCCAACGGCCACCTTCCTGTCAGAATAAATGGGAAAAGGCTCTTTCTCCTGCTTAGCTTCAGCATGGCTGGCTGGCTAACGAGGCGGGCCAGCAACCATCAGACCATTTTCTTCATCTCCCCGCTGTGCGGCTGACTTTCCCCTAGGGTTGCCAATCTCCAGGTGGGACCTGGAGATCTCCCACTGTTACAATTGACCTCCAGATGACAGAGATCAGTTCCCCGGGAGAAAATGGTTGCTGTGGAGGGTAGACTGTATGGCATTATACCCTGCTGAGTCCTTCCACACACACCCCAAATGCTGCCCTCCACAGGATCCACCCCCCAAATCTCCAGATAATTCCCTAATCAGAGTTGGCACCTGTACTTTCTCCTCTGTCAGTAAAAGGCCCTTTCCACACCTATGTTGGCCTTTGGGAGAAAACTCATTGGGCCCAGTCCTGATCAGGTTGCCAACTCCAAGTGGGCAATTCCTGGAGATTTGAGGGATGGAGCCTGGAGAGGGTGAGGTTTGAAGAGGGGTGGCACCTCAGACAGGTACGATGCCATAGACTCCACCCTCCAATCCAGCCATTCCCTGATGGGGAACCATTGTTGCCAATCTCCAGGTGGGGGCTGGAGATCACTCAAAATTACAACTGCTCTCTAGGAGGGAGGGAGGGAGGGAGGGAGGAGGAGATGGAAAACTAAAGGTAGGTTGATGGTTGTCTGGGAGGGAGATAGGGTTGTCAACTCCAGGTTGGGAAATTCCTGGAGATTTGAGGGGTCGAACCTGGAGAGGGTGAGTGTTGAGGAGGGGTGGGACCTCAGACAGGTACAGTGCCATAGACTCCACCCTCCAAACCAGCCACTCCTTCCTGGGGAACCACTGTTACCAATTTTCAGGTGAGGGCTGGAGATCGCTCAAAATTACTACTGCTCTTCAGGTAGCAAAGATCAGTTCCTCTGGAGAAAATGGTGGACTCTGTCATTATACCCTGCTGAGATTGCCACAGCAGATTGTCACTGAACGCCCAAAGCCGGGGCACTCTCCCAGAGCCTCTTTCTAGAGCCCGTTGTATTTATTTCCACAACAGGCCTTATTCCTAGTTTATAATAAATTTATTTATAAATTTAGTATTTATAATAAAAACTGGTTAATTAACAGGAAACAGAGAATGTGTATAAATGGGCAATTCTAGCAGTGGAAGGTGATAAGCAGGGCCCGGTATTTATTCATTTATTTATTTATAATTTCAATTTATATACTGCTCTTTCCTGAATTCACAGAGCTCAGGGGTGGTTAACAACAGAAGGTATACAATATAAAATATATAGGATAAAACAGTTAAGAGTCAGAGGTAACATCAGGTGGTGCCAAAATAAATACAATATATTATTACTGTAGGTGAAAGAGAGCAGGGTGGGAGTGCCAGATAAGGTGGAATGCATTGCTGTCTTCAACCAAAAGCCTGGCAGAACATCTCTGCCTTGTGTTATGTCTTGATCTTGATGTAAATCCCATTGACGTGCTGGTATCCTGAATGGCAATGCCTGATTGGCTACTCTGTGTAGCAGGCCAATCAGGAGACAAGGATTGTGCTGGAGGGAAGCAAACTGATTGGATGTTATCTCTGTAATACTATTGGTTGTTACCAGGAATATGGGTGTGGCTATGCAAGCCTACACTGTTTAAATAAGAGCCTGTTGCTCTATGTTGTGTTGTCTGTCCTGAGCTGTTGAATCACTTCATTAGAGCTGAATCACTTTTGTTGAGATCTGCCTTTAAGTATCATACTTATTGCCTTGCACACCCTGTGGAACTGCATAAGGTTCCGCAGGGCGTGGGTGGTGTTATGTATTGAAGTGTGAATCAAGCCTATACTTTACAGTGTTAAGCTTCAGTCTGAATGTGGGTCTTAACATAAGAACATAAGAGAAGCCGATGTTGAATCAGGCCAATGGCCCATCTAGTCCAACATTCTGTCACACAGCGGCCAAAATATACCAGGTGCCATCAGGAGGTCCAGCAGTGGGGCCAGGACACTAGAAGCCCTCCCACTGCTGCCCCCTCCAGCACCAAGAATAGAGTGCATCACCTGCCCCAGACTGAGAGTTCCCATCTATACCCTGTGGCTAATAGCCACTGATGGACTTCTGCTCCATATGTTTATCTAATTCCCTCTTGAAACTGTCCATGCTTGTAGCTGCCACCACCTCCTGTGGCAGTGAATTCCATATGTTAATCACTCTTTGGGTGAAGAAGTACTTCCTTTTATCTGTTCTAACCCAACTACTCAGCAACTTCATGGAGTGCCCACGAGTTCTTGTATTGTGAGAAAGGGAGAAAAGTACTTCTTTCTCAAGCTGCTCAATCCCATGCATAATCTTATAAACCTCGATTCATCTGTCGCATTACCATTGGCGGGTTTCTGAGAAACCTCTGTAAATATCCAGTCACTATGTGAGAATGTAGCAAAGAGGGAACGGTCCTGATTGGCCTTTATCCTTGCATTGTTATTGGTTCTTATCTTATGGGTGTGGCTTTGACAGCCTGGGATAGTTTAAAAAGGGAGCTGTGCTCCACTTGTTTGTTGTGGGTTCCTGAGTTGGTGTTTGCTGTTACAAATATAGTTGAAATCACTTTTTGCTGAAATCCTGTTGTTGAGTGGCATACTTAACAATTGGCGACGAGGACGGGAAGCTAGAGCGGGTAGGCAGCCCCACTGAACCGACGCAGTAACAGCAGACGAGGACACACACCCAGCCGAGCTGGCTGAAGCTCCACGAACAGTAGTGGCAGCACCACCAGTCAAAATGGCCGTCAATCCGGCGTTCGAGGCATTCGACCCGGCAACGGAGGATTAGGACTCTTACCTGGCACTGTTTGAGTTCCACCTCCAGGCGAACCAAATTGCTGACGAGGCGTGGAAGAAGGTGATGCTCCTGAGCTCCTGCGGCAAGGCTGTCTTCGATGTCGCCCGTTCCCTGGTCGCTCCCACCAAGCTAAGCATAGCTACGTGGGCTGATATCACGGCCAAGCTCAAAGGCCATTTTTTGCCACAACCGTCGAAAATCGCATGTTGGCAAGCTTTTTACAAGCGGTGCCAGGGGCCATCAGAATCGATCCCTGAGTTTGTTGCCGCCTTGCGGAAGGCAGCCCAACCGTGCAGCTTCTCCAACCTGGAGGAGGGTCTTCTCAACCGCTTGGGGTGTGGCCTACGGGACGAATGCCTTCAGCAGCGTCTTTTTGCCCACACCGAGCTTACGTATGCGGTGGCTACGCTGAAGCCGTTGCCGCGGAAGCCGCTGATAGGTCAACTCGAGAGGTTCGACAGTGGCAGGCCCTGGCCAGCAAAGAGCCTGCAGTTCATCAATAGTCCACTGGTGAGTCCGACAGCGATGCCAACGGTGTGTGCTGAACCCGGGAGACACACCCAATGTGGACCAGACTGAGAACTACAGCAACGCGTCCCTGTTCCGGCTGCGGTGGTAAGCATGAGAGAGACCTCTGTTGGGCGAAAGAGCTGATCTGTTCCTCCTGTGAAAGCGAGGTCATCTGGCCCGAGTTTGTTGAGTGGCCAGAAAATCTCCACCGTCTTTGCGACGTGCAGACCCCAAGGTTCAGCCCCGAGACAGCGACAAGATGTCCAACTGTCATCAGACCGACACCTGCTGCTGCCCATCGACGGTCCTGGCAACCAGGGACAAGCCCAGCCGGAAGATCTACGTCATGCTTTGTCTGGATGGCGTGCCCTGCATGATGGAGGTGGACTCTGGATCGTCCGTCACGGTCATCTCTATGCAGACGTGGCAGCGCTTGTTCCTGAGACGAAGTCGTCATCGGTTGTCACCAGTTTTGACCCACCTGACCAATTTCCAAGGAAGGCGCATTCCATTGGTGGGAAAGGCGACCTTCCAAGTTGAGTTCAAGGATCGGAAGGCTGAGCTGTCTCTCCTGGTTGCAGAGGGTGAGAGGGTCAGCCTGTTGGGCTTGATTTGTTTGAGGCATTGGGTATCGCTATTACCGGTGTCAACCAAATATGTGATAATAAAAGGGACTCATTGTATAGCGAGTTTCCTGATGTGTTTGGGGAGGGGCTTGGCACGTACACCGCCCCCCCGGTTTCTTTTGATTTAGACCCTTCAGTACGGCTGAAGTATAGGAAGGTCCCGCTCGCCCTAAAAGCAAAAATTGAGTCTGAGTTAGACAAACTGGTTAAACAGGGTATCCTTGAACTGGTGCCCTATGGGGAATGGGAAACTCCCATTGTAACGCCTGTCAAGGCCAACAGCTCAATCCGTATCTGTGCCGATTATAAATGTACGGTCAACAAAGCCCTGCAGCAACACTCCTACCCAGTGCCTGTGATCAGTCACGTGTTGGCATCACTGGGAGGAGGAAAGGTTTTCGCTAAGCTTCACCTAGCTCAAGCTTATCAGCAGTTGCCTGTAGACGATGCAACTGCTGAAGCTCAAACAATCATGACCCACAAAGGGGCTTTTAAGGTGAAGCGCTTGCAATTTGGGGTCAATGTCGCCCCGGGCATTTTTCAAGGGCTAATGGAGGGGCTCCTGCGTGGGCTACCCGGTGTTGTGCCCTACTTCAACGATGTTTTAATTGCTGGCACAGACGAATGTGAACTTATGGCTTGACTGAGAGCAGTGTTGAACCGTTTTAAGGGCGCTGGGCTGCGGGTAAAAAGATCCAAATGTGTTGTCAGTGTGGGCAAGGTTGAGTTTTTGGGGTTCCTCATCGATGTGAATGGGGTTCACACCCACACCAGATAAGGTCGCCGCCATCAAGAGCAATGTTCCCTCTAAGCTGAGTTAGTGTGAGCTAGCTCACTGTTTTTTAGCCTCCAGCTCACAGATTTTTGTCTTAGCTCAGGAAGGATGGCTCCAGAGCAAACTAATTCATGCAGTAGCCAAATTACTTGCTCACAACTTTAATGCCAGTAGCACACAAAGTAGAATTTTTGCTCACAAGACTCCCATCGCTTAGAGGGAACATTGATCAAGAGCGCACCCCCACCTAAGTCCAAGAAGGACCTCCAGTCCTTCTTGGGCATCCTGAATTTTTACCATTCGTTCCTGCCACACAAGGCCCTGCACACCCTACTTCACAAAAATGTGAAATGGGAGTGGGGCGAGCGACAGAGGTGAGTGTTCGCAGTGGTAAAAGACCTTCTTTCATCGGACGCACTGCTTACGCACTTCGACGAGGACAAGCTATTGGTGTTGGCCACTGATGCGTCCCCTTTTGGGGTTGGCGCCGTGTTAAGCCATTTAATGCCGGACAGCACCGAGGCACCGATCGCCTTCTACTTGTGGTCCCTCGCCACAGCAGAGAAAAACTATGCCCAGGTCAACAAGGAGGGCCTCGCCCTAATTGCCAGAGTTAAAAAATTCCATGACTTTGTATATGGGTGACGGTTCCTCCTTGTGACTGATCATAAACCGCTTCTGGGCATATTTTCTCCGGACTGGCAGACTCTGAATATCCTCTCACTGAGGATGCTACGGTGGGCAGTTTTCCTGTCTGCTTATGACTTTGAGCTCGAGCATTGGCCTGGAAAGGCTACCAGGCACGCGGACACCCTGTGGACTCTGACAGTGCTGAGAACTTGGATGTTCTGGCTCTTGACGAGCTGCCTGAGGCACCGGTTACCTCTATGGACGTTGCCGCTGCGTCAGCATGGGACTCTGTACTCGCCGGTGTGCTCAATTGGGCGTGGAGGGGGTGGCCGGCGGGTAAAGTGGTGCCAGAATTCAAACCCTATGTCTTGTGCCATACTGAACTATCGGTGGCAAAGTGTTGTTTATTGTGGGGAAGCCATGTGGTAATTCCCACCAAACTCAGGGAGCGGATGTTGGAGGCATTACACTCAGGCCACCCGGGAATTGTCCATATGAAGGCCCTCGCCAGAGGGTATGTGTGGTGGCCCAATCTGGATGCGGACATAGAGGTGTGGGTCAAGAACTGTATGTCTTGTCAGCAATCACGCCCGGAACCACCTCAGACTCCCATTCAGCTGTGGGAGAAGTGTAGGAGGCCATGATCCTGCCTCCATGTTGATTTTGCGGGCCTCTTCCATGGGCAAATGTTTTTAATCTGTGTTGACGCTTATCCAAATGGATGGAAATTGTAAACATGAGGTCAACAGTCTCTGGGGCAGTCATTAACACCCTACGTAAATTGTTTTCTACCCACAGGTTGCCAGACTGTGTCATTTCGGACAGTGGGCCACAGTTCGTGTCAGCCGAATTTGAGGGGTTTCTCAGGGACAACCTCATTCGCCATGTGACTTCTGCCCCATTCCATCCGGCCTCCAACAGCCAGGTAGAGTGGATGGTTTGGATGGCGAAGGAGTCACTTGGGTGCCTGACTTGCGGGGACTGGGGGCAGAAAATCGCCTCATTCCTCTTAAGGCAGCACATCACGCCTTGCTCTGCCACTGGGAGGAGCCCAGCAGAGTTGCTAATGGGGAGAAAGCTGGCCTCACTTCTCCACCGCCTGCACCCTGACTTAGACCAGTCGAAGCAGCCGTCTGAGGTTCCAGCACAGGGGAGAGTGTTCGTTGTGGGGGACAAAGTGTTTGCCCGCAACTATGCGGAAGGTCATTGGTGGCTACCGGCCATAGTCACCAAGGTTGCAGGATCCAGGCTGTATGTGGTCCGGCTTCCCACCGGTCGGGAGATACGCCGCCACGTAGACCAGCTCCGAGAGTGCTGGGCAGACTCAAGCGCCAAGTCGCTGCCTGACTCTGAACTGGTCCCCGTCGAGCAGGAGGGGCCTCCGGACGAGGAGGTGAGTGCTGTGGAACGGGAATCGGAGTCTGGGCAGACCCCAACTCCAGAGCCTGAGACCCCTGTCTTGGTTCCCCTAACTCTCCTGTGAGAGAGGTAGCCAGGGTCCCCGAAGAGTGTGCCGCTCCAACACCACCAGAGCAGAGACTGCTGCGCCGGTCGAACAGAAGCCTTTGTGCCCCTACCTACCTAAAAGACTATGTCTGGAAGGGTAATACTCCATCTTAGGGGGGAGGAGTTGTTATGTATCAAAGTGTGAATCAAGCCTATACTTTACAGTGTTAAGCTTCAGTCTGAATGTGGCTCTTCATCTGTCGCATTACCATTGGCTGGTTTCTGAGAAACCTCTGTAAATATCCAATCACCATGTGAGAATGTAGCAAAGAGGGAACGGTCCTGATTGGCCTTTATCCCTGCATTGTTATTGGTTCTTATCTTGTTATGGGTGTGGCTTTGACAGCCCGGGACAGTTTAAAAAGGGAGCTGTGCTCCACTTGTTTGTTGGTGTGTTCTGAGTTGGTGTTTGCTGTTACAAATATAGCTGAAATCACTTTTTGCTGAAATCCTGTTGTTGAGTGGCATACTTAACAGGTGGTATTTGGCAGAGAGTTCCACCAGCTGGGAGCCAGTTAGAGCAGGGGGGTGTCAAACTCATTTGCTATGAGGGCCAGATCTGACATACATGAGACCTCGTTGGGCCGGGCCGTGCGTGTGTCATAAAAGGTAATGCCAGGTAGCGGAGATAGAAACTTTATAAAGGGCACAACTTAAAATAAAAACATACTTAAAACATGAGCACTCTTGCAATATTTTGTTTGTTTAACAGTGTCTGATAACTGACACCTCTTGCTCTGAATTATTGCATCAATATGTCTGTGCCATTGCAATCTTGAGTATGCTGTTCAGATGTGTATCTGTAAGCTGCAAACCTACGATGACGCAGCAGCAGCAGAACTGGAAGCAGCAGCAGAAGACAGCCAGTTCCACTGCAGGCCTGATAGAAGCCCTCCGGCGGCCTCATGCAGCCCCTGGGCCGCATGTTTGACACCCCTGAGTTAGAGTGTAAAGCTCTTCAGAGGACATACCAGAGGAGGAAGTCCCAAAAGATACATGGGTCCCAGACCAGTCAAGGCCTTAAAGGTCAATACCAAAACCTTGAACCTGATCCACTACTCCACTGGGACCCTTTAAATATTATTAGTCAACTATAAACTAGGCACTTATTAGATAAGCTGGAAACTTGGTTGGAGCAAGAAGAGATTATACCAAAAGAAGGAGCTGGCTTTAGTACAGGCAGATCAGCCATGGAGCACCGTCTGATCTTTCGACATTTAATTGAAAAATACTCTGCCAGAGGTCCTATTTCCCTATATGCTGCCTTTATTGATTTAAAGGCGGCCTTCGATTATATATCTAGGCAATGATTATGAGAAGAACTAGAGGATACTAATATGGACAAAAGGTTGCTCTTCCTTATCTGTGTTTTGCACGATGATTCCTCCCTAAGGGTGAGACACGGTCCTTTGGGGCTCCTTTGATCAGGCTAAATTTTTAATTAAGCAAAGGATCTGTGTTATGGAACGGCAGCAAGATTTAACAAAATCTCCTGACTTCAGGGCCTCTGAGGAGATGAGATACATCACAACAATGGCCAAATATCTTAAAACTTTGGATTTCCCCCTCATAGAAGTGTTTTTACGCTGGCTAGATGGGATGCCATGCTGTCCAGGCTTATGGAAGGAAGATATAAAAAGACCCCACGCTCTGAGAGGACCTGCCCTTGCCCTCTAGCCGAGGGGGAAACAACAGGACATGTTTTTTTTTCTGTTGCCCGCTTTATGAAGAAATACACAACACAACATTTCTGTACCTTGTTAATAGATCTGCTGTTTTGTTAGACAGGGGACGCTTAGATAAACTATTAGCAGATGAAAAACCAGCTATTACTAAAGCAACAGCCAAATTCTGTGCTGAGGCAATTAGAGTACGTAATAAATTTTAGATCTCTTTCTGACTTGTGAGTTCAGATCTAGATTTCATTAGTAAATAGTGCCTGTTTTAACTTTAGGTTTATAATTAAATGGTTTTATGATGTTATCTTAACTTCTATATGTATTTTAATTATTTTAATTAACTTTTATATGAAGAAGAAGAAGAAAAAGAAGAAGTAGAAGAGGAGATTGGATTTATATGCCGCCCTTCACTGCCCAAAGGCGTCTCAGAGCGGCTTACAAACTCCTTTCCCTTCCGCTCCCCACAACAGACACCCTGTGAGGTAGGTGGGGCTGAGAGAACTCTAACACAAACTGTCCTTGAGAGAACAGCTGTGCCAGAGCTTGTGACTGACCCAAAGTCACATCTGCAGGTGCAAGTGGAGGAGCGGGGAATCAAACCCGGTTCTTCCAGATAAGAGTCCGCGCACTTAACCACTACACCAAACTGGCTCTATATGTATTTTACTCTGCTATAATTCTATATCTGTTCTTCTAATTGGAGTGTTTAAACATCTATACCTTCAAAATGATTTGCTGTGTGAACTTGTACCTGGTTGTGGACTGCAGTAAATTATATTCTATGCACTGGGAGCTTATACAGCTGGCGCAGCACAGGTTGAATATGCGCAGTCCGTGGTGTTCCTTGTCAGGATCCGCACTGCCACATTCTGGACCAGCTGGAGTTTTTGGATCAGTCTCAAGGGCAGGCCAACATAGGGTGAGTTACAGTAATCCAGTCTGGAGGTGACCATTACTTTGGCTAGGTCAGGGCAAGACAGAAAAGGGGCCAGTTGGCTTGCCTGGTGCAGCTGGTAAAATGGACCTCTATAGATGAAGTGGTATCCAAGACCATGCCCAAACTCTTGATGGCTTGCACCAGTATTAGAGGTGCACTGTCAAGAGTGGGAAGTTGGGACCGCAGTCCTGTATCCCCACCCCCATCCAACCACATAACCTCCATCTTGGCTGGATGCAGTTTCAGCCAACTCTTCCTTAACTATCCCACCACAGCCTCCAGCCCCTCAGCCAGATTTTGTGGGGTAGAGTCCAGGTGGCTGCCCATCAACAGACACAGCTAGGTATCATCAGCATACTGATGGCTCCCCAGCCCAAAGCTCTGTGCCAGCTGGGCGAGGAGGTGCGTTTAGATGTTAACCAACATCAAGGAGAGGATTGCCCCCTGAGGAACACCATATGTAAAGGGGAACCTAGTTGACACCCTCCCCCCAGTGCTACCCTCTGTCCCCAACTGCAGGGGAATGAGGTAAGCCGCTGTAAGACTACCCAATGAACTCCTGTATCAGCAAGGTGGTGGGTCAACAAGTCATGGTCGACCATGTTGCATGCTGCTATAAGATCTAACAAAAATGGCTGTGCCAACCTACCTTGATCCAGCTACCTACAGAGATCATCTGTAAGGACGGCCAGTGCTGTCTCCATCCCATGGCCAGGGCAGAAACCAGACTGGAATGAGTCAAGTGTCGATGTGACATCCAGGAAACACTGGAGGGGCTTGGCTACCACTCTCTCAATTACCTTGCCCAGAAATGATAAATTTTATACAGGGCAGTAATTGGAAGGATCTAAAGGATCCAAAGATGGCTTTTTCAAGAGTGGTATTACCACAGCCTCTTTCAAATCCTCTGGATAGACCCCCAAATGCAGGGACAGTTTGATAATGTCAATCAGAGGGCACCATAGTCTCTCACCACTGACTTTCACCAGCCATGAGCAACACGGATCCAAGAGGCATGTAGTAGGCCTAACAGCACCCAGGATCCTGTCAACATTGGCCGGAGAGAGATGGCTGAAGTCAAATACTGAATCCAAAGACAGCCATGGGGCCTCCAGTTCATATACTATATCAACGTTGGCTGGAAGGTTGTGGCGGGATGACAAGACTTTATCTGCAAAAAAAAACATATGAATGCCTCACAGCTAATAATCGAATTACTAATATTTTGTGTTCTCTCAGTAAAAGAGGTTAAGGATCAAATCACCCTAAACAATTGTGCTGGGCAAGAGCTAGCAGATGTGATGGAGGCTGAGAAGAATTTTCTTTTCACAACCTTCACTGTTATCTCACAGGATTTCATAAATGTCCTATATGATGCTCTTGTAGCTTTGTCGCGAGCATGCCACCAAACTTGCTCTAGTCATCTAAGCTGCCGCTTCATCCCCCTAAATTCCATAATGTATCGGGGATGATTTTGAGCAGGGGCAAAGAGGATGTCGGGGAGCAACTTCATCAATGACTCCAGAGAGATGGGAGTCCCTCTGCCTTCACTACCCAAGGGAGTCTCAGAGTGGCTTACAAACTCCTTTCCCTTCCCCTCCCCACAACAGACACCCTGTGAAGTAGGTGGGGCTGAGAGAGCTCTGACAGAAACGGCTCTCTTTCAAGAACAGCCGTGCCAGAGCTTGTGACTGACTCAAGGTCACATCAGCAGGTGCAAGCGGAGGAGTGGGGAATCAAACCTGGTTCTCCCACATTAGAGTCCACATACTTAACCACTACACCAAAGTGATCTCCTACAGGTTTCTCCATCTTGTGATTCCTGATGTCAGATTTGTGTCCAATTATCCTCTGGCACAGGGTATGTCCTGATTTATTACAAAGGAACTTCAGGAACAGAATGGAAAGGGAAATTGCTGAATTACAAGTTATTACAACACTTGAACAAAAACCTCCCCAGGACTCAACAGGGATATTGGATTTTTATCCCATTAAATCTGCTAATTCATTCAGTCCTTACATATGTATTTTCAACTAGAAGGACTATAAATCCTCGACATTTCAGTGTATTTCTTTTTCAGAATAGTATTTATTTATTTATTCCAATTTCTTAACCGCCCTTCCCTGATCAGGGCGGTTTACAACAACATAAAATCCAGTACAATTTTAAAAGCAGTGAAAACTACAAAATTCAATATTAAAACATTCAGCATAAATATTTAAACACTTTAAACAAGATGGCATATCTAGCATTCAGATTTTCACGGGGGGAGGGGAGGGGAGGGGAGGGGAGGGGAGGGGAGGGGAGAGTGCCAGGCAGATGTAAGGGAACCATCGCTGGCCTCAACCAAAGGCCTGGTGGAACATCTCTGCCTTGCATGCCCTGTGGAACTTTAACAGATCAGGCAGGGCATGGATATCATTTGGCAGGGAGTTCCACCATGCTGGGGCCAAGGCTGAGAAGGCCCCAGGGCCCTGGTCGAGGCCAGCTGGATATCCCTGGGCCCGGGAACCACCAGGAGATCCTTGTCTGCTGATCTCAGTGCCCTTTGGGGGACGTATCGGGAGAGGCGGTCCTAAAGATACGTAGGTCCCTGACGATTAAGGGCTTTAAAGGTAAGCACCAAAACCTTGAATCTGATCTGGTGCTCCACTGGCAGTCAGTGCAGCTCATGCAGTGCTGGATGGATACGTGTAAGGACCCACGCAGCCGCATGTTGTACTCGTTGGAGTTTCCAGGTCAGTCTCAAGCAAGTTGCATAAAGCAAGTTACAGTAATCCAACCTGGAGTATATTAGAATACTGAATGGATGTCTGCTGACAAAATTATATCCAGCTCAAATTATACTGTCATAAGTGCTCTCCATGCACCCACCATGCCTGAGAGGAGATAATTAAGATTCTATTACTTCCCACAATTAGAGAAAACACCTTTAGACATTTATTTGCTGTTTTGACATATTTATTGCTTTGCAACTGTTTCTGCAATGGTGGGGGAATCACTACCCAGCTACCCCATAGGCGGCACCCCTTTTAAGCTGAGAGCTCACCCCTGCGGGATGCAAACTGTGAATTCTGGGCCCATCCAATTGGTGGGCCATCCCCTCCCCACCCAGTCCAAGATGCGGGAGAGGACACAATCCCTAACGGTGTGGCGGGAGATGTCCACAATGTGAAGAGGGTGGTCCGGCAGGTCCTCCATCATCAGGATTTGGTGTGCCAGGGCCAGATTCAGGTTGACGGAGCTGAGTGGGAGGCTGCTAAAAGCATCTGCGTATCCCATGGACTTTCCCAGCCAGTATTGCAGGGCATATTGGTCCCCCCTCCCCCCGAAAAATGGACCAGGACAAGACCCTGGGCGACAGTAGCTGTGGCATCTGGCGGGTTGGAGGCAAGGAGACTGAGCAGGGGCTTGTGATCGGTTGTGATGGTGAAGGAGCGGCCATACAGGTAATTGTGGAACTTTTTCACTCCCGCCACGATTGCAAGGGCCTCTTTGACAATCTGGGAGTAGTCCCGCTCAGCTGACGACAGAGTCCTGGAGTAGTAGGCCACTGGAACCTCTCTCCCGTCTGGCAGCCGATGGCCCAGGACTGCACCAATGCCGTAGGGCAAAGCATTGCACACTCGTTGAAGTGGTCAAGGACGTTGTTTGAGGCGAGTAGCTCCTTCACGGCCCAGAAAGCGGTGGCCTGTCACTGGCCCCACACCCATGAGGCCTTCTTGTAGAGTAGGCAGTGGAGTGGCTCTGTGAGCGCAGCTTTATGGGGCAGAAAGGAGCTGTGATGTATTGAGCCCAGACCATACCTTAGCTGAAGCTCAATTTGGACAGAGCTTCAGGATCCATAACGATAGTTGACTAGGATCCTAGAATGGACCAGTGGGGAGACAGGGATCCTAGAGTAAACCAATGGAATAACAATGTAGTGTAAATAGCCAATCGTGGGAGTGTGTGTGTGTGTGTGTGGGGTGTAACCTTTTACATGCATAAATACCTGGCTTCGGTCAGGGATTTACAGTCTTATTTCTACTTGCTGAAATCGCAAATAAACTATGAGCTGATCACTGTATGCGTCTGAACCCACTATAGTTCACTGGCGACGAAGGTGGGATCCTGATGGGTGAGCTCGCTCAAGACAGCACCGCACCGCGCAGTGAGCTTCCAAGCCCCGCGCCTTGCACCGCTTCTGAGACCATGGCTGCTGCATCAGGACTTCTGCCGGAGTTCAACACCACTCACCCAGAGAAGTGGGAATCTTGGGTGGATCGCCTAACCTACTTTGTGGAGTTCCACGGAATCGATGACGCTGCTAAGAAGAAGGCCCTCCTGTTCAGCTCCTGTGGAATGGACACCTTGGAACTGGCGCAGAGCCTCATTGCACCGGACACACTGAAACTTGCCACTCTTGACCATCTCTTGCCCAAGCCCACTCAGTTGTCTCGCCGCCTCGATTTCCTTGAGAGGAACCAAGAAGCCCAGCGAATCAGCATCTGACTACATGGCTGCCCTGTGTTGATTGGCTCTCCATTGTGAGTACACAATCCTTGAGGAATCACTCCTAGATCGTTTTGTATTCGGCCTCAGGGACGAGAAGCTCCGTTGCAAGTTCGCCAGCCAAGCGAACATCAACCTCAAAACGGCACTCCAAGTGACTACAAGAAGTCCCAGGAGAGTGGCCACTGGAAGACTGATCACCATTCCACAGCTGGGCACCAGATGGCTGCCTCATCAGCATCCGAAGCATCCGACAGTGAAGAGGTGCTGCAACTACCTCATCCACGGTGCCGCAACTCCTGGGCCACCATGCCATGCCATGCAACCAAAAACACCCCCTCAAAAGCGTGTGCAAGTTGTGGGGACCTTCACGAGTGGAGATCCTGTCATTTCCGAGATGCCACACGTCGGACCTGCAGAAAGGTTGGCCACATTGCTCGAGTCTGCTGCTCCAAGGGAAACAGGAGATGACCAGCGGCAACTCCCACACTGATGCACTCCATGGAGCTACGCACCGCCTCCGTCTAGCAGCAGCAGGTACTGCACTTGCCCCAGAGAAACCCCAACAAGATCACCATAACTGTCTTGATACCAGGTCCTCCCTATCAATAATCTTGGAGGACACATTTAAGAGACTATGTCATAAAGAGGGTCCCCTATTGCAGCCTGTGAGCTTCACCCTACGGGACTTTTCAAAAAACGAGGTATCCATCCTGGGGGAGGGCGTTCAAGATGCAGTACTGGCACTTCGAGGGGGTTTTGAACTTGTTGGGGGTGAGAGGCAGCCGCACAAGTCTCCTAGGACTTGCTTGGTTCATGCCCCTGGGTTTTAGGGTGACCAGGGTGCACCACATGACCTCCAAAGACTTCCAGGCAGTGTGCAATGAGTTCCCTGCCGTATATGACAGAATGCTCGGTCATTACACCAGACCCCTGGTCTCCTTACAAACAGACCCGGGAGTTTGACCTGTACAGCTGAAGGCCAGACACATCCCGTTCGCGTTTAAGCCTAAGACTGATATGGAGTTGGATAGGTTAGTGGCCCAAAGGGTTTTGGAACCTGTGCCCCATGTGCTATGGGAAAACCCTATTGTAACCCCAGTTAAACCCAATGGAAATGTCCGCATCTGTGCATATTATAAATGTACCAAAAAAATGCATATTTGGTCCCGGTGGTCAGCCACGTTTTGGCTTCTCTAGCAGGTGCTAAGGTCTTTGGTAAACTGACTTAGCCCAGGCTTACCAACAGCTCCCAGTCAATGATGTGACAGCGGACGCACAGACTATTGTGACACACCAGGGTGCATTCCAGGTGTGGCAGCTACAGTTCGGGGTCAGTGTAGCCCCAGGAATTTTCTAGAATCTCATGGACTCTCTCCTTAAAGGAATCCCTGGAGTGCAGCCCTTCTTTGATGATGTTCTGATCGCCGCACCCACGGATGAGGAGTTCGCTGAGAGACTGCATGCTATCCTGCAGTGTTTCCATGCTGCTGGACTCAAGGTAAGGCGGGAAAAATGTCTCCTGGGGGTCCCACAAGTCTAATTCTTGGGGTTCTCCATTGATGCCCAGGGCATCCACCCAACTCCCGACAAGATCCGTGCCACCGTCAATGCCCCGGCGCCCACCTCAAAACAGGAACTGCAGGCCTTCTTGGGTCTATTGAACTTTTATCATTCGTTCCTGCAACACAAGGCAGTGGTCGCGGAGCCACTGCATCGGCTCCTCGACAAGTAGGTTCCCTGGGTCTGGGGCCAGAAGCAAGCTGCCGCATTCCGGGCCATCAAGGAGCTGCTCACTTCAAATGCCGTCCTCGCTCACTTCAATGAAATGCTGCCCATTGTCTTCACCTGTGACACTTCCCCATACAGGGTAGGAGCTGTCCTAGGACACCCACTTCCCGATGGCATGGAGGTTCCCGTGGCTTACTACTCCCACAACTTGTCTGCGGCTGAGTGCAACTACGCACAAATCAACAAGGAGGCGTTGGCAATCGTGGTGGGAATCAAGAAATGTTATGATTACCTCTATGGGTGGCCCTTTCACCATCATGACTGACCACGAGCTCTTGCTGGGTATGTTGGCCCCAGATCACCAGATGCCACAGATACTATCCCCCAGGGTGCTGTGTTGGTATATCTTCCTGGTGGGATACCAGCATCTGCTTCTTCACTGACCCGGAAAAGCAATGGGCCACACTGACGCACTCAGCCACCTGCTGCTCCCATCCTGCAACCCGGCCCCAGCACATCAGATCCTGCTGCTCGAGGACCTCCCTGACTGTCCTCTCCAGGTAATCAATGAGGCTTGGTGTGTGGCAGAGGTCTGGCGGTCTCACCAGGATTTCTCAAAAGCGGCAGTCTTATGTGCCTTTACAAGGGTGAGTTCCTTATGGCCGATGAGCTTTCGACAGAGTTTCTCCTCTCAGGTGCCCATCATGAACCGGTCAAGGAGGGCGTCATTGAGGCTCGGGAACTCGCATGTGAAGGCCAGTCTGCAAAGGTCCGCCACGAAGTCAGCGGCCGTCTCGTTGGACTTTTGCTGGCACATGTAGAAGTCCATGCAGTGCACCATCTTGGTTGGCTGAGGTCCAAAATGGTCGGTGAGCGCCTTGATGACGGCGTCGTAAGTGGATGCCTTGAGCATGGTGGGTGTGATGAGGCCCTGGACTAGCCTCAAGGTTGCAATCCTGCAGGAACTGAGCAGGAGAGCCTTCTTCTTCTCTTCGCCCTCGATGTCCTGGAATAGTACAAAGTACTTAAGTCGCTCCACCCGGGTCTCCCAAAGCTCTGGGTGAGCGGGATCAAATTCCAGCAGATGTCCTGGAGCAGCAGCCATGGTCCCGGTTGTGAAGTGATGCGTGGCACGGGAGCTCGATGCGCGGTGTGGTGCAGATGGGCTCTGGGCTGGCTCCACAGGATCCCACCTTTGTCGCCACTGTTAAATAGTGAGGTTCCATCATGGATGAGCAGGCTCACGTCTAGCGATCAGCTCAACTTTATTTGTGATTTCAGCAAGAGCAAGACAAGACTCCAGAGCCGCAGCTCTGTTAAATAGTATGCAATTGCCACACCCAGACACACCCCACTCCCAATGATAGGCTATTTACATAACATTACTACTTGAATGGGCTACTTCCAGAGTCTTGGCAGGCTGTTACTCCTGTGCTCCAAGCTCAGCCAGTCTCTGGTGTGACATACCTGGAATGGTTCAGTCCCAATACATAACATGGCCTTATAACCTTGTTATTTAGTTTTTCACTTTGCACAACTTAAACATCATCATGTTAATTTGCTGTTAAATCCCTGCCTATAAGTTTAGAACCTCACCTACCATTCCAATGTATTTGAAAAAGTGTGTCTTGCACACAGAAGCTCATACCTTGAATAAACCTTTGTTGGTCTTAAAAGTTGCCACTGGACTCTAAACTTGTTCCGCTGATTCAGACCAACATGGCTGACTACATGGTTCCCTAAAACTTCTTGTCTGTTTCAAAGTTTTGTCCAGGCACATGTGGCCTCCTTGTGGGTTAATACAGTTGAGGAAAACAGCCTTGCTAAAGCGAGAGCACACAGACCTTGTGAAACTGCAGAGAACACTCAGCTGCAGAGGGAGATAAGGAGCCCAGTTATCAGCTCCCAATTAGCCACATTTCATCCAATTAAGCACCCCTTGGTCAAACTACTGCTTAAGTCATCTGGTTTGCTGTTGGCATAACAATTTGGCTATACGTCACCACCTAGGATTCCTATTGGTCTGTATTGGATTTCTGGAACTTTAACTGAGAATGGTAACATCTGATATTTGGAAACAATGTATTACTGTTTCAGTTAGCATTTGATTTTTCTAGCTTTCTTGTTTTATCCTCGCAGTTTCTTCTTGTTTAAAGTATTCTTGTGTGCGTGTGTGTACATGTGTACACAATTGCTTTTGTAGTTATTTGCCTTCAACCTAACTTCAAACTAAATCCAGAGCCTAGACTGGCTCTTTTGTGAGAAACTCATTCTGCAAGCCCATCTTGCAGGGTAGACTTCCTTGTTTAGTCCCAGGAAGGTTAGAGGCTTGCCCTTTAGCTTCTAACCATTGTAACAGTCCAAGGGCTGGTGGCAGGCTACCAGACTGGTGTGTGAGGAGTCACACTCCAGGGTTTTGTAATTTTGTGTTCTGCAGCCCTTAAACAAAGTGTTCTGGCCCTGGACAGGCCCTCTTTGACAGGTCCATCAGTGGCTATTAGCCACAACATATAGATGGAATGGGACAGCGATGCTCTGTATTCTTGGTGCTTGGAGTGCAACAGTCGGAGGGCTTCTGGAGTTCTGGCCCCACTGGTGGACCTCCTGATGGCACCTGGGTTTTGGCCACGGTATGAAACAGAGTGTTGGACTGGATGGGCCATTGGCCTGATCCATCATGGCTTCTCTTATGTTCTTAATAGTGCCTTATACAAACCGATACTAAACCCAATCTTACTTTTATTAGTAATCTATTTATATTTATTTGTTTATTCAATTTATACCCTGCCCTCCCTGCCATGGCAGGCTCCGGGCGGCTTACATAAAATTCCAAATATAAATACAATTAAAACCAAGCATAAAGCAACATAAAACAACTTTCCTTAATAATCATCCTAAAGTGCGGGAATATGATCTAATAAAGTGTGAGAACAGAGGTTTCAGTTAGCAGTACAACTTAAGGGGATGCTACAGTCGTGATGGTGTTCTCCCACCAGCTCAGTTTATTCAGCTCGTTGATGTGATGGGTACAGAGGCTGTAGGGGGCACAGGGCCATTCCCAGATGTGTAGTGCAGCTCCTCAATCAAAGGCCCGGTGGAAGAGCTCTGTCTTGCAAAAGAAGAATCTGCAAAACCAAGGGTTATTTTAAGCTAGTGGACAGGGGAAAGGTTAGGTGGTTGTACAGAATAGCACAAACTGTGTGATACATTAGGCCCATTCTTGTTGCAGACATTTTGATATGGTAAAGACTTTCATCATGGGAATGTCACTGTCTCTGGGAAGACTGCACAAATGACCTTGGATTCTGTCTCTGCTTGCTCCGCTAACATAGATAACCTAACAGTGCCTCACAGTTGGGGGGGGAGTAGAAGAGTGCAAAAGCTTAGTGGGCTGGATGCTTGACTGCTTGGATGGGACCCGGGGGGGGGGGCCTGGTTTGAACTCTGTATATCTTTGGGCACTGGCACCAGACCTTTAGTTCTGACACAAAGAAGTCTTCGCTTGAATCATCTTTACCACTCAATAAACATCTCTGGTGGGAGAGTGTTGCTGTAAGTAACTTTGTTCAAGAGTCTGACATAGGCTGAGGTCAGACTGGCAATTTGCCCCGGTAGGGACCCAGGCCGGCGACGATTCAATCCCGGAGTAAATTGGGCGTTCACACAGGCACATCTGCCTGGCGTCCCCCACCCGTAGCCAACCCGTGCTATTGCGCTTCACCGCCGGATTAAAAAGATACCTCATAAAACTGGTAGCAAATCAGAAAGCCCGCGTGTGTTGCACGTTTCTCAGCTTCTGGGAAGTCTGAACACGCAGCCGAAAAGCCGGGAGCAACTCGTGTTGGGCAGAAGGCAGCAGCGGTATGATTGGTCGTGCTCCACTCTACTGCCCAATGTGGTGCCAGTGTTGCAGGGTCCTCCCCCAATTGGCAAAATGCACTTATGCGATTCTGACATACACCCATACACCCACAGCCGAATTAATGGGGAAACGCCGAACACAGCATGCCCCTGCATGCGGCAGTCTGAACGCTCCCACCTGGCTCCGCCCCGCATCTTCGGGCAGCAGCCCAGGCTGTCTGAACGGGAAAACCCAGAACAGTTTATTCTGGGGCTTTTTTGCTATGACTAGCTTAGCTACTGGAGCAAATTGCCAGTCTGAACTGAGCCACTGTGTCAGAACTACCATTTCTCCTGTTTGTGAATTTTGGCTCTCTTCCTACTGATGACGAATAGACTACTGAATCAGTATCCTGCTCTGTATTATTCTCCGTCAGTCTTCCTATGTTACTTGGTATCTTGATGTTTTATATTGGATTACACATATATTTGTGTAGTTTTCTAGCATTCCAGTAACCCTCTATAAATATGTTGGCATTAGTGTATTTTAGCACATACGCACTGAAATAATATACTGATATTTATGTATGCATGACTGTTTCGAAGTTTGGAAGATTCTACTACTTTGTAACTCACATATTTGTTATATGTATTATGACATGTTGCTACTTTTACTAAAAATAAAAATATATCAGATTATACATATATTTGTGTAGTTTTCTAGCATTCTAGTAACCCTCTATAAATATGTTGGAATTAGTGTATTTTAGCACATACTCACTGAAATAATATACTGACATTTATGTATGCATGACTGTTTCAAAGTAGATTCTACTACTTTGTAACTCACATATTTGTTATATGTATTATGACATGTTGCTACTTTTACTAAAAATAAAAATATAAATAATAAAAAAAGAATTACCATTTCTTTTTGACCGTCATATCACCGGTGTGATGAGTGACGAAGGCGAGGAAGTTGGAAAGGGGACTGGGACACAAACCAACGTCCCTGCCCATGCCTCACTGCACCTAAAGATGATGGGAAGGATGCCCAGCCAAAAGAGACAGGAGCAACATCGAAGGAGAAAGGAGCAAGTCCAAAGGAGTCACGCCAGGATTATGTGAGATGGGACGATTCCGACTGGTTGCGGACCCTGAGACCACAAGCACAGTGACACTGACCCGAGATAGATTGGAGGTGTGCCTTGAGATTGTTTCATGATGACCCGGACCAAGTGAAGTGGCCGGAGTCATAATAGAAGAGATGGAGGTTGAGCAGCTCAGGATGGAGTTCAGAGGAGAGTTAGATGAATTGCGGTAGAACATCCAGGCAGTTCTGGAAGACCTCCCAGCAGCCATACAGGAGATATTACAACAAGAACTACAGGACTGGACTGCTCCCCGACCTACTCCCCAGGAGGCCCCTTCTGATTAAGTGCCACTGCCACCCCCTCCTGGGCCCCTACCCAGACCTGGTCCTGCACCTGAACAGCCGTAAGACACTCTGGAAATGAATTTCGACGGGACCCCAGAGAAGCTGGCATTCTTTGTGCTGCAGGTGCAAAAATTCCTGAGAGAGTGGGGCTACACCTTCACATTGGATGAACATCACATGGACTATGTGGGGTCTCGGCTGTGTGATCAAGTAGCAGACTGGTTTGTGGGGCTGTACAACATCAGAGGGCCAGAACTCTGAAATGTGGATGTCTTCATGTGGGCCCTGTACTGACAATATGAGGACCCACTGGAACTGGAGCAGGCGAGGACCCAACTGCAGGGCCTGAAGCAGGGAAGCCACGGTCTGAGAATTCTTGGATAAGTTTAAGTCGCACACTGCCAAACTTCAGGGATGGCCTGAAGAGGTGCTGATCAAGTTCTACCATGCACAGCTCAACCACACCATACTCAGCAAAGGTCTGGCCCAAGACAACCCCTTGACTCTAAATTGCTGGATCCAGGTGGCCTGCAAAGTGGAAAGTCACTGCAACCTATTGAAAATGTACCATCCCAAGTGAGGGGTAAAACCCCGAGCAGATGAGTCAAAGGGGAAGCGAAGCCAGCCGCCAGGAGCGGGAGGTGACTGTGAGCAGTGGATGTGACAAGGGCTGTGCTTGAAATGTGGAGCCATGGGACACTTCGCCAGTAACTGCCCCAGGAAAAGAGCCCCAGTGGGGTGAAGAAGGTGTGCCGGGCCCCGGAGAAGAGGTTCAAGCTTCTCAGGAGTCGCCCCAAGCCACTGAAAGCTCTCCAGTCAGGAGAACAGGAGGAGCTGGAGGGAACATCATCCAGTGAGGAGGAACTGCAACAACCAGCAGGAAAAGGGCACCAAACGGCAGGTCCAAAAGTCATCCACGCCAGAATCGGTGGGAGCCTCCTCCTCCCTCTTTTACCTGACTGTCAATAAAGTTCACCTAAAAGATACTCCAGACTGACTTTCTTTTCTCTGATGTGTTCCTTGGAGTGGCCAAGGAAGACAAACATTGTTTCAAACAATTGGGGCCTTGCCCGGGATTATCAAGCTTGTCGCTGGCCTGCCCAGCAGATGACCATCGGAAGGTGCATCCTGTGAGATTTTTCATGGTCCTTTGGGCCTCTTTTGGCTGTGAGTGGGGACGACTGGAATTCCGTTATTTATAGTCAGACTGTGCTTATCTAGGCAAGGAGGGCCTGCAAAGGGAAAGACGAGCTTGCATCTGGTTGTGGAACCAAGATGTCTCATTAAAATAAGGTAAGACCATGGCAATGGGAAATTGGGGTTCCAAGGCAAAAGGGGCTAAAAAGGAAGTCAGGGGGACTCCTCAAAATTCCCCAGATAGCCCTTTGGGATTAATAGTAAAATACTGGGAAAAAGTACTCACGAATGGTGGTTAATTTCTGTGTTTTTGTGTGGCCACAGTACAAATTGGGAGGGTTCAGGTAGCCAAAATTTTTGATCCTATGGTTCAGCAGCAGTTGGATATCTATATTAATAGCAGAAAGCCCAGGCCAGAAGAATTCCAATATGCCACTGCCTGGTTGCTAATCCAAAACCAACTGGCTGGCTTAATGGAATTCAAAACAGGAACTAAATAGAATACAAGGTATAAAGTTTCTGGATGGGATCCCCTGTCCTGTCTACCCCACCCCCCAATTCCTCTGAGAGTATGAGGGAGGATGAGGATGTAGGACAAGAGAAAAATGAATGTGATTTCCTCTGGCATGTTTATATATTGACAGCTGTCACTGTGCCTTCAATAGATCCAGATCTTGGTATTTAACCTAAAATCTTTTGATTAAAGAAACTTATAGTAGAAAATATTTTATAACTGTATTTCTTGTATATAAAGTTATATATATAAATTAACGAAAAGCATTATTAGAGGCCTCTGGGGATAGAATTAGGATGCAATAAGAATGGAATGTGTATTTAAGAAATTGCAAGGACGTCAAGAGCAAACCTGAATGTGAATCACAACCCTTATCATCACCCGGCTCCCCCGAAACAAGGGACAGAGGGACTAGCTTCACTAAGGTCAGAAAGGTTCTCAGTGTTCCCTGATGTTCCCATTGCTCTGAAGAGCAGATAAGCAAATATAATCACTGACAATACATGAGAGACCAATAGTAAGGTTTAAAGTCAAATGAAGCTTGTATGATGTTAATTGCTTGGTACCAATGAGAGATTCTTTAAATGTGTAAATTATATGCAATGTCATTTGGGGTATAAGACCTTCAGCCCTTCCTGGTTGAGGCAGAATACAGTTTTGGAACTGCTGAGGTGCCCAGGCATTCAGCCCCCCTGTATTCCCTGTCTTCAGTGCATTAAACAGATATTCATCTAACTTGTTGAACTCCAACTGTGTGTTTCCAATTCAGCACGGGAGCACGCAGGCACAGATTTGTGTATCAAGGACGAGGAGGGAGAGAGTCCCCTCATTTATATCCAGAAATCCCTGGGGATGGGGCAGAATCAGCTGCTCCCCTTCACCTGGAGATGGTTAAACTGGTAAAATCTTCTCCTTTATAAAGGCTGGCTTAATCAAGGAATTGCAGTGATACGTGACAAAACAGAAAAGGTCAGGATACCAGTCTCCAGGTATGGCCTGGAGACCTCCTGGAATCTCTCTGAACGGCAGAGATCAGTCCCTTGGAGGAGGTGGCTGTTCTGTAAAATGGATTCTGTAGCGTGAATTTATTATTTTATATATCTCTCTCTCCCTCTGACTTCCTGGTTTCCAGTTTCTGGAAGAGAAGGGGGGAGAGTGGGCATTCCCCCCCACCCTGCTACAGCAATCTTTTTTTTTCTTTTCTTCTTTTTAGTTATCACAAAGGCCCTGCCAAGAGCAGTTTTATGCAGCCTTGCCCAACAGGCTAGAGCAGTGGGTCAGCTGCTTGCAAACACTTGGTGATTTTTGTGTTCAGCGCATGCTTAATGATCAGTATTCTGGTCTGCTCTTGTTGAAATTCTTTTACATAGTGGAAGTTGTGTGTCAGGCTGGAAGTTGTGTGCCTTGTTTCTACCTTCCACGAAAGTGATGGCCTCTCTACTTGTGTTCCTGGATTGTTTTGCTCATATGGAGACTGTGTTGTTTGAGCACCTCAGGGTGATCTCGCTGGTACTTGGCCTGTGCAGCTCAGTGCCCCGCAGGAGGACGATGCGCAAATGTCTTTGCCGCATCCCTAAGTTGCCTCCTCCTTGTAGCGTTGGTGTATCTGGCTCAACATTTGCCAGCTTTCTTGGGGGCAGTAAGAGGTGAGAGGTGTGAGGGGTGTGTGAGGGAGTGGTGATGTGGTGGACATTTCTTCAGGTTCATGAGGGAGGCATGCTATTGCCCCATAAACATTCATACCCTGGCCCTGCTCCTACACCTGACAGACACCGGCCTGTCTGGTGTTGGGGGGGATTATATTTAAGGGCATCGGGAGGCTGGGCCAGCAGCAGTGCTAGGGCAATCCTGCTGAGCAAACCTCCCTGGCATCTGACTTCCTCTCCTACACCTGATAGGCAGCTGCATTTCCAGTGTAGGACGAGGAGGGGGGATCAGATCGAGAGCAAGTAACTGGGGTAGGGCGCAGCACTGCCCTGCACATGCCAGGCATATGCGTTCTGCTCCAGCTCTGGGAATCCCTCCTTCGTTGACCCTTCCATCATATCTAAGTCATCTGACCACCCCCTCTCATAGATTCACTTTTACTCTCACAAGATTAAATGCTGTACCGTCTGCAGAATTAATGGAATATTTCTCACGAACTCTGTATTCAGACAGGCTTTGTACCTGCGCTTCTGGCAAGATTGAGACACTGACACATCTCCTTTTGTTTTGTTCTCATTGCTAAGCTCTTAGGTCATATTGGGTATATCCAATTTTATCTAAATACCACCTTCCACTGGAGCCATGGGTGGTCTCTTATCTGCTGACAGATACTGACCTGACAATCACCACTTCGGAAGCAAAATACTCAGCTATTACAATAGCCTTGAAGCTTAAATGATTGCTGCTAAGGGGAGGTGTGCACTTTTTGGTTCTAATTGTTTTTTCAATTTTATGACTGAAATGTCTTATAGTTTTATATTTTAAACCTTTATACAGTTTATATTTTAATTGGATTTGAAATGTTAACAGTTTTAAACTCTTACATTGGTATTCTACATGCTTGTTCTATTCTGTGGATGTGCTTGAGACCATTGGTCATGTAAGCCAAATAAATTGATTGATGGTGTGGGAGGGGGGAGGAGTATTAGAAGCCACTGTGGAGGTGGGGCTGCCTGACAGACAATCGCCTGTTAGGTGTAGGAGGTGGGGGGAGTGTGTTGGAAGCCATCCCACCTTCTCTCCTACCCCTGACAGGCAGCTGCCAGTCCAGTGTAGGAGGGGGAGGGGGAGGAATATTAGAAGCCACTGTGGAGATGCGGCTGCACCTGACAGACAACCGCCTGTTGGGTGTAGGAAGTGGAGGGATTGTGTTGGAAGCCATCAGAGAGGCTGGGCTTTGCTTTACCTCACAGGTGGTTGTTGGCCACTCCTGATTTCCTCAACTGTCATTAGCTCTCTGTAGTCTGCTGTAACTGGGTTTTTTTAAACCTCGGAACACTGAGCTCTTGCAGCTGACCAGTCAGAGAGTGGGGGGTGCAGGGAGGCAGCTGCCTGGCAGCCACATAGGAATCAATGGGAGGAGCACATTTTACCCCTTTTGACCCACTTAGGGGTCGAATTTCTAAAAATCCCTTCTTAGCGAGCACCTATGCCATGGTAGGAGCACTCTCTCCGAATTTGGTTTCTCTAGGTCCAGCGGTTTGGCCTGGGCATTGATTTTATGGTGAGGGGGCTTTCTTTTATATATATAGAAGAAACGGAAGGACACATTCGTGGAATAGGTCAGGTATGTCCAACAGGTCGATCGCAATCTACCAGTAGATCACGGAGGGGTCAGAGGTAGATCACCAGCCCCACTTGGTCTCCTGGTTTGCTGGACAGGTGTTTGGGTTTTTTTGATGATTGTTTGGTGGTATTTGATTACTGGTGCCAGTATGATGAATTCTTATTTTTACTTTTAGAACTG
Organism: Gekko gecko; assembly: GCA_029375565.1. Lineage (NCBI taxonomy): Eukaryota > Metazoa > Chordata > Lepidosauria > Squamata > Gekkonidae > Gekko > Gekko gecko. The sequence goes on from JAPDNY010000003.1 coordinate 88,956,410, forward strand.
CATGTGTGGTTTAAAGAAAGTTATTGAGACAGTTAAAGAAAGTTATAACTCAATAAAAAATAAAAAAATATTCGCAGTTCTTTCTGGATCTTCGTCTCTCTGTTTTGTTTTTGCTTATTTTGCTTACCAGTAAATGACAGAAGGTGCATTATAAATGGGGGGGCAGTGGAAGCCAACTTTAGTAGGTTAAAATCTAATTTGAAACTAATTTGAAACTTTATTTTCATGGTGGCCGGAAAAAATAGATCACTAGCTGTTCGAAGTTGGACATGCCTGGAATAGGTAATAAAAGTTAAGAGTTTGTTTTTGGTGTATATATTTGTCTAGCTAACATGGATTTAATCATATATGAAAAAGTCTCTGGAAAACCTTTATGCAGGGAAGTAAGAGACATGATTTAAGTCTCTCTCCTGTCGGGAGATTGGTAAGCCTGCCATGAAAACGTCACATAAAGAGCTCATATTGTTCCAGGCTCATAGCTGCTTTGCAGATAAAGTAGGAAAAGGGGGGGGAGGAAGAATGGGCCTCAAGCCATGAAGGCCACAGGGAAATTTATAACAGTTCTCTCCAAGAATGTTTGGTTACAGAGATTAAAGGAAATATGGAAAGTGGAAGATTTTGATTCTCCTGCTATAAGTTTTACCAGTATTGGAACACCACAGTGTTCACAGAATGGTATGAAACTAATAAATTATGTCTTAGAGAATGATTTTATTGGGAAAGGATATGGGTTTGGACCAGGCTATAACTTACAAACGAATTGGCCTGGGGCATACTTTAGATGTGGGGAACATGCCTTTAAGAGCCTACCCGTGGGATGGTTTGGAAGATGTGGAGTGGCTTATTTAATATCAAAGACAGAGGTAAGAAAACAATTAAATTCTAGTGAACCTACTAATTTAGGCAGTTGCCTACATAGAGGACTCAGGCGGAGAAAGTGGAGGGTTCCAAACCCTTTGACAGAGAGGAGTTCAGGTTTCCATGTGTTTACCGGACAGTTTCTTCCCTGGGTAGGAGCAAGTGAGTTGGAAAAAACTATTGTGATCATTCCAGGAGAACTGAAAAAAGGGTTTGAGCACACCCTGCAAGCTATACTGGAGTTAAAAGAAGAGATAGATTCTTTGGCCCAGGTAGTCTTGCAGAATAGAAGAGCCTTAGACATTCTTGCTGCTGTTTCTATGTGGATCTTGGTGGAAAAGTGATAAATGAAACAAAACAAGTAAAAGAGGCAGTGGCAGATTTTCATAAAGTAACAGAAGACCATGTTAATTGGTGGGAAATCAACCTACCTAGCTGGTTACAATGGTTAAAGGGGATCTGGCATTGGTTAATAATAAGGGTAACAGTCTTCTTAGGAGTCATAATGATTTTGGTAGGATGTTATTGCTGTGTACAACGCTTGCTGTTACTAATGCAATATTTTCAAGGTATAATCCCAAAAGGACAGAAGAACAGATACAGTTAATGCTAATGGATTTGGAAAATGCTTCAGCTCAGGTAAAAATAAAAGAATAAGGACTGAGGGAAGTAAATAGTTAATGAGCTGAAAGCAACTGTGAATTTGTGAAACAATGGTCCTGTATGAAGAGCAGATGATATAGTAGCAAAACTAGAGATAAAGATGGGGGGGGTAGAGGAATGTGGATGGCAAGGAACAGCCGTAGACACTAATCAATCATGCATGCCTAATGAACTTTGAATATTATGTCACGCCTTGACTACTTAAATAGGTAATTTTAATGCACATACGATGTATGGCCAGGGAAGAGGGGTCAGGACAAGGAGTTGTATGTTTAGGCAGGTATGAAAGATTGTGATTCCTAACTACCTTGACCAATGAGGGAATAGGGCAGGGCATAGCAGCCGGGGAGAGGTAATAAATGGAGGTTGTTTGGAATGTTACTTTGAGTTCATCACACCCTTTATTGTCCATAAAGTTCACCTAAAAGATACTCCAGACTGACTTTCTTTTCTCTGATGTGTTCCTTGGGGTGGCCAAGGAGGACAAACAAATATAACGCCTGGCAGTGGCTCTCCAGTGTCTGTCTCATAGAGAAGTCTTGTGGAGTGGCTGCAGATTGGTAACCTTGGACATTCTGCATGCATGCTACAGCCAAGTCTTCTCCACTCCTCTCCTGTCCACCCATGTTCAACATACTCCACTTTAAAGTGCTGCATCACTGGGGATGTACTAAAAGGAAGGACAGGATTGCCCATAGGAAACAATGGGGGCCAGGAATGCCCATTGACTAGCATGGGCTCCATTGAAGCACATGACAGCTCAAGAAGAGTTGCAAAGCAAATGTGGAATGGATTTTCAATTAAGGTCTCTGGTATCAAATACACTACTTTGGGACTGGAATGAGAGGCCCCAGAGTGGAATGACGGGGGGGGTAGCAGATGTGTCCTGCAACTGGAATGACAAGCCCCAAAGTGGAATGACAGCCCCTGGGGGTAGCAGAACAGTTCTGGGACTGGAATGACAGGTCCCCAAACACTCCTGCTCCCCCCCCTTCCCCGGGGCTGCCCTTCCACTGCGGGGCCTGTCCCTCCCGCCCCAGACGAGTGTATTTGGGACCAGAGGCCTGAATGGGGAGCCCATCCCGCATGTTCCTTGCCACTGATCTTGAGCGGTCATGGGTTCCATTGGCGCCCCTGCCCGCCGACGGGCACTCCCGGCCCCCCGCTACTTCCAAGTCCCTCCCGGGGCCCCCCCCCGCCCTTCCTCGCAGTGGGTGTCCCGCCCCAGGCCCCGCCCCGCCCCGCCCGCCGGGCAAGGGGCGCCTCCTCCGCGCGGCAGGTGACCGACCCGCCTGCCTGCTCAGGGACCCCCGGCTCGCCGCGCCCCGCCCGCCCGCCGGGCACCGTCAGACCCCCGGGCGCCGCCATCTCGGGCTCCAAAGCCGCGGCGGGTTGGAAGTGGGGCGGGGGCGGGGCGACGCGTCCTCCTTTCCCCGCCTCTTTCCCGGCGCCGAACCCCCCCGCCCCTCCCCTCCCCTCGCGTGAGGGTGGTGACGTCACGGGGACTCCCAGGCGGCGGCGGCGGCGGCGGCGGCAACATGTGCGGCGGCTGCGTGAAGGCCGAGTACCCCTCTCGGGTAAGGCGGCGCGGCGGCGGTTCTTCGGGGAGGGGCGCGGAGGTGGTCGCTTGCCCCCCCCCCTCCGTGTCCTTCCCCAGCTTGGCCCGTCACCCCAGGGCGGCCGCCGGGCTGCTGCGTGGATGTGGGCGGCGCGGAGGAGGAGGGGGGGCGGGGGGTCTCCTCAGGAGCGGGGGGAGGCGGGGGGCGGCCGGGGCCCGGCGCTTCTTGCCCGCGGAGGAGCGCCGCCGCCGCCGCCGCCGCCGACGCCTGCCCTCCGGGGTGGAGCCCCGTCAAGTGGGAGAGTCCCGGCTGATTGGCGCGCCGCGGGGCACGGACCCCCCCGCCCTTCTTCTTGGCGGGGGACGCGGCTGGCTGGCGGCGGCGGCGGCGGCGGCGGCGGGGCGCCAAAGAAGTGTCTGAGGCCCTCCGCGGCAGGCTGACCCTGAGTCACTCCGGGACCCGCTGTCCTTCGCCAGCGGCCTTTTAGCCTGGGTGTTGTTATTTGATAGTCGCCGTGGGTGGGCGTGAGGAAGGGGGAAGGCGCGGCAGGCAGGCCGTTGTCATTTTATAGTCATGACCGCCTTGGAAAGGGGGTAGATTTTTAAACTTAAATTTTAAAAACAGGCCCGTTGGGCAAGCCGGTATTTTCAGCTCTGTACCACAGGGGAGTGGGTGCAGGCTGCCTCTGAGAGACGGGGGCTACCACCCGAAGAAAAAGCATTCCGTTTTTATGGCTGGTCTGAAATCTAAACTGAGTTTAAGCTCATACTTTTGACAAGTTTTACACCGGCTCTTAATGACTCTGTTCTAGGAAAAGAATATTGTTAACAAAATATTTTTCCTTTTCTGGATATTTTAGGGTAACATCTGCTTGGAGAATGGATCTTATTTGCTGAACTATCTGGGTTGCGTTGAATGTAAAAAGAGGGATTTTGTGATGGTAACAAATAGAACGTCAGAGGAAGACGATGGAGAGGAAATTATCACTTATGATCGTAAGGAGACTAAATTCTGTTGTTGATTAGAGGAGGAGCCTGCAGTGGTGGTAACACCCATAGGAGGTGGTTGGGTTAGGAGCGTCTCTGGGGAACAGGCCTCCCAAGCATCTTCCTTTGGGCTACCAGCACTTTTAATCTGTGAATAACTTTTGGAAACACAAATTTGACTTGCACAGTTTTCTGACTAGTATCATGACTATACTCATGATACTGCCTTTCACACTTGATGGCCTTTATAAACCTTTTGCATTTTGTTTCAGATGTATGTAAGACCTGTCACCATGTGATAGCCAGGCACGAGTACTCTTTCAGTGTAGTGGATGACTACCAGGTACTGACCCCTTGTAACATTTTTAAAGTGGCTTTTTTAATAATGTGTATTGAAAACGTCAGTTGCTGTAACATTAAATTCCCATGTCTTTGAAAGCATCTGAAGGCAATGTATGCATATTTGGTTTCACCTATGAATGAACCGATGAATGAAGCCTCTGAATATCATGCCGTGACTACCAAAACTGCCTTCTGTGTGTGGCAGAATCTAGCACATGGCACTCTTCTTAGGCTCTTTGCTTTTGTTTCCTTTCACTTTCTTTATATTCCCTTAGAAGCTTGATTTACAAATTTTAAGCAGCAGAAAAATTTCATGTTCTTCATTTTTTTGGACACAAGGAATAATAGGACTGAGGGAAATTTTGCTACTGCCAAGCGAATCTTAGGATCATTAGCTCGAAGCAATCAAGGGACTTTGGCTCAGTAATAGAGCATTTCCTTGGTATGCCGGAGGTCCCAGTTAAAAGGGCCAGGCAGTCGGCCATGTGACAGACCAGTGCCTGAGACTCTGGAGAGCTGCCATCAGTCAGAATAGACATGATTGTCCTTGACAGCCCCAGGATGTGGCTCTCTATAAGGCTTTTGTTTCCTGTATGCATGCATTTCTATATACATAGGCATACATGCAAGTTTCTAACCATGATTGTAAGAAGAGTAAGGAATGTTAGTACCATAGCTGAAAACCTGGAAATTGAAGATGATTGGGTGAGAGAGCTTCTTTGTCCAACAGTTTCGCTGTTTGCTTTTTATGTATGTTGTCTTTTCAAGAATACTCTGAAAGTTGTATTAGGAATTTTAGGCAGTCTGTTCACAATTTCTTAGTCTTAGATTTCTTTGGTTTATAATTTGGATTGAAAAGAGGAGGAGGCGGTAGAGTAACCAAGCACTGACCTGAAATTAGGCAGCTATCCAGGGGTTGGAATTGTCTCTATATGTCTTTTATTGGCTGTACTTGTATACTGCTTTTTTGCCATTGTACTCAAAGTGGTTTACAAATCAGAATAACTGTGTATGATATTTACAGCATAGAAGGATGTAAAACAATATATGAGCTCAGGAAGCAACTGTTTTGAAAAGAGGGTCCTCTGCTGGTAAGCTGTCCCAGTTCTAAACATTACCCAGGCACTTAAAACCTTTTAATTGCCGTAACGAGGGCTAGAAACTTGCTTGTTATTTGAAAGAGCTGTGAGATTCTTGAGGTACTGAATTCCACACCCACTACCCCATTCTTGGTGTGTCAGTAGACATTCTTGTTTTTCATCCCCAAGCGTGAGTGAAAGGTAACTGGCTGCAGTCCCCTGCATATGGGAAACAAGGCCCGTCTTGGATAGATGAAACATGCTAACATTTCCTATGTATTAAAGGTAAAGATAGCTCACCCCCTTGCCAAGTCTTAGCATTTGTTGGGCAGCTAGAGATTTTCCATTGTAGCTTTTAGGTAGGTGCAATTGGTTTTGCCTGCTATGTGGCTAGTGCTGTGGGTACATCAAATGCATAAGTAACGTGCTGTGGGGTTTACAGCATATTCCAGCAAAGGAAGTACATGTATCTCCCCACACACACACACACACACACTTTCTTTGTTGTTGTTGTTGTTTTGTTTCAGGAGTATACCATGCTGTGCCTGCTTTGTGGCAAAGCAGAAGATTCTATCAGTGTCTTGCCTGACGACCCTCATCTGATGACTCCATTATTCTGAAGCTTTCTTTTTTCAAATCATTTTTAAAACTGTGGTAAAGAGTGTCATTAAACAGATACATATTTTAGAAGAAATCACAGCCACTCTTGTGTGTAGAGTGAAGCGATATAATCCGCCCACCAAGATTTTCAGGCTAAAACTTATTTATTTCATTTATATCTCACCTTTCTCCCCGGTGGGAAAACCCAGAGTGGCTTTCATCATCTCCTCCCTTCCATCTTGTCCTCACGATGACTCTGTGAGGTTTGTTAGGCCGGTTTGGGTATGACTGGCCCAAGGTCACCTAACAGGCTTCCACAGTAGAGCAGGGATTTGAACCTGGGTCTCTCAGGTCTGTGCTTACCTGCCCATCCAGATATCTTTCCCTGAACTTGCATACTGGTTTCCGCTCTTGCTGTGGGGATCATTCTGACCATCAGTTCTCATGACCAAACTGCTGAGGTGAAATGTGGATTGAGTTGATAACCTTGGCTTGTTCTGGAGTCGTGACAATGTGGTTGTACAATTGCTTTTCATGCTTTTGTACTCCAATGATGTTGTGTCAGTGGCACACAGAACAGCCACTGTGATATCATAATAACTTGATATTTTGTGAACTAGTTGTATAGCTGTTTTAAACTCAAATCCAAAATCAACTCTGTTCAGATCAAATCAATATCGCCAAGCCTGTTTGGCTAGACAAATGGAACATAAGTGTTTTCTGCGGCTAATCACCCTGGTAGCTCTAGGATGTTCTGCAAACATATTGTCAGACCCCTGGTCAAGAGACTCCCAACAACACTCTCTTTGGCAGTGATTTGTTTATTGAGATATCAGCATGATCCAGGTTAGAAGAGTACCACGTCAGAACTGAGGTTTTTGGCAGTAACCTCTACAGATACAGACAATTCAAATATAAGGGGCCCCCCTGGGTTCATCCAATCGTTTCATTCAGCTGTCCTGTCTAAGCTGCTAGCATCTACGCCCACCTGTAAGTTCCCAGTCCTGCTATCTTAGACAGCAAGGCTAGCACAGAGTCTGCTTCAAGGTAGTCTCCGTGGAGAGGCTTGTCTTGGGAAGAGTTAGGATAGCCACTACAATGGTGCCATTCTCATGCTCGTGTGCACACACACCTCAGAAATCCCCCCCCCATAACTATGACAAACAAAGCAGAGTTTGACACATAATGGATGGTCACTATTGGAAGAGAACAGGATGGGCATGATCTGGCAAAAGGCTCTCATGTTCTTAACTGACTTCCTCTAAATCCATGTTGACGAGATATTTTGTCCTAAATGACTGGACATGCTAGATAATTTGAAGTGCATATCAGCAATTTACAATGACATATGTCTGGTCACTGTATGTTTTTTAGGAATCTTGTTGTAGGGAGTACAAATTTAAGCAAATTTGTTTTTCTGTTTCAATTGGGAAAGCGTTCAGCATATGGTCCTGATTTGAAATTGGCGAGATTCCAGGCCCAGGGCATCCGTTGTTTAAAAGCACTGGGTAGCCAACAGCTCCTTTGGAAGAACTTCCCATTGATTTCTGCTCTTCAAAGGAAACTCTGTTCTTGCTGTGTGGAGTTTCTTGGACTTGTTATCTTAAACTGGTTTATCGATTTTTATTTCCCAGAATGTCTGACAAAATGGAATCTGTTTACAGATTCATGAGGTGCTTTTTTGAGGTTAAAAGGAGATCTGCTGCGAGCTAGTCTTCTGCCTGCACTCATTATGCACACGTTTCTTTCCTCTTATAGTTTAGAATTTCAAGGCCAATCATTCAATGTGACAAAAAAGAAAAGATGTGGCAGAGGAAGATCTCTGTCTGCAATTTCATGCCATCCCTACCAGAGGGCTTGGTGTTAAAATGGGCCTGGGCTACAGAATCGCTACATTAATTCAGCAAATTGTGCATTGAAAGTAATGCGCCTGCAAAGAAGTGGTGCTTGCTATGCCCCTTCTGTACTGTGATCACGGATTATAGCATGGTTTATGTCCTTATTCTGCTTTTACGGCTGTCTGACATGCGATGCCAAAAGAGCAGCAACTCTCCCAAGGTCATGCAGTGGGCTAGTGGTAGGACCAGGAGAGAGAGAAGTCTCCCTTTTCAGTCCCCCGAGTGATATGACTCCTTTATGAGTGAGCCATGTTGTTAAGGGGTGACCCAGTTCACAAAACGGCTGACCCAGTTTGCAAAAGTTGGCCTTTAGCATACTAACAGAGATCCCCGCATGCAGGAGAAAATGGGAACAGGAAAAGAAACCCCACATTCTGGGAGATGTTTACTTTATGCAGGTGGTCTTTCTACTATTTGCTATCTGCCCTGGTTGTCTGCAGTGTGTTATAGCCTTTAGGTAGTGATGGCAAAAATGCTGGAGCTGTGTAAGGTTCCTCTAGCTCCAGAGCATGGGTTTGTTGAGCAAGCTGGGAATTCATACAAAGGATAGGAGAAAAGCTGCTAGGCTGCAAGCACTGAGGAACTTCACTGAAATGGGATCTCCCTGTAAAAATGTCATCATGAGCCCCAACAGTTAAGAATTACTTACAACAGGTCCTGCAGATGCATCTGTAGAAGTGAACTTTGACTCATGCAAGCTTGTGCTGTAATAAACATCAATCTTTGAAGGTGCCCCTGGTCTTCAGATTTCTTTTGCTATAACAGATATCGTGGCTACCCTACTGCAAATGTCAGCCTAAGGAAAAGTCACCAGGTCAAGACAAGCTCAGTTTTTCCTTTTCCTTATTCAGACAACATTTGGTGCTGTTTTGCCTGGCTTGTGGTGCTTTCTTGTTTATCTGGACCATTTGAGGAGTATTGCGGCACTGTATCCGACATTTTACCTGTATGGCCTGTTCTCATTTTCTGTTTGGACAGAGTGCAGACAGCAGGGAGTGCTGCAGTCTGCCACTGTCAGATGAAGAGCTGATGATAAACAGAACTGCAGACATTTCATCTGCCTGCAGAATTCATGAAACGAGATCAGCTTTTCTGCAGGGGATGCCATGCAATTTGCCCTTAAATTGAAATCTTGGATTGTGGCATTTTGTTTGTGTGTGTGTGTGTACGTACCTACAGAGAGTAGATTTCCCAGTTTGGAGACATGAATGTGTATAAGAATTTGATAACGGCATAGAAGAGGTTCTGAAGACCTTACAGTGAGAACACGAAAATGATAGGAAAATAGTAACAACCTGAGGAAATGGGGCTTACTCGAATTTAACCAGCAGGATAAAAGTAGACTCAAGAAGAGTTTGAGATCATTGATATCTTTTTTTCTTTTGCATTTATGAAACCTTTAAAATTAATAAGAGAGCAAACAGTTTTGGTCCTAGAATCTGAATTGACTTGTACCTTTCTCAGAATCAGGGAGAATTTCTGCCACTTGTATTGACCAATTCTGATTCAAGATCAAAGTTAGTACCAAGTGCTGAGTAAAGCTAGGTGTCCCACTGGGCTTCTACCCTTGCTGTGCTGGGACTCAACATTCCAGGGCTCTTTTCAAACCTTTTACTGGAGAGGAAGTTACACTGGTGCCGTTCCAGCCATCTGCAGTTAGGATGGTAGTTTTAGAATAAATGGCATGCAACTATTTAATTCTGCTAGGCTGAGGTTTCACAACTGAAATTTGTTAGTGAACTTGAATGTAATATAACCATTTCTAGTATTTCTTTAAAAGCCCAGATGTATCTGTTGATGTGTATCTACAAAATGCTCATTGGTCACCATCCAAATGGGACGGATCTTTGGTGTTTCTGATGCAAAAGGCAAGCAGCAATTCTTCTGGACTCACTTTAAAAGAAATTGGGATACACAATAAAAAATCTTGTCGAGCCAACTTTGGAATGGGGGGAGATGCACTGGGCTGCCTGCATTTCTGTGCAACTTGAAACTCTGGATACTGCTCCTCTAAATGAAGCTTGTTCAATACAGAGTATTACCTTGGTTTCTCTTACTAAGATCTGCCCTTTTGGAACAGATACAATGCATACAACATGTATTTTTAAAAACTGGTTCAGTGTAGAAGTTGGTGGTATATTTGTGTTTCATCCTGAATTTCTGGGGCCCACAGTAGTTCTATGTTTGCCACACTGGATATAGCAGGTAGTCCTACTGGGGGTCATGAATGAAAGGTCGACAGGGAATTCCTGTGGAAAAGTTCTTTGCTTACTTATGTTGGCATCCACCTAAGCGCCCCCCCCCCCCCAAATTCCTGTTGACCTTTAGAAGGGCTACTTGGCATCTTTTATATTTGCAAGCTGAACACTAGGCTTTCCGGAGTTTACTGCTACCTTGTGATGATCCTGCTTTAAGGATATGGAAGAGAAGGTAATGTGGTTTTCAGAAGAACTATTTTAAGAACATAAGAGAAGCCAGTGTTGGCTCAGACCAATGGCCCATCTAGTCCAACACTCTTGTCACAAAGTGGACAAAAATACCAGGTGCCATCAGGAGGTCCAGCAGTTATCCCTCCAAGCCGTGATCATAGATAGTTTACCTGCCGCAGCTGCATATTCAATCCATGTTTTGGAGCCATTCTACATTAACTTAATTAATAGCTAATATATTCTGCCAAGGTGACATGTTGGTAGACAAATGATTTTCTGTCTAAAAGAGCATTTTCTTTCTCGTCTTCATTTCTTAATGTCCCCAGTGTTTGAAAATTCGTGGCTAGGCAATCTCACTGGTGAAGCTTTCCAGGCACTGCCCTTGAAGTGAAGGTGGTTTGAGGTGCTGAGAGCCATTTGTGCTGTCTGCAGGCCACATCTCAAGGCGATAGTTTTAACCTGCCAGTATTTAAATGATGGTTTGAGCCTTGCCTTAGATCAAACATTCCCTTTTATGACAAGGAGACTTAGAAAAGCGTTATTTCCATTGCTTCATAACCATGGAATTTTCTTCTGCTGAAAACAAAAGTCATTTTGTGCATTTTTGAAAGCATAAAGCAGCTTCATTTGACTTGGCTTTTGAGGGCTAGTTCAAAAACTGATGTGAGGTAACTTCAATTTTATAGCATTTTTATACATTGGGAGTATCTTCACCTAGTTGGCTTTATCATTATTTCCAGAACCTACTATCTTCCTGGTGCTCTAAGAGCAGAAATCTTAAACTGACAAATTACTCTGCTGTGATATCGCCAAGAGACTTGTTTGCGTTGCTTTGTATGATGTCAACACTTACTGGAAATGGAGAAGAGGGCTCATAAAGTCAAAAATGGGAAAGAGCTGAAGTGCTCTTTTTCCGTGAACTTTAAGGGAAAAAATTGCTTTTTCAATGTCAGCTTAGGAGACACAAGCCAAAATTCTATGGATGGCCTCTACTAGCTGTTTGTTTAATAAAACACATACACAGTTTTCCAGCATATTTATTTAACTCATGAAACAAAAAGTACCCAGCAGCCAGATCAGGACCTTTACACTTTTCAGGTTCTCTCCCTTGAAGTTTAGGAGAGCATCGTCACTCAGTAAAAGTCCGATGGTGGCAGCGGCAAGAGTTAGGATGAATCATTTCATACACTCATTTGTAAAGGAAAGAGGAAGTCATTAGGAAATGGATGTTTCTTAGGCCAATTCTATAGAAGGGGTATTTGTGGTCAGAGCATAATTAATTTCTGTTAATTTTTTTGACCTGACCTGTTAAGGCTACTGACTATCAGATTTTCCCTGTGACTCCTATTTGGCAAGCTTCAGGAGTCGTTGAATGTCAGGCTCAATGTTGGTGGTGAGGAATCTGGGGCTATAGCGCTTGAAAGGCTCCCCTTCAGGTCCCACAAGGAACTTCTCGAAGTTCCAGGAGATGTCACTGCGATATACTGGGCTCCATATGATAAACTTGGGTTCCATCATCAGGCAGGAGGGGTTGTCGTCTGGGTATGGAAGTTTGTCCTTCAGGTAGGCAAAGACAGAGTGGGTGTTCTTGCCGTTCACCTCACATTTCTGGCAAAGTATGAAATTGGGTTCAAATGCAGACCCAGGTCGCACATATTTCAAGCTGTTGAGGATCTCTTCATTAGTGCAGTTCTCCTATCAGAAAGAAGCACAAAGTATTATGAGAAATGGAAAGCCCTGCACAAAATACCGCACTTGATCTGCTCCTCTTAATTGTGAAATACCTTGTGCTCACACGATCTTCAAATGGATGATGTTGCAAAAGTGGTTTAGTTGCAGGAGCTGAATCTTATACAAGAAGAGCTGGATTCTTTGTTTTTTTATTTCATATTAAGTTAAAATTGTTTTTACCTGACAAAGTACGCTTAGCCAGTGATTCCATTTGCATTGTCTTCTAAGGCCAAGAAGAGTTTTTATTACTAGATGTCTTTTAACAGCTTGCCAGACTCCTGTTCAGACTAGTGAATTGCCTTCCTAAGCTGCTCTGAAGGTGAGGAGGGAGCTCTGCTCACTGGAAGGGAGAAGACTCTGTTCCTGGGGGCAGTGATGACAATTGACAGCAGCGGTACGGATGCCCGGGATTTATTCGTATCCCTGGACATGCAAGTAATCTTTTATATAGTGTTAGAAAAAGCATTTGTGCTGGTTCAGAATTCATTCTCTTAATTGACCACCGTTGCCCCAATGGAAGGATGGCCAAATTTGGAGGCCACTCTATTTTTCAGGCAGTGATTTCGGAGTCATGTTCCGTGACCCCTTTCCACAAAGTCAGGATCCATTGTGGTCAGTGACATCTGGCAGCAACTACATCATATTTATGGAGCACGTGTATTTAGGCATAGCTGTGGCATTCTGCACAACATACTAAAGAGATAGCATTAAAAGTATGGATCGTTTCCTTACTCATGAAACTGGGTAAACATTTTACTAATTTAGTAAGGTTGCCAGTTTGGTGTAGTGATTAAGTGCACGGACTCTAATCTGGGAGAACCAGGTTTGATTCCCCACTCCTCCACTTGCACCTGCTGGATGACCTTGGGCAAGCCATAGTTCTGTCAGAGCTGTTCTTGAAAAGGAGCAGTTTCTGTCAGAGCTCTCTCAGCCCCACCTACCTCACCGGGTGTCTGTTGTGGGGAGGAGAAAGGAAAGGAGTTTGTAAGCCTCTCTGAGACTCCCTTGGGTGGTGAAGGGTGGGGTATAAATCCAGTCTCTTCTTCTTCCTTGCCCTATTGAACACTTATATTACACTCCCTTAGTTTTTCCTCTTTGCCACTGGATTTCTCTAGGATTAGTTAAAGAAGCCAACTATCTAAGCAAGGTCTGTGTTAGGGGATCCACACAGGCCTCTGGTGAAGAGACATTGGGTTTCCAGGGCATGTTGGGCCTCCCTACCCATCCACCAAAGGCAAAGAACAGAGGCTGTACTGCATTCTTACACCAGGAATTTTAGGTCCACAACACCACTAGAGACACATGGTAAGACCATCTCCAAAGTCACATATGGATGAGCAAGCTTTGTCAACTAGTATCCCACTGGCTGATGAAGAATTCTGGAGAACTTGAAAGCTTGGTTGCCTATTTAGTACATTTTGTATTGATCATAATAAAAGGGCTTTCACTCCTGTGTCTTTAGAACAGGACCAAGGCTGCTGCCTACAGATTCTTTCTGGAACACCAGAATTTGTCTTAGAATACTTATTGAACCAAACAGTCAGTTTATTCTTGCATAAACTATCCCATCTCGAAGGGTATGGGAATAGATTCCAGTCGTAGTAGATAACTCAGTGAAAATGTCCAGACAGTGTGCAACTGCAGTAAGAAAGGCCAACGCTATGCTGGGGATTATTAGGAAAGGAAATGAAAACAAATCAACCAGTATCATCATGCCCCTTTATAAATCAATGGTGTGACCTCATTTGGAGTACTGTGTACAGTTCTGGTCACCACACCTCAAAAAGGATATTATAGCATTGGAAAAACTGCAGAAAAGGGCAACTAGAATGATAAAAGGGTTGGAACGCTTTCCCTACGAAGAAAGGTTAACATGCTTGGGGCTCTTTAGCTTGGAGAAATGACGGCTGCGGGGTGACATGACTGAGGTTTACAAGAGTATGCATGGGATAGGGCAGGTAAAGAAAGAAGTACTTTTCTCCCTTTCTCACAATACAAGAACTCGTGGGCACTCAATGAAATTGTTGAGCGGTTGGGTTAGAACGGATAAAAGGAAGTACTTCTTCACCCAAAGAGTGATCAGCACATGGAATTCACTGCCACAGGAGGTCGTGGTGGCAGCTACAAGCATGGACAGTTTCAAGAGGGAATTAGATGAACATATGGAGCAGAAGTTCATCAGTGGCTATTAGCCACAAGGTATAGATAGGAACTCTCAGTCTGGGGCAAGTGAGGCTCTGTATTCTTGGAGCTTGGGGGGGGGCAACAGGGGCAGGGCTTCTAGTGTCCTGGCCCCACTGCTGGATGTCCTGATGGCACCTGGTATTTTTGGCCACTGTGTGACACAGTGTTGGACTGGATGGGCCATTGGCCTGACCCAACATTGGCTTCTCTTATGTTCTCATTGCAGGCTTACTTCCCATCATGTCCATTACATATAATGCAGAACAGAAAGTTTCTAGTTTGTAAATGTATTAAATTCTGAAATAGGCTCCCAAGACCAGCTGTGGAAAACAGTATCTTTTTTATAAACCAGTGGTGTCATCTTGGGGATGTCATGTTTTCATAACTAGAGAGGGGCATCGTATGTTTCTGCTACAGAACCAAGACGTTTTTGGGAGGCAATACTGGTCAGAATATTGGGGAGTCAGGAAGGAGTTTTTCACCTGACGTAGCTGACAAGTACCCCCCCTTCCTCTTACTTTCCCTTTTTTTTTTTTAAGCCCGACTTTGTAGTGCATACATTCTTGTCCACACTTTCTAGCATACTACAGATTAATCTGCTGAAGGCTGTGTGATAGATTCTACCCATTTTGAAGTGTGGCAATGACTTTGAAGGGTTAGAGTCACTTAGTTTAAGATTATTGGCCACTTTAGTTACACAGGAACACTCCCGAAAATCACTCCAATGTCTAAAAACATTCTTTTCACAATACATATAGCTAGTTCCTAAAATGGGAGCTCCAAAGACATTTCTTGAATTGCTTCAGTTAAAATAGCAAAGGAAGAAGTATAATATAGACACTGGCACAGCAACAAAGTTTGTGTCAGCTATGCTGCCATTGTAGGTGGGGGGGGAAGGGAGTCTGTAGCGTGAACATCTTTTTCTCCTGGAATGCTGGTTTTGCTTTTTCCGCTTGGCCTCATCTTGCTTTCTGACCTTGATGCTTCACGCTCTCGCCTTCCTGGGAACCTGTAGTTGTTGCTTTTGGCACAAGACTTGCACCTCTGATTGGGTTAATGCCATCAGGCCCCCCCACTTCAAACGCAATATATCTTCCTCTCTCCCACCTGTTGGGTTAGCCTTTACACAGAATGTATGCACAGATGACCTGCTTCTACTGAACTCAATAAACTTGATCCTTTTGAAGGAACGTTGTTGAGCCTGAGTTTGTGGGACACTGACAGAGTGTAAAGGCTACTATTGTCCCTGACCCTATACCTCAAAATGAGCGACGAGGAAGATGGGGGTGTTCCAACTACTTCAGCAGAAAAGGTTCCTACCATGATGGGAGAGACCCCCCCCCCACTACCAGTGCCAGTGGGGGGCTGGGTTACAAGAGACCCTGGAGGGACCCGTACTCATGGGCTCGTTTCCTGACCAATACCCAAGAGTCATGGATCACCCCCCCCCAGCCAGGGGGTGCCAGCTGCTATGACTACCTTTCCTACTATGAGAGTGGATACGATCCGGGAAGGTACAGCGGCATGGGCAAAGACCCACTAGAGAGAATGCAATGCCAGCTACAGGCTCAACAGGAGTTGCAGTGCGAGATCCAAGAGATGGTGCTAGACATCCCGCAATTAATCACCACTGTGGTCCAACAGGTGATGCGGCTGCAGCAACCGGGCACCTCCCCAGTGCAACAGGCTCCTCCAGCACAACCCGCTCTTCCTGGGCTGCTGCCGGTGGCATTGGTGCCAGCACCCGGGGGCTCCAGCGGGACTTCCACTTCTGGGACTGGACTACCCGAAGGAGCTGTTCGATACCACGTTCGATGGCAACCCCAACAAGCTCGCCTTCTTCCTACTGCAGGTGCGAAAGTTTCTTCGTGATTGGGGCCACTTGTTCCCGACGGATGAGTATTGGGTGGACTACATTGGGTCACAGCTACGAGAGAGGGCCACAGATTGGTACATGAGCCTGCACAACTTGCATGGGCCTGAGCTCCAAGATGTGCAGGCTTTCATGTGGGCTTTGAGATGGCAGTATGAAGACCCCATGGAAGTGGAGAAAACCCGCACCGCCCTCCGCGCCTTGAAACAAGGGAATCGGTCAGTATGTGAGTACTCCGATGAGTTCAAGATGCACACAGCTAAAATCCGGGCATAGCCTGAGCCTGTGTTCATGGAGCAATATCGTCTCGGCCTGAACCACCAGATCTGAGAAGCAGTGCTGCAGAATGTGAACCCAGCCTCCCTGGTGGCCTGGGTGAGGGAAGTAGAGGATGTGGAGAACTGCCCCCAGATGATCAAGATGACCTCCCCTAAAGTGTACCTGAAGACCCCAGCGGCGATCCCAAAGACCCACTCCCCACCTCAAGCCGAAGGAACCACTGCGTGACCAGAAGATGCACCAAGGGTTCTGCAGAACAGCAGGTCCGAGAGCAGTCTGCGACAAAAAGGTGGGGGTGGGGTGTGTGAACCTAGAAACCTGGGATCCAGAACCTGAAAAGGTTAGTCAAATAGAAAAGAGGGCCAACAATAAAAGCTTAATATATATAGCATATAAAAAGATACATGTATTTATTAACAAGAATTTAAATATATATATATATATATATATATATATATATATATGATACAAAATATAAATACAAGAAGGACCAGAAAAAGTTGTTCCAAAATGAAACCACGAGGCACAGCATAAAAGTACAAATGAGGCCTCCAAAGGTGTAATCACAGGCCAAGTCATGTTTCACTGGTATTAATTTCTGGTCCAGAAATTGCCTTCCTGTGATTGTGCAGCCAAAGTGTCCTCAACAGAATTGTCCTTAGGCAAAGAGCCGTGTGTCTGTATGATTGTACTGTACTATTATATTAGCCAATATGTTCCTCACTGTGTTTGACCTCTGAAGAAGGCCTATGCAGGCCGAAACACGTCAGGTCAAGTCCATTAGCCCTCGTGTGTTAGAATTTGGTATTTTTACATGAGGTGTGATTAGGCCCTTATATATATATTTTTAAATTCTTGTTAATAAATACATGTATCTTTTTATATACTATATATATTAAGCTTTTATTGTTGGCCCTCTTTTCTATTTGACTAACCTTTTCAGGTTCTGGATTCAACGTTTCTTAGGTTCAGTCCCCCCCCCCTTTTTTTTTTTTGTCCTGGCTGTAAACACCACACTTGGCTGCCAGAATGAGGGGATGTGCCTCCGGACATCCCAGTCTGTGCCTTTTTGGCTAAAGAGGAATTAGAGTCCATCCCTGCGGAGTACAGAGACTTGGCCAAGATGCTCGAAGAGGAGGAGCTTCCCCCCCACTGGAATACTGACTGTGCCATCGAGTTTTTACCGGGGCACAAGGTGCCTAAAGGGAAGTTGTACTCCATGAGCCCCATGGAGAAGAAGGAGCTAAGGAAGTTCATTGACAAAAACTTGGCGTGAGGATTCATCTGCCCTGCCTCCTCCCCGTTCGTGGCCCCTGCTCTCTTCCAAAATAAAAAAGACGGGTGCCTCCGGCTGTGCATCAACTACTGAGGCTTGAATGCAGTGTCAGCTACAAATGCTTACCCCTTGCTGATGATCAAAGACCTCCTGACAGAGGCTGCCAAGGGGAAGATCTTCACTAAGCTGGACTTGAGAGACGCATACTTTTGAGTGCACATCAGGGAAGGGGATGAGTCCAAAACCGCCTTCAATACCCCGTTGGGCCAATTCAAATATCTTGTGGTGCTTTTTGGGTTGCAAGGGCCCCCAGGAGTACTCATGAACTTAATAAATGAAGTATTGCACAAGCATCTTTTCAAGGGGGCGCTAGTGTAACTAGATGGTATCTTACTGTATTCACGTGATAAGGAGTCACACGTGAAGCTGGTGAGGGAAGTTCTACAGACTCTGTATGACCACAAACTGTTTGCCAAATTGTCTTGAGTATGAGTACCACCAAACCCAGGTTAACTTCCTAGGCTACCGCATTTCTCCCAGGGGTCTGGAGATGGACCCTAACAAGGTGGCAGATGTGCTGGTGTGGGGGCCCCTCGAACCCAGCGCCAACTCCAATCCTTCTTAGGATGCACAAATTTTTATAGAACCTTCATCTCAAACTTTGCACAAGTGAGCCTCCCCCTCACAGACTTACTTAAGACTAAGGGGAAGGAGCTGGGCAGCACTAAACTGGGGGCGTGCTTGGAGTGGATGGCTGAGTGCCAGGAGGCATTCGCTAAGTTAAAAGTGCTGTTCACGTTGGAGCCATGTCTAAAAAGTTTTACACTACAGAAAGAAACCGGGCAGTTTGGAACAAGGAAGATGTGGCAATTAAGTTAGCTTTAACTACTTGGAGACATTGGTTGCAGGGGTCCCGTGTCCCGTTTGAGGTGTGGATTGATCACAAAAACTTGGAAGCGCTGTGCACCCCACGCAACCTAAATGCTAAGCAGCTACGATGGGCACAGTTTTTCTCAAAGTTCTGTTTTACTCTCCTGCACTTCCCTGAGAAGGCGAACTTCCTAGTGGACACCTTGTCCCGCCTCCCTCAACATGCCACTCAGAGGGAGGAGATAATAGACTCCATGTTCATGCCTTCCCAGTTGGGAGGGGCTGTCCTCACTCACAGTCAGGCAAAGGTAGGGCCACAGGAGAAAGATGAGCTGTGGACTGCCAAATTTAAGGCGGCCTTTTCAGAGACTGACCAAGCGGAAGTTGCAGCTGACCCTGCTATCTAGCAAGGTCCTAACGGTTGCTAGTACAGCCCCTCCCCCCCCCGGTTATTTGTGCCAAATGCCCTCTGTGGAGAAGTGATGCACTTTGGACATGAATCAAAACTGGCTGGCCATTTTGGATATTTAAAAATCGTGCACCTGTTGCAGTGCCAGTTCTGGTGGCCCCACATGACGGGGGACATATCGCAGTATATAGGGTCGTGCCAAACCTGTCTGATGAGCAAGAGGCACCCTGGCAAGCCCCTGGGTTTGCTTAGACCGCTTGGGACTCCTAGTCGACCGTGGGAGGTGATTTCCGTGGACTTTATTACTGACTTGCCTCCCAGCAAAGAGAAAACTGTAATCTGGGTGGTTGTGGACTTATTTTCCAAGCAGGCACATTTCATCCCTTTCAAGCAATTGCCTACTGCGAAAACTCTAGCTAAAATGTTCATGCAGCATGTGGTGAAATTGCATTCAATGCCGCTTAAGATAATATCAGACTGTGGAAGTCAGTTCGTTGCCAAGTTTTGGAAGGAACTTATGCAGGTGTTGGGCATCGAACAAGGCCTCAGTAGTGCCCATTGCCCAGAGACCGATGGCCAAACCAAGTGTGTCAATCAGGTGGTTGAACAGTTTCTCGGGTGCTTTACTAACTGTCAACAGGATAACTAGGCTGAGTTACTGCCTTATGCGGAATATAGTTACAACAATGCTATTCACTTGTCTACTGGTTTGTCTCCCTTCAAAGCAGTGTATAGTTATGAAGGAACTCCCCTGCCCACCATGGGGACCCCTAACCCACCTCCAGGGGATCTGAATTCCTGGTGGCAGGGACTCAAAGAGCACTGACCCACTATCCAAAAGACTCTTGAAAAAGCTAAAGTGGATTACAAAGCTCAGGCTGACAAGTGGAGGACCCCTGGATGGGAGGTCCAGCCTGGTTGACTATGTGTATCTATCAAGAAAAAACTTGAAAGGGCTCCAACCCAGTAGGAAGTTGGGCTGGAAATATGTGGGGCCTTTCAAAGTGTTAAGGAAAATAAATGATGTGGCAGTTGCACTGGAATTACCTGAACAGCTTAAAGGGATACATCCCATTTTTCATTTCAGTCTGCTGAAGCAGGATCCTGGACCAAATACCTGGAGACCTTGTCCTCCAGCCCCGCCTCCACTGATGGTGAATGATGAACTGCATCAAAAGGTTGCCCAGATCTTGGGCTCCAAACTGAAGCGTGGACGGTTGTTCTATTTAGTCCAGTGGAAGGACCTTGATCCTTTGCATAATGAATTGGTAGAGCACTGCCATATTTGTTCTCCTAAATTGCTGCGTGCCTTTCATAGCATATACCCTAATAAACCAGGTGAGGGAGGGTCTTTGGAGGGGCAGAATGTCAGCTACGCTGCCATTGTATGTGGGGGGAGGAGAGGAAGTCTGCAGAGTGACCATCTTTTCCTCCTGGAATGTTGGTTTCGCTTTTCTTGCTTGGCTTTATCTTGCTGCCTGACCTTGATGCTTTGCACTCTCGCCTCCTTGGGAACCTGTAGTTGTTGCTTTCGGCGCGCAAGGCTTGCACCTCTGATTGGGTTAATGCCATCAGGTCCCCCTGCTTCAAACGCAGTATTTCTCCCCCCTCCCGCCTGTTGGGTTAGCCTTTACACAGAATGTATGTACAGATGACCTGCTTCTACTGAACTCAATAAACTTGATCCTTTTGAAGGAACGTTGTTGAGCCTGAGTTTGTGGGACTCTGACAGTTTCTGCCTGCACTAATGCAGGTGTGGGAACCCATTCTATTAAACTACTTTTAAAGGGCAGTTACTAAAGATATCTATTTCATGTTGTTTCTGAAGCAATGCACTAAGTTGTTCAAAATCATTAAGCAATTACTTTTTCTGCCCTATTAGTATAAAATGAATGATTAACAGCAACATGGGACTTCCCTCCCCAAAAGGTAGGCATTGGCCCGTAGCAAAATCTAAAAGGCCTTCTAGTATTTTATAAAGAACAACCAAACTAATGAAACTGTGTGTAAGTTTGTGAGTTCCACAGAATAAGCGTCAGCTATCAGTGTCCGTAAGACATTTGCTAATAGCTGCGACAAGGAAAGCGTCTGTATCTTTGAATGCTGCGTGGTCAGAAGAGTGAATAATTCTTTTCCATCAGGGTCTCACAGGGATGGAAAAAGCCACAGCTGGAGAATGTCTTATTGGTATGCAGTAAGTGCAGTAGCATCTTTAAAGACCAGAAATTGACAAGTCTGTTGATGAATGCTCTGTTTGTTAAGTGATTTTAGTGTAGTCAGTGCTGAGCGATGCTGCTAGGATGGCTTCCAGTTACCCTCTTCACTCCAGTGCTGGACTTTATGTCCAGATTAATGATCCATATTTTAAATGGCACTCCAGGTCCATGAATGCAAACTTTGTAACACTAACCCCCCGCAAAAGCATGTATTCACAGAAGAGCCTATTTCCTTTAAATTATAGGCATATTTCTTAGTAATGCAGCCAGTGGAAGTATTAATATAGCATGATCTCTGAACATGATATTTTGTTCCTCAAATACTTTGGTGCTGTTGTTTCCTCTTCTAATAATATTCCAAATGACACTCTGTTTATCAATGACTATTATGCAGAGTGCCAAAAGGGTACATTTTGCACCTCCTAAGTAGTTCTGGATGCACACATGCAACCTGCTCCTTTATGTGTTCCTACTGAGAAATAAGTCCTACTGAATTCAGTGGGGTTTGTAGTCCCCAGCTCCTGAGCAAGTGCATAGGATTGCAGGCTGGAGAAAACAATCTTGCAATTGCAGTGAAAGGAAGGAGATCATGGACCCATCTGTTGCCAAGAAGGGTGGCTGAAAAGCTAGTGAGTTAAAACACTTACCTGGTAGCCAAACTGGTTGCACGGGAACCCCAGCACAATCAGCCGCCGAGGATATTTACTCTGCAGCTGGTTCATGTGGGTGTAGTCCCTCACTGTTGTGCCTCAGAGGGAGGCCACATTCTCTATCAAGACCACTCTCCCCCGGAAATTGTTGAAATCCACTTTTTCCCCATGGAGGTCAGTGGCACTGAGGTCATAAAAGGACTTGGCTACGGGAGTCATGGCTGCAGGCATGAAGAGCAGCGGCGGAGTGCTGAGCACCTGGCAGGCAGAGCTACTTGCTTAAAATGCCTCGGAGGGCTCATGTGACTCCCTGCACCCAAAGAAAGGCCTTTCATCCTGGTGTGATACAGGGAAAGCGGAGCCACCGCCTGTTACTGATCTAGCTCTTTGCTGATTCAGAACAAAGCAGCAGGTCAAGTCAGTGTAGGTTCCACTGGCAAAGCTGTCGTTCAGGAAGGATATCCAAGCCAGTGTGATACTCAGGCCAGCTCTTCAATTGTTAATGCTGTTGGAGACAAAGGCCCTTGGGCTGAGGATAAATTGGGAGGGCAAGGATCCAGACGGCAGGGGCCCCTCCTACAGGGCTCAGCTGCACTCAGCAACAGGCTCGGTACTGGGGACTCTGTTGCACAAAGCATCTCGGACAGCCCGATGCAGACGCAATGGAACCAGCACGTGATTTTTTAAAAATAAAATGACACATAACAAGGGATGAATCTTGGGAGTGGGAGAATGGAGCCTCTGCCCCCGTGTTCCGATCCCTCAGCTGCGGCGCAGGCTTTGGCTGCCATAGTCCAGGATTCAGGCAAAAGCAATAAATAGAAGACAATTTTGCTTGCATGGGGAAAAAAAAATGAAGAAACGCTGGTGGAGCGAACAGTGACCCTTCTCTCCTGGCATGAGTGTGGGCCAAATGGAGCAAGCTTAAACAGTTGCCTAATTCTTCCATGAATTAATAAAAAAATAGGCTTTGGAGTTTTACATATCCAAACTGAAAAAGCTAATAGGTGAAGGTTCCACTGGTCACCTCAAATGGGAAAAGGGATTTACATGACACCTGCATATGATGATGGAATTCTCTGACAAACTTCGGATGTGACCACATTCAGGCTAAAACTAAATGCATTTAAATCGTTTTGAAGGCAATTGGACAAACTAGTTGAGATTTTCATTTAATCCCTTTTATTTCAACTTGGAACTGGATTCTAAAACTTTTCTGGTCAATCTGTTTTTCATTGTCCATCTGTTATAAAACACACACCTAGACACATGAGTGATCTACAGGCACATTCCTGTTACTTAAGGTGCTATGTAGAAACATACTTCACATTTCCTCCATGGTTAGCTAGCATTACCTACATATTGGAAGGTTGCAGCAGCTACTTAAGTAACTGTAAACATTTGCATGAAGATCCCGGATGTCCCAGTTTCAGACATTTTTTCATACAAAAACAAATCCAGACTTTATTAACAAACCATTATCTATGGCTCCATGGTTATTCATGAGGTTCTTTTCGTTGTTCTGGTTCTAGGAAGGCTAAAGATGTTTTTGAGTCATTGTCAGTCAAACCGTAAAGACTTGGTCAGCAAGATGTTTTATTGGAGGGACATTTTGAGAAACTAAAGGGTGTTTGAGACAGTGGAAGACAGTGGAGACAGGTGGTGGCAGCTACAAGCATGGACAGTTTCAAGAGGGAATTAGATAAACATGGAGCAGAAGTCCATCGGTGGCTATTAGCCACAAGGTATAGATAGGAACTCTCAGTCTGGGGCAGGTGATGCACTCTATTCTTGGTGCTGTGGGGGGCAGCAGTGGGAGGGCTTCTAGTGTCCTGGCCCCACTGCTGGACCGCCTGATGGCACCTGGTATTTTTGGGCACTGTGTGACACAGAGTGTCGGACTGGATGGGCCATTGGCCTGATTCAACATTGGCTTCTCTTATGTTCTTATGTAGAGAAAGAAGTCCTTTTCTCCCTTTCTCACAATACAAGAACTCGTGGGCACTCCATGAAATTGCTGAGCAGTCGGGTTAGAACAGATAAAAGGAAGTACTTCTTCACCCAAAGAGTGATTAACACATGGAATTCACTGCCACAGGAGGTGGTGGCGGCTACAAGCATGGACAGTTTCAAGAGGGAATTAGATAAACATATGGAGCAGAAGTCCATCAGTGGCTATTAGCCACAGGGTATAGATAGGAACTCTCAGTCTGGGGCAGGGGGTGCTTTCTATTCTTGGTGCTGTGGGGGGGCAGCAGTGGGAGGGCTTCTCGTGTCCTGGCCCCACTGCTGGACCTCCTGATGGCACCTGGTATTTTTGGCCACTGTGTGACAGAGTGTTGGACTAGATGGGCCACTGGCCTGATCCAACATTGGCTTCTCTTATGTTCTTAAGATTCCCCTTTCCCAGGCCACCTGAAACTCTGCCATCCGTCTTTTACTTGTGGGGTTGGCAACTGTGAAAGTATATATCACCCTTCAGAAAGTCAAGTTTAGCCCAGGGGCCACCAGATCATGGCTTCAATACTGCATGAGCTGCCCTAAACTTTGAAATATTTATAACTCATTAATCACGCTGTAGTTTGCCCTCTGCCGTTTTCACTGGGACCCAGGGCAGGTTACAAGTACGATAGAAACTTCCAGTCCATCAGTAAGCAGACTGCAAAAAATGACAGGCAATCAGTGAGCAGGCTACAAGACACAACGTTTGCATTAACAGCAAAAATTCCTAGTAAGACAAAATAATGCAGTTGGGCTGAAAATATAAAACGAGAAATAAAATGCATGCAAACCTAGCAAAGGTATGAAAGCCTTTGTTTATTCAATAAAAGTAACATGGCTCAGCCAATTACAATATCCTGCAGACCTTGTCACATTAAAGCCTGCTAGAGGAGCTCCCCAGTCACCAGGAACTAAGCACGGTAGCGCACAACAAAAAGTGTATAAGAATTAGCATTTTGAAATATGGCTTGCAGCACTTCATGCCTGTGAAAAAACAACAACAGAAGGACAAACCTGATGGACACGTAAACGGATATTGTACTAGAACTCCATCGTTTGGATTGTTTTTGTGTTTGTCTGGATTGTTTTTGTAATTAGGAGCTGTAGTATTATTTTGAATGTACTGCTAAGTTGTATACTTTACTTTGTAGAATTATTTTTGCAATCATGCTGATAACTGAAATTCACACATGGCATATATAAAAGAACAAACAATAATTGTTTAATTATACATGGTGATTGATTCTTCTGTTGGCCTTTTACAAGAATGCCTTCTTGATCAATTCTGTTTTTCACATTGCAAAATGAAAGAGGTTTTTTGGGGGGGGCCTTCCTAGTAGCCTCCGGATAGGGTCATTCCACCGTGTAAGAGCCACCAAAGCGGGTGTGCATGAATGGGCAACTGCAGATTTTATTTTTTTTGTGGGGTGGCGCCTTCAGAAGGCTTTGCTCAGATGAGTGGAGATGCTGCAGTGGAAGACAGCAGGAGAGACAGCCCTGAAGGTACGTGTGCCCGATGCCTTTAAGGGCTTTGCAGGTGATAGCTAGTGCCCTGAAGTCACCAGTGGAGGGTCTGCTGGTGGGAACTGGACTGCAGCTTTCTGTACCAACAATAGTGTCTGAGTCTCTTTAAGGCAGACCCATGTGAAGTGCATTACAGTAGTCCAGCTTTGAGGTAACCACAGCATGGATTTATGTGGCCAGGTCAGCAGAAGCAAGATAGGGGGCTGTTTTCTGAGCTACGTGGAGTTGGTAGAATGCCATTTTTATTTTTGCAGCTGCACCAGCTTGCTTCCCCAGTGACCAAACTGGACCACACGTATCATGTCTTGGCTCTTAATCGAGTTATCTGGACCTCATCAAAAATTGACGAGCACCATGCTCTTCAGAACCTTGGCTCTCCCAGCAAACATTGGCTCCACTTTGCCAGGATTCTGTTTTAGTTTAACTGTAGCTATTTAACTACAATCATCAGACACTGGTTTAGAGTCTGTATTGCATCACCAGGTGATTTAGAGAAAGAAACACAGAGTTGGATGTCATCAGCATACTGATGACACCCTATTCCAAAGCTATGAATGATTTCTCCTAAGAGACTGAATAGCACGGGGGAAAAGACTAAACCTTGTGGAACTGCACAAGGCAGATCCCATATACTAGAAAAACCTTGTCCCCAAAAGCAACATTCTAAGGTCCTGTTACTGAAGAATGGCTTGGACAATGTAAAGCACTGGTGTAGTGGTTAGAGTGCCAGACTAGGATTTGGGAGATGCAGGTTCAAATAGTGTCTGCCACAGATGTTCACTGGGTGACCACTGGGTGACTCCCACCTACCTCACCGGGTTGTAGTGGGGATAAAATGGAGCAGAGGAGGACAGTTGCTTTGGGCTTCTGTAACCCTCACCTGCTAGCTAGGTGGTTGATGGAGACACCTCAAAGGCTCTTGACGGCTGCTTCAGACAATTGTGGGGACATTGCTAAGGGGCATAATTCAGCAGTGGGATGATACAAGCCTGCTAGACTGGTCTCCTAATGGGTGCCTGCTGGGTCACAGAGCTTCATGCAAGCGTTACTTAAATGTCTGTGAAATATTTTCTGGGAGGTGCACATTCAGGTACTGACAAGATAGTTCATTTGACAGAGTCTGTTGAAGAGTTCTGTAAAACAGTAACAGTTGTGTTTTGACCATCTCTCTGGAACGAATGATACAGTTAATCACTACCATGGCCTTGCTGAGACACTAATGGTGATGGAGGGCCTGCATGTCACAGATAACACAAATGCCGTTGCAGAAAGCAGAAGATTACCCATGAACCTTTAAGGCAAAAAGAGCCATTGGCACCGACAGCAAATCAGCCTCCCACAAAACAGTACACTTGCACCCATTCTAGCACCTTTGTGAACTGAACATTCAAGCTATCTGAATACAAATTGCCTTTTCATTGATGCCGCTAAGGAATCGATGACTAGCTGGAGCAAAGGGGTTTATGATTGTTTTTTATTAATTAATACTTGGAAAAGGTACAAAGTACCTGCTGCGTGGGAATACACATACATAGTTTATGCATCATTTATGTATCATTCTGTGATACTTTATTGGTCTTAAAGGAACGGATGAACTGGCCCAAAGTTGTCTAGCTGAATAGGTACTTGCACCCTGGTCTCCCAAATTCTAGCCCAATGACTAACCATTACCTATTCTGTGTGTAATTCATATTTGTAATATATTTTTTATCAATGCAGGAAGATTGCAAATCCATCCCACAATCATTTTATCGGCCAATACACTGATATCAGAATCATATCACAATATTTTGAAAGGGAAATAAATATTACTTCCTACCACCACAGCAAATCAGCCCCTTTCTCCAGTTTGGTGTCATAGTTAAGTGCGCGAACTCTTATCTGGGAGAACCGGGTTTGATTCCCCACTCCTCCACTTGCACCTGCTGATGTGACCTTGGGTCAGTCACAAGCTCTGGCACAGCTGTTCTCTCAAGGACAGTTTCTGTCAGACGTTCTCTCAGCCCCGCCTACCTCACAGGGTGTCTGTTGTGGGGAGGGGAAGGGGAAGGAGTTTGTAAGCCGTTCTGAGACTCTGAGTGAAGGGCGGGGTATAAATCCAATCTCTTCTTCTCTTCTTCTTCTTCCTCCACGCAACTCAATAATGAAAACCTTCTAATGAGCATTCTGCTTCTCCCGGCTTAAGAAGGAACATACTGAATTATTAACAGATGGATCAGATTGCTAGTGAGCTCAAGCAGCAGAGCACAGAGCATGTAACCAGAGTATTGCAAGCAGAGATAATTTTCTAAGGAAGGGAGGACAGAAGAGAGGGGCATGTCTTAATGCTTCCAGTGCCTCAGCCACACCATTCCAAGGACCCGGAAGACAAAAACTGCCTATTCACAGAATCACCATATTTTTCATTTCAGTTACATTTGGCAACTGCCTGCTCCTCAGGGAGAAGGGTCTCTCCCAACCAGACTAGAACTCCTTTGCCTGAATCTAATGAACACCAGACACGGCTACTCTATCCCTCAGGCCAGCTCAGACTTCCCTTACGTATACCCAGTTACTATACGGGCAGCCCAGGTTTTATCTTTCACTCCCAAGGAGATTTGCTTTTTGACTGCAAGTTTGTTTCGCTTCTGTTTATATATGGCACCTTTTTTGTTACTGCTATGGAAATTATTTTTCATTTTAATTGCTGGTAATGTTAATCCTGTTTTTATTATTGCTCTTTTAAGTGATTTTTGCATAAACTTCCTCTAGAGTCTTTTGGCCAAGAGGGCATTCTGAAAGTATGCCAAATAAAATAAGACAGCGGGTGGCAGTGGATGATGACTTGCTGGACTGGGGGTAGGAGAAGCAGGTTTTTTTAAAAAGCAAGTCTCTCTTTCCTGCAGCATTGCAACATGACTTCTAACATGTGGACTATGCGGCCAATACAAATCCAGTACGTGTAGAATACAAGCTGACCCACAGTTGGTTAGATCTTAGGTAAAGGTTTTCCTTGCTCAAAATCCAGTCGAATCCGACTCTAGGGTTGCGGTGCTCATCTGTTTCCAAGCTGAAGAGCCAGAGCTGTCCAAAGACATTTCTGTGGTCATGTGGCCAGCATGACTAGATGCCAAGGCGCACAGAACGCTGTTACCTTCCCACTGAAGCGATACCTATTTATCTACTTGCAATTTCTTGCTTTCGAACTGCTAGGCTGGCAGGAGCTGGGACTAGAGACAGGAGCTCACTCCGTCATGCGGCACTTCGGTCTCGAACTGCAGTTCAGCGTCTTAACCTCTGATCCACCGCAGCTCCTGGTTAGACCTTACTTCCCTTCAAAACCACCATATCTTTAGCAGGCTGGGCAGTGATGTATACTGCAGGGCTATAGTCAGGCATTATTATTATTATTATTATTTATTCCATTTTTACCCCGCCCTCCCCGCAAACGGGCTCAGGGCAGCTTACAATAGGGCACCATGTGCCAAAGGATAAAACAATATAAAAACAGGATAAAACTATCCACGTTAAAGTGTTCAATAGTTACAGACAACTTCAACAAGAAAGGATCAATTGTACAATTAGACTCTCCAATATCTTATATAGCAAAAAGGCTGCCGCTTGAAGTTACTCGGCCCCATCTCTCAGTGAGGTTGATAAAAAGGAACACAGGCTGTGGCAAATAAAATGCAAGTCTATGATCAGGCAGGCATAAAGGAAATATGAGGAGCATATAGCAACAAACATGAAGGCCAACGGGGTTGCACGCATGCGTTAAACCAAGCCAGCTGTGTTTCCTCCGAGCTCCTCCTTCGAACTAAAGAATTTATAGCTCAAAGTTTGTAAATACTACGCAAACCCAGATAAGAGGCTGATAACCAGGAAGCAGCTGGCTAGAACAACTTCAGAGTGGTAAGAAACTAATTTATTGCTGTGTTAGAAAGGAAAGCCTTGAGATTCTTAAGGCCGCTCCCAAAGCTTTGAACCAGATATGGCGAAGACAATTAAGGACCTATCTGAACAAATTGCAGGACTCCAAAATACACTCCTTGCCTTTCAAGAAAAAATTAGTGGTGAGTTAAATTCACTGTGGAGAAATTAGCAAAATAGGCACAGAAATAGCTTTTATAAAGCAGACAGCTACAACAGCCAAAGAGCTTGCTGAAGCTAATGAGCAAAAAATAACCGCTCTGAACTGCCAAATAAATGACTTGTCAGACAGAAACAGGAGAGCTAACCTTATTTTATCAGGGATATCTGAAGAAATTTCCGTAAATAAACTGGAGGAGTCTCTGATACAGTGGATGCAGACAAATGAAGTAGAGATAAAAACAGAGGATGTTGAGAGAGTGCATCGACTACAAAGGAATGGGAGGGGCGGGGCCCCTAGAGATGTAATAACTAAATTTGCCAGAGAGAAAATTCAACAGCAAATGTATACGGCACTAAAGAAGAGGAAAGACCTGACTTTTAGAGGAAGAAAAGTCTGGGTGAGACAAGACTTTTGTCAAGAGACCTTAAGGAAAAAAAACCTCATGCGCCCCTTTGCCCAAAAGCTTTATGCAAACAACGTTAAATTTTCATGGGGCTATCCCTCCTCGATAATTATATTTCGGGAAGGAAAGCGACTTATGGTAAGGAACACTACAGAGGCAAAGGAACTACTTAAACAATTAGGTATCAACACAGACGATATGGGAGAGCAAGAAATGGAAGAGGAATCGGGGGTTCCTGAAGATGGCGACGAAGGAACTTCAGAGAGAGGAGGGAAACGCCTCAGGACCAGCTCCCGATAACCAATTAAGGGAAGTATACCTTTATTGATTGAGCTAATGACTATTAATAGTATTATCATTTTTTACAGTATCAAGAAGGAGGAGGAGGGGGATGCGTGCACCCCATGCAGTGGAGAGAGGGGAAGAGATTTTCTTTCCACCTTTACTCTCAACCACAGGGGGGGAAAGGGAAGGGGAAGGGTAAACTAATTAACCATTCAAATTTTTCACAGCCACGAGATGTCAAAGCCTTAATTGATGTGGGATATGGATAAAACAATAAAAATTTTATCACTGAATGTCAATGGTTTAACATCAGAAATTAAAAGATATAGGATAGCCAAGTTGGCAAGAGAGCAAAAAACTGATGTTCTGTGTTTACAGGAAACACATAAGAAAAGAAATGACAACAAGCCTTTGCTAAAAGACTCGACCTGGATGATGTTAGCGGAAGCTAGGAGCCACACCAAGGCCAGAGGAGTGGCAATAAGAAACTTAGAGTAGAGATACTAGAAAGAAAGACAGACAGGGAAGGGAGATATGTGATGGCTAAATTCAGATTAGAGGGGAAGAAATTTACATTGGTAAATATATATGCACCTAATAAAGGACAAAAGAAATTTTTAGCCAGGCTAGTTAAAAAAACTAAGGAATTCGCAGAGGGAGAATTAATTATGACAGATGACATGAAGTTGTTCAGGGTGGTGAAAACCAGGGAGGATTGTGAGGCACTCCAAAGGGATCTGTCGAGGATGGGTGAGTGGGTGTCAGCGTGGCAAATGGGGTTCAGTGTGGCCAAGTGCAAAGAGATGCACATTGGAGCCAAAAATCCTAAATATAAATACACACTGATGGGGTCTGAACTGGCAGAGACGGACCAAGAAAGAGATCTTGGAGTCGTAGTAGATAACTCAATTAAAATGTCCAGACAGTGTGTAACTGCAAGAAAGAAGGCCAACGCTATGCTGGGGATTATTAGGAAGGGAATTGAAAACAAATCAGCCAGTATCATCATGCCCTGTATAAATCATTGGTGCGACCTCATTTGGAATACTGTGTACAGTTCTGGTCACCACATCACAAAAGGGATATTATAGCATTGGAAAAGGTGCAGAGAAGGGCAACTAGAATATAAAAGGATTGGAACACTTTCCCTATGAAGAAAGGTTAAAACGCTTGGGGCTCTTTAGCTTGGAGAAACGACGGCTGAGGGGTGACATGATTGAGGTTTATAAGATTATGAATGGGACTGAGCAGGTTGAGAAAGAAGTACTTTTCTCCCTTTCTCACAATACAAGAACTCGTGGGCACTCCATGAAATTGCTGAGCAGTCGGGTTAGAACAGATAAAAGGAAGTACTTATTCACCCAAAGAGTGATTAACACATGGAATTCACTGCCACAGGAGGTGGTGGCAGCTACAAGCATGGACAGTTTCAAGAGGGAATTAGATAAACATATGGAGCAGAAGTCCATCAGTGGCTATTAGCCACAAGGTATAGATAGGAACTCTCAGTCTGGGGCAGGTGATGCACTCTATTCTTGGTGCTGGGGGGGGCCAGCAGTGGGAGGGCTTCTAGTGTCCTGGCCCCACTGCTGGACCTCCTGATGGCACCTGGTATTTTTGGGCACTGTGTGACACAGAGTGTTGGACTGGATGGGCCATTGGCCTGACCCAACATTGGCTTCTCTTATGTTCTCATTGCAGGGTTACTTCCCATCATGTCCATTACATATAATGCAGAACAGAAAGTTTCTAGTTTGTAAATGTATTAAATTTTGAAATAGGCTCCCAAGACCAGCTGTGGAAAACAGTATCTTTTTAATAAACTAATGGTGTCATCTTGTGGATGTCATGTTTTCATAACTAGAGAGGAGCATCGTATGTTTCTGCTGTGGGACCAAGACGTTTTTGGGAGGCAATACTGGTCAGAATATTGGGGAGTCAGGAAGGAGTTTTTCACCTGACGTAGCGGACGAGTACCCCCCCTTCCTCTTACTTTCCCTTTTTTTTAACCCTGACTTTGTAGTGCATACATTCTTGCCCACACTTTCTAGTACACTACGGATTAATCTGCTGAAGGCTGTGTGATAGTGTTGGACTAGATGGGCCATTGACCTGATTAAACATTGGCTTCTCTTATGTTCTTATGTTCATCCAGCGGTATTGATCACAGCGGGGCATTGTTGATCTTCATAGGGCCATTCCTTAAGTCTGCCAAAGATGGTAGTGGTAGAGATAGTGGTAGTGGCGGCTCCTACTCGAAAGCCTGGCGGAAGAGCTCCATCTTGCAGGCCCTGCGGAACTGTAAAAGGTCCTGCAGGGCCCTGACCTCCTCTGGGAGCTCCTTCCACCAGGTAGGAGCCGCCACTGAAAAGGCCCTGGCCCTGGTTGCAGTAAGCCTGGCCTCCCTGGGGCCTGGGGTTACCAGGCGATGTTGTGTCCCTGACCAAAGTGCTCTTTGGGGCACATGTGGGGAAAGGCGGTCCCTCGGGTATGTTGGACCCTGGCCATATAGGGCTTTTAAGGTAAGCACCAGCACTTTGAAGCGAATCTGGTATTCTA
Organism: Gekko gecko; assembly: GCA_029375565.1. Classification (NCBI taxonomy): domain Eukaryota; kingdom Metazoa; phylum Chordata; class Lepidosauria; order Squamata; family Gekkonidae; genus Gekko; species Gekko gecko. Next base: position 88,989,156 of record JAPDNY010000003.1, read on the forward strand.
TGGGCAGCCAGTGCAGTGCTCTCAGCACAGGCCAGATGTGCTCCCACCTAGGGAGGCCCATCAGCAGCCTGGCCACAGCATCCTGCACTAGCTGCAGCCTCTGGATTTGCGCCAAAGGCAGCCTCATGTAGACAGCATTATAGTAATCTAGCCTCGAGGTGACCATTGCATGGATCACTGTAGCCAGGTCATTGCAGCAGAGGAAAGGAACCAACTGCCGAATCAGCCGAAGGTGGTAAAAGGCCAATTTGGCAAAGGCTGCCACCTGGGCCTCCATAGTTAAGGTGGGGTCCAGGAGCACTCCCAAACTCCTAACCTCCGGCACTGGCACCAAAGGCGCCCCATCGAAGGTCGGAAGCGGGAGCCCCAGCCCCAAACCGACCCAAACACAGGACCTCCATCTTCATCGGGTTGAGTTTCATAAATGCGTGACAGAAGGATGGCTTGTCAGCATAGTTTATTGGATCTTACCACTGTAGGTTTAAGAATATGCATCTGGCTTTAGCATCTGCACCAAAATATTAAATAAACGGGCACTTACACAGTAGATACTTCGACACCATGATGAATGTCCCTTAATACAGAAATACATGCAGATAAATTTAAGCTGACTGTAGTGTTCTGCCTGTAGTGTTAAATGTAAACCATTCTAGCCTGTCCCCCTGGGCACAGCTGACTGCACTGACGTGTACTGGACACACCTGTTTTCCACCTTTTTTTGTTGTTGTTCAGTTGCATAAGGATCAGACCCAATTGCAGCATGAATTCAGCCAAGCATTCCGATTTAGATGTGCCCATCCCATTCAGTTCTCAGAACATCATGGCGGTTGACCTTATGCTTCCCATTCCCTCGAAGTCAGATTTTGAGCACCCACCACCACAGTCGTCCCCCTCCCCCTGTTCATTACCCACGGAATGGCGCCCTTCGGAGGGATCACCTCCCAGCCCCTCCGTGCGATTCCTTCCCACCTCGAGATCCTCACCTTCCACAGCAGCAGGTCTTTGCACCGAAGGTCTCCTCTGCCCGTCTCAGCTCTTCCTGGTCATCTCACTTGGCTTCAGGGGAGCAGACGCGCTCCTTGAGAGCCCAGAGCTCACTGGCCCAAGGACATTTCTTTGACTTTAGGCCACCAGGCAGATGTCATTCATATGGCACTTAAGGCAGAGCGTCACAATGCTCCCGTACCCAGCTGGATTTCTACCTTCAATTCATATTTATCAAGCTACAGACAGTACTCTTCCCTTTCCCCTCAGACAGCTGATTTACTTCCCTGTCCTCTGCTGCTTTGCCACTGGGACTATGAGGCTCTGTTTCAAGGGGTGTCTTCCTGTTCATCCTCTAGATAGGCCAGCAGAGTGGCTTCCTCTTTTGTACCCCCCTCCATGCTTTCAAGGGTACCTGTAGCTGCTGTGATCTCCCGTTGCTGGGCTTTGCTGGGCTTTAGAGCCAAACCCCTTCAGCAGAGGCTTCTGGGAAAGGGATGCAGGCAAACCACTGGCCCAGCTTCACCAGCCCTCAGAACGGGCCAGCCACGTCAAGGAAAAAGACATACCGCAATCCAAAACCACTTTGAGAAGCTTTATTTAGTAAAGATTTTGGTTTAAAATAATGAATTACAATGACATGTCATACAAGGAACCCCCGTCAGAGTGCAAAGTTCACACATTACAGACACAGCTGAGGATTTAGAAGTTGTAAGTGTGGCTGGATCTCATGATAAGTTATGTGCAACAGTTTCTGCGACAGACAGACAAGTTGCTATGCTATGATCCATCAGGGAGTATCTGAACGTTATATAGTACTCAGTTCCCATAATCCTCCTCACTTTCCCTCCCCCAAACACTGGCCTGAAATCAGGGAGCACTTTGTGGCCCCTGCAGAGAGGACCACCACTCTCACATCCAGTTCACTGGGGAAATGGGCGTTGGTTAGGGAGGGATTTTCTCCCAGCCACATGCTGTTAGGACCATTCATTTTGCTCACTATTGAGAGCTAGAGGCTTGGTCAACCATTATCAACAGCCCCCAGAAAGAGCCGCTGCTGGGGCGAAGCAAGAAGGCCCGTCCCCTCCACAGGTAAGCAAAGCAACCTGCTCCCCTTTTGTTGTGTGCCGCTGACGTGCATTGAAGTCTGTCTTGTGCGTTGGCAACAGCATCAGCAGCTCAGCTTCTGTTATACTGGTGAAGGGCAGCCGTTATTCCTGGATCTCAGGCAGAGCGAGGGGCACCGGCATGACGCTGGACTGCAAGAGGCAGGGAGGGGTTTCGCAGGGACGTGCCCCACGCAAGCCCTCTGAGGCCCACAGCTGGGGAATCGTGGTGGTGCTGGCAATCTCCAGGGGCCGCATCTCACCCGCCACTGAAAAAGAGCCGCATCCCTCTATTTCTTGAGGGAAACCCATGCAAAAGAGTTTGTTATAATTGTGCTAGAGAGAATAGGATCTTAAAGCCTCCCAGGGAGGGGTCCGTTCACATATTTTGTACATGGCTAGCTGGCCTTTTTACCACCACCACCACCACCACCACCCCATAGCCCTGTGCATGTGGCAAGGTGGGGACCCTAACACAAAGCAGCAGCAGGCATGGCAGTTTTGCTTGTTATCACAAGTCTTCCTAGCGTGAGCTGAGAAGTGGCCATCCGAAATGGCAACTAATGCGCCCATTCACCATGGGTTCAGTACAATTGGGGAAGGAGGTGGAAAGCATTCAGTCTCGTGAGGAGCTTACGTGTGAACTTGCCCTTGACCCAGATCTCCCCCTTCCAACAAACTGGCCAGCGGCAGCTAGCAAGGCACCAAAAAACCTGCCAAACAGTGTTCGGGCTGCACAAAAGATTCAGAAGAACATCATCTCTTGCTTTGGTTCACTCCATTCCTCTCAGTCTCCCACAGCTTCCTTGCTTGAGCCAGATTCCTGGACTTTCCAAAATATCCCACAAGTTTCCGTTTCAAGGGAACAATTACGTTCAGCCGTGCTAGCAGTATGCTTTGGGAGCACCTGTGCGATAACTCCCCCAGAGTGGCTCCCTGCATTTCTAGCTGGCCTCTACAATCCTCTCTAGCTGGATGCCAGCTCTGGGGGAAAGGGGTCTCCAGTGGTCACGGGTGTCGTATGCCTTTCTCCACAGACCCTGAAGGAGGGACTAGTTGGGCAGTCCCCAGTGCAAGGGGCTCTGTGTCCACAAGATCCCATTGGCCAGCAGCAGGTGCTGCTTGTAGCACTTCACTGTTTCCCTGTTTCAGGAAAGGCTCGACACCAATGCAAACCTACCTGGCATCAGGCCTTGTGGCTACAGTGGGGGCCCCTGGGGCCTGGCCCCCTGACTTCCTGCTAGGAACCCACAACTTCCTAGGCAGGGCAGGCCCTCCCCCGACTCTCTAGGCTGCCTGGAGGATGTGCCACCTCTGCCGCCACTCCAGCTGCTGCCAGGCCAGGGAAGTTACCTTGACCCCTCCTGCCTGGTGGAGAATCCAGAGAAAAGGAGAGGAAAGGAGGTGGGAGGCGATCCCGGCTTGAAGCACAGGCAGCGGCGGCAAGCGGGACCAGCGTGTGGGAGGTTTGCCTTGCCACACTGTTTGTTCCCTGCTGCAGGAGGGGAGGAAGCAGCAGCAGCAGTAGCCCTGTGTGCCTCGCCGGCCTCCCCCAGCACAGGGGGGCACTGGCAATGGCATCAGGAGTGGCTTTGGCTCCCGGGTCACATCCACGACTTGGCCTCCAGCTCTCCCCCGCCCCCCACACTGACCCACCACCTGGAAGTCCTCCTCCTCCTCCTGCTGCTGTGTCTCCTCTTACACTCTCAGGGAGGCGGCCTCGGGAAATGGAGGGAGCACCGAGGTAGCGGACGTGGCCTGAGCGGCCTCGTGGGGTGCAGGGGGAGGAGGCGGCAGCTGGCAGAGGAAGCAGCGGCGGCAGTGGCAGGTGCTGTTAAGGAGGCCTTTCCCTTCTCCCGCTGAGCCAAGCCGAGCCAGGGGTGGAGTGAGCCGAGCAGGGATTACCTTTCTTCCACACCTGGCCCCTCTAAAAAGGGAAAGCAGGAGGTGGCTGCCGGGGGACTCTCCAAGCGGGCAAGCACACCAGCCGGCTCCTCCACCACCTTCCCTTCCTACCTGCCTGCCCTGCCCAGAGAGAGAGAGAGAGAGAGAGAGAGAGAGAGAGAGAGAGAGAGAGAGAGAGAGAGAGAGAGGAGTGTGTCAGGTGGGGAGCTTAGGGGTCCAGGCTGGGGAAGCCCCCTCGGCAGGGGGATGGGAAGAGGAGGAGGAGGAGGCCATCAGCATGCGGCTGGGCAAAAAGTGGCAGGGCACTGCATTTAACTAAATCAGTTAGGCCCCTCGCCCCCAAAATTTAAACGCCCCCTGACAAAAGAAATCCTGGCTACAGGCCTGCCCAGCAGGAAGAAAGAGGTAAAACTGGCAGAGCTTAAGGAGGACGTGCCTCCAAAATGGAGTCTTATCTGAACGGCAAGGCGCCCTTCTCTCGGGGGGGGGGCAGATCTGGACCAAGCGCCACAGCACCCTGAGCCACCCTGAGACTGCCTCGGTGGGGAGGGCGGGGTATGAATTGGACCCATAAATAAATAAATAAATAAATAAATAAATAAGCACAACCGGTGTTGTTTCCGTTACCTGCCACTCCCTTTCTTCTTTTATTCCCCCCCAACTTCATTAGCGCCAACCGGCCTCAGGAGAGAGTGACGCTAGAGGAGGAGATGGGCCCAGGCCTGCAGACTAGTCTGCCCTCTGGTGGTGGCTGGTGGCTACAAAAAGGTGGTCACATTGAGAGGCTGGTGCCACAAGAATAATCTTCTGAGGACTGAAAGGCTCACTTTAAAGGCCCTTGCCAGAATGCAGCAGAAGGATTACTGTACTGCCAGCACATATTGCACAAAGTCCCCTAATCGTCAGCCACCCTTCCTAGATCAGAAACAGGTAGGGCCGTGGCCCATTTCTGGCACAAACTTGGGAAAGGAGAGGGGAGTCTTAGCATCCCGAAGGCATTGGCACACAGGGAGCAGCTACTCTGGAGCAGTCAGGCACATGGACTGGAATACCAGGGCATGCTGAGCATGTGAGGCCTCCCCCAACAAGCAAGGCAGTGGCCAGAAGAGAGGGCAGTGCCCGTGCAAGGTGCATGCAGCCAGGCTAGGGTAATCGTTTGTTCTGACGAAGCCATGTCAGAAGCACGTAGCTTTAAAAACACTGGGATCTTCCGGGTGCAGTCTCAAGATTCTAAAAGGATTCCATAAAAAAGTCCTAAGCAACTTCTTAAAGGACAGCTATCGAGAGCAAAAATAATAATAATAATAATAATAATAATAATAATAATAATAATAATAATAATAATAATAATAATAATAATAATAATGAGAGTTTGACGTACCCAACGTCTATTTTTGTATCAGAGCTTGAGTGGGAAATCATTCGAAGGGGTCCTTAAGATCAGCACAGAGCGCGTCCCCCATCGCAAGTTCCCTGCTTCTTCTGGTACAGAGACACAGCTTCAGTGGCTGCCTGCTGTACGGAGACACCTGAAAAGGGGACCGAGGGAGGACTCCCTGCAATATGGCGCGCAGACCACAAGCCGGGACTGCTCCCACTCCTACCAAGCAACACGGAGGCGCTAAGGAACGCGGTCTGATCTGGCTCAGAAGCAGCCAGCCGGGCCCTCCGTGGTCCACGTCGCTTGAAGTCACAGCCCCGCATCGCTCCCTGCGCACCCCATTCTCAGTGGGGCGAGACATGCCACGCACTCGGCCCTGATAGCCAAGCAGGGGCCACGGGGCGGCCTGGCACCTTGGAACGAGCCCTTTTCGTAAGGGGGAAAGTGTTTTGAGGGAGAGTAAACTCCGGGCAGCCAAGTGTGAGCCAGTTGCGGCCGCTGCCTCGGAGGCCACCTTGAGGCCTCCTCACGAGGGGCCCAGGACCTGCCAGAGAAGGCTGCTGCACCGTGTTGCACAAACATGAGGCCAGACGCCGAAATGGCACAGTGCGCTGGGGAAAGGCTTCAGAAGCCACCCGCAGTCCTGCTAAAGGTGCACCAGCAAATGGCTTGCCTGGACCACGGGTAGCCTCTGCCCCATTGAGAGAGGTTGGGCTGGGCCCGGTGCCGCTGCAGAACCAAACGGCTCTCCCTGCCCAGTCTGAAAGGGCCTGGCTGCAGGCCACCGGAGGTCTCGAAGACTTCTGAGTGGATCCCAGCTATGACTGCAAGCCACAGCCCTTCCGTGCATGTGGCAGGGTGATGTTCTGCACATTGTGAGCCATCTGAAGAAATTTGGATCCAGGGAGTTTTGGGGACAACAGAAATCACCAAAGAGAAACACCAGGGAATCCAGAGAGGATCCAGCAGGGCAGATGGCAAGCAGGCAGGCAACCAAAAACCCGAAGGATGGAGCACAGCAAGCCAATCCTCCCTAGGTGGCAGCCTTTCTGCCTGCCCTGGGGAGTTAGAGAGAGACAGAGAGAGAGAAAACATGTGCACACATGCCCTGGGAGGGTTTCAGCACCAACAGGTCTTGGGAGAATGCTCCGTGCCGTCCGGCTTGCTGGCCGCTTCTTCCAGCTCAACCAGGTTCAGTTCATCGGCTGCATATGTGCGGAGTCCGTCCAGCTCCTTCTTATGGGCCTGCAGAACGAGCTCTGTCAGACGAGTGAAGGACTGCAGGAGGAAACACAGGCAGAGGAACAGCTGTGCCTTCTGCAGGGTAGACAGCTGCTGATGCTTAAGCTCACATCACTCTTGCAAACAAGCCCACAATATGTGCCTATCTCCACAACTTTTAAAAACATCTCCGGCATGCTAAAAGCTTGAAATAATAATTAAAAAGCAAGTTTCCACAGTAGCTTGCATGCCTGGTGGTCTGGAGACAGTTTTTATTTACTGCAGACAAGGATCTATTTACCATCTTGATTTACATGGCACCTTCAACATGATCTAATTATGCTATTTGGATTACAGAAGGTACCTCTAGGCCAAGGCACTTCAAGAACATTCTCTACACTTCTTGTGACTATTTTAACTTTCTAAATTTATTTTTCCCCAATGGGGTGGGGTTCAGAAAACAAGAGGGCTGCAGATTCCTGCCCAGTCATGTCACATCATCGTTATTGTTCTCTAGCTTTCTACATACATGATCCAAGATCAAGCAGTTCCATTGATTTCAGTGGAAGAATTAAGCATGCTTAGCTATTTCTATTGAAATCGACTGCTAAATCATGCACATGTCAACTGTTAATATTAAAACACATATTAAAAAAAATAGAGCACCTCTAAAAAAACAGTTTCAGCCTTGACATTTCAAATTCAAAATGTGCATGGCGAGAGGCTGAGCAGTTCCGGCAAGTTTGGTAGATTAAAAAAAATACACCACTTTGCAATATATTAACTTTGCCCTCCCTCCCAAAAGCAGAGTAGCTATTGGCTGCTAGAAATCACAGGGTATCCCAGAGATCTTCCAGGACATTATTTGCTCATCATCTCAGATTATTCTACAAGGATAGTATTGGATCCAGTGGAAAGTTTTGCTGATTGTCTCCTCTCATAGCAGACCCAGCCTGCTCCTGGGCATCCTGTCCCCTAGAAACAGAATTTGCTGGGCATTTCCGGCTGCAGAGGAAACTGAGGAAGTCCTGATCCTTTCTGGCAGCAGAAATTTTGCACAGGATCCAGCCCATGGTATCTGCTTCATATTGCCAGCCTCTGGACTCCCACTATGCATGTTCCCTTTAGGGACTGGCTTCAGGAAGCACACCTTGTAGCCAACTGCAGTGGTTGCCGGCATGCTTCCATACCCAATACAAACTACTTTTAAGGCCCTAAATGGCTTGGGTCCAAGATACCTAGGTAAACCACCTTCATGCAGACTCATGCACCAAGAGTGGCAAAGGGACCTTCTTCATCATGGGATCTCTGTTGGAGAAATCCAATCAGTGGGGACCTGTACAAAGATTTTTCTCAGCGGATATCCCTGCTCTTCAGAGCTCTCTTCTCCCTGCACAGGAGGTGGTTCCTTCTTCAGAGGCTTTCCAGCATTAGCTGAAAACTCTTATTCTGAAAGGCTTTTTTTAATAGTTAAATTGCTCCCTGGTGCTTGTATGTTTTAATTGCTACTAGCTATTTTAAAATGTTTTATATGAATTTTAATATTGTAAGCTGCCTTGAGTGTTTATTCTTAAAAAGAAAGGCAGGGTTTATATATTCTAACAAATCAAACAGCTATCAGTGAGGACTCCCAGGAGAATTAAGATTTCCGTTTTCATTTTTATAGGCGTTATAGCTATAAAAATTGGACATGCCTGGCCAGTGTCTGGTGAACTCCTAAAATACTGCAAGCAGGAATTTCACTGATCAAGGCAAGAACTTTGGTCTCTGCACAGATCTTTGCCATCTCCCATGGCTAACAGAACCAGAATTGAAATATGCAAATTGTACACGTTTACCTAATTTATTTGGGTTCTAGCATCTGGCCTTCTTTTTTAAACAAAAGAAAACTAACGTGCACAGCCCTGCCTATGTCTTACAGAAAATATCTCTCTGAGGTCCTTACCTCTTTGATGTTTAAATTGGTGCAGGCACTTGTCTCATAGAAGTCCATGCCATATTCCTTAGCCAGCTAGAAAACAGAAGCACTTTCAGGGTTCTGCATAAAGACACTGAATACACAGTTTGCCCTACTGCTTTCCCCACGGCTGATATAACACAGAGATGATTTTCATTTTAAAACCTGCAATTCAAGTGTAATATAGAAATCCAGAAGTTTGACTGCAATCATCATGTATGGGAGGAATATTTAAACGTATGTCACAGGTGAAGAGGGATTTTCATTACAATGAATCAAAAGGTTGGATACCTCATATTCACACCACTGATACAAAAATGTGCAGAGTTCGTTCACTGTTTCCTCTGCAGTGAAACAAGCCACTTTTAGCGAAACCCACAAATCTTTATCTGACTCATCAAGAGTTTTTGTTGGTATGCTTGACTGTGCTATCATTTCTAATTTAGTAGTTCAGTATTTATTATTTTTGTCCTGCCCTTGCGACAAGGAGTTCAGGGCAGCATCCCTCATTCTCTCCTTTTCTGTTTTATCCTCACAACCACCAGGTGAGGTAGATTCGGCTGAAAGAGAGTGGCTGGCCCAAGGTTATTCAGCAAACCTCCCCTGTTACCTCCCCTGAGGAACCTGTGCTAAACTCTCCCTCTCTCTCTCTACGTAAGAACATAAGAGAAGCCAATGTTGAATCAGGCCAATGTCACAGTGCGGCCAAAAATACCAGGTGCCATTAGGAGGTCCAGCAGTGGGGCCAGGATGCAAGAAGCCCTCCCACTGCTGCCCCCCCCCAGCACCAAGAACAGAGTGCATCACCTGCCCTGGAGGGACCCGGCAGTCAGAGAGGCAGTAAGGCTAGGGTCCCACAGCTCACATTGATGCCTTAATTTTTGTACAGCTCTTGGGGCCCATAAGAATGTACCCTCAGACTCTGTCTGAGCCTTTGACATGAACTGCTGGTCAGCCATGTCCTCCTTCTTCCACGTGGATTCCAGACTCCAGGAGCAGGTGAATATTACCAGGGCATTTTTTGTAGAAAAAGCCCAGCAGGAACTCATTAGCATAAGCCACACCCATCAGCAGAAACATATTAGCATGTTAGGCCACACCCCTGACAAGAGCTCATTAACATATTAGGCCACACCCCCATGTTACCAGAAGTATGGTCATCCAGCCACACCCACGTTTTGCTGCTTATTCTGTTTACCTCGTTCCTTGTCAAAACCTTTCTTTGTAGCGGGAACTCCTTTGCATGTTAGGCCACACAGCCCTAATATAGCCAATCCTAATGAGTTTCTGCTGTTGGGTGCGGCCTATTATGCCAGTGAGTTCCTGCAGGGCGTGGCCAACTCGGGAGCCAGCCGGAACTCCATTCCTGTGCGTTCCTGCTCAGAAATAGCCCTGAATATTACCCTAATCTAAAACCCACCCCCTTCTTGTCACTATTGATCACCTCTCTGTTTCCTAGCTCTATGCGTGTTGATCCGTTGTTATTATTTTTATATGAGTGAGTGTGAGCTTTGCATTTATTTACAATAAAAACTCCCATTTATTTAATCAAAAGGGCTCTTCCTTCCACTGGTATCTCTCACAATTTGACCCTCGTATTCATAGAGCATAAGGAACCCTTGCCCCAGGCAATCCGTGTAGCAACATCACAGCAAAGTAAAACTTTGAATCTGGGTCTCCCAAAGCACCCTATCCACTACACTATGCTGGCCCTTTCACAAGGACAGAACATTAGGAGGCTACAGGTCAGGTAGCCAAGGACTCTGGAATCTGGGAATACGCTACCTTTTCCACACCTCCAATCTGCCCACGGACAATGAAGGCAGCTTGTTCCTTGATATCATCTCTTGCTCTATGTCTGTGTATGAGTGAGTGATGATGAAGATCAGGGGAAAAAACCCAGGCTATGGAGCAATGCCCGAATACTACCCCAGTTTTAATAAGCACCACCAAACAGCTATTGAAAAGAGCAGTTCCAGAGGCACACCTCGCCTCTTCACTCACCCCTCAATGGTGCATGCTTAGATAACTGGTGGTCTAAGGTCCAGATCCAAATCTTAATTCCACCTTCTATAAGTAACCTAGCCACACTGTAAAACAGGACTTGCATGTGATGGAAGGAGGACTGGATTTCAGATCACAGGACTCTGGAAAAGTTTAACTGCTTCCCACTGTCTTATTTTTTAGATCCGATTCTGATCTAGTTCTCACTAACAGCACGTGGAATTGCAATCATGTTTTTCTACTCTGCCACTACAGACTGCAGACTGCATGATTAAATGCTTCATCTTACCACCCCCCTCCCCCTGAATCACTGCACCGTAAAAAAAACCACACCAGGGAGAACCATACCTGGTGGAATGAGCTCCCGGAGGAGATCCGGGCCCTGCGGGACCTTGTGCAGTTCCGCAGGGCCTGCAAGACGGAGCTCTTCCGCCAGGCCTTCGAATAGGAGCCACCGCCATTGCACCTGCGCTACCATGGTGCTACATTGGCCCTGGCAACCGTCCTACAGTTGTTTGCGTGGTATCAGTGCTGCTGAATGAGTCCATCTTCCCTGTGAGCATTACGCCATCGTGTACTGAAGGTTCTGAATATTGAGAGCACATCTATTTTTGTACTTCGTCTCTGTATGTTAGGGATTTTACTTGTTTTATTGTTCTATCTTGGCTTAATTGCCCTTGTCAGCCGTCCTGAGCCCTTTCTGGGGGAGGGTGGCCTATACATTTGAACAAATAAATAAATAAATAAGCTTAGGCTAGAACCATTCTTTTGTTTTTTTACAGCATTTTGCAGCTGCAGTAGTGCTTTATGGCAGCATTAGTACTGCTGGCATGAAGGAATGGAAACAATTTTTTTGCAGTTTTTTAGCACTCTGATTCAGTAACATGCATACTTTCTCCAGGCAGAAAACAGTGCTGCATTATCACCTCAAGGCTTACGGAGGCAGCTAATCTGAAAGCTCTTCCGCCAGGCATTCACTTAGGGGCCGCCGCTGTCGTAGAGCCCGGCCCACGGTTTTTAACATCAAGCCGATGCCAGAAGAAGTTCTGAGCAAGAAGACATCTCTGAACAACTGGGAAGTGGAAGCCTTTTCTGTAAATGCGCTGCCTAAGTGAGTTTTAACTGCTGCCAGCACTTTGTGTCTGCAATTTGTGTTTTGTATTTGTTTTATATGCTGTGTTTTATATAATTGTATGATTTTAATTGTATTTATGCTTGTTGGAAGCAGCCCTGAGCCTGCTATGCGGGGAGGGAGGGGTATGAGTTTGATAAATAAATAGATAATAAAGATACACTAAGAAAGCAATCGTAAGAAGGTCTGACTATTTCAGATTACACCAGTTGAATTCTTTTTGCTTTTGACCTTCCTGTTGTGTTTAGTGTGTGTGTGTGGGTGTGTGCACGTCCATGGAGGAGGGACAATTAGTTCTCTGGTAACACTGAAACACTCCAGATTGCTTTTAGTGTTTTCACATCATCATCTTCCCATCATCCAGGTTTCTGCATGGAGGGCTTTTTTAAAAATAATATGGAGGAACATTCAGTTATGGGAACCTCCACTTTTCTGGAGTGGTACAGTAAAAAAAATCAGGTTCTATCATTGCATTTCATCTTGCACATAGGCCTTTATGGATGTCGATTCTGGCCGATTCAAGGAATTTACCTGAAGGCCTTGCTCTCTGTCTACTTGCCTCTTTTCTTCCTCATCTGCTTTATTGCCAATGAGGATCTTCTGGACACCATCTGGAGCATACTGGAGAAAAGGAGAGAAACTTTATCTGTTCCCAGTCCACACGGTTTCCAGGCAGCTGCATGAGGCTCTATCCAAACTTAGGATTGCCAGATGCTTACATGGGACAGGATTCCTGTGTCTTTACCAGTTTCACCATATGGAGAACATTTCTCACATAACTGCAGCACAACCAAAGACAAAGCTGCACCTTCTGATATTCTGCATCTTCCACAGCTAATACAACAGGGTGACTACAGCCAATGACACCTGGTCCCTAGAAAGCCTTCCCCCAAATCAGTGTGGGCCACATGAACATCATCTTAGCCATTTCCTTGGGTTTGGCCCAGATTATCTTCTTCATTCCAGTCTTTTATCTTTCTTGCCCATTTCCCCTGTAAACTCACTGCAAAAACAATGCAAGACTCTATATCCAACTGCAGAAGAATGTAAGGAACTACCCGCACAATTTCCCAGTATTCTGCACCTTATATGTGGCAAGAGCACAAAGGTACCACCTGAAAGCCTATTCCCATGAGTCACTTGCGCCAGGAACAACTGCCCACGAAACAGATATAGACCAAATCTGTTTTTTCCTAAGTAGTTGCACTCATTAAACATGATAGTGCCTACCCAGGAGCAAGTCCTTTAACTGGAAACAAGGAGACAGATGTGCCAAAACGATGTGCTGCAAAGAGCCTGGCTGCCCTTCAAATCATCCAGTTGACCGTTCACATGCCTAGTCAAATGGTTTTCTTTATCACCCAGCCTTACCAAGCTGAATGTCAGGGTAGAAGAGCCCAGTGTGCTTCTAGCTGGATAAAAAGGACCATCTCTCATGCTCCCCAGCCGCTGGGAAAGGAGGCAGGCAGCCTCCACTTACCTCGTCCACGTCACTGGCCCATTTCATGATGTGCTGGTAGGAACGCTCACTGCTGATGTCATACACCAAGAATATTCCCTGTGGAGAGAACCAGGGAAAGGAAGTGCAACGACAGGAGCTGATGCCACGTGACTGAAGAGTCAGCCACTTTTACCACAAACACCTCAAACAAAATTAGTTTTATATGGTTTGCCCCATTCGCCTCCCTTCAGAAGTGATACTGAGAATTGTGAGCTGGACACTTGAGGATTATTCCTTCGTCTTCTGTCTTTTACAAATCTGATCAATGTTCCTAGTTAAACAAGTCTGGTACATTCTGGCTCCAACAAGCTTGTGAGGTCAGACAATGCCTCTTCCTCTGTATGAACCAAGCCCAATGAAGATTTATCAAATGTGCCCTTGAGCTACTAAACTGAACAGATTATTTTTGCAGTTGTGCCTATGGATTTCATCCACAGCAAGCTGATACTATGATAAATAATGAATAAAATATGTAACAAAAAAGCAGATTTACCCTAGAGACTTGGCTGAGATTTCTGGGTTCCCTGCAGAAACAATAGGCCAGGTTCCTCATTTTATTTTAAAAAATGCAAGAACTTGGAGACAACAATCCTATCACACCTATGGAGAAGGTTCTCTAATAGTAGGTGACAAGTGACCTATAGACCAAATTTGCCCTGCAGACCCAGCAGCAGCAGGTCTACTACTCATCTATTTTCTGCCCTATAAAAGGCTCCATTTTTCTCCACTGTGTAAATTAGAGCACATATCACATGCCAGTCACATGTTCTGGGGGTCAGCATATTGACTGAGGCTATACCAAATAGACTCACAGGTTTATAATAGTAATACTACCTCTAAATCCCCAGAACAAGAAGGACCTTTGACCTGAAATTTTTCCTCTTCGTGCTTCCTTTGTGCTCAGAGCTGGCCCAAACCTTAAGAATATAAGAGCAGCCCTGCTGGATCAGACCAATGGTACAGCATCCTATCTCACACAGTGGCCAACCTGGAGGGCCAACAACAGGGCACAGAGGCCGAGACCTTCCCCTGATGTTGCCTCCTGGCTCTGGGATTCAGAGGATTAGTGCCTCTGAATGTGGAGGTTCCCCTCAGTCATCACCATGGCTAGTAGCCACTGATAGACCCCTCCTCTGTGAATCTATCCCATCCCCTTTTAAAGCTGTTTATTCCTGTGGCCATTACTATATCCTCTGGCAGCAAATTCTATATTTTAATCATTCTCTGTGTAAAGAAGTATTTCCTTTTGCCCGTCCTGAACCTACTGCCCACCTGATTCATGGGATGCCCTCGAGTTCAAGTATTTTGGGAGAGGGAGAAAAATCTCTCTTGGACAACTCTCTCCACCCAATATATACCATAAACCTCTAGGGTTGCCAGGACCCCTTGTCGCTCCGCTGGGGGGATTTGGGGGGTGTTCCAGGGATGGGCAGGGATGCCCCCAAGCCCCACTCCCAAGAGCGACTGCCCACCCAGCCACCCTCTCCCACCCTTCCTGCTCGATTCAGCTGATTGGTGGGGACCACGTGGCCCACCGACCAACTGGAGGGCCCTTTCAATCTAGCTGGAGGGAGGGAGGGAGAGGGGCGGTCACGGGCCGCACGCTCGGCTCACAAAAAGACCCTTTAAAGCGGGGTGGGGGTCATGGCACGTGGGGCTGGGGGAAATCAGCTCCGTGTGCCAAAGCCCTGACCCTGCTTGCAGAAAGACACTTCAAAGGGTCTTTTTGCGAGCTGAGCCTGTGGCCCGCAACCACCCCTCTTCCCTCCCTCCTGCTAGATTTAAAGGGCCCTCCAGCTGGTTGGTGGGCCATGTGGTTCCCGCTGATCAGATGAAACCCTTTAAACTGGGCAGGAGGGAAAGGAGAGGGGTGGCCATCTGGGTGGTCGCTCTTGGGGGTGGGGCTTGGGGGCAGGGCTTCCCTTGCCAGCCTGCTGGCCAGGGGCAGACTGAAGCCCCCAGAAGTGGGAGAACCCCCTGCCCGGACCTGGGGGCTGGCAATCCCTATAAACCTCTATTGTGTCACCATTCCCCCCCCGCCCGCCCGCCAATTGTCTCTTTTCTAAACTGAGAACTCCTAGACTCTTCAGCTTTTCCTCACAGGAAATCATCTCGGTTGCCCCTCCTTTGTACTTTCCCAGCTCTGCAGTGTCTTTTTTGAGATACGGTGACCAGAACTGTACACAGTATTCCAAAGGAGGCTGCACCAGAGATCTACGCAGGGGCACTGCAGTATCAGCCATTTTATTTTCAACCCCTTTCTTGATAAACCCTAACATGGAGTCTGCCCTTTTCTTGATAAACCCTAACATGGAGTCTGCCCTTTTCTTGATAAACCCTAACATGGAGTCTGCCCTTTTCTTGATAAACCCTAACATGGAGTCTGCTGCAGCACCCGGGGCGGACAGCCTCGTTGAGCTCTCCACCATGAGCCCAAGTTCTTTTCGCCTCTC
The DNA here is from genome assembly GCA_029375565.1 of Gekko gecko. Taxonomy (NCBI): domain Eukaryota; kingdom Metazoa; phylum Chordata; class Lepidosauria; order Squamata; family Gekkonidae; genus Gekko; species Gekko gecko. The sequence goes on from JAPDNY010000003.1 coordinate 89,004,800, forward strand.
AGCCCCAGCAAGTTCAGACCCCCCACGAGCCTATTCCTGAAGCTGGGATTTTTTGCCCCAATGGGCATCCCTTTACAACCTTATTTATCTATTCACATTCCACCCTCCCCGTGAACGGGCTCAGAGCAGATAACAACAAAAGCGAAAACATTTCACAGTAAGAAATAAAACACTTCATAAAAGTAATCCATAATGAATAATTAAAACAGATTTAAACTGAGCTATAAAGCAAACAGATGGCACAGGCGTTTAATATGGTGGCCCCCAAACCTGTGCTTCAGGAGAACAGGCCAGCCGCCAGCCCAGACACCTGCCCAGAGCTCCCTGTTCCTGCCGAGGAGACTGAACAAAGACCCCGCAGCAGCACTGATAGTCCTGAACTAACTCCAGTGACCGAGAAGGACGGACCATGTGCGGTTTCTTCCCATCCTGGGAGCTCAGCACAGTCTGAAAAGCTCACGTACCCTTCAGCAACAGGGAGAAGGCCGAAGGGCTACTAGGGCAGTGGGGAGCCCAGCCCATCCGTTGCACTGAAGGCTCTTGGAACGAATGTCCCTACTCAGGCCATTCAGTGGGGGCAGAGGGTCGGGTGAGGTGCTTCACTGAATTCCCTCAGCAAAAGCAAAAGGCAACGGCCGCCGACTGGTAGGCAAGGCAGGTCATACAGAGCGGCAGACTGAGGAGGAACCTACAGCGCTTTCTTACAGTGAACTGCACCTGGGAAGTTAGGGAACAGTCAGAAGCACAGTCTCTGTTCTTTCAGCAGGAGGACGGACTCCTCTTCCCCACCTCTGCGTGTCACGGAAGTTTCAATGGAATGCCAGGCCCAGTGTCCAGCCCACACCCTTGTTTTCTATGAGAAGGTTGCAGATTCCCTCCAAATGGCTGATCCGACCTTTTGAGGTCAGCAGCCAGACCCGTGTCTGCGGCAACTGCAGATTCAAGCAACGTCAGTCGCCTCTTCAGAACGGGCTTTACGGAGGACGGGTCTGCCAGAAGAATCAGGAAACACATGGATAGTGAAGCCATAGCCTCCCTCCTTTCTGAGACAGGCAGCATGATATCATGCATGTCAGCACCAACCATGTGTTAATACATGTGGAGCAGCACATAAGAATGGGGAGTGAAACACAATCATTTCACACACACCCCATGTTAAGCCAGACTAACTCAATGGCCAATCTATTTACCCACTATGAGGGTCGCACAAACTGTTAAGTGGAAGCAATTTCAATACTGACTTTCATTTTAGCTCCGGGTTCCAAAAGAAGGATTCATGGTATAAGAGGTGAATCCCAGGTCAACTAAGGGCTCTTCTGCATTTTGATTTTCATCACTTGTGTGTTCCTATTGCTTCAGGGTTTTTCTCTCTAGTAGTCCCAGAGGGAGCAAAACACACGTAGAAAAGGGGAGGAAACTCAAAGCAACATGGACAAACAAGTGACAAAAATGAGAATGTGGAAAAGCCATTTATGGGGGGTTTTCCCTGGTTTTGGCATCTTGCTGGCGGGTGTGTTCCATCGCAGCTCCGATGAGAGTGGTCCATAATCACACTGGATGGGAGGGGTCCCGGACTATTCCGGGCCTCCCCAGAGCCCTTGGAGGGGACTATTCCAGGCCTCCCCAGAGCCCTTGGGGTGTGAGGGAAGCCTCTCCCAAGGCAACAGCTGAAGGATTGAGGCTTCCCTTTGCCCCGATAGGTCCCCCTGGTGCAAGACCAGCCATGGGTTTAAAGAAGCACAACGGAATGAGCGAGCAAGAGATCTGGTGCTAAGAGAGAATGTTGCATTGGGGTGAAAAAATGGTGCCCAGAGTGAAAGCTTCTTCAGGAACTGCCAGCTCATCGTCTCCAGCCCCCAGACCGGAAGTAACCACAGATATCTCTAAGATGATTACTGCAGCATTGCACCCTCTACTGGACCAGATGACTAACCTGAACAACAACTTTGAAGCCTTACAAAAGGAACTGAAAGAAACTAATGCAAGAACAGAGAAGACAACTAAAAAGCTGAAGAAGGTTGATGAGAAGACAAACGTTATGAACCAAAGAATAGAGGCAGTGGAAAAAGAGAGGACCTCTGAGAAACAACAGCTGTTACAACTTCAGTTGGAACAGTCAGCATGTCCTGAGATTTCAAGGTATTCCAGAACAAAAAGGAGAGAACCTGAAAGAGATTTTATGCGAAACCCTAGCTCCTGTGGCAGGCTGTAAAGCAGAACATTTACAAAGTGACTTGGATATGGTACATCGAACCTATCCAGAATTTATCAAGAAAAACAACCTGCCCGGTGAAGTATTTGTGAAATTCTCTAAAATGTCATCAAGAGATATGGTACTGAAAGCAACCAATGGAATAACCTTAAAAATCCAAGGAGAAGAAAAGAAAGTTTTAAAAGATGTTCCATCTGAGGTGTGAGAAGGAGGAGGAAGCAATATAAAAATCTGACTTCATTTCTACAGAACAATTCTACTCCCTACAGCTGGATAAGCCCAGAAGGTCTTATCTTCAACTTTTTTTTTCAGAGATACTTTTTAAATAATCTTATCTTCAACTTCAAAGAGAAAAAAGAAAAGATGGACTCTGTCCTTAAAGCAAAAGCATTTTTGAAACAGCATCAAAGTTCAGTGAAAGGAAAAGGAAAATTAGAGGACAACAGCTTAATTATGAAATAAAATATAAATATAATTATCTTTAATTAAAGTCAGACGAATAAATATAATCACGTTGTTTATTCCATACAGCTTAATTCAGATGACCAAATAAGTTCAATGTTTGTAAAATCTTCATTTTTTTGTAATGCTGATAACTTTATATGTAATTATTTAATTTTATCCAAAAAAGTTTTGTGTGTTGGTATTCTTTTCTGCTTCCAAAGTTTAGTGAATACCAGCCCTGCAGTTGTTATATTAGGAAAATGTTCTAAACTGCTTTGGGGTAAAGATGATGTCGTTCAGTAAAAAAAAAATCAGGGGAGCCAATAACATTATAGTCCATCCCCTCTGCCTGCATTATTGTCACCATTCCCCCTTTTTTTTTAGCTCTTACACAGCCCCACCACATGTGGGAAAAGTCTGCCTGAGTTGAGTCCCAAAACCAATACCGGTTATTAGCACCGTTATACATTCTGGCTCTCCTAACAGGAGAGAGGTGCCATTGATGTATCATTTTTATTATATTAAATAGCTTTACCTGGGCTCGTCTGTAGTACTGCTTAGTGATTGTCTGGTATCGCTCCTGACCTGCAGTATCCCTGGAGGGGGAAAAAGATCATTACAGTGAGCTGGGACTTCTGTATGTTTAACAGATCCCCAGCTGATGGGATCTTCTCTGGGACTAACCAACAAGAAGCCTCAAACTCAACCACTCATATGGATACCACTGTGCAGATTTCCAGAACAAAAGTCCTACGTTCAATGTCAAGGCCAAACCAAGGCTGTGGCAGCTAATCCCCCCCCCCCACAGTCGCCAGTCTGCTCAGGGATCACGCAAGTAAATTAGGTGGCATAACCACCAGGGTGTAAACCCCACTGGGAAAATGTACTCACTTTGCACACACATGCTGCTTTCCCTTCAAGATCAACCTCTCAGGGATGCCAGAAATCTGTATTTCTGCAGAAGCCAGTCAGCTGTGAAGAACACTGAACAACACAGCCATCTTCTGCAAAAATCAGTAGGTCACTTCCTCCCTGCTTTACAGAGCACTTTTTAAACTTCTGAAACATTGTGTGTTTTTGATTATTGAGGGGCAAAATGAACAATCAAGCAAATAAACATTTTAAGTTGTGCTTTTAAAAGGTTTCAACAAAGCAGACAGCATGACTACAGCGGGAGGAGACGGCACAATGAAGTACCAGATTGGTGCTCAATTAGCGGATCAGTGCATCTGTCAAGTGGGCGGTGAAGGCGGGAGTCAGGCTCCGGGTGCAGGGGGGGGCGGGGGGGATACGTCTGTGCTAAGACTAGCTCTGCTTCAGACACAGGGAAGACTTGGTGGCTGCTGAAGAGCCTGAAAACCGCTATTGAAGAAACTAACCAATAAACATCTTATTGACCAACAGCCTCTATAGTGGGATGCTGATAACCGGCAGTCAAGCGTTAATTTGTAAACTGAAAAGTCTCTGTTCCTGCATCCTTCTCTGTTTATTTCTGTGATTTATACCCTGCCCCTCCCCTCAAAGACAGGCTCGGGGTGGCTAGCAAGGCCGTACTGACATCATCATAAAACACTAAAAAACAATTTAAACAACTTAATTTATAAACATCAAATCATTTAGAGGTACAACATATGTAAGATGGTAAGAACTGTCCTATCAGCCACCATAGGGAAAAGTGGCAGCTAGTATCTGGCTCCTTAAGGCTTAGTTCTTTCATATGGGCACAGAAGTTAAGCAGGTGGCCAAGAGTAGATTGTAGGGCATAGTTACTCAGCTTGATGGTGGGCCGTTTAATGTGCCATCTCACTTGAATGCTTGGCAGAAGAGCTCAGTCTTCTCTTCCCCAACTGGCTTCCCTAGATGTACTGGGATACACTAGATTCTAGACCAGGGGTGGCCAAACTGCGGCGCCACATGCGGCTCTTTCACACATACTGTGCGGCTCCTGGCAGGGCGGCTGGGGAAGTGAAGGGGAGGCAGGCCTCCCCGATCAATCGGTCTTCCCTTCCCCAGCCAGGGTACCCCTCCCTGGGAAGGCTTGAGGTGGGGGGGGAGCAGAGAAAGAAAGCAACTTTGACTGTAAATGTCTTCTCAAAGCCCCCTTGCTGGTTTGGAGAAGGCATTTGTCTCTTTAAATCCCTTTGCCAAGCCAGCCAGCATGGGGCCGTGAGGGGGCTAGAAGACACATTTAAAGTTAAAGTTGCTTTCTTTCCACCTCCCCCGCCCATCTATTTGCTTTCCTTCCATTTTCTTTCCTTCCACCTTTCTTTGACTCTCTCTTTCTATCTCTTTCATTCTTTCTTTCTACCTCTCTCTTTCTCTCTCTATTAGACAAATAAATATCATTAGCAAACAAATATCATTATCAATATCTCTTTTACCCGTTTTTTTTTTCTGACAGTCTCATTTAATGTTAATAAAAAGCAAATCTGCATATTTTCCAATTAAAAATAAATAAATATTTATTTATGTCTCGTGGGTCTCAAATGTCTGACGTTTATTCTGTGTGGCTCTTACATTAAACAAGTCTGGCCACCCCTGCTCTAGACCATCACGTCTGACTCCTGACCAACATCTGAGCAGCAACACAAGAAGAGGCGTGAGCTGGTGTGAAGAGTTCCCAGGGACAGTCCTCGCCTACTCAGAAGTAAGTCCTCCTGAGCTCAGTTGGGCTCACACTTTAGCACTCTGGACTGCAGCTGCATTTGTATTCCCACAGACAGAGTGGAGGATTCAATGGGGAAGTGGCAAGCTAGAAGTCATATGAAAGTCTGTGCGAAGTCTGTGCGAAGTCTGCGCTGCCACCCCTTCACATTCTGTATGAGGAAAACCTGCATTCATTCTGAAAATGTGTAGGCATTTAATTTTATGTTAACTTACTCTGCAACGAAAATGCCCCCCAAGAAAAGAGTTTTACAGGAGGCGCTAAGACTGGAAATGAGCAGAGCAGCAGAAATGAGTGTGCCCTGACCCTTCTACGGAGCCCGGCACCTACGTGGGCCAGAAAGGGACATCTCGCCAAGTCGCACGCAGCACACAGACCCGGCTGAGAGCCAGTTCATGCAATGCCCTTTGTTTTTGTCCTCATGAGCCTGGGTCACAGGAACAAATAAGCTGCGTGAAATGAGCAGCCTCCAAAATAATCAGCAGCTGTTTCAACAATTGTATGAATTCCTTGCTTCACCATTAGATACAAAACACACATTTTCCACTATACTCCCAGGAATTGGTGCCGTGTTGGAGCACAGTGAAGTGCAGGAGAACTCCAAACAGCCTTATGCTGCCCCATCAGTCAAGTCATCACAGAGTATGCCCCCCTTGCCGCCATGGCTGACTGGCTTCTTCACTCCCCACTAACATTGTCACAAGGTGATTTCCTTGCAGATGTATCCAAAAGCACACGGAGTACTTCCACTTTGGAGAATGTGCAAGCATGCAAGTTGGCTGCCCCCTACTGGACATGTGTAGCTTTACTCCTCTGAAATCAATTGTTATCTAGGGCCTTTCTCCCCCCCCTCCGCAATGTTTTTTAAAATGTAACAAATAAGCTTAAACATTGAGGCTCCATTTTGTAGACTTCTTGCTAGGATTTTCTTTTTAAAAGTTCCTTAAAGGCCTTTGACTTGCTTCAGTGGAGGAGTGCACACCAGCCCCTAATGTAAGAGAATGGCAAAACAGCAGGCCCCTTCAGTGCAAGGCCACCGGCGGAACCCCCCCTTCTATTATACCACTGCTCCAGTACTAAGGGGAAAATGTGCGTTTTGTTAACAATTGTCTGGAAAACCCCTAATAAAGTCTGGAAATCTGAGCCCTTAATCCACTCTTAGAAATGATAGTTGGTATCCACATGTAGGCGTCCCACTAATACCCTGCACACAAGCTGCAACATCCTGCCCGTTATCCAGGAATGCAAGCAGTGTTCCCTCTAAGCTGAGTTAGTGTGAGCTAGCTCACAGCTTCTTAGCCTCTGGCTCACAGATTTTTGTTTCAGCTCAGGAAGGATGACTCCAGAACAAACTTAATTTATGCAGTAGCCAAATTGCTCGCTCACAACTTTAATGCCATTAGCTCACAAAGCAGAATTTTTGCTCACAAGACTCCACAGCTTAGAGGGAACATTGAATGCAAGTAACCCCCTCCCCTCTAATAGCACTGGACATCTTTTATAGGTGTTAAATACATGTGGTCAGACCCACTGCCACTACTGGTTACTAACAAAGCACTTTTCCTTAGCAGTGTTTTCCAGTCTGTGGATTCACAGCCACCCGATGACTAGGTCCTTTTCATTCCTGTTTTACTGAGGTGCTAAGAACCTACAACATGCTCAAGGGCATACAGTGAACCCACGGCCTTCTACACTCAGAGTCCAATTTTCCTCAAAGAACTTACTTTGTTCTGTGTCAAAGTACCCGCATCACTTACCAGATCTGTATTCGGACCTTAATCCCATCTACTTCTATGGTCTTCATTTTAAAATCAACTCCTAGGAACAACAACAAGAATTACATTACCCAAAACATTCTGATGGGTCTAAATAGGTTTTGTGGTATGTAGAATAACCAAGAAGAGAGACAAACACTTTTAACATGCATCTATTTGTGTGTGATACCTTCTCTGTATCTGTTTTTCCCCCTCCTTCTCTTAATACAAGCATCCATTCACACTCTTCACATACAGCACGCATGAACCCCACCCAGATGGGCATGTCAGGTGCCGTTGTGCCGCTTCCACCTGATGGTGAGCCTATGAATTGAGGACCGCCAGAACATCCCATCACTGACAGCCTTGCTCAGGCCTTGCAAACTGAAGCCCCTTGTGGCTCACTTCATGGAGTCAGCCCATCGTGCGTTAGGTCTTCCTCTCTTCCTACTGCCATCCAGACAACACTTTCATATATTTACACACAATCCAACAGTACATCCACATTCTAGTACATCTTCCTACACCCTGCTCTGTCAAATCCATCAGAAGCACACAAACCATCTATCTTTAGGCATTGGATGGTGATGGCTTTTTAAAAATTTCAGAGAGGTTGAAATGTTCACACATTTCAGCATCTGAGACAATACCATATAGGACTAATTTCAATTGAAGCCACAAACTTCATGAGTGACAGCTATTAAAGTTTCACAGACTGCAGCCTGGGCTCACACTTTCCCCCTTTTGTCAAAGTTATCTGGTTGGGAATGGTGGAGGAGTAAAAGGTAAAGGTATTTTTGGCCACTGTGTGACAGAGTGTTGGACTAGATGGGCCATTGGCCTGATTCAACATTGGCTTCTCTTATGTTCTTATGTTAAAGGTAAAGGTTCCCTTGCTCGAAAGCCAGTCGAATCCGACTCTAGGGTTGCGGTGCTCTCCTCCGTTTCGAAGCCGAAGAGCCAGCGCTGTCGGAAGACGTTTCCGTGGTTATGTGGCCGGCATGACTAAACACCAAGGCGCACGGAACGCTGTTACCTTCCCACCGAAGTGGTACCTATTTATCTACTTGCAATTTCTTGCTTTCGAACTGCTAGGTTGGCAGGAGCTGGAACTAGAGACGGGAGCTCACTCCGTCATGCGGCACTCCGTCATGCGGCACTCTCAGGCCTCAGAAAGTGAACTCAACAAGCATTTAAAGCTTAAATCCCTTCAGAGTTCACTCACCAAGTTCACTCACTAGAAGGGATTTAAACTTTAACTGCGTGCTGTGTTACTGAGTCACACTGCCACCACAGCACAACTCTGCGAGTGAACTCAGAAGGCATTTGAAGAGACTGATATAGTATTTTTCAGGTATTTATTTAGCTTGGTATATACCAAGTACACACCCCATCTAATTTTCAACATGGCCAAATCTGTGGCTACTTATATCCAGAAATTGGAGCCATGACTGGACAAGACAAACCTGAAAAATACCCCAATTCTGCAAACAAACAAAAAATGAAAACCTGAAGTCTAAAAAATACATATAAACTGGGGAGCTAACCCCCAAAGTAATAGATGCAGCACCTGTAGTTTTAAGAAACAATATTGCCTGCCTTCAAGCCTAGGTTTCTGTCAGTAAAAGGCAATGTAAAGGTGGAACCCTTACCAGGGCTATTTTGGTCTTTGGGGGAGGACTTATTGGGGCCAGACCCACCAGCCACCACCCGGCAACTTGATACCATGCAACTTACGTGACTCACCCAAAACTGGGTGCTTGCTACCATTCAACAGCAGCCACCTCACAAAAGCCAATGTGCTATCGTGGTTAAAGTTTCAGATTATAACCTAGGAGACCTAGCTTCAAATCACCACTCTGCCATGGGAGACCACAGGGTGACCTTGGGCCAGTTACACATTCTCAGCCTTAGTTATCTCAAAGAGCTGTTGTGAGGATAAAATGGAGGAGAGGAGAATGCCATAAACAGCTCTGGAACTCTGTTGTGGAGAAAGATGGATTATAAATTAAGTAAATAATAAATATAGCTGAAGATGGGAGGCAGATAAAAGGTAGGTTGGTAAGTGGGATGGAGAGAAGGAAGCAGGGAAAGTTAAGGCTATGGGGATTGTCAGGAGGATGACAAAAGGAAACAGTGTGAGGAAGGGGATAAAGGGGGAAATGAGGTGTCCCCCACAAGTGCTTGTGGGTTTGGCACCAAGCAAATGGGCTCAGTCTAGCAGACAACATCATGCAAGTGGGGCACAAATTTCACAGATAAAGGCTGCCAGTTGGGAGAACAGGACCTACAATGACAGATTCAATCACAAAGTGAAAAGCAGTAAAATAAAGATCATTTCAATAAATGTAAATAGTTTAAATTCATCCCAGAAAAGAAGATGGATCTTTCAACAGCTGAAAAAAAAAATCAACTCTGACGTCATTTGTCTTCAAAAGACTCATATTAAAATTGTAGATCAAAAATACCTGCAAGTCAAGAAATTTGGAAAAGCTTTTATTGCTTCAGATAAAGATTAAAAGAGACATAGTGACCTACTTTAGGGCGTTTTTACAACCTGAAATGATATATGCCTCACAAGATGGAAGAATTTTGATGGTTCAAATACAAAGACAAGCCAAGAAAACTTTAATTTTGAATATTTATGCCCCAAATCAACACCAAGAAAATTTTTACAAATCTCTGCAAGACTTGATTTCCAAACAGGATTATGATGAAATATGTATGTTTGGTGACTTTAATGCAGTATTTGATAAGACACAAGATAGAAAATCAACCAAAGGAAAACGGAAACAAGGAAATGAACTTCCAACAGTATTTTACCAATTAATGGAAGAACACAATTGTGTTGATGTATGGAAAGTTAGAAACCCACATAAACAAGACTTTACTTTTCACTCTGCAAAACATAACTCTTGGTCCAGAATAGATAAGTATTGGATCTCATCTACTATGATAAGCGATATGCTGGAAGCTGAAATTCTTCCCTCAACATTTGCTGACCATAATCCGATTACTTTGGAAATACAGGATACACCTAAAAGAAATAGATGGACCTTGAATATTGATATACTAAGAAACAGAAGATTTGTAGAGGAATCTAAGAAGGAATTCCAGTTCTTCTTTGAAAGAAATATCCAACCTGTAAGAGGATGGATGATTAAAGAATCAGCACATAATAAAAAACAAAGGATGGAAAATTACTCCCAGATACAAATCCAGATTAAAAAACAAGAAGAAAAGATACAGCAAGACCCAATGAGTAAACAGAGGAAAAAATAAACTAAAATACTAAAAAATGAAATAGGAGAAGAAATAAATAAATTGGAAGATTTAAAGAAAATAGTGGAACTGTATTACCAGAAATTATATAGTAGAACACAAGTATCTAAATGACAAATCAGAAACTGTTTGGAATTAAATAAACCTAAAATATTTTCAGAGGAACAAAGAAAAATATTAAATCTCTCAATCACATTAGCTGAATTATCAGAAGCTGTGAAGAAACAAAAAAAAAGGGGGGGGACAACTCCAGGCCCAGACGGGTCACCAGCAGAATGTTATCATCTGTTTGAAGACCAGATATTAATCCCTCTTAAAGAAGTATGTCAAAATGTAAGATTAGAAGGGGAGACACCAGATTCTTGGAAAGAAGCTTTGATAAGACTGATACATAAACAGAATTCAGATGAGAAGGAAATTGAAAATTATAGACCTATTTCATTAATTTTAGCATCTAGAATGGGAACTGTGGCACAAAGATGTCAGGTAGCCCTGCCATGATGGATGGAAGGGAGGGAGGTGGGCTCTAGGCGCCTTGGTGGCGTGACAGGCGGGAGGTTGGAATCCGGGGAGTTGTTGATTTACACCTCGGGTGTGAGAATGGAATGTGGCTTCTATTACCACTATCTCTTGCAGCCTAGACATTCTGACCTTGGCAAGTCAGGCTGCACGCTTCTCTATCGCTGGCATAGATGTAGCAGCTGTGAATAATGGGGGCGGTGGGAATTTCATTAGCATAGTAACTTTCGATTTCCCAGTCGCATGTTATTCATTGTATGGAAGAAGGGGGGTCCCCATTCACCCCTTCCCTGTATAACCGCTTGCTTTCTGTAACCAAGTCATTCTGAACAAGATACCTGTTCCAGTGATCTATCTATTGCAGCTTAATAAACGCTAACCTTGCTTGCATCACAAGGCCTGGTGTTTTGCTGACTAAGTTAGGACTCCTGACAGTTTGTTCAGAATCATCAATTACTTTTGGGACTGGTCCTAAACCCGCAACTCCAAAATGAGTGGCGGAGAAGAAGACACTCTCCCAATTGAAGAAGATGAAAAGGATAAGAAACCTCCCGGGAAAGACGTACCCCGAGAGACCCCAGACACACACGTGCCGAGACAATGGGGTCTGGAATACGACTTTGGAGGGCCTTACGGAGACCCCTATGGGGCAGCCTATGGGGGGGTGACCACCTGAGTTGGACGTAGACGTGACTGGGTGAAACCCCTGGCTGACACCCACGAAGCGTGGTTCGGGACCCCGAGAGCTTCCATGGGGATGAGCCACCCAGAGAGGTCGGTCCGCAAACTAATCACGGCGGAAGCCCTGGAAGAGACTGGCCGCGACTCCGATACCCTGGAAGGCGCCGTGGTGAGGAGGAGATGGACTGAAGAACCGAGCCAAGATCGCCTGATGCGATTCCTAGACGAATCCCTCGCACGCATCCCACAGATGATCGCAGAGGGCATCCGGGAAGAGCGCGAGCGGCAAAGGCGCGAGGAACCACCAGCCCAGGTCCCTCCCGATCAGCGGCCGGTGCCGGACCAAGACCAGGGAAACGTGCCAGCCGGCCCGGTGGATCAACCAGCGGGGCCAGGACCGCAGGGGCCGCCGGGGCAACCACCCCCTCGTCCTTGGGGGTTCTTGCCGCCCAAGCCTGCAGAACTTCTGGACGCTGATTTTGATGGAGACCCCGAGAAATTCCCATTCTTCCTGGTGCGAGCCGAGAGGTTTATCGAGACCTGGGGCCACCTATTCCAGCGGGAAGAGCGGATGGTCGATGTCATAGCAGCCCACCTAAAGGGAGCGGCTGCTGACTGGTATGTGGGACTCCATCAAGTCGACGGGCGCGAGCTGAGAGAAATCGATTCTTTCATGTGGGCCATGAAGGAGCAATTTGAGGATGTGCATTCCACCAAAGCAGCGAAGGCAACGATCCGAAGCCTCAAACAGGGAGCACGATCGGTGAGAGACTACACCTCGGAGTTCCGCAGATGTGCCGCCAAACTCCGAGATTTCTACAAGTGGGGACTCAACGCGGAAATCCGCCGGGAAGTCACCAGGAATCAAGACCCGAACACCCTCACCGGATGGGTTCAAGCAGCCGTCACGATGGAGAACCGCCTGAAAACCATCAAACTGGACGACGCCGCAGCGATGGCTAACAGGGGCCCTGCACCGGCTGCGAGAGGGAAAACCCCGGCACCGAACCCGAAGCTGAGGGATGGCACGAGGGAGCTCCGGATGAAGCAAGGTCTTTGCCTCAAATGCGGAGAAGGGGGCCATTTCGCCGCGAACTGCCCGACATCGACTGCAGCACCCGGAGCACCGAAGGGAGCCAAGAAGAAGTTTGACACCTCCACACCAAAACAGGTGGCGAAACCGAAGGGGGCGAAGGCTCTGCAAGCCAAGCCGCTCAGTGAAGCATCCGACTCATCAGATGGTGAGACCGTGCCGCAGGGAAACGAGACGGACCTGCTGTAAACAGCGCTGAACAGCAGGTCCCACCTCCCCAGGCGCAACTCCCGGTGAGCAAACCCCCCTCTCTTTTCTTTCTCACGGTGACTCTAATGGACCCGGGTCTATTGACCCATGTGAGAGTACGAGCTCTCATTGACTCTGGGTGTGGGAGAGACCTCATTAACCCCACACTAATAACGGGACTTGGGGCGAAAGTTGTTAAATTAACTGACCCCTTGATTTTTACGCAAATGGATGGGTCCACCATGAAAGAACCCTGCAAGTACGAGACTGTACCCTTGCGGGTGGGGCTCGGGCAACACTGGGAAGAAAGACCTTTTGTGGTTACCCCTTCAGCCCGATTCCCCTTGGTTCTAGGGAGCCCATGGTTCTTTGATCACGATCCTCATGTACTGTGGGGGGAGGGGAAGGTCAACTTCATCTCCAAAAAATGCCGGTCCCACACGTGGAAAACGGAGTGGGGACCCATGATGGGGGGGCAACTCCTAGTCACAGCGGGGGTGGCAGACGCACAGCTGGAAGGCATTCCCCCCGAATATAACGACCTGGCTCCCGTTTTTGGAGAGGAGGAGGCAGATGAATTGCCCCCCCACAGAAACTCTGACTGTGCAATTGAAATTTTACCCAACCAAAAATTACCGAAGGGAAAACTGTATTCTATGAGCCCTTCGGAAAAGGTGGAACTGAGGAAGTTCATCGATAAGAACCTCAGTAGGGGTTTCATACGGCCAGCATCCTCCCCGTTTGCGGCTCCTGTGCTGTTTCGGAAAAAAAAGGATGGGGGATTGCGGCTATGTACCGACTATCGCGGCTTGAATGCAGTGTCAAACACAAACGCTTACCCCATGCCCCTCATAAAAGACTTGTTGGCGGCAGTGGCTGGGGGGAAAATTTTCTCTAAACTAGACCTCCGGGATGCCTATTTCAGGGTTCGCATACGGGAGGGGGACGAATTTAAAACAGCGTTCAACACCCCCCTCGGCCAGTTTGAATACTTAGTCATGCCCTTCGGGCTCCAGGGGGCCCCTGGAGTCTTCATGAACTTGATTAACGAGGTGTTGCATAAACACTTGTTCAAGGGGGTCCTTGTTTACCTTGATGACATTCTTTTGTACTCCCCGACCTTAAATCGCATGTGAAACTGGTGCGGGAAGTACTACAAACGTTGCACAAGCATAAACTGTTTGCCAAACTATCCAAGTGTGAATTTCACAAAACGGAGATCCCATTTCTGGGCTACCGCATTTCCCAGAAGGGAATTGAGATGGACCCTGACAAAGTTAAAGATGTCGTGGGGTGGGAGGCCCCCAAAACGAGGAGGCAACTCCAGGGGTTCCTCGGATTCGCGAACTTTTATAGATCGTTCCTCTCGAACTTTGCCCAGGTGGCTCTTCCCTTAACTGACTTACTGAAAACCAAAGGGAAGCCACCCGACTGCACTCGGCCCGGGGCCAAACTAGAATGGTCGCCAGAGTGCCAGCGGGCGTTCGACAAATTGAAAGCCCTTTTTACGTCGGAACCCGTGTTGGCCCACCCGAATGAACTTAAAAAATTCATTGTTCAAGTTGACGCCTCGGACGTTGCTATGGGGGGGCGATCCTCCAAGATGGGGAGGATGGCAAATTGCACCCCCTTGCCTATGTTTCAAAAAAATTTAACGATACTGAACGGAATTGGTCGGTGTGGGAAAAAGAAGCGGGATCGATCTGTTTAGCGTTGGCTACTTGGCGCCATTGGCTAGAGGGGGCGAGAGTCCCGTTCGAGGTCTGGACTGATCACAAAAACCTCGAGCTACTTCGCTCCCCCCGTTCCTTGAACGCCAAACAGCTCCGCTGGGCTGATTTCTTCTCCAAGTTCAATTTCACACTGCACCACTTCCCGGGGACATCTAACTCGCTGGCCGATGCACTGTCACGCCTCCCTCAACACGACAGCAAAAGGGAGGAGATTCGTGACTCCATTTTCACTCCTTCCCAGTTGGGAGGAGCAGTAACCACTCGGAGGCAGGCCAAACATTCCCCCCCACCGCCAGATCCTCCCCCAAACGAATGGGCGGTGAAATTCTCCACAGAACTGTCGGATGCGGACAGGGAGGAGGTGGCGGGGGAAGAAGGAATGTCCAGAGATGCGCATGGCTGCTGGACTAAAAATAACAAACTTTTTGTCCCACGGTCTCTCAGGGGGGAGGTGATGAGCTGGGCGCACGGATCAAAGCTAGCTGGACACACGGGGTTTGTGAAATCTCTCCAACTACTGCAAAGACAATTTTGGTGGCCGGGACTACGTAAAGATGTTTCTCTCTTCACATCAGCCTGTCAAACGTGCTTGATGAGTAAACCTCGGCCCGGTAAACCCCCAGGTGCCCTACAACCTCTCCCTACCCCGGCTCGGCCATGGGAAGTGATCTCTATGGACTTTATTACAGATCTACCCCCTAGCGGGGGGAAAACCGTCATATGGGTGATAGTTGACCTGTTTACTAAGCAGGCGCATTTTGTTCCGTTTACCTCCATCCCCTCTGCTAAGAAATTAGCCTCTGCTTTCTTGCAACACGTTGTGAGACTCCACACCTTACCTGCTAAGGTGATCTCGGACAGGGGGGTTCAATTCGTTTCGAGGTTCTGGAGCGAACTTATGTCACTGCTTGGGGTGGGGAGGGGGGTGAGCAGTGCATACCATCCTGAATCGGATGGGCAGACCGAACGTGTAAATCAGACTCTGGAACAATACCTGCGGTGTTTTTCTAACTTTCAGCAGGACAATTGGCATTCTCTTTTGCCTTTGGCTGAGTTCTGTTACAATAATACTCAGCACTCGTCGACGGGGATGTCCCCGTTTAAAGCGGTACATGGCTATGACGCCCCGCCTTTGCCATTTTTGACTTCTCCCGACCTCCCGGCGGGAGACGCTGGGGACTGGTGCAAACAACTGCAGGAGGCGTGGGGCTCGTTAGCCAAAACTCTGGAGGAGGCTAAGACTGCATACAAACTCCAAGCGGATAAAAAACGTAGCCTTGCTTGGGTTCCAAAATGTGGAGAGTTTGCTTACTTATCTACCCAACATTTGCGTCGGATTCAGCCAAGTCGCAAACTCGGTTGGAAATATATTGGTCCTTTTGAGATTGTGAAAGTGATTAACAATGTAACTGTTGAACTTGCATTACCTAAGTCTCTAAAGTCTATTCATCCTGTTTTTCATGTAAGGCTTCTACGCCAAGCGCCTGAAGAGAACAGATGGAGACCGCAACGGCCGGCCCCTCCTCCGCTGCTGGTGGGGGGGGAACCTCACTACGAAGTATCGCAAATTCTGGACTCTAAATTCTCTCGCAATCGCTTGTTTTACCTGGTTGAATGGATTGACTTTGGGCCGGAGCAGAGGGAGTGGGTGCGGGCGGAACATGTTCTGGCCCCCCGGCTTGTCAAAGCGTTTCACAAGTTGTACCCCCATAAACCAAAGGGGTAGGACTATTTTCGAGGGGGCTGCATGTCAGGTAGCCCTGCCATGATGGATGGAAGGGAGGGAGGTGGGCTCTAGGCGCCTTGGTGGCGTGACAGGCGGGAGGTTGGAATCCGGGGAGTTGTTGATTTACACCTCGGGTGTGAGAATGGAATGTGGCTTCTATTACCACTATCTCTTGCAGCCTAGACATTCTGACCTTGGCAAGTCAGGCTGCGCGCTTCTCTATCGCTGGCATAGATGTAGCAGCTGTGAATAATGGGGGCGGTGGGAATTTCATTAGCATAGTAACTTTCGATTTCCCAGTCGCATGTTATTCATTGTATGGAAGAAGGGGGGGTCCCCATTCACCCCCTTCCCTGTATAACTGCTTGCTTTCTGTAACCAAGTCATTCTGAACAAGATACCTGTTCCAGTGATCTATCTATTGCAGCTTAATAAACGCTAACCTTGCTTGCATCACAAGGCCTGGTGTTTTGCTGACTAAGTTAGGACTCCTGACAAAAGATCAAGCAGGGTTTCTACTGAGGATGTTCTTGAACGTCTTGGAGTATTATGAAGCATACCCAGAAAAACAAATGACTCTGATTTTCTTAGATGCAGAGAAGGCCTTTGATAATGTTAACTGGAATTTTATTCTTGAATTACTTTCATATGCTCAAGTAGGCACAGATTTCCAGAAAACAACTGAAGCAATTTATACTAAACAGCAAGCAAAGATTTTGATTAACGGCGATTTATCACAGAATATTGAAATTCATAAAGGGATGAGACAAGGTTGTCCCCTTTCACCGTTGTTGTTTATTTTTGTTCTAGAAGTTCTAAATGATGTAATTAGAAAGGACCAACAAATTTTAGGCCTTAAGCTAAGAGGAGAAGAGTACAAGCTTTTAGCATTTGCAGATGATTTAGTGTTTATTCTATAGAATCCTCTCAACTCCATAAGTATATTGATAAATGCATTGCAAGATTACGGAATTGTAGCAGGATTGAAAATTAACTATAAAAAAACAAAAATATTGACAAAAAATATGATTAAAACACAAATTCTCCTTGTACAAGAAAAAACAGGCTTGGAAGCTCAAAGTAAGATTAAATATTTAGGAATAAATGTAACAAATAAATGCTGCTCTTTGTTGGAGAATAACTAAATAGAACTATTGAAATCTATTAAGAAAGACTTGGAAAAATGGCAAAAACTTCAAATATTGTTTATGGGAAGAATTGCCACCATTAAAATGAATGTATTACCAAGACTGGTGTTTTTATTTCAGACTATACCGATTATTCAAAACCAGAATTATTTCAAAGAACTTGACAAAATCTTGTCAAAATTTATCTGGCAAGGGAAGAAACCAAGAATAAAACTTAAAGCTTTACAAGATTCCAAAGATAGAGCAGGTTTTTCCCTTCCCAACTGGCTACTTTATTATAGATCAGCAGCACTGAACTGGATTAAAGAATGGATTACACTAGAAAATCAGAGGTTGTTAAAACTAGATGGACATGATTTACTACTAGGATGGCATGCATTTCTATGGTATGGAAAAGTGGACTCTCAAATATTTAAGCAACATTGGATTAGAGCTTTCTTAATGGAAGTATGGGAGACAATAAAGACTCAATTTTACAACAAGCTTCCAAAGTGGGTTGCACTTTTGGAAGTTTTTACAAATCCTAACGTATACCAAGAAGAACAAACTACAAGATATCAAGATATTCTAGACTCTAAAAATAACTTGAAATTTGTACAAAGTTTTACCTGGTGGCAAAAGGTACAAATGGAATCTAAATATGCTAAAGATAAACGGTTAGGCTTTGATGATAATCCTTTAAAAACAGATAAGATTCTTTTGTATATGGAACAAAAATTTATTTTAAAAAGTATGCTTTGTTGTTAGAATACAGGATGCAAGATGAAGTAGTGAAAGATGTAATAATTGAATGGGGAAAAATTGGGGGCATAATATAGATTTAGATCAATGGTCACAGATTTGGAAGAAAAGCATAAAAATTACTAAAGCAATCTCTTACAAAGAGAATATATAGAAGATGTTCTACAGATGGTATATTACCCCTGAGAAACTTGCTAAATTTGATCTGAATTGTTCAAATCAGCGTTGGAAATGTCAAAACAAGGTGGGATCTTTCTATCATATGTGGTGGATTTGTGACAAAGCTAAAAAATATTGGGCTTGGATACATGAAATATTGCAGAAAATGTTAAAATGTTCTGTACACTTTGTACCAGAAATATTCTTGTTAAATATTTTACCTGAAAGCTGTAAAAAAAATGATCCTTATTTGATTTTGTATGTAGTTACCTCTGCTAGAATTTTATACACAAAATATTGGAGAAGAGTGAAAACTCGTACTAAAGAAGAGATCATAAACAAAACGCTGGAAACAGCAGAAATGGGGAAACTGACTTTATTATTGAAAGACCACCCAGAAGAAACTTTGGAGAATACATGGACAAGGTTTTACACCTGGCTGGAAAATTATAATAGCTTAAAGTTATAGTTAAACAATACATTAGTGAGGATACAGAGAAGAGAGTTTGTTATACTGGCAACAAAAGACAAAAAAAAAATTGAGATCAACATTTGACCAATATGGTTTAGTTATTAGGCACAAGTATTATAATTATTTGAAAGATTTCCCCATGTATGTATGTATGTTTGTGTGTTGAATGTGTGTTTGAAAATTTAATAAAATATTGTTAAAAATAATAATAAAGGCTGCCAGGTGAAGGGAAGGAGGGGAAGCTTAAGATGGTGGAAGACAGTGGAAGGCTGGCTGGCTGGTGGGAAAAGGATGCAAGAAAAGGGGAGATTCTATGGGGGCTTTATTTTAGGTACATCCCTCAAATATGTTCCAAGTGAGGCAATGAAGACTTGAAAGGGATGATGTACATAGCCTAATGCAGGTTTCCTCTGCTCAGAAATGCATTATTTGACAGCCACAACTTTGTGTTTACCACTGAAACCGGACAATCCTGCTATGAATCCTGCTGAGATGGGGCATTCCTAGGGTGAATCTATGGAAAGCTACATAGCTAGCAAGCAAGCAATGACTCCTTTAAATTCACCAGAGCACAGAAGTTGAAGATTTAACATGCAGACCCTGTGCAAGTGCAACTTCCCTTGAAAGCTCATCTAAAATTCCTCTGTAGTCTCTCACTCTCAAAATCCATGGCCTGGCTCCATGCTAACTACCTGAAGGAGACCCTAACAAATACAGAAAACACCCAGCAGACTGTTTCTTTGAAGTTGCCACAGCAGCCACTTGCAGCGCTGAAGAGGAGACGCCTGTCTTTTCAGCCGCATGAGTGGCTGCAACCGCGTCTTCAAAGAAAACCCGTCTGCCTCCTATGTGACTCACCCTTCAAGCAGCGTTCTGTTTGGTGGCCATAATCTACCTTGTATAAAAGTGCCTTGTCTAACAAACCTCTCAGTGAAGGGAATGCAGAATCTAAGGATATCTGCCTGCTCCCTAGTAATGCTTTCCCTTTTCTTCATCCTGTGCCTTTATTATGGAGTACAGCTGCGTAGGCATGCTGAAGGAGCTCAGTTTCTATCTGGAAGCCTTTCGAATAGCCTTCCAAGAGAGCCATAATTTAAGAAACTATAGTGGTCTACAAGTGATAGACAAGCCCAAAACAGGGGGTCCACCTTGTAAAAAGGTTACCAATTGCTAATCGAGGAAGTTAGAAACTAAGGGGGAAGACAGACAAGGTTGAGCGTTCGGCCTGCTGTAGAAGTGTAGTCACCACTGTTTAGACCAGGAGTGCCCACTCCATGGGTCTCAGAGAGCCACATCTGCTATTGTCACCAACCCAAAGAGCCACATTTACTTCCCAAGGAGGCTCTCAGCATCTCCATTCCTCTGGCAGTGGCGGTTTAAAGGCAGGAACCAACCATAAGCCCCACCAGGCAAGGGGGTCTTCCCTACTTACCTGACATGTGGGGCAAGTGCCATGCTGGGTGCTGGGAACAGCCACAGGCAGCACATCAAAGAACCAAATATGGCTCCTGGACCACTGAGTATCACTGGTTTAGACATACATACAAGCTTTTTACTCAGGCTAGGCCGAGGAAGCTTGTTTTTCTCGGATTTGGCAAAAGCCTGCTTGCCACAGTACTAAATGAGGAGGAGCCCACTTGCCAGTGAGATCCCGCCCACTTTTCACAGGTGCACACACAAAACTGATTGGTCAGCCCTTATGTCAAATCACAAAACCAACTTCCTCTCTTCTGAACAGACTCGAACATATTTGAAAACAGTTTTTTAAAAAAACTGTAAAAAACACTGACTGAAGCTTGATGAGGTAAACGCGCCAAGCACTTTCTGTTGAAGAGTAGAGCCTGCCTGAGACACGGGGGCGGGGGGGGGACGGACGGACGGACAGGAAGCGCTTCTAAGGACTCGATCCACCTGCCCACACAGGCGCCTTCACAGCAGCCAGGCTTGTGTGCCCTGAGGGTGGTCAAGTTCCGTCTATGGCCTAAAATCCTGTTCCTGCCACTTGTTCATAGGTGGACCTTTCTTTGCCCGAGGTTTATTAATGATTATTAACCATTTTGGTAAAACATTGACCTTGTTCAGACGTAAATTAGATCTTATTAATAGATCCTGGTAAGAAACAAGAAGGGACTGCTAACATTATCATCATGATGTGCTGCTTGTGAGCTTTCGGGGGGGGGAATCCCACTGCCGACAGAGTGAAATGTAACCCTGGACTATATGAATCAAAATAGTTCTTATACTTTTAGAATCAAGGGAAGTTTCCTGATTTTTCTCCCTTAAGAAACCATGCAGCTTTCTGGCAGTGACTTAAATGTGGATCAAGATTCAGCAGAAACAAGCAAAAGATGACCCTTTTTGTACCCAAAAAACACTAACCAAACTCTTTGTGGTCACAATGAGAGCTTCATCCACAACCCAGGTGACAAACGATGAATCACTCTGTAAAAGCAAAGAAGAACTGCAAATGTGAGCAACAGTTCCCAATACAGAGCTAACCCTATATAAGAACATAAGAGGAGCCCCACTGGATCAAACCAATAGTCCATCTAGTCCAGCATCCTGGCTCACACAGTGGCCAACCAGGTCCTCTGGACAACAAACAACGGGGCACAGAGGCCGAGACCTTCCCCCGGTGTTGCCTCCCGGCTCTGGGACTCAGAGGCTTAGTGCTTCTGAATGTGAAGGTTCCCCTCAGCCTCCATGGCTAGTAGCCATTGATAGACTTTATCCTCCATGAATCTATCTAATCCCCTTTTAAAGCTGTTTATTCCTGTGGCCATCACTACATTCACTGGCAGCAAATGCCACATTTTAATCACTCCCTGTGTAAGGTAGTATTTCCTTTTGTCCATCCTGAGACTACTGCCCATCAGCTTCATGGGATGCATTCAAGTTCTAGTATTTTGGGAGAAGGAGAAAAAATTTTCTTTGTTAACTCTCTCTAACATGCATAATTTTATAAACCTCGATCATGTCGCCCCCCCCCATCAACTCTTTTCTGAACTGAAAAGTCCCAGAGACTCTCCAGCCTTGCCTCCTAGGGAAGGGGCTCCAACCCCCTACTCATCTTGGTCACCCTCCTCTGTACCTTCCCCAGCTCTGCAATGCCCTTTTTGAGATGCGGTGACCAAAACTGGGTACATTATTCCAAATGAGGCTGCAC
Organism: Gekko gecko; assembly: GCA_029375565.1. Classification (NCBI taxonomy): domain Eukaryota; kingdom Metazoa; phylum Chordata; class Lepidosauria; order Squamata; family Gekkonidae; genus Gekko; species Gekko gecko. Next base: position 89,026,784 of record JAPDNY010000003.1, read on the forward strand.
CATAGATCTATACAGGGGCATTACAATATTGGCCGTTTTATTCTCAATCCCTTTCCTAATAATCCCTAACAGAGTTTTCCCTTTTTACTGCTGCAGCATACCAGCTTGACACTTTCATTGAGCTATCCACTACAACCCCGAGATCTTTTTCACGCTCAGGCCCAATCTGCATCTAGCATTTGCTCCACTGTTTTACCAAACCCACACTGGAACAGAAATTCCCCCTTACATTGCATGCCACTTTCACTTCGATTGTCGGATTTTATGGCACTATCCAGACTGCATGCCGCTTTCACTTTGATCTCTTGGTTTTATGGCAGCTGTCTGCATAGATTTATGGCTGTTTTATGGCCATTCAGAGGTGACTCTGCAGTCAGTACAGTGTTGGCTTGGGGTATCTGAACGTGGTTTTGAGCCGCATCTTTTTCTGTTCCAGCGTGGGTTTAGTAAAACAGCGGAGCAAATGCTAGATTGGGCCTCAGTCTCTGACTGTTCAGATCCCATTAGTCCTAACCTGTAGCTACTGTGGGTCATTTCAGGGCCATGCCCCCTTAATCACAACCCACGCCTCATAAAACTTGTTCTCTGAACTCATAAAAAAGTTTTTTAAAGTTTAAATTTAGCCATACCACGCCGCCGAGCCCAATCCTGCCTGCACTGCCTTCTTCACCTTCAGACTTTAGCCAGGCAGTCTGCTGCGTCCTCTAGTTATGCGGTCTATGCTTGCTTTCTTCCTCCTCCTGAATCGTCCTCCCATTAGCCGGCCAGTCCTGCCTTCTCCTTGCACCACTGGGGCTGGAAAGGGCTGGCGGGGAGGGAAGCCGGCTGCAGATTCTCCAGCGTATTCAGGTCTTGTTGAATTTTAACTCTGTCTTCTTGGGTGTTTGCTGCTCCTCCCAATTTGGTATCATCAGCAAATTTAATGAGTAGCCCTTCCGCCCCTTCATCCAGATCATTGATAAAAATACTGAAAAGTACCGGGCCCAAAACCGAGCCCTGTGGCACCCCACTGGACACCTCCCTCCAATCTGATGAAATGCCATTGACCACCACTCTTTGGGTGCGGTCCTCTAACCAGTTCTCTATCCATCTAACTGTCCTATAGTCCAATCCACAGTCTTCCAGTTTGCCCATCAGAATGTCATGGGGAGCCTTATCAAAAGCTTTACTGAAATCCAGGTAAGTCACATTAACAGTATTCCCACGATCCCGTAAGCTCGTCACACAATCAAAGAAGGAAACCAGGTTGGTCTGACAAGATCTGTTGGGGACAAAACCATGCTGACTTCCCCGGATCACTAAGTGGTCCTTCAGATGCTTACAGATTGATCCCTTTAAAATCTGCTCTAATATCTTCCCAGCATCAGAAGTCAGACTGACCAGCCTGTAGTTTCCCGGGTCATCCTTCTTCCCTTTCTTAAAGATTGCAATAACATTTGCTCTTCTCCAATCTTGTGGCACATCCCCAGTCCTCCAGGAGGTCTTGAAGATGATGGACAGAGGCTCTGCAAGTTCCTTAGAAAGTTCTTTGAGCACTCTTGGGTGCACACCATCTGGCCCATGGGATTTGTATTCATCCAGTGCAGCCAGGTGCCTCTCCACAACCTCCCTGTCAATGTCAACTGGACACTCAGGCGTACTGTCATGTCCTGTAACATCTCTAGATGGGCTCGAGTTCTTCTGGGAGAACACAGAGGCAAAAAAGGCATTAAGCCTGTCTGCTTTTTCTCTGTCCTCCACCAGAGTTTCTCCTTCTACTCCCCAAAGCAGTCCAATTGCCTCTTTCACCTTGCATTTGCTTCTCACATATCTGTAGAAGGTCTTATTGTAGCGAGCCCCCCTGGCCAGACCCAATTCATACTGAGCTTTGATTTCTCTGATGGCTGATCTGCAGTACCTAGTAACTCTCATATACTCCTCTTTAGAGGTCTGACCTTCCCTCCATTTCCTTCCATTTCCTTTTTCTCCCTTAGCTTATTCTGGAGCTCTCGGTTCATCCACATCGGTTTCTTGGAGCCCTGACCATGTTTCCGTCTTGCTGGAATAGTGAGGGCTTGAGCTCGCAAAAGCTCATGTCTGAGAAGAGCCCACCCTTCACTCGCTCCTTTCCCTTCCAGCACACTCTCCTCCCCACAGAATGACTCCCATCAAGCCTCTGAGTTCATTGAAGTTGGCCCTACGAAAATTTAGCCTACGAGTCTGGCTACGAATGTCCTTGATCCCCCACATCAACTGGAATTCAAGGAGGACATGGTCACTTCCCCATAAGGTCCCCACCACCTTCGCCCTGTCTACCAATTCTTCCCTGTTGGTTAATGTTAAGTCCAGTATGGCTGAGCCCCTTGTAGTTTCCTCCACCATTTGAAAAAGGAAGTTGTCAGCCAGACAGGTCAGGAAGTTGTGTGATTCTTGTCGCTTTGTTGAGCTTGTCTCCCAGCACACATCGGGGAAGTTGAAGTCTCCCATAATTATAAGGTTCTGATGTCTGGATACTCTACCAATCGGTTCAAGGAGGGCAGCATCCATTTCCTGTCCCTGGTCCAGTGGTCTGTAGCAGACTCCAACAACAATACCCTTTGTCCTACCTCACTTATTCCCACTGATATACTTTCCATGGGGCTGTCAACCACATTCTCTAGAACTTCATGACAATCTAGCCCTCTCTTCACATACAGCGCCACTCTGCCTCCTCTTCTACCTTTCTGAGTTTTCTTGAACAACTCACACCCATCCCAGTAATGAGAATCATCCCACCAAGTCTCAGTGATTCCTATTATATCATAGCCCTCTGTTTGCAAGAGAATCTCAAGCTCTTCCTTCTTATTACCCATACTACAGGCATTGGTATATAGGCACTTGTAGCCTTGTACCTTTGTTTGACATGTAGTACCCAGGTGGGCCCCCACTGTTTTCTCCTCTTCATTGAAGTCCCCCCATGTTGATCATCCTCTTCCCTTTGCGTCTTCCGTTTAAAACTCTCCTGATTAAACGCTCCAGGTTCTTTCTGAACGTTTTCTTCCCTGACCTTGTGTCAGGTAGCCCTGCCATGATGGATGGAAGGGAGGGAGGTGGGCTCTAGGCGCCTTGGTGGCGTGACAGGCGGGAGGTTGGAATCCGGGGAGTTGTTGATTTACACCTCGGGTGTGAGAATGGAATGTGGCTTCTATTACTACTATCTCTCGCAGCCTAGACGTTCTGACCTTGGCAAGTCAGGCTGCGCGCTTCCCTATCGCTAGCATAGATGTAGCAGCTGTGAATAATGGGGGCGGTGGGAATTTCATTAGCTTAGTAACTTTCGATTTCCCAGTCGCATGTTATTCATTGTATGGAAGAAGGGGGGGTCCCCATTCACCCCCTTCCCTGTATAAGCGCTTGCTTTCTGTAACCAAGTCATTCTGAACAAGATACCTGTTCCAGTGATCTATCTATTGCAGCTTAATAAACGCTAACCTTGCTTGCATCACAAGGCCTGGTGTTTTGCTGACTAAGTTAGGACTTCTGACAGTTTGTTCAGAATCATCAATTACTTTTGGGACTGGTCCTAAACCCGCAACTCCAAAATGAGTGGCGGAGAAGAAGACACTCTCCCAATTGAAGAAGATGAAAAGGATAAGAAACCTCCCGGGAAAGACGTGCCCCGAGAGACCCCAGACACTCACGTGCCGAGACATTGGGGTTTGGAGTACGACTTTGGAGGGCCTTACGGAGACCCCTATGGGGTGGCCTATGGGGGGGGTGACCACCCGAGTTGGACGCAGACGTGACTGGGTGAAACCCCTGGCTGATACCCACGAAGCGTGGTTCGGGACCCCGAGAGCTTCCATGGGGATGAGCCACCCCGAGAGGTCGGTCCGGAAACTAATCACGGCGGAAGCTCTGGAAGAGACTGGCCGCGACTCCGATACCCTGGAAGGCGCCGTGGTGAGGAGGAGATGGACTGAAGAACCGAGCCAGGACCGCCTGATGCGATTCCTAGATGAATCCCTCGCACGCATCCCACAGATGATCGCGGAGGGCATCCGGGAAGAGCGAGAGCGGCAGAGGCGCGAGGAACCACCAGCCCAGGTCCCCCCCGATCAACGGCCGGCGCCGGACCAAGACCAGGGAAACGTGCCAGCCGGGCCGGTGGACCAACCAGCGGGGCCAGGACCGCAGGGGCCGCCTGGGCAACCACCCCCTCGCCCTTGGGGGTTCTTGCCACCCAAGCCTGCAGAACTTCTGGACGCTGATTTTGAGGGAGACCCCGAGAAATTCCCATTCTTCCTGGTGCGAGCCGAGAGGTTTATCGAGACCTGGGGCCACCTATTCCAGCGGGAAGAGCGGATGGTTGATGTCATAGCAGCCCACCTAAAGGGAGCAGCTGCTGACTGGTATGTGGGACTCCATCAAGTCGACGGGCGTGAGCTGAGAGAGATCGATTCTTTCATGTGGGCCATGAAAGAGCAATTTGAGGATGTGCACTCCACCAAAGCAGCGAAGGCAACGATCCGAAGCCTCAAACAGGGGGGCCGATCGGTGAGAGACTACACCTCGGAGTTCCGCAGATGTGCCGCCAAACTCCGAGGGGAAGGGAACCTCGTGGATTTCTACAAGTGGGGACTCAACGCGGAAATCCGCCGAGAAGTCACGAGGAACCAAGACCCGAACACCCTCACCGGATGGGTTCAAGCAGCCGTCACGATGGAGAACCGCCTGAAAACCATCAAACTGGACGACGACGCAGCGATGGCTAACAGGGGCCCTGCACCGGCTGCGAGAGGGAAACCCCCGGCACCGAACCCGAAGCTGAGGGATGGCACGAGGGAGCTCCGGATGAAGCAAGGTCTTTGCCTCAAATGCGGAGAAGGGGGCCATTTCGCCGCGAACTGCCCGACATCGTCTGCAGAACCCGGAGCACCGAAGGGAGCTAAGAAGAAGTTTGACACCTCCACACCAAAACAGGTGGCGAAACCGAAGGGGCGAAGGCTCTGCAAGCCAAGCCGCTCAGTGAAGCATCCGACTCATCCGATGGCGAGACCGTGCCGCAGGGAAACGAGACGGACCTGCTGTAAACAGCGCTGAACAGCAGGTCCCACCTCCCCAGGCGCAACTCCCGGTGAGCAAACCCCCTCTCTTTTCTTTCTCACGGTGACTCTAATGGACCCGGGTCTATTGACCCATGTGAGAGTACGAGCTCTCATTGACTCTGGGTGTGGGAGAGACCTCATTAACCCCACACTACTAACGGGACTTGGGGCGAAAGTTGTTAAATTAACTGACCCCTTGATTTTTACGCAAATGGATGGGTCCACCATGAAAGAACCTTGCAAATACGTGACTGTGCCCTTGCGGGTGGGACTCGGGCAACACTGGGAAGAGAGACCTTTCGTGGTTACCCCTTCAGCCCGATTTCCATTGCTTCTGGGGAGCCCATGGTTCTTTGATCACGATCCTCATGTACTGTGGGGGAGGGGAAGGTCAACTTCATCTCCAATAAATGCCAGTCCCACAAATGGAAAACGGAGTGGGGACCTATGATGGGGGGCAACTCCTAGTGGCAGCGGGGGTGGCAGCAGCGGAGCTGGAAGGCATTCCCCCCGAGTACCACGACCTGGCTCCCGTTTTTGGAGAAGAGGAGGCCGATGAATTACCCCCCACAGAAATTCTGACTGTGCAATTGAAATTTTACCCAACCAAAAATTACCGAAGGGAAAACTGTACTCTATGAGCCCTTCGGAAAAGGTGGAACTGAGGAAATTTATCGATAAAAACCTCAGCAGGGGTTTCATACGGCCAGCATCCTCCCCGTTTGCGGCTCCCGTGCTTTTCCGGAAAAAAAGGATGGGGGATTGCGGCTCTGTACTGACTACCGCGGATTGAATGCAGTGTCAAACACAAACGCTTACCCCATGCCCCTCATAAAAGACTTGTTGGCGGCAGTGGCTGGGGGAAAATTTTCTCTAAGCTAGACCTCCGAGATGCCTACTTCAGAGTCCGCATACGGGAGGGGGATGAATTTAAAACGGCGTTTAACACCCCTCTCGGCCAGTTTGAATATTTAGTCATGCCATTCGGACTCCAGGGGGCCCCTGGGGTCTTCATGAACTTGATTAACGAGGTGTTGCATAAACACTTGTTTAAGGGGGTCCTTGTTTACCTTGATGACATTCTTTTGTACTCCCCCGACCTTAAATCGCATGTGAAACTGGTGCGGGAAGTACTACAAACGTTGCACAAGCATAAACTGTATGCCAAACTATCCAAGTGTGAATTTCACAAAACGGAAATCCCTTTTCTGGGCTACCACATTTCCCAGAAGGGGATTGAAATGGACCCTGACAAAGTCAAAGATGTCGTGGGGTGGGAGCCCCCAAAACGAGGAGGCAACTCCAGGGGTTCCTCGGATTCGCAAACTTTTATAGATCATTCCTCTCGAACTTTGCCCAGGTGGCTCTTCCCTTGACTGATTTACTGAAAACCAAAGGGAAGCCACCCGAATGCACTCGGCCAGGGGCCAAACTGGAATGGTCGCCAGAGTGCCAACGGGCGTTCGACAGATTAAAGGCCCTTTTTACGTCGGAACCCGTGTTGGCCCACCCGAATGAACTTACAAAATTCATTGTTCAGGTTGACGCCTCGGACGTTGCAATGGGAGGGGCGATCCTCCAAGAGGGGGAGGATGGCAAATTGCACCCCCTTGCCTATGTTTCCAAAAAGTTCAACGATACCGAACGGAATTGGTCGGTGTGGGAAAAAGAAGCGGGATCGATCCGTTTAGCGTTGGCTACCTGGCGCCATTGGCTAGAGGGGGCGCGAGTCCCGTTCGAGGTCTGGACTGATCACAAAAACCTCGAGCTACTTCGCTCCCCCCGTTCCTTGAACGCCAAACAGCTCCGCTGGGCTGATTTCTTCTCCAAGTTCAATTTCACACTGCACCACTTTCCGGGGACATCTAACTCGCTGGCCGATGCACTGTCACGCCTCCCTCAACACGACAGCAAAAGGGAGGAGATTCGTGACTCGATTTTCACTCCTTCCCAGTTGGGAGGAGCAGTGACCACTCGAAGGCAGACCAAACAGTCCCCCCCACCGTCGGGTCCTCCCCCAAATGAATGGGCGGTGAAATTCTCCACTGAACTGTCGGATGCGGACAGGGAGGAGGTGGCGGGGGAAGAAGGAATGTCCAGAGATGCGCATGGCTGCTGGACTAAAAATAACAAACTTTTTGTCCCACGGTCTCTCAGGGGGGAGGTGATGGGCTGGGCGCATGGATCTAAGCTAGCTGGACACACAGGGTTTGTAAAATCTCTCCAGCTGCTGCAAAGGCAATTTTGGTGGCCAGGACTACGTAAAGATGTTTCTCTATTCACGTCCGCCTGTCAAACGTGCTTGATGAGTAAACCTCGGCCCGGTAAACCCCCAGGTGCCCTACAACCTCTCCCTACCCCAGCTCGGCCATGGGAAGTGATCTCTATGGACTTTATTACGGATCTACCCCCTAGCGGGGGGAAAACCGTCATATGGGTGATAGTCGACCTGTTTACTAAGCAGGCGCATTTCGTTCCCTTTACCTCCATCCCCTCTGCTAAGAAGTTGGCCTCTGCTTTCTTGCAACACGTTGTAAGACTCCACACCTTACCTGCTAAGGTGATCTCGGACAGGGGGTTCAATTCGTTTCGAGGTTCTGGAGCGAACTTATGTCACTGCTTGGGGTGGAGAGGGGGTGAGCAGTGCATACCATCCTGAATCAGATGGGCAGACTGAACGTGTTAATCAGACTTTAGAACAATACCTTCGGTGTTTTTCTAACTTTCAGCAGGACAATTGGCATTCTCTTTTGCCTTTGGCTGAGTTCTGTTACAATAACACTCAGCACTCGTCGACGGGGATGTCTCCGTTTAAAGCGGTACATGGATATGACGCCCCGCCTTTGCCATTTTTGACTTCTCCCGACCTCCCGGCGGGAGACGCTGGGAACTGGTGCAGACAGCTGCAGGAGGCGTGGGGCTCATTGGCCAAGACTCTGGAGGAGGCTAAGGCTGCATACAAACTCCAAGCAGATAAAAAACGTAGCCTTGCTTGGATTCCGAAATGTGGGGAGTTTGCTTATTTATCCACCCAACATTTGCGTCGCATTCAGCCAAGTCGCAAACTCGGTTGGAAATTTGTTGGTCCGTTTGAGATTGTAAGAGTGATTAACAATGTAACTGTTGAACTTGCCTTGCCTAAGTCTCTAAAGTCTATTCATCCTGTTTTTCATGTAAGGCTTCTACGCCAGGCGCCTGAAGGAAACAGATGGAGACCGCAACGGCCGACCCCTCCCCCGCTATTGGTGGGGGGGGAACCTCACTACGAAGTATCGCAAATTCTGGACTCTAAAATTTCTCGCAATCGCTTGTTTTACCTTGTTGAATGGATTGACTTTGGGCCGGAGCAGAGGGAGTGGGTACGGGCGGAAAATGTTCTGGCCCCCCGGCTTGTTAAAGCATTTCACAAGTTGTACCCCCATAAACCAAAGGGGTAGGACTATTTTCGAGGGGGCTGCATGTCAGGTAGCCCTGCCATGATGGATGGAAGGGAGGGAGGTGGGCTCTAGGCGCCTTGGTGGCGTGACAGGCGGGAGGTTGGAATCCGGGGAGTTGTTGATTTACACCTCGGGTGTGAGAATGGAATGTGGCTTCTATTACTACTATCTCTCGCAGCCTAGACGTTCTGACCTTGGCAAGTCAGGCTGCGCGCTTCCCTATCGCTAGCATAGATGTAGCAGCTGTGAATAATGGGGGCGGTGGGAATTTCATTAGCTTAGTAACTTTCGATTTCCCAGTCGCATGTTATTCATTGTATGGAAGAAGGGGGGGTCCCCATTCACCCCCTTCCCTGTATAAGCGCTTGCTTTCTGTAACCAAGTCATTCTGAACAAGATACCTGTTCCAGTGATCTATCTATTGCAGCTTAATAAACGCTAACCTTGCTTGCATCACAAGGCCTGGTGTTTTGCTGACTAAGTTAGGACTTCTGACACCTTGAGAGGTGAAGCCCATCATGTGCTAGAAGGCCTTCTCTAAGAAAACTTATCCCGTGGTCCCAGAACCCAAAGTGCTCCTGCCGGCACCACCATCTCAGCCAACGATTCACCTTGAGATTGGTCTGATCTCTTTGTATTCCTCTTCCTATGACTGGAAGGATAGAAGAGAATACCACCTGAGCCCCCAATGCCTTCAACTGCCTTCCAAGAGCTTCATAGTCCTCTTTAATTTTTGTGATGGTATTCGCAGCCGTGTCATTCATCCCCACATGAACCAGCACAAACGAGTACTGATCAGTAGGTTTTATCAGTTTTGGCAGTTAGCCTGTAATATCCTGAATTCTGGCCCCAGGTAAGCAACACACCTCTCAGAGTAGGGGATTCAGTCTGGACACATTACGTTCCATACCCCTGAGCAGAGAGTCCCCGATGACCACCACTTTCCGTTTCCTTCCACTTCCATGCGGCACCATGCCCTCTGCTCCCTTTCCCAGGTCTTTGTGGCTCTCCTTCCACTTTCGTCTCTGTCACCCTCTCAAGCACCTCAAAACGATTCTTGAGCTCCAGTGGACCAGAGCGTCGTCTTAGTCGACATCTTCGGGTTTGCACTGTAGAACTGCGAGGAGGCTCAGAAGGGAGATCGACTCTTCCTTCTTCTCCTTGACTTTCTTCTTCATGTGTTTGCAGAGTTCCCAGACTCTTGTCAATACAATCCCCCACTTCCTTGATTTTCCTGAAGGGTGGTGATCCTCTCCTGCAGGCTCTGAATATTCTCCTCCAAAAGCCTGACCAGCTGACACTTCTGGCAAGTGAAGTCCGCCGTCTCTTCCGGGAGGAAAACAAACATGGCACACTCCATGCAGGTGACCGGAAAGGGGCCTTCAGTCAACATCATTGCCATCCAAGTATATTCCAAGAGTACTCTGAGCAGAGTTTCGGGGCCCTCAGCAGCTAGGAAAGGCAAAAGGCAGAAGGACCAAAACCCCTTACCTTCTAGCAGCACCTCACCATGTGCTCTCCATTCCTTGCCTCTGGCCAGCTGACTCATTTGTCCCTGGTTGGTGTCAGCCTTGTTTAGCTGCTTTGACTTGTCTACAGGATAATTCTAGGAGGCCACTGTGACTATCACAATACCAAAACTTCCATGCACTTTATGAACCAGCTAGATTTCTGGTAGCCGGGACTGTGATGTCTTTCAATCCAGAGCCTTTCTTTGTTACTCTCCACCTATTTAGAAGCATCCCCTTGTACCATTTCTAACTGCACACTCAAACCATGTGTACAAGACCACACCTTTGTGCTCTGTAGTAATACCATTTTGAAAAAATGCATACAGTTTATTTTTTATTTATTCATTACTCACATTTATACCCCGCCCTCCCTGCAATGCAGTTCAAGTATGGATGAAAAATCCCCAGACTTTCCCCATAACCATACGAGAATACTTTATTAGGTGAAGACTAAGTCCCAGTTTTGAGCATGATTTAATTATTTTATTTATAATGGGAAAATGTATTTTTGTCTGCAGCAGGAAGCAAAGACATAGAGCGCCACTTCGCCTCAAGAAAACTTAGTTAAAACCAGCTGCAGTCAAACAGAAAAGATTTATATTCTAACAGATCCAAACAAGAGGTTACAGTAGAACAACAAGCTTCAGAACGGCAGGACACTTGTAACTTCACCTTTCTGTCACCCGGCTCATCTCCCCTCTCAGGAGAACAGGTGAGTGGGAGCTGGAAGCCCAGTCCAGGGATATCCTGGCCTGCCTACTCAGCTGAATTAAGGCCACTTCATATGCTGTGCTTTGTATGAAGAAAGACCCTTTTCAAATGGCCTCTGTATTCTGTTTTAGTCACTGGCTCCTAATGTTTTTTTCCTGCCGTTGCAGACAGACCCATTTTAGTAACCAGCTGCCAGAGGGGTTTGTCTGCCTGTTCATACAAACACACTTGCATTGGGTTAGCAAGGCATGGTTGAGCCACTTTTGAGGGAAACTGCTTTTTGCCCATTTTCAACCCCTTCGCTGCACTCCTGAATCACTGTGGTGTGCTGTTTAAAATGTCCATAGTGCTTCCTACAATGCCACTTTCCCCCCGCATGGCCTTCCTCTGACTTTTTAAAAAGTTCTAATGTAAGCAGTATAGTGCTAAACTGCTGAAGTGCCATAGCAGTTTAGCACTCACCTTAGAACGTTTTTAAAAGTCCCAGGAAAATCACGCGGTGAAAAAGGGGCAGGGGGGAAAAGCGGTACTATTTGAAATGACCACAGCACTTCAGAGATGGCTCATTAACGGAAGGAAATTCGCTCTTTGAAACCTCCATCCATGTATCGCTTTACTTGAAATCGGGCTAACAACGACTAACATCTGGTTTAGAGCGGTAATGTGGAAAGGGCCAAAGTCTCCACATATGAAGAAGAAGAGGAGATTGGATTTATACCTCGCCCTTCACTGCCCAAAGGCGTCTCAGAGCGGCTGACAAACTCCTCTCCCTTCCCCTCCCCACAACAGACACCCTGTGAGGTAGAAGAAGAAGAAGAGATGGGATTTATACCCCGCCCTTCACTACCCAAAGGAGTCTCAGAGCGGCTTACAAACTCCTTTTCCCTTCCCCTCCCCACAACAGACACCCTGTGAGGTAGGTGGGGCTGAGAGAACTTCTGACAGAAACTGTCCTTGAGAAAACAGCTGTGCCAGAGCTTGTGACTGACCCAAGGTCACATCAGCAGGTGCAAGTGGAGGAGTGGGGGATCAAACCCGGTTCTCCCAGATAAGAGTCCGCGCACTTAACCACGACACAAATGCCTGTCACGAACAGCAGAGATTTTGTGGCACCTTAAAACCCATCATGTTTGCATAAACCAGAGCTTACTCTGTCAGATGCACGAAGTATTCTGCTCACACACAGGCTGAAAAGGGGGGAAAGGGAAACTTCCTCCCCACCACACCCTCCTTCCATGGTACATTATCAGCCATGATATATTATGAGTCTGAGGAAGTGGACTCTGGCTGACAAAGTTTACACCACAATAAATTTGTCTTTAAGGTGTCCCGTGGCTCTTCGTTCTTTTGGTGGCAACTGACTAACACAGCTACCCCCAGTGGAATCACAAACAAGTTCATTTTGATGCATTCCCATGTTGATGTGGCACTTAGCACACATCCTCCCACAGTAACGAATTCAGGGACTAACAGTACAGATGAGTGAACTGCTGTGTAGCAGTGGCACATCCAACTACAGTCTCCTGCCCTTGTTCCCACGGCAAATCTACAGCAACAGTTCTACCCTAGACACGTCACAGGTCAAATTAGAGACACTTGGGGTGGGGGGAGAAGAGATCTCACACAAGAAGCGGAAGAGGGCTCTGCAATACAGTTGCCGGTGAGTGCACTGGTGGTCCAGGAATCACTGCCGACGAGAAAGGTGCACTATAAATAAAGTAAAGGCTGCTTCAAGCATTGTCCGAAGGGTCACAAAGGAAGCCCGAGTGGCCAGCACCTTCCCTCCCTGCCTTCTATCGAGACTGATTCCTAAAATAATCTCAAAGGGGAGAGGCACATTCTATCCCTGCTTCAGAAAAGCACGCACCTCCCTGCTTAGGACACACATCTCACCTCTCCAGTTAAGAATCAGCAGAGAGAGAAAGACCAAGTCTCTGATCCTTCCTCTTTCGCTACTTCTCGATAAATCAGTGGAAACAGCATTAAATGAGAAAGTTCCAATATTCCAACTATTTCTGTCATCCCACTCAGAGAATGACGGATCATCTTCTTTCCGTATGATGTTGTTTCCATTTGTATCAGCTGTGCACCCTCATATTGAAAGGAGGTATCAGACACTACAGTCACAATGCCTTTTCCATTCACAAAACATATGGCCTGGAAACAAATAATAAATCTCATCTATAACTATGTTCATGCAGGTGTTGCAGGAGTGAGCAAACACTGAGGTTACTCACCCCAAAAATTTATTTGTAAAAAATCAATTGATTTCAACAGAACTCACTTTCAAGTACCTGTAATTAGTGTTGCAGCCTTAAGTATAAACATAGCTTCAGGTTATTGCAAAATTCCCAAGAATCACTGCATGCTTAAATTTCTAGTGAGTTCATAATGCAAACTTGCTCTGCATGCTTACTAGAACTGTGATATTGGAAGGGCTACTGTGTGTTTTTAAACTATGTTTATTTCATAGGTAATTGGTATGTTATGTCCAGAGCACAGAGCCACTTCAATTGATATAGTTAGAACAGGTACATGCTTCTGCTACAAAACCCACACTACTAACATTGTTATGCATGAACCGTTCAGGGGAAACCAAAATGCTATAGATGCCACTAAGAGGGAAGACAAGTAAAGCAGCTTCTTGCACACCATGAAAAATACAGGGATATTTTAGAGAGAGACTGTTGCAGTTCACCATCAGCCAAGACATGCTGAGGTCTTGAGGGAGCTTTATGACCACTGCAGAAAATGCAGTGAGTTGCCTACGTTGTATTGTGCAAATTATTATCAGACAAAATCTGAATGCTCTACCATCAAGTTTTTCATTCAACTGACACAATCAGAACTGGAGACTCACAATTCTGGCTGCCTTTACAGACAACAATGGCTCTCTATGGACTTAACTAGAAGACTAATTCACTTCTGTGTTGTCTGCATACAATGTTGCTTCAGCAGGAATTAAACTACTGTTCCCTCTATTCAATCTGCACTGAAAAAGGGAAGACAGATGCCATCTTCCCTAATCTCTCCTTATATATAAAGCTGACTTGGGGTGGCAAGATTCCATGCGCTCCCATTGGCTGTAAAATGCCCTCCCTCAGCCATTGGTCTGCTAGCCGCCACTGAAGAGTACTCGCGTGCCATTGGTCAAGTGCTGGGTCTGCTCCTCTTCCCCGCCCACGTCCCCTTCTCTGTCAGAATTCCTAGCAAATGGCTTTGTCTCTTGACAAAGACGCTTCTCCTGCTTGCCTTCTGTGTGGGACTTAACTTTTCCCTCAGTGGCTGTTGGTGGGTGTAACGAAATGGCAGTTACCTGTGTTTGTAAGATGGCTGCTGGGCTGCTGTCTGTGGTTGTTTGAAATGTTCCGCCATAAGGTTTAATTGAGCTGTAGTTCCAGAGAGGGGCCTGTAAGGGGTATCACTCTCTGGGTTGAATGGGCCTTCCTCATCTGCTGGACTACATTTCCCAGCTGCCCCAAGGCAGAAAAGGGCAGGAGAACAGGGACTGTCCCATCAATATAGACTACAGCCCATCCAGGGCGGAGGCCGTCTTCGTCCTACAGGAGGTTAGGAAAGGCTCCTGCTGCCTGTGCTGACCAGGCTGTCCAGGCCACAAGCCAGAGACGTGGGGGAACCCTGGGAGGCAGCAGAAATTCAGCCTGCTCTCTTGGGCCAGAGCAGAGAGCCAGAGGCCGGTGTGCAGGGAAAGAGGATGGCGTTTAACCCCTGTGGGTTTATGCCCTGCTGGTTCATAGTGTGTGCGCCCCATAACTGTGTAAATAGATAAATTCTTTTATTTGGGCTAATAATCTGTGTTGTGCTCTGACCACATAGTCTCCCCCGCTCTGCACAATAACAAAGGGAGGGGGTAGCCCAAGGAGGCAAGGAAAGGTCAGACCCTTGGGTTGCCAACTTTCCAGGGCTTCCCCAAAGATTGGGGATTTCATCTCCAAATACGAAGGTTCGGCCAGAGGGGTCTCACTGTCCCTCCAAAAAGGCAGTGGTGATTCACTGAGTCGTGGCAGCGAATTGGAGTGAGATACACGCACAGGCAGAAGTAGAGGAACTCATCTACTTCTGCTTCATTGACTACGCTTGTGATTGTGATGACTTTGATTGTGTGGATCACAATAAATTATGGCAGGTTCTTAAAGAGATGGGAGTACCGGACCACCTCACATGTCTCCTGAGAAACCTGTATAAGGGTCAAGAAGCAACAGTTAGAACTGGATATGGAACAACTGATTGGTTTAGCATAGGAAAAGGAGTACGACAAGGATGTATATTGTCACCTTGCTTATTTAATTTATATGCAGAGTACATCATGCGAAATGCTGGCCTGGATGAATCACAAGCTGGAGTTAAGATTGCTGGGGAAAAGATCAATAACCTCAGATATGCAGATGATACCACTCTGATGGCAGAAAGTGAAGAGGACCTGAAGAGCCTCTTGCTCAGGGTGAAAGAGGAGAGCGCAAAAGTGGGCTTGAAGCTCAACATCAAAAAACTAAGATCATGGCATCTGGCCCCATCACTCCTTGGCAAATAGAAGGGGAAGTCGTAGAAGTAGTGACAGACTTCACGTTCCTAGGATCCCAGATCACTGCAGATGGTGACTGCAGCCATGAAATTAAAAGACGCCTGCTCCTTGGGAGGAAAGTGATGGCAAACCTAAACAGCATGATAAAAAGCAGAGACATCACCTTGCCAACAAAAGTCCGCATGGTCAAAGCAATGGTATTCCCCGTAGTCAGGGGTCTTTTTGGGGGGAGCCAACCCGAGCGCAGCTCCGGGAGCTCAGGAGCCAAGCCCCGCCCCCAGCCGGCGTCCCGGGGAGTCCTTCAGGCAGCCGAATGTCAATTTCAGCTCCATTATATCCTATGGGCCATTGAAGTCAATGGTGAAAACATAGGGTATATTCTGGGGACTGGAGGGGAGGGTTTGAGGGAGAGGCTCCAAACTCACAGGGTAGCTGATGGAGCCTCTCCCCAAGATACCCACCAAGTTTTAAGATCATTGGACCAGGGGGTCCAATTCTATGGCCCCCCAAACAGGTTGCCCCTATTCCCTCCATTCTCTATGGTGGGGAAAAAAGTTACTTTTTTCCCACCATAGAGACCAATGGAGGGAATAGGGGCAACCTGTTTAGGGGCCCATAGAATTGGACCCCCTGGTCCAAAGTTCTTGAAACTTGGTGGGTATCTTGGGGAGAGGCTCCATCAACTACCCTGTGAGTTTTGAGCCTCTCCCTCAAACCCCCTCCCCTCCAGCCACCAGAATATACCCTATGTTTTAACCATTGACTTCAATGGCCCATAGGATATACTAGGGCCGAATTGCCGCCGAATTTCTTTCATTCTCTCCTTTCCTTCTCTCTTTTTCCTCTTTTCCTCCTTCTTCTCTTCTCTCTTTCTTTCCCACCTTCTTCTCCTCTCTTTTTTCTCCTTTCCCTGTTTCCCTCCTTCTTCCCTCTCTTTCTTTCCCTCTTTCTTTCCTTCTCTCTACTCACTCTCTCTCCTTCCCTCTTTCCTCCTTCTGTGGCCCAACTCTCATGAGAAGGAGTTTAAACTTTAAACCCCTTCTCTCTTAGCTCCCCAACCCAGACCAGCTGGGGAAGGGAAGGGGAGGCTTTTGAAGATGCCTCCCCCCCTTTTGCTTCCCCTTCTGACATCACTTCCGGTGATGCCAGGGGGTGTGGCATATTCTAATAGCATAATAGCTCATTAGCATACCATATGCTAATGAGCTCCTGCAGCTGTTTTTCTACGAAAAGACCCCTGCCCGTAGTAATGTATGGCTATGAGAGTTGGACTATTAGGAAGGCCGAGCGCCGAAGAATAGATTCTTTTGAACTATGGTGCTGGAGAAGACTCTTGAGAGTCCCTTGGACTGCAAGGAGATCAAATCATTCAATCCTAAAAGAAATCAACCTTGATTGTTCCCTGGAAGGCCAGATCCTGAAGCTGAAGCTCAAATACTTTGGCCACCAAATGAGAAGGGAGCACTTACTGGAGAAGACCCTGATGCTGGGAAAGATTGAAGGTCAAAGAAGAAGGGGACGGCAAAGGATGAGATGGTTAGACAGTGTCATCGATGCGACGAACATGAAATTGAGCAAACTTCAGCGGACAGCGGAAGACAGGAGGGCCTGGCGTAATCTGGTCCATGGGGTCGCGAAGAGTCGGACTCGACTGTGCGACTGAACAACAACAAAAACACGCACAGGATGAGGGTGGGAGGCTAACAGCTGAGTGGTAAACTGGAGCCCGTTTTGCCACAGTAGGCAGCCAAGCTTGGTTCAGACAAAGGACGGGAACTCTTTGCAGGCCTTTGAGAGGAACTCATTGGGGCCAGTCCTGAGTCTAGGATTGCCAGCTCCAGGTAGGGAGATTCCTGGAGGTTTTCTGGAAGAGTCTATGAAAGCCAGGGTTTGGGGAGGGGAGAGGCATCAGCTGAACAGAATGCCATACAGCCCACCCTCTAAAGCATTTTCTCAGGGGGGGGAGATCTGTTGTCTGGAGTTCAGTTGTGATACCTGGTGATCTTGAGGCTCCACCTGGAGGCTGGCTGTCCTAGGCGTCAGTGCTTCAAAGCAGGTTCTGCTAGATCCAGGTTCTTGCTGTACAAGCTGAGTGGGTGATTTTGGACCTTTCAGCCTAACCTATTTCACAGGGTTGTTGTGCAAGTCAAAAGGGGGAGAGGAGAATGATGTCAGCTGCTTTGGTCTCCATTGCAGAGAAAGACGACTTTTCCTCCTGGGAAACCATTGTTGCCAATCTACAAGTGAGGGCTGGAGATCACTCAGAATTACAACTGCTCTCCGGATGGCAGAGATCAGTTCCCCTGGAGAACATGGCGGACTCCGTGGCAATCAGAGCTTCAGAGCATGGGAGAGGCTGCAGGTGTGTGTGTGTGTGTGGGGGGGGGATGGAAAGCTGAAGAGAGAGGGGAAATAAAGGTAGGCTGATGACTGGCTGGGAAGGAGATAGGGTTGCCAACTCCAGGTGGGAAATTCCTGAAGATCTGAGGGATGGAACCTGGAGAGGGTGAGGTTTGAGGAGGGCTGGGACCTCAGGCAGCTACAGTGCCATAGACTCCACTCTCCCAACCAGCCACTCCCTTCTGGGGAACCACTGTTCTCAGGAGAGGGGTGGAAATCACTCAGAATTACAACTGATCTCCAGGAGGGAGGGGGGAGGAGATGCAAAGCTGAAATCAGAGGAGCAGATAATGGCAGGTTGATGGTTGGCTGGGAAGGAGATAGGGTTGCCAACTCCAGGTTGGGAAATTCATAGAGATTTGGGGGGTGGAGCCTGAAGAGGGTGAGGTTTGAGGAGGGGTGGGACCTCAGACAGGTACAATGCTATAGACTCCACCCTCCAAACTAGCCATTTCCTTCTGGGGAACAATTGTTGCCAACCTCCAGGAGGGCTGGAGATCACTGAAAATTAAAACTACAACAGGTAGCAGAGATCAGTTCCTCTGGAGAAAATGGTGGACTCTGTGTCATTATATCCTGCTGAGATCACCACAGCACTTTGATTTGATGCTGAGTGCCCAAGGCCTTGGCACTCTCCCAGAGCCTCTTTCTAGAGCTCGTATTTATTTCCACAACGGGCCTTGTTCCTAGTTTATCATACTACAGAATTATGCATTTAAAAACAATCTTATTCTACTGTACGTCTCAGCAGTATATCCTAAAATAGCCTGTGAGGGGAAAGTACCCACTGCCTGGAAAATTAAATACTGGAATATTCAAATCTAGCTGATCAATAGCTAGTGGTCAGATATGCCACTTACGGATTCAATGCATTCCATTAATGGTCTTAACACTTCTCCACACCTCTGGCTTCTGACCTAGCCTGGACAAACTGGGCCAGCAGAGGACGGCTGCATTTCATAGCAGACGATTCCATCAAGGGCTCAGGCTTGCACAGGAAAGGTGATTTTTATAGTTCAGCTGTAGTTCTACTAAACAAAGAATTCAGACACCAAAGAGAAATGCAGAAGCAGTCAGGAATACAACCTGAACCCCCACCCTGTCCACCCACACAGCTTCTCTCCTACTTCTAAACAAACTGAAATGCCAACAATGGAAACCCTACAGAGAATCATGCAATGTTGTTGCTGTATCCCAGCTTGGTATGCTTTTTAACAAACTGACAACTTACATTTTTAAAAAGCTGCAGTCAAAGGAAACCTCTTCGACAGCATAAATTTACTAGTTCCAGTGGGAGCCTTAGGGTCATAGGCCATGTGGTACAGGAGAATTTGGATTTAAAAGCTAGAAGGGAAGACGAGAAATAATCCAGATTGGGACAGAAGCACTGGGGAGGGATCAACCATTCCCCTTTGCTGTTTTCCTTATTTAACACGCCTCCCTCAGCTACTGTTTTCCTTGCAAAAGAAACATACAAGCACCCATATGGAAAACACAATCACTCTTTCTCAGCCCAGCCATCTACCCCACAGGGCTGTTGTGACGATAAACTGCAGAACAATATATGCCAGCTTGAGTCCACTGGAGAGAGAGAGTGGGACAAAAGTAACTTGAGGAGGGGAGGTTTGTGTCAGGAAACTAGCACAGGGGGCAGATCATTCCCCTCCTTCTGCACCTTCTGGATCACCTTCTTACCCCTTGGTTGTTTTTTGCTGTTCAGAAACCATGGACAAACAACCACAAATCTCCTGCAGTTATATTTAGTTTGACATTTATGGGTTGTAATAATTGAGAGAAATCATTAACCAATGACCCTACTTCTCCAACAACCTAACAGTTTCCTTAGAGCAAGTTGACTTTTGGTATCTTCAGATCGGATTGCTATTGGATACTCAAAAGCATGCACCATATCCTGCATTAAACCTACTTTTGCCTCTTAAGCAAGCATGGTGAGCAGAGTCTGCAGAAAGAAACCATCACAGGGCTGCCTCCATGCAGCAGCAGCACCACCACCACGGTATAGTTTCTGTTTAAGGACTTCTCATCACACTCTCAATTCAATTGAAGCATGGTTTCTTCACACTCTTGTTTCAGGTCAACTGGCATCATTGTAAAAACTTCAAAAAAACCTTCATTCCTTGGCTGATGGTTGCTGGATGCCAGCCTAAGGAATCAAGTCACAGAGTGGTCATCATGCCCGCAACCAAGGATATGAGAGAGACTTTGGTAGGGTGAGAGTTTCCACCGAACTCCCCCATACCCATCTTTCATCAATATTTCTCATAACAGGTAGGATTGAAGAGTGGTATCCAAGTACATGGCGTCATTGCATCTCTAATAATAACAGTAGTAACTATGTACCATCAAGTCACAACCAGCTCATAGCAGCCACAAGACCATGGGGTTTTCGAGGGAAGAGGTGAGCAGAGGTGGTTTGCCATTGCCTACATACCAATCCCAGTCTTCCTTGGTGGTCTCCCATTAGAACATAAGAGAAGCCATGTTGGATCGGGCCAACGGCCCACCCAGTCCAACACTCTGTGTCACACGGTGGCCAAAATCCAGGTGCCATTAGGAGGTGCACCAATGGTGCCCAAACTCCAGAAGCCCTCCCACTGTTGCCCCTGAAGCACCAAGAATACAGAACATCACTGCCCCAGACACAGTGTTCCATCCAGGGCTGGCCCACCCACTAGGTGAATTAGACTCTTGCCTAGGGCGGGCCCTGGATGTGGGCGCGGAACTGTGCCGCCCTCCCCCCCGCCAAAAGCCCTGCGTCGCACGCCCATTGCTGCCCCCAGACGCCGTCACCTCTTTCCTGACTGAGGAGCCCTGTGCTCGCTTCCACTCCGGCGCCCCTGACCTCTTGCCGCCGTGTTTGGGGGAGCCCAAGCTGCATGGCGGACGCTGGAGAGGAGCGCCGGGGGAGGAGGGGGTGAGCCAGCGGCAGAGAGAGGGAGAGAGAATTGGGGGTGGGGCTTGGCATTCTCCACCAGGGAGGCGCATAAGAACATAAGAGAAGCCCATGTTGAATCAGGCCAATGGCCCATCTAGTCCAACACTCTGTCACACAGTGGCCAAAATATACCAGGTGCCATCAGGAGGTCCAGCAGTGGGGCCAGGACACTAGAAGCCCTCCACTAGAAGCGCTTCTCCTTTGGGGCTGGTTGGAGGGCTTAGGATCGGGGAGGAGGGTGGTGCTGCTTTCAACGTCACTGCCTGGCCTGGGACTGCCTCTGAGCACATGCAGAGTGCAGTGCTGCCCCCCAGCAACGAGCAGCCCCCATCCTCCTTGCCCCCCGAACCAGCTCAGAGGACCCGCCCGGCTGCTCCTCCTGTAGCAGTCTGCTTGGAGGCGGGGTGTGTATGTGTGACGGGGAAGCGCCCGACCCGTCCAGGCCAAACGGCTGCATCTGGGGGGGAGCCTGCATCCGGAGGGGCCAGCTGAGCCAAGCCGGCTCTCATGGTCATGGCTGGGCTGAGAAAGCGGCCACTGGGCAGGAGGGAAGATCTAATACATCACAATGAATCTGATGGCAGAAAGCAATGGGTAGAGCCGCCCGAGAGAGAGAGAGAGAAGGGGCTTTTCATTTGGGGGTAGAATATAAGATGTCTAGCTTCTCCTAAAATGCATTTATGTTTGAAAATTGGTGGGCGCACCAGTAAGGGGGGGCACCAGAAGTTAGCCTTGCCTAGTGTGCAAAAAACCCTGGAGCCGGCCCTGGTTCCATCTATGCATTGTGGATAATAGCCACTGATGGACCTCTGCTCCATATATTCATCCAATCCCTCTTGAAGCTGTCTGTGCTTGTAGATACCACCCCTTCCTGTGGCAGTGAAGCCCAGGTGTTAATTGCTCTGGGTGAAAAAGTGCTTCCTTTTACCTGTTCCAAGCCTCCTGCTCATTAATTCCATTGAGGGCCCAGGCGTTGTTGTATTGTGAGAAAGGGAGAAAAGGGCTTCCCATCCAAGTACTAACTGTGGCCCACCCTACTTAGTTTCCAAGCTCTGATGAGGGAGGGCGACATTATCAGGCTGCCACGTCTCTAAAGATACCCCATTTCCCCATCAGGCGCCATATCTTCCAGGCTTAATTTCTAAAATGAAGAACACTATGCTGCAGGCTTCCCTAAACTCCTGCCTTCCGATCTTAAAAGATGCTGTGCTTTTATTTCAAGCACAAAACAGTCAAGGCTTGCTGCTGCAAACAGATTTTGAGGCTAAGGCTCAAACACATCACCTCTTGAAGCACAACCATTTTAGACAAGCTCTAAAAACACTCAGAATCCAGCAAAATCGGGCACTGTCATGGAACAAATGCATTACCTCACTTCGGGCTGGCTTCATATGTTGCATTATTAGCTCATGAATGCTTCCCACAAGTCACTCCTGTACCTAAAAATAGAATGGGCTTATACTGTAGACACCGTGGGTTCGAGAGCCTCAGCATACCTACATGAATGAACTCTCACTCCCACAAAAAAGCCAGGGCTCAGAAGCAGCGCAAAGGTTTCAGGTGCTGGAGTGATTTGCAAGGCGGATTCAAAATAACACGCAGGCAGGAGGCTTCCATCTCTAGAACCACCAGCCTAACAACGGGGGCCGCCTCAGCAACTAGAGCGCAGGGGGCCTTCCTCTTGCATCCTCTCCCCCACCCCCACCCCCACCCCTCGGGGCTCAAAGCCGACCTCAGGCTTTAGGAGGCGGACAGCGTCTCTATGTTAACCTCTTGGGAGGCACCGGCCTTACTGCATCAGGCAGCGGAGGCGACAGGAACAGTAGCTGGCGAGCCTGAGCCGCCGCTGGATGCAAGCCCGCTCCTCGCACCAGCAGCAGGGCCCGGGAACGGATACGTCCGACGGGGAACCGGGCGCCCCGGCACGGAGGAGAGGAGGGTCAACCCTGCTTCCGGCCGCTCGGTCCTCTCCCCGTCCGGAATCCCGCACGACCCCCTTGCAAGCGGCAGGGCCGTTCGCGCACCGGTCCGCCCCAAAGGCGCAGCCGTCCTCCCGCGCGGGGGCAGAGCGAGAAGCCCGCAGGCGGCACGGCCGCCCCCCCCCCCGGCTCCCCGCCTCCGCGCACAAAGGACGCCCCCCGGCCCGAGTCCCAGGCAGCGGCCCCCCCCCCCCCCGCCGGGCGTACCGATGGTGGAGATGTGCGAAGGGTGGAACTCGTTGTCGGTGAAGCGGCACAGCAAGCAAGTCTTGCCCACGCCCGAGTCCCCGATCAGGAGCAGGCGGAAGAGCACGTCGTACTGCTTGGCCATGGCGGGGCCGCTCCGGCTTCAGCCCCGCGCGGCGCCCGCGGCCATCCCAGCCCCGCGCCCCCCCCGGTCGGGTCCCAGCGGCAGCGCCGGCCGGCGGGAGAAACCCGGGCACGAGCCCGCAGCTCCGCGGAACTGGCGCGCCTCTCCCGCGGGGGGTGGGGGGTGGGGGGGCTGCTGCGCAGGGGGCTGGCACCGACACCGACGCCGCCGCCGCCGCGGCTCCCGAGCGGAGAGGGGAAGCGCGGGGCCGATCCGCAGCCAGCGCGCCGCGCCGAGAGACGGAGCCTTCCCGGAGCGCGGGCGAGCGAGCGAGAGAGGGAGCGAGCGCGCTACCTCTGCCCCCACGTGCCCAGCAACCGGCAGGAGGGGCGGCGCTCCGGAAGGGAAGGCGGCCCGTTCGAATACCACCCGCGGCGCCCTCGGACCGTCGGGGAAATAGCCGGCGTGCGAGGCGTTCCCTGAGCCGCTGCGGAGCGCATTGCCTTCCTCGCGCCCGCCCGCCGGATCGCAGCTGCCCTGTCTCCAGGCAGATTTTAAGCCGCGCATTTGTCTCGTTGTAAAAATTAGGCGCTGCATGTTGCGCAGGTGGTTCTGTGCTGCTTCATCTTATCTCCTCTGTTTACTTTCTCATCCACGTTTGAGCTATAACAGAATTGTGGCTTTTATTTAAGAAGCAGTAACTCCAGTGCTGGAGGCTAAGCTGTAGAGAGCATGGGAAGTCATCGGGCAGGGAGAGCCCTCTTGAGCAAGTGCAGAGTGCCACTGGACTTGCCACCGAGTAAGCACAGCCTGCCCACAGCATCTGGAATTGGAGGCAGAGATGGATTTAGGCAGAACCTCAGTTTGGAGCCTCATAGGAGGAACCTCTAAATACAAAAAAGAAAAGCAAGCTAAATTATCATTTTTGGCAATGCTATGGGGACTCTTAAACTTCACATAGTTTAGGGCCTCCGCATAGCACTGAGTCTGATTGGATGTCAGGATTTCCACAAGGATCAAGGAAGATGGGATTTCAAATACTGTTGTGCCTCAGTCCTCTAGTTTTAGATATCATAATGCCCTGACCTGGAGCCCAGGCTAGCCCCATCCCATCCGGTCTTGAAAGCTAAGCAGGGTTGGCCTTGGCTAGTATTTGGAAGGGCGACCTCCAAGGAATACCAGGGCTGCGATGCAGAGGTAGGCAATGGCAAACTGCCTCTGAAATGTCCCTTGCTTTAAAAACAAGTCTAGCTCACCACCTAGTGGTGGATAATGCATTGGCTCCAAGTTGAGTATCAGGTTCAAGGTTCTGGTTCTGAGCTTTAAGGCCTTAGACAGTCAGGGACTGGCATACCTAGGGGACCACCTCTCCGCCTGGCATGCCCCCCGGACAGCATTACGCTCAAGCGATCAGCATCTGTTGGAAGTCCCTGGCCCAAAGAGCACCCGGCTGTCCCCAACCGGAAGCCAGCTTGGTAGAACTCTCTGTCTACCAACAGCAGAGCCCTGCAGGATCTGTTACAATTCCACAGGGTCTGTAAAACCCAGACGGTCTGCCAGGCATACAGTTGAGGACAGCAACGATTTTAACATCAGTGGATTAACATCAACGGTCTAATGGTCAACAGCTGCCAACAGACATTTGGTTCACTAACTACTCCCCCCCCCCGCTGTTATAGTAAAGTAAATTGGGGGTTAGAATTGTATTACAGCGCCATGTGGGTATTGGGTATTTTTCAAATATTTATGTTTTTAATGTATTTTTGTAGGAATTTGTTGTATACCGCCCTGAGCCCTCTTGTGGGTAGGGTAGTACAAAGCCTAATGTGATAATGTAATAAATAAAGAGCTAGAACTTCTAGCTGCCAGGCAATCTTAGACACACAATGCTATACGATGATTGATTAATTAAGATACCATAATAGCTTGTACAAAATGAGATGGGAAATACCTTTCATTGGGCCAATGTCTGTTGAACAGGCGATCATTCTATGTCACAGGAGCACCTCCATCCCTAGATAAACAGCACATTATATTGACTATTAAGTCGTGTGTATTAGAGAATATTTAAAAGTTCTTTTGCAGGCGAACTAGTGTGATGTCACAGTTAGAGTGTCAGGCTGTGACCTTGGAAATGTGTGCACAAAACTGCAGCCTAACTGCTACTGATGTAGTTGGTGGGGCCCTGTTCTCTCACTCTCTCTCATTTCCTTCTATGTGCATTAAAACTCCCCTATTTTATACTAGGTTGTCCGAATTCTGAATTTTGGAATTCAGCCCTGACTGAGAGCAGTTTAACAGAGGGTGATTCTGCATCCAGCATTCGCTCCACGTTTTCTCAGCGGGGAGGAAAAAGGGCAGCTCAAAACCACATTCAAAACCACTTTAATCATATTGTAATTATACATTAATTATGTATGTTTACAGGAAAAGAAAAAAGGATGGAAAATAATTCCTTCTAAGCCCACCCCTTCTTCGGCTCTCCCGGGCGCTGGGCCATCTCCAGGCCCCACCGGGAGGTTGGCATCCCCGGTGGGGTGGGCGCCCCAGGCTGTCCTGCCTAGGGCGCCCAGACACCTGGGGCCGGCCCTGCTCATGGTGTCTACTACAAACCTCAATAAACTGAACTTCATGAAGAATCGTTGTTGAGTGATTTGATTGGGACCCCTAACAGCAACAAAACAGTGGGGGTAGGAGATTCAAAATACCTTGCCATCAGCCATATCGTAATAAGACCTCACCCATTCTGCATAATAGGCAAGTGAGGCAGGCCCATTATTAAACAAAGGTAACACTGCCTCATCATGCCTAATTTCATCTTAGCTAGTAGTATTTTACCTAGTTATGGAACTATAAAAGTTTCACTCCTACGCATTGCAGTTCAAATTAATTAAGTGGAACTTCTCAGTTAGCAGGTAGATAGCACTGGGCAGCACAATCCTAAGCAATTCTTCTCAAGAGTAAGTTCCACTGAATTCCTTAGGCTTTACTCCCAGAAAAGAGTGCACAGAATTGCAGCCTGACTGCTGCTGGCTTACTTTGGTGGTGTACTGTTCTTTCACTCCTGTTTATGTAGATTTTCAACAACAACTCCCTTTTCTCCTCTGATTTATGCTAGGTTATTGTACAGTGTTGTACAGTGATTAGAGCATCAATCTAGGATCTGGGAGACCCAGGTTCAAATCCTTGCTCTGCTATGGAAGTCTGCTGAGTAACCTTGGACTAGTCATACACTGTGTCTAGCCTACCTCACAGGGCTGCTATGAGGATAAAACACAAGAGAAGAAAAGGGTACAAGCCACTTTTGTTCTCATTTTGGAGAAAGGTGGGGTCTAAATGAAGTCATAGCTTCAGGTCCTGAAAATGCAAAACAAGCCCCCCAAAATTGACTGTTACACAAACAGTTTTTACCACATTTGAAATGCCCTGATGGCAAATTAGACTTCCTCGATGGGAAGCACTTGTGCGCCTTCTACTGCAAATTTATTCATGGAGAATTTTGAGACTACTTTCTTCTATGATGTCAATGTTAATCCTTTTCATAAGCATATGTTGCATTATTATTGTTACATTAATTACATCTTTTGTCTTTTTGACAGAGCTGATGTAATTTTTGCTTTTGTGGATTGTTTTTGTTTTGAACCAAACGAAGATAGGGGTTAAGTTCTCTCATAAGCCCGTGGATTGTAATTCTCTCCTACATTATAAGTCCTTCCATCCTGTATATATTAAGGATAATCTCCCATACAGTCAATTTCTTCGAGTCAAGAGAAACTGTATCAGTTTGATGGATTATACAGCTGAATCTAACACAGGAGGTGGTGGCAGCTACAAGCATGGACAGTTTCAAGAGGGAATTAGATCAACATATGGAGCAGAAGTCCATCAGTGGCTATTAGCCACAGGGTATAGATGGGAACTCTCAGTCTGGGGCAGGTGATGCACTCTATTCTTGGTGCTGGAGGGGGCAGCAGTGGGAGGGCTTCTAGTGTCCTGGCCCCACTGCTGGACCTCCTGATGGCACCTGGTATATTTTGGCCGCTGTGTGACAGAGTGTTGGACTGGATGGGCCATTAGCCTGATTCAACATTGGCTTCTCTTATGTTCTTATGTTACAATCTCATTAGAGCCTTTGTTCAGAGGGGGTACCCCAAAGAGTTGATCTTTAGAGCCAAGAGGAGGGCTCTGCAATTCTCTCCAAGATCAAACAGGATTATTACCGTACTCCGCAGGCACTGGTGTATCATACAGCATTTATAAAGGTGTTCTAATTCCCCCAAAATAGGATACAAAAGGAGTTTCAACATTCAGGATATGATTGTTCATTCTGATATGAGTGATTTTCAGTCCAAGTCTAATTTGCTGTCAGAGCATTTCAAATGTGGTAAAAACTGTTTAGTATGTCAACATATACCACCCAGACTAATGAGATCACAATAAATAATTTTATATGGAGACTGAAACATTTTACTAATTGTGAATCTACAAAAGTGGTCTATGTTTTATGGTGTTCTTGCCCCTATTATTATGTGGGGTCTGCCATGAGGAGTTTAAAAACTCATATATTGGGCATATGTCTTGGGTAAGACTTAAGAATCAAGATAATCCCATTGTAAGCCACTATTTGGATCAAAAGCATGAATTTAATGATCTACAATGTTTGGCAATCAACAGGGTGGTTAGTAATGAGACATGTGATATTCATGCTGTACATAGACTATTGCTTCAAAAGGAGGCTTTTTTATACATAAATTTAATATAGTATCTCCTCATGGCTTAAATGTATCCTTAGACCTCCGTTCATTTTTATAAATGATATATTTGTGGGTATTGTAGTCTGGATTCTGGTTCATTTTATCATTCATGGTGTTTGTTTTCCACAAGTAGCATCTTTATTATTGGGGTTTTGGTCATGTATGTAATGCTGGAATTTCCCCTTGAATTCTGTATTGTTATTCAATGTGCTGTAAGATTGCAATGCTGTATTCTTCTGGAAATTGTGTAATTTTACATTCTGGTTCAGAATTCAAGCAAGTAGCTTAGTTATAGTCATAGTTGTTAACTCTGTGAGATGTCGTAAGTACTGTTCCTTTAATTTTCTTGGAATCATCAGTGCAGCTGTGATTTACTAGAGTTGTCTTTCTGGGTTGTTCCTATGGAGAAGCCTTCTACAGAGTTGTTTGACTTGTACATTGTAAGCTTTGGGTGAGTGCAGCAAGCTAGCTCTTTTTTCCCTGGTTTCTGTGTAAAGTATATTGTGTTATATTGTATTTGTAATTCAGTTCCAGGAAAAATAATTTGCCTGATGTTAAATACTGGGTTCTAGACACATTGCAGTGATCAGCTCTGGTTTATTAAGCCCTGCTTAAAAGCATGCAAAACGCCACACCCAACACACACCCACACTCCCAGTGATAGGCTATTTACATTACACTGCTTATCTATTGGTTAGTTCCTGGATCCAGGCAAGCTATTGTTCTAGAGAAGCAAGCTCAGCCCGTTCTAAGTACAGCTAGAGGAAAGGCTTAGGCTCAATACATAACACCCCTCCCCTCTAAGTTCAAAAGCTTCTTAACAGACAAAGTCTCTTAAGTAAGCTGGACTGCGTCATTCCCGGGTTCAATGTCGCGGTTCTAGCAGAGAGGCCATGGTCTCAGGATTCGGGTCCGATGTGGTGCTGGCAGACAGTAGCGGCACTGGTGTGCCATCAGGGCAGTCCATGGCTGCTTGCTCCGGTGCTTCGCCCACTTGTCCACCTGTTCACTGCCCGCTGGGAGCTCCCTCATAGACTCTGGTTCCTGTGGCTGTGGCAGCTCCGTGTCGCAATCTTCGGAGGCCACTGACAGCAACCCTGGCTTCGCTGGGAGGGGACGGTGGCGGAGTTGGTCTATGTGCCTTCAAAGGACCTGGTTGTCACCAGTAGACATCTTGTAGGACGGGGCCCTGTAAATTCGGATAACCTTGGTGGGAATCCAGGCAGGACTGCTGGAGAAGTTCCGCATGCAGACGGGGTCACAGGGAAAGAATCCTCGGGGCACCTCCTGGCTCTCTGGAGATGGGCGGTGCTCCGGGGCTTGGTCTGGGTGCAGCCTGTTCAGTTGAGTGGTCAGGCGCCTGCCCTTGAGGAGTTCAGTGGGACTGCAGCCGGTAGAGGTGCTTGGGGTCACCTGATGGCCAAAAAGGAACTGGCCTATGGTCCCAGTCTCCGTGGACGATCTGCCAGAGGGACTCCTTCATGGTTCACACCATCCTCTCTGCTTGCCTGTTGGTGGCTGGGTGAAAGGGAGCAGATCGGATGTACCGGATGAGGTAATGGCCCATAAATTCTTGGAACTTCCCCAATGTGAAGGCTGTTCCATTGTCCGTCACAACTATGTCAGGTAGGCTATGCATGCTGAAAATCCACCTCAACCATTTGGTGTATGAATCCACCAAAATGAAGATTTGCCCTTGGAAGGGGCCAGCAAAGCCCAGTTGTAGCTGGGACCATGGTTTGTGGGTGGATTCCCACTGCTGCACTGGTGCCCTGGGAAGCTATGGTCGGGTTTCTTGACAGGCCTGGCAGTGCTTGACACAGGCTTCTATTTCGGTGACCATGCCTGGTTACCACACGTAGCTGCGGGCTGGTGCTTTCATCCGCATGATTCCGGGATGCATTTTGTGCAGAGCCGATAGCACTTGCTGGCACAAAGCAGCAGGCACCACCACCCAGCTTCCCCACAGCAGGCAACCTTTGTGGGCTGGTAACTCATCCCAGTGGGAGGAGAACGCTGCAAATTCTGGGCCCACCCAGCTGGTGGGCCATCCCCTCCCAGTCCAAAACACAGGAGAGTCCTTCGCGTCAGATACCTGTAGAGGGTAGTCCCTCCATGAGCAGGATTTGGTGTGCAGTAGCAGGGTCAGAATCGGAGGAGGGGAGCAGCAGATGGCTGAGGGCGTTGGCATGTCCCATCACCTTCCCTGGGCAGTGGAGGAGAGAGCACCGGTATCCTGCCAGGAAGACTGACCATTGCAACACTTGGGTTGAAAGCATCTGGGGGGGGTCTGACGATCTGGAGCCAGCAGGCCCAGCAGGGGCTTGCAGTCATGATGGTGAATGGCCACCTGTAAAGGTTGTCATGAAACTTTTTAACTCCCGCCATGATACTCCTTATCAATTTGCGAGTAGTTGCACTCGGCTGAAGACAAGGTGCGGGAGTAGTACGGGGACCTCCCGGCTGGCTGGTTGCTGATGTTCAAGGACGGCCCTTGCCCTGTATGGGGAAGTATTGCAGGCGAGGACGATGGGCATCGCTTCATCAAAGTGGGCCAGGATGGCGTTGGAGGTGAGCAGCTCCTTGACATCCCAGAACGCGGTGGCTTGTTTCTGGCCCCAGACCCAGGGGGCCTTCTTGTTGAGGAGGCGGTGAAGCAGATCCGTGATCACAGCCTTGTGGGGCAGGAAGGAGGGATAGAAGTTCAGAAGCCCCAAGAAGGCCTGGAGTTCCAGCTTGGAGGCTGGCATGGGGGCAACGATGATGGTGTGCACCTTGTCTGGGGCCGGATGGTTGCCCTCTGCGTTGACGGAGAAGCCCAGGAGCTCGAACCACAGAACCCCCAGGAGGCATTTCTCCTACTTCACCTTGAGGCTGGCCGCTTGGAACTGCTGCAGGGTGGTGTGCAGCCTTCTGGCAAAGTCCTCGTCTGTGGGGTCAGTAATTAAAACATCATTGAAGAAGGGCTGCACTCCGAGAATTCATTTAAGGAGAGTGTCCATTAGGTTCTGGAAAATTCCTGGGGCTTGTTTCTGTGCGTCCAACCACGTGCGACCTGGATCCGTGCCCCTCCTGGCTCATTAAAGCGGGCCACGAGGGATTGAGGTGCCATGCGGGAGATTATCAACATGCCCCTTTCCGAGGGAGGGTTCCCCAGGGCCACGGCCGGATCGCCCATTGGGCGAACTAGGCGCTCGCCTAGGGCGGGCCGGCCTCAGGGGCGCCAAATGGCGCCCCGCTCCCCCCCGCAAAAGCACCGGCTTGGGAGCAAGTCCGGGCAGGAGGTGGGTGCACAGCTCGCACACCGTCTCCCTCCTCCCCGGCTGGTGGAGAGGAGGGACAGGCGGGGGCGCCCTGCGCTCTGGCGGGAGAGTGCTGGGAGGGGGGCAGGGCAGCCCAGGAGTGGGCCAGTCCATTCCCCTCCGGCTCCAGAGCGTGTGCTGCTGGGGTGGGTCCAGGGCCAGAGAGAGAGAGAGAGCCAATGAATAAGGCAGCAGGGGGGACTCCGGGAGGGCCACCCAGGGCAGGATTACTCCTGAGGAGCCCCACTGAGCCACAAAGGCCGTTGCTGGAGGGAGCCTGGCTGGAGCCCAGTCTGTCGGCCTGGGTCTGGGAGCGGGGAAGAGGAGGAGGGAGCAGCTTTGATTCGTGTCCAGCACTGCGAGGGTTACAGGGATGGGGCTATCTGCTAGAGAGGCCGAGCAAGGGGGGGGGGAGACAGAAAGGCTCTTCCACCTGGATGGGGGGGGGGAGAAGAGAAATTTCTGAGCCACCGAAGAGAGGGGGAGCTCCAGACGTGCAGCAGTGGGGAAAAGCCTCGCAGCTGGATCCAGGGAAGGTTTACTCGTGAGTAAGTCACCCCCCAGAATAAGACCTTGGAGGAGAGGAACCCGGCTGCCCCAGCATGCGTTTCTCTCTTCTCTGTAAATGAGGTTTTTTTCCTGGGGGAAAGTAGGGAGACAGAGAGAGAGAGAAAGTGCTCTCTGCATATCAAAAGCCTCCTCTTTTTCTCAAGGAGAAACAGACCCCTCATTTTCAAAACATTTCTTTGTTGGTCAGAAAGAGAAAAGTGGGGCATGAGTAGAAGGAAGGGGGGGAGACCAAAAGAAGGCAAAGAGAGGGGACAACATACTGCCCCCCACACACCTTTCCTTCACCGGTTAATAAGACGGAGGGAAATTTTGCACACACACCCTCCCCACTCAATTGGGCTGGACTTCCTTCTCTCCAGGCCCCGCCTGGAGGTTGGCAACCCCATAATTGGGTGTGCGTATGGGGGGCGCCAGAAGGTAGCCTCGCCTAGAGTACAAAATACCCTGGAGCCAGCCCTGCCCAGGGCACTCAAGGAAGCAATGGTCTGCCCCCTCTTGAAAAAGCCATCTCTGGACCCGGCCGAATTGGCCAACTATTGGCCAGTGTCCAATTTGCCCTATTTGGGCAAACTTATTGAGAGGGCGGTGGTGTCACAGTTGCAGGGTTTTCTGGATGACGCTTCTGTCCTCGATCCCTTCCAGTCCAACTTTCGCCCAGGTCACGGAACGGAGACCGCGCTGATTGCCTTGACTGACGATCTCCGTAGGCATCTGGATCGGGGTGGTGTGGCTGCTCTGGTGTTGTTAGATCTGTCGGCGGCGTTCGACACCGTCAACCACCAGTTGCTGGCCCACCGCCTCGCCAACGTGGGGATTCAGGGGCTTGCTCTTCAATGGTTGGCCTCTTTCCTTCAAGGTTGGGGACAGAGGGTGGTGATAGGGGATCAGCAGTCCCGGAGACACCCCATTGAGTGTGGGGTGCCTCAGGGGGCCATGCTGTCCCCAATGTTGTTTAACATCTACATGCGCCCCCTTGCCCAGATTGCCTGGGGTTGCGGACTTGGGTATCATCAATATGCAGATGACACCCAGCTCTATCTGATGCTGGGCGGCCGGTCGAACTCTACCCCAGATGACATTCATTGGGCGTTACAGGCTGTGGCTGGATGGCTCAGACTGAGTCGGCTGAAACTAAATCCGGCAAAGACGGAGGTCCTGGGCCTGAGTTGGATCGGTTCAGGGTTGGGATTCCCTCTCCCAACCTTCGACGGGGTGCCGATGGTGCCGGCGTCAGAGGTTAGGAGTCTGGGTGTGCTCCTGGACTCCTCTTTAACGATGGAGGCCCAGGCAGCAGCCACTGCCAAGTCAGCCTTTTACCACTTTTGGCTGGCTCGGCAGCTGGTCCCCTTCCTTGACTGCGATGACCTGACCACTGTGATCCATGTGATGGTCACCTCAAGGCTAGACTACAGTAACGCTCTCTACTGCCTTTGTCACAAATCTGGAAGCTGCAGCTGGTGCAGAATGCTGCAGCCAGGCTGTTGATGGGTCTCTCTAGGAGGGATCATATTCAGCCTGTGCTGAAAGCGCTGCACTGGCTGCCAATAGTGTACTGGATTCGCTTCAAAGTGCTGGTCTTGACCTTTAAAGCCCTGTATGGCCAGTGTCCAGCCTACCTGAGGGACTGCCTTTCCCCATATGTTCCCCCAAGGGCACTTCGGTCAGGGAGTCAACAGCTCCTGGAAATTCCAGGCCCCAGGGAAGTAAAATTTGCTGCCACCAGAGCCAGGGCTTTCTCGGTGGCGGCTCCTACCTGGTGGAGGGAGCTCCCGGAGATCTGGGCCCTGCAGGACCTTGCTCAGTTCCGCAGGGCCTGTAAGACGGAGCTATTCCGCCGGGCCTATGATTAGGAGCCGCCGTCATGGTTAGCCATCCGCCATCGTACTATTGTCATCACTGAGTGCGGGGCGGCCCGGCAGGAGAGGGGGTGATGAGCCACTGTTTGGCTGTTGTTTGGCTACTGGGGGTTAATTTCTGCTGGGGGCTACAATCTGCCCCATCTTGTTTTATTGCTTGGGCTATAATGTTTGGATGTTGTTTTATATGCTTTTGGTCTTATATTGTTGAACTAGTTTTAAAGTTGGCATGCGTGCCTTGCTGTTAGCCACCCTGAGCCTCCGGGGAAGGCGGGATACAAATCCAAATAAATAAATAAAGAAATAAAGAAAGAAAGCACCCAGGTACTGCTCCAGGGTCTGGTTGACCCGCTCAGTTTGTCTGTCAGTCTCTGGGTGATAGGCACTGCTCAGCCCTCTTTCAGCCCCCAGCAGTTTCAGGAGTTGGTCCCAAAACTGTGAAACAAATTGCGACCCCCTGTCGGAAATCACCGGGGCAAAGTGTGTAATTTGAACATGTGGTGCAGGAACGCTTTAGCTAGCATTTTAGCTGATGGGACGGCTTTGAAAGGGACAAAGTGGGCTTGTTTCGAAAACAAATCCACCACCACCCAAATTAGTCTTTCCCTTGCTGGGGGGGAGGTCTGTGATGAAATCCATGGAAATAACTTCCCATGGCCGGGCGGGGTCAGGAGTGGTTTGAGTAGACCCAGGGGCTTCCCTCCCGGGTTTGCTCATGAGGCACACCTGGCAGGACTGGAGGAACACAGACAAATCCCGCCTCATGCCTGGCCACCAAAACCGCCTTGGTAGGAGTGGCAGTGATTGCACAAAACCCTGGAGGCCGGCTAGTTTGGTGCCCTGAACAAGCCGCAGTCTGTATGGTATGGGCCCGGGTATTCCAAAGTGGTTTTGCGCGGCACCTTTTCCTGTCCCAGGGTGGGTTTGGTACAACAAGGGTGCAAAGGCTAGGCGCAGATTGGGCCACAGGCTGCCTAGATATTCCTGTTACCCGTTGTGGTGTGCTTCAGTTACCCAGCAGAAAGGGAATGCCAAAAAGACAGCCGCACAGGCAGCAAAACGGCTTATGGGCGCCGGGCTACCCATCCGGCGTTCTGAACGATTCCGCGGCCGGGTTCTGGGCCGGGAAAGCCCCCCGAGGCAGAACCGGCCGCGTCTTGCGCCAGCGGGGGAGCGGAGGGGGAACGACCCCCCCGCCCTCCCGGGCCAGCTCCTCCCGCCTCCCGGGCGCCTCCGCCCGCGCCCCGCGCCCCGCCCCAGCGCCCGGCGAATGAGCAGTGCGAGCGAGCGCCCCGCCGCGGCCGCAGGGAGTCACGGCCGGCCTCCCTCGCCCCCCAGAGGCGTAGCCGCGCTGCCGGAGGCTTCCTGTCCCCCTCCGGTTGCCGTAGCCGGGCCTCACCCGCCACCGCCGCCGCCGCTGCTGCTCTTCGGCGCGCCGCCGGGGGTAGTCTCGCGGATCCAGCGACTCTCCCGGAGTCATGGCGGCCTCCGCGCACAGCCACCCGGGCGCCGACAGACGACGCCACGGCCGGAGCCTGGACGCGGGCCGAGAGCGGCTGGAGGACGACGGCGTCCAGACCCTCACTTCGGTGGAGCAGGTGAGGCCGGGAGGGACTACAAATCCCGTCGTGCACAGCGCCGAGCCCGGGGTTTTCGGGGGGCCGCCGGTCGGCTTCGCGTGACGAGGATAAGCCAGGTCCCTTCGGACCCCCGCGGCCTTTCCCGTCCTCTCTCCCCACCTTGTCTGTGCCCGGGCGTGTCTCGAGGAGGGACCCGCCGTCTCCCAGAGCGGCGCGACCTCCCCGCCCGCCCGCCCGCCCGCCCCGGGTTAGCCTTTCGCTGCGCCTCATCCTGCGTGCACGTGCCCAGCGGCCGATCAGCCCTGCAGCAGCAGCAGCAGCAGCAGACCGAGCAGGGGCTTCGGGCACCGGGGCCGGAGGGGGCACCGCAAAGTTGGGGAAAGGGCGGAAAGGAAAGAAAAAACAACCAATGAAGATTTGTAGTTTTTTAAAAAATAAAACTAGTGTAAAAAACCCAAATGGATCAGTTATGCTTCAAGAAAGACTCAGCTCACTGTGTATATTAACAATTGATGCAGACATTCTGAGAAGTATTCATTTCGAGGATGCTATCAGTGATTTTGCGAAAATGAAACCTAGAAAAATGCCTCTCAGGTCACGAATATTGGAACTTTGAGACGTTGAACTTGTGAAATATTGAAATAGAGGTTGTTCTGCTGCATTTTTGTAGAACTTTATGTAGCCAAAGCTTGGCTTAGTTTGCACAGTATATCGTGTTATCATATGAATAAATTTCTGTATTGCTGCAGCCTGCCTTGTATCGCTGGCCAGACAGGTCAACAACTGAAATGGACTGCTGGGTCAGTGTGGGAAGGGGGGGGGGGCGCCAAGACTTAGGGCCCCTTAGGGCCCCAGCGAGCCTTCATCCGCCCCTGCAGGCGCCTCAGGAAACGTGTTAGAGAAGAGCTTTTCTTTGGGGAAAATGTTCTATCCTGACGTCTCTCAAACACGTTACACTCAGAAACCACTCCCATCTTTTCCCTGTGGGACTGCCTTCCCAACTGCTTGTTTGGTCTTTGAGAAGCTCAGAGGTTCTTATGTACAAGTAGGTATATTCCAGGGCCCTGGGTAAGAAGCCACGGGCTGATGTAGATGGGATGCTTATGGGGAAGTGCTGGCTGCTTCCCTTCTCTTCCCTTCCTCCTCCATCTAGTGGGAGCTCACTGCAGCTTCCAAGGAACTTGATTAATTCTACAGTACCAAAGCCACAAAAAGAGTTTCTAATTTTGTTAACAACTAAATACATCTAAAAGTTCACTTCTCCATCTGTGTCCTTTTAGTAAAATGTATGATTTTAAATGTGACTTTGATATCTTTATTTTATTTTAAACTGGACATGCTGCTACACAAAATGTTATCTTTCTGACCTGTGTGCCTGTTAAGTGCTTTCAGGTTGCTTCCAACTTTATGGTGACCCTGTCAATTAATGACCTCCAAAATGTCCTTTTGTTCAGGCCTTGCAAACTGAGGGCAGAGGCTTCCTTGACGGAGTCAACTCAATTAATCTCACATTGGATTTTCCTCTTTTCCTGCTGCCTTCAACTTTTCCTAGCATTATTGTCTTTTCCAGTGACTCTTGTTTTCTCATAATGTGACCAAAGTACAATAGCCCTAGTTTAGTCATTTTTAGCTTCTAGATGTTAAACTTGGGTCCTCATTTGCCATGCATTTCTGTTGCTCTCTTTTCCATACCTGTAATCATCATGTGTTGGGGCCTGGGGGGGGGAGATGCTGAGTGTGGGTGAGAGTGAGGGAATTGCTTCGCTCCGCTGCTTCCTAACTACTTTCTCAAGAGGCTTCCCGGCTGGGAAGAATACAAATGACCTTGGACGCTTGTCTCTGTTAGCTAGCCTGTGATAGATACTGTAGGTTTGCAGGTGGTGTGTGTGGGCGGGAAGAAGTGCACACTTGATTTTGGCGGGCTGAGTGGATGGCTTGATTGAATGGATCACTGGGGTGGCCTGTTTGAATCAGGTATAATATCAGGACTGGCTCCAAACTCCTCAGTTCTGACACAGACGAACTTAGCTTGACATGTATTCATATCTGAATAAACAAATCAATACAAGAGAGTGTTGTTGATAGTGAGTCTGAGTCTGACACTAGGAAGAGTTCAGGCTTGATTTGATCTAGAATCCACTTGTTTGTCTGTTTGGTGGTGTATGATAAACCTCTCCTCCAACATCACATTTCAAATGAATCAGCTTTCTTCACAGTCTAGCTTTCACACCCATACATAATAATGGGTGTGGTATACTGTGGTATGAATTAGCTTGATCTTGGTCACCAGCGACACGGCCTTGACACTTAAGCATCTTTTCTAGCTCCTTCATGGCTGCCCTTCCCATTCTGAATCTTCTTCTGATTTCTTGATTGCAATCTCTCTTTTGGTTGATGATGGAGCTGAAAAACAGAAAATCTATAACAATTTCAATTTCCTCATGATTCAACCTTAAAGTTGTATAATTCCCAGTAGTCATTACTTTTGTCTTCTTGATGTATTTATTTATCGTATAGCAAAATTATGCTCAGAAAACATACGGTAATATAAAATATGTAACCAGGTTGATACAAGCATACAGACAGGTTGAATGACACTAAATACTAATATCTACATTTTTGATCCACTCAATTGCGGCTGGGAAAGGTGCAAAGAACTCCATCACATCTACCCGGAAAGCGCATAACTCGCATTCCTGTGACAGATAAAAAAAATACTTTGCTGGGCTTCCCCACAATAGCATTTGGGCCTTTGTATTTTGAACCATTTAAAAAACAGGTCTGTACAACTGCCAAAACCTGTTCATATTCTCTTAGTCATTTTCCATATTTCACATGACAAGTCAAATCCTGTGGAGGTCGTTGGTGTTTATCAAGTCATGGATATCGGGTGGAACTGATTGCATCCACGTTCATTGACTATTCACGACTGAAATTTTGTAATTGCAGGATTTGTGTCAGGACCTTAGTCTGGGTAAGCCCGCATCGGCCATGTCTTTGTGAATAGGCAGCCCCCTGCTTTCGATGATCTTTCTGTATTCACAAACGATCTCTCTGTATTCATGAAGAAGAGTATCCTATCTTTGCAGATGTGGAGGAGCGATATGGCACAGCGCTGGTAACCAGTAGGTCGGAATAGGCTTAATACATCCACTGATGGTTCTCATTGTTGTATTAAGTTGGACATCAAGTGTGTGGACAGGGGTCTGTCGAGCCACACCGAAGCACCGTATTCTGCAGTACTATAACCAGCCCCAAAGCTGAGCATCTAGGTGTTGTAGCAGATGTGCCCCAAGTTGTACCACATAATTTTTGGAGGATGTTGTTTCACATGTGTATTTTTGCTGCTACATCGGTAAGATGGTGTTTATAGCTCAAGGTCCTGTCCAGGGTAATGCCAAGGTACTTAAGTGTACGATTATGTGTAAGTTGGGTACCATTAAGGTAGACATTCAGTTCATGGTTGGCAAGATTGTTATTAAGATGAAAACGAGTATTCCTGGACTTGGAATGAGCTGCCATTTACGATATTAATCAGCCAAAGTTTGGAGGTCCCTAGTCAATATTTCCTTAGTCCTTTCAATTGATTTGTGCCTTACTGCAGTCACCATATCATTGGTACAAGCAAGCTTCCTGAGTATTGTCTCAAGGACATCAAAGATATATGGATTGAAGAGAACTGGAGCAAGGAGCAAGCCCTGGGGTCAACCGTTATTCAGTTTCTTCTGCTTGCTGATTGACTGACCTGTAATTAGTTGGGAAGTTCTTCCGCTCAGCATGTTATTTAAGAGTCAAAATAATGTTCTGCAGGGGAAAACTTGTAATACCTTCCCTCCAGACTGTGTCATAAGCAGCAGTCAGATTGATGAAAACTGCTGATGTCTTATGACACTTCTGATACCTTGCCTCAATGAAAGCTGTTAAGAACCTGATCATCACAGCTATGACGGGACATGTTTATTAATTCTACTCTATAGGGACATGTTCATTAATTCTGTTACTGATTCTGCCCAGGATTAACCTGTCCAGGAGTTTACAACAGGCGCTCAAGAGGGAAATAGGTCTGTAACTTTCCACCAGGTATTTTGGTTTTCCAGGTTTCAGAATAGCAACTGTCTTTGCTTTCTTGAATTCCCCTGGAAATCTTCCTGTTCTCGTGATGTCAGTGAGTAACTTAGCGAGTCATTTCTTAGTGAACGTGCTGCTGTTGATCAGGAACTCATTATGGATACCCTCAAAGTGTTACCACAAACGACCTGTCTCGATATTGGGGGAATTAGCTATGAGACAGCTAAGGTGCACTGTTCCCTCTAAGCTGAGTTAGTGTGAGCTAACTCACAGTTTTTTAGCCTCTGGGTCTCACATCTGTGTTGTCCTAGCTCAGGAAGGAGGGCTCCAGAGCAAACTAATTTATGCAGCAGCCAAATTGCTCGCTCACATCTTTAATGCCAGTAGCTCACAAAGTAGAATTTTTGCTCACCAGACTCCACAGCTTAGAGGGAAGCATTGCTTCCAGTTCAGTTCAGTTCAGTAGGAAGGCTCCAGCTTTAAAGAGTTTTCAATATTTATTAGAAAAATATCTCTACATACAATCACTCTAAGCAATCAAAATATATTTGTAATACAGAACTAAGAAATAAAGAGGTGACAATAGAGACATTTAAGGAGCAGTTATAGGGGTTATACTACCTGTCCAGATTTGCAGACACCCGTGAAGAAGAGAGTGCCAATGGCCAGCATTCCAAGCTAAGAAAGGAAACCCAAAGCAGAGGCTACGGGGGTGTACTCAACAACAGGCGTCCTTAGAGTGCACATTGAGGGGGGGCTTGCTCTCTGATAGGAATTTGAGGGGTGGTCTCCTGAGCTGTGCCTTGATGAGATTAATGACCGTTGATGGTCTTGCTGAGGTAGGTTGAATGGGCTCCCAGGCTTAGACAAAAAGGGGGAAATGATAGTTGTCAGGAAGGATTATTAATGATTTAATCATTTTTGGTTTTGGTATCCTGTGGGAGGGGACAGGAAGGCCAGATGGTGAGACAAAAGGTTTCTACATAGGCACAGGCATCGCATAAAAGAGACCATGTGAGGGTTTGGAGGTTCGCCAGAGGAGGTTCGCCAGATGTCCACTGAATGGCTTTGGAAATGCAGATACCTACCTGAAGGAACTTGTGGTAGTGGTGGTGGTGGGGGTTGGAGATTGCCCTGGAGTGTGCCTTGCACAACCTGAGATTGAAACTTTTTTGCAGAACTTTGGCTAGCTCTGTGGCACAGGTCAAGAGTGTCCTCTTTGGCCTGGTTTTTGTGAGTCTCTGGTTCAGGTCAGAAGTGGGGTGCCCAGCTGTTGGGGCTACCCGGAGAGTAAGGCAGTGCCTCTGGGCTACAAAAGCCCGGTACCTTTCCACTCTTGGTAGCCTTCAGTCTTCTTGGTGTTCAGGTTTAATCCTGCTTTGGCGCTTTCTGCTTTAACCTTCATCAGTAGTCATTTCAAGTCTTCACTGTTTTCTGCCAGTAATGTAGTGTCATCTGCATATCTCAGATTCTTAATGTTCCTTCCACCAGTTTCACTTCACCTTCATCTAAATCTAACCCAGCTATCCTTATAATGTGTTGTGCACATCGCTTGAAGAGACAGGGAGATGGGGACATCCTTGTCTAACATCTTTGCCTACTGGAAATCATTCTGTTCCCCATATTCTGTCCTAACAATCGCCTCTTATCCAGAGTTCCGGTTGTGCATCAAAATCAACCATAAATCTTCATTATCCACACAGTAAAAAGCTTTACTGTAATCTGTGAAACACATGGTGATTTTCTTCTGAAAGTCTCTTGCATACTCCAGTAACCAATGTAAATTTGCAGTATGATCTCTAGTGCCTCTTCCTTCTCTGAATTCACCTTGAAATCTGGCATTTCTCATTCTGCATATGGTAACAGTCTTCCTGCATTTGAACTAGATGAAACGAGTTCCTGGAAACATGCTAGAATGCTGGATGTTTTCTGGATTTTTCTAGCTACTGGTGAAGGAGTACAGACATGAAAATTATTTGAAGAAAAGTGGCAATTTTGTAGTAACTGAATGGGGCGAATTAGAATGGCCAAGTATTTATTCCTTCGTGTGCCTATATAAGGTGGTGTGATATGTATCTTCCTGCCTTTACAAACATGTTGAAATCCTCTCTGCAATCAGTTACCAGCCTGACTGACTAGCAGCACTGTTGTAACATTTAAGACATTTATTGTTTTTATTGTGCTTGAGAAATATTTGATCTCTGGACCTTTTTGCTTATTCCTGGAAGAGCAGCATTGTCGGGAGCATTAAGGCCACATGACTGTATGGGTGGCACTGAAGCAGTCATCTCAGTCAGCACCCTGCACATGGTGGGTCTTGTAAAGGAAATGGCATTGCTGTTTCTTGCTGTTCATAAGCAACTGAATCGTGTACACCAAAAAGCGAAGGGGTGGGGGGAGAGAGCAAATCTATAGAGAAAAAAGGGAGAGTGGGGTAACAACAGGCATGGGGTCCCAGGAGGGCAAAAAGGGGAAGGCAAGGAGTTGGGTGGCCCCCAGTTTTTGGCGCAAGGTGTTGTTGTGTAAAGTTTTAAAAATAAAACTGTTTTCAAGTCACATTATCACATCCTTCTTCCAGGGAACTCAGGGGAGCGTGCTTGGTTCTCCCTTTGCTGTTTTATTCTCCCAGTGAGTCTGAGAGCTAAGTCTGGCTGAGAGTCTGTGACTGGCCCACAGCCACCCAGAGAGTTTCATGGAAGTGTGGGGATTTGAACCAGGGCTGACACATTAACCCCTGTACGGTGCCACGCTGGCTGTCATGAGTGTGGCCCAAAGGATAAATCGGGGGACCAGGGGGGATGGTAAGTAAAATGAGCAGCTTCAGTTTGAAAATGGAGCCACTGAGAGCAAGGTTGTGATACACTCTCTCTGTCAAACATGTTTAAGAAATAATGTTTTCACACTGTTCAGCAGGTTAAACACTGACATGTCTGTTCTTCCACAGATGATAAGTCCCAAATCTGTCATATTTTCTACTGTTTAAGTGGAAAATACCTTCAGTATGAAGTCTTAACCAACTAATTCTTCCGAGCCCCATGCATATCATTTCCTGTCACTTCTCTCCCTAGGGCCCACAGGATGACTATTCCAAGACTGCCATCCTACAAGCTCCAACATCTGGAATGTTTGGGGGTTATTATGCTCTAGGTTATTATGCCCATAAGACCCAACATTACCCACAGCTGTTTTTTTTTAATTTGGATTTTCTTGTAAATAATCAAACTCTTTAATCCAGGGGTGTCAAATGGTAAGGCCCACAGGCCAGAACCAGCCCGCCCAGGGCTTCAATCAGGCCCACAGCTCTCCAGTCCCAGAGTAGTCTATCTGGGCTCAGAAACCTTAAAGGAAAATCCATTCTGCATTTTCTTTGCAACTTTTTTTGAGCTGCAAAGTATTTCAATGGAGTGGAGTTCCGTTTTCCATTGTTTGTATGCCAGTTGAAGTTGTCTGCTTGCAAAGAAAAGGCTGATGTTTTGAGCCAGCTTGTCTCTGCTAAATGGACCTGAGAACGGGTGCTTGAGTGAGTAGTCTAACCTGGGAACGAACAGCCCAAGGGGGACATTACACTGGAGGGCCACTGCCACTCGCAATCCCCAGCCATTTCATGTTTTCCTCAGCTCAGAGCATTTTATATTTTTAGTTTTTATTTTTAGTTTCAGCTGTGATCCTTGTGCTTTTTTGATGTTTTCTTTAAAAATTGCATTGCCAAATCC
Organism: Gekko gecko; assembly: GCA_029375565.1. NCBI lineage: Eukaryota > Metazoa > Chordata > Lepidosauria > Squamata > Gekkonidae > Gekko > Gekko gecko. The sequence continues at coordinate 89,069,540 of JAPDNY010000003.1, forward strand.
CATTATCCCCCCCCACCTTTCCATTTTAGGTGGGCATCTTTTAAGGGCGGGGAGGGGGAGGTTTGGGAGGTGTCATTTATTTATTTATTTATTTATTAGGAGATTTATACCCCGCCCTCCCCGCAAAGCAGGCTCAGGGCGGCTTACAGTCAGTGTAAATACATACATAAACATATTTAAAAATACACCAGTTAAAACATATTATAAATACGAATGTAAAACCATTACAATACAAAATACAGTACAAAAATGCAAGCAGTGGTTAGAACCATTGGGCCAGTGTTTCGCCGTATCTGAAGAGCTGGTGTTCCTTGCTTGCCAACTCCAATGGCCCCTGCTTGGTAGTAGGTACTAGGCGTTCCTGCTCAGGCAGCTGCTCCGTTGTGGCATTGCGGGCTGGGCACTCCAGCGGCAGCAGCCCCTAATTGAATGCCTGGCGGAAGAGCTCCGTCTTGCAGGCCCTGCGGAACTGAGAGAGACTGTTAAATAGAATATGGCAAGAGTGCTACTGTTTTAAGCATGCTTGTATTTTAAGTTAAAAAACCCTTTAATTGTGTTTGTCAGTGTCCTTTATAAAGTTATTGTCTTTGCGATGACACACATGGCCCGGCCCAACAAAGTCCCATTTATGTCAGATCCCCGGCCCTTGTAACAAATGAGTTTAACACCCCTGAGCTAGCTGAAATGCAGCTGTGTTTTCACTCATCTCCCATTGTAGCTGAAAAATTCATGATGGACTGAACACTGTGACAACTTTAGCCCGTAGTAAATTAATGTGTGGTTAGTGAGTATAAATGGATCCCTTTGAAGGAGAGTGGTTGCTTTCCCAGTTCTGCTCCTGCCTGCCCACTATCTACCTGCGAAATAAAGTCCAACTGATAACTTTTTCCCAAACAATGTTGATAGCATAAATAACTTCTCTACAGGAGATTAGATTAACAGCACTGCTTGATTAGAACTGGACCACGGATTGATCGATTGTGTTCTGTTACATCTTGGAGGTATGGAACTGAATACAGGACCAGTAGCGATAGGAAATTGCACCTGTGGGGCTTTCTTTTTGGCCTTGGTACATAAAACCTTACAACCAGGGGTCTTTTCGTAGAAAAACAGCTGCAGGAGCTCATTAGCATATGGTATGCTAATGAGCTATTAGACTATTAGCATATGCCATGCCCCCTGACATCACTGGAAGTGATGTCAGAAGGGGAAGCAAAAGGGGAGGAGGCATCTTCAAAAGCCTCCCCTTCCCTTCCCCAGCTGGTCTGGGTGGGGGAGCTAAGAGAGAAGGGGTTTAAAGTTTAAACTCCTTCTCATGAGAGCTGGGCCACAGAAGAAGGAAAGAGGGAAGGAAAGAGAGAGTAGAGAAAAGGAAAGAAGGAAGGAAAGAGGGAAAGAAAGAGAAGGAAAGGGGAGGGAAAGAAAGAGGGAAGAAGGAGGGAAAAAGAGAAGAGAAGAAGGTGGGATACAGGTAATGGAGGAAAAAAGAGAAGAGAAGAAGATGGGAAAGAAAGAAAGAGAGAGGGGAAGAAGGAGGGAAAGAGGAAAAAGACAGAAGGAAAGGAGGGAATGAAAGAAATTAGGCGGCAATTCGGCCCCATTATATCCTATGGGCCATTGAAATCAATGGTGAAAACATAGGGTATATTCTGGGGGCTGGAGGGGAGGGGTTTGAGGGAGAGGCTCCAAACTCACAGGGTAGCTGATGGAGCCTCTCCCCAAGATACCCACCAAGTTTCAAGTACATTGGACTTCTATTCCCTCCACTGTTCTCTATGGTGAGAAAAAAGTTACTTTTTCCCCACCATAGAGAACAATGGAGGGAATAGGGGCAACCTGTTTGGGGGCCCATAGAATTGGACCCCCTGGTCCAATGTTCTTGAAACTTGGTGGGTATCTTGGGGAGAGGCTCCATCAGCTACCCTGTGAGTTTGGAGCCTCTCCCTCAAACCCCCTCCCCTGCAGCCCCCAGAATATACCCTATGTTTTCACCATTGACTTCAATGGCCCATAGGATATAATGGAGCTGAAATTGACATTGGGCTGCCTGAAAGACTCCCCGGGACACCGGCTGGGGGCGGGGCTTGGCTCCTGAGCTCCCGGAGCTGTGCTCTGATGCGCTCCCCCCAAAAAAGACCCCTGCTTACAACATACATATTTTCCACATCAACAGTGGAAATTACTTGATAGAGTTACAGAACTCAATTACATTACCAGTTTCCTGTTAATGGAAATGTCTCCTCCTTTTAAAGCTCAGCTGGCTGAACAGTGTGAACAAGTTATTGTTTGTAGTCCTGTATATCTCCCGTTCAGTGGGAAAAGTGCGCCACAATCTTGGTTTTGATTGTTCCATTTGCCAAACCGAGCAATGCTCTGACAGAAAGGATGCTCAGTTAGAGTTGATTTTATGCGCACACAGCTCCCATTCACTGCACTATCCTTTGAGTCACAGAGAAGCTGTGATAATGGGACGGAATCCAGCTCCTAAGGTTCTTGAGAGAGTGGTGCCAAATACAAAGCACATGTGGCTGGCAAACCCTTCTGTTAACCCCCCCCCCAAAGTATTCAGCAAATAGTCAGAGGTCCGGTTGCTGCTGACTTCACTGCCTCCAGCTGTTAAGGCCAAAGTGCCTGGAATTATGGTCGTCAGCCAGTTGACATGATTGCTGGTTGGATTTGATCTATTTTGCCCGAGGCCCCTGAGACATCTCTGAGGAATCACTACTCATTATCTCTTTCCAGAATCTGACCTTTAATGGCGAAGAGAGCACTTGTCAAATCGAAGACAGTGCGGAAAGTACAGAGAGGAGGGCAAATTGGCGGGCGTGTGTCAGTTGTGCCTTCGTTCCTTCAATTAGGCTGAGCTGCAGAATGAGAGTGTGAATGTAAACCTGGCTCTCCACCTTCCTCATAGGAGCCATGGAAGATCTGTGTTGCTTGAGCTGGCTGGAGGCTTTCCTGACTATCCCCGTTCGTGATTGGTGACTTGTGGTTGGCTTCTGCTTAGCCTGTACTGGCTTTAAAATTTTTAATGTCTTGGCAACATATTCAAAATAGGTCACATGCATTCTTCATTGTACTGGAGCTCCTTGGTGTAGTCACCATTTCACGCCAATTTTGTGACTTCTTGAATTCATATAGAGCTTCTTTCTGCTCTTCCCCCCCCTGTCATGATCTGTGTAGGACTGGGAGACAAGGCCTAGAGGCCTAGGCCCCAGGAGACCTACGTGGGAGTGGAAAGCTGACACAGCCTACAGTCCCCACAATGCTTAGCGATGGTTGTAACCAATCGGGGTACTTAAGCTTTGTGGGCCTAAGCTTTCTTTTCTTTGCTGTGGTCTTCCCTCTCACAGAGTTAAACAGAGGGGACAGTCTGGTCTGAGAGAAAGATCCCTCACTTGGGACAGAGTGAGTACAGGCACAAGCCTGGTATAAAAGGGCTGTGGGCCTTGAAGTAGTAACCAGTTAAGAGGAATAGGGAGCTGCGTTAGATTTGTTTATTTTAACCTTTAAACACTGTTAGATATTTTAAGCACCTTGTCTTGTTTTTCTTGCCCCATTACTGTATTAATAAACCATTTGTTGAATGTTCTCTGCCTGGTCATCACGCCTGTAGTTCTCAGCTTAAAAAGGGCATATTGGTTGGGCTTGGGAGGGTGCTCTGGGCCTTCCCAAAGGACCCTAAGTCCAGAGTGGTGGCCAAGGAAGGTGGCAACTCACAGGGGATCATGACATGGTGGCTTTTAGTGGTGGGATGTGCCAGATGTTGACCTGGAGCGGCAGAGCATAATCGGTTTATTTTCTTTTTTAAAAAAAAATTCTCCTCCCCTTTGTGTGGCTTCAGGAAACCACAGTTTTTTTTTAAGATGCTGGTAAGACCAAGAAAAAAGTCTAATAATATTTTGGCTGTCTGTTCAGGCCAGGAAACTGAGGGAAGGAATGGGAGCCCCCACTTATCTACATGACTTAAATAGCACTTGAGAAGTTTTTATATTCCAAATTACCAAAATATTTTATTCAATGTAGAGAGGAAAGGTCAGGCGAAATCTGGGGTAAAATGTCTGTGGCAACTCAATATAGATAATATAGATAATTCTGAGATAAAATCCGTACATACACTGACTTTAGTTCTTATGTTTCAGTCTAATGAGAGTTTCTTAAGCTATTCTGTTTCAGTGCGTATGTTGACTTCTGTGGTGTCCATTCAGAGGATGCTGGAACCTTCCTCAGGCCAGGGCAGAAACCATTCTCTGTGGGGTCAGCATGTGCTGATCGGATGGGGTGGGGGTCTGAAGATCTATGCCTTTTCTTAGGGATTCTTTTTGTGTTCTTCAGCTGCAGGAATTGAATCAGGAGTATGGTCAGCTGCCATATAACTCTGTCCTGAGGAGATGTTCTGTACTGAAGTAGCTATGATTTGGTTGTCTGTTATGATCCATTACTTTTTCAAGATTCTTTGTTGAGTTTTAAAAACGGAATAGGAGCAGCTCTCTTGCACTGATGTCCATTTAATAAGAATAATCTTCTGTACTACTTCATATTTATTCTGCCATTTCTCCAAGGAGCTCAAGGTAGTGTACACTGTTCTCCCCCTCCGTCTGTTGTGGGGAGGGGAAGGGAAAGGAGTTTGTCAGCCACTCTGAGACACCTTTGGGTAGTGAAGGGCGGGGTATAAATCCAGTCTCTTCTTCTTTTTCTTCTTCTTCATAACAACCGTTTGAGGTAGGCTAAGTAGAGAGAAAATGGTTGACCCAAGATCACCCTGTAAGTTTCACAGCGTGGTGACTTGAACAGAGATCTTCACAGTCCTAGTCAAACACTCTGTGGTAAATACAATTTATTGTTGGATATATTTTCCACGATCATACAAATTAAACAAGTAAATACATATCCATTTCTTTTCACCCACTCCCCCCCAAACAAGGCTTCCCGCAGTGCTCCAACCCCATTGATATCTCTTATTCAGTTACATTTATCTAAACTTACTTTGTCTTACTAATGATAACAATTTAAAAGATTAGTCCCTTTCAATTTCTCCTTAGTAGTTGTCAAAGCAAATCAAACCATGTTTTACATCCCAGTTTTTCAACAAATATTCTTGAAAGTCTTTCCAATCTTCAAAAAAGTTTTCATCTTCTTCGTTGTTTAATTTTCTTGTTAATTTGTCCATTTCTGCCATAAACAGCATCTTCTTAATCCATTCCCATGTTTCAGGTGTTTTTTCTTGCTTCCAAAATTGTGCAAAAGTCATTCTGGCTGCTGTAACCAAATACCATAATAATGTTCTCTTGGTTACATTTATTTCTTCCATTTTAAGACCTAACAATAACATCTGTGGGTCTTTCTTAAAAGTACATTTCAAAATTTTTTGTATCTCATTATGAATCTCAGTCCAGTAACTTACAGCCTTATCACAAGTCCACCACATATGGTAAAAAGACCCTTCTTTTTTCTTACATTTCCAACATTTGTTAGATATGCTATCATTTATAATAGCAATTTGTTTAGGAGTCATATACCATCTGTACATCATTTTATAGCAATTCTCTTTAACATTTATACAAGTTGAAATTTTCATTGACTTTTTCCACAAATATTCCCAAGATGACATAGATATTTCATTATTTATATTTACTGCCCATTTTATCATTTGTTCTTTTACTGTTTCATCTTCAGTATACCATTTCAGTAACACCTTATAAAATTTTGTAATCATTTTTTTACCCTTTTCGACCCATACAGTTTCAATTTCATTATTTTTTCCTCTAAAGCCATATTTCCTTTTATCAACTTTACATAAATCATAAATCTGTCTGTAGCTCAACCAATCATATTCAAATTCAACATCAATTCTGTCTTTTAATACAAAGTTTTTCCCTTCTATTTTTAAGAGGCTTTTGTATGGTAACCAATCTAGACCCTGATTTCTTGAATATGGATTAATCACTTCTGCCGGCACTATCCAAAGTGGTCGCTCTTCCGAGAAGAATTTTTTATATCTCATCCAAGTCTCGAACAGTGATTGTCTTATATAGTGGTGTTTAAAAAACTTGTCTATTTGTACTTTTCCATACCATAAATATGCATGCCATCCAAACTTATTATCGTGACCTTCCAAAGCCAACAATTTCTTATTCTCAAGATTAATCCACTGCTCCAACCGTGTTAAGCAGACGGCATCATAATAAAGTCTTAGATTTGGTAGTTGTAGTCCTCCTCTTTCCTTAGCATCACATAGAATTTTCATTTTAATCCTTGGCTTTCTTCCTGCCCATACAAACTTCAATATTTCTTTCTGCCACGTATCCAATACTTTACTTTGTTTTAATATTGGAATAGTCTGAAATAGAAACATCAAGCGAGGCAAAACATTCATTTTCACAGTTGCAATTCTTCCCAGTAACGATAGATTCAAGGTATTCCATTTTTTCAAGTCTTGTTGGATCTTATACCAGACTTTTTCGTAGTTATTTTTAAACAAATCAATATTTTTCATAGTCAATTCAATTCCTAAATATTTAGTCTTTGTAACTACTTCGCATTTGATTTTCTCTTGAAGTTCAGTTTGTCTCTGTCTCGTCATGTTTTTACACATCACTTTCGTTTTATTTTTATTGACATAAAATCCAGCAATTGTTCCAAATTCTTCAATTTTTCCCATCAATTGTGGTATATTCTCAATTGGATCTTGAATCATAAACATTACATCATCTGCAAATGCTCTGTATTTATACGTAAAGCCTTTCACTGTAAGTCCTTTGATATTATTGTCTTTTCTTATCTCTGCCAATAATATTTCCAATATCCAAATAAACAATAACGGGGACAACGGGCAGCCTTGTCGTGTTCCCTTTTGAACTTGGAAAAAATCTGTTTTTTCTTTATTTATATTCAAAGCTGCTTTCTGTTCTGAATATATTGCCACAATCATGTTTAAAAAGACTGTCCTATATCCATTTTTTCGATTACTTGCAGCATAAAGTCCCAATTCAAGTTATCAAAAGCTTTTTCCGCATCAAGAAAGAGGAATCCAACTTCTTTTTCTGGGTGTTTATCATAGTATTCAATTGCATCAATCACCACTCTCAAATTGTCTCTTATTTGTCTATTTGGTAAAAAACCAGCTTGCTCTTCCGCTATAACATCTTTCAAATATTTTTTCAACCTTTCCGAAATTATTTTTGCAAATAATTTGTAATCATTATTCAATAGCGATATTGGTCTATAATTCTTTACATTAGTTAAGTCCAAACCTTCTTTAGGTATAAGCGAAATATTTGCTTCTTTCCATGAGTCTGGGATCCGTTTGGTCATTCTTATATCATTTGACAGAAGTACTAAAATAGGGGTTAGCTCCTCCTTGAATTTCTTATAGAATTTTGCTGTAAAGCCATCTGGACCTGGAGCTTTGCCCAATTTTGCATCTTCTATCGCCATTATTACCTCTTCCTTTGTTACTAAACCATTGAGTAGTTCTTTAATTTGTTGTCCCAGCTCTGATATTTCAATATTGTCCAAATACTTTTTAATTCTCTGTTGGTCAATTCCTTTCTTTTTAAACAATTTTGCATAATATTTGAAAAAAGCTCTTTTTATACCTTTCAAATCCACAACGTCTTTTCCATCTTCAATAATCTTGCTGTCAGGTAGCCCTGCCATGATGGATGAGAGGGAGGGAGGTGGGCTCTGGGCGCCTTAGTGGCGTGACAGGCGGGAGGTTGGAATCCGGGGAGTTGGCTGATTTACGCCTAGGGTGTGAGAATGGAATGTGGCTTCTATTCCCCTATCTTTTGCAGCCTAGACATTCTGACCTTGACAAGTCAGGCTGCGCGCTTCACTATCGCTGGCATAGATGTAGCTTGCTGTGAATAATGGGGGCGGTGGGAATTTCATTAGCGTAGTAACTTTCGATTTCCCAGTCGCATGTTATTCTTTGTATGGTAGAAGGGGGTCCCCATTCACCCCCTTCCCGGTATAACCGCTTGCTTTCTGTAACCAAGTCATTCTGAACAAGAAACCTGTTCCAGTGATCTATCTATTGCAGCTTAATAAACGCTATCCTTGCTTGCATCACAAGGCCTGGTGTTTTTGCTGACTAAGTTAGGACTTCTGACAGTTTGTTCAGAATCATCAATTACTTTTGGGACTGGTCCTAAACCCGCAGCTCCAAAATGAGCGGCGGAGAAGAAGACACTCTCCCAATTGAAGAAGAAGAAAAGGATAAGAAACCTCCCGGGAAAGACGTACCCAGAGAGACCCCGGACACACACGTGCCGAGACAATGGGGTCTGGAATACGACTTTGGAGGGCCTTACGGAGACCCCTATGGGGCAGCCTATGGGGGGGTGACCACCCGAGTCGGACGTAGACGTGACTGGGTGAAACCCCTGGCTGACACCCACGAAGCGTGGTTCGGGACCCCGAGAGCTTCCATGAGGATGAGCCACCCCGAGAGGTCGGTCCGAAAATTAATCACGGCGGAAGCCCTGGAAGAAACTGGCCGAGACTCCGATACCCTGGAAGGCGCCGTGGTAAGGAGGAGATGGACTGAAGAACCGAGCCAAGACCGCCTGATGCGATTCCTAGACGAATCCCTCGCACGCATCCCACAGATGATCGCGGAGGGCATCCGGGAGGAGCGCGAGCGGCAAAGACGCGAGGAACCACCAGCCCAGGTCCCTCCAGATCAGCGGCCGGTGCCGGACCAAGACCAGGGAAACGTGCCAGCCGGCCCGGTGGAGCAGCCAGCGGGGCCAGGACCACAGGGGCCGCCGGGGCAACCACCCCCTCGTCCTTGGGGGTTCTTGCCGCCCAAGCCTACAGAACTTCTGGATGCTGACTTTGAAGGAGACCCCGAGAAATTCCCATTCTTTCTGGTGTGAGCCGAGAGGTTTATCGAGACCTGGGGCCACCTATTCCAGCGAGAAGAGCGGATAGTTGATGTCATAGCAGCCCACCTAAAGGGAGCGGCTGCTGACTGGTATGTGGGACTCCATCAAGCCGACGGGCGCGAGCTGAGAGAGATCGATTCTTTCATGTGGGCCATGAAGGAGCAGTTCGAGGATGTGCACTCCACCAAAGCTGCGAAGGCAACGATCCGAAGCCTCAAACAGGGCGCCCGATCGGTGAGAGACTACACCTCGGAGTTCCGCAGATGTGCCGCCAAACTCCGAGGGGATGGGAACCTCATTGACTTCTACAAGTGGGGACTCAACGCGGAGATCCGCCGGGAAGTCACCAGGAAACAAGACCCGAACACCCTCACCGGATGGGTTCAAGCAGCCGTCACGATGGAGAACCGCCTGAAGACCATCAAACTGGCCGCCGCCGCAGCGATGGCTAACAGGGGCCCTGCACCGGCTGCAAGAGGGAAACCCCCTGCACCGAACCCGAAGCTGAGGGATGGCACCAGGGAGCTCCGGATGAAGCAAGGTCTTTGCCTCAAATGCGGAGAAGGGGGCCATTTCGCGGCGAACTGCCCAACATCGCCTACATCACCCGGAGTGCCGAAAGGAGCCAAGAAGAAGTTTGACACATCCACGCCAAAACAGGTGGCGAAGCCGAAGGGGGCGAAAGCGCTGCAAGCCAAACCGCTCAGCGAAGCATCCGACTCATCTGATGGCGAGACCGTGCCGCAGGGAAACGAGACGGACCTGCTGTAAACAGCGCTGAACAGCAGGTCCCACATCCCCAGGCGCAACTCCCGGTGAGCAAACCCCCCTCTCTTTTCTTTCTCACGGTGACTCTAATGGACCCGGGTCTATTGACCCATGTGAGAGTACGAGCTCTCATTGACTCTGGGTGTGGGAGAGACCTCATTAACCCCACACTACTAACGGGACTTGGGGCGAAAGTTGTTAAATTAACTGACCCCTTGATTTTTACGCAAATGGACGGGTCCACCATGAAAGAACCTTGCAAATACGAGACTGTGCCCTTGCGGGTGGGACTCGGGCAACACTGGGAAGAGAGACCTTTCGTGGTTACCCCTTCAGCCCGATTTCCCTTGGTTCTAGGGAGCCCATGGTTCTTTGATCACGATCCTCATGTACTGTGGGGGAGGGGAAGGTCAACTTCATCTCCAAAAAATGCCAATCCCACACATGGAAAAAGGAGTGGGGACCCATGATGGGGGGCAACTCCTAGTGACAGCGGGGGTGGCAGCCGCGGAGCTGGAAGGCATTCCCCCGAGTATCACGACCTGGCTCCCGTTTTTGGAGAGGAGGAGGCCGATGAATTGCCCCCCACAGAAACTCTGACTGTGCAATTGAAATTTTACCCAACCAAAAATTACCGAAGGGAAAACTGTATTCTATGAGCCCTTCGGAAAAGGTGGAACTGAGGAAGTTCATCGATAAAAACCTCAGTAGGGGTTTCATACGGCCAGCATCCTCCCCGTTTGCGGCTCCTGTGCTTTTTCGGAAAAAAAAGGATGGGGGATTGCGGCTATGTACTGACTACCGCGGCTTGAATGCAGTGTCAAACACAAACGCTTACCCCATGCCCCTCATAAAAGACTTGTTGGCGGCAGTGGCTGGGGGGAAAATTTTCTCTAAACTAGACCTCCGGGATGCCTATTTCAGAGTCCGCATACGGGAGGGGGATGAATTTAAAACGGCGTTCAACACCCCCCTCGGCCAGTTTGAATACTTAGTCATGCCATTCGGGCTCCAGGGGGCCCCTGGGGTCTTCATGAACTTGATTAACGAGGTGTTGCATAAGCACTTGTTCAAGGGGGTCCTTGTTTACCTTGATGACATTCTTTTGTACTCCCCCGACCTTAAATCGCATGTGAAACTGGTGCGGGAAGTACTACAAACGTTGCACAAGCATAAACTGTTTGCCAAACTATCCAAGTGTGAATTTCACAAAACGGAGATCCCTTTTCTGGGCTACCGCATTTCCCAGAAGGGGATTGAGATGGACCCTGACAAAGTTAAAGATGTCGTGGGGTGGGAGCCCCCCAAAACGAGGAGGCAACTCCAGGGGTTCCTCGGATTCGCGAACTTTTATAGATCGTTCCTCTCGAACTTTGCCCAGGTGGCTCTTCCCTTGACTGACTTACTGAAAACCAAAGGGAAGCCACCCGAATGCACTCGGCCCGGGGCCAAACTAGAATGGTCGCCAGAGTGCCAGCGGGCGTTCGACAAATTGAAAGCCCTTTTTACGTCGGAACCCGTGTTGGCCCACCCGAATGAACTTAAAAAATTCATTGTTCAAGTTGACGCCTCGGACGTTGCAATGGGGGGGGCGATCCTCCAAGAGGGGGAGGATGGCAGATTGCACCCCTTGCCTATGTTTCCAAAAAATTTAACGATACCGAACGGAATTGGTCGGTGTGGGAAAAAGAAGTGGGGTCGATCCGTTTAGCGTTGGCTACCTGGCGCCATTGGCTAGAGGGGGCGCGAGTCCCGTTCGAGGTCTGGACTGATCACAAAAACCTCGAGCTACTCCGCTCCCCCCGTTCCTTGAACGCCAAACAGCTCCGCTGGGCTGATTTCTTCTCCAAGTTCAATTTCACACTGCACCATTTCCCAGGGACATCTAACTCGCTGGCCGATGCACTGTCACGCCTCCCTCAACACGACAGCAAAAGGGAGGAGATTCGTGACTCGATTTTCACTCCTTCCCAGTTGGGAGGAGCAGTAACCACTCGGAGGCAAGCCAAACATTCCCCCCCACCGCCAGACCCTCCTCCAAATGAATGGGCGGTGAAATTCTCCACAGAACTGTCGGATGCGGACAGGGAGGAGGTGGCGGGGGAAGAAGGAATGTCCCGGGATGCGCATGGCTGCTGGACTAAAAATAATAAACTCTTTGTCCCACGGTCTCTCAGGGGGGAGGTAATGGGCTGGGCGCACGGCTCAAAGCTAGCTGGACACACGGGGTTTGTGAAATCTCTCCAGCTACTGCAAAGACAATTTTGGTGGCCGGGACTACGGAAAGATGTTTCTCTCTTCACGTCAGCCTGTCAAACGTGCTTGATGAGTAAACCTCGGCCTGGTAAACCCCCAGGTGCCCTACAGCCCCTCCCTACCCCGGCTCGGCCATGGGAAGTGATCTCTATGGACTTTATTACTGATCTACCCCCTAGCGGGGGGAAAACCGTCATATGGGTGATAGTGGACCTGTTTACTAAGCAGGCGCATTTCGTTCCGTTTGCCACCATCCCCTCTGCTAAGAAATTAGCCTCTGCTTTCTTGCAACACGTTGTGAGACTCCACACCTTACCTGCTAAGGTGATCTCGGACAGGGGGGTTCAATTCGTTTCAAGGTTCTGGAGCGAACTTATGTCACTGCTTGGGGTGGAGAGGGGGGTGAGCAGTGCATACCATCCTGAATCAGATGGGCAGACCGAACGTGTAAATCAGACTCTGGAACAATACCTGCGGTGTTTTTCTAACTTTCAGCAGGACAATTGGCATTCTCTTTTACCTTTGGCTGAGTTCTGTTACAATAATACTCAGCACTCGTCGACGGGGATGTCCCCGTTTAAAGCAGTACATGGATATGACGCCCCGCCTTTGCCATTTTTGACTTCTCCCGACCTCCCGGCGGGAGACGCTGGAGACTGGTGCAAACAACTGCAGGAGGCGTGGGGCTCGTTGGCCAAGACTCTTGAGGAGGCTAAGACTGCGTACAAACTCCAGGCAGATAAAAAACGTAGCCTTGCTTGGATTCCAAAATGTGGAGAGTTTGCTTACTTGTCCACCCAACATTTGCGTCGAATTCAGCCGAGTCGCAAACTCGGTTGGAAATATATTGGTCCTTTTGAAATTGTGAGTGATTAACAATGTAACTGTTGAACTTGCGTTGCCTAAGTCTCTAAAGTCTGTTCATCCTGTTTTTCATGTAAGGCTTCTCCGCCAAGCGCCTGAAGAGAACAGATGGAGACCGCTACGGCCGACCCCTCCTCCGCTCCTGGTGGGGGGGGAACCTCACTATGAAGTATCGCAAATTCTGGACTCTAAAATTTCTCGCAATCGCTTGTTTTACCTGGTTGAATGGATTGACTTTGGGCCGGAACAGAGGGAGTGGGTGCGGGCGGAAAATGTTTTGGCCCCCCGGCTTGTCCGGGCGTTTCACAAGTTGTACCCCCATAAACCAAAGGGGTAGGACTATTTTCGAGGGGGCTGCATGTCAGGTAGCCCTGCCATGATGGATGAGAGGGAGGGAGGTGGGCTCTGGGTGCCTTAGTGGCGTGACAGGCGGGAGGTTGGAATCCGGGGAGTTGGCTGATTTACGCCTAGGGTGTGAGAATGGAATGTGGCTTCTATTCCCCTATCTTTTGCAGCCTAGACATTCTGACCTTGACAAGTCAGGCTGCGCGCTTCACTATCGCTGGCATAGATGTAGCTTGCTGTGAATAATGGGGGCGGTGGGAATTTCATTAGCGTAGTAACTTTCGATTTCCCAGTCGCATGTTATTCTTTGTATGGTAGAAGGGGGGGTCCCCATTCACCCCCTTCCCGGTATAACCGCTTGCTTTCTGTAACCAAGTCATTCTGAACAAGAAACCTGTTCCAGTGATCTATCTATTGCAGCTTAATAAACGCTATCCTTGCTTGCATCACAAGGCCTGGTGTTTTTGCTGACTAAGTTAGGACTTCTGACACTTGCTTATGAAGTTTCTTTCTTTTCTGTTTTTCAACTGCCACGCTAAAAATTTTCCTGGTTTATTTGCACCCTCAAACGCTTTTTGTTGTAGTTTTTTCAAGTTCCAATATAATTCTCTATTTAGTAAGACATTCAATTGATCCTGTAGAAAATGAATCTCTTTAATTTTTTTCTTCCCTGGTCTTTTCTTTAATTCCTTTTCTTTTTGTCGAATTTTTTCATGAAGATCATTTTGTTGTTGCATCCTTTGCTTTCTGTCTTTAGTGTTTAATGAAATAAGCAAACCTCTCATTACCGCTTTGTATGCATCCCAAACGATCTGTATATCAGTACCTTTATTCAAATTCATTTCAAAAAAATTTCTCGTTTCTTTTTTTAATGTCTCATTAATTAATTTTTGGTCCAGTAAATCTTCATTAATCCTCCAATATAATTGTTTTGGTTTTTCTTTTGACATCCAAAGTAAAGGGTTATGATCTGAGTTATTTTTTGGCAAAATTTCAATTTTATGAGTTTTTAACGCCATCTCCTCTGACATCCAGATCATATCGATTCTAGAAAAGGAATTATGTCTGTTAGAATAAAACGTGTAGTCCTTAATCTTAGGATTCCATTTTCTCCAAACGTCTTCTAATTTCTCTTGTCTCATCAACTGAAAAATTTTTTTTGGCAATTTTCCAATCGCTTCTCCAATTGCATTAGACTTTCTGTCCAATACATTGTTGACCGTGCCATTAAAGTCTCCTGCAAAAACTATTTGATCATAGTTTAAACAGTCCAACTCTCTTGTCAAATCATTGAAAAAAGTCTCTTTTGCTCCATTGGGTGCATATACATTTACAAGCAATGTCCTTTTTCTGTACATCGTTATTTCCACACCAACATATCTTCCTTCATTATCTGAGAAGATTTGTTTGGGTTCCAATTCTTTAGAAATATATATCACTGTTCCTTTCTTCTTATTAATTGCTGATGAATGAAATTCTTCTCCCAATTTTTTATTAATCAGATACTTGTTATCTTGTTTTCTAATATGTGTTTCTTGCAAACAAATTATATTACATTTTTGTTTCTCTAGCCAATGGTTCACTAATCTTCTTTTGTTTGGTGAATTTAGTCCATTTACATTCCAAGATAAAAATTTGTAATCCATCAGTGTTTTGAGTTAAATGTCTTTAAAATCATCAAAATTGTTCTCTTTGAATCTACACAAGTCTCCTTCTGTTTTGATTGTAACTCTCACCGAATTGTATGAGAATGATAGTCCCTGTGGGATCTCCCATCTGAACCTGATGCTCATTTCTTTTAGCTTATCAGTTAGTTTTTTAAACTTCTTTCTGTCTTGTAAAATCATTCTCGGAATTTCTCTTAAAATTATTATTTTCTTTCCATTAATTTCCAGCGGTTGTGTAAATTGCTTCTTGAAAATGTCTTCTTTCATTTTTGTTGTCACAAATTGAACAATCACATCTCTGGGTAATTTCTTTCTCTTGGCATAAGCTGAGTTTACTCTGTAAATTAAGTCAAAGTCTGAATCCAAATCTCCTTGATCCTCTCCTATATAAGTTGTCAACGTGTTTATTACTAACGCACGTATGTCCTGGTCTTCCTCCTCTTCTATTCCTCTCAGTCTCAGATGATTCTGGGTAGCCCTATATTCCATCATAGACTCCAATCTAGTATTCTCTTGGAGAGTTCTTTTCACTTTCTGTTCCATTTCTGCTGATTTTGTCACCAGACTTTGAACCTCTTTTTTGACTTCTTCTGTATCTTTTTTTATCCCTGCCACTTCTGCTAGTACCAGTTCTTTCAACTTTGCCATATTTTTTTCTTGTACTTGGACTTGCACTTGTTCTATTTGCTCCAGTTGTATTTGCATCTGTTGTTGCAACTGTGATTCTATTTGCTTTCCTAAATTCTGCACCACCTCTGTCATCCTTTTCTCCATCGCCTCCATGGCAGCCTGCCACTCCTTTTTTTCTTTTGCAGTCATTCTTGGACTTGATGATGAGGCGGCCCTTGGTCTTGACCTCAAATCCGTTTTGGAGGCAAATCAAAACTAACCAGTCTTTATATTGTCAATCATAAAGTCAAATCGCCACCTTTGTAACTTTTTCCGTTGCTTTTTTGAATTAAAAATAACTTTTTAAAATTTAGTCCTCCTCAAAATGGCGGGCGCAATTTCTCTATGGTTTTCTGGCTAGAGTAGGCTCCTTTGAAACTTCCTGTTTAGCTGTCCGTCTTGGTAATCCAATTTCCGGTGTTACACTTTAAAACGTCCATCTACATCCGGCCAGACGATTTTAAAACATCCACTCTAGCCTACTTCCTGTACCATAGAATCACAGTCAGTTTCGTTTCTACTACGCAAAATTTAGTCTTAGCTGACCACAGGAATGCAAAACAAAGTCACTTTTCTGCCGTTTTCTCCAAAGGAAAGCCTTCTTTTTACTTTTAAATCAAGCGGATTAGTTCCTTGAAGCTTTATACGCTTATCCGTACGTTTTAATTTTGCGTTCTTCTTCAAACCGGTAAGCAAACGTTCATTGTTACCTTACTTGTAATCTCGGGGTTTCGCAGTGCAATCGATGTTAATCTTGATGTTAAAGAGGTCGGTAGATGGCGGATTTATGCTGAATTCTCAGCCCGGCTGGTATCTGTAGTGCTGTCTTGCAACTGCCCTCTTCGTGGAAGGAGATCAAGGTGTAAACAAGCTTCCTCCGAAGCTTATCCACACCGATCTCAACTCCCTCTCAGGCTTGGCTGCTTGCTCGTCACTCCCCCGCCTGGGGAGTGCTGCGTTGGGCCAGGTAAAGCCCAAACTGTCGTCAGATACTGCCGTCCACCTTGCAGAGATCGCAAAGTGCGTTAATTCGCCATTTTAACTCTGACCAGAAGCCCAGTCGTAGTCAAACACTCTAACCCCTGCACTGCATTGGCGTTGTAAGTAGTTTTGCTGTTGGAATGCTATGTAATACTTCCTTTTTTTTTTGTAAAGAAATTTTATTAACAGGATATTTTGACATGATCCATAATTAAAGACAGTTCTTAAAATATCCTTTTCCACAACTTTTCCCCCTCCCCCTGGCTTCCAACGATGTTCCGCCCCATTATCATTTCAGTCAACATTCTGTTACATTGAACACTTATTCAATAATCAAATCTTCTATTAAAACATTTTCCTTTTCTATTTCTCTCTCTTAGGTAACATTTTAAATACAATCCATTTCTTAGGAATGCTATGTAATAATTCTCAGTTGTATTCTAATGGTGGTTGTTCATCAGAATTATTAAAATATTAATGCTTGGTATTCTTTTTCTTTCCTCCACTTGTAATGCATTTACTACAGACAAAGGTAGAGCGCATAGTCCAAGATGTCTTCAATGCTTACAAGACAAACCATCATGATTCACAGTAAGTATCCAACCCCCTCCCTGGTATTAAAATAACCAACTGCCATGAGATATATATATTTGTTTCAGCACACTGATATGCATATTCCATTAGTTTGAGTTCTAGAGATCTGATGTACTGTATAGTGTCTTTTTCAGTCTTGCCTATTTTGCCGTTGCTTCATATGGTTGCTTATGATATGCCAAACTGTTTTGCTCTTCTGTGTAAGGCAAGACACTAGGTGAATGAGGTTACGATCGCACACACTAAATAATCTACTTTCAATCCACTTTCAGTTCACTTTCCAATTGGATTTTGCCAGTTCACCCTGTAAAATCCAGTTGGAAAGTGCATTGAAAGTGGATTATTTAGTGTGTGTGATCACAGCCATAGTTTATGGCTGCATTCGGACTTGAAAAACAACAACAACACATGAACTCTATGGCGGCCATGCTTGTATTCTCTTCTTGCTCCTCCCCCTTTCTCCTGCTCAGACCTCAGTTTTGAAGAATTCTGGCTTGGGAAGTTTCCAGTCATGCCCCAGTATGGGTACCTTTCCAAAATGGAATTTCTCCTCTGTCCTGTCGACAATCCTGGTTTGTCTGTGTGTGTAATGCCAAACTCCCATTTGCCCAGGAGCTGGCATTCAAAGATCAGAGAAGACTGGGAAGCTCAAATGAAGTTCTTTCCCTTTCACTTTGTGTGCGAGGAGAGGAACAGGAGGAGCATGCGGTATGACAACAAGCTCTAGTCATGCCCCTCACAAACAAATCTCTGTTTGTCATGACAGTCTTTATATGGCCTGTGCTTGCAGATGCCTTTTGTCCCCTTCATCTCCACCAGCTTCCATAAGCTAATTGCACAAGGCTGACTTTCTGTCTTTTACTTCTGCCAGCATCATTTTGACTGTGCCTTTATGAAGAGCTGTACCTTTCCAGGAATTTTGTGTGGGAATTGGGTTTATTGATTGTGTTTTTTTAGTTCTGCTTACTGGCTGTTTGCCCCAAATCTTTCTTGTTCTCCTCTACTATGTCAATATAGTAAAGATAATCTCCCCTCATATTTTTCCCTACTTTACAAAGTCTTCCAAAGCTGTGTATTTTACTTGTCCTGCCTCTGCTCCTATAACTTAAAGCATATTTTTGATGAACATGAGTGCTTTTCAAAAAGAGGTTTAAGTACCACAGTGTCAGATAAGCTGTCATTGCAGGGGTGGGTGGGGGAGAGAGGTGGCCAATGTAGTGCTTCCTGTTATGCTGGTATTTTAACTTTCACTTCTCCTTTCTGAGTCTGATCTCATAGCCTAAGTGGTACCTTGGTACCTCTCTCCTGATGCTTTGCTGGGAATCTGAACCCGTTAGCTTAGGCACGCTCTAGGCTCGACCTCGTCAGGGGACCCCACTTCGACTCTCGTATATCTATTCCACCTTTAGGGTTAGTTCTGACACTGTATGTATGCACAGATGACTTGTCTCTACTGTACTCAATAAACCGGAACGTTTTGGAAGGAACCTTGTTGAGAACTAATTGCTGCGGGACTCTGACAGAGTGTCAGAACTCCCATAGCCTCCGACCCCGTACCTCAACATGAGCGACCAGGAAGGCAGGGGTGTGCCAACTACTACCGCAGAAGAGGTCCCCACCACAACTGGTGTGAGTGGTGGGCTGGATTATGGGAGACCCTGGAGGGACCCGTATTCGTGGGCCAGTTTCTCCACCAAGATGCGAGAATCGTGGGTGAGCACTCCTCGACTGAGGGGCATCAGCTGCTATGATTACCTTCCCTACCAGGATAGTGGCCATGACTTCAGGAGGTATGGTGGTAGGGGTGATGACCAGCTGGAACGGGTGAAGTGCCAGTTGCAAGCCCAACAAGAGGAGATGTGGAGAGAGCTGCAGGAGATGATGCTCAACCTGCCCCATCTTATTGCTATGACGGTTCAACATGAGCTGTGGCTGAAGCAACCTGCCGCACCCATGGTCCCCCCAGTTGGGCAGGCACCTCCTGTCCAGCAGGTGCCTCCAGGGCAGGCGCCGCCAGTGCAACAGCCAGTTCCTGCAGGACCGAGCATCCCAGCCGGTCCACCTGGGCAGGCCCCTGGAGTTGGAACAGCCCAAAGAGCTACTGGATGCCACATTAGACAGCAACTTTGAGAAACTCGCCTTCTTCCTCCTGCAAGTATGGAAGTTCCTGCGGGATTACTGCCATCTCTTCCCATCGGATGAACACCAAATGGGTCGCAGCTGAGAGAGCGAGCGGCTGACTGGTACGTCAGCTTGCACAACCTGCACAGGCCTGAGCTCCAAGAGGAGCAAGCATTCAAGTGGGCCTTGCGAAGGCAATACGAGGACCCCATGGAAGCAGAGAAAGCCCGCACCAACCTACGAGCCCTCAGGGTGTGCCTGGGACTTGATAAGTCCTTCCATAGTGACAGGGTTGGGGGTCCCGGTACAAAGACTGCCTGAGGCATTGGTTTTTACCCAGATGGATGGCTCCACCATGAAGGAACCTTGCAAATATCAGACTGTACCCCTTGTTATGGGAATGGGAGACCACTGGGAGCAATGAGCCTTTGTTATTAACCCTATGGCCCATTTCTCCATGGTATTAGGGAGCCCTTGGCTCGGGGTTCATAATCCCTACATCAAATGGAGTGAGGGGATGGTGCACTTTGTAGCTCCCGAGTGCAAGGCTCATGTATGGGTACCTGAGTGGAGAGATGTGCTCCAGGCCCTTTTGGTCAGTGCATGCTTGGCCAAAGAGGAACTGAGAACCATCCCTGTGGAGTATAGAGACTTAGCCAGGGTGTCTGAGGAGGAAGAAGCGGATGAACTCCTCCCCCACCATAATACTGACTGTGCCATGGAGATCCTACCAGGGCATTTACTGCCAATAGGAAAGCTGTATTCAGTGAGCCTGGCTGAGAAGGAGTTGCAGAATTTCATTGACAAAACCCTTGTCTTCAGATTTATCTGCCCCGCCTCCTCCCCATTTGTGGCTCCTGTCCTCTTCTGGAAGAAGGATGGAGGGCTAAGACTGTGCACGGATTACCGAGGTTTGAATGCTGTGTCCACTATGAGTGCCTACCCTTTGCCTTCGATTAAGGATCTCCTTGCCGAAGCCGCAAAGAGAAAGAGCTTCACAAAATTGGATTTGAGAGACGCATACTTCTGGGTGCGCATCCGGGAGGGAGATGAGCCGAAAGTGGCTTTTAACACCCCTCTGGGTCAGTTCAAGTACTTGGTGATGCCATTTGGGCGGCAAGGAGCCCCAGGGGCGTTCATGAACTTAATCAATGACGTTTTGCACAAGCACTTGTTCAGGGGGACTCTAGTTAATCTGGATGATATCCTTTTGTATTCAAAAGATATGCAGTCCCATGTGGAATTAGAGCGGGAGGTCCTCCAGACTCTGTATGATAATAAACTGTTCACCAAACTGTCTTAAGTGCAAATTCCATCAGACTGGAATAGGCTTCCTGGGCTATCACATATCCCCTAAAGGTTTGGAAATGGACCCGCACAAAGTGGCAGTGGTTTTGGGATGGGAGGCCCCCCAAACTTGATGCCAACTTCAATCCTTCCTAGGATTCGCTAATTTCAATAGAGCATTCATCTCCAATTTTGCCCAAGTGAGTTTGCCCCTCATGGATTTGCTAAAAATCAAAGGGAAGGGGCAAGACAGCACCAAACCAAGTGCCTGATTAGAGTGCACTGGCAAGTGCCAAGAGGTGTTTGATAAACTCAAAGTGTTGTTTATGTCTGAATCCATTTTGCGTCATCCTGATGAAAAGAAAAAGTTTATTGTGCAGGTGGATGCATTGGACGCCGCTATGGGGGGCAATCCTACAAGAGGGACCAGATGGGCGATTACACCCCCTAGCTTATGTATCTAAGAAATTTAGCACCACTGAACGGAATTGGGCGGTGGGGGACAAGGAGGCGGCGGCCATCCAGTTGGCTCTGACCACTTGGCATCATTGGCTGGAAGGGGCATGGGTGCCTTTTGAGGTCTGGACTGACCATAAGAACTTAGAAGCCCTGCGCACCCCCGAAACCTCAACGCCAAACAACTCCGGTGGGTGTTCTCCAGATTCCTCTTCACTCTCCACCATTTCCCTGGCTGATGCCTGTCATGCCTCCCACAACATGCCAGTCAGAGGGAGGAAGTAGTGGACTTCATGTTCACACCGTCTCAATTGGGAGGGGATGTGCTGACCTGCAGCCAGGCGAAGGCGGAGACTGTGGGGGAGAAGCGCCATGGCTCGCCAAATTCAAAGAGGCATTTTTTAAGGCAGATGAGGAGATCGCACCTGATGCAACAGTCCAGCTGGGGCCGAATTGATGTTGGTATCGGAACTGTTTGTAACGAAATCTCTCCACGGGGAGATCTTGCACTTTGGTCATGAATCCAAACTGGCCGGACATTATGACTATTTAAAAATTTTCCATTTGCTACCACACCAGTTGAGGTCGTGCCAAATGTGTTTGATGAGTAAGAGACACTCTGTCAAGCTGCTGGGGAGGCTACGGCCCTTGGAAACTCCCAGTCATCCCTGGGAGGTGATATCCATGGACTTTATTACAGATTTGCCCCCTAGCAAGGGCAAGATGGTGATCTGGGTAGTGGTGGACTTATTTTTGAAGTAAGCACATTTCATCCCATTCAAGCAACTGCCCACTGCCAAGACCTGTGCTAAGATGTTTATGCATCACACTGTTAAACTATATTCAGTGCCAACCAAGGTAATATTCGACAGGGGCCCAGTTTGTTGCTACTTTTTGGAAGGAGCTTATGCTGGTACTGGGCATTGAACAAGGTCTCAGCAGCGCCTACCACCCCGAGACTGAAGGACAGACCGAACGGGTCAATCAGGTGGTAGAACAATTCCTCCGCTGTTTTACCAACTACCAACAGGATAATTGGGCCGAATTGCTACCCTATGTGGAATACAGTTATAACAATTCTGTTCACAGTTCCACTGGATTGTCACTTTTTAAAGTGTTTTATGGCTATGAGGGGCCCCTTTTGCCCATGGTAGGGCTGCCTGATCCCCCCTGGGGAATCTCCAGATTGGTAGCAAGGGCTGAAAGACCACTGGCCTGAGATACAAAAGACTCTGGATAAAGCCAAAGCAGATTATAAGGCTCAGGCTGACAAGGGCAGAGCCCCAGAATGGAACATACAACCTGGGCACTCAGTTTACCTGTCTACCAAGAATTTAAAAGGCCTCCAGCCTAGTAGGAAACTGGGTTGGCGATATGCAGGTCCCTTTAAAGTGTCATGTAGACTCAATGAGGTGACTGTTGAACTTGAATTGCCTAAATCTCTGAAGGGCGTGCATCCTATTTTTCATTTCAGTTTACTCAAACGGGACTCTGGGCCCAATGCAGGGAGACTTCGACCTCCAGCCCCTCCTCCACTGATGGTGAATGGTGAGCCCCACCATGAAGTCGCCCAAATTCTGGACTCGAAGTTTAAGAGGGGCCGGCTTCTTTACCTGGTTCAATGGAGGGATTTCGACCCCTCCCACAATGAATGGGTTGATGAATGTCATGTCAGTGCTCCTAAACGAATTCATGCTTTTCATAAAATGTATCCTGGCAAACCTGGTAGGGGATGTCTTCGGGGGCGGGCAGAATGTCAGCTAAGCTGTAATTGCAGGTGTGGGGGAGAGAGGCGGATGATGTAGCGCATCTTGTTATGCTGGAATTTTAACTTTCACTTCTCCACGCTGAGTCTTAGCTCATAGCCTGAGCATCTGACCTTGGTACCTCTCTCCTGATGCTTCACTGGGAATATGAACCCATTAGTTTAGGCGTGCTCTAGCTAATTCCCTGATTGGCTTGACCTCATCAAGGGACCCCACTTCATCTCCCATATTTAGGGAGTCTATTCCCCTCCTGCCTTTAGGGTTAGTTCTGACACTGAATGTATGCACAGATGACTGTACTCAATAAACTGGAACCTTTTGGAAGGAACGTTGTTGAGAACTGATTGCTGCAAGACTCTGACACAGTTATCCAGTTGTCTACATTGTTCTGATTGGCTGACTATTTCTTTGATAGCTAAGAGAAGAATGTGACATCTTGTTGGCTAAATTGCCTTATTTTTATTAATAAACTTGGGGAATTATGAATCTTAATGGCAATAGGCATAAAATATGGGACCATAACCGGTATTTATGGGAGTTAAGAGTTCCCAGGACCCAGAAATAGATGCTGAGGCTAGATTGCTAAAGTAATGATTTCTTTACTAAAGGTTTTTCAACCATACAAACAAAAATCAATCATTCACACAAAGGGCTAAGAATACAGATTAGAAAGTATAGAGATGTTTGCATGAGCAGGAAATATTGGTTGGGTGATACTTTACCTGTCCGGCAAGATACTTGGATCATACAGTGAAAAATAACACAGTAAGGGGAAAGGGATCCTGAGTTGACCAGCAACACACGTGGACGGATTCCAAACCAGTGGGTGTAGGAGAGGCTGGTTGAAAATTGTAAAAGCAGCCTAATCCTCTCCATTCTGGCTTTGTCATGCCACTTCCAGAACAGGTGATGTACAAACAGGTTCACAACACAGTCCTTTTAGCAGATCATGTGAATTTCCTTCAAGGATGGGATCATATCTGGGATGGTATGAAGGTTTGACCTGTAAAATTTCCTTCAGGATATCTTTTTCTCAGGCTCTGACTGATCAATTTAGTTAATGTTGGAAAGGAATTTTTAAAAGGGGATTGTATCATCCTGTCTTCCAAAATAATTGTCACTACTTCTCGGTTTCATGAAGTGCCAGGGGGGTATTTTAAAACTGATGGGATTGCGCCTCTGACAAAACCTTCATTAGAGATTTCGTGCAGCCACAGAAAATACATCTTGCTCTCTGGGAGTCTTATTTGGGGCATGAGGGGGGTTGTGGCCATTTCACTTGGTGTCGGAATTTGAAAAGGCATTCTCAGTGCTTCCTCACACAAAATGACACCCCCTTTTCTCCCACAGGCCCCCTTGGCATACGGACTGCAGATAGTGACTGGATAAGGAGTAGATGGGAAGGGCAGAGCAGGTGGCTCGACTCTTGAGCCCAGCACGGAGCAAAAGATCCTCCCTCTACTCTCTGTGATGTGTGGAGAATTTGGGGAGGGGATGTTTCATCTGCTGGGCTTAAGGAGGCAATGATCAGGAAATAATACATGGCTGCTAACTGTAATCTGTTGAAGCATATCTTGTAATTTGGCCCTGCACATTTGTGGTACGCATATGGAAGTGTTGCTTCCTTAAGCTACTACGTGACAGCTTTTGTTTCTGACCAGTATAATGTCTGTGGAATTGTTGCAAAGGCAGATAGATCTGTGTTATTGGGGTGATGCTTCAAGGCTACTTTTATTGACAGTCTCCTCACTGTGTTGGGAATAAAGCAAAGTGATAGATTCAGGGCTGGTCCGTGGTGTCCGGGCGTCCTAGGCCAGCTTGTGGCACCGCGCCCCCCGGCCATGCCAACCTCCCAGTGGGGCCTGGAGATGGGGGGCGGCGCTGGCAAGCCAGGGAAGAGGCGGGGGTTTAAACCCCATCTCTTCCCTTTAAGCGCTTCACTTCTCTCCCCTGCCTTAAACTTTGCCTTGCTTGCACCCACTCCTCCCCTCCACTTGACACCACAAAGGCCTCTTCCTCGGCTCATGGTGGGAGTGCTCGCTCGCACCATGCCCGAACATTCCCCCCCGCGCCAAGACCCTCTCCAACATTTTCTTCTGTGCTTGCGTGCTGCTCATCCTCCCCGGGAGCGGAGCTGGCGCACGGCCCTCTGGAGAACTTTCCCCCAATGGCGTCTGCCAACGGTTGACTCTCTTCCTCCTCTCCCCCTCCCCACCCTCGTGAGTGCCGAAGCCGCTCGGCCTTTTCCGTCTTTTTCCGACGCCCCCCCTGTCTGCCTGAGCCTGGAATCTCAGCGGGGACTGAGCAGCAGAGCAGCTAGACAAGGCAGAAGCTGTGGTGGGAATGGGGAGGAGGCAGCGACGAGAGCAGCAGCCTCAGCCGCCCCGGGGCTGGGGAAGAGGGCAACGGGGCTTGCCATGCAGGTGCAGACGAGGCTGAGGAAGGGAAGCACCACCACTGCCCTGCATCTTCTTCTCCAACCTCTTCCTGCAGCCTGTTGGAGTCTCGGCCAACTTCCCTCTTCTCTGCCCACCAGCCTGAGATGGACCTGGCACCACGCTTCCCCCGGGAAGGCCCAGGGGAGCTGTCCCGAGGCAGCTGGGTTAAGGTTTAGAGATCCAAATCGTGCTTGCTGGGACTCGAACCACGTGGATTTTTATGAATTTTCTTTCCAAGTACCACGGCCATAAATCAGTGCAATCCAATCCCCTTCCTCAGAAGTAAGCTCCTGTGAATGTAGGCACTGCAGTTGGAGGAGCAGCAGCTTTGTGATTTGGAGGAAGGCCTTAATCGCTAACAGCTGTTCCTAAGCCCTCCTAACACAGAGGTTAGTTCCATGGATGTTTGGGTTTTTTCCCCGCGATTTCCAACTAAGGCTGCCCTTCCAGGAATAAACCCCAGCAAACATGCAAAGGACTGGGCTGCTAAGGCGCTTCGATCTCTGTCCGTCCTTCTCTCCCCACCTCCGTCCCCGAGGGGGGAGGGGGAAGGTGGGCAAGCTCCGCCACCACCTCCTATGCCCCGCTGGGGTGCTCTTTACAGGCGGCGGCAGCTGCCTCTGGCCGCCTCTTCCCTTTCAGTGCTGATTTGGTTTTGAACGCCCGCCAGGTCGCTCTTCACTGGCAGTGCCAGTCACCGCCCCTGCCTCCTCTCCCCCCCGGGCTTTGGGGAGAGGGCAGGCGAGCTCTGCTGCCGCCTCCTGAGCCCCGGCAGGGCGCTCAGGGAGGCGGCGGGAGCGGCAGGGGGGGCTTTTTGCGGGAGGGGCCGGGGTGCGGTTTGGCGCCCCTGCAGCCGGCGCGCCCTAGGCGAGCGCCTAGCTCGCCTAGTGGGCAAGCCGGCCATGGATAGATTCTTTTCTGAGTGGCAGATGAGGTTTCATGCAGTAAAATGCAAACTGATGCAGATTAGAATAAAACAAGCTTAATTTTATACATAAATGCAGAGGGTTTAAATTGGGTATAAAAACCCGACAAGCTCTTAGCTGATAGAGACCAAAAGATTACTCTAAATGTGGCAAAATTTGCTAGACAAGCTATAAGACTCCACAAGCAGTTTGTAGAGGGAAGCATCTAATCATCTTATAGCTAGAACTTAGTCCTGATTTTTATTTTATGTCTCAATCTGAATGTATATTTTACTCACATTGTGTATGTTATTTGATTAGTCTCTGACCTTATTAAGCTTTTGTTGTTGTTGTATAATAACCCAGGGGAGAGATCTGGCTTTCAAAGCAAAAAGCTCACTGAAATTGCCAGTTTGCTTGGCTGTGGGAATGTAACAAGGCATATTTAATTTCAGTGATTATTAGAAAAGGCAGTGGAAATAAAGTGCCATTATATAAATTTATGGTGCAGCCATATTTACAATACCATGTTTTTGTTCAATCTCAAAGAATTGGAAATGAAGCAGAAAGTCCCATGGTTTGGGGGGTATTTCTAATGTGCTGAAAGAATAAAGAAGTTTTGGGTTTTTTGAGAGAAAATTTGAGAGGAACACGAGAGAAGCTTATAAAACTATGAACAGTGTGTAGAGTGCAAATAGAAATTATGTTTTGGAACACTAGAACTCTAGATTATCAAATGGAACTGGTTGGTTATCAAATGGAGCTTGGTCCAGGGCAAACAGAAATTAGCATTTCTTTATGCACTGCATTGTTAACTTAAGGAATTCATGTTCATAAAATGTGCTGCTGGCCAGTAGCCTAGTTCACAGTTCACGGGAGGAGGGGAAAGGAGGGGTTGTGGCTCAGAGGCAGAGCATCTCCTTGGCAGGCACAAGGTCCCGGGTTCCATGGGGGGTGGGGGGAGAGGGCAGAGTATGAAGAAATTAAAGTTCTCTTGCACTCACAGACTTGTGTTTCTCAAGTGGTAGCTTCCCATGCTGCCTGGCAAACAGCTTTGGAAACTGAAAGGGATTTCAGCAACCATTAGTGATGTGACATGGTGGGGGGAGTTAAGTTTCAAAGGGATTTTTTTTTTACAAGCTCCTTTCATGAACACATTTGACAATCAAGATCAGTATTCCCTTCTCTGACTGGTAGCAGCACTTCTCCCGGGGTCTCAGGCTGAGGGGTCTTTCACATCACCTCCTACCTGATCCTTTTAACTGGAAATGACGGGCACTGACCCTGCAACTTTCTGCCTGCCGGGCAGGCGTTCTCCTACTGAGCCACAGACCTTCCCCTGATTCATGAGCCTAAGCAGCTCTTTGGATCCTGGCCAGAATGCTGGAGTAGGTGAGCCAGTTGATGTGATCCAGCTTAGAAGTTTTTGTGTTCTTGTGGAGGATTTGCAGTAAAAGATCAGGGCAGGCGCACGAGGCCCATATGTATTTACACAAATAATCTTTTTAAAGTGAAAAATTTGTTGAATGGACAAACAAGGCTGTACATCATATAAATGTGATAAATCGTCATGCTTTGATATGTCCTACAGGTTTGTTTTGCAGCGGGAAAAGCACTTCCACTATTTGAAGAGAGGGCTGAGGCAACTGACAGATGCTTATGAGGTAATTCCTAGAGGTTTGAGGCATCCCCCCCCCCGCTTTATTCGCATGGTTGTTTTCTCTAAGCAGCATATTAGTTTCTAATCATAGTTTGGCTGCAGGAAAAAATTATGTTTGTTGTTTACTTTGCTCACTCCCCAGCTTTCATAGTCTTTAATTTTGCTCAAGAACTTGATGTATCAAAGCACTTGGCACTTACTGAAGAGCCACTTTGTGGGCATTATTGTCAAACTCGGGCCTTTGTTTGCCATGGGTTTTGTATGTTCTGTCCTTACTGCCTGTAACCACACCATTTAGATTCTAAATTTGGGGCACTGCGGGTGCAGATGGTGAGAGTGTGTGCGTGTGGGAAACTGCTTTGCTTAGCTGCTTTGCAACTGTTTTCTTAAGGGGCCGCCCGAAGCTCGGAAATATGTGAAATGACCTTGGATGCCTGTCTCTGTTAGCCGGCCTGTTGTAGCTAGCCGGCCCTGAGCCTGCATTGCAGGGAGGGTGGGGTATAATGTGATTAATAATAAATAAATAAATAGACAATGTAACTGTAGGTTAGCAGGTGGTAGAGGAAGGCTAACGGAGTGCTCTGGTTTTAGGCGGACTGAATGAATGGATTGATTGGATGGGTTGGGGGGGTGTTGTTGTTTGAATCATGTATAATACCAGATCTAGTGCTAAAGGAGTCAGTTCTGACACAAGATGGTCTTAGCTTGATACATCCTCATCTCTCAGTAAACAAATCACTGCCAAGAGAATGTTGTTGAGAGTAAGTTTGTATAAACAAGAAGTTCCTCCTGGTCTTAATCTCTTCTCCTATCCTCACTTCACTTGTAATCCTGGGATTCAAAGCTCCCTTGATGTGTTAGCACTGTCCGTTGATTTAGCCATGAAGTTATAAACAGAAAAATGTTAAAGGTAATTTAACATCTGAACAGAAATCCCTGCCATAGCCTTGCACCCTTTCACCTTCTAGACCCTCTGTATACTTTCCAATAATTCTGTTCTGATTCACCCCTTGCACAGAGTGGTCTTTCCCCTCCTCCTGGCATGGTGTAATGCACACGGAATTGCCCTGGCTGGGTCATTGTCGTGGCTCTGAATGACGGCTGCTTTCTTCCTCTGCAGTGTCTGGATGCCAGCCGCCCGTGGCTGTGCTATTGGATCCTGCACGGCCTGGAACTCCTGGAGGAACCCATCCCAGACTCTGTCGCTTCAGAGTAAGCTTCTTCCTTTGTGACCATTTTGACCTGTCTTGCAACACTTCTGATGGCTTCTTCCAACCAGTGTGAGATTGGTAATATGGGGCAGAGTGTGACCCCTGAGAATCTGAGCTCCTTCGCTCTCTCATTGTTTTTTTTTTTTTTTTTACGTTCCTACCCTCTGTGGCTCCTGCGAGAAAGCTGGGAATGGTGTAGACACCAGGGCCAGATCAAGACATACTGAGGCCCTAAGCTAGGTCACATTTCAGAGGCCCTATAGCACTACAAAAGAAGGAAACTTAGTATTAGGGGCGATTGTATTTAGAGGCCCTTCATAATCTGAGAGCATAGATTACTTTGTGCATAAATCCAGTTCTGGTAGGCACTGTCTGTTGAAGGCTCAGAAATCAGGGGGCTTTGAAATCTGTGCCCTTCATGGCTCTCTGTTTTACAAACAGCTTGCCTAGAACACTGGAGGTAAATTCAGAACCAGGAGTTCATGTGAGAAGAAGTGGAGCTAAGCGTAGCTTGAAATAATTTGTCCTGCTCCACAATTTCTGCCTACAAAATACAGTAGAAATCGTCTCCCAGAAGTCCTCATTATCCGTGCACAATGTATGGCTCTCTGGGCTAACATCCCAGCATCCCTGCATGATACATAAGAATGTTCTGATGTGCTTGAAACACAACAGTGCATTGTCTCATTCATCCTGCTCCAACAATAACCTCTCAATAGCTGTTTCCCTGGGGGGAGGCTTTTGGTGCGTCTTGTGATCTGTGTAAATGGCGGTGCTCAGGGACCCTCTGGTTGGAAAAGAAACCAGCTCCTTGTTGAGCAAAGAACCTGCATGTGTAGGAGGAGAGGTGGTGGTGGGGAGAGCAGACAAGTGAAGCTTTTTCTGTCTGAGAAACACTCATTGGTTGCAAAATAATGTTGTGATTAGGGTTATTCTGCAGGGAAAAAACTAAGAGTCTTTTGTGAGTCAGAGAGAGATGTCATGAGGAACGGGAAAACGGGAGGGCTGCAAAAGTGCGGCAGAGACAAAGCATCTTTGCCTAGGAGAAAACCGCAACCAAAGCTGTGGATTCTCTACCAAAGGAGAGCAAAGAAGACTCACTGCTTTTTCCTTTTATCAAATCTTTCTTTAAAAACAAAGCATGCAGAATAGGTGAGATGGTATCTAATGACTGTTGCCTAGAAGTGTTTGTGGTGCTTGCATATCCGGAAGTGCTTCCCAGCTTTAAAAAAACGTACCTTTGGAAGAGGTCCAGCCGGCTGCCTGCTTGGCTCGTTCTAAGGGCGTGACTGGCGATTCGGGCTTTCCCACCACCAGACTTTTCTTCACTTCTGTGTTCGTGAAAGGTGTGAGGCCTGTGTGTAGTTCATGTGTGACTCATGTGTGGTTCCACACTCTGCTGTACATGTATTTGTGCTGAAAAGCTGTGATTCAAGTTCAGTTATATTGCTCAATGGGCAGAGAGAAACTTTCAGCCATGAGGCCTGCATGTAGTTCATGTGTGGCTTATATGTATGCCCACATTCTGCTGCATGCATATGTCCTGAAAAGCTGTGATTCAAATTCAGTCTTATTGCTCAATGGGCAGATAAAAAATTTCAGCCCTACCTCCATAGCTGTGTGGGGCAGAGATCCTTCCAGTGCCACAACTGCCTGTTCTGTGGTGCCAAAATGACTACAAAAACCCAGATCTGATAGCTTTAAAAAAATCTGTTTGAGTCTTTGGAATTATGTTTTGGCCTAAGAAGTGCTCCTGTTAACTGCAGAGTGTAGGAATTACAGAAAGAGAGTGTCTTGATCTAATCAGCACACCAAAAGGTTGTAGATGCTGCTTTGCAAATCTGTCAGTGACAAGAGAAGTGGTGCAGGGGAAAAGAATCTTTAATGATTGTATAACCCCTACATGTTTTTCATGCAGCTTCCTCAGGGCTGCTTCCGTGTGCCTGTTCAGAGCCAGCAGCGGTTATTTAGGGCCTTTCCAAATGACGTTCCCTCCTCCCACCCAAAAACCCCACCACCAACGAAAAGCTTTTATCCCAGCACCAGCGCCATCCTCCAGGGCTGTGACATTCCACGGCCACATAATGCGTGCAAGGGTCACTTGGACCAGCATCCAGAAGGAATTGGCAGTAACCTTTCACCTTGCAGAAAGGCCCTAAATAACTGCTGCTGGCTCTGAACAGGCACACGGAAGCAGCCCTGAGGCCACTGCGCTCGTGAAGAAATGTCTGAAGCTTGTTTAACGCCAGCCTCCCTTTGGTCTCTCTCCTGGGTGCCCAGCGTGTGCCAGTTTCTGAGTCGCTGCCAGAGCCCAGGGGGAGGCTTTGGAGGGGGACCGGGCCAGCACCCGCACCTGGCTCCAACGTACGCGGCTGTCAATGCTCTCTGCATCATCGGCACTGAAGAGGCATACAACGTGATTAACAGGTACAGGGCGGAACCTCATGGGCCTTTTCTTTGAGACAAGTCGCTGGATACCGAAAGCATCCCTGTCAGTTGTCTGCTAAGTCCTATTCTTCAGCTTTCCCATTTGCTGAGGAGAGGGAGGACAGTTGGTGAACTGGCAGGATGCCAGAAGGGACTTTGCCATAATAATCTCAGATCACTTCCTCCTGCAGCAGAATTCCTGGCAGCTTCCTAATGCTCCCTGGAAGACTAGGTGAAGCCCCAGTCTGACCTAGGGTTTCCAGTACTGAGAGATTTGGAGGGCAGAGTTTGGGGAGGATGTGGCATCACTTCCAGGTAACAATCTAGGCTGCCTCCCCTGGATTCTGTGGTCATAGAGACTAGGTGAAATGCCTGGACATCACTATGTGGAGGCCATTCCTGGGGATATAAAGTGGGATAAGAATGTTCTAAGTAAAATAAATACAAAAATAGTGTCCACAAGTGGCAGGACAAGAAGGAGTACCTTCATCTTGCACGCTGTTTTATGATGTCTATAAATGCTAATAAGCAGATAACTGTTTTAACATACAGCATCCACTAAAAACAGGTTACCACCAAAACAGAACCCCAAAAAGATATGGCCTGCTCTGCTAAGGGAAACATAAGAGGACATTGCAGTGAAGGATTTAGAGGAAAAGAAGAAAAGTACAGCTTCCTAATTCAGCGAATGGGCAAACAGTGACACGTTAACCAAAGAAGCCATATGATTCTGGCTGGATGTTAAAGTTCCAGCCTCTGAGTTAAAAGTCTGTTTCCCCCCCCATACTGGGGAGTGCTCGTTGTTCTGCCTAATAGTCTTGATTTTGACTTCTAGGGAGAAGCTTCTGGAATATCTGTATTCCCTGAAGCAGCTTGATGGCTCCTTCATCATGCACATAGGAGGGGAAGTGGATGTCCGGTATGTTGAAAACGTTCAAAAATGTCTCAGGAGTCAGAGAATTTTACAAGATCCTGGCAGTCACTGAGTGCTCTGCTGTAACATTCATTCTTGTTCTGACGTTGTGCAATTCAACTAGAGAGCTTTTGGCTTTTAAAGTTAGGAAGATTATGATTATGTTTAGGCTAATGTAAGTTTACACTAATGTAGAACCACAACTTGCTTCTCAGCACTGCAAGTTAGTTAAACAAGCAGGAACCTCCAAGAGCTTGCAAGGGGGTGTCTCATTTCCTCTTTCCCTCCTGTTCCCTCTCTCCCTTCCCTGAAAGCTCCCGTAGCCTCTCCCCTTTTCCTGCTTCCTTCTCTCTTTCCCACCCAACAGCCAACTTGCCCCTCAGTCTTCAGCTCCCCCCCCCCCCGGAAGCCTCTACCTAGGAAAACTGTGGCACAGCTGTGTGGTGACAGCTGCTGGGCCAGGCCCACTCGCATAGTAGGGAACCCTCACGGACTTGTGGGGGGGCACATCACATCCCTATATTATTTCCCCTTTCCCTCCTCCTGGCGACCCCCATATTCTCTCCCCTTTTCCTGCCTCAGTCTCTCCTCCTCAGCTGTTCACCAACCTACTTTCTATCTGCTTCCTGTCTTCAGCTAAATTTATTATTTATTTACCTCACCTTTCTCCACAGTAGCAACCAAAGTAGCTTATATCATTCTACTCTCCTTTTTATCCTCATAACAAACCTGTGAGATAGGTTAGGCTGAAATTATGTGGCTGGCCCAATATCACCTAGTGAGCTACCATAACAGATTGGTGATTTGAACTTGGGTCTGAGACCAGCTTTCATAGGGTGGCTGCTGTTGAACAGCCTAGTTCAGCCATGGCCTAGTTCAGTCATGCAGGTCAGGTGGTATCAAGTCACCCAATGATTGTTGCCAGGCCCAGTATTCTCAGATTTGGCTGACTTTACTATTAGAATTAGAATATATGATGATATTGCTGACTTGCCTCTCTAGTGTCAGCTAGGCCTTTCTTAAGCCCTGGCTGCCATGGGAGTAGGGATGACTCTGGAGTGTTAAGTTTCAATTCTGCTGTGCCTTCTATGTTTCTGTTATCTCTGTCTGCCCCTCAGTGCCTGGTGTAGCATTTCTCTTGGGAAAAGTAGCCCTTTACTTTGGCAGGCTTCTACCTGATCCCTGATTGGCCCTGGGCCATCAGGGGGTCCCCTTGAATGATGTATAACTGCTTAGTGCGCACACTTTTCTTTAGTTCTGACACTAAATGGTTAAATTATCTGCATACTCTCAAAGTCTCAATAAACTTTACTTCTTTGAATGAAAGCTTTTGGGAACTGATTGCTGCAGGAGTCTGACAAAGTGTCAGAACTCCGTTTTGTTCCCGGACTCGTACCCTACCATGGCTGATGATGGTACTGGGAGTGTACTGGTTACCACCGGTGAGGAAGAGCTGATTACTGCCACCACTGCGATGACCACGACTTCGGGTGCTGGACCAAGTAGATTGGGAAGATTCTGACGAGAAACCTATTCCTGGTCTTACATCCCAAGCTACACTGAAGAGAGCTGGGCGACAACTCCCAACCCGAGGCTACCTGCTTACGAACAATGCTATGGCAGCCTTTACCCGGAAGAGTACAGGAAGGGGTCTAAGAGTGAGGAGATGCAAATCAAATGGGCTTTCTGAGAACTCCTGGTGCAGAACAAGGAGTAACGCTGGGACATGCAAGAGATGGTGTTTGATATTCCTCAGCTCATTGTGGATGCTGTGAAGCGTGAGGTTCACGCACTCCTGCACAACAGGGAGAGAGAAAAAGGCCAGGACCCACCATGCGATGGGGCACAGGCTAAGGATCAAGCGGGAAGTGTGCCCATTCCTGTTAACCCTCCAGGGGGGTGGGTCCAAGTGATCAGCAGCCAGCTGGGCCACTGGGTCCCCCCGCACCACTGGTGCCAGTGCCCGGACCCGATCAGCGATGTGAAATGTTGGATGCCACTTTCAACAGGGATTCTGACAAGCTGGCCTTCTTACTGCTGCAAGTGTGCAAATTCCTGTTGGAATGGGGTCCTCAGTTCGCCACTGATGAGCACCGAGTGGATTATATCAGGTTGCGCCTAAGAGAACGGGCGGCCGATTGGTTTCTGGGTCTGCACAACATTAGATGCCCCAAGCTCTGTGATATGTCAGTTTTTATGTGGGCTCTGCGATGGCAATACAAAGACCCCCTGGAATTGGAGAAGGCGCGAACCCCCCTGCAAGCCTAGAGAGAAGGTAACAAGACAGTACGTGAATTCTCTGATGAATTCAAGATGTATGTGGCCAAGGTACAAGGATGGCCTGAAGAGGTCCTGATTGAGCAGTATCATATCAGATTCAATCACCAGACCCTGGGGAAGGTCCTCGACTCCATCAACCCACTGACCCTAGCTGGTTGGATCTGAGAGGCCAGTGATGTGGAAAACCGGCTTAACGTGATCAAAGATGTACACTCCCAAGTCGACCCTGAGGACACTGGGGGGGCGAAGGAAAAGGCCAACGTTCCAAGGCTATAGAGTCCATGTGAGATTGGCATATAAAGCAAGGAGTGTGCCTGTGCTATAGGGCACCTGGGCACTATGTCGCCTTCTGCCCAGCCAACTTGCCACCTCCTGGAGGGAAGGCCCCTGAGTGGCAGAGCTCGGAGACACCACCAAAGCCAGGAGGGTGTCAGGCTCGTTAGTCAGGTCACACAACACAGGGCTTCATCAGAAGAAAACTGTTTATTGGTGTACCAGAACTAAAGACACGTGTACTGCTTGTGTCAGGAATGCCCGGGAACAGTAGGGCTTCCTGAGTTATACTAGAATCAAATATCCCCCTTACAAGCTAAAGCCAATGGGTATAATTCGTGCGCGTGGGCAAAACGAGCAAGCAAACTAAAAGCCGTTGGTTCTGCAGCTGGAGCATCTACAAGGTCAAGCAAGTGATAACACAGAGACAGTGGAACAGTGAAGCTCAGAGGCAGGCAGAGGAAGAGTACCCCTCCACATTCCAAAACCATGACAGGGGTGCCTGACAGAGGGGCGCGAGCCCTACAGCTGAACACTGCCCCAGGTCGGGCTTCATCCAGCAGAGACGAGACCCCCCAGCTGGTGGGAAAAGGCTAGGACCTACTGTAAGAGGCGTGACCCAGCAGGTCCGAAAGCTGTTGGCGCCACGTTTGGTGAGCAACACCCCCCCTTATTTTTTGACTGTGTCAGTAGTAAGTTACCCAAGTGCTGGTTACCCAAGTGAGGGTGAGGGCCCTAATTGATTTCAGGTGTGCAAGAGACTTAATCAGTCCCACCATGGTTACAGGGTTGGGGGTTCCCGTACAAACGCCCCCCCAGCCTCTGAGCTTCACCCAAATGGATGGCTCCCCCCATGAAGGAGCCTTGTAAATATCAGACTGTGCTGGTGATCATGGGCACGGGGTCCCACTGGGAACAATGGGCTTTTGGGATCAATCTGATGGCTCGCTTCTCCACAGTGTTGCGGAACCCCTGGCTAAGAGACCATGATCCTTATGTACAGTGGAGTGTAGGTGTGTTACATTTCACCAACTCCAAATGGGATGATCATATATGGAATGCTGAGTGGGGGAAGCGCCCAGCGCTCTACCAGAGCGAGTGTGCTCAGCTCAGGAGGAGCTCAGCTCAATCCCGGCTGAGTACAGAGACCTAGCCCAGGTATTCAAAGAGAATGAAGCAGACAAACTCCCCCCCCCCCCGTAACTCTCTGCCATAGAAATCTTGCTGGGGCACAAAATTCCAAAAGGGAAACTGTATGTTATGAGCCCAGTCGAAAAAGAGGAGCCGAGGAAGTTCATTGAT
The DNA here is from genome assembly GCA_029375565.1 of Gekko gecko. Taxonomy (NCBI): domain Eukaryota; kingdom Metazoa; phylum Chordata; class Lepidosauria; order Squamata; family Gekkonidae; genus Gekko; species Gekko gecko. Next base: position 89,105,614 of record JAPDNY010000003.1, read on the forward strand.
AAAAAAAAACCCTTACTCTTCCAGAAAAAGAAAGATGGGGGATTGAGACTCTATACAGATTACAGGGGCTTGAATGCAGTATCCACCACGAATGCATACCCCCTTCCTCTAATCAAAGACCTCCTGGCTGATATCTTGATGATATCTTGATCTGTTCACCTGATAAGGCTTTCCATGTGACTCTGGTGCGGGAGGTGCTAGAGAACACCAGCTAGGTGCTAGAGAACACCGGCTTCCCACTTGACGCTGGTGCGGGAGGTGCTAGAGAACACCGGTTGTTTGCTAAAGTTTCTAAATGTGAGTTTCACAAGAGTTTAGTAGACTTCCTGGGCTACCGCATCTCTGGGGAGGGGTTGGGGATGGACCCACACAAGGTTGCAGATATGTGGGGTTGGGAGGCACCTCACACCTGGAGACAACTCCAATCCTTTTTAGTATTTGCAAATTTTTACCACCCCTTTATCCTCAGCTTTGCTGAGGATTTTTACTACCCCTCACGGACTTATTAAAGATTAAGGGGAAGGGGCAAGACAGCACTATGCCGGGAGCTAAGCTAAACTGGACCCCGGAGTGCCAACAAGCATTTGAGAACCTGAAGGAGCTGTTCACCTCTGAACCCATTTTACACCACCCTGGTGAAAATAAAATGTTTGTGGGCAAGTCGATGCCTTGGATATAGCCACGGGGGGGCGGCGATCCTGCATAAGGGAGTGGACAGTAAACTCCACCCCCTGGCTTATGTGTCTAAGAAGTTCAGTTCTACTGAATGCAATTGGGCGGTTTGGGACAAAGACACTGCTGCTATTAAGCTAGCCCTTACTACCTGGAGGCATTGGTTAGAGGGGGCCAGGGTACCTTTTGAGGTATGGACAGATCATAAAAACCTGGAAGCTTTGCGCACCCCCCATAACCTCAACACCAAGCAGCTCCAATGGGCGAAGTTTTTCTCCAAGTTTCATTTCATCCTCCAGCACTCCTCTGGATATCTTGGCTGATGCCCTGTCACACCCCTCCCAGCATGCCAGCCAAAGGGAGGAAGTGGTAGACTCTGTTCACTCCTACCCAGCTGAGAGGAGCGGTGGTGACGAGGAGAGACTGTGGGTGGCTAGGTTTAAAGAAGCCCTTGCAGAAGGGGGTAAGGCAAAAATTATTTATTTATGTATTTATTGTCAAATTTATACCCCCCCCCCCGCAAAGCACGCTCAGGGCAGCTTCCAGATAGCACAAATACAGAATAAAACATACATAATTAAAACACAACAGTTAAAACTAATACAATACAAACTAAAAATTCGATTAGATGGAGTGCTTTCAAATGCATTTCCAACGAGTGCTAGATGTTCTTCTGCTCATCGGCTCTCATGGCAGCTGCTCGATGGTAAAGTTACGGGCCGGGCGCTACAGTGGCCCCTAATTAAATGCCTGGCTGAAGAGCTCCGTCTTGCCAAAGACTCGTCCCTCCAGCAAAATGGAAATGGCTGTTGGTATCAGGAGGGGGGCAAGCTTTTTGTGCCACATGCTCTGCAGGGTCAGGTGTTGCATTTTGGCCATGAATCCAAACTTGCTGGACGTTATGGATATTTAAAGACTTTACATCTACTGCAACACCAGTTTTGGGGCCGTACATGTGTGCTGACATTTCTCAATACGAGGGTTCATGCCAGACTTGCTTGATGGGAAAAAGACAACCTGGAACACCCCCCCCGAACTTTGTGACCTTTAGAAACCCCCAGTCACCCCTGGGAAGTAATTTCCATGGATTTTATTACTGATCTACCACCCAGTAAAAGATATACTGTGATCTGGGTTGTGGTGGATTTGTTTTCTAAACAGGCTCATGTCATCCCGTGTAAACAACTGCCAACTGCCAAAGTTTTGGCTAAAACGTTTATGAACCATATTGTAAGGTTGCATTTGGTGCCCAGTAAAATAATATCCGACAGAGAAGTCCAGTCTGTGGCCAAATCTTGGAAAGAACTCTTGCAGGTTTTGGGGATTACTTGGGCACTCAGTAGCGCCTCTCACCTGGAGACTGATGGACAAACTGAACGTGTCAATCAAATAGTTGAGCAGTTCTTGCACTGCTTTACCAATTACCAGCAGGATAATTGGGCTGAATTGTTGCCTTATGCAGAGTACAGTTATGATAACTCTATGCGTAGCTCCATGGGGTTGTCTCCTTTCAAAGCAATGCATGGCTATGAAGGTACCCCCTTGCCCACCATAGGGACCCCAGCGCCTGGCCTGGGAGGCCTCCAGAGTTGGTGGCGGGACTTGAAGGACCAGTGGTCTGTCATCCAAAGGACTCTTGACAAGGCCAAAGCAGATTATAAAACTCAGGCTGATGAAGGGCGAGCCCCTGAGTGGGATTTACAGCCTGGGGACTCTGGGTCCCTCTCCACAAAACACTTGAGAGGGCTCCAACCCAAACGGAAACTGGGCTGGAAATATGTTGGTCCTTTTACTGTAATACACAAAGTGAGGGAAGTTGCTGTTGAACTTGATTTGCCTAAATCTCTTAAAGATGGCCACCCAATGAGAAGGGAGCACTCACTGGAGAAGACCCTGATGCTGGGAAATAATGAAGGTCAAAGAAGAAGGGGACAACAAATGATGAGATGGCTAGACAGTGTTATCGAGGCAACGGACATGAAATTAAGCAAACTCCGGAGCACAACGGAAGACAGGAGGGCCTAGCATGATGTGGTCCATGGGGTCGCAAAGAGTCAGACTGAACAGCAACTTAAGGATGTGCGCCCTGTATTTCATTTCAGTCTGCTGAAATGGGACCCAGGACGCAACAAGTGGAGACCGCGACCACCAGCCCCTCCACCTCTGAGGGTGAATGGTGAACCACACCAAGAGGTGGAAGAGATTTTGGATTCTAAGCTGAAGCATGGCCTTTTTATTATCTTATAAAATGGACTGACTTTGACCCTTTTCATAATGAATGGGTGCAGGACTCTCATGTCAATGCCCCTAAACTTGTGTGTGCTTTTTATAAAATGTATCCAAATAAGCCTGGTGGGTAGAATCTTTGGGGAGGCAGAATATCAGCTAGGCCTTTCTTAAGCCCTGGCTGCCATGGGAGTGGGGGTGACTCTGGAGTGTTAAGTTTCAATTCTGTTGTGTCTTCTATGTTTCTGTTGTCTCTGTCAGACCCTCAGTGGTGAAGTATTTCTCTTGGGAAAAGTAGCCCATTACTTTGGCGGGCTTCTGCCTGATCCCTGATTGGCCCTGGGCCATCAGGGGGTCCCCTTGAATGATGTATAACTGCTTAGTGCGCACACTTTTCTTTAGTTCTGACACAAAACGGTTAAGATATCTGCATACTCTCAAAGTCTCAATAAACTTTACTTCTCTGAATGAAAGCTTTTGGGAACTGATTGCTGCAGGAGTCTGACATCTAGGTGGCAGAAAGGGGCAATCCTTGGCCCCAGTTCAGACAAGGGAGACTCTTTGGTTTTGAACAAACTGCATGTGGTCAGAACTAGTTTTGTAGTTTTTCCTGCAGCAATTCACAGTCTTGAAGAGAGAAACCTACTTTTTAGACTGAACAGTGACTTGCTTCTTCATCAGAGGGAACTGCTGTAATAAAACAGCAAACTTTGGCTACACATTGAGGGAAGAAAAAAATTTCTGGGTGGCCTTGGTGTTTCCAAGAGAAAAAGGAAAAGAAGTCTTTTTATTTAACCCTAACGTTACTGAATAGATTTTTGTATCCTACTAATGTAAATGTAGCATACCAGTCGTTTGGAACATCAACCTGATAATTGGAAGAGGTTTCAATCCAAGAGGGGATAATATTGGCGAACGGCTTCCGAGTGAAGCTCCAGGTGTCGCTTAGACTCTTCCAGAGTCATGTTCTCAGTTCTTTCTTTCCTCTGAGACCTACACTTTGCACCCCTCTGCGGCCTGCTGCTTGAGTACACGGTGCCAGTGTTATTTTGGGGAGAGAGGGGGCTGCAAAGCACAGTGGCTTGGATCCGACGACATTGTTCCTCTCGCTGTTTGTGCCTCTGTGTGCTGTGGAGGCTTCCTTTCCCCGCTGCTCTCGTTTCCTCTGCTGCCGCCGTTTCTGCATCTGCAAACTCACTGTTCCACAAGGAAGCTGGTGCACGTGGCAGTGCTGGTGGCAGAGGAGGAAGGCAAGTGCTGCAGCAGACAAAACTCTCCGCTGCAGCCAGAGAGAGACACACACCGCCCGGGGGGGGGGGCGGGGGGCGGGGGACAGACGGGCAGACGGTGCAGCCCCGTAGCTGACAACCCTTTTGCTTGGGGGGCCCTGCCATTATATGTCTGTGCGGTACTGCCGTGCTATGCTCGTACTTCTAAATAATAACTAAATAATAAATATAAGTGGTTTATTGCATATTATAGTCCTCACATATGTATTCTCATCAAGGACTATAAATCCTCTGTATTTTAATGTATTTCTTTTTCAGAATAGTATATCAGAATACTGAATGTTTGCAGCCGGTATTAGGATGACCCCTTCCTCTTGGCTGGGTGGTGGGTAGGCCACATGGCGAGGGAAAGGAGGCGAGAAGGGGACAGACGGCAGGTCCAGGACACCAGCAAGGCAAGGCAAGAGTCCAGGCCGCCGCCGCTGCTGCCACAGGGAAAAAGGCTCAGATGCGGAGACGATTACCCACCATTGACCCTGCGAATGCTGCCGGCCTCAGAAGGGCAGCGGGGGGTGGTAGAGAGAGAAAGACCACTTCCAAGCCCACCCCGCATGACCTGCCCCTGAGGCAGCGAGGAGAGGAGCCCCCCTGGCTGGTCTCCAGCAACAGAGGCCGGGCAGGGGGAAAGAGCAGGGTGCCGCCTCCTCCTCCTCCTCCTCCTTGCAGGAGCCTGGCTGGCTGTGGCAGGGAGGGAGGCAGGCAGGCACCCAGGAGGGAGGCACAGCGGGTGGCAGCCCTCCCCACTGGCAGCCCTCCCCACTCGGCAGCCCTCCCCACTCTGACCTCCTGGCAGCAGCAAGGACGGCTGAGGAGGCAGCAGGTGGCATGGAGTCAGCGACGGTGGGGTGATCTGAGGATTGGGGAGGAACCCGTAAAAACCATGGGTGGGCCAGGCCCCACGGGACCCACGGTAGTTATGGGCCTGGAACAATGTCATAGGATCCAAGCTATTGAACTAGAAACTGAAACCGAGCCCTACATGTGTGAGAACTGGTTGATCCACATGGCCTGTGGTCTGCAACCCTGGCTAGATTGGAGTGGAGGTTTTGTGATGCACTGTTGTATTCTTTTACTACCTGCAGAATTTAAATAGTCTCATATTTAATCTCAGGAGTGCCTATTGTGCTGCATCGGTGGCTTCTCTTACCAACATTATCACACCAACACTTTTTGATGGGACAGCAGAATGGATAGCAAGGTAAGAAAATCTCTCTTTGGGTTGCCTTGTGAGACTGGAGGCTCCTTGGGCTGCTGAGTTTGACTGTGCCAATCTGCCAGAATTAGTAACCTGGTGAATGAGAGGAATTTCTTATATGGCTTTCTTGGGGACAAAAATGTGCATACCATGACTTTTCCTGTATGTGTTGGTTTTTTAATTAGGTGTCAGAACTGGGAAGGTGGGATTGGAGGAGTCCCTGGCATGGAGGCCCATGGTGGATACACTTTCTGTGGACTGGCAGCACTGGTCATCCTGAAAAAGGAATACATGTTGAATCTGAAAAGCTTATTAGTAAGTCATGGAATCATAAGAACATAAGAGAAGCTGATGTTGGATCAGGCCAGTGGCCCATCCAGTCCAACACCCTGGGTCACACAGTGGCCAGAAATACCAGGGGCCATCAGGAGATCCAGCAGTGGGGCCAGGGCACCAGAAGCCCTCCCACTGCTGCCCCCTCCAGCACCAGGAATAGAGTGCATCACCTGCCCCAGACTGAGAGTTCCTGTCTATACCTTGTGGCTAATAGCCACTGCTATTAGTCTGCTCCATACGCTTATCTAACTCCCTCTTGAAGCTGCCCATGCTTGTAGCCGCCACCACCTCCTGTGGCAAGGAATTCCCTATGTTAATCACTCTTTGGGTGAAGAAGTATTTCCTTTTATCTGTTCTAACCCGACTGCTCAGCAATTTCATGGAGTGCCCACGAGTTCTTGTATTGTGAGAAAGGGAGAAAAGGACTTCTTTCTCAACCTGCTCAATCCCATTCATAATCTTATAAACCTCGATCATGTCACCCCTCAGCTGAGAATCATAGAATCATAAAGTTGGAAGGGGTCATACAGACCATCAAATCCAACCCTCTGCCCAATGCAAGACCAGCCTAAAGCATCTCTGACAATTATTAATCCAGCCTCTTCTTGAAAGCTGCCAGTGAAGGGGAGCTCGCCACCTCCCTAGGCAGCTGATTCCACCTTTGAACCACTCCGACTCTGAAAAAGTTTTTCTTAATATCCAGCCGATACCTTTCTGCCTGTAATTTAAACCCATTGCTTCGGGTCCTCTCCTCTGCTGCCAACGAACAGCTCCTTGCCCTCCTCCCAAATGACAGCCTTTCAAATACTCCACACTAAACATTCCCAGGGCCCTTAGCCTTTCCTCGTAGGGCTCAGTCTCCAGACCCCTGATCATCCTCGTCGCTCTCTTCTGCACCCTCTCGGTTTTGCCCACATCCTTTCGGAAGTGGGGCCTCCAGAACTGCCCACAGGACTCCAGGTGTGGCCTGACCAAGGCAGTGTACAGAGGGGCCAGGATGCCCTCCTGCGATTTCGATGCTGTGGCCCTTTTAATACAACCCAAGACTGATTTAGCCTTTTTCCCCACTGCATCACACTGACTGCTCATATTCAGTTTACAGTCCACCCTTACCCCAAGATCTCTTTTGCATACGCTACTCCCCAGAAATGTATCCCCCATCCAGGATTTGTGCTTGACAGTTTTGTGGCCCAGATGTCATACTGTGCATTTCTCTTTGTTGAATTGCATCCTGTTTGCAACTGCCCACTTCTCCAGCGTATTCAGCTCTGTTTGCAAGAGAATCTCCAGCTTTTCCTTCTTATTACCCATACTACAGGCATTGCCATATAGGCACTGGTAGCCTTGTACCTTTGTTTGACCTGTAATACCCAGGTGGGCTCCCACTGTTTTCTCCTCTTCATTGAAGTCCCCCCATGTTGATCGTCCCCTTCCCTTTGCGGCTTCACTCTCCTGATTAAACTCTCCAGGTTCTTTCTGAACGTTTTCTTCAGGTGAAGCCCATCATGTGCTAGAAGGCCTTCCCTAAGAAAACTTATCCCGTGGTCCCTGAACCCAAAGCGCTCCTGCTGGCACCACCATCTCAGCCAACGATTCACCTCGAGATTGGTCTGATCTCTTTGTATTCCTCTTCCTATGTCTGGAAGGATAGAAGAGAATACCACCTGAGCCCCCAATGCCTTCAACTGCCTTCCAAGAGCTTCATGGTCCTCTTTAATTTTTGTGATGGTATTTGCAGCCGTGTCTTTTGTCCCCACGTGAACCAGCACAAACGGGTACTGATCAGTAGGTCTTATCAGTTTTGGCAGTTAGCCTGTAATATCCTGAATTCTGGCCCTCGGTAAGTAATACATCTCTCGGAGTAGGGGATCTGGCCTGAACACATTACGCTCCATACCCCTGAGCAGAGAGTCTCCGATGACCATCACTTTCTGTTTCCTTCCACTTCCGTGTGGCTCCATGCCCTCTTCACTCCCCTTTCCAGGTCTTTGTGGCTCTCCTACCACTTTCGTCTCCATCACCCTGCCAAGCACCTCAAAACCATTCTTGAGCTCCAGCGGACCAGAGTGTCATCTTGGTTGATGTCTTTGGGTTTGTACTGGAGAACTGAGAGGAAGCTCAGAAGGGAGAATGACTCTTCCTTCTTCTCCATGACTTTCTTCTTCATGTTCTTTTAGAGTTCCCAGGCTCTTGTCAATAAAATCCTCCCCTTCCTTGATTTCCTGAAGGGTGGTGATCCTCTCCTGTGGGCTCTGAATGTTCTCCTCCAAAAGCCTGACCAGCTGACACTTCTGGCAAGTGAAGTCCGCCGTCTCTTCCGGGAGGAAAACAAACATGGCACACTCCATGCAGGTGACCGGAAAGGGGCCTTCAGTCAACGTCATTGCCATCCAAGTATATTCCAAGAGTACTCTGAGCAGAGTTTCGGGGCCCTCAGCAGCTAGGAAAGGCAAAAGGCAGAAGGACCAAAACCCCTTACCTTCTAGCAGCACCTCACCATGTGCTCTCCATTCCTTGCCTCTGGCCAGCTGACTCATTTGTCCCTGGTTGGTGTCAGCCTTGTTTAGCTGCTTTGACTTGTCTACAGGATAATTCTAGGAGGCCACTGTGACTATCACAACACCAAAACTTCCGTGCACTTTATGAGCCAGCTAGATTTCTAGTAGCCGGGACTGTGATGTCTTTCAATCCAGAGCCTTTCTTTGTTACTCTCCACCTATTTAGAAGCATCCCCTTGTACCATTTCTAACTGCACACTCAAACCATGTGTACAAGACCACACCTTTGTGCTCTGTAGTAATACCGTTTTGAAAAAATGCATACAGTTTATTTTTTTTTTATTCATTACTCACATTTATACCCCGCCCTCCCTGCAATGCAGTTCAAGTATGGATGAAAAATCCCCAGACTTTCCCCATAACCATACGAGAATACTTTATTAGGTGAAGACTAAGTCCCAGTTTTGAGCATGATTTAATTATTTTATCTATAATGGGAAAATGTATTTTTGTCTGCAGCAGGAAGCACAGGCATCTTATTTAATCATTCACCAATCAGCCCCCTTATTTTTTCTTTAAATAATGATCACACAGCGACCGTGCCAGTCTGCCCAAATTTTTTATGGATCTTTGACTTCACCATTCTCCTTTTTGAGTCCTCAGTTGCTCATGTTTTCTACAGTTTATTTTCTGGAAACCACACTGTGCATGTCAGGATGGGCACACTGGTCTTTGGGTTGTGGTAGACATTCAGAGCACACTCTGAGGCATGTTCCAAGGAGCCACAACTGTAGTGGACACGTGCAAAGAAGCCACTCTTGACGGAACTGTAACGAGGGCTCTCTTCTCTTTCCGCCAGGGCTGGGTCACCAGGCGCCAGATGCGCTTGGAAGGAGGCTTTCAGGGCCGCTGTAACAAGCTGGTGGACGGCTGCTACTCGTTCTGGCAGGCTGGTTTGCTGCCGCTCCTGCATCGAGCACTGCATGCCAGAGGTGAACCTGAGCGTCATCAACTTAACACTTCCACAAATGTGCTTTCAGCTTTTACCCAAGCTGGTAGATGCACAGGGTGGCTAGGGCTGCTGGAAGCAGCGTTTGGTCACAAGACACAGGTTGTTTTTATTTATAGATGTACTCACTGAGTTTGTACGAATGAATGAATGTTACCTTTCCTGTTTTATAGCAGAACCATGAGGCACCCAATGGAATTAATGTACTGCACGTTTCAAAATAAGATAGCAGGAAGGGGCCTATGGAGAATCCAGGGAGTGTGTGGTGCACTCTGATACTTGAGACTGGCTATTTGAGCAAGGTAGGGTAGACTGCCAGTCTTGCCTACCCTTCCGTTTGCAGTCCTCCACATCTGGGCACAGGATTACAGATGGATGATATTTTTAGCAGAATATACAGTTGCTCAGTGGAGCTGTTTCCTGATAGCAGTAGTACGATTGTAAAGAAGAACTGTCAGTGATAGGATTAGGTATAATTCTTAGGCAAGCTGCTCAAGACATCTGCTGCTCTCTTGGTACTCTGTGATGTTAAAATGTTTGGAAATCTCTGGATCTGCCCCATTGTCTGAGGCTCAATTTAAAATGATTGGCACATTTAACCCCTTCCTATTTACCATGTGGGTTTGTGTGTGAGCAGCATTACTTGTAAATCAGGTTACTGGTCTCTTTGGGTGTAGTGCTGGCACTTAAGCTCAGCATGCATTATTATCGTGCATTAACATGCCCACTGTTGCTTTTAAATTGGGCTTCAGGCGGAATACTAAATTTGATTTATTTATTTATTTACTTACTTACTTATTTATTACTTTCAATTTATAACCTGCCTTGCCGGATAAACTGGCTCAAGGTGACACACATAGTTAAAATACACTAAAACAATAAATACAGTAAAATTCCATAAGTAACACAGAGACAATACAGATGGCGGCAGTTCCTAAGCATAATCCGAGGAAGGAAGGCAGCATCCCGCGGTGTAACAATAAGGGCCGTAGCGTATTCTGGTGGCTCATTCCTCACTGGCGGCTCCTAATCGAAGGCCTGGTGGAAGAGCTCCGTTTTACAGGCCCTGCGGAACTGTAAAAGTTCCCGCAGGGCCCTGATGTTCTCCAGGAGCTCGTTCCACCAGTGTGGAGCTGCCACTGAAAAGGCCCTGGCCCTGGCGATGGCCAATCTGGCATCTTTTGGACCAGGGGGAGTCAGGCAGTTTTGCAACCCTGACCTCAGTGTTCTCTGGGGCACGTATGGGGAAAGGTGATCCCTCAAATCGACAGCCCCCCCGACCATGTAGGGCTTTAAACCAGCAGGCTCTTTGTAGGAAACAAAGAATAAATGTTCATAAGGTTCTTGTGGATAGAAGCCTGTGTCCTCCTTCTGAGGCTGTTGCTGCTGGACCGCCTCCTGCTCAGCCGTTGCTTGCCTCACAAGGAGGGAGAGAGCCGCCACTTCCTTGGGCTGCTTGCTTGTCCGTGCACCAGTCTTGCACTTTCTCCCTGGGTGAACGGGCAAGGGGACTGCCTAGCAGTGAAAAAGCGCGGCCCACCTGTGGACAAGGCCAGCAAATGGCCAGTGCTGCTCCATCCTTGCAAAGAGGAGGAGGAGGAGGAGGAGGAAAAGGATTCGATATTTATGTCCCGTTTTTCTCCCAGTGGGGACCCTGTGAGGTAGGAGAGGAGAGAGAGACAGAGAGAGAGACAGAGAGAGAGAGAGAGAGAGAGAGAGAGAGAGAGAGAGAGAGAGAGAGAGAGAGAGAGAGTGTCTGGCCTGGGGTCACCCAGAAAGATTCTGTGGCAAAGTGTGTATTTGAACCTGGGTCACCCAGATCCTAGCCAGACACTCTAACCGCCATGTTGTGCTGGCGAGGGAGGTTTGGAAAGAGGCATTGCAACACCATGTTCCTATGAAGTTTAACTGTACTCTGTGCTCCTATTGGTCTGCTGTGCTGGTGCCAGCTTAGCTATTCTTCCAGTGGGCAGTTCAACACTCCCGTTGTTTTTGTACCTCTTAGGTGAAACTGCCCTCAGTATGACACACTGGATGTTCGACCAGCAAGCGCTGCAGGAATACATCCTGCTATGTTGCCAGTGTCCTGCAGGGGGCCTCTTGGATAAACCTGGAAAGTAAGTATCTTTGGGCATTGGCTGATTCTTCATACCGGTCTTTCTTGTTGTCAAAAGGTCACCAGAATGGGAAAACTTCTGATGGCTCCACATGCAGCAGGGAATACCCATGAATGGGGTGACATTTACAAGCATTTCAACAACAGAAGAGCAAAGGCTGCTAAGATCTCCAGAGTCCATGCTCTGAACCAACTAGTTGTTGCTGGAATTAATTTGAATAATTAATCGAGTCTGGCAGTTTGTCAAGATTTGGAAATCTCTGGCATGAATGATGATGGCAGAAGAACCATGGGGAAGAAGAGGAGCAGACAGCTGGAACCAAATCCTTGCTTAGGCTGTGTGTATTTCACGTGTGGGAGGGGGGAATTCAAAGTCCTGCTGAAGAGGGTGACCCAAGGTCTTTGTTGAGAATAGCTGAATTAGGCACATTTCCTTGTACTTTTTTGTTTGCATAATGTATTTTCCCTTTTGGTCATGAAGAAGGATAATTAGCTATGTAGAATATGGGAGCCCAACCCCAACCAAGTTCCTTTGGCTTCAGAGTTTTCACTAGACATTATCTAGAAGAAGAGGAAGAGAAGAGGAGATTGGATTTATACCCCGCCCTTCACTACCCAAAGGTGTCTCAGAGCGGCTTACAAACTCCTTTCCCTTCCCCTCCCCACAACAGACACCCTGGGAGGTAGGTGGGACTGAGAGAACTTCTGACAGAAACTGCTCTTTTTCAAGAACAGCTCTGACAGAACTATGGCTTGCCCAAGGTCATCCAGCAGCTGCAAGTGGAGGAGTGGGGAATCAAACCCGGTTCTCCCAGATTAGAGTCTGCGCACTTAACCACTGCACCAAACTGACACCTTAAATCCATGAGGTCTGTGTATGTGTGTATGTAATGTGCTGTTAAGTCGCAGATGACTTATAGCAACCTCAGGAAGGGGCTTTCAAGGCAAGTGAGAAGCAGAAGAGCGTTGCCATGGCCTTCCTCTGCAGAGTCTTCCTTGGTGGGGACCCTTCCAAGTACTGATTGTGTTTAGCTTCTGATATCTGATGAGATCGGGCTATACCATCTCACCATCCCTCCTACTCCATGAGGTCTAAGAGCTTGATTTTTAAAATTAGATGTTCTGTGAGTACAGAATTCCAATATAAAATTCTGCAGCTTTTCTGCTCTTGTTCAGAATCACGGAGTTGGAAGGGGCCCTACAGGCCACCTAGTCCAACCCCCTGCTCAACGCAGAATCAGCCCAGAGCACCCCTGACAAGTGTTCGTCCAGCCGCTGCTTCAAGACTGCCAGGGAGGGGAGCTCACCACCTCCCCAGGCAGCTGATTCCACTGTGGCACAACTCTCACTGTGAAAAAGTTTTCCCCAGTGTCCAGCCGGTACCTTCCCACCCTTAATTTAAACCCATGATTGTGAGTCCTATTCTCTGCTGCCAACAGGAACAGCTCCCTGCCCTCCCCTAAATGACTGCCCTTCAAATACTTAAAGAGAGCAATCAAGTTCCCCCCTCAACCTCATCTCCTGTCAGACCCCCAGTCCAGTTACACTCAACAACTCTCTCTTGGCAGTGATAAGTTTATTGAGATGTATGCAAGATCCATTAAGTCACTGTGTTAGAACTGAAGACTTTTGGCGGGTACAAGCTTAATGTAGATAATTTGAATAAAAGCCCTTTCCTTCCCCCATGCAGACGTCACACTCATACCACGCCTAATGTTGCCATCCCAACAAAGTGAAAGATATATGTTTTGGTTATCTGTGGCTCAAGCTGGTACAGGTGAACGCTCAAGGACACCTTCCCCGGGGAAATGGAAAGGAGGGAAAGGAGGCGCGTCTTGGATGAAAGTTACAACTTCTGGAAGCAAAGGTCCCATTCACTCAACCCCCTCCCTGCAGGAATTCTCTCCCCCCAATAGCTATGGCAACCAAAGCAAAGCATGGTTTGACATTCTGCCCCTCTCAAGTATCATCTCACCCCCATGCTTGAGTGGGTTATATTTATGAAAAGCGCAAACTAATTTGGCTGCTTTTACGTGCTGAGATTGCACCCACTCATTATGGGCCGGGTCAAAGTCCTTCCATTTGACCAGATAGAAGAGGCACCCCCTCCTCAACTTATCTAGAATCTAACATGTCCTCCATTTCTTGGTGCATCTCATCGTCAACCATTAGAGGAGGAGGAGCTGGTGGACATGGTTTCCACTTTCGACAGTCCAGGATCCTTTTTCAGTAGATTGAAATGAAACACAGGATGCACATAATGGAGTGTTTTTGGCGACTCTACTTTCCCAGCCACTTTATTGATAAGCTGCACCACTTTGAAAGGGCCTATGTATATTTCCACCCTAGTTTTTCCCGTGGTTGCGCTCCTCTTAGGAGTTTGGTGGAAATGTACACCGAGTCCCCAGGCTTTACATCCCATTCTGGGGCCCCTCCCTTTGTCGGCATAACGCTTGTAATCCTCTTTTGCTTTATCCAAAGTCTTTTGGAGGGCTGGCCATCCCTGAGTCAAGCTGGACCACCATGTCTGGGCATCCCCTGGGCTTGGGGGTTCAGGGCTCAGGGTGGGGAGTGACCCCCCTTCATAGCCATGTACCACTTTGAAGGGAGAAATGCCAATGGAACTATGCACTGACTTGTTATAACTACTCTGCAAATGGGAGCAAGTCTACCCAGTCATCCTGTTGATAGTTAATGAAACACCTTAAAAACTGCTCCAAGACCTGGTTAGTCCCCTCAGTCTGCCCATCAGTCTCGGGTGGTAGCAACTACTGAGCCCCTGCTCCACCCCTATGAATTTTAACAGTTCCCTCCAGAACTTGGGAATGAACTGGGACTTGCGATCTGAAATTATCTTGTGTGGCAAAGCAAAGTACAATATGTTGCATGAACAACTGAGCCAGTCTCTTGGCTGTAGGTACCTGCTTGCATGGTACAAAATGAGCCTGTTTTGAAAATAAGTCCACCCCACCCCGATCACAGTTTTCCCCTGGCTAGGGGGTAAGTCAGTGATGAAATCCATGGAAATCACTGACCACGGACAGTCCAGGGTCTCTAGCGGTTGCAGCAGCCCTAGAACTTTTCCTGCCCACCATTTACTCATTAGGCAGGTTTAGCATGATGACACATACTTCGAGATATCCCCCTCATACGTGGCCACCAGAGCTGCCTTTGTATGGGGTTCAAAGTCTTTAAATAGCCAGAATGCCCCGACAGCATATTGTTGTGTCCCATGGTCAACACTTCTCCCCTGAGAGTCTCCGAGACAAACAGTTTATTTTGTCAGTACCAGCACCCATTGTCCCTTTGGGTCAACATCCCATCTTTCTCGGTTTCTGCTTTGTCTTTATCAGAGAAGGTAGCTTTGAATTTTTCCACCTCTGGCTGTGAGTCGGCGGGGCCTTCCACTTGGTTACGCGTCACCACGGCACCTCCTAGCTGAGTAGGCACGAACATGGCATCTGCTACCTCATCACGCTGGCTGGTGTGTTGAAGGAGTGGGACAAAGTGCCAGCCAGGAAATTCAACTGGCCAGGGAGGTGCTTCCGCCTGAAATGAAACTTTGAGAAAAACTCTGCCCATCGAAGCTGTTTGGTATTCAACCACCTAGGGGCCTTAAGGGCTTCCAGATTTTTGTGATCAGTCCACACCTCAAATGGAACCCTTGCCCCTTCCAGCCAATGCCTCCAAGTGACAAGGGCAAGCTTGATGGCGGCAGCTTCCTGGTCCCACACTGCCCAGTTCCTTTCAGCACTGGAGAACTCCTTTGAAACATATGCTAAGGGGTGTAATTTTCCATCCTCCCCCCTTTGCAAGATGGCCCCCGCCATGGCCACATCAGAGGCATCAACCCGTACGAGAAATTGCTTTGCTCCGGCTTCCGGTTGGAGTTCAAATGGCGAGTTGACGCACTCTGCGAACTGTGCAGGGTGAACGATAGCCCCCTTTGGCAGTTTGGGCCTCTTAACGGTCCAACGCAACACTCCCCAGGCAGGGGAGTGGCAAGCAAGCAGCCAAGTCCAAGCGGGGGTTGAGATTGGCGTGGGCAGACTTCGGAAGAAGCCTGTTTAAGCTTTGATCCCCCCCCCCCGCGAAGCGGGCAGATGCGAAACAACACTACAGGAGCTAATCGGGCTGACAATTCAGCATAAACCCGTCATCTACCGACCTCTTTATCATCAAAGTCAACTTTAAGTTAAGAAGAAGCAATGCGAAACCCCGAGATCGAACTTCAAGGTAACAAAGAACTTTTGCTTACCGATTTGAAGATATAGAGAAATTTGAATCAAGCGGTTAAGCGTAAAAAAGTTTTCCTGATGTAATCTGCTTTGTTTGGAATTGAAAGAAGCTTTCTAAAACGTGAAAATAGTGAAAAAGAGACTTTTGTTTTGCATTCCTGTGGCTAGTCAGAGATTAACGGCAAGCTGTAAAATGAAACTGATGTGAATCTGTGTTACTAAAAACAAGTTCCGGCTGAGAAAAGACGAGTTGGAGGCAAGAGAGGCTTTTGAAAAGATTGAGTAACCGGGAGGAGTAGGAAGAGTTAGTGCGCTGCACAGGAAGTTGGATTTTCGGGACGGACATCAAACCGGAAGTTATAAAATAGCCTACTCTTGCCAAAAAACCATAGAGAAATTGCGCCCGCCATTTTGTGGAGGACTAATTTTTAAAATTGAATTTGAACTATAAAATTAAAGATAAGAAACATATAAAGGCGGCGATTTGACTGAATACTTACAAGAAAAGAGATTTGGTGATATTTAAAAGTTTTCAAAATGGATTTGAGGCCAAGACAAAGGGCCACCTCTACATCAAGTCCCAGGATGGCAGCAAAGGACAAAAAAGAATGGCAGGCAGCAATAGAGGCTATGGAGAGGAGGAGGATGGAGGCAGTACAGAGTCTTGGAAAACAGATGGAACTACAGACAAAACAAATGGAATTACAGATAAAACAGCAAATGGAAAAACAATTGGAGCAAATAGAACAAGTACAAGTGCAAATGCAAGAGAAGAATATGGCAGCTATGAAAGAACTGGTCCTAGCAGAAGTGGCAGAGTTTAAAAAAGATACAGAAGAAGTCAAAAAAGAAGTCCAAGGTTTAGCAGCTAAGTCGACGGAGCTAGAACAAAAAATCAAAAATACCCTCCAGGAGAACACAAGGTTAGAATCTATGATGGAGTACAGAGCTACACAAAACCACCTGAGGCTCAGAGGAATTGAGGAGGCAGAAGACCAAGATATACGTGCGTTGGTAATAACAACATTGACGACATATATTGGTGAGGATCAAGGAGATCTAGACTCGGATTTCGACTTAATCTACAGAGTAAACTCAACGTATGCTCAGAGGAAAAAATTACCCAGAGATGTCATTGTGCAGTTTGTGACAAGAAAAATGAAAGAGGATATTTTCAAGAAGCAATTCACACAACCGTTGGAAATTGACGGCAAAAAGATAATAATATTAAGAGAAATCCCAAGGGTCATGTTACAAGACAGAAAGAAATATAAAAAATTGGTCAACAAACTAAAGGCAATGGGAATTAGATTCAGATGGGAAATACCCCAAGGATTGTCATTCACATACAATTCAGTGAGATTTACGATCAAATCAGAAGGAGACTTGTATAGGTTCAAAGAAAATAATTTTGAAGAGTTTTTGGATATATAAATCAAGACACCATGGAATACAAATTGCTATATTGGAATGTAAATGGACTTAATTCACCTAACAAAAGAAAATTAGTAAATCATTGGCTGGAAAAACAAAAGAGCAATATAATTTATTTGCAGGAAACTCATATCAGAAAACAGGACTACAAATATTTGATAAATAAGAAATTGGGAGAAGAATTTTTTTCACTAGCGACTAAAAAGAATAAAGGAACAGTGATCTATATTAAAAAAGAATTGGAACCCAAGCAAATTTTTGTGGACAATGATGGGAGGTATATTGGAGTAGAAATAATGATACACAGGAAAAAGACTTTGATTGTAAACTTGTACACACTCAATGGAGCTAAAGAATTTTTTTTTAAAGATTTGACAAATGAGATGGAACAATTAACTTATGATCAGGTTATCTTCGCAGGAGATTTTAATGGTACAGTGAACAACTTACTGGACAGACGTTCAAAAAAAGTTGGAGAAGTGGCGGGGAAATTACCAAAAGTTTTCTTTAAACTGATGAAACAAGAGAAACTGGAAGATGTTTGGAGAAAATGGAATCCCAAAGCAAAAGACTATACTTTTTACTCCAATAGACATGACTCTTTCTCAAGGATTGATATGATTTGGATGTCGGAGGAGTTAGCATTGAAGACTCAAAAGATTGAAATTTTAACAAAAAATAATTCTGATCACAGCCCCTTACTTTGGATGTCGAGAGAAAAACCTAAACAATTATACTGGAAAATTAATGAGGACTTACTGGACAGAAAAATAGTTAATGAGACATTGCGTAGGGAAACACAGAACTTTTTTGAAACAAATTTGAACAAAGGCACGGAATTACAAATTGTGTGGGACGCATATAAAGCGGTCATAAGGGGACTGCTTATTTCATTAAATACTAAAGATAGAAAGCAAAGATTGCAACAACAAAATGATTTACAGGAAAAGATCCGACAGAAAGAAAAAGAGTTAAAGAAAAAGCCAGGGAAGAAAAAGATTATAAGGGAAATTCACATGCTACAAGACCAGTTAAATGTATTGTCAAATCGAGAATTGTATTGGAACTTAAAGAAGTTGCAACAGAAATCGTTTGAGGTTGCTAATAAACCTGGAAAGTTCTTAGCATGGCAATTAAAAAATAGACGTGAAAGAAATTTTATAAACAAGATAATAGAAGATGGAAAAGATATTGTGGACTTGAATGGCTTAAAGAGAGTTTTTTCAATTTTTATGCCAAATTGTTTCAAAAGAAATGTATTGATGCACAGAAACTTAAGAAATATTTGGAGAATACTGAAGTACCAACATTGGGACAACAAATGAAAGAAGTGCTTAATGGTCCAATTAAAAATGAAGAAATTGTTAGTGCGATAGAAGAAGCAAAATTGGGGAAAGCTCCAGGTCCGGATGGATTTACTGCAAAATTTTATAAAAAATTAAAGGACGAGCTAACCCCAATTCTTGTACTTTTGTCAAATGAAATAAGAGAGACAAAACGGATACCTGAGTCATTGAAAGAAGCAAATATTTCGCTTATACCCAAAGAAGGTTTGGACCTAACTAATGTGAAGAACTATAGACCAATATCCCTCCTGAATAATGACTACAAACTGTTTGCTAAAGTAATCTCTGAAAGGCTGAAAAATTATTTGAAAGATGTTATAACAGAAGAACAAGCTGGCTTTTTACCGAATAGGCAAATCAGAGACAATTTAAGAGTGGTGATAGATGCAATTGAATATTGTGATAAACACCCTGAAAAGGAAGTTGGATTCCTCTTCTTGGATGCAGAAAAAGCTTTTGATAATTTGAACTGGGACTTTATGTTGCAAGTGATAGAGAAAATGGAAGTAGGTCAATCTTTTTAAACATGATTACTGCAATTTATTCAGACCAAAAAGCGGCATTGAATGTTAACAAAGAGAAAACGGAATACTTTAAAGTGCGAAAAGGGACAAGACAAGGTTTCCCCCTATCTCCACTATTGTTTATTTGGACATTGGAAGTATTATTGGGGAAAATAAAAGAGGACAAGAACATCAAAGGATTGACAACGAGAGGCTTCACATATAAATATAGAGCTTTTGTGGATGATGTAATGTTTATGATTCAAGACCCAACAGAAAATATACCACGACTGATGCAAAACATTAAAGATTTCGGAGATTTGGTTGGCTTTTATGTTAATAAAAGCAAAACAAAGGTGATGTGTAAAAATATGACGAAACAGAAGCAAATGGAACTTCAGGAAAAAATCCAGTGTGAAGTGGTTACAAAGACAAAGTATTTAGGGATTGAATTGACTAGGAAAAATATAGATTTATTCAAAAATAATTATGAAAAAATTTGGTATAAGATTCAACAAGACATGAAAAAATGGGACACTTTGAATTTATCACTAATGGGAAGGATTGCAACAGTTAAAATGAATATTTTGCCTCGGTTAATGTTTTTGTTTCAGACTATCCCAATACTACGACAAAGCAAGATATTGGATGGATGGCAGAAAGAAATATCAAAATTTGTGTGGGCAGGAAGGAAACCAAGAATTAAAATGAAAATTTTATGTGACGCTAAGGAAAGAGGAGGACTTCAACTACCAAATCTCAGACTTTATTATGATGCGGTCTGTTTAACGTGGATAGAACAATGGATTAACCTTGAAAATATGAAGCTGTTGGCATTAGAACTTCATGACAACAAGTTTGGATGGCATGCATATTTGTGGTATGAAAAATCAAAAAGCGATAAATTTTTTAAACATCACTTTATTAGGCAATCACTGTTCGAGACCTGGATGAGATATAAAAAATTCTTTTATGAAGAACGACCACTTTGGATAGTGCCGGCAGAAGTGATCAAACCATATTCGAGACACGAAGGATTAGATTGGTTACCTTATAGAAATCTTTTAAAATCTGAAGGGAAAAGCTTTGTTATGAGAGACAGAGATGATGTGGAATTTGATTATGATTGGTTGAATTATAGACAGATTTATGATTTGTTTAAAACTGATAAGAGAAAATATGGCTTTAGGGCAAAGAACAATGAAATTGAAACTATATGGGTGGAAAAGGGAAAAAAATGATCTCAAAAATGTATAAGGTTTTATTGAAGTGGTATACAGAGGATGAAATTGTAAAAGAACAAATGATAAAATGGGCGGTAAATGTAAATACTGAAATAACTATGGCATCATGGGAATGTTTGTGGAAAAAGTCAATGAAAATTTCAACTTGTGTTAATGTCAAAGAGAATTGTTATAAAATGATGTATAGATGGTATATGACCCCAAAGAAAATTGCTAATATAAATGAGAGTATGTCTAGCAAATGTTGGAAATGTAGAAAGAAAGAAGTCTCATTTTAACATATGTGGTGGACTTGTGATAAAGCCATGAGTTATTGGTCAGAGATTCATAATGAAATACAGAAAATTTTGAAATGTACTTTTAAGAAAGATCCACAAATCTTGTTGTTAGGTCTTAAACTGGAAGAATTAAATGTAACCAAAAGAACATTGCTATGGTACTTGGTTACAACAGCTAGAATGACTTATGCACAATTCTGGAAACAAGAAAAGATACCTGAAACATGGGAATGGATTAAGAAGATGCTTTTTATAATAGAAATGGACAAAATGACAAGAAAGCTTAATAATGAAGAAGACGAAGCGTTTTATGAACAATGGAAAGATTTCAAAGACTATCTTGAGAAAAACTGGGACGTTAAAAACAAATTGATTTGCTTCGATAGTTATTAAGGAGAAAACAAGAAAAAGAATAAGATTGTTAAAATGTTACCTAATTTGATAATGGAAGTGAGACATTTTGCTAATGGTAATTAGATAATAGAGTTTATAAGGGGGTAAGAGCATTGCGGGAAGCCTTGTACTGGGGAGGGTGGGGAGGAAAGAAAAAGGTATGTGATATCTATAAGATGCAATTTTAAATATGTGAAACATACTCTATAATAAATGGTTTAAAAAAAGAAAAGAAATTGCTTTGCTCCATCAGGGCGGTGCAAAACAGGTTCTGAAGTAAAACGAGTTTTCAGTCTTTCAAGTGCCTGCCGGCACTCCAGGGACCAGTCAAGGCGGCTGCCTGCCTGCACTCCTGCCCCTTCCCCTCCATCTTTAATAAGTCAGTGAGGGACGACGTCACCTGGGCAAAATTGGGGCTGAAGGGCCTGTAGAAATTGGCAGACCCCAAGAAGTCCAGTTCCTCTTTGTGGAACTCACACTTGGAGAGCTTTGCATAGAGGTGGTGGCTGTAGAGGGCTTCTAGGACCTCGCAGACTAACTTCACATGCGTCTCCTTATCTTTCAAATAGATCAACACGTCATCAAGATAAACAACCACTCTGTTACACAGGTACTTGTGTAGTATTTCATAATGAAGTCCATAAACACCCCGGGTGCTCCAGCCAACCCAAACGGCACAACCAGATATTCAAATTGCCCCAGCGGCATGTTGAAAGCAGTCTTATGCTTGTCACCCCCCCCAGATGCGCACTCTAAAATACGCATCCCTTAAATCCAACTTGGTAAAAACCTTTCATTGGGACGCCTCAGACAACAAAGCGGAGGGGGGAGGGGTTAGACACAGACACTGCGTTTAGCCTCCTGTGATCCGTACGCAGCCTTAGGCCCCCATCTTTCTTTTTCCTGAAGAGCACTGTGGCTGCAAAAGGGGAGGTGGCCGGCTGGATGAAACCCCAGCTCAAGTCCTTGTCAACAAACCTCTGCAGCTCCTCCTCCTCTAATGGTCGACAGCGAGATGCACCAAGAAGTGGAGGACATTTTAGATTCTAAGTTGAGGAGGGGGCACCTCTTCTATCTGGTCAAATGGAAGGACTTTGACCCGGACCATAATGAATGGGTGCAATCTCAGCACGTAGAAGCTGCCAAATTAGTTCTTGCTTTTCATAGACGTCACCCACTCAAGCCCGGGGGATGAGGTGGTGCTTGAGGGGAGCAGAATGTCAAACCAGACTTCGCTTTGCTCACTTGGGTCGCTAAACATTCCCAGTCCCTCAGCCTTTCCTCCTAGGGCTTAGTCTCCAGGCCCCTGATCCTCCTTGTCGGTCTCCTCTGCACACACTCCATTCTGTCAACATCCTCTTGGAAGGGAGGCATCCAGAACACATGAAGTGCCCTTACAGTGGGCTAGACTAATACAGTAATATCTGCTTTGATGGGCAAGAGATTTCCAGGGTCTCTGGTAGAGGAAGTCCATTCTTTCCACAACAAGCTTGACTCCTGGTTTCATCCCTCAGGTCCATTTCCCCCCAGGGAGTTGGATGTGCTGATCGTTTCCAGTGAAGGAAGGAGTGGGGTGGTTTTTGCTGCTCCAGCCCCCGCACCAGCAGACCTCCAACTCTCCCTCATTTTCTCCAGGAGCAACATCTTGGGGGGTATTTGGGGCTGTAGCAGGAAGTGGCGGGGTGTGTGTGTGTGTGTGTGTAGAGCAGCTGCACTCCGTCCCCAGAGATTGACAGAATCGGAGCCAGTATATGCTGGAGGGAAGTGCTCTGCTTATGAGGAAGTCCAAGGGGAATGTGGCTGTTGGGTGAGAGTGCCATGGGGGGCTGTCTGAATGGAACGTTTTGTTTCTGGCTTGCCTTACTACTGAGCATTTCCCCACCCATACAGGTCACGGGACTTTTACCATACCTGCTATTGCCTGAGTGGGCTCTCGATAGCACAGCACTTTGGCAGTGGGGACCTCCTCCATGAAGTTGTGCTTGGAGTGCCAGAGAACCGCCTGGTAAGCTGGGCCTGGTGGACTGGGGCTGTCCCTTTGCTTGTTGGCAGAGCCACCTGGCGGGCATTCTCTCTTATCGTCAGCTTCCCTGCATTTCTTCTCAAAGAAGTGAAAGTGGTGAATATTCACTTGAATGAATGGGGAGTTTATTTTTAAAAGAATACATCCTGGTGGTACATTTTCCCTGGTGGAGGGGGTGAAAGCAACTTGGGGGAATGCTGATTTTTGGCAGGAAAACAGTGCAAGTGGAAAGAGCTAAATCACAGTCCCCCTTTAAATCACAGTCCCCACAGTTGCGTTCTGAATTTTGTTATGCATTTAAAGTTGGGGAAGATAATCACAGAACGACACCATGTGTAGGGCAGAGAGCAGTAGTTTTCCTGTCTGCTAGAACAGTGGCAAATGGATTCAGTTTGCTTTGATGGTAGAAAATAACAAAATGGCTCATGGAGGTGAAGCCCTTCCATGCTGGTGAGCCTTGCCACCTTTACTTCCTTCTTACCAACTGTAGTGCCTCTGCCTGCCGCTAGTCTGTCGGCTGCTGCTTAAGAGGAGACGGAGGGGCCGGGGGTAAGGCAGTGACACAGAAGCCTAGCCTGGGGCAACAGTCCACAGGCATCATAAAACCCCTTGATCAGAGCTGCTGTTCTTACAGCGGCTTTCCAGAGCCAGAAACAGCCCAGAAAAATCCATTGCCCTGTGCCTGTGTACCCTGGCCTCCTTAATGGGGGAAGTGGAAATGGCTGGTCATACTCTACTGTTCAGTGGTATTTCACTAGTGAAATGCACCAGTAATTGGGCATAAATCTATGGGGTGTAAGCATCTAAGGCATAAGAACATAAGAACATAAGAGAAGCCAATGTTGAATCAGGCCAATGGCCCATCTAGTCCAACACTCTGTCACACAGCGGCCAAAATATACCAGGTGCCAGGTATATTGCTTTGATGGTAGAAAATAACAAAATGGCTCATGGAGGTGAAGCCCTTCCATGCTGGTGAGTGGCCAAATTTGGCCAACTTGTAACACACACTTTAATTTCAGAAAAATGCAGTAGGGTTTTTTTTCTGAGGGGGAGGGGAAGACAAAATTCACAGCAGCAGGAAGAATAGCTACTCCAGATATTTGGGGTAGGGAGCATCCTCTAAACTCCACAGTGTTGTGAGCAAAAATTCTACATTGTGAGTGAAAAAAGCTGCTAGCATTAAAGTTGCGAGCCAGTCTGCATTTGACTATCACCTAAATTAGTTTCTTAGACGATTATTTCCATAACCTTGTAAAAATCTCAGAATGAATTCTTTTAAACTATATATGTAAACTCTATTTTAAGAATACTTTAAGCATTATAAGAGAAAACAGAATCAAGTCAAATTTCATTACACAAAATGTTGTCCTCTATGTGGGTAGACCAGGTATCTGGAGAACAGGTCTCACTGCCCCTTTCCACTATATTGGTAGACCTGGCCTCAGACCGTCACCCTGGATTGAGCCTTAGAAAACATACCAGCCCTTTGTTGGGGCGGGGGAGACACTTCTGCAGTCTCCTTTGGGTATTTTTTGTCAAATATGACAAATCTACAGGCCAAGTATAACAGAGGTGGAACAATCGCTGTCAGACTTGGCAGTGCCTGACCTAACAAGCAGGAAGTTGCTTAAATGTTATCAACCTGCCCAAACTACTTATTTATTCAAATATTTATATCCCACTTTTACTTTGACTCAAGGCATCTAGCAAGTCATACTGAAAAGGGGTGTGCAAGAAAAAAAATAGATTTTTTTCCAGCTCCATTATAGCCTATGGGGAATGCTATTGTCAATGGGCCCCATAGGCTATAATGGAGAATCAATCCAGAGGTATCTGGGGCTCTGGGAAGGGTTGTTTTTTGAGGTAGAGGCACCAGATTTGCAGTGCAGCTGCTGATGCCACTCCTCAAACTCCCCCACCCCCAGTTTCAAAAAGATTGGACCAGGGGGTCCAATTCTATGGGCCCCAGAAGGAGGTGCCCACATTCTCCATTGTTTCCAATGGAGGGGAAAATGCTTGTCAGCTGGAAGCCAACATCCCTGAGCAGCCAGCTAAAATTTTGTGCACCAGTGCCCCCTAGCGCAGCTTAGAGGGAACACTAGGGAGGCAATGGAGATAATGGAAAAGACAGCTGTTTGGAACGGCACAACAGTCTTGTCCTCCAGATATGGGAGAGTCCACACAAGCTTTCCCTTCTTTTCTTGCCTTCAGCTTCTATGTCATATCTGCTTCTGAGCCCGGTATTCTTGCTGTGCATTAACTGGTAAAGTTTGCATTTCTCTCTGACTTGTCTCATGGGGATATTTTTGCCTCATTGTCACCTTTAATTATTTAGTTCACTTGTTTCACTAACAGTGTGCTCTTCTATAGAAGTAGGAGCAACTTACTTGCGGTCTAACCAGGGCTATGTGCATTCCTTGTTTCCACACCATTCAGGATGTTTGGTTTCTAATTGTAAAAAGCGAATTTCTAGCCTCTACATCTGTAAAGATGAACTTCAGACTTTTTGGATACTGTGTAGTCTCTGCAGCTAGAGCAGTGTTGGGCAAGACTTCAGTGTTCTGCACTGATGTGCATATCCATTGAAAGTTATGTTAAAAAGCTGTGTAACACCTGTTGATTGCTGGAAATGACTGTTCTTACTGTGGCGTTGGGGAGGCAGAGGTGTGCAGGGTTTAAACTTTCCCAGCTCTCATTCCTCTTTGTCCCCCTCTCTCCAAATCAGCGGCCTACGCATCCTGTGTACAACATCTCCCCTGACAAAGTGGTGCAAGCTGCGATGTACTTTCTGAAGAAGGCTGTTCCCAATAGAGAGGCGGCGGCCACCGCTAATTGAGAGGGGCCGCTGCCCTTTTCCGATGCTGCATGATGCGTCTTTGTCCCCTTCAGCGTGTGGCACTGCAAATTGCCGCAGCCATCCTGGAGCCCACGGTCTCCATCTCACAGGACTGGGCTCAACTTTGTGTGTGTGTCTTTTTTTGAGAGCTCTGCTAGCCCTACCAAAATCAAGCGGGGTCAGGTACCCAGTAGGCTGGCTGTTTGGTGGTGTGTGGTTAGATGTCCTGGTTGCTCACTTACAGGTGGGGTTTTGGTTTCCAAAAAAGGAGCATGTTAATATTTTTAGCGTCTGTCCAACCATCCCTGTTGTTGCACTTGCACTATGTTAAGCATCTGAGGAGGGCAGCTGCTCTATACTGGCCTGACTGCAGGTGATGCCCTGATCCCGACTCCCTTTGGGCAATAGGAGTCTTGCCCATTTCACGCTCCCTGGGGCACGTCATGCACTGAGGGGCCAGGCGCCCAGAGCCCAGCGGATAAACAGAAGAGTACATGCCAAGTCAGCAGGCCAGAAACCAGCAAGTTAGACAAAGAATAGTAGATGCATCCTTATATGTGAGCTGCTGGACTGTTTCGGAAGAGCCCTCTTTCCCACAATATAAAATGGTGTCTAGAAACCCTCTTCTGGCACTTAATGAATGCAGGACTCTGGCCTCAGTTCTGTCCCTTGCAAACTAATAGTAGCCAGCCCAGAGGAGAACTGACAATATATGTTTGTGCATTTTATTAAAATTATACTAATTCCTTTCTTACTGCTGTGCCCCGTCTTTGGTCTGTTCCCAAAACTCTTCAATCCAAATGTATTTAAGAAAGGCTCCAATTCTTAAGGGCTGTCAGGAAGGCCATTTGGGCCTGATCCACACATGGAGATGACAGATAATGTTGCTTTGCTGTACCATTTACCCGTGTAAGTGGGGGGAGGGATATATCATTTTCTCAGTCCTTGTTAAAAAGAAATCTTCTTGGAGGTAGGGAAACAATGTGATCCCTCTCCTGCATTCTGGAGTATGTACTGGTTGTTTTGAAAGAGTTTGATAAACTTGATCCTTTACAGAAAACTAATCCAGGATACTTCTTGCATCTGCTGCTGAAGTTACTGGATCAGATGTGGCGCTCTGCCTCAGAATAATATGCAATTTGAGATTGTTTTGGGGGGGGATGAATGAAATATATATGAATAATCTACATCAATACAACAAAGACCGACAAAGCTTATACCCAGAATTCACCTTTGTTGGTCTTTAAGGTGCCCCCACTGGGCACAAACGGTTCTGTTGCTTCAGACCAACACGGCGACCCCAGCTGAATCCCATCTATATCCAGTAGTTCCTAGAGCAAAGCTTCACGGTGTGAGGAAAATGTCTCCTTGTTGGGCATCTACTGGTGACCAGTCCTCCTGTTGCCTAAGAAAGTCTGGTCTACTACATCCGAGACACCACTTTCCTTCCAAAGGCGATGACGTACTATACATAAACTGGCAGCATTGGAAGAAAATCCGTATGAAGACTTCCGCCGACGACTCTAGAACGTTTTTCATAACCTGTTTGAAACATCCTCAAACTGAGCCGGCAGGCATTTTCATGACTTGGCAATGAGTAGCGCCATCACAGCAATGGCTACCTGAGGGGCGGGGCCCAGTCACACACACAACACTGGGAGACTGCAAGCCGAAGAGCTTCTTGCAATGAAGACAGCTGTCTCTACAGGGGCGTTTTTTGAGACACAGGGTCATGCCCCCTGACGATCTCTTGAGGCACCTCCTATGCCAATAAAGGAGAAAAATCCAGACCTGGCTACTTGCAGTGGGTGAGAAGCAAGCTGGTGCCACCGTCCCTTTAGGAACAAGGGGTCTTTTTGGGGGGGAGCGCACCGGAGCGAAGCTCCGGGAGCTCAGGAGCCAAGCCCCGCCCCCAGCCGGCGTCCCGGAGAGTCTTTCAGGCAGCCGAATGTCAATTTCAGCTCCATTGTATCCTATGGGCCATTGAAGTTAATGGTGAAAACATAGGGTATATTCTGGGGGCTGGAGGGGAGGGGGTTTGAGGGAGAGGCTCCAAACTCACAGGATAGCTGATGGAGCCTCTCCCCAAGATACCCACCAAGTTTCAAGAACATTGGATCAGGGGGTCCAATTCTATGGGCCCCCAAACAGGTTGCCCCTATTCCCTCCATTGTTCTCTATGGTGGGAAAAAAGTATGTTTTTTTCCCACCATAGAGAACAATGGAGGGAATAGGGGAAAAAAGTACGTTTTTTTCCCACCATAGAGAACAATGGAGGGAATAGGGGCAACCTGTTTGGGGGCCCATGGAATTGGACCCCCTGGTCCAATGTTCTTGAAACTTGGTGGGTATCTTGGGGGAGGCTCCATCAGCTACCCTGTGAGTTTGGGGCCTCAAACCCCCTCCCCTCCAGCCCCCAGAATATACCCTATGTTTTCACCATTGACTTCAATGGCCCATAGGATATAATGGGGCCGAATTGCCGCCAAATTTCTTTCATTCCCTTTTCCTTCTCTCTTTTTCCTCTTTCCCTCCTTCTTCTCTTCTCTTTCTTTTCCACCTTCTTCTCTTCTCTTCTCTTTTTCCTCCTTTCCCTGTTTCCCTCCCCTTTCCTTCTCTTTCTTTCCCTCTTTCCTCCTTCTGTGGTCCAACTCTCATGAGAAGGAGTTTAAACTTTAAACCCCTTCTCTCTTAGCTCCCCCACCCAGACCAGCTGGGGAAGGGAAGGGGAGGCTTTTGAAGATGCCTCCCCCACTTTTGCTTCCCCTTCTGACATCACTTCTGGTGATGTCAGGGGGCGTGGCATATGCTAATAGCCTAATAGCTCATTAGCATACCATATGCTAATGAGCTCCTGCAGCTGTTTTTCTACGAAAAGACCCCTGTTAGGAACCAAGTCAGAATTAAGAATCTGCGCCTTGAATCATGCAGATTACTCTGCAATGGAAAACTCTAAACACTGCTGACGTTGAAATGCATTTATTTTATTTTTTTACCCCACCCTTTCTTCAAGGAGCGCAGGGTAATGACATATATTGTTCCTCCCTCCCCCACTGTATCCTCACAACCCCGTAAATTAAGGTTCAAGCTATGAAAGTAAAACTGGCACAGGGTCATCTAGTGTCCGCTAGCCACAACACTACCCACGCCGGCTCTTGGATTGCTGGGGGAGTTACACGTGCTGTAGTAAGAAGTGCACAGCATCCACTATAGTACCTTAAACCCCTATAAACTCCAAGCACTGCAAAAGCCAGAGCATTTCTTTCCCTTCGTTCATAACAAATCCTGAGTCAAATGCTTGTTGTAAGCTTCAGTCCTTTGTGGATGTTAATTTGGGATATGAATATCTGATTACAGGTTTCAAGCTTCGCTGAATTTGCCAAGCTACGATATTAGAACTAGAGCTATGCTTGTATTCTGTGCAAATACAGGAAAACTGGCAGAATGTGGTAATGAATGTCAAATTTAAGAGAAGGCTCAGCATTTTTATAGAGCCTTACAAAGCAGAAAAATGTGTTTTCTTGAGGCCAAATTCATGCAATTTTAGTTGGATCCTACAACCCATAGGCACACGGGCACTCACAGATGCCCCTCTCTCCAGCACCACCTGGAGACCTTTGAAAAGCCGATACATGGAATCTTGAATAGACAAAGAGCCACAGGGTAGCTTCCTCTGAAGAGGAGAAATTTAGTGACATTGTTCTCCTAATGGTAGAATTTCTGTTAATGCAAGAGGCTCCATTAGCACAAAAGGGAAATGGGGGGGAAAGGCTGCAGCTCTGTGGTGGAAGACCTTTGCTTGGCATGCAGAAGTCCCTAGGCTCAGTCCCTGGCATCGCCAATTATCAGGGGATGTGAAAGTCCTCTGCCTGAGATCCTGGAGGTCTCAGTAGACCTTAGTAGACCATACTGACACAGAAGGCAGCTTCCTGTGCGGAGCAATGTCGTCCAGTCCTCCTGTTCACAGCAGGACCCCACAGCATTTTTCTGTACACCTTGAGGACTGGCTTTCTGGAGACCAGCAGACTGATCCATGTCTTCTCTCTGTTATATAGCTATCTGTATCACAGTTATCTCTATACCTGTAGAGCAGCAAGCCTCCTAAAAACTCCATAACCTGATGGGAACAGATTCTGCATGAGTTTTCACGTAGCCGGTGATGGGCAAGATTTCCTGTCCGCCAGTCCAAAGCGATGCAGGAGTCCTCCACTACAAAATGACACAGCAAATTCTAATTGCTGGAAGCTGTGCCATGAGAGAAAAGATTCTATCAGCAACTCAAATGTTTACAAGAGCCATAACACTATGACATACTCAGGTTGTACCACCTCGTCTTCAGTTTGCTCAGGATGGCCTCCTGCCATCTCTCACGTATCACTGAAGGTTGCAGTAAGATCAGTTGTACCCACCTCTCACTACCTGAGGAATTTATCATGGCTTTATTTCTACAAAGCATCTTTTGTTGAAAGCAGAACAAGAAAAGAAATTCTAAGTATCTCAACTTGCTTTAAACTCACTTTCACCTCAAATTTTCCTGTACACGTGTGTCTTTTGCTGTCAATTCTGCAATCCTAAGGAAGGAAATGTACGAGACGCACAGGGCCAGGAACTGCTGCAATTCAGATGCTTAAGAAGATTAGGAAATTAGGAAATTCCACATCCTGAAAATTCTACCAGTTAAATGTTTAGTCAGAATCATGCACCAATAAGGTACCTGCCCATAAGCAACTATTCCAAAATATGTTCCTTCTAGTGGGGTAACAAGTGAAGGTAGGGCCATATAGGTTGACTGGTTGCAACAATATACAGGACTTTTAATATCTACATTATTTCCTGCATGATAAGTTCCAGTTCTTCAAAGCTACAGGAATCCTGCCATAGGATCAGTTTAGTAGCATACAAACTTTCCTCTTCTAGGAGGCCAAACACAGCCCCAATGCTCCAAACAACTAAAAGCATTTAGCTACTACTTAGGACAACTGTGCTATCTTCCAAACTTCCTCTTCTACACACCTCTATTCAAGATATAGCTTTTCTTGGCATTGGTTACTGAAAATCAGTATGTCACATAATACACCATTTTGTATCTAGAATAAGTCTGAGCTTGGGTATTATTTGTTCTTTAGCTGGTGAACAACTTCATCCTGGCTGCTGGCACAGGTTTAAAAGGGGGGGGAGGAGATGACCCTTGATCTTACCTTCAGACCTAGTTGTTTTTTGGAGACAATGACAGCATCCCAAAAAGAAAATGCTACCACTTACAAGGATAAAATATTTTTATTTATAGTCTTATAGTAAAGGGAAGCCTTAACTTGCAAGACAATTCTTGGGCAGTATGTACAACATACTTCAGTTCCATGGAATAGACTCACACCTGGACAGAGACCAAGCTACACTTGTATACACTAAATTCAGAAAACATCACAAACAAGAGTGGGAAGAAGACACACACATGCACGCACACGCACACCGAGGCCTTTGCTCACTCACACAGCCTGTGCCCTTTTAACTCACATGGGTAACTGGCCCATTTGCTATGGGGCAAGAGGTCCATGCTTTGATGCAGTTATTAGTACCAGGTAACAAAGCATATGGTGTATTTACATTTTAAAAGCTGGCTCTATGTCTGAGAAACTGACAGGGAGTTCATGGTATGAATCTGTAGCTTCATGTCACCAATGTCCTCAGCAGGAGGAAGAGGAAATAAATACCATCTCCCCAAATTCTGCACCATCGTTTCAGGAAAGAATATACAACAATGCTTATGTGCATAACTTCTACTCCCCACCCTCTCAAGATTCTTCAGGGGGACATTTGGCCTTGTTGACATAAACAGAAATATTCTGATCAATGCAACCGAGAGGGTGGTGGCAGCTCAAGCAGACAAAGGGAGCAGTCATTGTCCTCACCCAGCCCAGGCAACCACAGGCTACCCCCAGTTCATCAGACGGCCTGAGCACTCCTGGCACTAGGAACTTGCAGCCACCGGGCAGGACAAGACCAGGCCACATCCTGCTCCAAGCCATAGCTGGTGTCTTCCGGAGGATGAGCTGCCAACCCAGAGGTCTGGATTAACTCAAAAGGGGGCCAGTAAGGGACAAGAAACTGGGAAAGCTGCAGTCCAAGAGCCTCTACTAAAGAAGGAAAGGAAAGTCCTTAAGCAGCCAGCAAGTGTCTAATGGCAGCGGGAACAGAGACCTCTTCTAGCTGGCCTCCATACGAAGCTTCTTCCGGCTCTGTGGTTCTTCCAGCTCAGACTCTGAACTGGAGTCAGAGCCGCCATCAAAGGCGGAGATGGTGCTGCCCTTGGGGTTGGTGTACAGGCTGTTGTCAGAAGAGGCATAGTTGGCCTGCAGCTGAGCACTTGATCTTGCCTTTTCCAGTGCACGAACTAAAATGCAAGACCACAGAGATAAGGGGGGGGGGGAGGCAAACATTATACACAGAACCATGATATATGAAGCATGCTGTTATCACCTGGCTAATTCACAGATTAGTGCATTTATGAACACTTCTCCCAAAATCTAACAGAAGAAAGGGAAATTTGGGAGACTGTCCAAGTATTTTCCTTCAAGATTATCTGTAAAATGGTAAACTGCATTATACGAATTTAAGTTGAGCCTGCTGGATCAGATGTTCCACCTAGTTCAGCCTCCTGTTTCATTCTGCCTCTCAGCACTGGCATTCAGGGGTTTGACGCCTCTGAATGTGGGGGTCCCCCTTCCTCACTGCAGACAGCACGGCTCATGGACCTCTCCTCCATGGATCGACCCACCCACTCTCCGTGAGGCACCTGTGCTCCTGGCCATCCCCGCGTCCCCTGAGTTCCACAGTTTCGTTACTCACTGAATAAAACAGTATTTACTTTTGTCTGTCTTGAACCCAGCAACTTCACCGGATGCTGCTCCCAAGCTCTAATATCGGGGGGGCTCTCCCACTTTCTCCTCCCTACGCATAACGTTGTAAACCTCTTATCCTGTCCCCACCTGTGGCTGCCTTTTCCCCTAGTAAACGCTGCAGCCTTTTCTCACAGGAGAGATGCTCCAGCCCTTTGATCATTTCAGTTGCCCTCTTCTGTGCTTTTTCCAGCTCTGCAACATTCTTTTTGAGATTCCGCAACCGGAACGACACACAGTATTTCAAATGAGGCTGCACCAGGGCTCTGTTCAAGGGCATTACAACGGTCATTGCACTCTCAATCCCTTTCCATGGAGTTTGCCTTTTCCACCACTGCTGCACACCGAGTTGACATTTTCACTGAACGATCCACCCTAGTCCCAGTATCACTTACAGTCTTGGTCTGAGCCAGTTCACGACCCATCAGAAAATATTTTAAACTGGGATATTTGTTTCCATGTGCATCACCCTGTCCTTGAACGACACTTGCCACATTGCTGCTCAGTTGTCCACTCACCCTCCTGTGCGAGTGGCCTCCTGTCGCTCTTCACAATGGCCCTGAATACCGTCTGCCCACGTGGCCACTCTACAGCTCACCCCCCAATTCCAAATGCTCCATGAACAACTGAAATAGGACCAATCCTTGTGGGCACCCGCTGCTCCCTTCCTTCCAGTGCAAGAGCCGCCCATTCATTCCTATTCTGCTTTCAACAAATTTTTACTCCGTAAGAGGACCCTGTTGCCTTAATTCCAGAAGAGAAGATTAATTTCTGAGCTGCTCTTCCCCGCTCTCTCGTTTCTTCGAATAATGTTGATGGTGTGTGTATATATAAAATTTTGCATCTGTTATGTAATTATGATTGTATTTTCCCTCACCAAGAGCTCCTAAGTAAACTCAGCAGTAATGAGAATATGAGGAACGGTCCACTCATGAATTAGTAACCAGTTGAACTACAGGAAATCGCAAGTAGGAGCAGACAGACTATTGCAAAGAAGGAAAAAAAGCAATGGGACTCCACAGAAATCTATACTAAAACCAGTGCGTGCACCTTGGTGTTTAGTCATGCCGGCCACATGACCACGGAAACGTCTTCGGACAGCGCTGGCTCTTCGGCTTTGAAACGGAGATGAGCACCGCAACCCTAGAGTCGGATTCGACTGGCTTTCGAGCAAGGGAACCTTTACCTTTTAAATGACCTCAAACCAGGAATAAGCAATGAAGTGGCCAAGTCTGAGGATGAGGATGGTGAGGACCAAAGCAGACTGTGAAGTAGGTGAGAGGCACAGTGGTAAGTAAGGTTCAATGTACCCAAATGGAAAGTGATGCATACTGGTGCAAAAACTCCTAATTTCATCTTTACACGAGGGGTGCTAAACTGGCAGTGGCAGACCAGGAGAGAGAGCACAGGGCTGTGGTGGGCAGGGCAACAAAAAGCCCGACTCACTGTGTGGCAGTGGTGCAGGAAACAAATTCTAGGCTAGGGATTATTAGCACAGGGACTGAAAATAAAACAGCCAGTACCATGATGCTCTTGAATAGATCGGTGGTGCAGCAGCAGTTGGAGAGCTGTGTACAGTTTTGGTCGGCCCAACCGGGAAAAGATGCCAGAAAGGGCAATCCAAATGATCAAGGGCTGGAGAGCCTCCCCTACAAGGAAAGGCTGAGGAGTTTGGACTGTTTTTAGTTTAGAGAAATTATGACTAAAGAGTTTACAAAATTATGCATGGAGCGGAACAAGTGGAAAGAGAAAACTTTTGCCTGCTCCCAAAATACCAAAACTCTGAGACACTCAATGAAGTTAATGCCCGTGGACTCGGGGGGGGGGGCTTTTCAGACAATGCATAATTAACCCCATGGAACTCCCTGCTATGTGATGTGGTGGCGGCCAATAGATAAGATGCTTTTAAAAATTCACAGAAGACAGGTCCATTAATAGCTACGACAACTAAATGGAACCTCTCTGTTTGGAGGCAGCACAATTCTGCAGGCCAGTAGCTGATGAGCAGCATGAAGTGGGCTTGGCCACCGTGCTCCTGCCGTGGGCTTCCTGTAGCATCTGCTCGACCACTGTGGGAAACAGAACATTAGACTAAATGGAACATTGGTCTGATCCACCAAGGTTCTTCTTATGTACTTCAGAAATATTTTAAAACCATATGTAATTTACATCTTAATTCCAAGTTCAGCATGTTCGTAAAATAGTAAATAAAACTCAAAACTTGATAATTCAGATAGGATTGCATTTACTTCCACTCTTCTCTAGGGGTAGTCCTGGAGGGAAAACCCCCAAGGTCATTTACCCATGTGACTTCAAAATGTCTGACAATTCTGCTCTCTAGGTTTGAAGGGCTTCCCATGTGAAAGGATAAGCACCATAGTGGCGCAAAAGTCTGGGATGATGCTATCATGTCATTCTTTGTGTGTCTGAAAGGGAAGAAATTACTGGAAGTGGAAGACCAGTTAGTTTGCCCCTTTAGTAGAAGCTGACAGCTGAACAAACCCCCTTCTGTCTTTTCAGCAAGCACTGACCATGAACCCCCTGAAAACAATGGACAAAAGTAATGGGTTAACTAAAGAGGCAGACCGGTTTTATAAAGAGATTACTGAATTTGGATTTATTAGGTATGGATTCTAATGCTAGATGCCCACGGTCACTGAGTGACATCCTCTCAGCCTCCTACGTAAAGGGTAGGGACCTACGTCAGAGTGATAAAAAAACAGCCAAGCCATCCTGCACACGTAAGACAGCAACAGAAACAATCTCACACAAATACATTGAAGAGTACCTAGTTCATGACCCAAGTGCCAAAAAATGCAATGAGCACTGACTTTGAAGATGTCACGTGTTGGCAAGGGGGGGGGGAGACAAGGCTCACTCCCAGTTTGCCCAGCCAGCACCTCGGGGGTTTGTCCCAGAGCTGGCTAGCAACTGTGTGGGGTCAGGTGGCAAAGGCAGAACACATGCCCATAACCTTCTGCCATCCTGCCACAAGCACTTCCGGTGCTTGCCTTCCATTATTTGGGCCAAGAACCAACCAAGTATGCCAAATGAAAGGATCAGGAGTGCTACCGTTCAACACGTGTTCTGGGGGCTGCTTAACCCAATCTAGTCTGAACAGGGCCTGAGAATGCTCCAGTAGCACATGATGTAGTTCTACTGCTTAAGTTAAGCCTATCTGGATGGGAAATCACATGGGAACTATATGCAAGTCACTTAGTTCTTTGGAATACAAATATTGTAAGTAGCCAGCACTGGTCGATCCTGTATCTTACATTGATATGTTCTGAAAGTGACAATTCAAAGCAACCTGAGTTGGGTAATGATTTAAGTATAGAAATGCATATGCCCCCATTACATAGCACCAACTGCTGGCAGCTGTTGTCTGTCTCTGGGGAACAGCAAGTTACCAGTCTGTTCTATTGTGCCACAAGTATCTTTTCTAGTAATTAAAGTTATGCAATGACTGGCCAATCAAAACTATTTCTCCACAACCAACATCCTGGGTCACAGTCCTGAAGCTTAGGCAAAGGAGAAGGAGACCCTTCACCATAAAAGCTTGGGCTGTTTGGAGAGACTGGGTTCAACTGATCCAAGGGGTCCATGCCATACTACAAGCATATAAAGTGTTGAGGTCCTTGCAACCAACCACAGCTTTACTGATTGTGAGAAAAGACTTGTGGGCTCCACAGACCCTGAT
Organism: Gekko gecko; assembly: GCA_029375565.1. NCBI lineage: Eukaryota > Metazoa > Chordata > Lepidosauria > Squamata > Gekkonidae > Gekko > Gekko gecko. The sequence goes on from JAPDNY010000003.1 coordinate 89,141,849, forward strand.
CATTAGACAGCCAACACAGAAAAATAAATATGGCAGAGTGCTTTAGTAAAAGATGGTCTAACCCAGGACAGGCCATATAGAGGACTTCGGTCCAGCCCCACTCACCTTGCTGCTCCAATAGAGCATTCTGACGCTTTAGGTCATCAATGTCCTGCTGGTGTGTGTGGTTTTTTCGGCGCATGTACTGGATGTACTCTGTGGCTTTATCTAGGATTTGGGCCCGGGATGCCTGTTGCAATAGTAGGAAAAAAAACACCAGATAAAGTCCTAGTTCACATAGGCAGCTAGGTCAGCTCTCCTTTCTGCAGGGAGACCAGAGATTAAATTCTTCAGCTCAGCTCTTTTTTGATGCATTCAAGTGAATTAATTAAGACCCAGGTTCTGTTCTTTAAGGGTGTGCTAGCATCAGTGTGAACTCAGCTCCTGATTTTATAGAAACAACTGAAGTAGTAGCATCAGGCTTCAGTGCTGCACAATATCTGACAGAGCAAAAACACCTGGATCACCCCCTGCATCTCTAACTCTGTAAGCAAATCCCCACCACCTCCACGTTTCCAAGAACTCCTTCAGCGAAGTGGAGACTGACTACTGTTATTCAGCACACAGAAAACTTTCTAACATTGTTTTGCATCCCAGAGACAAAGCTAAATGAAAATTAGTTCCATAGGTCACCAGAGACTAAACCAGGGGTGGCCAAATTGCGGCTCGGGAGCCACATGCAGTTCTTTCACACATATTGTGTGGCTCCCGCTACAGTGGCTGGGGAAGCAAAGGGGAGGCATGCCTCCCCCAACGGTCTTCCCTTCCCCGGCCAGTGCAGAGACAGAAAGCAACTTGCACTTTAAATGCATTCTTAAAGTCCAGCCCACCCTGGCCAGCCGGCTTGGAGGAGGCCTTTGTCTCTTGAAACCCCTTCTCCAAGCCAAGCCAGCTGGCCTGGGGGCAGGGGGGGCTTGGAGGACACATTTATCGCTAAAGTTGCTTTCTTTCCACCTCTCCCTCCCTCCCCCTCTATTTGCTTTCTTTCCACCCTTTTTCTCTCCCCCTCCCTCCCCATCTAAAGTTATCAATTTAATGTTAATTAAAGCAAATTTGCATATTTTCCAATAAAAATGTGTGTAATATTTGTTCATGTCTTGTGGCTCTCAAACATCTGACATTTATTCTGTGTGGCTCTTACGGTGAGCAAGTTTGGCCACCTCTGGACTAAACTTAAGTGTCCTGGGGCTAGCAAATAAGCCATTGAATCGTAAAAATATTCGTAATGATAAATCGAAGAGACATTAAGCTAGCAGTAAGTCTTATATATTCTCTCAACAACTGGGACAACGCAGGATGGGCTAGTGTACTTAACAGTAGTACATGACTGTATGAGAGGGTATTTTGTTTACCTGTCCCCCTATCTGTGAAATGCTTTTGAATGATACTAGTGTGCATGGCAGCATGCCTTCGGGAGTGACATCACTGTCTGCACTGTTCCAGAACAGCAAGGTACGGTTGGTAAGCCAAGCTGCCCTGAGCCTTTTGTTAGAGAAAGGCAACTTGAAGATGTCCTAAATAAATAGCTCAACCTCCAGTCCCTGTAAAAAAAAACTGCGTTGACATAACAACAACAATGAAAAGAAACGAAAGGACTAATTATACAGCTAAATTTCACTTTCACTTTCAAGTTACAAATATCAATGGCAGGTTTATGGTGGCCACATGAAAAGTACTGTTATATTTACATATGTTCATTTTTAAAAAGCAGGAAAATATATTTTGGATTTGCCATTTACCCTAAGACATTCCTGTTTTTTATTATAACTTCTAAAGACAAGCACCAAGAGTACACAGTTCCAACAGAAGCATTAGGCAAGTAAAAAGATACATATTTCAGTGTGGGCCCACCTGGCAACATGGTAACGAAACATCTATTCTGACATGATAAAGCAATCAAGGCTGCGATCACACACAGTAGTTACCTCGGGAGTCCGACAATTGACAGGTGGATTTTACAGGCGCATTCACACCAGCACATCTGGCCAGTATCCCGCACCCGTCAGAGACCCATAGGAGGCAGCCAAAGAAGTGCAGTTAAAAACGACCAGGTAAACTGCACTATCAAGCGATGGTGCGACGGCCGAGGACGGAGTTCCTGGGGTGATCGCCCCAGCACGCTCTGATGACATCAGTGAGCCCTTGAGGAAGCAGGCTGGTGTCACTGAGCCCTCGAGGGAGCAGGCTGCAAGGTAAATACTCCGCTTCACCCGACGCTGCGTGGGATCACGCAGCGGCAGGTCAAATTACCGCACCACAAATAGCCTCCCTCCCCCCGCGTGTTTTCTGCCACGTCTGACCGCGACCTAAGAGTATCTTAAGAAGTTGATACTGTTTGTACCATACTGTGAAGAATCAGAGTTGGAAGGAGACTCAGAGTGGCTTACAATCCCTTTCCCTTCCCTTCCCACAACAGACACCCTGTGAAGTAGGTGGGAATGAGAGTGCTCTCTTGAGAACTGCCTTTGAGAGAACAGCTCCGAAAGAACTTATGACTGTCCCAAAGCCACACCAGCAGCTGCATGTGGAGGAGTGGGGAATCAAACCCGGTTCTCCCAGATTAGAGTCCGCGCTCTTAACACCACTACACCAGACTGGCTCTCAAGCAAGTAGACAGGGTTTTTTTTAAAATAAAAGCCAGGGATTGTATTTCCCCCGCCCCCATGCACCAGTGGGGCACTCGCTACCTCTTCACAGACCATGCTCGTAATATAATAAAATATATCTGGAACTTACAGTCTCTGCCAAGGTACTTAACACTGCATGCAAAGATGTTGCTGCCTACCCATCCCCAAGCCATTAACAAATATGCTATTATACAATTCAAATTGTAGTGAAATTCAGTTATTTATGCTGGAGAAGAAGACATGATTTTTGCCCAATGTCTAACCAATTGCTATTGGACCTACATAGATAAGAGGGTGAGATAAAAACATTCTACTGCAGATACTACTGAGGAAAATGACTCCTCCTGATTATTTGATTTTGTTTGGTACCTTCAAATCAATCTACCCCAAATTTTTATGGTAGTGGCACATTTTAGATCTCAACTAAATTCATCCGTACAACTGCCAGTATTTTTTCTTTTCAAAAATCATACTGAACACACCCCCCCCCCGCCCCCCAATTCTGATCAGGGCCATCGCACAAGGGGAAGATTAGGGTTTTTTAAAAAAGGTTTACCCTCATTTTCCTGATCCAAAACATCCCTGGGAGTGAATATCTTCCCTTCTGGGACAAGCATACCTATATTAGCACCTATATATTTGCCCAAATAGGACAAACAGTGGCTTTCAAAGTAGCTCCAGGGAGAGGCTGACACCTTCCCATAGAAAGCTGCAGAGCTTTCTGGATGACGCTTCCGGGTTAGATCCCTTCCAGTCCGGCTTCTGCCTGGGACACAGAGAGAGACTGCGCTGGTTGCTCTGACTAATGACCTCCGGAAACATCTGGATCAGGGCGGGTTGGCAGCACTGTTGCTGTTAGATCTGTCGGCTGCGTGTGACATGGTTGACCATCAGTTACTGGTCCACCGCCTCACCGACATGGGGGTTCAGGGGCTTGCTCTACAATGGCTTGCTTCCTTTCTCCAAGGTCGGGGACAAAGGGTGGCGCTAGGGGAACAGCAGTCCAGCAATGTGCCTCAAGGGGCAGTGCTAATCCCCGATGTTATTTAACATCTATATGCGCTCCCTTGCCCAGATTGCCTGGAGGCATGGGCTGGTATGTCACCAGTATGCTGATGATACCCAGCTCTACTGGATGTTGGGCGGCCAGTTAGACTCCAGACTGGAAGACCTGGACCGGGCTTTACAAGCTGTGGCTGGTTGGCTTAGACTGAGTCGGCTGAAGCTGAATCCAGCAAAGACAGAGGTCCTGTGCCTGAGTCAGGGCGGTCCAGGGGTGGGGATCCCACTTCCGACCTGCCAGGGGGCTACACTGGTCCCAGCACCGGAGGTTAGGAGTCTGGGAGTGCTCCTAGATCCCTCCCTTACTATGGAGGCACAGGTAGCGGCCACTGCCAAGTTGGCCTTTTACCACCCTAGGCTGATTAGGCAGTTGGTTTCTTTCCTTGACCGCGCCGACCTGGCTACAGTGATCCATGTGATGGTCATCTTGAGACTGGACTACTGTAACGCTCTCTACATGGGGCTGCCCTTGTCGTGGATTTGGAAGCTGCAGCTAGTGCAGAACGCCATGGCCAGGCTGTTGATGGGCCTCCCCAGGTGGGAGCACATCCAGCCTGTCCTGAGGACACTGCACTGGCTGCCAATAGTATACCAAATCCACTTCAAGGTACTGGTTCTTACCTTTAAAGCCCTATATGGCCGGGGTCCAACATACCTATGGGACCGCCTTTCCCCGTACATACCCCAGAGTGTACTATGGTCTGAGTCTCAAAACCGGTTGACCCTCCCTGGCTCGAGGGAAGCCAGGCTAGCTACTACCAGGGCCGGGGCCTTTTCAGTGGCAGCCCCTGCCTGGTGGAATGAGCCCCCGGAGGAGATCAGGGCCCTGCGGGACCTCTCACAGTTCTGCAGGGCCTGCAAGACAGAGTCCTTCTGCCAGGCATTCAGTTAGGGGTTGCCACTGCCGTACAGCCCTGGCCTGCAGTTTTTCTCAACATCGAGCTGATGCCACAAGAAATTATGAGCAGAATATCTGAGAACATCTGGGAAGCGGAAATCCATTTTGAAAATGTGTCATCTAAGTTGATTTTTAACTGCTGCCAGCGCTTTGTGTTTGTATCTGTTTTACCTGTTATGTTTTAAATAATTGTATGATTTCAACTGTATGTATGTCCGTATGGAGGCTGCCCTGAGCCTGCTTGGTGGGGGAGGGGCGGGGCATAAGTCTGAGAGATAAATAATATAAATAAATAAAATTAGGGTCAAAATCTCAGTCAGACTCTTGTGATTCCATCCACGCGACGCATGGCAAGGAATACATCTGAGCCCTCAGCTTACCAGAACATATAATTTAATTCTGCACTATTTTTTTTTGCCTCGCCTGGATTTCATCTTCGTGCGGCCAGCCCTAAGGAGGATTTTCAGTCTGACAGAATTCCCCACTGGAGCAGAGCGGTAACGAAGCAGCATTCAGTATCAGAGATGCCATTTTGTAAGAATTTCGGAATCTGCATCTGTCTGTCCTTCGAGACGGCCAAGATTCTTTTACAGTCTTTAATGATAAAGAGACTTTTTGATTCTACCACCGTGCCAAATTCAAACTGTAGCAATGTGAATAAAAGGCACTGGAGGCTGCTTCACAGGTAAATTTCTTCTCCATGGAAATATGAACTTTAAACTTGGTCAGTTTTCACTGTAAACGGTTTCTTTTAGCTGATTTCTAGAAGCCAGGTCTTAAATGGTAGAAGGCAAAGGTTTTGTTGTGAATTCATGCTTGTAATTAATATTACCTTATTCAGTTAATTCTTATTTTTAAAAAGATCTGTCCCACGTCATTGGGATAGCGCAGCCTAAAAGCCTAGCATAGAAAGAGGCAAGGTTTTTTTCTGGACTTAAGTACTGTTAATTTGACGAAATCATTAGCATCCCAATTCAGCTTCATTCATGCTTTAACAAGATATTTACACATGATCAGTTACAGTAAGACTTGGAGGGGATGTGCATTCCATTGTGTCATATACCAGTGACTAAAACTGGCAAGTTTACATGGCTTTCATCATTATTAGTGAAATAAAACTTTTAAACCAGGTAAGTCAGTTAACCAGCATGTTTGAGACCTGCTTTCTGCTCCCCACTGATTGGTGTTGCTCTCTAGGCGCTCGCAGGCTGAGACTGCCAAGTGGTAGAGCAAGCTGAGGGTTCTGGGCACAGCTGCTGCATGGCTGACGCTGCTGCCCTCTTCTTGCAGGTAAAAGCTTTATTAACCAGCTTATCTGACGTAACTGGCAACCTCATTTCCTCATGGATGCTGGTTAACATGGCTTTTATGGCATCCAGCACTGCAGAAGGAACTCCAGTCTAAACTCACCAAAATCATTGGAATTAAAGTGAAGTAATTCTTAACAGTCACTTCTCAGGAAAAACATTAGGATTAATTCCATGTCACCAAGGGACTTTCCAGTTCATGTGGTGTGGCTTTAGGTGGTGCTTGCTGAAGTTGCAGTTCCCATGCAAAAGTGTTTCCAACAAAACTTCCACAAAACAGCCCAAAGTTCCAGAGGACCCAGCTGATCTCTGAGAAGCAGCAGGAGACAGAGCTCCTGGAGGGATGTTTTTTATTTGCTTTCAGCTGAGGTGATTTCGCTGAGGGTACTGTGTGGGAGGACTGTATTTGGGAGTGTGTGGGTGAGTTGTTGCAGAGTCTTGACTGCTTGAGAAAGGGTGAGAAAGGGTGATTGATTGTAATTTGATTGCCTGGGTGTAATCTGAATAGCTGCTGGCCCCACCCTCTGCTGGATGAGGCTTCTAGTTAAGGCTGCACCCTGCCAAAGGGACTCTTAGCCTAGGGACTCTGTAAGAAGCCCAGGAAGGATCAGAAAGCCAGGGCCCTAGTGTCCTTGTGTTCCCAGTAAGGTAAGTAGACTCTTACAAGGAGAACCACATAAATATAAAGGAGTTTAAAAGGGGGATTACATATATTCCATGTCACCAAGGAATGTCCAGAGAGAGAGAGAGAGAGAGAGAGCGAGCGAGCGAGCGAGCGAGCTGTGGTGGCTCAGTGATTAAGATGCTGAACTGCAGGCTGGGAAGTCGGTAGTTCAGCAGTTCGAGACCTGAGTACCGCATGACGGAGTGAGCTCCCGTCTCTGGTTCCAGCTCCTGCCAACCTAGCAGTTCGAAAGCAAGAAATTGCAAGTAGATAAATAGGTACTGCTTTGGTGGGAAGGTAACAGTGTTCCGTGCGCCTCAATGTCCATGCCAACGATGCGGCCTCTACTCAGGCAATGGACCTAGTGTCATCCATGGTGGCGCTAGGACTCTCCCAATATGTAACGACCCCCACTCACTGGGCTAGACACATGCTTGATCTGATCTTTGCGGCGGGGGTCAGAGTGGACCAGATCACTGCTTTAGCAGTGCCATGGTCAGACCACCTTGCCTTGAGGGCCCGACTGAATGTGTCGATCTACCCTGTGTGAGCGGTGAGCACATTTTGGCTCGCCTGCGGAGCCAAATGGACCCTATGCAGCTTCAGATGGCTCTCCGGGAACTGCTGCCCCCCTGGTGGCTCATTAGATGAGCTTGTAGAGGACTAGCACAGCCGACTCTCTGCAGCCATCAGCAAGATCGCTCCCTGACACCCTCTCCGCCCACGCTCTAGGCTTGCTCCATGGTATACCGAGGAGTTGTGGCTGATGAAGCGAAGGCTCAGATGGCTAGAGAGACAATAGCGGTGTGCTCGTGATGAAGCTACAAGAACATCCTGTTGGACGTTTGTGAGACACTATGAGATGGCAGTCAAAGCTGCTAAGACAGAGTATTATGCAGCTACAATTGCATCTGCGAGCTCACGCCCAGCCCAATTGTTTAGAATGATTTGGTCCATTACTACCCTGCCACAAGGCAGACTAAACGTCAGGGAACTGGACATTGGCTGTGAGGCTTTTGTGAGCTAATTTGCAGATACAGTCTTGTTGCTCTGCCAGGACCTCCCCCCCACAGTTGAGACAGTGAGTGAAATCGAGGCTCCAAGCACATCTTCTAGTCAAGTTATGGATAATTTCAGTCCACTCAGCCTAGAGAAAGCTCCTAACTGTATGCCCCCCCACGTGCTTCCTTCACCCATGCCCTTCGTGGCTAATTAAAGCTGGCCGTGAGGGGTTCCAAGGCGCCCTAAGGGAGATTGCCAACAAGTCCCTCTCAGAGGGACGGTTCCCCGGGGCACTCAAGGAAGTGGTGGTCTGTCCTCTCCTGAAAAAGTCATCTTTGGAATTGGATCTGGCTGAATTGGTGAACTACTGGCCGGTTTCCAACTTGCCCAATTTGAGCAAGATAATAGAGTGGCAACTCAGTTACAGAGCTTTTTGGATGACGCTTCCATCTTAGATCGCTTTCGCCTGGGCTGTGGGATGGAGGCAGCACTAGTCGCCCTCACAGACGACCTCTGGAGGCATCTGGATCGGGGCGGATTAGCGGTTCTGTTGGACCTGTCAACTGCATTTGATACAGTCAACCATCAGCTACTGAGCCTCACCAACATTGGAGTCCAGGGGTGTCATGATCTGTGTAGGCCTGGGAGAAAGGCTTAGAGCCTGTGTGGGAGTGGAGAGCAGACAGCCTACAACCCCATAAGGCTTAGCAATGGTTGTAGCCAATCAGTGTACAGAGATTCTGTGAAGGGACTGTTACATACTTTGTGAGGAGATTCTGACTTAAGCTATTAGCTGTGGAAAATGGTGATCTTTCCTCTCACAGAGATAAACTGAAGGGGACTGTGATAAACTCTGTGTGCTGTGAGGAAATGGTTCTTGTCTCTCTGCGGTCTTCGCTCACAGAGTCACTGAGGGAACAGGCTGGTCTGAGATCCCTCACTTAGGGGTTCTCTTACTTAGAAGATCCCTCACTTAGGGGACAGAGTGAGTACAGGGACAGGCCTGGTAAGAATGCCGTAGGCCTGAAGTAGTAACTATTTAAGTGAACTAGGTAGTCACATTAGGATTCCGTTTATTTTGCCTTTTAAACACTGTTATACCTTTTTAAGCACCTTGTCTTGTTTTCCATGCTCCATTATTAGTGTTAATAAACCATTTGTTTAAGTGTTCTCTGCCTGGTCATCATGCCTATGTTCTCGGCTTGAAAAGGGGCATTTTGGTTGGTCTTGGGAGGGTACTCTGGGCCTTCTCAAGTGGTGGTGAGGGAAAGTGGCGACCCCCTGGGGTCATGACAAGGGGCCTGCCTTACAGTGGCTTGTCTCCTTTCTCCAAGGCCAGGGACAAAGGGTGGAAGTGGGGGAACAGCTATCCCAAAAGCACCCACTGGATTGTGGAGTGCCTCAAGGGACAGTGCTGTCCCTGATGCCGTTTAATATTTAGCCCAGATTGCATGGAGGCATGGGCTGTGGTGCCATCAGTACGCTGATGATACCTAGCTCTATCTGTTGTTGGGTGGTCAGTCCGACTCTAAGTCGGAAGATTTGGACTGGGCGTTACAAGTTGTGGCTGGATGGCTTAGACTGAGTTGACTGAAATTGAATCCAACGAAGATGGAGGTCCTGTGTGCCTGGGTGGACCGAGGGTAAGGATCCCACTCCTGACCTTCAATGGGGCTCTGCTGGTGCCAGCACAGAGGTTAGGAGCTTGGGAGTGCTCCTGGATGCCTCTAACAATGGAGGCCCAGGTAGCACTGCCACTGCCAAGTTGGATGATCTTTGGCTGATCAGGCAGTTGGTTCCCTTCCTTGAACACAACGACTTGGCAACAGTGATCCACACGATAGTCACTTCGAGACTGGACCACTGAAATGCTCTCTACATGGGGCTGCCCTTGTCACAAATACGGAAGCTACAGCTAGTGCAAAATGCTGCGGTCCGGCTCCTAATGGGCCTCCCAAAACGGGAGCATATTCAGCCTGTGCTGGAAGCAGTGAATTGGCTTCCAATAGCTTCAAGGTGCTGGTGCTTACTTTTAAAGCCCTTTATGGTCAGGGGCCTACATACATGAGGGACCGCCTTTCCCCACATTCCCCAAAGAGCACTGCGATCAGGGTTGCAAAATCGACTGGCCCTCCCTGGCCTTAAGGATGCCAGGCTGGCTGTAACCAGGGTCAGGGCTTTCTCGGTGGCGGCTCCATACTGGTGGAATGAACTTTCAGAAGAGATCAATGCCCTGCGGGACCTCATGCAGTTCCACAGGGCCTGCAAGATGGAGCTCTTCCACCAGGCTTTCAACTAGAAGCTGCCACCAATAGTTGAAAGGTAGAGAGCCCTGCCACCTGGAACCATTGACAACTGTCTGTGCTAACTACGTAAGGACAGATCAATGGACCGATCACCAGATTATGATACTGATTGATGGCCACCATTGTTTAATTATTGGTCTACTTTTAGTAGTATTTAATGTCAGCACCTTTTAATGTCAGAATGTTTGATGTTTTTAAGATTGCTTAAATTGTACTGATGTATTTTTATGTAAGGCACCCTGAGCCGGCTTTGGCTAGGAGGGCAGGCTATAAATTTAATGAATGAATGAATGAATGAATAAATGGATATTATAGCATTGGAAAAAGTGCAGAAAAGGGCAACTAGAATGATAAAAGGGTTGGAACACTTTCCCTACGAAAAAAGGTTAAAGCGCTTGGGACTCTTTAGCTTGGAGAAACAACGACTGAGGGGGTGACATGATCGAGGTTTATAAGATTATGCATGGGACAGGGCAGGTCGAGAAAGAAGTCCTTTTCTCCCTTTCTCACAATACAAGAACTCGTGGGCACTCCATGAAATTGCTCAGCAGTCGGGTTAGAACAGATAAAAGGAAGTCCTTCTTCACCCAAAGGGTGATTAACACATGGAATTCACTGCCACAGGAGGTGGTGGCAGCTACAAGCATGGACAGCTTCAAGAGGGAATTAGATAAGCATATGGAGCAGAGATCCATCAGTGGCTAATAGCCACAAGGTATAGAGAGGAACTCTCAGGCTGGGGCAAGTGATACCCTGTGTTCCTGGTGCTGGGGGGGGGGGGGGCAACAGTGGGAGGGCTTCTAGTGCCCTGGCCCCACTGCTGGGCCTCCTGATGGCACCTGGTATTTTTGGCCGCTGTGTGACAGAGTGTTGGACTGGATGGGCCATTGGCCTGATCCAACATTGGCTTCTCTTATGTTCTTAGTGGTAACTACTTGGCAGCTTGTTCTACTTCTAAGGAGGAACCAAAAAAAAAAGCAGAAGGCCAGACCACATATTTTAGCTAACCTAAACATCAACCATTTGTCCCAAGCTCTTTGTCCACATGACATGAGTAATGAACAGGTGTACCTTGATGATGTCTAGGACAGAGTCATCAGAGGTGACTGCACACACAAAAATGCTGTCTATCAAGCTAAGTACCTTGTACTGAGCGTCTGCAGACAACTCTGTAGTTATTCCAGCCACTGATGATTAGCAGGTCATTTCCTCATTCTTTTTTCAGGACTGGCACATTTGTCGTATAGAAAGCTACAAGTTACCTACTAGCATTATTGCATTTCAAGCCCAGGGAAGAAGGAAAGCCCATCTTTACACATTCAACTTAGGGCTACTTCACACAACCATGTGATTCCCTCCCCTGTTCCTCAGAGTGAAACATGCCCATCTGAAGTGTCTGCCATAAGTTCAAGCTGAAATTCTGCATGCTATGGTCAAACTTCCAAACACAGGTCAAACGGCAGCATGTGTTCCTGGGCAAATAATTCAGGCAAATCCTTCACTCTGAGCATAATCCAACCTGAGCCAAGCTAAAAAAGAGAGACGGCGTGGTCATGTACAATGTTCCTAAGTGATCACCAGTGTCACAGGAGAAAAACTGAGAGACAATAACAGATTCACCTGGGTTAGAGACTTTGCTCTGGGACTAGCCGCCATTCCCACGGTTTAAGGGGAAGTTACACATCCTCTCTCTCCCAGAAAGAACAAATACAAAGGGAAAGATCAGCCTTGCTTACCCAGCCATTGGCCAGAAAAAACTAGAAATCCCCCTTCCTTGCAGAAATAATTCTATTCCAAAGGAGGTTCATAGCTTGAGAGTGCTCCTGGACCCAGGCAGGCCTCCTGTTGGATAAACTTTTTACCAGTTTGGCTGGTGAACCAGCTACAGCCCTTCCTGTGTAACACTGTGGCACATGCCCTGGTAACATCTAAATTAGATTACTGCAATGCATTCTACGTGGTAAAAGTAAAGGTAAAGGTTCCCTTGCTCGAAAGCCAGTCGAATCTGACTCTAGGGTTGCGGTGCTCATCTCCGTTTCAAAGCCGAAGAGCCAGCGCTATCCAAAGATGTTTCCGTGGTCATGTGGCCGGCATGACTCACACCAAGGCGCATGGAACGCTGTTACCTTCCCATCGAAGTGGTACCTATTTATCTATTTGCAATTTCTTGCTTTTGAACTGCTAGGTTGGCAGGAGCTGCCCTCAAAGACTGTCTGGAAGCTACAGTTAGTACAAAATGCTGTGGCTAAATGGTTGACTGGAGTGGGTCATAAGGACCATGTCTCTCCAGTCTTGTTCCATCTACACTGGCTTCCAATTTGCTTCCAGGCTCAAAGCCTGGGACCAACATACCTTAAGGACTGCCCCCTCCCCATATGAACCTACCTGTTCGCCCCAGTCATCTTTGGAAAAAGAAGAGGATAAAAGATTGGATTTATACCTCGCCCTTCAGCCACTCTGACTTTCATAGTGGCTTACAAACTCCTTTCCCTTCCCCTCCCTCCAACACACATCCTGTGAAGTAGGCGGGGCTGAGAGAGCTCTGACAGAAACTGCTCTTTCCAAGAACAGCTCTGACAGAACCATGGTTTGCCCAAGGTCATCCAGCAGCTGTGAGTGGAGGAGTGGGGAATCAAATCCGTTCTCCCAGATTAGAGTCCACACTGTGGTTGCCCCTGCCACCTGAAGTCAGATGGGTGACAATCCAAGACAGGATCTTCTCCATCATGGGACCAAAACTTTGGAATGCCTTCCCCAGGGAGATTCACCTGCCTCCTGCTGTCTTTCACCAGGAAGGGAAGACTTTTTGTTTCATCTAGCATATCCCCAGCAACCGTTACTGGCCGTCCTTCTGATAGTGTTTGTTTTAGGTGTTTTTAATTGAATAATGTTATCATTTAAATGTACTTAATCACTCAAATGTTTTAATGTTTTTTATGTTTGTCACCTTGGGGACCCTGATCAGGTGGAATGGTGACATAACAATGTTTTAAGTAAATAAATACTCTAACTGAGTAGTTCTGGGACAGCAAAATGGAAGAATGAACAGGTTCTGCCACCAGCTATAGCTCCAAGGTCACTGGGAACTTTTTTGGTATTAACAGATTGGAGATAACCTGATTAAAAAGCACTATATAGGCAAGCAAGATGGTGGTGGGGTAGTTCAGTTTGTCTTTCATCAAGACTTCTCTTTAATGTGTCTTCTATACTGTCTTCTAACTATACAGGTCTGGACACCATTGTTCAGAGTAAGGAGTTGGACAAGGAATGAGGGGAGAGACCAAGCATTCTCTACCACATGTGTGACAACAACACACAAATGGCACAGAACCTCTGTGTACGGTGTCAGAGTCCTGCTTGTTCACATGCAATGAAACGGACTATTTCAGTTGGGCCTGCAAGGTCTGTCATAAGACAAGCATTACTAAAAGCAAACAAGGACCAAAAGCAACGCTATCCAGAAACTGTGAAAGGCTTGACGAGACTTCCAAACTTTTGGAATCATCTGATCTAATGAAGGAGAGCCTCAAGACCCCTGTAGAATTACTGGCACTGGTCTAATCCTAGATTGGGCTGTAAAGCAATTCCTGTGCTATCTAAAGGCAGCACTCAGGGGAAATGCATCACTTCTCTCAATAAACTCACCTTCTCTCCCTGAAGGGACGGTACAGAATCCCGCAGGCTGTGGAAACTGTCCTTGATGTGGTCCCTACGCTTGCGCTCCAGTGCATTGTGGTGAGCACGTTTATCAGCCTAGGGTAGACGAGAAGGAGAAAAAGCATTAGACCTATGTTACGGTTTGCAACAGGCAACTTGTACTGCATCTCTGGCTCAGGATGCATCGTGAGGGGAGAAGGATGCATCTCCAGAAACAAAGCCCTGCTAACAGAGAAGAAGAAACAAAGGGGTCAGTGACAATGGCATTTAGGACAGTTCTGTCCAGCATGCAACTCAATTGTGATTGTTTTCATTTATTTATTTTGATTTCTTAAGCGCCCTTTCCCGCTTACACAGGGCTCAGGGCGGTTTACAACAACATAAATTCAGTACAATTTTAAAAGCAATTAAAAATAGAGAGTTAGAAGAGTATGGGCTTTTGCCCTGCAAAATTGTTTAGAAAGTTTCTGGTGTCATTCCATGGACTACAGAGCCTGCACCTCCAAGAAAGCTCCAAGCATTCTAAATATGCCACATATTAAACTGATAAATGGACTCTTCCCAGTACTAGCACCTCCAAATATTGTACAAAGGAGTGCAACAGATATCAGAGTTCATGGAATAACCAAAACACCAAGGGGGGGACGACGATGACCTGGAATGTACTTTTATGAAGTGCAACTGCTTTCAGCCATATAATCCAGGGAACAAGAGAAGCTGCAATCTAATTCCAAGATTGTGATCTTGCTCAATCAGAAGTAACTGGCCTGATCAATAAATGTTTAGATTATTTTTATGCACAAGTGCCATGCATATAATTAGAAAGGCTGCTTTTAACCTAAATTTATGAATGGCGAACAATATGAAAACAGTTGCAAGAGACTGCTTAATTAACCAAAGCACAGCATATATAAGAATAGCCTAGTTCTCTGTTCCCATCATGGTTCTGTCCCTACCAAGTATAGAAGTGCAATTTTATCAGGCAATTTAAAATGAAGTAAATATCCAAGCAGGTAGAGAATTGTGGATGACTGGAAGGGGCAACCTGATAAGCTATTGCCATTAAGGGCCAAAGATAGTAATAGAGATGCAATTTAAATTGCATACCTGAATTTTTCATTAAAGATCATATTTCAAGTTTACTTTCTTCAGAAGAACAGTGTAAAAATAATTATGAGTACTGTTAGAGGCAGTTCCTCAAAAAAAGCACAGCTTTAATATTTTTAAAAAGCAGTGTAGGTTTGAAATACATTGGGATTTTATAAATTTATTATTTTTGCAACATTTCATTTCTGACTTCCAACTGACTGGTGCTCCACTTTTGTTTTCATTACAATTTCAAACAGCACCAGGGAAATCAAATTATGATTAATGAAACCTGACCTGCAGATGTCAAGGCAGCCTCCAGTCACACAGGTCTGGCAACAATCCCACACCCAGTTCCTGATGCAGACAGCAGAGGTTGTGTGTCAGATGTAAATAGGTACTCCCCAAATCCCAAGCACAAAGCAGTCTCTAAATCCTCTCTTTAGATCAACATTGCAATCTATTAGGAGGCAGAACTGGACTAACAATGAAGTAGCCCATTCTCTCCCTCTTCACAGGCCACTGAGAGGCTCCGTGGCTTTAAAGTTATGAAAGAGGAATGCCTCAAGCGACTTGGAAAAATCTAACAGCTGTCTCATAAGGAGAAAAAAGAAAGGAAAATAAATAATTCAGATTCATCTAAGAAATATAAGTTGTCAGCTTATCTATAGTTGTTAAAACTGCAGGTCAAGGAAGGAAGGTATGATGTACAGACTCCAAGTTCACCAACACGACATTCTCAAGCCAAGAACTGCCCTGCTGCAAAAAGCTAAATATTTAGCCAGCCAACAAGATGACAGAGGTTGCAGCCACATCGAGAAGAAATTACCATCCTGAGCAAGGAACAAGACTCAAACTCACTGATATTCTGCAGTTATCACTGAAAACGCCAGAGGGAAAAACCATATACTGAAAAATTAGAAAAATTGTCCAATAATGTGAAAACTGATGCACCTATCCTCCCTGCCTACTATGTACACTTCTAACAGTTCTTCACTAAAGTCATAAATAGGATAAAAAAGGGTTTGTGAGTCAGCCTTAAAGAGAAAAATGAAACTAACAAACTTGTGAGACTGTGGGGGAACAGCAAGTCTCAAAAACGGAGATATCCAGCCAGTATGAGTGATATAAAGTCACATACATCTCATCTCATCTGTGCTACTATAGCTTTTGATGTGAGCTGTGTTCAAGGCTTCAGAGTGTATAACACAGCTCGTTAATGAACTGTATCTGAGGTGCTAAGAACCAGGACAGTTAGCCAGATTCACCAAGCACACAAAACACTGGCTTTCTCCTGCCCCAACCAAACTGTTCTACTTCAGTTTCATTGTCTGACTTAGGAGATCAAACGTAAGAAGTTTCCACCATTGAACATTCTTCCCCCCTTTGAAGTTACGTCAGTTTTGTGTGCTGTTTTGAGGAAATCTAAGGAAAATTGGAAACCAGAATAACACAGGCAAGCTACTTATTTCTATTCAGAATAGCCTGATACCACTCTACCCTACAAAATATTACACCTAGTTGCAGTATGCTAAAATGTCCTGTTCCCTTCGTTTCTTTATAAGAACGGACCTAGCCAACCCCTGGATGTAACACCTGGCCCTCCTATAACTTACTCCTGGCTAGAATTCAAAGCAAGTAAATTGCATTTAGGAAAGATGGCAAGATCTAATCCAATGAGTTCTGGTTGGCACAAGCCATACGAAATGCCAAATAAGGATAGCATGAAAACACTGGCCCCCATTCATCAGGGAAAAGTGGCCCACTGCCATGCTACTCTCCATTACTACCTCATCAGCTACTTTCTAAACCATTTGACTGTCCAGGAAAATCTCAGCTCCTAGCAAGGAAAGGGGTGGGAGGGGGAATACAGCTCCATTCCAAGGGAGCCTGCTAGCTGAACGTTACAACTCCACGAAGCGAATATTGGCACACACAAAACAGAACAAAAACTATGGCATTTTGCTCTGAAGGCCTTTATAACTGGCCAGAAATTAGACAATCCAGTATTAATTAGAGATCTCACTAATTCACATAGGTATGCAGTCAGGCAGATTAGGGTTTTAGAGTGCTACAGCTGCTAACCAAATACTGGAACAATTCCTTCCCTTTTGAAACCTGGCCATCACCTGGCATTCTACGGCTCTCATGATGGTTCATTGCCTGACAGCTAAACAGGCATATCTATCATCTTCTGATGACTTCACAGCACCCTTGATTCTTTCATTTTAGGCAGATTTTAAGGAAGTGACTCACAAACATCGACTAAAGAGTAACAACAGCTGAATATATTGTTTATTAAAATGTTTGTACATCAACTTTCAATTAAAAATTCCAAAGTGGCTAACAAATGATAATACAAGGCTGACTTTTAAACAGCAATCACAGCTTACAGAACCAACAACTTAAATTATCTCCAAAAGCCCCCTAAAATGGGACATTTGTCTGGCATCTGTAAACCATTAAAGATGGAGCACACCAAACTCCACTGGGGAGGAAATTCTAAAATCTTGATGCAGTTGCTAAGAACTTGTCCCAAATAACAACCCACTGTACCTCATATGACGAGAGAACAAAACAAGGCCCAAGAAATTCTTAGAATACAGAGAGATGACAGTCCTTGATATATTATGGGGCCAGACCACTTAGGGCTATAAAGACCAAAAACAGCACACATTGCTTGACTCTGAAAACAACAGCAAAGCTCTTGCACACCTGACACTATGTACTCCATGCAGACTGCTGTATTTTGAAGCAGATACAGTGTACACAGTGTAAAAATGAAGTAGTGTAGTAAATTTGTGCTCCATTACATTACATGGCTCCAAGGCATTCAGCCAAGTAGATTTTCTAGATCAGGCCTTGACAGATTTTCTTTGCCTTTACAACCCACACCAAAAATTTAGGAGCCAGACTTATTTTTCAGCCTTCATGGATTTATATTTTATTGACCATACCATCTAATTATTGCTACCACAAAACCTAATCCTAAAGTCTTTACAGCTTCTTGACATTTTTTTTTAAAAGCTGCAAGGAAAATGTTGTGGCCTATTAAAAAAAAGGGTAGCCTTGGTTGTCATCACAACAAAAACTAACCTCTATCCTTCACTTAAATAAGCTTTGTGCTTCCCACTGAGAACCACCAAGAGGTCAACTGCTGAAAACACTAGATGCCACAAATAAATTTCTAGGTACCATGACTCCTGGAATTTGTCAGACCCTGTTCTAAAAATTCTGAAGACATGGAGGAAAATGCTGGCAGCAGGGAGGTTGGGTCAGGAAAAACGTCACAGAGAAAAACTTAAGTCTATGTAGTGCCAACTTTATCAATCCTTAACTTATGTTCCTGCTTTAAGGTCATTCATAACTGTACTAGCATACAGTGGCATATTTAGACATGTAACAGTACAGCTGCTTATTTTTTTGTTCAGAAAATATACTAAACCCAATACTAGGCAGAGCTGCCAACTGCTGCAACCTGTGCAACCGTGGCACATTCTGCCACCTTAAGAGTACGAAAAACAGAAGCTGGAAATTTTTTTTAAAAAACATGGTTTATTGTTTGGACTTAATCTGTAATACTGTGACTGTATGAATTGTTCATATCAGCATGTTTGGATGTTGTTAACATAAAAACCTACCAACAAAAGGACAGAGACTTTTCCTTCTACAAATCAGACTGTGCAAGTTCAACACTACCAAATCAAGATGTGGTGCTACTTTAATGGATTAAACCATTGATCCATGTAATCCAATACTGACAGTAGTTCTGCAATATTTCAGAAACTTGAATGACTTTTAACTAGAGATGCCAGAGACTGACGTGTGTACGTAATAAAGATTACTAATACTATGTATGTGAAATGTTTTGAGTATTATAAAGGGCTATACAGATGCTAAGTGTTACTTTCTTTTCTCTTTTTTAATGACTGGCTTTTCATCACTGGCAGCTGACAGGTAGGAGCTGCAGACTCAGCACACTGCTGTTTACCTAAACAAAAACTTTCCCTTTAATTCTAAAAATACAGAAAGCCCTGTCCATTTTTAAAATCAAAGCATGTACTTTATGGGTTAATCAGTTACAGTCATCCTTCCTGATAGCTGATTTCTGTACATCACCTTTGCGCATTTGCTGAAGACTGAATCCAGTAATATTTAAAAGGGAGCAGCAATTATTTATATGTCTTCTGTTTGCAAACATATTACTGTTAATAGGAACACTTACAATAAAGAAAACAGAAAGTATTTTGTACTTTGCTGTCTCTTTCAGCAGAGTGATTTTCAAAGGCTCCATATTTTACCAAGGAGTCTTTATTTTTCTAAATTATTTTCCTGTTTAACACAGTAAGGTGGAAAAGCTTCTGGGGATTACACAAGAAACCTTAAGAAATCTTGAATGTTTGTTGAATTGAACAAATATTGAACATGGTCCTCTACATTCTCAAAATGGCAGAGAAACACAATCCGAAAACACAGAATAAACATATGCCAACAGTAATTAGCAAGCTCTCCTTCAAGGTAAATAAAATGATTTTTAAGAACTGGAATTTTTCTATTTAAATTGGTTTTAATTACACATTTTTCAACAAATTAATCACTTAAAATGAAATTCAAACACAAACATATTACTCATTTAGTTTCTTAGAACTAAAAGATGACATCCTATCAATTTGCATTAAAGGATACTTTTGTTCATAAAATTAACAATGGTGGGAAAATCTCACTTCTGATGTTAAGCATTATAAATAACACAATACATCTTGTTTTGTGGGTTTCCTACTACAGCAAGTCACCACAGATGCAGAAACCAGGAGATGTTCCCCTGTCCATCAACATGATCGTTCATGAACTTGTATGGGGGTCCTCTTGTATGCCTGTTTTATGCCCTCCAGCTGCCTAAAGTCTACAGTATGTTCAGTCCTTGAATTGTGAATGTTTATGATGACTAACCAAAGAGCTTGAGCATCTTTTACTTTCCATCTCATGGAAAAATGCTTTTCTTTTTCTGCCCTCTGATTACCATCTCTCTCAGAAATTTCTGGAAACTTATGACCTGATCTTATGCATGCTTACTCACAATGTTCAATGGGACCTCCTTCCACATGAGGATAGAGATAAATGTGGCACCAGCCTTCAAATGAATGAACTTGCTTAGTGTTCTTGTTATGTGAACAGAAAGCACAGAACAGAAATTGATTTCTTGTCTCTAAGCAGGTATAATGTCGGAGAATACGCAGGTGGCATCATTTTGGATTATACTTTCAGGTTTTATTTAATTACCCCAAGAGCATGCCTTAGAAACTCATGATCAGTTATTTAAAACCAATCCATTCTTTTTAAAAAGCCACACTCACCACGTATCAGCCATCACAACACTGTTTCTCATTTTTGTGCTAAAAGACTCAATGAGCAAAAGTGATTTAGATTCATTCACAGACCAACCAAGATATGAGCAAAAATACCACACTCAAGTTTCTAGGAACAGCAGTAAGGAAGGTGTTGCAACATTCATAAATATAAACAAAAGTGAACAATAAACAGAAAACAACTTCTTTACATCAAGTACCTTGCTACCCTGTAAAAATCTTTCCAATATTGCAAAAACAACACCACCGTGGATTGAGAGATTATTCCGCATGATCACAAAGAAATCTGTACATCACAGCAGAGATTTCAAAATTAAGACATCTTTGGCCCTGTGAATGTCCATTTCTTTTCTATAAGTGAAAGCTGTTGTTTTTTTAAAGCAAAACATTCAACCACTGAACCGCCAAAATAAGCTAGTTTATGGAAGTTTTTTGGAAAGGGAGGCATTTCCACTATAATCCATTAAAGAGATTAAATACCAAAAATAAAATATTCCCGGCTACTCACTCACTAAATCCTCTGGCCAGAATCAAAGGGGTGAGGGGCGCTCCATCCTAACATGCTGGGACAGACAGGCTGCCACACATTTACCACAGGTCAAGCAGAAACCTCACAATCCACACACACATCTATAGTAAGATAAAGATATATTAAAGCAGATGATGCTTGACTGCAATGCTGTCTGTGGTCCTCCGGTCTGCTACATTAACATACTCTCCACAGAACGGTGTGCCACTTCCTCTTCTCTAAGGAAACAAGGGAAGGTTCCCCTCCTCCGCTCACTCCTTGAGGTTGTCCTCAAAGCGGCCCTCCCAGCAACCCCCCTCCCCCATGAACTCAGGGAGTCGGGGGGGGGCCCTGCAGCGATGAAAGGCTCTGATCACCCCCCCCATCCAGCACAGGTGCCTGGCCCCTAGTGGGAGGCGCACACAGGCCGGCATCCAAGGGCTCACCCCACCCCACACTTCCCCCTTAAAACCAAGCCCCTCCCAGACAAGTGCCAAACACCCAACCACATGCCCAGGCGGGCTAGGAGGAGGCCCGGCACGCCTCAGGACAGGGGCGGGGGGAGGCTCCCGGTGCCCTAAAGCAGCACTGACCCGTCCCGGTGCCCCCCCCCCTTTCCACCAGGCTGGCCCAGCAGTCCCCTTCAGGGGTTGACCCCTCTGACCAGCTGTACAAGGCAGGCTGCAGCCATGCGAACACTTATCCATATATGATAATAACACAATGGAAACTGTGCAAACGAAGCCAGGCTTTGGCGATATGCAAGTTTGGCTGCATAAACGCGAGACAACATCTATATTTTAACATTTCACAAAGTCCAACGTCTCAGAAGTCCCAGTAGTCGCGGCCTGAGAGGCGTCTTTCCACACACACCCCTTTCCGCTCCGGCCCCCCGGTGCCCTCAGCACGTGCTCGGGCCTGCGGAGGGGTTAAGCCCGCCCCTCAGGCAGGGACCGGCCTCGCGCCCCCCCCCCCGGGCACAGCTGGGGCTTCCCGGCCTCCCTCCAGGCCTCGGCCAGGGCCGTGCCGGGCCCGCTCCCCGCTCCCCCCCGCCCGGTGGCCGCTCTCTGCCTGCGGGGCCGGGGCGCGCGAGGGGGGGCGGGCCTCCAAGCGAGGAAAAGGCCGAGGGACGGGCGGCAGACGGAGCCCTCGGCGGCTCTTCCTGCGACGAGAGAGAGGGAGGGACAGGCGCCTTCCTGTCAGCGCCGCTCGGCCCCGCCTGACGCGCACCCACCGGCCGACCGACCGACCGACCGACCGAGGACGAGGACGACGGGCCGGCGCGAGACTCACGTCGCTCTCCACCTCGATGTCATCGTTGTCGCTCATGCTGCGTCCGTCGCCCGCTCCAAGGCCTCCCCGGCAGGCGCTGCGGACTCAGCCGCGGACAGCGACGACGGCGGCGACGACGACAACAGCGCGGCCGCACCAGCCTCCTCCTCCTCCTCCTCCCTCCAGCCCTCCCTCCGCCCGCCCCAACGGCACACGCTCCTCGCACCGCACGTGACGACTGGCCCACGCCGCCCGCGGCCTCGCTCCCTCACGTCGCCTCCAAAAGTGCATGCCGGGAATCGGAGTCCTTTCGGGAGCGCCGCGCCCGCCGCAATACGCGGCTCCCAACTACCGTTCCCGGCGGCCTCTGGGCGGAGGCGAGCCCCGGAGGCGGCCGTCTACGCTTGCGCAGTGGCGCCACACGGTATTGTGGGGGGCGCAGTCTTTGGCCGGGAGGAGGAAGCGCTTGGCTCCCCGCGGGCGAAGGAGAGGAGGACACGTGGAGGAGGAGGAGGAGGAGGGCGCGCTCCGCTTAAGGGCCCGGCCGCACACGCGCACCCCCCCACACGCACCCCCGCCGCCGCCCGGGGAGGAGCGCGCGGCCCTTGCCGGCAGAAGGCGAAGGAAGGACGCCTCGGCAGTTGGCCTCGCTGGCCAGTTCAAGTCAGAAACGACGCGGTTGGGACACGACTGAGACATTGAGACGACCTGATACGCAGCAAGCGGAGGGCATCGCCAGCTTCAGGATCGCGAAGGAATCGTGAAGCTACGAAGCTGGAGTTAATTCTCAGGTTTAACACGACGGTGAAAGCCCTGCCTTGTCCACATGGCGGGGGTAGGAGCATCACTGCATCCTATGGCAGCGAATTCCACTTTTTGGCCACTGCTGGAGTAAAGAAATATTTCATTTTTTCTCTCCTGAATCTAGTGCCCCTGAACTGCAAAGCTCCCCTCAAGTTCCAAGCATTTTCGAAGTGCGAGAAAAAGTTCTCTGTCCACTCCGTGGATAATTGTATACACCTCTACCGTGTTCCCCCTTAGTATGTCTTTTCCAGATGGAAAATTCTCAGAACTTGTCAGCTTTTTCTTGTAGGAAATATGCTCCAACTCTTATCATGTTTCATATATATATATATATATATATATATATATATATATATATATTATACACAGGCATTATAATACTGGCTGTTTTCTTCTCAATCACTTCACCAATAATCCTCAGCATGCTTTGCCTTTTTCAATGCTCTGGCACACTGTTTTGATATTTTCACTGAGCTACCAACTAGATTTGATAGACAGAGCGCCTGAAGAACTCTGGACAGAGGTTCCTGACATTGTACAGGAGGCAGTAATCAGCACCATCCCAAAGGAAAAGAAATGCAAGAAAGCAAAGTGGCTGTCCATGAGGCTTTACAAATAGCAGAGGAAAGAAGGAAAGCGAAAGGCAAAGGTGAAAAGGAAAGATTTACCCAACTGAATACAGATTTCCAGAGAACAACAAGGGGAGATAAGGAGGCCTTCCTGAATGAACAATCCAAAGTAATAGAGGAAAACAATAGAATGGGAAGGACTAGAGATCTCTTCAAGAAAACTGGAGAGCATTCTGATCAAAGCTGGCTATGATAAAGGACAAAAATGGTAGGGACCTAACAGAAGCAGAAGAGATTAGGAAGAGATGGCAAGAATACACAGAAGAATGATACAAGAAGTATATCAATGTCCTCAACAACCAGGGCGGTGTGATCACGGACTTAGAGCCAGACAGCCTGGAGTGTGAAGTCAAATGGGCCTTAGCATTACTAGCAACAAAGCTAGCGGAGGTGATGGTATCCCTGCTGAGCTATTCCTCAGAGATTATGCCAGGAAATTTGGAAAATGCAACAGTGGCCACAGGATTGGAAAAGGTCAGTTTACATTCCAATCCCAAAGAAGGGCAATGCCAAGGAATGTTCAAACTATTGCACAACTGCACTCATTTCACATGCTAGCAAGATCCTACAAGCTAGGCTTCAGCAGTACGTGGATAGAGAACTGCCAGAAGTACAAGCTGGGTTAGGGTATGACAAGGATGTATATTGTCACCTTGCTTATTTAATTTATATGCAGAGTACATCATGCAAAATGCCGGCCTGGATGAATCACAAACTGGAATTAAGATTGCTGGGGGAAATAACAACCTCAGATATGCAGACGATACCACTCTAATGGCAGAAAGTGAAGAGGACCTAAAGAGCCTCATGCTAAGGGTGAAAGAGGAGAGCGCAAAAGTGGGCTTGAAACGCAACATCAAAAAATTTAAGGTCACAGCATCCGGCCCCATCAATCCTTGGCAAATAGAAGGGGAAGCAGTGACAGACTTCATGTTCCCGGGATCCAAGATCACTGCAGACGGTGACTGCAGCCATGAAATTAAAAGACAGTTGCTCCTTGGGAGGAAAGCTATGGCAAACCTAGACAGCATAATAAAAAGCAGGGACATCACCCTGCCAACAAGAGTTCGTATGGTCAAAGCGATGGTATTCCCAGTAGTAATGTATGGCTGTGAGAGGTGGACCATAAAGAAGGCCCGAGTGCTGAAGAATAGATGCTTTTGAATTATGGTGCTTGAGAAGACTCTTGAGAGTCCCTTGGACTGCAAGGAGATCAAATCATTCAGTCCTAAAAGAAATCAACCCTGACTGTTCCCTGGAAGGCCAGATACTGAAGCTCAAATGCTTTGGCCACCAAATGAGAAGGGAGCACTCACTGGGAATGATGCTGGGAAAGACTGAAGTTAAAGAAGAAGGGGACAGCAAAGGATGGGATGGTTAGTGTTGTTGATGCAATGAACATGAAATTAAGCAATCTCCAGAGGATGACAAAAGACAGGAGGGCCTGGCATGATGTGATCCATGGGGTCACAAAGAGTTGGACTGAACTGTGTGACTGAATGACAACAGCAACCACCAACTACGACTCCAAGATCTCTTTCCCTCTGGGTCTCAGCAAGTTCAGCTCCCATTACAATGTACCTTACACTTACCTACATTAAACTTCATTTGCCATATTGTTGGCAATTTGTGGAGCTCCTCCTTGTGCACTTCACTATTGGCCTTGGTTTTCAACATCCTGAAAAAATTTGTATCATCTGCAAACTTGGCCACTACATTGCTCGCCTCCACTGCCACATCATTTTAAATAGCACCAGACCAAATACCAATCCTTACAAGACCCCACTGCTTATTTCCACATTTATCCCTACTCTCTGCTTCCTGTCAGTCACCCAATTTTAACCCATAAGAGGACTCATCCTCTTATCTCCTGATAGTTAAGTCTTTGGTGAGGTATTTTGTCAAAATCCATGTCCAAATATATAATGTCAACCAGGTCACAACTATCTACATGCTTACTCACTTTCTTCGAGAACTCCAAAAGTTTGGTGAGACACAACTTCTCTTTGTAGAAGCTGTGGAGACCTCCTCCCACCCCCGTGTTTTAAAGGTATGTTTTTCCCCCCTCTGGAAATGACTGAGAACGAGGTCAATCACTTGCTAGATTATATCTATACATATGCTAACGGCCCTGGTAGGGAAACTACCTAAGGAATTTGGTGCTAGGAAATCCCCAGAATGCCTTACAGGAGGGCTTCCAGGATGCACCTATGATCTGGATGAAGCAGGTCAAGAGGGTGGAGGGAGTGATGTAAAGGGGTTAGAGATATAGGTTTGATAAAAGCCCTTTTTCCGAGGAGGAAGGGTCTCTTCAAAGGGAACTTCGGAGCGATGGCCAGTCATGGTGGCTATCTTTCGCTGACCATGCAGTCTCCCAGGTAATGGGACGGAGATAGAAACTTTGTAGCTTCTCAGAATCATTAGTGCCTGCCCTTAGATCGTTAGGGAAAGAGGATTGCATTTACGACCAGTTTTCTTTTGAAATCCATTTGCTGATCTAGTGTTATGGTTAAGGATGCTTCTAAATATTTTCAGTCTTTTTTTTTTACTTAGGAGGTTTGTTCTCTGTACCACCTAGATTCCCCCACCATCCTGGACACACTAGTGCAAGAGGGGCCCCCACGGTGGGAGGAAAGGTGCCAGTGTGCACGTGGCTGTTTCTACAGGGGCGCCCCAAAGTTGTAATTGGTCTTTATGGTAACCAGGCTCTGGGTAATGGAGGACATAGAGGTGGGGCCTAAGATTGGAAAGGAAGGCTAGGAGCCCTGTCCCTCCTAGCAGGAAACTCCTCCACCAAAGGGCAGGTGCTGGCAGTGAGTTACCCTAGTGGAAGGAAGGATTAACCCCATCCAGGAGTTGGCAACACCAAGAAGCAGTGGGCAGAGCAGGGTCTGCAAGTCAAAGCAAGCCTGTTCTGTCACAGAATCCGTGCTAGGAAATCCCAGAGGGGAACTAGAAAATACACGTCTATGAAGTTAATGCCTCAAGAAATGCTAAATTAAAAACCTAATATAGACAAATCATTTACTCAAAATTAGAGCAACATTATTCTGCAAGCAGGCAACCAGTCACGCTCCTTTAGGGAAAAAGTCTCCAACACATCTAACTGCTGGTATTGCCTCTAAATAGTAAAAAACTATAAACCTAATATATGGGCAACAAAGCAATGACCCATCATGGAAGAGGGCACCCGTCTGTTAAAGCATTTAAAGGGACTGCGTATGGACTACAAAAAACAAGTCAGCTCCAATGTCTGATTTCGACTGTGGGGATGGTTTTTAAGTGATGAATCCAGAAAGCCTCTGTGATAAACACAGTCTAATCGTGAACATAAAGTTCTCCCTTCTGAAATCAAATGTACTGTTTTGGACTTTAGGAGTAACTGTCCATTGACATGAATGCTGAACTTAATAGCATTGCGTGTTGCCCTGCAAGGCTTTTTATGCCTTTCATGAACTGAAATAAAGTATGAATTGTGCACAAGCATGATTAAGGGACTGTACAGCATGGTAGCCCCATGATGCCAGAGGAGACTGCTCTCTGAAGAGAAGGACACCTTCCTTTCATCACTTGCTGTTCAAGTGGATTCTCAAGGTTACCAGCCTTTTACCTGATGGAAGAAGGACCAGTTCCACAGTATGCACAAAGCACAACCGCCATGCTATGCCTGAACATGAGGACAGAAAACTCCAGACGCCATTAAGAGTTTCCTTCAACACATGTAGGCAACCCCCTTTCCCCCTCTCCAGCATATGCAGATCGACCTGAAGATCCAGAGACCATTCATGATTACCTAGCCACTAATCCACTCAGCCAGGAGCTGGCTAATACAATCAGGATAACAATGACTGTGGCCGATGCAATCAGGATAACAACAACTGTGGCTGATTCAATCAGAATCAGAATGGAAGAGGCTGCTGACTCACCTCACCTGTCTCCAGGTGCCAGGCACAAGCTAAGTTTCTAGATCTCAAATATTGACCACTCCTCAGTTCCCTCTCCCCTGCTCCCTTCAGCCAATCATAGGTTTTCTGGGACAGACTTACCAAGAGGTGTGACCAGGGGTTATGGCCAGCCCCCACCCTCATGCATAAAAGGAGCAACACGGCCACATGCTCCCTCTCTGCTCTACGACCCCTATCACAGCTTTGACCTTTTTATGTCCAGCTTGCTATCCCCAATCTCTGCTTCCATCTTTAAACTCTGGTCTGCAGCCTGAGTTCCATGTGTTACCTGCTGGTTCAGGCCACGTGTCCCCTTTTTCCATTCTTCCCCTCCATTCTTCCATTGGAACGGCTCACACTTCAGGACAGGTAAATATATCCCATCAATGAATACCTACTAATGCAAATGTGCTTATCTCTCTCTCTTTATTTCCTAGACTTGAGTAATTGTGTGTGTGTTTGTGTATTGTTTGTGTGTGAAGAAGAATCTAGTAAAAGACTTTAATTTCAACCTTATAAAGTCTCCATGTCTGTTTCTGATAAGTTCTGAAATGGCAGGAACTCTGTATAAATCGGTGTTGCATCCTGCAACCGATTGCTTATTGATAAGAGCTAATATTCCCCATAATTTTATTAATAAGCTAGGAATAAGGCCCGTTGTGGAAATAAATACAACAGGCTCTAGAAAGAGGCTCTGGGAGAGTGCCCCGGCTTTGGGCACTCAGTGACAATTTGCTGTGGCAATCTCAGCAGGGTATAATGACAGAGTCCACCATTTTCTCCAGAGGAACTGATCTTTGCTACCTAAAGAGCAGTAGTAATTTTGAGTGATCTCCAGCCCACCCCCAAGATTGGTAACAGTGGTTCCCCAGGAGGGAGTGGCTGGTTTGGAGGGTGGAGTCTATGGCATTGTACCTGTCTGTGGTCCCACCCCTCCTCAACACTCACCCCTGGCTTCCGGTCGGAGTTAAAATGGCGAGTTGACGCACTCTGCGAACTGTGCAAGGTGGACGATAGCCCCTTTTGACAGTTTGGACCCTTTTCTGGTCCAACGCAGCACTCCCCAGGCAGGGGGGTGGCAAGCAAGCAGCCAAGTCCAAGCGGGAGTTGAGATTGGCGTGGGCAGGCTTCGGAGGAAGTCTATTTATGCTTTGATCCCCTCCCATGAAGCAGGCAGTTGTGAGACAACACTACAGGAGCTAATCGGGCTGACAATTCAGCATAAACCCGTCATCTACCGACCTCTTTACCATCAAAGTCAACATTAAGTTAAGAAGAAGCAATGCGAAACCCCGAGATCGAACTGTAAGATAACAAAGAACTTTTGCTTACCGGTTTGAGGACATAGAGAGATTTGAGTCAAGCGGCTTAGCGTACAAAAGCATTTCTGATGTAATCCGCTTTGTTTGGAACTGAAAGAAGCTTTCTAGAACGTGAAAATAGCGAAAAAGAAACTTTTGTTTTGCATTCCTGTGATCAGTTAGAGATTAACGGCAAACTGTAAAAACGAAACTGATGTGAATCTGTGCTACCAAAAACAAGTTCCGGCTGAGAAAAGACGAGCTTGGGGCAAGAGAGGCATTCCAAAAGACTGAGTCTCCGGAAGGAGTAGGAAGAGTTAGTGCGCTGCACAGGAAGTTGGATTTTCGGGACGGACACCAAACCGGAAGATATAAAATAGCCTACTCTTGCCAAAAAACCATAGAGAAATTGCGCCCGCCATTTTGAGGAGGACTAATTTTTTTAAATTGAATTTAAACTATAAAATTAAAGAGAAGAAACATATTAAGGCGGTGGTTTGACGGAATACTTAGAAGAAAAGAGATTTGGTGACATTTAAAAGTTTTCAAAATGGATTTGAGGCCAAGACAAAGTCTTGGACAAAGTCCCAGAATGGCAGCAAAGGATAAAAAAGAATGGCAGGCAGCAATAGAGGCTATGGAGAGGAGGAGGATGGAGGCAGTGCAGAATCTTGGAAAACAAATGGAATTACAGACTAAACAAATGGAATTACAGATGAAACAACAAATGGAAAAGCAACTGGAGCAAATAGAACAAGTACAAGTGCAAGTACAAGAGAAGATTATGGCAGATATGAAAGAATTGGTCCTAGCAGAAGTGGCAGAGTTTAAAAAAGATACAGAAGAAGTCAAAAAAGAAGTCCAAAGTTTAGCAGCTAAGGCGACGGAGCTAGAACAAAAAATTAAAAATACCCTCCAGGAGAACACAAGGTTAGAATCTATGATGGAGTACAGAGCTACACAAAACCACCTGAGGCTCAGAGGAATTGAGGAGGCAGAAGACCAAGATATACGTGCATTGGTAATAACAACATTGACGGCATATATTGGTGAGGATCAAGGAGATCTAGACTCAGATTTCGACCTAATTTACAGAGTAAACTCAACATATGCTCAGAGGAAAAAATTACCCAGAGATGTCATTGTGCAGTTTGTGACAAGAAAAATGAAAGAGGATATTTTCAAGAAGCAATTCACACAACCATTGGAAATTGACGGCAAAAAGATAATAATATTAAAAGAAATCCCAAGGGTGATGTTGCAAGACAGAAAGAAATACAAAAAATTGGTCGACAAATTAAAGGCAATGGGAATTAGATTCAGATGGGAAATACCTCAAGGATTGTCATTTACATACAACTCAGTGAGATTTACGATCAAATCAGAAGGAGACCTGTATAGGTTTAAAGAAAATAATTTTGAAGAGTTTTTGGACATATAAATCAAGACACCATGGATTACAAATTGCTATCCTGGAATGTAAATGGACTTAATTCACCTAACAAAAGAAAATTAGTAAATCATTGGCTGGAAAAACAAAAGAGCAATATAATTTGTTTGCAGGAAACTCATATCAGAAAACAGGACTATAAATATGTGATAAATAAGAAATTGGGAGAAGAATTTTTTTCACTAGCGACTAAAAAGAATAAAGGAACAGTGATCTACATCAAAAAAGAATTGGAACCCAAGCAAATTTTTGTGGACAATGATGGGAGGTATATTGGAGTAGAAATAATGATACACAGGAAAAAGACTTTGATTGTAAATTTGTATGTGTTACGTGGAAGCGACCGGACAAATGTCAAGCAGGAAAGACTTCACACGGGAAGATCAGTCTAAGGCTAGTTTATTGAAACGTAGTTGCAAATACGGGGAGGCACGGGCGGGCAGTCCACCTCAATACCTTCCAAAGTATGTGACGCAGTACAGCAGAATTTAAACAAGCCCCCCCCCTCTGGCTGGGCCACCCAAAAAGGGGGTGGTTCCCCCTCACAGTCTAGTTACCAAATACCCTCCCCTAAACCTGGTGACCAAGCAGGGCCCTCCCCCACCTTCTCTCCCCCTTTCTCCTCTCTTGTGTGTGTGTGTGTGTGTGTGTTTTCATCTTTGGTTGTTAGTGACTCCTTTGTTCTCCATGACCTTGGCTGCTTAGCTAGTCCCAAGCAAGTGAAGTTTCCAAACTGTTTTCTATTATGCTTGCACAAGCTTTTCTGCTAATATATTTTGATAGTTCAGAACATTGATTCTCCCCCTTTCAATCCCTCATCTCTTTTTTTTATCACTATTCTGAACTATCCAATTGGATAATAATACTCTCATACCTTGGAGGGTTCTCCCAGCTTTAGCCAGTAAATAATCTATTGCCATCTGGTGTTGTGCCTGCTGTAATTCCTTGATTATCTGTGCTGTGGCATTAACCACCTTCTCTAGCTGGCATGTAAGTCCCATAATACTTTTCCGATTCTGCCCCCCCCCCACCTACTCTAGAGGTGTCATTTCCTGACAGTTGTTTCCCTACATAAACCGTGTCTTCACACTGCGGGCCTAACGGTCCCATATTAGAGTCACCTTTGATGTTTGTGGCCTCCCTTCGCATTCGTGAATGTGAATGTTGTGGAGTTATGATCTGGACAGGAAAGGTAAGGAAGCCAATGCCCACGCAGGCTCCCTGTATAAACCCTGGATGATAATTGGATGCCCACTTATCCCAAAAGAACCATGGGTTTCGATCTCTAAGCTTCATTCCACTACATATCCCCCCCATATCGGTATAGTTTGCCTGAAGTAAAGGTATCTCTGGTAAATGTCACTTAAAGTTGAGACCATGTCTATCCCTTCCATTCCTGTCTTATTTAAATGTCCCCCTGTGCGGGATAGCCAAAATTCCTGCTCACAGTGTGAATAATTCTTCAATGTCTTGAAACGGGATTCCATTCTATTAAATCCTGGTATTCTATTATTCCATACTCCATTATGTGTGCAGCAAAAACACATTCCCCTTGTAGCCCTGGAGTATCTAAACCATCAGATTTTTGTGCGGTTTAACTTATTTGGGACCTTGCTGAATAAGAACTCTGCCTGGGGTCGCCGGCTGATGCTTTGGAGAGAGGCAACTATCAGAGTAGTGTCATTGATTAATCCAGGCACAAAGCTGGAGGAAGCAACCGACATTGGACTTTCATAAGCTAGGGTGACATTCTCTCCATGTTGTAGCCCGGCTAAAAGAAGGCACAGAAATAAGGATCGTTCGGTTCCCATGGCCTATACCCTGCCCTTACCACTGCACCCCACCCCTCACTGTCGTTACTGTCCTCTGAACTACTTTCCCACAATAGGTTATGGTCGTGATTGGGGTCCTCACTTGGGTCTTCAGCACATGGGCAGATCTTGTCTTTCCAATACAAGGGATTTTGGAGCAGGAAGAGTGCTGGCTCTGTGATCACAGCCAGAGCAAATCCTGTCCCTTGTGTTTCTCAAGCCCTGAATTTACCTTGGTACTTTTGAAATCTCCATTTTTCTCTACCATCTACTATCACCGCTCCTTACAACAGGTGTTTTGCTCGTGGTACTAAGGGTTCAACGTCAAAGCTTCCCAAAATCACCCCTGTGTGGTGGTTACAGAATTTCCCCTCCCACAGTATGTGTTCCTGAATTACCCAAGGGTCGTACCAAGCCTTTCGCACTCTCTCTCTCCTTTGGGCTTGTGTCCACGTAGGGTTATCTTCTTTATCTAGAGTCCATTCTGGGTCGTCGGACATTAGTTACCCGAACCTTGAGTGGCTCCCCCGGGACCGGTGTGGCTTCCCAGTGTGCAGGTGGCTTCCCCGACTTAGTTCTGGTGTGATAGTCCACCCCTTCTCGGCTGTGCAAACGGAGGTCTCTGTGGTTAACAGCACTTGGAAGGGTCCGTCCCAGGTAGGGCCTAGTGGGTCCAGGTTCCACCGCTTGACGTATATCCAGTCTCCAGGTTTGTGGTGATGTACTGCAGTTTCCAGAGGAGGCGTCAGCAGCAGTTGCCCTTGTTTTCTGTTTTGCGAGAAAAGAGAAGAGAGAGTGCCAGCACATATTCTCTAATAAATGCATCTTTTAGCAAATGTAGGTTGTCTGTGGCTACGTCTGGCATAAGCTGCCACAGAGGCATCCCATAAAGCAATTCAAAGGGAGATAACTTGATCCCTGCCCGGGGTTTGGTCCTTATGCCAAAGAGAGCTAAAGGGAGGACTTTTGTCCAGGGCAAATGAGTAGCCGAGGTTGAAGCTGTGGGAAAGGCCATTACCCACCCAGTCAGTTGATCAGTGAGGACCAATACATATTTCAGGCGTCCCACTCGGGGCATTTCAATGAAATCCATCTGAATGTGTTGGAAGGGGCGCAGCAGCAAAGGTCTCCCCCCTTTCTCTTTCTGTGGTCTGTTACCCTTATTAACCTGTGTGCACTGATAGCATCCCTGAAGGACTTGTTTTGCCACCGTCCATGCCTTAGTGGTAAGGAATTTCTGTTGAAGGCAATCTATCAAACCCTCTGCTCCTCAATGTCCCCCTTCATGTATGCTCTTGAAAACCCATCGTGCGGCTCCGGCTGGCAGCCACAGTCGGCCATCTGGCATTCTCAAGTTGTCTGCCTCCCACTTGGCTCCTGCTTCTAGACCCACTGTTGTTTCTTCCTCTGTGTAGGTTAGCTTCCCTTGCTCGGGTGACACGCAACCCCAGGGAACCAAGGCTGCAATTCGAGCTTGTGGTCCAGTAGCTGCAGACCGGGCGGCCCTATCTGCAGCATTGTTTCCCTGCGCCTCAGGACTGTGTCCTGACTGATGTGCTGGGACGTGCACAACCGCAATTTGGCCCAGGAGAATTATGGTTCCCTTTACAAGCTTCCCATCCTACAAGTGCCAGGAGTGGAGACGGGACAGGGTCCACTACAAGTGTCAAATTTGAGTGTTCCAACAAGAGAGCCTCCATGGCCGGGAGACAGTTATCTGAAATGTAGGGTCTGGCCACCCGTGTCAAAAGGGCTCTCAAGTTGTGAACAGAATGCAGTACAATGTGACCCATCCGGTACATTTTCCTCGCCGCCTTAAGGGCCTTAATATCTGCGGTGCAATGCTATAAACAAACCAGCCACCCTTGTTCCACCGGGTCTAAGAGGCTCGAAAAGTATCCCAATGGGCATTGTCTCCCCCCTCTCCTTTGGTATGCTACCGCCCTCATGTGTGAGCTTGATAAATCTGTTGCTAGATGTAAGTCCTTTTTATAATCTGTGAGATGGAGTACTGGGGCTTCGGCCAACGCGTTCTTGAGAACTGAACCCCCCTTTTTTTTACTCACTCTCAACCCTTGCTTAGCAAAGAAGTTTACAGTTTTATTGAGATTTTCCTAACCCCCCTTCTCCCCTGCAACTAACACATCTACTGAGAGGTCGAGAGTTCTAAATTCCTCATCACCTCCTGTAAGCCTTCAAATTGTTCTTCTATCACCGGATATTGCTTCTGATAAATAGGTCTTGGGTCCTGGAGGTTGATGTGTATGGGGGTAACGGGCATCAGGCCTGGGTTAAAACGAGAGGCCCATACAAGCTCATCCACCTCCTCCAAGTCTCCCTCATGGGTGCAAAGCGGACTGCGCAGGCACTGTCCTTGAGCATTACTTGTATGTCTAATTTAGCTGCTAGATCCCTCCCCAACAGATTTATTCCCACTTGTGGTATCAGCAAGAACTGGTGCATACAGTGAGAACCACCCTCCTCAGGCTTTAGGAGAAGGGGGGGCTGTCAGCTGCGTGTCCATAGCTCTTCCCTCCACCCCTCTCACAGTGATTATTGTTAGTGTGAGTGCAGCATCTCTGGGTATTTGAGTTATGGAAGATTTTGTAGCTCCAGTATCATAAAGAAAATCCATAGATTCCAGATTTGAGCCCAACTTTAAAGTTACCACGGGCTCTGCAGAAGCTGGGCCAAAATGCAGGAGACCCTGACTCCCCTAATCTTCATAATCCTCATACATTGTGGCCATTCTTTGTACATCACGATCCTCTGGCCTTCGGTTTGGACATCCCCACCCCCAATGCTCTTTTTCTTTACAGATTTTGCAAACATTCCTGGGGAGGGGCCTCCTGTGGGTTCCTCCCTCCTCTTCCCACGGCGGCCTCCCTCCTCCTCTTCTCAACCCTTGCCCTCCTTTGCAGCTCTCTTCCTTGCCCCATCCCTTATCATTCTTTCCCATTTCTCGCACGGTCTGCACCATTAACTTTACTACTTTTGGGCTTCCATGCAAAGGCAACAGCCCGTCTATCTTTTGCAACCTTTTCTCTATCTCTGGGTTACTTCCTCCCACAAACTGGACCTTCAAACCATCTCTCCCTCGTCTGTCTCTGGGTTTAACCCTGTACAGGCACTCATCTCCTCCCTCAGTCTACTTGCCAACTCCAGTGGAGTTTCCTCCTTACTAATCTCTAATATCAGTCCCCTGAACATAGTGCAAAACAACTGCCCCTGTGGTGCCTACATGCTCACCACATCTCCTTCATCCTGTTCCCTTTACTTCCAACCACCCATCCCAGCATGTACTGATAGCTGTCTCTTCATTGCCCACAATTCCACATTGGAAAGTGGAATTTTTTTCTATTTTGTCTGATCCCACTCCACCTCCCATTGCTACTTGCCGTAGGGGTGTCAAACGAGGCTCCTCGCCCTTGCAGGGTGGGTGGGGGCTTAGGGAAGTGTCTTTATCGAGAAAAAGGAAGGAGGGGGGGGGTTCCATAGTGAGCGAGGGAGGGGAAAGAGGAAGTGTCTTGTAACGGATTTTTCTCCCTTAATGATTTCTTTTTCTCCTGCCAAGTGCGGCCGTTCCCTTCCGAGCTATCATCTCTCCCCCACAGCTGACTCCTGTAAATTTGGAGTCCTGCCCTTCTTTGTTGTTTGTCTCTCACCAACCCTCCTTTTCTCTTTTTGTGATTCTTCCTCAGTCTCCTGTAGTTCTCCCCCCCCGGGCTTGTGATAAATGATCGTGGGGGAGGGGGCGAGGATTATAGGGAGGGGGGTGATCATTCGGGTCCCATTTGGTGGAGCGCTGCTCCTCCTTTTCCTCATCTAAAGTTCTACTAGCAGCCATATGAATTACCTGAGATTTTCTTGTAAAGTCTAACCAAACATCCACACAAAAAGGTAGATTCACACAAAAGGGTTGTGGGGAACTTCGGGGTGGGGGTCCAGTCATAACCAATACTGTTGCATATGGAGATCAGAAATCTTTGGCCATTGAACTACACACTTATTTACAAACACCCCCTTCCCTATCCCATAATCTGAAAATCATAGTTCCCACTGTTTTAAAACCCTCCCCAGAGGTGATTCTGAGGGGTAGCTAATTAATCCCATAGTCATTCCCTCCTTTTGATCTGGGGGCTCCCTTTTGTGTAGCCCAGGAGGTCACCTTTCCGTCAGTGCCTCCTCCTTTTGATCTGGGGGCTCCCTTTGTGTAGTCCAGGAGGTCACCTTTCCGTCAGTACCTCCCCCT
Organism: Gekko gecko; assembly: GCA_029375565.1. Lineage (NCBI taxonomy): Eukaryota > Metazoa > Chordata > Lepidosauria > Squamata > Gekkonidae > Gekko > Gekko gecko. The sequence continues at coordinate 89,177,834 of JAPDNY010000003.1, forward strand.
GTAGGTGGCCTTTGTAACGGGGCGTCCCCCTTGGCCCCTTTTGTCTTTAATCCTGTGTTCCCCATAATGTTCTAATTTGACAAGCCTACTCACCGGACTTTCCGTCGTCTCAGCAGTTGGTGTCCTGTTACCAGCGTTGCACTGACCTTCCAGACGGCTCTTATTCCCTCGAGTGGATATCCGCCCAACGCCGCCGGAGGAGAGTCCGCTCTTGAGCAAAACGCTCGGGGGCCCCAGAGGACTCAGTCCGTGGAGCAAGGCGGTTCCCCCGTTAGAGAAAACACCCCACCGCCGCCACCAAATTGTTACGTGGAAGCGACCGGACAAATGTCAAGCAGGAAAGACTTCACACGGGAAGATCAGTCTAAGGCTAGTTTATTGAAACGTAGTTGCAAATACGGGGAGGCACGGGCGGGCAGTCCACCTCAATACCTTCCAAAGTATGTGACGCAGTACAGCAGAATTTAAACAAGCCCCCCCCTCTGGCTGGGCCACCCAAAAAGGGGGTGGTTCCCCCTCACAGTCTAGTTACCAAATACCCTCCCCTAAACCTGGTGACCAAGCAGGGCCCTCCCCCACCTTCTCTCCCCCTTTCTCCTCTCTTGTGTGTGTGTGTGTGTGTGTGTTTTCATCTTTGGTTGTTAGTGACTCCTTTGTTCTCCATGACCTTGGCTGCTTAGCTAGTCCCAAGCAAGTGAAGTTTCCAAACTGTTTTCTATTATGCTTGCACAAGCTTTTCTGCTAATATATTTTGATAGTTCAGAACATTGATTCTCCCCCTTTCATATGCACCCAATGGAGCTAAAGAATATATTTTCAAAGATTTGACAAATGAGATGGAACAGTTAACTTATGATCAGGTTATCTTAGCAGGAGATTTTAATGGTACAGTGAACAACTTACTGGACAGACATTCAAAAAAAGTTGGAGAAGTGGCGGGGAAATTACCAAAAATTTTCTTTAAACTGATGAGACAAGAGAAATTGGAAGATGTTTGGAGAAAATGGAATCCCAAAGCAAAAGACTATACTTTTTACTCCAATAGACATGACTCTTTCTCAAGGATTAATATGATTTGGATGTCGGAGGAGTTGGCAGCGAAGACTCAAAAGATTGAAATCTTAACAAAAAATAATTCTGATCACAGCCCCTTACTTTGGATGTCAAGAGAAAAACCTAAACAATTATACTGGAAAATTAATGAGGTCTTATTAGACAGAAAAACAGTTAATGAGACATTGCGTAGGGAAACACAGAACTTTTTTGAAACAAATTTGAACAAAGGTACGGAATTACAAATTGTGTGGGATGCATATAAAGCGGTCATAAGGGGACTGCTTATTTCATTAAATACTAAAGATAGAAAGCAAAGACTGCAACAACAAAATGAGTTACAGGAAAAGATCCGACAGAAAGAAAAAGAGTTAAAGAAAAAGCCAGGGAAGAAAAAGATTATAAGGGAAATTCACATGTTACAAGACCAGCTAAATGTATTGTCAAATCGAGAACTGTATTGGAATTTAAAGAAGTTACAGCAGAAATCGTTTGAGGGTGCTAATAAACCTGGAAAGTTCTTAGCATGGCAACTGAAAAATAGACGTGAAAGAACTTTTATAAACAAAATAATAGAAGATGGAAAGGATATTATGGACTTGAATGGCTTAAAGAGAGTCTTTTTCAATTTTTACGCCAGTCTGTTTCAAAAGAAATGTATTGATTCACAGAAACTTAAGAAATATTTGGAGAATATTGAAGTACCAACATTGGGACAACAAATGAAAGAAGTGCTTAATGGTCCAATTAAAAATGAAGAAATTGTTAGTGCGATAGAAGAAGCAAAATTGGGGAAAGCGCCAGGTCCAGATGGATTTACTGCAAAATTTTACAAAAAATTAAAGGACGAGCTAACCCCAATTTTTGTACTTTTGTCAAATGAAATAAGAGAGACAAAACGGATTCCAGAGTCATGGAAAGAAGCAAATATCTCGCTTATACCCAAAGAAGGTTTAGACCTAAGAAAAAACGGAATATTTTAAAGTGCGAAAAGGGACCAGACAAGGCTGCCCCCTATCTCCACTATTGTTTATTTGGATATTGGAAGTATTATTGGGGAAAATAAAAGAAGACAAGAATATTAAAGGACTGACAACGAGAGGCTTTACATATAAATATAGAGCTTTTGTGGATGATGTAATGTTTATGATTCAAGATCCAATAGAGAATATACCATGACTGATGCAAAAAATTAAAGATTTTGGAGACTTGGCCGGTTTTTATGTCAACAAAAGTAAAACAAAGGTGATGTGTAAAAATATGACGAAACAGAAGCAAATGGAACTTCAGGAGAAAATCCAGTGTGAAGTGGTTACAAAGACAAAGTATTTAGGGATTGAATTGACTATGAAAAATATAGATCTATTCAAAAATAATTATGAAAAAATTTGACATAAAATTCAACAAGATATGAAAAAATGGGACACTTTGAATTTATCACTAATGGGAAGGATTGCAACAGTCAAAATGAATATTTTGCCTTGGTTAATGTTTTTGTTTCAGACTATCCCAATACTACGACAAAGTAAGATACTGGATGGATGGCAGAAAGAAATATCAAAATTTGTGTGGGCCGGAAGGAAACCAAGAATTAAAATGAAAATTTTATGTGATGCTAAGGAAAGAGGAGGACTTCAACTACCAAATCTTAGACTTTATTACGATGCCATCTGCTTAACGTGGATAGAACAATGGATTAACCTTGAAAATATGAAGTTGTTGGCGTTAGAAGGTCATGATAACAAGTTTGGATGGCATGCGTATTTATGGTACGAAAAATCAAAAATCGACAAATTTTTTAAACACCACTTTATTAGGCAATCGCTGTTCGAGACTTGGATGAGATACAAAAAATTCTTTTATGAAGAACGACCACTTTGGATAGTGCCGGCAGAAGTGATCAAACCATATTCAAGACATGAAGGATTAGACTGGTTACCGTATAGAAATCTTTAAAAATCTGATGGGAAAGTTTTGTTATGAGAGACAGAGATGATGTGGAATTTGATTATGATTGGTTGAATTATAGACAGATCTATGATTTGTTTAAAACTGATAAGAGAAAATATGGCTTTAGGGCAAAGAATAATGAAATTGAGACTATATGGGTGGAAAAGGGAAAAAAAATGATCTCAAAAATATATAAGGTTTTACTGAAGTGGTATACAGAAGATGAAATTGTAAAAGAACAAATGATAAAATGGGCGGTAAATGTAAATAATGAAATAACTATGGCATCATGGGAATGTTTGTGGAAAAAGTCAATGAAAATTTCAACTTGTGTTAATGTTAAAGAGAATTGTTATAAAATGATGTATAGATGGTATATGACTCCAAAGAAAATTGCTAATATAAATGAGAGCATGTCTAGCAAATGTTGGAAATGTAGAAAGAAAGAGGGCTAATTTTACCATATGTGATGGACTTGTGATAAAGCCATGAGTTATTGGTCAGAGATTCATAATGAAATACAGAAGATTCTGAAATGTACTTTTAAGAAAGATCCACAAATCTTGTTGTTAGGTCTTAAACTGGAAGAATTAAATGTAACCAAGAGAACATTGTTATGGTATTTGGTCACAACAGCTAGAATGACTTATGCACAATTTTGGAAACAAGAAAAGATTCCTGAAACATGGGAATGGATTAAGAAGATGCTTTTTATGGCTGAAATGGACAAAATGACAAGAAAGCTTAATAACGAAGAAGATGAAGCATTTTTTGAAGAATGGAAAGATTTTAAAGACTATCTTGAGAAAAATTGGGATGTTAAAATAGATTGATTTGCTTTGACAGTTATTAAGGAGAAAATAAGAAAAAGAACGATAAGATTGCTAAAATGTTACCTCATTTGATAATGGAAATGATATATTTTGTGAATGGTAATTAGATAATAGAGTTTATAAGGGGGTAAGAGCATTGCGGGAAGCCTTGTACTGGGGGGAGTGGGGAGAAAAGAAAAAAGGTATGTGATATCTATAAGATGGAATTTTAACTATGTGAAACATATCCTATAATAAAATGGTTTAAAAAAAAAACAAAAAAACACTCACCCTCTCCAGGTTTGACCCCTCAAATCTCCAGGAATTTCCCAACCCGGAGTTGATAACCCTATCTCCCTCCCAGCCAACCATCAACCTACCTTTCGTTTTCCATCTCCTCCCCCCCACCTTCCTAGAGAGCAGTTGTAACTTTGAGTGATCTCCAGCCCCCACCTGGAGATTGGCAAGAATGATTCCCCATCAGGGAATGGCTGGGTTGGAGGGTGGAGTCTATGGCATCGTACCTGTCTGAGGTGCCACCCCTCTTCAAACCTCACCCTCTCCAGGCTCCATCCCTCAATTCTCCAGGAATTGCCCACCTGGAGTTGGCAACCTGATCAGGACTGGACCCAATGAGTTTTCTCCCAAAGGCCAACATAGGTGTGGAAAGGGCCTTTTACTGACAGAGGAGAAAATACAGGTGCCAACTCTGATTAGGAAAATACCTGGAGATTTGGGGGGGGGGTCCTGTGGAGGGCAGCATTTGGGGTGTGTGTGGAAGGACTCAGCAGGGTATAATGCCATAGAGTCTACCCTCAAAGCAACCATTTTATCCCAGGGAACTGATCTCTGTCATCTGGAGGTCAATTGTAACAGTGAGAGATCTCCAGGTCCCACCTGGAGATTGGCAACCCTAGGGGAAAGCCACACAGTGGGGAGTTGAAGAAAATGGTTTGATGGTTGCTGGCCCGCCTTGTTAACCAGCCAGCCATGCTGAAGCTAAGCAGGAGAAAGAGCCTTTTTCCATTTATTCTGACAGGAAAGTGGCTGTTGGTGAGGGGGTTATGGGCAGGGGAGGGGGTTATGCTGAAAGTCCTTTGTTTTTTTACTCACAGAACCAAGCTTGGCTGCCTACCAACAACCACTGAGGGGACAGTCAGTCCCTCACAGGAGTCAAGAGAACTGTCTTCCTCAGGAGAGAGAGCTATCTGACATGCAAATCTGTCTGAAGGGGGAGTGGGTGGGGAAGAGGAGCAGACCCAGCACCCGGCCAATGGCACACGAGTACTCTTGAGTGGCGGCTGATGGGCCAATGGCTGAGGGAGGGCATTTTACAGCCAATGGAAGCACATGGAATCTTACGAAACCAAAAGATAATTATTATAAGGAGAGATAAGAGCAATCAGGTTAACATGCGGTCACTGCTCCTAATTTCAGTTAATAGAAAAGTCTAAAACCCCATGCTGATTACATTACAGTAGTCCAGGTTCCCCAACCTTTTTGAGCCTGTGGGCACCTTTGGAATTGCAAAACAGGGTGGTGGGCACAACTACAAAATGGCTGCTACAGAAGGTAGAGCCAGCCAGGAAATGGCTTCCACAACCCCCCTCCACCCACTTGGTGAGGCTCCTTGTGCTGGGGGGGGCGGCTGCTGCTGAAGCAATGCTTTGAAAAATCTGCACAGCCAGTCAACTCTTGAAAGGGCCCATCAGATGCCTCTGCTGGACAAAAGACCCACCTGGCCCTGCCCACTTTTTAAAAAAACACTTGGCGGGGACCATGAAAAGGTGTGGGTGTGTGCCACGGGCACCACACTGGGGGACACCCTCCTGTAGCGTGAACCAGAGCGCCCCCCGCCCTGCTTTCCACACACGATGCAAAACTAAACTGTCCCAAGAGAGCTTTTCTGTGCAGACCACTGGGGCTGCAATGCACAAGATGGCTTTACAAACGGGCTTGGATAAATGATCAGGGACGGTGGTCTATACCGCTGTGTATTGCTTATTGTAAGTACAATACTGTCCATATAATTTCTGCACGTGTCATGTGAACACTTCCACTATTGCTTCAGTTCTTTCTGGTGATTCCAGACTTCTAAACTTCTAATGCATCAGTTACTGAATGTCCTATTTGGTTGACTGTGCTGACACATGTTGGCCTTTTTCAAACTGCCTTTGTATCCCGTTTTACTAACTGGTTGCTAATGGATTTTTGCTGTCATTTCAGACAGACCCATTTTAGTAACCAGCTGCTAGGGGGATTTATTTGCCTGTTCATACAAACACACTTGCATTGGGTTAGCAAGGCATGGTTGAGCCGCTTTTGAGGGAAACTGCTTTTTTCCATTTTCAACCCCTTTGCTGCGCTTCTGAATCACTGTTGTGTGATGTTTAAAATGTCCATAGCGCTTCCTAAAATGCCGCTTTCCCTCCACCCTTTTTTGCTGTGCAATCTTCCTTGGACTTTTTTAGTGTTCTAAGGTGAGTGGCAGGGCTGCGGTGGCTCAGTGGTTAAGACGCTGAACTGCAGACTGGAAGGTCGGTAGTTCAGCAATTTGAGACCCGAGTGCTGCATGACGGAGTGAGCTCCCATCTCTGGTCCCAGCTCCTGCCAGCCTAGCAGTTCGAAAGCAAGAAAATGCAAGTAGATAAATAGGTATAGCTTCAGTGGGAAGGTAACAGTGTTCTGTGCACCTCAGCGTCTAGTCATGCCGGCCACACGACCACGGAGAAGTCTTCAGACAGTACTGGCTCTTCAGCTTGGAAACAGAGAGGAGCACCGCACCCTAGAGTCAGATTCGACTGGCTTTCGAGCAAGGGAAAGCTTTAAGGTGAGTGGCACCATTGAGATGCATTGACTCCATTAAGAACTTTAAAAAAAAGTCCAAGGAAGACTGAGCAGTGAAAAGGGGGGGGGAGCAGCACTGTTTGAAATGACCATAGTGCTTCAGAGATGGCTCATTAACAGAAAGAAATTTGCTGTGTGAAACCTGTCTCTGTATTGCTTTACTCAAAATCGGGTCAGCAATGAATAAAATCTGGTTTAGAACGGTAAAGTGGAAAGGCCAGGTATAATCTGCCTTCAGTCCCTGTGAGAAAAGTGGACTATAAGTAATGGAAATAAATAAATGAATGAAAAAGCTCCTACCGATTGCAGAACATTACCTGTGTCTCCAACCAAGTCTTAGTACCAAACTAAGGCAGCAGTGCAAAACGGGTGGAAAGTGAGGCAGACACAAGTTTCTGAATCTGAAAAGTTTACCTTTCCCCCAGAATATAACAAACCTGAAGAGTGCATGTGTTGGGGGTATTTCTGCCACTGCTATGTTCTTGCTTTTAAAAGTGTATGTTTTGTTTTTCAGGAGGTATATATAATGTTGTGTCCTGGGACCAGAGGGCTGAGCTGGCGAAACACTGCCAAGCTTCGCTCTCTGAGAACAATAGGGACTAGGTTCCTGAGCTCGCCAGTAGTGAACCAATGGCAGCATTGGCGGGCGATTCAAACCCGCCAATAGGAATATAGGGCCGTCCCCCCTAACTGTATATAGTTGGCCTCCGGCCGTTACTGTGTGTTCTTTGTCTTATGTGAAGTACGAATAAACGCGTCTTCTCTTATGTCGTCGTCCGAGTCATGAGGCCTGAAACCCAGTACTTTACAGTGGCGACGAGGATGGGATTCTAACGCCTTCTGTGACTCCATGAACGACGAAACGGACACCGCCGAGCAACGCATCGCTGACCCCGAGAGCAGCACCGCACCGCTCGCCGAGCATCGCATCGCTGACCCCGAAAGCAGCACCGCACCGCTCGCCCCGGCGCGCGCCGTTCCTGACAGAACCATGGCCGCTTCCCACGTAACACTGGAGCACTTCGACCAGTCGCAGCCAGAAACCTGGGACGCATGGGTCGACCAGCTCATCAGCTACTTGGAGCTCAACGAAATCCGCCACCCCGACCAGAAACGAGCGATCCTCCTGAACGCCTGCGGCACCCAAACCGTCCGCCTCGCCAAGAGCCTCTTGGTGCCCCGCACGGCCTTGGAGAGCTCGTTTGGAGAAATCCTGGACGTCCTAAATGGCTACTTCAGCCCCCGGCCGACCTTCCTGGCCAAGAGGATGGATTTCCAGAGGCGAGTCCAGACCCGAGGGGAATCCATCGCCAACTTCCTAGCCGCGCTAAGGGCGCTAGCCGTGGACTGCGGGTTTCCGAAGGTGGAGGACAACCTGCTGACACAGTTCGTGTGGGGCCTGGCGGACTCCAAGCTGCGGCGCAAGTTGGTGGGACACCGGAAGCTCACCTTGGACGAGGCCCTCGACGCCGCCACTGCCCACGAGGCCGCAGAAGGGGATCGCCCGGTCGCGGCCGCGCAGGTGGTTGAAAGGAGGCCACCAGCATACTTAAAAGACTACGTCACCTGATAGGGGACGAACCATGGGGGGAGGGGTGTTGTGTCCTGGGACCAGAGGGCTGAGCTGGCGAAACACTGCCAAGCTTCGCTCTCTGAGAACAATAAATGTGGGGTGCGGGACTGGGGGCGGTGTGCAAGGAATTCCCGGAGGTCTTTGACGGGAAACTGGGTTGTTACAAAGGGCCCCCGGTGTCGCTCCACTTAGACCCCACCGTGACGCCCATCCGTCGGCGCTTCCGCACCGTGCCCCTGGCCCTCCGCCCTAAAATAGAGACCGAACTAGACCGGCTGGTGGCCCAGGGAGTCTTAGAGCCCGTCCCGAACGCTAGATGGGAAACCCCGATTGTCACACCAGTCAAGCCAAACGGGGAGATCCGCATCTGCGCGGATTATAAGTGCACTATTAACCAGGCACTTCAGGCGCACGCATACCCCGTACCCGTGGTCAGCCATGTCCTAGCAACGCTGGCGGGGGCACGCATATTTGGAAAGCTGGATCTCGCGCAGGCGTACCAGCAACTCCCGGTAGATGAGGCCACGGCCGAGGCACAGACCATAGTGACCCACCGGGGAGCCTTCCGGGTGAAGAGGCTGCAGTTCGGGGTCAGTGTGGCCCCAGGGATCTTCCAAAATCTAATGGACGATCTGTTAAAAGGGATCCCTGGAGTGACGCCGTTCTTCGACGACGTCCTCATCGCCGCGACCACCCCGGAAAGCTTCGCCGCCCGCCTCCGAACTGTATTGGAACGCTTCCAAGCCGCGGGGCTGAAAGTGAAGCGGGAAAAGTGCCTCCTCGGGGTGCCGGAAGTAGAGTTCTTGGGATACCGGGTAGACGCATCAGGCCTGCATCCGGCGAGGGACAAAGTGAAGGCCATCGTGGAGGCCCCCGCCCCGAAGTCCAAGGCCGAGCTCCAGGCGTTCTTAGGCCTCCTGAACTTCTATCATTCCTTTCTCCCCCACAAAGCCGCCGTGGCCGAACCCCTACACAGGCTGCTGGATAAGGCGACACCTTGGGCATGGGGAGCAAGGGAGGAGGCGGCGTTTCGGGGGTGAAAGTCCTCTTGATTTCAAACGCAGTACTCGCGCACTTTGATGAAAAGCTCCCGGTCATCCTGGCGTGCGACGCATCACCGTATGGGGTCGGGGCAGTCTTGGCACACAAGCTACCGGATGGGAGGGAGGTCCCGGTGGCTTACTACTCCCGCACGCTGTCCCCCGCGGAGCGGAACTACGCCCAAATCGACAGGGAGGGCTTGGCACTGGTGGCGGGGGTAAAAAAATTCCACAATTTTGTGTACGGGCGGCCCTTCACGCTCGTTACAGACCATAAGCCGCTCCTGGGACTGTTCGCGGCGGACAAACAAACGCCGCAAGTTTTGTCGCCCCGGGTGTTGCGCTGGTCCTTATTTTTAGCGGGTTACCAATACCGACTGGAGCATCGGCCGGGCAGGGCGCTGGGTCATGCCGACGCCTTGAGCCGCCTACCGCTGCCGCAGACAGGGGAAGATCCGGCCCCAGCCCCCGCTGTCTTGCTGATGGAGGAACTGCCAAACCCCCCCCTTCAGGCTGCAGATGTGGCCGCCCGCACGTCCCGAGATCCCATTCTCTCCCGGGTCCTAAACTGGGTGGTGAGGGGGTGGCCAGCGGAACAGACAGGGCCGGAGTTCACAGCATACAAGGCCAGGCGGGAAGAGCTGTCCGCATTGAAAGGGTGTTTACTATGGGGAGACAGGGTGATCATTCCGGGGCCCATGAGACAAGGGGTGCTAGAAACGCTGCACGAGGCCCACCCGGGCATTGTACGAATGAAAGCTCTGGCAAGGAGCTACGTGTGGTGGCCCGGGGTGGACGCAGAAATTGAATCTTGGGTCAGAGGGTGCCCACGATGTCAGGAGGTCCGCCCCAATCCACCGAGAGCGCCAACCCAAAGCTGGGAGTCTACCCACAAGCCGTGGTCACGCCTGCACATAGACTTTGCGGGGCCGTTCCAGGGGCTCCAGTTCATGGTAACGGTAGACTCTTATTCAAAATGGGTGGAAATAAGCCCAGTGTCTACCACCTCTACCAAGGCGGCAATAAGGGCCCTGCGGAAGATATTTGCAACGCACGGGTTACCCGACACAATCGTGTCGGACAACGGGGCAGCATTTACATCTGCGGAGTTTCAAGCGTTCCTCGAAAGGAACCTCATCAGGCACATACGATCCGCGCCTTTCCACCCGGCAACTAATGGACAGGCGGAGAGGACGGTACGCACCGCCAAAGAGGCCCTGAGCCGCATAACGGGGGGGACTGGGAGTTCCGGCTGGCCCGCTTCCTTCTCACATACCGCACCACCCCAAACCCCATCTCCGGACACTGCCCCGCAGAACTATTAATGGGCCGCCGCCCTACCACTTTATTAGACAGACTCCACCCGGACCGAGCCCCCGAGAGAAAGCTGGTCGAGGACAGGGAGGCGCCCCGGAGCTTCCTACCGGGAGACCCTGTCTACTTCCGGAACTACGGAGCGGGGCCGCAGTGGGTGGCAGGGCGCATCCTAAAACCCACCGGGCCAGTGTCATACGAGGTCCTAACAGATGGGGACCGAGTCCTCCGCAAGCACATCGACCAGCTCCGGAGGAGACAAGACCCCGATAGAGAGATCGAGTTACCGGGAAATGCCGCCCCTGCCCCATCATCCGATCGACCGCAAGCACCGACAGCGGAGCCAGCGCCAGAGAGTCCACGGAATCCGGAGGGGGCCCCGGTAGCAGCTGAACCGCCGCCGCCGCTGCCGCCACCGTTGGCCCCGGTAGCAGCTGAGCCGCCGCCGCCGCTGCCGCCACCGTTACAGCCGCCACCGTCACCGCCTCGGCGACTTCCAGAGGCCCAAGCTCCGCGTGCGGGCGGAACAACCGATAGGGGCCCCGCCAGTCCGGTACCGGCCCCCCGACGTTCGCTAAGAGAAAGGAGGCCACCAGCATACTTAAAAGACTACGTCACCTGATAGGGGACGAACCATGGGGGGAGGGGTGTTGTGTCCTGGGACCAGAGGGCTGAGCTGGCGAAACACTGCCAAGCTTCGCTCTCTGAGAACAATAGGGACTAGGTTCCTGAGCTCGCCAGTAGTGAACCAATGGCAGCATTGGCGGGCGATTCAAACCCGCCAATAGGAATATAGGGCCGTCCCCCCCTAACTGTATATAGTTGGCCTCCGGCCGTTACTGTGTGTTCTTTGTCTTATGTGAAGTACGAATAAACGCGTCTTCTCTTATGTCGTCGTCCGAGTCATGAGGCCTGAAACCCAGTACTTTACATATAACAAGTGGGAAACCACAATTTGTGAGGGCATCTCATTTCCCCCTTCTCTGCTATTTCCTTTCCCTTCCCTGAAAACCCCCCCCTGGGGCCCTCCCTTTTCCCTGCCTCCTCTCCTTCCCACCTAATAGCCAACCCACCTTTATCTGCCCCTCCATCTCCCCCCCCCCGTTTTCTTCCTAGTAAAACTGTGGTCCTTTTGCATGGCAGGAAACCATCAAGGCCTTGTGGGGGGGGGCACATCACTCTCCCCACATGGATTCCTTTTCCCCTCCTTCTGTCAACCCCCCCATATCCTCCCCCTTTTCCCTGCCTCATTCTTTCCTCACCCATTCACCAACCAACCTTTTCTCTGCCTCCTGTTTCCAGCTGTATTTAGTATCTGCTTCATTCATATCCCACATTCCTCCACAGTGGGGACCAAAGCGGGTTACATTATTCTCCCCTCCTCCTTTTATCCACACAACGATCCTGTGAGGTAGGTTAGGTTGAAAGTATGTGACTGGTCCAAAATCAACCAGTGAACTTCCACAGCAAGATGAGCATTCGAACCTGAGTCCCCCAGGCCCTGCTCTGAAGCTCTGCTACACCACAGTGGCTTTCATAGCGTGGCCACTGTTGAACAGTAAGCCATGCTTAGTAGAGTCATGCAAGTCAGATGGTATCAATTCACTCAGAGGCTACTACCAGGCCTATGGTTACCAACTTCCAGGTGACACCTGAAGTTCTCCCAGAATTATAACTGAACTCTGGATGAAAGATCTGCCCCTCTGGAGAAAATAACTGCTTTGGAAGGTGGACTCTATGGCATTATATCCGACTGAAGCATCTCCCCTCCCCAAACCATACCTTCCTCAAGAGTTTATCACAAAATATCCAGGAATTTCCCAACATGGAGCTGTGAACCCTACCTCAGGCCTGGCCCTAATGATTCTTCCCCTCAAAGGCCAAAATAGGCCTGGAAGGGACCCTGTCTTCTCCCTACAGAAATGGAAGCCTGGAATACCGTGTTTGCCTAGCAACAGCCACTGATGGAATCCATTGCTTAAAGCTACAGGCATTCCTGTAATTGTTTAACTGTGAATGGTCGTCAGTATTTCTAGTAGATAAATGGTGTAGATATTTAAATAATACAGCAGGTGCATAAAACAGATGTCAGAGCTCTCTTGTGTTCTGTACTTTGGACCCGGGAAAAGTGTTAGGGACTAGCTGTTCTCCCCACAAAGCTGTATAGGAGTAGCTGCTAATGTATATTATCCTGCACTGAGGGCTGAACGAGACATGACAGCATTTCCAGGTCCATCCTGGGGGAACTGCTGCCATTTAAAAGCCTGACTGCTGGACATTTAAAAATACCGCGAAGGCAGCACCACAGGACCAGGTGCTCTTCCCCTCCCCCGTCCCTCCCCGTGTCTTTTCAGCTGGTAAAGTGCCCCCCACGGCTGTTTCAGCACTTGAAAATGGGAGGGGGGACACGACAACAATAGCACCTTTTCCCATGGTGCTGTGGGCCTAATCATTTCCATGCCCTCGCGGTATTTTACACAGCCAGTGTTAGGCTTTAAAATGGCAGCGTGATATTTTTCTCCAGGCCAGCTGGCAACCCTATTAAATGCCCCTGCATGTAGATATTCATGTTTCGTTCAACATTCAACACTTTAAAGTTCACTTGCATGGTAGACATTTACAATCTACAGTAAAAACCAACCCAAATCTCCAATATGATTAACATTCTGTTAACACTGGGCACTGCAAAACAGCACCAGCCATTTCAGAGAGAGATGGTTCTCTCTGAAATCCTCCATTGCAGGGGGTGGGATAAGTAACAGAATGCCATGCCACTAGCTGCTGCTACACTTCCTAGCTGCCTCTGTCGGATGTAAGCCACTGGCATCAGACAGGATTTCTCTGCTGGCTCTCAGCTGAATACTAGGAGCCGAATGAGCTGGGCCACAGTTTGCTGCCGGAGAATATCATCGCCTACTTTCCCAGGGAGAGAAGAACTACAATAGGAGGACCATTCCTGGTAGTCCCATGACCAGCTCAGCCAGACCAAAACAACATATTAAAAATTGATTCAGACTTTATTGCGAGTTCAAGTTGTTTCTGAAGAATAAGGAAAATCCAGCATGTTTCTCTCTCTTCACCTTCAAAGGGTTACACTCTAGCATCCAGCTTAGTCTCAGTCATCCACAGGCAGGAATTATGCATTCCCTATATGAACCAGAGAGGAGGCCAATACCACTGCCAGCTTCCGGACTTTCCCCAGCCACCCCCAACCCGGGGTGGAGTGGCTAGCACAGGAAGGGCATGGAGCCACGACTCACTCGCCTGCTGCTGAAGTCCCTGATGCCAACAGAGCCCAGCAAGCAGTCCAGCAGCTGAGCTGCATATCACAGGAGGGTGCCAGATGGGGGAGATGAGAGGTGGTCAGGGAAGCAGACGCCGCCCCTTACTGGGGGAACTGTAGTGGTGACCACTCCGAGCCCACCCCAGGTGGCTGCCTCCAGCAGGGGGAAGCCACCAAAGTTGGGGTGGCACCAAACAGGGCAAGCTCAGCCAAGCAGGGGCTGATGGGGTTGGGGAGGGGTCCCATGAGGCTCCTTGCCCGGCCATGATTGCAGGGGAGGAGGGAGGGGCAGTTAAGAAGGGTCAGCTGGTGCAGCGGATTGGAAGAGAGGAGCAACAGCTCTTTAAATGTGGGAGGCTCCCCAAAGGCTGGAGAGGACAGAGGGCTCAGAGCAGGGGCCCCCTAGCCAGGGCAGAAGTGGTGCCGGGTGCATTGAAACCTCCTCCTCGCCTCCCGGGCTGTGAGCAGAGTGGTGGCAGATGGGTGGTGGGCGGGGCCTTCTAGAGAGGAGCTCACAGCCAGCAAGGGTGTCTTTGGGCCTTCCCTCTATCCAAGTGATCATGAGGACTAAAAGGTGCCTCAGTGCAGGAAGTCGGGCTCAGAGTAAAATTAAAACACTGAAAGTGCAGGGCAGGGAGATGATTCTGCTGATGCGGAGAGGCTGAAGTCTCAGGCACTCAAGGAGGTCATGGACCAGCCAGGACAGGAGCAAACAGGCTGACCTAGAGCAACAAGGGTGGCACCAAGCTGGGAGCGAGCTAGCCCACATTATCCCCCGCCTCCTCCCCACGGGTCTGCTCGTAGTTGCACTTCCTCCTGCATCGAGCCCGAGCCCGCCGGTCTTCGGGCAGTTCGCCTTCTGCTTCCTCCTCTGAGGAGTCACTGCGTTCCCTTTCCTCCTCTCCCTCTGAGCCAGTTTCATCGGAATTCTCATCTTCCAGGTAGCGGTAGCCCCGCACCTTGTGACGAGGCTTGGGAATCTTGGGGAGGCGGTGCCGGATAAGCCGGCCTATTTTATGTTCCATCCACATGTATGAGACCACCGCAGCCACCAGAGTAATCAACATGAGGGATAACTTAGCCTGGAAGGAAGAGGCTCCATTAGTTAGGGAAGGGAGAAGCATTTGTTCCCCCACACACAGTCCTGGAAACTTGGGCAAGCAACAGGAGACTTGTCACGTGAGTAGAATTAGAAGCAGACAAAATGGCACCGTGTCCAGCTCCTTCCTCTGAACTCCTGTTTGTGTTAGGTGGTTCTCTTTTACCCCTGGGCCAAAGGAACCCTTGAATCTTCTTCTTCACATTCTATCACGGGGCCAGAGACACTCCCCCTCTTTCCCAGATTCCCATCTCACCTTCATAGGTAGTCCAGACCACAGATAAACAACAAAGATGGCCAAGGCTTGCCACCAGTGGTAGATGGTAAAGATGAAGTCTTGCCGCTCTTTGTCTTCATAAAGCATCCCCAGGAGTGCTGCAGGGGAGGAGGAGGAGGAGGGAACAACAGTCAACCAGTGACAAACTTCTCTCCAGCTTTCACTACTAGTTTGGCACAAACTGGTTCAAAAGGTAACAGTAACCTGTGAGAGCAGTGTAGTGGTTAGAGTACTGGACTAGGGAGGTTCAAATCCCCATTTGCCATGAACCTTATAGAGTGACCTGCAGATAGTTGCTTTTTGTAGATGGATTTTAGTGGGCCCTCTGCTGTTATGGCCCTGCTGAGGTCCTGCCCCCCACCCCCCGACCACGCCATCTCCAGGCTCTGCCCCCAAATTTCCAGGGGTTTCCCAACCCAGAACTGGCAACCCTGCCTGACATCATCTGACAAGGTTGTTGGGAGGACCCATAGATGGAGGAGGGGAGAACCATATTATGCTACCCTGAGCTCCTCAGGAGGAGGGCGGGACCAGAATGCACCAACTAAATTAATGCTACAGAATACATCTTGCAAAACAGTCCCACGGGTGAAAAATGTTATGGAAGGCAATCAGCGTTTTGCTCTATTATTGACCAATTGTGCAGACAGGAGAATTTAAACAGCCTCTTCCGGCCATTCAAGCATTTAGAAATGAACCTCTTCTGGTATCCAAGACCTAATCCATCATCCAAGGGGCCTGGGGCTTCCACGGAATGACGGGGCTGGAGACCTGACCAGTGCCAGCAGCCACAGCATCAGAGGCTTAGTCCTGAGCTGAGTCTGAACACAGCTTCGTCTGTAAGGAAAGGGATCCGGACTAATACCCTCCAACAGAAGTTCTACTCACAGCTGAGGCCAGTCTTGTTGAGGGCACTGCCAAGGCCCCAGAGTGCAGCCACCAGGTACAGCATGGGTGCTTCATCTAAGCTACGGGGATGAGGCTCCCAACAGAAGAGAGCAATCAAAAGAACGGCATGGACAAACGCTCCCGTGAGAAGGGGAACCTGACGGGGCATGCACAGCATAGAAAGCGCCAGGCTGCTGCAGATGGCAGATGAGAGTCCATAAGCGGTAATGATGTAAGTCACGTGTTCCAGGCCAATGGAGCAGACGCCATAGCTCTGGGGATGTGCAAAGAAAAGATTTGGTGAGATTTGGGACCCAGTTATCTTCGTGCCATGCCTGGCAAGTCCCTCCTGCCTCAGAGCTTTGGAGAAACATTGCGTGGAGCTCACATACCAGGGCAAATCCAGTGCACAGGAAGACCACCTCGAAGCCGCTGTAGATGAAGAAGAGGATGAGGTGGCGGAGGCGATAATCTCGCATGTGTTTGAAGGGCAACTGGAAGATGTTTCCCCATCCGATGCTGCGTAAATCTATCTCCTCTGTTGGGCGATAGGCGGAGCCACACAGGAGCAGCACCTGCAGAACGGGAAGCCAAGGGCAGACGCTGGGAGCAGGGCAGAACCAGCAAACCTTGGGGCAGAACTCAACGCGTCACATTTTCTTCCCTAACCCCTCTGCAGCTTTTGAGAAGAATCTTTGGTCTTATTTCCCAACCCCAATAGTGAAAACTAATGATGTTGGGGAGGAAAACACAGATAAGGACAGAGGGCCATCCTGGCTGACAGCCAAAAGCAGTTTAAAGTCCCCTTACGGGTGCCCAGCCTTCAGAAGGGAGAAAGTGCGCTACCAGGGACAAGGCCTTTCCTGTAGTGGCACCCCAACTGTGAAATCCCAGAGTCGGTTTTCTCGCGGCCTCCTTTATCGTCTTTTCAATACCAAGCAAACGTGTTCCTGTTTTAACTTTATTATGATCCAACAGAAGAAAGGGAATGAAGTCTGTATTAGCTGAAAAGTTGGGCAAAAGTTGGCACACAATATACTTTAGATTTCTTTGAACTAAGGATGGACATTACATCCCTGCTGCCCTAAAACTCTTCCACGCCAAAACCTTGGTCCAACTTTGGCACAGAACTATGATAGGGCCAACATCCATCTTCTTTTGCCCTCCTTGAGGGTATCCAATCAAAGCTCCTAAGAGCAGCATTACAAGTCCCCAATTGTGTCCCAAATGCCTTGTTACGTTTGGAGACTGGCACTGTCGGAGTGGAAGCCAAGATGTGCCTTGCCTCCCGAAATGACTGGTTTAACTATTTTCAGCAAATTTTGGCCCCACTGCTCCTCTTGGACAATCTGTATGGCTTCAGACAGCCATTTGCAAACTTGTGAGCCTCGGCTTTTCACCTTCCATGATTTTAACCATGGGACTTGAGCAGGCAAAGTGGGCCATAAAACAAAGGATTCTTGACACTGAACCCCGGCTTGACTTAGGGAGGGTCCCTACTTTCCTGTCCCCTCTGAACACCAGATATATAGTCAAGCTGGCTGCCTTTCTGTCCCTCTTGGAGATGCATAGTCACAGGTGTGCAGCAAAGTGTGCTGCACTCCCCTCTGCTGTTTTAGAGGGGTGGACTAATAAGAATCCCCAATGGGAAAAGGCTTTGCCCCTGCAGTGAAGGAGAAATCGAGACTATGGATCACATTCTTCTACACTGTCCCTTCTATCAAGATGCTCGCATCCAGACCATTACTCCTTTGATCAACAGAATACTTGGAAGAACGAACTTGGGATACATTAGGTTACTCCTAGAAGATGGAAATCCAACAACTATGGCCTCAGTTGCAACATTTTGTGCAACAGCCTATAAAATCCATGCGTCGCTTTCGTTATCAGGGTTTATGTAAATACCACCCATTTATATTACTAATTATACTACTGTCTATTTTAATTTGTGCTATTTTTTTACTAATGCTAATTTTAGCCTTGTGGTATTTTATCTATGTTGGTCTTTGACTGTACAATAAAGGATTTGATACACACTAACTGAATTGTTTTCATCTGTTGCTCTATGGTTTAGACTTTTTAAAGTATTTGTTCTGTGTTGTTTTGTCTAGATTATATTTTTGTATTTGTTCTTAACTGTTATAATAAATTCTGGAAATCACTTTTGAATGCAATGGTTGTAGAATTGTGGTATAGAAGTTTTTAAAACAAGTAAATAGATGCTATAGGAGGGATAAATCTGCCTTAAAAATGCAGGGAAAAGGCAGGTTTGGAAATACTTCAATAAATAAAATAGAGGGAGGAGAAAACATATGGCTACTGTCCCATTGTAAATGTCAACACCCAAATCTGCCTATTATAAGGCTCTCCTAACAACTCTCGTTGTTCCCCTAATTTAAATCCGCTTGTACAATACCAGTGTAACTATGGCATCTTCTATGTGTGTGGATCAGCACTGTTGCTCCCTCTAAGTTAAGGAGTCTTGTGAGCAAAAATTCTACTTTGTGAGCTACTTGCATTAAAGTTCTGAGCGAGCAATTTGGCTACTGCATAGATTGGTTTGCCCTAGAGCCATTCTTCCTGAGCTAAGACAAAAATGTGTGAGCCAGAGGTTAAAACACTAACTCACACTAACTCAGCTTAGAGGGAACACTGATCAGCACTCTGCATTACTGCATGTTTAAAAAGGTTCTTTTCCCTGCACTTGCCCACAAACATGGAGCATCCACAAACACTTATGCATGGGCCAAGTGATAGCAAAGTGAAATACAGGTCCTGCATATGTATGAGGCCAGCATTAGAGATACGATACAAGGGTTGGAAGGTTAAAACACTTGGGGCTCTTTAGCTTGGAGAAACGACGGCTGAGGGGTGACATGATCGAGGTTTATAAGATTATGCATGGGATTGAGCAGGTTGAGAAAGAAGTCCTTTTCTCCCTTTCTCACAATACAAGAACTCATGGGCACTTCATGAAATTGCTGAGCAGTTGGGTTAGAACAGATAAAAGGAAGTACTTCTTCACCCAAAGAGTGATTAACACATGGAATTCACTGCCACAGGAGGTGGTGGCAGCTACAAGCATGGACATTTTCAAGAGGGAATTAGATAAACATATGGAGCAGAAGTCCATCAATGGCTATTAGCCACAAGGTATAGATGGGAGCTCTCAGTCTGCGGCAGGTGATGCACTTTATTCTTGGTGCTGGGGTGGGCAGCAGTGGGAGGGCTTCTAGTGTCTGCTCCATATGTTTATCTAATTCCCTTTTGAAACTGTCCATGCTTGTAGCTGCCACCGCCGCCTGTGGCAGTGAATTCCATATGTTAATCACTCTTTGAGTGAAGAAGTACTTCCTTTTATCTGTTCTAACCCGAACTCTTACTTTTTGTACTCTTTGGGTGTGATCTGTCGACCAGTCAATTTTACTGAAATCAAGATAGACTATGTTTACCGCATTCCCCTGATCCAGTAAAGTAGTAACTTTCTCAAAAAAACAGATGAGGTTAATTTGACATGACTTGTTCTTGAGAAGCCCATGCTGGCTCTTAGGAATCACAGCTGTTCTTTTTAAATGCTCAAGGACTGTCTGTTTGATGATCTGTTCTAAAACTTTCCCAGGTATAGATAATCAAGCTGACAGGTCGGTAATTACCCAGATCCTCCTTTTTCCCCTTCTTGAAAATGGGGGTATTTGCCTGCCTCCAGTCTTCTGGCACCTCACTTGTTCTCCAAGGATTCTCAAAAATAATAGAGAGAGGCTCAGAAATTACATCCACGAGTTCTTTTAGCACTCTTGGGTGCAGTTCATCTGGCCACAAGAACTTAGTTTCATTTAAAGAAACTAGGTGTTTATGTACTACCCCATGCCAATCCTAGGCTGCAACTCCCTTCCCTCATCATGTGTTCTGTTTTTGCCACGTTGAGCACTGTTTCCCTTGCAAGAGAAGATGGAGGAAAGGAATTGAGCAGTTCTGCCCTCTCTTCTGCCCCTTCAATGGACCTACCATGTCCTTGCTCTTTTTCTTACTTTGAACATAAGAACCCTTTTTTGTTGTTTTTAGCATCTCTCAGTAGCCTCAGCCCATACTGAGCTTTAACTTTTCTAACTCTCTCTCTCTCTCCAAGCACTGGTTGTTTATATTCATCCTTGGCTATAAGGCCCTCCTTCCACTTTCTAAATGAGTCTTTTTTATTTTTCAAGTCTTTAGAAAGATGCTTATGGAGCCACCTTGGCTTCTTTAGGATCCTCCCATTTTCCCTTCTCATAGAAATCATTTGTGATTGTGCCTTCAATATTTTGCTTTTAAGGAACTCCCATCCATCTTGAACTCCCTTCTCCTTAAGTATTTCTGACCATGCGATTCCACCCAGCTTAACTTTGTCAAAATTTGCTTTCCTGAAGTCCAACGTATATGTCTGACTACATACAACTATTACCTTCCCCAAGACTATAAATTCCAAAATTACATGGTCACTACTACCCCAGGGTGCCTACTACTGTCATCTTCTCAACCAGTTCTTCCCTGTTGGTGAGAATCAAGTCCAAGATAGCAGATTCCCTTGTTTCTGGAAAATGAAGCTGTCACCAAGACAAGTCAGAAATTTATTGGACCTTTCATTTTTAGCAGAGCTGGACTTCCAACAGATATCCGGGTAATTGAAATCTCCCATGAGCACCATGCCCCATCTCTTTGAGAACTTTGTAATCTAAGAGTGTCTCATCCAAATCCTCTGCCTGGCTTGCTGACCTATAGCAGACCTCCACCATATTATTATTACTTATTCCTTTTATTTTTACCCAGACTCTCAACTGGACTTCCATGCTCAGATTCACATGTTTCCTCACAAGTATATACCTCCTTTACATATAATGTGACTCCTCCGCCCTTCCTTGTCTGTCCCTTTTAAATAAGTTGTACCTTAACATTCTAATTGTGTCATCCCACCAAATTTCAGTAATGTCTATTAGATCATATTACCCTTCCTGTATTAGGACTTCAAGTTCCTCCTGCTTGTTTCCCATACTCTGTGCATTAGTGTAGAGACATCAGAATACATGTTTTATGCACCCTGAGGTTTTCATTTCTATACTTACCTGTGAGTTAATGTTACCTAGCATACGTGCCACTCCCTGCATAACTTTAGAGTTCTTATCTCCAGTTATTGGCATCATACTAGGCTTTGCATTTTTGTCTTGCTCCCCCACAGGATTTAGTTTAAAGCTCTCCTTATTAGGATTGCAAGGCTGTTACCAAACACATTTTTTCCTACCCTCATGAGGCGCAAACCATCTCTCGACAGAAGAATTTCATCCTGAAGGCATAAGCCAAGGTCCAAAAATCCAAACCTTTCCTGATGACACCATCTACGTAGCCAGTCATTTATTTGCAGTATTCTTCTTTTCCTTCCTAAGAACTGATGAAAACACAACCTGCACTCCTCTCAAGTATATACCTCCTTTACATATAATACTGCAAAGCTGTCAAACTTGTTACGAGGGCTGGATCTGACATAAATGTCACTTTGTTGGGCCAGGCCACGCGTGCTGTAAAATGTAACACAAGGTACCAGAGATATTTTATTTATTTATTTATTTGATTTATATCCTGCCCTCCCCACCAACTTTATAAATGTTATTTCAGATGCCCAATGGAAATAGCAGATGAATGACAACAGCAAGCTTAATTGAATTAGATGTGATATGCAGAGGGGTAGTAGGCGTGGAGATACCAGCACTGGTAATGAAATAGGAAACCTAGGTCTCAATTAGAGCCAGGAGGATTCAAAGAATAAATGGACATAAGTCTGATATTTGAAACAACAACATTCAAAAACCAGTGGGGGAAATTTAACCTTCCAGGACATTCAGTTGCTGACCTAAGAGTAGCAGTTCTCTTACAAAGGAATTTCTAATGGAGATTAGAAAGAGAGACTGCTGAATTGCAACTGGTAATGAAGTTCAATGCATCCTCCAGGATTGAATTGAGACCTAGGTTTCCTGTCTCATTACCAATGCTTGCTATTGTCATTTGGCATCTGAAATCACTCAAAGATATAAGGACCAATGGATGCACATTCTAGCTGTACCTGAAGAAGTGGGCAATGACTCATGAAAGCTGCCACAAATTTTGTTAGGTGCTACTGGACTCTTGCTCTTTTCCTCTACTAACGATTGCAAGCTTTTTTTTCTCTTCATCTGTTTAAACTGGAGCGGGGGGGTCTCTCTGAGTGAAATAATGTGCTGACTTCAGACTGGGCAAAATCAGTGCTAGTGCACCAAAATCAAAGAGGGAGAGAAAAAAGGCAGCCAGAGAGACAGACATGTTGAACTGGAACATATGGAAACATAAATGTATTTTAAATACTTTGCCATCTATTTCCAGTTATTAAACAATGGAATCCAATCCAAGTGTTCTAATTCCTAATCAGGGTCTTTTTGAAAGAAAATAAAATCCCAGATAGGCATTGAGAAATCTAATCTTAAAAAAACCTTTTCAGAATAAGCCAAAATAATTTCCTTTTAATTCTCCTTTCCCTTTATCCCAACATGCCCCTTCCTTTTAACACACATACATGTGTGTGTGTGTGTGTGTGTTTGAGAGAGAGAGAGCAAGAGCGAGAGAGAGAGCAAGTCTCAAAAAACAACAACCCAGCAAAGCAAAGCGATCTCAATGTAAATTGTACTTGGCAGAAGGCTCCATCCACCCACCCTCCCTTTCCTCTGAAGAAGAACTTATACCTGAAATTTAAAAATTGCTGCTCTTAAAAGAGCCATGGGAGTCAGGGTTTGCTCTTTGTCCTGCACAAGCACTTGCTTTTGCTTTCCCTTCCTCTCCCTTCCTCCCAAAGGAGGCAAGCTCTGCCAATGGAGGGAAGGGAGGCTTGACTTGGTTCTCTCCTGCACAAAGCAGGAACCAGGAAGAGGGAGCTGGGCAAAAGTGAGCTGCAATATCATGGCGGCGGTGGCCCCAGAGAAGGAAGCAACAGAGAGTCAGTTACTTGCAGGCCAGATCCAAGCCCTGCAGGGGCCAAATCCTGCCTACAGGCTGTATGTTTGACACTCCTAAAATATTGTATGTGCATACAAAATAAGCATATGCTGACCTACCTACTTTGTGTAGGTTATTGTCACAGGACTGAAAGAAGCCTGGGTTTCAGAACGTACCACTTTTACCACTGAATCCAAGATCCCGTGACCAAAAGGGTGAAGATGAAGCATTAGGCCCTGCCTCTGCCTCTGCCTCTTTTTTTTTACCAGTTCATACCAGAAGCATGGCAAGGAAGGCCACACCCATGAGCACACTCTCCACCACGATGAGCTCGCTGCTGCGTGGGAGTCTCTGTAGAACTGTGGAGTTGATCCCTGGGAGGATCCCCTGGCTGGAAGTGCCTGGAGGAGGAGCAATACTTTAGAAGCCACGTTCTGAGGAGGGGAAGTGTTAGGAGAGCATTATAACAGAGCCCTAATGATTGTGGGATGGAGCAGAAACATGGAAATATAGGAGCTACGTAAGACTACGGCGATTAAGGCATCTGGGAAGAAAATGTCAGTGGATACCAGCCCAATGAAGCCAGTGCCAATCGCTCGGGATACTCACCACAGTGCTGCACATTTTGCAGTGTGTGTTTCATATCATAGAGATACCACTTCAGGAAAAAAAACGTCGGCATCTGGGCACAGACAAAACTCAACTGGAATAGAAGGATGGGAGAGGATTTGAGACAAGGAAAACAATGTGCAAGAAAACGGGAGGTAGACAGATGGAAGAAACCAAAGCCTAAACACCCACGTTCCAGCAGACAAGAAAGGAAGGCACAGAACATGCCTCTGTTCCACTCACGACCCACAAAAATACTGTCAACAGAACTCTCACATTGAAGAAGGCATAGAAGACAGTCTGGAAGACAACGATGTAGCTGTTGTAGGCCCCGTGTGGTGCTCTCTTTTGCTCCTGGACATGCTCCTCCTTGTAGTTTACGTACTCATAGTATTTCTGTGCCATCCTGTGGGAGTGGGTAAAAAAAGCCTATCATCTACCAAGAACACTTCCACAAGTTGCATTTCCATAATGCCTCAGATCCATTTACTGCATACATGACCACAGCAGCATGATTAGAGTCTCTAGTGCCAGCCAGCAATGTATTATTCTGGTGTGAAGTAATCAGGCTGACATAACAAGCATTATGAACCCCCCCCACCCTTCTGAAATGGTGTCAATCAAAAATTGTTGAGGGTATGCCGCAGAAAAGAAGCCACACTATGTGCAAAATTGCTCCCTCCTCCAACTGCACCCCCTCCACCCAATCTTTTCTGTGTCTCAGCTCCCAAAAGGCAGACATCAAAACCATCTCCTCCACGGTCAGGTCAGGGCTTCCCCCAGTGCTTTCACTCTGCCACAGCAGCTGCCTCACCGGGTGATATAGTTGCTCATGGAAGCCCACAGAGGTACAATGGCAGCTCCAATTGCCACAGCTGATGGCACCAAGGTATAGTAACGTTCCCAGTAGTTGGTGGAGACAAAGAGTGCATAGATGCCAACAGCCAAAAATAGCATCCACTTGGTGCCAAAGAATCTGGGAAGACAGAAGACGACACTTAGATTCTTGGATGGGTAAACTTCCAATTCCTACAGCTACGGGGCTCACTCACGGGGCCGCTACCTACAGGGTTTTTTCCTCCTCAAAGGAGGCATTTCCATTCCCAGAGATGTATAAAGGGAGCTCTCCCTGGATATAAAGGACTGACAAAGGGATGGGAAGTGAAGTACCTTATGAGGAGTGGAGTGTACAGCAGTGCAGCAATAGGTGTGACATTGATGCCCATCAGCATCTTGTTGTCAATATTCTGCAGCTCCAGATTGCTGTACTTCACCTCTCGGTAAGTTTCATCATAGTGCAGGATAAGCTGCATCTGCAACAGGCCTGTGGGAGAAGGCATGAGAATGTGACGGCCCTGGCTAATGGTGTAGTGCTTGTAACAAGAAAGAGCATTTCTTAATCAGCGCTACAAATAAATGAATCTGATGAAGGGGACTCCTGTCTCCAAGGGCAGAGCAGCTTCAAAGTTTCTGCCAAGCTTGCAAAATGTAGTGATGTCCAGACACAGAGCTAATTTAGCAGACAAGGAGTCCCACAAGAGTCCAGCATCTATCAGTACGTCTGCCTGCCTCCTGAAGAAGCTATTTCAAAGAATGCCATACCAGGCTGAGACCCAAACATCTCTCTAGACCCAAACAGGACTAAGGGAGCAAAAGCTTAAAGCAGGGGTCCTGAATCTTCTTGTCCAGCCTGTGGGTACTTTTGAAATTTTGAGAATAGGGAGTGAGTGCTACCACAAAATGTAGTGATGTAGTTTCTATGGGGGCCTGAGCCAATCACAAGATGGCTATCATGAGTGCTGGGGCTAGCCACAAACCTTTGGGAGGTTGCAAGCAATGTTCCCTCTAATCTCTTCCCCTCAACTGAGTGGAGCAGTTCACCTCCTGAGCAGAATATAACTGCTGTAATCTTAAAACCCCTAAAAAGAAGTAAAGATTTATTGCGACATTGAGCGTATGCAGATATCTTAAGTACTTCGTGTCAGAATTGGGGAAAAGTGCATGAAGCAACCAGATATACATTATTCAAGGGGTCCCCTGATGGCATCCAGCCAATCAGGTAACAGGTAAGAGCCCGCCAAAGTAACGGGCTGCAGTTCCCAGGAGAAAGACTACACCAGGCACTCAAGGTCAGACAGCATAAGTCACAGGGATAATAACACCAGTGAAGGCACAGCAGAATTGAAAGTAGGCATTCCAGAGTCACCCCCTCCCACACTCATGGCTTGAACTCCAGTTGGATACATTTTGTGAACTACTAGTCTAGGGGCATTGACTAGTCTAGGGGCACTGACATGACAGTCTCGTACCCATTCATTATGGGAGGGGTCGAAATCTTTCCATTTTATTAGGTAATAAATGCAGCCATGCTTCAGCTTAGAGTTCAGAATCGCGTCCACCTCTTGATGTGATTCACCATCAGAGGTGGAGGGGCCAGAGGTTGAGATCTCCATTTGTTCAGTCCTTTTTCAGCAAACTGAAAGGAAACACAGGATGCACTTCTTTTTAAGGCAGGGGTGGCCAAACTGTGGCTTGGGATCCGCATGCGGCTCTTTCACACATATTGTGCGGCTCCCGGCAGGGTGGCTGGGAAGCTAAATATCATTAGCAAACAAACATTATTGGACAAATAAATATCATTATCAATTTCTGCTTTTACCACTTTTGTTATTATTTTTGGCAGTCTCATTTAATGTTAACAAAAAGCAAATTTGCATATTTTTCCAATAAAAACATGTAATATTTCTTCATATCTTGTGGCTCCCAAATATCTGATATTTATTCTGTGTGGCTCTTACGTTAAGCAAGTTTGGCAACCCCCATTTTAAGGGATTTCGGCAGTTCAAGTTCAACAGCAACCTCACCCACTTTCTTGACCACTTTGAATGGACCAATATATTTCCAACCCAGTTTCCTTTTGGTCTGGAGCCCCTTCAGGTTTTTAGTATACAAATACACCGAGTCCCCAGGTTGTAAATCCCATTCAGGGGCTTGTCCTTTATCAGTCTGGGCTTTGTAATCCGCTTTGGCTTTACCAAGAGTTTTTTGGATGACAGGCCACTGGTCCTTCAAACCTTGCCACCAAGTCTGGCGGTCCCCAGGACTGGGGTCTGGAGTGTCCATAGTGGGCAAGGGAGCACCCTCCTACCCATGCATAGCCTTGAAAGGGGACAGTCCTGTGGAGCCATGCACGGAATTATTATAGCTGCACTCCACATAAGACAGCAATTCAGCCCAATTATCCTGTTGGTAATTAGTGAAGCGACAAAGGAACTGCTCAATCACCTGATTAACACGTTCAGTTTGTCCATCAGTTTCTGGATGACGGGCACTGCTGAGCCCCCTGGCAACGCTGAGGACTTGCAGGAGTTCTTTCCAAAACTTAGCAACAAATTGGGCTTTATTTTACTGGGTACCAAATGCAACCTTACAATGTGGTGCATGAACAGTCGAGCCAGGGCTTTGGCGGTCGGTGATTGCTTACATGGAATGAAATGAGCTTGCTTGGAAAACATGTCCACCATGACCCAAATTACTGTGTTCCGTTTACGGGGGGGGGGGTAGATCCATTATAAAGTCCATGGAAATGATTTCCCAGGGCCGGCTGGGAGTTTCCAAGGGCTGTAAAGTCCCCAGGGGCTTGCCGGGTCTCTGTTTCCCCATCAAACAAGTCTTGCATGAACCCACATATTGAGAAATGTCAGCATGCATGTGCAGCCACCAAAACTGGCATTGAACAAGATGCAAAGTCTTTAAGTATCCAAAATGTCCAGCCAGTTTGGATTCATGCCCAAAATGCAACACCTGACCATATAGAGCTTGTGGCATAAACAGTTTGCCTTCCTGGTACCAACACCCATCTGGGTTTTGTTGGATGGAAGAGTCTTTGGCAATTTCTTCCCTATCTGTATTGGTAAAGGCTTCTTTAAACTTAGAAACCCATGGCTCGTCCTCCATCTGTGTGTCTGCTTTGGTACGGCTGCGCATCACTACTGCACCTCCCAGTTGGGAGGGGTGAACATAGAATCCACCACCTCCTCCCTTTGACTGGCATGCTGGGAAGGCATGACAACGTGTTGGCCAGAAAGTTTGACTTCCCAGGGAGGTGTTGAAGGGTGAAATGAAACTTAAGAGAAAAACTCTGCCCATCTGAGCTGCTTGGTGTTAAGGTTTCAGGGGGTGAGCAGTGCCTCCAAATTCTTATGATCTGTCCATACTTCAAAGGGCACCCTCACCCCCTCCAACCAATGGCGCCAAGTTGTGAGGGCTAGTTCAATAGCGACCACCTCTTTATCCCAGACCACCCAGTTATGCTCGGTGGGACTGAATTTCTCAGACACGTAAGCCAGGGGATGGAGCTTCCCATTGTCCCCCTTCTGCAGGAAACCCCCCCCCATAGCAACATCCGATGCATCCACCTGGACCACAAAAAGTTTATTTTCATCGGGGTGATATAAAATGGGCTCTGAAGTAAACAACTTTGAGCTTGTTGAACGCGTGTTGGCACTCCGGGGGGCCAATTTAGCTTGGCACTTGGCTTACTACATTCCTGCCCCTTCCTCTTAGTCTTAAGCAGATCTGTAAGGGGCAGGCTCACTTGGGCAAAGTTGGGGATGAAGGGACGGTAAAAATTTGTGACACCTAAGAAGGACTGGAGCTGCCTTCTGGTGCGAGGGGCCTCCCAACCCAGCACATTCGCTAACGTATGCAGGTCCATCCCCAACCCCTTCCCAGAGATCCGGTAACCTAAGAAGTCCACCTCAGCCTTGTGTAACTCACATTTAGAGAGTCTGGCAAAAAGCTGGTGTTCATACAGAGTCTCAAGCACCTCCCTCACCAGAGTCACATGTTACTCCTCATCTTGTGAATAGATCAAGATATCATCAAGATAAACTAGAACTCCTTGGAATAGCTGCTTGTGTAACACTTCATTTATCAGATTCAAGAAGAGCTCTGGGCCCCCCGCCAACCCAAAGGGCATAACCAAATACTCAAATTGACCCAGGGGTGTGTTGAAAGCCATTTTGTACTCATCTCCTTCTTGGATGCATACTTGGAAGTATGTGTCTCTCAGATCCAGCTTGGAAAAGATTTTACCCTGTGTGGCCTCAGCCAAGAGGTCTTGAATCAATGGGAGGGGGTAGGTGTTTGTGGCGGAGACAGCATTCAACCCCTGGTAATCCATACACAGCCTCAACCCCCCCATCCTTCTTTTTCCGGAACAGGATGGGAGCAGCAAAGAGTGAGGAGGCGGGCCGAATGAACCCTCGGGCTAAGTTTTTGTCAATGAAGTTCCTATGTCTTGGTGGGGCTCATGGCATATAGCTTTCGCTTAGGGATCTTATGCCCCAGCAGAATTTTTATGGTGCAGTCTACATTATGGTGGGGAGGAAGCTCATCAGCCTCTTCTTCTTCAAATACCTGGGCTACGTCCCTGTACTCCTCTGGGATTGAATCGAGCTCCTCTTGGGCCAAGCACGCCCATTCCGGCAGGGTGGATGGGGCTTCCCCCCACTGCACCTTCCATACATGGCCATCACATTTGGAGTCAGGGAAATGTAAGGCTCCTGCACTCCACTGAATATAGGGATCAGTGGGATCATGGTCTCGTAGCCAGGGGTTACCTAGCACCACAGAAAATCTGGCCATTGAGTTGATTACAAAAGCCTGTTGTTCCCAGTGGGGCCCCATCCTCATGACCATTAGTACTGTCTGGTATTTACTCGCTTCCTTCATAGTGGAGCCATCCACCTGGGTAAAGATGAGTGGCTTGGGAAGGATTTGTACAGGGACTCCCAACCCCATGACTATAGCCGGGCTTATTAAGTCTCTAGCACACCCAGAGTCATCCAAAGGCCACACCAAAGGCCACACTCTTACCTGGGCACCCATCTCAGGGTTTATAACTGACACAGTCTTGAAAAACAGAGGAGGGGTACTGCTCACTGAATGTGGCACTGACTGCTTTCAGATCTGCTGGCCTGCGCCTTTTACAGCAGGTCCCAGCCTTTTCCCTGCAGCTGGGTGGCATCATCTTCACTGGATGAAGCTCCACCTGGAGCTGCATTCAATTGGAGAGCTCTTGGCTGCTTGGGGAGAGCCCCTCCAGGTTTGGGCTGCGCTTCAGAGCTGCGCCTCTCCGGTGCTTTTCCCCCATAGGGAGTCAAGTCGGCCAGGCAGAAAGTGGCGTAATGGCCTGGTTCTCAGCAACGCAGACACACGCCTTGCTTCATCCTCCAGTCCCACAGGGTCTCTTTGGTCATAGGACACGGTCCTCTTGCCTCACTTCCTGGGGTCTTCAGGGTCTACTCGGGTTGGTACATCTTGATCATATTGAGCTGGTTCGCCACGTCACTAGCCTTGCGGATCCAACTAGCCAAGGTGAGCACGTTCCCGCTGCCAAAGACCTTCTCCAAGACCAGGTGGTTCAGGCTGGACCAGTAAAGTTCGATTAGAACCTCTTCTGTCCATTCCCTGCACCTTGGTGGCGTACATCTTGAATTCATTGGAGAACTCACACACCAACTTGTTCCCTTGCTTCAGGGTCCACAAGTGGGTCCGTGCCTTCTCAAGCTCCAAGGGGTCCTCGTACTGCTGACACAGGGTCCACATGAAAGCCGTCACGTCATGGAGCTCGGGGCCTCTGATATTGTGGAGGCCCACGAACCAGTCAGCTGCCCACTCTCTGTTGCAATCTGATATAGTCCACTCGGCGCTCATCCGTTGTGAATCTTGTAGGAACTTGTGGACCTGTAGCAGAAAGAAAACCAGCTTGTCTGGGTTACCATCGAAAGTGGTGTCCAGCATCTCCCAATGGTGATTGTGGCCAGGCATGGGTGCAATGGGAGCCGGGGGTCCCAGTGGAATTGTGGGAGACTGTTCTCCCGTCCCCCCAGTGGCACCAGGGGACTGGCAGGGACTTGCCCTGCCTGGTCTTGTGCTAGTACTCTGACTTGCTGCTGATCGCGGCCCAGGGCCCTCTGCCGTCTGGAAGGTGGGTTCAGAGCTCATGCTGCACCGTGGTGGCTATAAGTTGGGGCAGGTCCAACATCATCTCATGCATCTCATATCTCAGCTCTTTGGTCTGTTCCTGGAGCTCGCCCTCACTCACCCTAGGTGCACGTCTTCAGTCACCATCTGCCTCCTGAAGTCCTCAGGGTAGGTACTGCCGTTCACAGGTGACCAACCTCGGGTTGGGAGTTAGTGCCCAGCTCTCTTCCAGTCAGGAAGGGAGGTAAGACCATGACTATGTGCCCTGTCCGAGGGGCCTTGGCTCTCCAGCCGTCACTGTAGTCATCACTGTGGTTTTCAGTATTGCTATCTCCTCGGAGGGCTCAGAGGTAGTGACTGGGACATCCCCGGATTCTTCGCCAGCCATGGTAGGGTGCAAGGCCGGGAACTGTATGGAGTTCTAACACTTTGTCAGACTCCTGCACCCATCAGCCCCCAACAACTTTCATTCAAAGAAGGATTTATTGAAACATTGAGAGCATGCAATCCTAATTGCCACTGCATTAAGAGTGAAATGTGTGCATCTGAATCCTTTAAAAGAATGTGTTATGGCTGTCCTTGTACATTTTAACACCATGAGATTCTTAGTAATTACTGTATATTTTCCACCTCAACGGAGGAAATCAGATATCAGGAAAACCTGGGATGAATTTGAATCTTATGTTGAAGATCTTATGAACAACAATCTGACAGCTATGATCCTAATAGGAGGACATTTTAATGCTAGATTAGGTGTAAACGATAGGGTTCCTATCAATAAATTTGGGACTCTACCAGTTGGGAAAGAGGGAAACTGGAACTTCACCCACTTTCCCTGCTGTTCCAAAGATCCAGGGGTAAACTTTGCTAGTTTTTCCCTAATTAAAATGGTAAGAAGGTTCGAGTTTTCCATATTAAATGGTTCTACAACAGGGGATTACCCCAGGGGAATATACTTTCATGGCAGGCTCCAGATGCAGCACTATAGATTATCTGATAGTGAGCCACTGTTTGCTACCCATGGTTTTAACCTTCAAGTCCTACCAGAATTTGAAAGCGATCATTCACCCCTTTTACTCAACTTGGCTCCCCTAGTCCCCCAAACTTATTGTAATATTGTTTTGGGCCCATGTTTAGTACCAGCATATCAAATGGGGTGTCGTGCCAAGTGGTCTAACCAACTGGCTCAAAGACTTAAGGGAATCCTAGAGGACGCAGAGGCCAGTCAATGGAGATCAGCAGTTATAAACAACCCCCAAAATCAGAATCCCCTGATTTCCTTTGAAAATTTACTACAATTGCTAAAAACAGCATTGGTTCAAGATGCTGCTGTTCAAAAACAGACTGCTAGGAATTTTACCAAGCGGTGGTTTGACAAAGACTGCCAGAAAGTGAAAAGAGAACTTAATATCTTAAGTACTTCGTGTTAGAACTCGGAAAAAGCACACAAAGCAAGCAGATATACATTATTCAAGGGGGTCCCCTGATGGCGTCCAGCCAATCAAGTAACAGGTAAGAATCCACCAAAGTAATGGGCTGCAGTTCCCAGGAGAAAGACTACACCAGGCACTCAAGGTCGGACAGCATAAGTCACAGAGATAATAACACCAGTGAAGGCACAGCAGAATCAAAAGTAGACATTCCAGAGTCACCCCCTCCCACGCTCCTGGCAGCCAGGACTTTGCAGAGGCCTAGCTGACAGAAAATGGCTGCTTTGAAATGTGGACTCTATGGCATTGCACCATGCTAAGGCCTCTCCCCACCCCAAAACCTGCCCTCTCCTGGATCCACCCCCAAAGTTTCCAAGTATTTTCCAACCCAGACCTGGCAACCTTACTTCTCAACCATTCACTAGCCTACCTTTTATCAGCCTCCTGCCTTCAGCTATACTTTTTTTACTTCATTTATACTCTGCCTTTCTCAAGTGGGGACAAAAACAGCTCATGTTTCCCCTACCCTCCTTTTTTACTTCTCACAACCACCCTGTGCAGTAGGTTTGGCTGTGAGTGTGTGACGGGCCCAGCATCACTAACCCAGGAGAGATGGGACAGGAGGCGGCGGCCCTGCCTCTCCCAGGCTCGCTGCTGCCACCACCCCCAAGACCCCTACCAAATCCCGACTGACAGCAGGGCCACCCACTGCCGGCCAACATACCTGGGGGAAGGAAGGACAAAAGGGGAGATGACACACAACAACACGGTGGTGACCAGCATGCAGTTGACGGAAGCCAAGGAGGGCCCCAACAATCACCTAGTGAGCTTCCATGGCAGACTGGTGATTTAAACCCAGGTCTCCTAGACTTTAGCACGAAGGTTTAACTGCACACTGGCTTTCATATGGTGGCTGCTGTTGAACAGTAGCAAGCAGTCAGGCCTAGGTGAGTCATGCAAGTCAGGTAGTAGCGGGTCATGCCTGGCCCAATGAGTCCTCCCTCAAAGACCAAAACCGCTCTGGAAAGGACCTTGCCCCCTCCCCCATCTTTTACTGACAGCAACCAGCCTTGAATGCTGTGGTTGCCCAGCAACTGCCACTGAGATCTTCCGTCTCTTAAAGCTACAGGTGTTTCTTTTATCATTTGGGGGAGTTTTGACCCACCCAATGTATTTTTTTAGATTTCACATTTTTTGGCAAACCTGGGGTGTTCTTCAGGTTTATAGAAAGATCTGCCTTGTCCAGTCACCAGATTTAAGCATCCTTAGATTTGGCCAACTTGGCTATTAGAATATAGACAAGTAGGAACTTGCAAGAGGCATCCCATTTCCCCCTCCCCCACTATTTTCTCTTTCCTTTACCTGAAAATTCTCCAAGCCTCTCCCCCTTTCCTACTTCCTTCTAATCTTCTAGGTGGGGGCCTGGAGATCTTCCAGAATCACATCAGATCTCCCAGCTACAGTAATTAGTTCCCCCTTAGGACTGCCAGCTCTAGGTTGAGAAATTCCTGGAGTTGGGTGTGGAGCCTTGGAAGGGCGAGTTTTGGGGACAGAAGTGCCCTTAGGAGGATATAGTGTCCAGTCTCCAAGGCTGCCATTTTTTCCAGGGGAAGTCCATCAGTGGCTATTAGCCACAGGGTATAGATGGGAACTCTCAGTCTGGGGCAGGTGATGCACTCTATTCTTGGTGCTGGAGGGGACAGCAGTGGGAGGGCTTCTAGTGTCCTGGCCCCACTGCTGGACCTCCTGATGGCACGTGGTATATTTTGGCCACTGTGTGACAGGCTGATAACATTTAAGCAACTTCCTGTTTGTTAGGTGAGGCAGGGTTCTGACAGTGATTGTTCCTCCTCCGTTATACTTGAGCTGTCTTTCTTTCACTAGAAAACTCAAAGTAGATGGCAAGAATTTTTTCCTTCCCTAATTGCTGGTATGTTTTCTAAGGGTCAGGACAAGGCAACGGTCCAAGGCCAGGTCTAACCAATACAGTAGAACGGGGTGGGTAGACCTGTTCTCTAGCAGACAGGTTAGGGTTGCCGTAATGGTTTTTCCACACCATCCCCACAGACCAGATTCTGGCATTCTTGTGTCCATCTCTCCTCACTACATCCTGCTTTTCTCTCTGCCACACAGCCCCCTTCATGCCCCCTTTCCCTGCACCTATGCTTACCAGCTGGCTCACCCCGAGGACCCAGTTCCCCCTCCCTCCCCACCTCAGCAGTACTGTGCCCATCTACTTCCCTGGCTAGTAGTCCCAATGGATTTCTGGCCTGCTCATTCCAAATGCCACCAGACTCCTTTCCCGATGACCTGGTCCTCCTGTGCCCTGTTACAGCATTAAGCTGTCAGTCCTGTCTTAGAAAGAAAAAAAGAATTTAAGGAGCAGCTTCGTGCTGAGCCAGTTCATCACCTAGTTAAGTACTACTGCTCCTGAGAGAGGCTCTCTAAGACCTCAGGCTAAAGTGTTTCTGCTACTCAAGATCCCTGAAACGGAGATGCCAGTGACAAGAGGTAGGACATTTCTACATGCTGAACAGGCACTCCCCCACCCCCAATTCTGCCTCCTCACCTTCTTTATTTCTAGAGATTACTGAGCCTATGAAGCCCATTGGCCCACCTAGCTCAGTACTGTCCCCACCGCATTCAGATATTGCAGACACAGCACACATTGTTCCATCAGGTGGATGAGACTCAACTCCTCAAGCTCACGTGACCCTTTTCTCCTCTCCTCAGGATTTGAAGTTTGTTCATGTCATGAATAAACTGT
Organism: Gekko gecko; assembly: GCA_029375565.1. Taxonomy (NCBI): domain Eukaryota; kingdom Metazoa; phylum Chordata; class Lepidosauria; order Squamata; family Gekkonidae; genus Gekko; species Gekko gecko. The sequence goes on from JAPDNY010000003.1 coordinate 89,212,756, forward strand.
GGCGCTTGATGACTTCTGAAGAGAGCTTCAGGCAAAGAAAGAATAACACCTGCTATCCAAGATCTTTTACTGGCAATGCCAGAGATTGAACCTGAGACCTTCTGCACGAGCTCTCCCACTGAACCAAGAACCCCTCCTCGGTAAAAGGAAGGACAATACAAGCATGTGTTTGACAGTGTCATTCAGAAAGTAAGAGTCCTTTCCATGTGGTTCTGGCTCAAAGCTGGTTCTCTCTAGTGATGCAAGTTCTTCCTTAGACCACTGAGGTCAGCTGGTAGTATGACCAGCCCTCCAGACAGATCAGCATCATCTGCAGGCTAAACTGTAAGTCAATAGCAGAAGATGCTGAAAGAGACACAGCATACCTAGAAAGACGCCATAGGTTAGCATTCCGCCCAAGCTGGCTGTCAAGAGGTTCTTGATAACACCGAGACGCTTGCGGCGGAAATATTTGCGTTCTTCCTCCTCTTCATTGTACTCAGCATGAGCCCCCACAAAGTCATCTAGCTGGAAACAGAAGTATCACAAGGAGTTGGCTGAGAGGAACATACTAACAAATCACCAAGACAGAGAGGTAAGATACTCTATTTCTCCAAGAGAGATAAGGAACGTAATCAAAACCTGTGATTAACCAAATTGCAGTTAACCAAATAGTAAATGTGCTATTCTCAGTGGAAAGATGTGTTTTGCTGTTGTTTCATTTTAAATTTCTTATTGGAAATAAGTTCCATGTGTGTGCATTTGTATGCATTTTGGGGAGAACCACACAGGCTGGCAGCCAGTGGGGCACTGAGGGCGGTGCCCCCTATTGAATCAGCAGCACCCCTATTGCATTTGCATACCCTCACTGCTGACTGCAATAAAACTTCCAAGTAAATAGGCTGGGATTGGAGCCTTTCCCCTTGCAGTCTGCTTTTCGCCCTGGGAAGCTTGCAGTTTGCTCTCGCCCAGACGGGCCTCGCTGGTGGCGCTGGGCAGCTCACTTCCAACTCACTCACTCTCCGGCCAGACGCACGGTGCCTGTGTAATTTAATTTAATTCAATTCCCCTGTGAAAAAATTCCAGGCTATAGGGCTGGAACCACATGTAACAAGAGTCAAACCTTTAGCATGCTGACTGGGCATACAGAGAAGTTTTTTTCAGCATGAAAGAAAGTAAGCTCTGCCACAAGGTTTTCTGGAAAAAAATGTTCCCTCATGATGGGAGAATATAGCTTTGCTTCCAGAAAAGGACTCTGCATTAGGCTTTTTAAAACCCAAGCAAGATGTGCAACTGAGGGCTAAATAGAAGGACACACACACAACTTTGGAGGATCAAAAAGAACTAGTTTTAGTTTGTAAATGAAGGTGCTCCTCTTTGAGGTGAAGAAAGCTTTTCTGACAGTTGTCCCTTCTGTTTTTCTCAAGGTTACATGAGCATCTCCAATACTGCTCTTGCATGAGAATGCGTAACTAAACCATGCAGATACTTAAAAAATATATAATTAAACTATTAAAAACCCCTTTTAACGTTTTTAAAAATGGAAAGAGGTAGTGTATTTATTGCTTATTTGTGAGAAGGAGGGCAACATGGTCTAGCCCGATCTTGGAAGCTATGTTGGTACTTGGAAGGAAGACTACCAAGGTAGGCTCTGCAGAGGAAGGCCACGGCCAACCACCTCTGCTTCTCACTGGCCTTGAAAGCCCTTTGCTGGGGTTGCCATAAGTCACTGCGACTTGATGGCACTTTACACACATAGACACTGCTTGTTTGTAAAACAGATCTACTGAGGAAAAATAAATAACATTTAAAACATTAAATCAAAAAAATGGGTTGAGGATTCAGGCCTTGCATCCGTTAAGGGACCACTGCTTTTTCCAGGTGACGGAATGGTGAACCTTAAGTGCTGGGGAAATGCACCATCCTTCAAGAGAGGAGCTTTCCCAAGGAAGGATGTCTTGAGTCCTTCACAACCACCACCAGTGGCAGGTGAACCACGACGCAGACCGAGCACGTGCTTCGGGCACCAGGGCCAAAGGGGGCACCACAAAGTTGGGAAAAGGGTGAAAAGAAAAAACAAAAACAAATGAAGATTTGTAAAAAATAAATAAATGATAAAACTAGTGCAAATTGGACATGGTGCACCCCAGGGTTCTCTTCTATTTTTTGTTGGTGAGGTGCAGCATCACAGGCTATGTTTAAAAGTAAAATGATGGAGCCAAATTCAGTTGTCCTGACAGTCATTTCAATGAGGGGGACACGAAGACTGGTCAGTGCTGAGGGCACCAGGGAGCCTCAATCCGCCCCTGACCACCACCTGCACATTGATTATTCTTTCCCTTCCCCATGCACAAGACTGGGCAGGACTCTTCCTTGCACTTCAGTTCCCAAAGCAGGGAAACCACAGATGCATTTTTGAAGTAGTTATTTTAAAAATAGCAAACCCCCTCTAAAAGACCGGGTCCGTCGGCTGGAGCAAGGGGCCCGCCCTCACCTGAACCTCCGCCCCGTCCATGGCCCTGTTCCCCACGCCAAGCCCGTGGCCGTCGGGCGCCACGCCGTTCCCCACCGCTTCTTGGTACACGTTGTTGCCGCCACCTGCAGGGAAGACACCGCGGAAAGGGGAAACGAAAGAGAAACTCGGTAGCGCTGCTGCTTCTGCTTCTGCTTCTTTCCCAAGCCGGGGCTGCCTTCTCTTCAGGGGAGCTCAGAAGAACCACCCGCTCCAGATTCCGTCACTGCCCCGCTGCCCAGATTCGCCTGGCCTCGGAAACCCGACATACGAAGCTCCCCCCCCCGTGTTTGGTTTTTTTTTGGAACGGGCTCATCTGCCGGGCCACAACTTCCTCCCCAGCTGCGCCCCCCTCTCCGGGCTCCTGGCAGCGGCTGCCCGAGAGAGAGCGAAAGAGCCAGGCCGCCGCTCCCCCGCCCCTCCCTCGCCCCCCGATTAATCTATTAGGCTCAATCTGCATTTGCCTTTTTAAATCACTTTCATGCTGCTGCGACGCTGTCTTTCTCTGGGCCTGACGGGGGAGTCACAGCAGCACGGAACTGATCTTAAAAGGCAAATGCAGATTCAACCTAAATGGGTTTGAAACCATCCCACCCGGGAGACAGGGGGAGAGGGAAGGGGGCACAATCTGGCGCGCGAGAGGCAGGCAGGCAGCCGCGGGCAGGCCGGCCGCGCATAAACCCCGCTGCCCGGGAGCGAGCGAGCGAGCGGGCGGGCTTCGAGAAGGGCGCGCGCGGCCAGGCTCGCCCCAGCCCCAGTCCGACCGAAGCCCTCCGCCCCGCGACGCTTACCTGGCTCCATAACCGCTGCGGAGCTGCCCGTCCTTTGCAGAAAGTGGAAGACTCACTTCACTTTTCCGGGCCGGGGGGGGGGAGGGGGAGATCTCTTAAAGAGACCGGAGCTTCAGGAAGGGCTGCCAAAGGGGAAGTAACTCTCATGCCTCCTCCTCCCAATAGAATAATATAGCATTATTCGTTCACCTCTGTGGGGTTCCCTTGTTATGTGAATTTTAAGTGTGAGTGCCTTATGATTATTGTTGTAGATCATTGTGAGGGTTGGAAATCACCGAGAGGATTGCAGTTTAATTTCGTTGTACTATGTGCAATGACAATAAAGTATATTATATTATACGTGGTGATGAGGCAGATAACATCCTCCTTGACATAATGATAGTTGGAATCTGACGCCCCCCTTCTTCCATGTTCTTGGATGCTAAAATCAGAATTTACCCAACATGTACAAATGCTACTTAAACAGAATCTCTGCGTTTGTAGTTCAGTCCATGGACATCAACACGATGTGTGAATTTACAGCTGATTTTTGTGGAGTCCATGTAAAAACCATAAGACTCAATGCCAGCACATTTTCAAATGCAGTTTTTCTGTCATGGTGATCCTTCAAAGGACCTTGTCTTTGTTTTCTCTAGTCCCTTCCCTTCATGAATAAGTCACGACTAAGGAATGAGTAAAAACCTGGGCATAAGGAACCAGCTTCAGCCTCCTCTTCCATGAACACTAATGTAGTGCATGACAGCAGAGTGACACCTGATGGGACTCCATGCAAAACTCAGGAGGGTCCATGCATTTTAATGCGGTTTTCACACTATTAGGGAATCATGACATGCTAGATCTGCTGTTTTTGTGCATCACTCCATGGACATTGAAGAAATATGTGGTCTTAAAATGTATTTTGCTGGAGCCCATTTAACAATCATAAGGATTCACGAGGATCCAAGTATTTAAACCAGTGTCTGCTCCATGGCAGTACCACAAAGACTAGGAGCTGTGTTTTTTGTTCATTCTGTGGACTTGGATATGTTGTGTGATATCCTGAATGCAGGGGTGTCAGACTTGTTTGTTATGAGGGCCGTATCTGACATAAATGAGACCTTGTTGGGCCTGGCCATGTGTGTCATAAAATGTAACCCCAGGTAGCGGAGATATAAACTTTATAAAGGACACAAACACAAAGGGGTTTTTTTTTACTTAAAATAAAAACATGCTTAAAGCATTAGCAGTCTTGCAATATTTTGTTTATTCAGCAGTGTCTGATAACAGACATCTTTTTGCTCTGAATTATTGCATCAAAATGTCTGTGCTGTTGCAATCTTGAGTGTGCTGTTCAGGTGTGTATCTGTAAGCTGCAAACCTGCAATGATGCAGCAGCAGCAGAACTGGAAGAAGCAGCAGAAGACAGCCAGTTCCACTGCAGGCCTGATAGAAGCCCTCCGGCGGCCTGATCTGGTCCCCGGCCCCATGTTTGACACCCCTGCCCTAATGAGTTTTGGGGGAGCCCCCGTAGAATTCCTGAAGATCCATGGAGATCCAGTGTTTTGGATCATTGTTTTTGAGCCACGGAGGTGCCACAAAGAGGTGGACCCATGCTTTTTGTGGCGCAGTCTGTCACCATGGATATGATAATTGATTTGTTGGTGATACTAGATAAAAATCCTGAGGGTCCATGCTTTGGATCCATCTTTGTGTACTGTGGCAGTTTCACAAAGCAATGAATCCGTGTATTTTGTGGTGCAGTCGGTGGCCATGGGTGTGATAAGTAATTTAACGGTGAGTTTTGCATGATCTCACTGTAAAGTCACAAGAATCCATGCCTTGGACCCATGTCTTCCTTCCATGGTGGGGCCACAAAGTGGTGGGTCTGTGATTTTTGTGGTACAATCTGTGGCCATGGGTGTGAAGAGTGATTAATTTGTTTTTAGACCACTCTTCCGATGCTTGGAGACTCTTAATGTCCTCCTGTGCTGTGGTGGCACTTTCAAGCACGGATTCTGCCACCTGTGCAACTTCTGCCAGTGTCTCAGTTATCGATTTTAATTCATTTGAGAGAGGTTGAATCACAGAATGTATTTGTTTGAAAATATTCTCCTCCAGTTTGCGGATTGCTTGGAGAAAATCTTGGCGGGAAAGCATTGTGTTGTCTTCATCTCCAAGATCTGCTCCATCTGCCATTTTGGCCTGCAGGGTCTCTTCACGGCCTGTGGATTTTTTGTTGTCTCTTTTAGAGAAGTAGTTAGACATTGACTGAGGTGAGCCTTGAGTCTTCTTGGATTTTGTATGTATTGATTTGCCCATACTCCGATACCAAGAGACGTCGATAATGTAGATTAAATGAATTTATTTTGAGGAAGGAGGGAGAGCCGATCCACTACGCATCTACCATGTTCGACCTTGATGCCACGCCCTCCTGGCATGGTTCATGATGGTGCTTTGCAAGGGGAAAGGGATGCTGGACTATTCCACTGTGTTTTCTTCTTTACTAGGGTTGCCAACCTCCAGATGCTTGTAAAAACAACAGAGAGATCATGGGTAGGATGTGAACAAAGATGATGTAGTATTATGTAAATATATTTAGACTGCTGTTTTGCAATGAGTAGTGTTTCTTCAACAAACAATGAAGATGTATGCATACACACAATGGAATTTGCATATACTCCCGTTTCACATGACAGCTTTTTCTCAGTGTGCTGTGTACGTAACATTAATTTACACGTCAACAGTTCTAATCTGTGAATTAATACTCAACATTCTTCCCACTCCAATGAAACAGATTCTTTCCATGCAGATATTCAAAACACACTTCAAGCCTTGTTACAAACAATTTGAAGCCTGACTTACCCATCAAGTTTACATATTTTGCATGCCTTATCATACTCCCACAGAGGCTCAGTTGCACTCCTTTCATCAAAGTGGTTCTCACATGCATAAACTCAGCTTGCATATTTAAAGCTAGTCATGCCTGAATTATTTCAAGTCACAGAATACATTTAAGGTCACAGAGTATGTTTAACACAAAATGGAAGGCTACAAATAAGAGGATAAGTCAAGTTCATTATTTAGACCATAAGGTGAAAAAGTTCTATATTCAAAGATGTACCTTGCTTCTTTTTGCAATAGAAATTTCTGTATATCATAACAATTGTATTTCTGTGGTGTATATTTGTAAATAACATTTTTTTTAATTTCTCTGGGTTATGGTGGATCATAACAAAATGTCTAACAAGAGGAGCTGTCAAAATGGAATTTCTAATTCCAGAAAGATGTTCCAAAATTCTTGCACACAAGGTTTCAATTGACCTAGAATGCAAACTTGTTCAGTTTCTCGCCTGCATCCAGTCTTGCATTATTAACACACCTCTCATGCAAAGAGTTCAAGAGAGTATCAGAGATACATTTTTAGTGTCACAACACATGCTAAAATAGTCAATGCAATACCTCCACAAACACACTGTGCCAGAAGGATTGAAAACTTCATTGGAACAAAAGCAGGGCCTTTCCTTGTCTCTGCTTGAATAAAAACAAATAGCCAACAACTAGAAGAGGAAGTGAAACCAAACTACAGCACAGGCTTTTCGGCCCTAAGGGATCAATAAGGGAATATAACCAAATGCACTACTTGCTATGATATAACAGTCCATATCTCCTGGGAGTGCTGTGTGCTTGTTGAGATGGATAGGCATACTTAGTCTTCATGCTTAAAACTCATTGTGATTACCACTTTGACAGCACTAATTATTGTGAATTAATTAAAACAGTATATCTTGCATCAACTGCTGGGTTTGTATGTCTATGAATCACTGTGTCTAACAGTCAAGCAATGGGTACCAAGGTATATGATTAAAGGCAATATAAGCAGGCAAACCCACAGACAAACTATGGATCTCTGTCTACTTGGGGGACTCCCTATGTTATGTAGGCGGACTGCCACCAGGGGTCCACAGTCACCGAACAGAGCTTAGCTCCCTCAAACAAAAGGGTCCTCGGATCCTAGTCCACCTAGCATCAACCTATTGTAACTTTGGTGGCAAATTCAGACCCCCAGTGGGACAGTAGGTGTACCAGGTGGGTGTGTATATAGTTGGCCTTGTGGGGCCGTTGTGTGTCCATGTTGTGAAGTACTAAAAAACGCGTCACACTGCATGTCATTGTCCGAGTCCTCCATGCGGCGAACCCAGTACTTTACAGTGGCGACAAGGATGGGATCCCGGGAGCAGACCTGAATCTCCTACCAGTGTGGCCACAAGCACTGACTCCGAAGACGCCACCGCAACCCACACCGCTCCCGAGCAGCACCGCGTTGCACCCAGCTCTTCTCGTCTCTGCTCCCTGCATCGCACTAGGAGTACGGCCACCGCTCAGGGAAACATCAAAACCTTCGACCCCACACATCCCGAGCTCTGGGATTCGTGGACAGACCAGCTTACCTGCCACCTTGCCTACCATGAGGTGACTAATGCAGCTAAGAGAAGGAACCTCCTCCTAAGTTCCTGCGGCACAGCCACCATTAGGCTAGCCAAGAGCCTCCTGCCCCCCAAGTCCATCCTTGAGTGTACCTATGAGGAAATCATTGACGCGCTGATGAGGTACTTCACGCCCAAGCCAACCACGCTGGCCCAGCAGATGGAATTCCAGGGGTGCCTCCAGAAGCCTGGGGAAGCAGCCGCGGCATATTTGGCAATGCTACACCAGCTGGTCATGGAGTGCACCTTCACAACGGTCACATAAAACCTCACGTAGTTCGCCTGGGGCCTCAGCGATGCCAAGCTCCACTGGAAGGTAATTGGCACCTCTGACATCAAGCTAGAAGAAGCCCTGCAACTCGCCCTCACACATGAGGCCTTGCATCGCGACCGACCATCGGCAGCTTTGCACCTCGTCCTTCCTGACTCGGCGCCTGAAGACTCAGATGAGGAGGACATCTGTCTCATCTGATAACCCACCCACCGGAAAGGCCACAGTATATTCCCTGTGCACCAGCTGCGGGGACGTGCATGAACTAAAAAATGCCAGTTCTGCAATGCCACGTGCCACACTTGTGGGAAGCAGGGGCATCTTGCCCGCATCTGCCAGTCCAAGGAAAGCCAGCCACAGCCACCGCCAGCTCTACCACGCCGCTGCCACCTATGAGACCACAGCAGAATACTCCTACCTCTACCTCCTCACCAACCGGCCATTGTTCCAGGTACTACGTCTCCCCAACCAGTTTGCGACCCCGAAAATCCAAGTCCAGGTTCAGATCAAGGGGTCCCCCTGCACTATGGAAGTAGACTCGGGGTTGGCGGTGTCCATCATCTCAGTGGACATGCTGAACAGACTTTGCCCTAGTGGGGGACTCCCCCCCACATCCCTTGCGTCTGAGGTTGGTGGACTTTCAGAGGAACCCAGTTCCAATCTGGGGTGTGGGGACTTTCTGGGTGTAGTACCAGGGTTTTGAGGGGTCTCTGGACTTGATTGTGGTGGAGGGGAACCTTTTTTTTTAAAAAAAGAATTTTATTGGTTTTGCATTACTACGGGATATGGGAAAGGGTTACTAAATCCCTACCTCTAAAAATTTTATAGGATATGGGTAAAGGAAACTAATACATAAACCGCTACCAGGATGGGGGAAGGAAACTAAACCCTACCTCTATACACCCTACTGGACATGGGGAAGGGAAGACTAACATGGTGACACGATCTGGTTACATATTGTGTCATTATCACCTGATGTTACAGAGATTTGTTGCTTATAAAACAAAAAAGTTAACAAAAATAATAAAAAGAAAAAATTGCAAAAACTGATTAATTAATAAAAACTGCATTTTCAACGATTATCTTGGTCTTAGGTTCTCTTCTTGCATTTCTTCTTTCCTTGGGGTTTGGGAGCAGCTGCTCCTTTCTCTGATTCCGATGTATCTGAAGAACTAAAGAGTATTGGACTACTGCTTTCTGAATCCTGTGAGTAGGATTCTTCTTCTTCTCTCTTCCTCCTCATCCTTTTTAGATTTCTTATCTTTGTTGTACTGCTTTACATTGAAGTGTTGATCCACAAACTTTTTAGCCTTAGGAACAGAGTCAATATTATATTTTTTGTCTCCATATTTAAAACTCAGTCCTTCAGGAAATAACCATCTGTAAGGGACCCCTTTCTTCTGTAGAGAGAGAGTAAGTTCCTTGTAGAGTCTCCTCCGCTTTCTGACTTCAAATGGGATATCCTTCAGAGTTTTTATCTCCTCATTCTTGATTTTTAAGGGGTCCCCTGTGTAGATTTCAGCACCCGATCTCTGGTAGACCTTCTCGTAAATTTCAAGCATATTTCTCCAGAGAGTTTATTCTTTTTAATAAAATCTGGATAAGCCCTGTAGGCCCAGTCCATCTCCTTCAGTAGATCTTCCTGTTTGTAATCCCTTATTGGAGCCAAAGTCTCTGATAAAATAGCCTTTAAATCTTCATTCTTTTCTTCAGGAATCCCTTGGAAATGTAGGATGTACATGGATCTTTCCAGCTGGAGCTGTGTTAATTGGTTTTTATTAGAGAGTCTCTCTTTTTCTGCTTCATCCGCTCTTTTGTTGATACTCTCAGCCTGTTTTTCCATTTTTTTTAGTCTTTTCAGTTACTGAGGTCCTTCTGTCCATTTGATTCATCTGCTTTTGCAAATTATCCATTTTCGTGTTGAGATTAATCATCTGCTCCATTAGAGGGCACAGTGCATTCGCCAGCAGTGTGGACATCTCCGCAGCTACTTCCTGGTTGTGGGAGGGAGTCGTTGGTAGGCTGTTTCCGGTTGACGTTTTTCTCTCCAGACCCGGCTTCTGCCCTCTCCCAGCCATAATATCAACAAGAAGAAAGTTCCCCAAAACAAAGTAAAAGTTAGCAGAACTTAACCTGTTTTTCATTATTATGCAGCTTTTGTTTTTGCTAGTCCTCTTATGCACATAGCTTGTTTCAGAGTTATTTTTAAACTTCACTTTAAAACCGTGTTGTTTTAAATGGGGGAGGTGAACTCTTGAGCGTCTCCCTCCCCCCCTGCCGTTTTGCCCTTAGGCGCTTCTAATTACTACCAATAAGGCTCTTATTCGCTTAAATCACCTGAGCAATGCTTGACTCACGCTTTGCAGCCTTGGAGATCTTTTAGAAGCTTTTCAGCAGCTGTTGATTGTGTCCGCTGGTCCGGTAGTCGTCTCTCGGGACCTTTCGGAGATAAAGGTGAGCCTCAATTCCTTGGCCATCGCCTTGGAAGAGGCTTGTCTCAGCACTCCAGGCTGAGGGTCTCCTATGGAGACCCCGGGAGGGTCCAGGATGTACTCAGACCCTTCCCGTCAGCCGAGTCTCGGCGCAACCCCATCAGAGCGAGACGGGGATGCGACCGAGTGGCGAAATGCTTAAACCGGAAGTCCTCAGGGGAACCTTGTTAATCTTTTGGGCATCACAATTGGGGGTGTTAACAAATGTATGTCACGGGACTTTGCAGAGGTCTGCAGGGAGTTCCCCACCATCTTCGATGGGGCTTTGGGATGTTACAAACGCCCCCCAGTTTCCTTACAATTAGACCCCAACGTAGCCCCAATTTGCATGCAATTTCACACGGCTCCACTCGCACTCTGGCCAAAAATCAATGCAGAGCTGGACCAATTAGTAGCACAGGGGGTTATAGAACCAGTGTCGCATGCCATTTGGGAGGTGCCGATCATTACCCCCGTTAAGCCAAATGGTGAAGTCCACATCTGTGCGGACTATAAATGCACCTTAAATAAAACTCTCCATGACCACTCCTACCTGGTCCTGGTCATGAGCCATGTACTGGTGTCTCTGGCAGGGGCTACCATATTTGGCAACCTTGACCTGGTGCAAGCCAATCAACAATTGCCGATGGATGAGGCCACAGCCACGGCATAGACAATAGTTACGCACCAGGGGTCTTTTAAGGTTAGGAGGCAGCAGTTCAGTGTAAGTGTGGCCCTGTGAATTAATGGACTCCTTGTTAAAAGGGATCCCTGGAGTGACACCGTTCTTCGATGACATCCTCATCGTCGTGGCCACCTCAGATGACTTCGCTTCCTGCCTCTTTGGAGAAATGCCTCTTTGGGGTTCTGGAAGTGGACTTTTTGGGGTTCAAGGTCGACGCATCCGGCCTCCATCCTGCCAGGGACAAGGTGAAGGCCATCATGGAAGCCCCCGTACCAATGAGTAAAACTGAACTGCAGGCGTTCTTAGGCGTTCACCTCCTAGATAAGTCAGCTCCTTGGTCATGGGGGCTGAGGGAAGTGGCAGTGTTCAAGGGAGTCAAGGCCCTCCTAATTTCAAATAACGTACTGGCCCACTTTGACGAGTCCTTACTGGTGGTCCTTACGTGTGGCGCCTCCCCCTACGGCATCGGCGCAGTCCTAGGCCACGTCCTCCCCGACGGCTGTGAGGTCCTGTGGCCTACTGCTCATGGACCCTGACAGCCGCCAAGCGCAACTACACGCAAATATACTGGGAAGGCCTGGCAATTGTAGTGGGGGTGAAGAAGTTCCACAACTTTGTATATGGCCATCCCTTCACTATTGCCACGGATCACAAGCCACTGCTAGGTCTCTTTGCCGCTGACAAGCAGATGCCCCAGATGCTGTCACCTCGCGTCCTCCATTGGTCTCTGTTCCTAGTGGGCTACAATTATCACCTGGAACACTGACTGGGCAAAGCGATGGGGCATGCTGATGCCCTGAGTCGGCTGTCGCTCCCAGCCACCAACGTGGATCCTGCTCCCGTGCCTGGGGTCTTGATGCTCGAAAGCCTCCCAGATCCTCCCCTCCAAGCTGTTGACGTTGCCACCCACCCGGTCTGCGACCCTGCTCTCTCCCGGGTCTTGGGCTGGGTGGTGAGGGGTTGGCCCTCCACCTCCCCAGGGACAGAGTTTGCAGCTTTTGTAACATGGAAGGATGAATTGTCGGCCCTGAAGGGGTGCCAACTGTGAGGGGACAGAGTCGTGGTCCCTAGCAGCCTGAGGCAACGGGTCCTCACGGCACTTCATGAGGCACACCCAGGAATAGTAAGAATGAAGGCTCTGGCCCGGAGCTATGTGTGATGGCCGGGAATTGACACCGAAATCGAGTTGTGGGTCTGAAGGTGCCAGACCTGTCAGGAAGTGCAACCCAACCCACCAAGCACACCCACACAACAATGGGAATCGATGCAAAAGCCATGGCCCCGGCTGCATGTGGATTTTGCCAGGCCATTCCAGGGCCTGCTGTTCCTAGTAACAGTGGACTCGTACTCAAAGTGGTTGGAGATCAGCCCTGTGTCCACCACCTCCACAAAGGCCATCATCCAGGCCCTCTGCCGAATCTTCGTGACCCATGGGCTGTCAGATGCGATCATCTCCGATAACAGGGCCACGTTCACATCGGCAGAGTTTCAGGACTTCCTCCAATGAAACCTGATCCAGCACATCAGATCAGCCCCCTTCCACCCTGCTACCAACGGACAGGCAGAGAGAATGGTCCACACAGCTAAGGAAGCCCTCAGCAGGATCATGGATGGGGATTGGGAGTTTCGACTGGCCCGCTTCCTCCTAACACAGAGGATGACCCCCAGCCCCATCAGCGGCCACAGCCCTGCAGAGTTGTTGATGGGCCGGCGCCCCGTGACATTGCTGGACAGGCTGCACCCCAATAGGCGGATGGTGGAAAGTCGCAATGCGCCATGCGGATTCTTCCCTGGGGACCATGTGTTCCTCAAGAATTTTGGAACGGGGCCCCCATGGGTCCCTGGCAAGATTGTCAAAGTGACCGGCCCCGTATCCTACGAGGTCTCAACAGAGGATGGCTGGCCCCTACGGAAGCACCTCGACCAACTCCGGCGGAGACAACTCCCCGAGGCAGAAGTGTTTCCCCCACCAGTGGAGGGATCAGGAATGTCCACCCCAGAGGCCAGTGTGCTGCCCGACACCCTGAACATAAGAGAGAGCCCTCCAATCGAAATGCAGCCAGAAGCAACAGAGACAGAGGGACCTCAGACGCTGCTCCAGATGCCACAATCTCCAGCCACAGCTAGTCAACCAGAGGCCGTCACCCTGGACTCAGTGCCAGCCCCCCGGCATTCCCTCAGAGAGTGCAGGCCCCCAGCCTACTTGAAGGATTATGTGACATAGGCAGGGTCTGAACTATGGGGGGAAGGGTGTTATGTAGGTGGACTGCCACCAGGGGTCTGCGGTTACTGAACAGAGCTTAGCTCCCTCAAACGAAAGGGTCCTCGGATCCTAGTCCACCTAGCATCGACCTATTGTAACTTTGGCGGAAAATTCAAACCCCCCAATGGGACAGTGGGTGTACCGGGTGGGTGTGTATATCGTTGGCCTTGCGGGGCTGTTGTGTGTCCATGTTGTGAAGTACTAATAAACATGTCACACTGCATTGTGAAGTACTAATAAACATGTCACACTCCATTCGGCGAACCCAGTACTTTACACCCTGAATATGCAGACTTATGACTTAATAAACAGGGGAGCAAAGACTTGCTGGAAGGAGAATTTCATTTCCCCCTCATCCACATTTCCTCTTTTCTTTCCTTGAAAGCTGCTATAGCCTTTCTGTCTTGCAATCTATATTGCCAGTGTTGCCACCTAGTGGCCTAATTTAGTCATTGTTGGGGAATAGGACTGGGCATGTCTGAGCATGGGGGAGAGTGAGTTTATTTATTTATTTATTTATTTTGAGATTTATACCCCGCCCTATCCGGTAGCTCAGGGCGGCTCCGGTAGCTCAGAGTTGTTCCTGTGTAGTTCCAGGATGGAAGACTGGCTGAGGTCTTATGATCTACACCAGGAATAAATATTGTTATACCCACTCTGCTTGGCTAATGCAGCCCTCATACACTGTGACAAAGATGGGATTGGCCTGTATCTTCCATCAAAAAGTAACAGTACAGCTGTAACAGTACAGTACCAGAAAGACTCTCTCAGTACTTCATTGCCAGTGATATGACTGTTGAAAATAAAAAGCGGGTGATTTTGCTGAGTATTTGTGGAGCAAAGACTTATGGCTTGATCAGAAGCTTAGCAGCACCTGAAAAGCCCACAGCCAACTCCTTTCGGGAAGGGATTGAATTGTTTTTGAATCATCATAACCCAAAATTTTCAGAGATTGCAAAGGAAGGGAACAAAAAGGTTGGCCAGGCCCAGCCTTTTAGATTTATAGAGAGATCCGTGTTTTCTAAGTCACCCTGGAATTGGGAGCCCTCTATTGGCCAGCCTTCTATAAGACTACCCCATGACCCCACCCCCTGGACAGCTCCCCACAACCTTGCCCTGATGGGTGACGCCCTGCCCCCATGGGTGGAGCCCCATGTGATCCCACCCTCCCATGGGTGACACCCAATTTGACCATGTCCCCATGGGCCATGTGCTGCACAACTCCACCCCCATGGATGGCACCCTACGTTGGCCAGTATCCCCCATTGGCCACACAACCAAAGTCCTACTATTGGCTGGTACTCTGGAAGTCATCCTTTGGCCAGCTCCCCAGAAGTTCCCATTGGTCAGCACCCCAGAAGACCTGTCTCACCCCCTCTCCCATGTTGCATGAGGCCCTGGGCTGACCCAATTAAATTGAGGCAGAGGCCATCATCCCACCGGGAGGTATGTTAAATGGCCCATCTGCCCCTGCCTGTTTGGCGAGTTTGGCTTAGAATGTGTCTCCAAAAGGACATTGCAGAGCTGGAAAAAGTATAGAGGAGGGCAACCGAGATGATTAGAGGGTTGGAGCCCCTTCCCTAGGAGGAAAGGCTGGAGAGTCTCTGAAATTTTTCACTTTAGAAAAGAGATAACTAAGAGGGAACATGACAGACATTTATAACGTTATGCACGGGGTGGGAAGAGTTGACAAAGAGAATTTTTTCTCCCTCTCCCAAAATACTAGAACTCGAGGGCATCCAATGAAGCTGATGGGCAGTAGGTCCAGGATAGTCAAAAGGAAATACTACTTTACACAGAGAGTGATTAAAATGTGGAACTCACTGCCAGATGATATAGTGATGGCCATGGGAATAAACAGCTTTAAAAGGGGATTAGATAGATTTATGGAGGATGTCTATCAATAGCTACTAGCCATGGTGACTGTTGTCATGGCAATGGACAGAGCTGTGTTCTCAAAAGAAGTGCCCTTGTCTGTGCACTTGATGACTGTGGAATGTACTATGGCCAAGGGGAGCCTTGTGCCTAAGAAGCACGCCAAGCCAGATGTGGACCCGGGAATACAGAAGCCTCCTGCCCTGGCATCTCTGCACCCATGCCAGCACTAGAATGCAGACCAGCAGCCCTGACCTCCATGCTCACCGAAACAGCAGCAGATCACAGAAGGAAGCCATGCTCTGCAAAAAGGACAAGATGTTCCTGCACAGAAGCCACGAGAAACTCCCTTCTCCCCATCACACAGGCATCCCCCCCACCTTTATGTATTAACATCACCAGGATCAGCCTAAGACAAAAGGATGTGCCCAATAACCTTCCAGCCTAAGACAAAAGGATGTGCCCAACAACAAACAATGGCCAGCAATCAAGCCTTCCTGCCACCCATCAAGATAATACCACTGTCAAACATCTGGTTGTTAATCCGGAGCACCAGCCCCACAATGTGATTGGTGCTCTTCTTTCTCTCTTTTTCTCAACCCCCTTCCCCCAGAGATGTCACTCCCTGCCGAACATTAAGTTCACGGTTGTCCAACCATTAATCCCTTTTCTGTCCCATTCTTGGTTTAAGTTTTGTTAATATCTTCTGGGGACCAGGTGACCAACTCAGCCCCTGACTCAGGTCACATTTTCAGGTATATAAGGAGAGCCTTATGCCTTTGTTATCTCTCTCTTGCTCTCGCCTCTCCTAACCCCACCCTATCTTGCTGGTTCTATTCCTGCGCAGTTTGGGACCTTCCCACATGTGTTGCTGGTCAACTCACAGCCCCTTCCCTCATTTCACCTCATATATCGCTCTAGAGTCAACTCATCTCATTGGACAGGTAAAGTATCACCCAACCAACGATACTTCCCGCTCATGCAAACTTCTCTGTATTTTTCTACTCTATATTCTTAGCTCTGTATTGTGTGAATGAATACTTGATTTTATATTTGTATGTTTGAAGAACCTTCAGTAAAGAAATCTAAATTTAGCAATCAAGCCTCAGCATCTATTCCTGGTTATTCATAATTCAATATTCATAATATTTAATATTTAATATTCATAATTCCCCACATTTATTAATAAAACAAGGCAATTTGGCTAACATGACTGAGCGGAACCTCCCCAGAGCCAGGAGGCAACATTGGGGGAAGGCCTCAGCCTCTATGCCCTGTTGTTGGCCCTCCAGAGGAACTGGCTGGCCACTGTGTGAGACAGGAGGCTGGACTAGATGGACCCTCCCTGGCTTCTGATCCAGCAGCGCTCTTCTGATGTTCTGATGTGTAACTGGCCCACAAGAGTTTCTGTGGCAGAATGAGATGTGAGGTCCTCGTCTGAAACTTTGACCCCTGCATCACACTGGCTTTTGTGAGGGGACTGCCAGGCCTGGTCCCTGATGAATCCTCCCTCAAAGGCCCAAACAGCCCCTCACCCCACCTGTCAGTGACAGAAATCAAACTTATCGTGATTGCCTAGTAACAGCGTCTGGGGGTATCTATTTTTTACAGCTAAAAGATCGTTTGATTTTTTGAACCCTCTAATGTGTGTGGGATTTTTTTTGTTTTTTGTTTTAAAGATTTCAGATTTCCTTGAGACCTGGGACATTTTTTGAATCTGTAGAAAGATCTGTCTTGTCTGTTCACAGGTCGAATCTCTGTCTTTAAGTAACTTCAGATCTGGCTGACTTGGCTACTAGAGTATAGATAAGTGTTTCCTGTTCAAAGCATGTCAACATGGGAATAAATACAGCTTTTGCCCCTCCAGCTGCAAATTGCTGAAGACTTTGGAACATATTTCTGAGCTCTTTAATCAACCTAGATGGCTTAAACTGTTTGCAGTTTCACCATTTCCAAGATTAGACACACACTGATCTTCCTTGAAGTTCTTAATTATCCCTGTCTTTCCTTCTGGGAGCTCGTTGGTCACTTAAAATAAGAAGCAGACAGTTATGATTAGAGAAGATTCCTTAGAAGCAGCTTTGAACAGATTCTGCATTTTTTTTTCTTATTAGCAATAAAGACCACTTGCAAAGGAAGCCTTATGTTGGTTAGACAGGGGAACAGAGCTACTCAGGAGTCAAAGATGAGTCCCCTTCTGGTTCTGTGGAACAGACCATCCCTCAACAGACTTCATTAGATGATCACCAGGGGCAGGGGTCTTTTTGTAGAAAAACAGCTGCAGGAGCTCATTAGCATATGATATGCTAATGAGCTATTAAGCTATTAGCATATGCCATGCCCCCGGAAGTGATGTCAGAAGGGGAAGCAAAAGAGGGGGAGGCATCTTCAAAAGCCTCCCCTTCCCTTCCCCAGCTGGTCTGGGTGGGGGAGCTAAGAGAGAAGGGGTTCGAAGTTTAAACTCCTTCTTGTGAGAGTTGGGCCACAGAAGGAGGAAAGAGGGAAGGAAGGAAGAAAGAGGGAAAGGAAAGAGAGAGGAATAAGGAGGGAAACAGGGAAAGAAGGAAAAAGCGAAGAGAAGAAGGAGGGAAAGAGGAAAAAGAGAGAAGGAAAGGAGGGAATGAAAGAAATTCTGCGGCAATTCGGCCCCATTATATCCTATGGGCCATTGAAGTCAATGATGAAAATGTAGGGTATATTCTGGGGGCTGGAGGGGAGGGGGTTTGAGGAAGAGGCTCCAAACTCACAGGGTAGCTGATGGATCCTCTCCCCAAGATACCCACCAAGTTTCAAGAACATTGGACCAGGGGTCCTATTCTGTGGGCCCCCAAACAGGTTGCCCCTATTCCCTCCATTGTTCTCTATGGTGGGAATAAAAGTTACTTTTTTCCCACCATAGAGAACAATGGAGGGAATGGGGGCAACCTGTTTGCGTGCCCATAGAATTGGACCCCCTTGTCCAATATTCTTGAAACTTGGTGGGTATCTTGGAGAGAGGCTCCATCAGCTACCCTGTGAGTTTGGAGCCTCTCCTCAAACCCTCCCCTCCAGCCCCCAGAATATACCCTACGTTTTCACCATTGACTTCAATGGCTCATAGGATATAATGGAGCTGAAATTGACATGCGGCTGCCTGAAAGACTCCCCGGGACGCCGGCTGGGGGCGGGGCTTGGCTCCTGAGCTCCCGGAGCTGCGCTCCGGCGCGCTCCCCCCCCGAAAAGACCCCTGACCAGGGGTAAAGAGGAAAATATTTCATGATGCCTTTCTTTTTAGAAGATCTAAATGTGCAGAGCTTTTCAGCAGTCTTGCTAAGGGCTAACTGAACCTTTGCTCAGAGTTTTATAGGAAGTAGGAATCATCTTCTAAAGAATCTATAGAGACTGGGCAAAGAAAGGAATAACCAGCCTACGCCCAAGAGCAGTCATTCAATTGGGCCAATGAGACATTTATCCCCAATGGCAGCCAAGCCCGTGCTTAGCGAAAAGGTGCTGGAATACGCAGATGACAACAGTGGAGGACATGGTGGATACTGGAAAAACCTCTAGCCATTTGGAGTGGGAGTCCACCACGATCAGGAAAGTCTGTCCCTAGAATGGGCCGGCAAAGTCCATGTGGAGCCTGGATCACAGTGTGTATGTTGTTTCCCATGAGTGCACTGGAGCTTGTGACTCCTGGCAGGGCTGGCAGGCATGGACCCACTCCTCAATTGCTTTGTCCTTGCTGGGCCACCTAATGTAGCTGCGGGCAAGTGCCTTCATGTACACGATGTCCCGGTGGCCAATGTGGAGCACCATGAGCACTTGCTGATGCAGCTTGGGCAGCAGGTTGACCCAGTTACCCCAGAGCAGGCAGCCTTTGTGCACTGAAAGTTCGTGTTGCTGGGAGCTGTAAGGCTGAAACTCCTTGGCCATGTGACCCACTGGCCACCTCGTCCACACCTAGTTGAGAATGCGGGCCAGGGTGCTGTCTTAGCCAAGTGCGTGGCAACTTAGTGGCTGTGGGAAGTCCTCGAGCAGGAGGATGTGGTGAGCCAGAGATGGGTCAACTGGATCGGGAAGCTGGAAATGCCAAACTGGCACTTTTCCTTCTTCACCTTCAGTCCTGTATTCTGCAGTTGGTGGAGGATGGCCTAAAGTCACTCTATGAGTTCTGTCTCGGTGCCTCCAGCAATAAGGACATTATCAAAATATGGAATGATGCCTGGGAGTCCATAGAGCAGACCTTCCATTAAGCTCTGGAAGATCCTAGGGGCAATGTTGACGCTGAATTGTAGGCACTTGACCTTGAACACCCCTCTGTGTGTGACAATCGTCTGGGCCTCAGTGGTGGCATCATTTACTGGAAGCTGCTGGTATGTCTGGGCCAGGTCGAGCTTGGCAAAGACTGTGCCACCATTCAGTGAAGCGAGGAGATGGCTCATGATGGGCACTGGATATGCATGCAGCTGCAGCGCCTTGTTGACCGTGCACTTGTAGTCAGCACAGATTCTGACCACTCCATTTGGCTTCAGCAGGGTGACAGTGGGCGTTTACCATCGTGCATGGGGGACCAGCTCCAACACTCCCTGGGTGATGAGCCTGTCCAGCTCCTCATCTGTCTTTGGTTTGAGGATGAAGGTGTAGTATGAGTGGGAATATAAAGATTTTTTATATAGGTTTTTTCTTCTTGATTGTTCATATTCATATTTTTTCTTTGTTTTCTGGATTCCTCTTTTAAGTAATATTTTATTAGGATATAAGAAAGACCTGTTATATAGAAGGCTTTCCTCTTGTAGGTCTGATATTGTCAGCAGACAACATAATAGGTACAAAGTTCATGATTCTGTAGTTCTTAAGGGCAACACTTTGCAATGTCTGGGTCAGATAAGATTTTGGTCTCATATGAAGAATCCTTGCCCATTATCACTTAGGTTAGGTTAAGTAAACACTTAGGTTTTACGTAGATTTGATGTAGATATGTTTCTTTACATCTGACAAATCAGAGGCTTATTATTCAAATGACCACTGTCTTTTGTAACCAATTATGCTTTTTGAATATTGTTTTTTTGATGATGTCAGTCCATGTATAAAATATCATGTATTTCCTGAATATGCTCAGAATATGTTCAAAAAGAAGAAGATGAAGAAGAAAAAGAAGAAAGTAGTCAATTTTTGGATGAGTTATTTGGTCTAATTGTTTTCCTGTTAATTGAAGCCTATCTCCCAAATATGCTGAGAAGAAAGTAGTCAATTTTGGATGGACTATTTGGTCCAACTGTTTTCCTGTTAATTGAAATAAAAACATAGAACTTCCTCCTCATTTGACTTCATTTTTGACATGGAATCAAATATGTACAACAAATTTGGCACCCAACGTGGGGCTTTCCTGCTGGTGGCTCGGATTTTGCTGCTAGAAGCGGGGGGGGGGGAGATGCTTTGAAGGAAGGTGCACCTGGCTGTTTTTTCTCCAGCTATCCTCTGGCCTCAGGTCTACCCGTGGAAGTGGCTGTCTTGGGCATCAGTAGGCGGCCCCTGGAGTCCAGTGACGAGGAACCAGCTTCTGTTAGCCGGCAAAAGAGGTACCTTTTTGGGGTGGGCCTGTAAATCCTTTGTCCGTCTTCCTTACAGAGGGAGCAGGGGTGTGCCGCCTGAGTGGTTTCTGGGTTTTGAAGTATTTAGATGATTAATTTGCAAGGATTTTAAAGTATTGGGACAATTTGGTTTTATAATGGCTGGGTTCCTCTGGTGTTTGTGGTTTGTTGTGTGTGTCTCCCTTTTGTGGTCTTGTCTCCCTTGTCAGTGGGCTGTGTGTTGTTTTGTGCTAAGATGGGGAACCGGGGGGGGGGGGAGCTGGTTTAAGGTTTGTCTCTTTTCCTTATCATAGAAGTAAGATAAAAGGTTTTAAGTTTCTTTTGTGATCAGCGTGTATGAATGTGATGAGTTATTAATATAATCTGTTGAATAAAATAGTATGAGTGAAAATATCCCCTTCCCTTTACCCTTCCTGGCCAACTTGGGGCAGACGTCTGGAATTGGTGGAGACAATTCCAGCCCGTTTCGATGGAAGAGTGAGCAAACACACTCTCTCCAGAAGCTGAAGGCTCGTCTGACATTGTGTCACAAAAGCACCAGTACACGGTTTATTATGTTTCTCCAAGTCACTCTTTGTCCCATTCCTATGTGCATGTTTCCAGTATGGTATAAATATGAATAAGTTGTCCTTGTTTGTTGAATATGGAGAATAAATGATGCACCGTTATTATTTAGTATAAGATTAATTATAAGAGTTAAGATAAGAATTGAATTGTGCTCTCCTGTCTTGTTTTTACCCTTGTGTTAAACTCTTTGTGATCCAGCAGCGGCAGCCCACTTCGAATCACCAGTGATTTTAGTTTGTGTTTTGGTTGTCTGATAGGTTTTGTGTATCGCTGCCTTATCTGTGTGGTTTTTTTCATGAAGTAACTTTCTTCCTTTTTCCTGTGGTCTGCAGATCTGACAAATCCACATACAACGTTGGTTGCTTTAAGTTTGTTTAGTTTGTGTGCAATTCCTTAGTGTCCAGTAGTAGCACATTTTGGCTGGACGCAGCCTGGCAAGTGACGGGGGGAACCATTTTAACCCTCTCCCCTTTGCTGCCCTGGCTGCCTCCACCCAATCCAACTACACCTCCCTGTCATAAGGACGGAGCATGCTGCTGGCAGTTTTGCCCAGCTGGAGACGGGGGGAGGGTCCCTCGCAGACCATTTGATCTGTGGATACCCTGATCTTATGAGATCCTGGCATATATGTAATATGACCAGGTTTGAATCTTTCATGTGAAAATGTCTCTGGTCTTTGTCTTAAGAATGTGTTTGAGATTGCAGGAGAGAAAATATTTAAGACCTTGTCTTTTTCTCACCCCTCTGCCCTCGTCTCTCTCTGACGCCGAGAGAGAGCGGAGGGGTTTTCCCAAAGAAACTGATTTTATTAAGTTACAAGATATGGTCTTGCCTTACACAGCAGGGTGAAGAATTTTTGTTTAGTGGTTTAACATTTGAGAAATAAGTATGCCTGTTCTTAACACAGTTGCAATATTCAAATCAACAGCAATGATAAGTTGGGAAAACCCCAGGAGTTTTCCTTAACTTCAGACGGGAGGTTTTTCGGGGGATTCTGGGAACTTCTCTGTAATCTGTCTCCAGCAACCTGCTTGTTTCCATCTACAGGCATTGTTTTAACAGTTTTAACTTGGTTGCCCCAGGCAGCTACAGTCGTTGCCCTGGTGACAGCCTTGGGCTCCTTCTGGCTACTCTGCCGGGGGGGGAGAGCAGGGCTCTTGCAAATTGTGGTTCTGGAATGTAATAGGGAGAACAATGAGAAGAAGTATTAAATCCAACAATAAAGGAGTCCCTGTCACCACTGGACTGCCTTCTTGTTGGAGAGCAGTCACCATTAAGAGCCCGCATGGTTGGAAAAGTCCAGGATTTGATCTTGGACATAATGTAATGTGAAAATCGAGCAATCAGTTGCAGCTCTACGTCTGTAGACATTCATTTATTTGGTATAAAGAAATTTTGTTGTTAAAAACTTAGCCATTCATTTTAAAAGAGTTATAAGATTAAATTCAGCAATTCTCTTGCCTCTTCCTGTAGGGGAGGGGGAAGAGAGCACACCAACTAATTTAAACAAGCACCCTCCCATCCATTCATTGATATTTGCTTTAATTTGGCAGTGTATAGTTGGAGATTTTTATTAATGTTATATGGGGTTAAAAAGAATGATTACAATTGGGCTTTAAAAGGCAGCTCCTTGCCAGAGGGGACCCCTTGGAGAATCCGGAATTCTAAGGGGTTGTCACAGCCAGAGAAAGCTGCTATAAACTGTAATAAATAGGGGGAATAGCTAGTTTGTATAACCTGGCCCGGGAGACATTCCGGGGGAAATAGGAGATCAGAGAGCTTGTAACCAGCTCCTGGCCTTCTGACTACATGCACACACACACACACACACACGATAACCGGCTCAGTTTTATCTACAGTAACAAGTTTTTTCAACAGTAACAATTTTAATTGCCAGGACAATGCTTGCCGCTCCCACAGCAACGGCCTTGGACCTCTCCTGATATTTTTGCGGAGAGAAGAGAGCTTGTCTGCCAGCCCTTGCAATTTTGGAATTTGGAATGGAAGAGGGGTGGGGTAGGAAAAGTTTCAATCAGTAATATAGTTAGAATAGAAGTTTAAATTGATGTTCTGTTTTTGAAACTCCTTCTTTTCTGAGCGGCGGAATGAAGGATGGCCATGGGGACGCCCACATGCCCGCAGTGGGACCCCAGTATTAAAGTCTGGATCCCGTGGTCTGCAAAAATGTCAGCACCATGGCCCTCCTGGTTGCTAATTGCCCCGGGAGGTCGTTAAGCTCTGAGGTTTTTCTGCTTCTGCAACTTTTGCAGGAATCCACACTGCACCTTGCTTATGCATGCATTTAAAACTGTGAGCCCAGATTTTGTTAGTTACCAAATTTTGTTTATGATCCAGCTGCTCATTAGCAAGGGAAGCGTGGGTTTTGACACCCGGCCACCCTCCCTCCACTGCTAGTGAAGGGGGGGGTGTGTGCACTGGAACTATGACAACTTCTTGCATGCAACCTTAAGTTTAAGCGTGCCTGGGACTCCTGGTATTCTTTATGTTTGTTTGTTTGTTTTATGAGACCTGCACCACAGTGTGGCCATGGTTACTACACACACACACAAAAATAACATCTCCAATCTCCTGGATGAGGGACCGGGAGCTCCCAACAAATGGTCTGTGAAAGCGCCCATGCAGGCCTCTTGTAATCTGCCTGGCTGGAGAAGGGGGAGGGAGGAGTAGCAATTTAACATCCTGGATTTGATTGTGAATGTGGGAGACCCAGGCTTGCCTTATCCAATAAAAAGTAGACATCAGAAGGAAGTAATTGCATAAGTGTATAGAATTACTGTCGAATAAAGATTGTACACATTTGCTTAAATTATTAACTTAGATAGAAGGAATTCTTATGAATAGCCCATTATGTTTTCAGAACCGTAGACCCCCACTGAAGTGACCCCACTGAGGTAAAACCAAGTAATCATTTAATTCAATTATTTTATTTTTGAAATATTCTTAACAAGGTACCCATTTGTGAGCCTGGAATCTCCTTTCTGTCTCAGCTGATGTGGTTTGCCCCTGACATCTACCCTGGAGATCAAGTCTGGCTACTGACACTTCTAGCCAACAGCATTTGGCTGCTCCTGGCCTCCTTTGATGTTTCTGGCGACCACCACTGCTCCATTGCTTGAGGGAAACGCCATCCTGGTTTCACGTCTTTCACACATGACAAGTTGTGTCTCCAGTGGACCCTGAGCCTGACCTGACATCAGTTTCCAGACGCCTATCTGGACCTGCAGCAGGTGGAAGTTCCAGAAGCCGAGGCCCTATCTGTGCCTGACACATTTGCTATCGGTGTCACAGCAGTAGCAGCTGGTCCCACAGCCGCTCCAGTGGGACCCACCCCTTTGCATTTTGTGTCCTTACAGGCAAGCTTTGAAGCCTGTACTTGCACTACACTTTTGACAGTGCACAGCCAGCACTCTTACTATTCCAGCTTTGTTCCTGTTTCATTCCTGTGTGTTCCAGAACTATTCCAGCTTTGTTCCTGAACAATAAATTTTGCAAGCAGCCAGCCGACACAAAACTCTTTATATCAGCAAGAGATTCCAGTGATAGTGACAGCGACTGTAGTGACCCTAGTGAATGTTTTTGGGTTTTCATTTTGTTATACTAATTTTTATGTTGATGTATATGAGCAGGACTATCGGGGGGAGTGTTTAACTATTATATTTGTATGTGCTTCCCAAACAAATTTGGTGTATGAAAAGTTTATTGGGCCAAAATATATAGTGTCCCCAATTTACTGGAGTGTGAATGATAGAAGGAAACAATGGCACTTCACTTCTCCGTGGCACCCTTCCCTACCCCACATATCCAGAGGTATCTGACCGGGTGGGAGAACTGTTACAGTAGGTTTGTGCAGATTGTTTTTAGGTGTAGTTTCAGGCTTAAGTTTGAAGGAAACAGTAAGTTGAAGATGGTAGGAGATATGTCATTTTATAGTGGTTTATATGACATGCTTTGCTACTGGGCTGGAACATCCATATAGATCTAACATATGAAAAAAGTGGGGCAATTCAATGATCATTAACCAAACTTTATGGTATATGCAAGCAAGAAGGTCTGTTACAGCCAAATGGGGGTGCACCATCAAATTCAGTTTAACTTCACAGGGACTTGGCAATGCCAGCATTCCAGTTCATTTAATCATAGTCAAGCATATTCAGCACCAATTGCAACCATGTTCAGAAAACCATTTTGTTTAAGGGGGAGCCTTTGAAGTGCTCCATAGAATGATGATGTGCACGTGTTCGAGAAGAATCAATGGATAGAGGTATACCACATGAAATGTTAAAATGTATGACTTTATATGATAAGACTATGTTTATGTCCAAAACCCTACAAAAAAAAAGTTAGTATGTTATTCTTGTGAATGCAAATTTCTAGAATATTTTTCATTTGCGATATGAATGCTTTCAAGGCCTTTCCCTATGCAAGTAATTATGAAAACATACCTTGTTTTTATTTATTTATTTTGAGATTTTGGGATTTTCTTGGATTTTGTGGTTGTATTCAATGCCTTCCTTTTCAGTTTGTCTTGTTGCTAGGCATTCCCATCATCTATTTCCTGAGGGAATTACATTATGATGCACTCATTGTCACATAGAGATTGATAGTGGTAGCAGTGAGCCTGTATTTGGTCACTGTACCAAAGGGGGGACTTGTAGTATGAGTGGGAATATAAAGATTTTTTATATAGGTTTTTTCTTCTTGATTGTTCATATTCATATTTTTTCTTGGTTTTCTGGATTCCTCTTTTAAGTAATATTTTATTAGGATATAAGAAAGACCTGTTATATAGAAGGCTTTCCTCTTGTAGGTCTGATGTTGTCAGCAGACAACATAATAGGTACAAAGTTCATGATTCTGTAGTTCTTAAGGGCAACACTTTGCAGTGTCTGGGTCAGATAAGATTTTGGTCTCATATCAAGAACAACAAACACTTTTATTTATCCTTGCCCATTATTATTTAGGTTAGGTTAAGTAAACACTTAGGTTTTACGTAGATTTGATGTAAATATGTTTCTTTACATCTGACAAATCAGAGGCTTATTATTCAAATGACCACTGTCTTTTATAACCAATTATGCTTTTTGAATATCGTTTTTTTGATGATGTCAGTCCATGTATAAAATATCATGTATTTCCTGAATATGCTCAGAATATGTTCAAGAAGAAGAAGAAGAAGATGAAGAAGAAAAGCAGGAAGTTTGCCAGAAGCAGAGCTGACCCAGCTGAGCTCTGAGAAGGAGCAAGGTGTTTGAGCTGCCAGAGGGGTGAGTGGTATTTTTATTTATTTACTTTCAGCTGAGGTGCTTTAGCTGAGAAGGTACTGTGTCAGGGACTGTATTTGGGAGTGTGTGGGTGAGTTGTAACAGACTCCTGACTGCTGGAGTTAGGGTGTGAAAGGGTCATTGTTTGCCTGTAATTAAGTGCTTGGGTGAAATTGAATAGCAGACTCCTGGCTGCTGGAGTTGGGGTGTGAAAGGGGCTTTGTTTGACCGTCATTAAGTGCCTTGGGTGATTTGGAGTAGCTGCTGGCCACACCCTCTCCTGGGAGACAATTCCATTTAAGGCAGGAAGTTTGCAAGAGGCACGAGCCTCTGGCATGAGCCGAAGGGCGAGAGCAAAAGGGCGAGAGCAAAAGGGCGAGGCTCTTTGCCTGTGGCTCTTGGCCTAGGGGCTCTGTTAGAAGCACAGGAAGAGCCAGAAAGCCAGGACCTTGGCTCCTTGGTAAGGTAAGTAGACTCCTACAACAGGAGCCATATAAATACAAAGGGTTTTAAAAGGGGGGTTATAGAAAAGTATTTGTTTAAAAACAATTATGAAGCCAGAATGCCAGCAGGGGGTTGGGGGCTATCCAGTGTTTTGCATGGAGTGTCACATGTATGACTATCTGCCCACTGGTCAGAAGTCTTGGGTGTGTGCTCGGTGCAAGGAGCTCCTGGTTCTCAGGGAGCGAGTTTGCTCCCTTGAGGCCAAGGTGGCTGACCTGGAGAAGCAGGGACAGTCAGTTAGGTGCACGGGGAAGACTCTCGGGGACTTGTTAGATATGTCCCACTCTGGATCTGGCAGCCCGGGTGCTGCCAGGGAGCATGAGGGTCAAGGGAGAAAGGGGCACCATGCTGAGGATAAGGGGAATGTGCCCTCAGAAGGGACCTCTTCTTCAGCTGGTGAACGGGTATCCTTTCATACCAAGGAACCGTCCCTGGGAAGGGTGGGAGGGGGCTCTTGGTAGTTGGTGATTCGATCCTTAGGCAGGTAGACAGCTGGGTGGCGAACCCGCGTACTGACCGTATGGTGACTTGCCTGCCTGGTGCGAAGGTAGCGGACATTACGCGTGTTTTAGATAGGCTGGTAGATAGTGCTGGGGAGGAGCCAGTGGTCGTGGTGCACGTTGGCACCAACGATGTGGGGAAATGCAGTCGTGAGGTCCTGGAGGAGAAATTTAGGCTGCTGGGCAGGAAACTCAAGGCCAGGACCTCCAAGGTAGCCTTCTTGGAAGTGCTACCTGTTCCACGCGCAGGGCCGGAGGGACAGGCACAGATCAGGAGTCTCAATGCGTGGATGAGACGGTGGTATAGGGGGGAAGGGTTCAAGTTTGTTAGGCACTGGGATGCTTTTTGGGACAAGAGGGAGCTGTACAAAAGGGACGGTCTCGACTTGTCCCGAGAAGGAACCAGGCTGCTGGCGCTCAAAATCAAAAAGGTGGCAGAGCAGTTTTTAAACTGAATAATGGGGGAAAGCCGACAGGAGATGAAAAGTCTCTGGTTCGGGATGGCTCATCTCAAAGAGATGAAGGGGTAGCTATTACTTTTGTACAAGGAAATGGATTACAATTGTCCACTGAGACTGTGGCTAATGATAGGAACTGCCTAGCAAGGTCTCGAGGCAGCAAGAGGAAGGCTGTGGGCTTAACAAACATGGGAAACTATAAGTGTTTATACACAAATGCTAGAAGTCTCCGAGGTAAAATCGGGGAGTTGGAATGCTTGGTGTTGGGGGGGAAATAGACATTGTGGGTATTTCAGAAACTTGGTGGGATGAGGAAAATCAGTGGGATACGGTGATTCCTGGTTATAAATTATATCGGAAGGATAGGGGGGAAAGGGTTGGAGGTGGGGTGACTCTGTATGTCAGAGAGGGTATACCGTCCAGTAAGATTGAGAGGGTAAGAGAATTGAATTCACTTCTGGAAATGCTACGGGTTGAAATAGTGGGTCCAAAAGGAGGCTTAACAGTGGGAGTTTGTTATCGCCCACCAGATCAAAAGGTAGAGGAGGATTATAAAATGATGAATGAATTAAAGATAGCGGCTAGACAAAATAACTGTGTTGTAATAGGCGACTTTAACTACCCACACATTGATTGGGTCAATATGAGTTCTAGTCGGGAAAAAGAGATTGCGTTCTTAGACACTCTCAATGACTGTGCTGTGGAACAGATGGTCACAGATCCTACCAGGGGAGAGGCGATCCTGGATTTGGTCCTAAGTAACACCCAAGACCTGGTGAGAGATGTAAAAGTGATTGCACCACTTGGGAACAGTGACCATAATGTCATTGAGTTTAACATTTGTACAGATAGGGAGTTGCCCAAAAAGACTGACGCAACCACTTTTAACTTTAAAAGGGGTAACTTCTCTGGTATGAGGGGACATGTGAGGATGAAATTGAAAGGAAGAGTGGAGAAGGTCAAAACCATTGGGGAAGCTTGGAGACTATTTAAAAAGAGAATCCTAGAAGCTCAGAAAAAATATATACCGCAGGTTAGGAAAGGTACAAATAGGTATAGAAAAAAGCCTGCATGGTTAACAAATAAAGTAATGGAAGCTGTAAAAGGTAAGAAGGATTCCTTTAAGCAGTGGAAAGCTAGTCTTAGTGAGGTTGATAAAAGGGAACACAGACTATGGCAAATAAAATGCAAGTCTGTGATCAGGCAAGCAAAAAGGGAATATGAGGAGCATATCGCAAAAAACATAAAGACCAACAATAAAACTTTCTTCAAATACATTAGAAGTAGGAAGCCAGCCAGGGAGGCAGTGGGGCCCTTGGATGACCAAGGGGTAAAAGGAGTAGTGAAGGATGATAGGGAAATGGCTGAGAAGCTGAATGCATTTTTTGCCTCTGTCTTCACTGTGGAAGAGGAGAAGTGCTTGCTCACTCCAGAAGCACCGATTTCGGGAGGGGTTTTGAAAGACCTGAATCAGATTGCGGTAACAAGAGAGGAAGTCCTCCGACTGATGGACAATTTAAAAACTAATAAATCACCAGGCCCGGATGGCATTCATCCGAGAGTTCTGAAAGAACTCAAATGTGAACTTGTGGATCTCCTGAAAAAATATGTAATCTTTCTTTAAAATCTGCCTCCATTCCTGAGGACTGGAAGGTAGCTAATGTCACTCCCATCTTTAAAAAGGGCTCCAGGGGAGATCCGGGAAATTACAGGCCAGTCAGTCTGACATCGATACCGGGTAAGTTGGTGGAAACTGTTATTAAGGAAAGAATTAGTAGGCACATTGATGAACAAAAACTATTGAGGCAGACTCAGCATGGGTTCTGTAAGGGAAGATCTTGTCTCACTAACCTGTTAGTGTTTTTTGAGGGAGTGAACAAACATGTGGACAAGGGGGACCCAATAGATATTATTTACCTTGACTTCCGGAAAGCTTTTGATACAGTTCCTCATCAAAGGCTCCTAAGTAAGCTCAATAGTCATGGGATAAAAGGACAAGTCCTCTTGTGGATCAAAAACTGGCTTATAAATAGGAAACAGAGAGTGAGTATAAATGGGACACTTTCTCAGTGGAGGGTGGTAAGCAGTGGGGTACCACAGGGATCAGTACTCGGTCCGATGCTTTTTAACTTGTTTATTAACAATTTGGAATTGGGAGTAAGCAGTGATGTGGCTAAATTTGCAGATGACACAAAGTTGTTCAGGGTAGTGAAAACCAGGGAGGATTGTGAGGCACTCCAAAGGGATCTGTTGAGGATGGGTGAGTGGGCGTCAACGTGGCAAATGGGGTTCAATGTGGCCAAGTGCAAAGTGATGCACATTGGAGCCAAAAATCCTAAATATAAATACACGTTGATGGGGTCTGATCTGGCAGAGACGGACCAAGAGAGAGATCTTGGAGTCGTAGTGGATAACTCGCTGAAAATGTCTACACAATGTGTAGCTGCAATAAAGAAGGCCAACGCTATGCTGGGGATTATTAGGAAGGGAATTGATAACAAATCAGCCAGTATCATCATGCCCCTGTATAAATCATTGGTGCGACCTCATTTGGAATACTGTGTACAGTTCTGGTCACCACATCTCAAAAAGGATATTATAGCATTGGAAAAAGTGCAGAGAAGGGCAACTAGAATGATAAAAGGGTTGGAACACCTTCCCTATGAAGAAAGGTTAAAATGCTTGGGGCTCTTTAGCTTGGAGAAACGACGGCTGAGAGGTGACATGATCGAGGTTTATAAGATTATGAATGGGATTGAGCAGGTTGAGAAAAAAGTACTTTTCTCCCTTTCTCACAATACAAGAACTCGTGGGCACTCTATGAAATTGCTGAGCAGTCGGGTTAGAACAGATAAAAGGAAATACTTCTTCACCCAAAGAGTGATTAACATATGGAATTCACTGCCACAGGAGGTCGTGGCAGCTGCAAGCATGGTCAGTTTCAAGAGGAAATTAGATAAACATATGGAGCAGAAGTCCACCAGTGGCTATTAGCCACAGGGTATAGATGGGAACTCTCAGTCTGGGGCAGGTGATGCACTCTATTCTTGTTGCTGGAGGGGGCAGCAGTGGGAGGGCTTCTGGTGCCCTGGCCCCACTGCTGGACCTCCTGATGGCACCTGGTAAATTTTGGCCGCTGTGTGACAGAGTGTTGGACTAGATGGGCCATTGGCCTGATTCAACATTGGCTTCTCTTATGTTCTTATGTAAAAGTAGTCAATTTTTTGATGAGTTATTTGGTCTAATTGTTTTCCTGTTAATTGAAGCCTATCTCCCAAATATACTGAGAAGAAAGTAGTCAGTTTTGGATGAACTATTTGGTCCAACTGTTTTCCTGTTAATTGAAATAAAAACATAGAACTTCCTCCTCATTTGACTTCATTTTTGACATGGAATCAAATATGTACAAAAAAGGGAATCCAGTGAGCCTTCAGGTGGATGGGCGCAACTGCCGGGTTGAGGCTGAAGGAGACAGGCAGGCCGGTATACTTCCCCAGGGATCCATCAAAGACAGTGGGAAATTCTTTGCAGATGGCTGCAACATCCGCTTGGCCGGTGTGGTGGACATCCATCATGTGGATGCCCAGCGGCTTGAACCAGTCCAGGCCAAGCAAGCTCAGTTGGTGGCCTTGCACTACCATCAATAGCAGGGGACCATTGAAGTCCTTGTAGGTGACCTGGAATGTGCCAATGCCCAAGACTGGCTCTTGGCAGTCCTGGAAGTCCTTCAGGCATCACTCATTCAACTTAAGGCAGATGTGCTTGAATGTGGTCATGGAGATGATGGACAGTGCAGATCCAGTGTCGACTTCCATCTTGTAGGGCATGTTCTGGACCTTGACCGTCATCTTGATCTTGGCGCATGTAGAGGGATGTAGCATCAGGACAGGAATGCTTGCTGGTCTTGGCAGGCATAGCAGAGCAGAGTGAGAGGATGTGACACTCAGCATGGTGGACAGAGGCCTTCCTTGCAAAGGGTGGCAACCTGCATCCTGACTGTGGCAATGTGTCTCTGGTTCAGGCAGAGCAGCAGGTGCATGTGATGTGCTGTGATTTCCTGCAGTTCCGGCACTGAGCATCCTGGAATTGGCATGACTTTCTCTGGTGGGAGCCACTACAGCTAGTGTAGGGAGCCCCAGAGTATGGTTGAGCCCCCTTGTGCTTCCAGATAGCAACTCAGGTGTGCAGCACTTCCCCCTTTCATCTGTGGAGGAACAGTCCACGAGGCTTTCCTGGTGAACAGCCTCAGTCTTGCAGGACGGAGGTGGACTTCTTGTCTGGTGGACCTCCTTCATCAACTGCTTGGCTGCTTCAGCAGTGATGGCCTCCTTGTAGGCTGTTTTTTTTAAAAAAAAAATTATTAACTTTTTTCATAATAATATTAACAATACAAAACGTTGCCATATAGAACATCTTCTAACATGGGGAACAATAATCAATATGAACAATAATAACATTACAATGATTATATAAAGTAGATGATAAAAACTTTTCAAACATTAACTGAAGGAATCACATGAGATACGGGGGAATTTCAGACAGATGATATAATCCAGAAGAGGAATGATTCCCAAACGGTTTCTGGTCTGGCATTTCAGACAGAACCGTTTTAGAACTGGTTCCCTACTGGAATATATTTGTAATTTCACACAGAAATGCTTCTGTCCCATTCAGGAAATGGGGCTGAAGCATTTTACCTGTCAACCGCTTCCAAGTAGTCGTCAGTTTCTTCTCCCAGATCTGATGCACTTTTCCCCCGCCTTTTTTCGCCCACATGGGCGATCTCCGGCTTTTTTTTTTTAACGTTCACTTTAGAGCACTATAGCGCTATAACACTATAGTGCTATAACGCAATAGCATTATAGCAACCCCATTGGAATGCCTGAGTGTTGTGTTATAGCACTATAGCGCTATAGCACTCTAAAGTGAAAGTTCAAAAAAAAGAAAGGCACAGTGGGAAATGGCGGGAAAACAAAGCGGTGCAGTCTGAATTGCCAAACTGCTTCTGATTCGGCTCTTTTCTGGTTGGGGAAAGCCATGTGTGAAATGGCAGCCCTGTACTGGTTTACTTCAAGACGAATCAGAAACGGCTTCAAACTGGCAGAATCTCAGTAATATGAAATTCCCTACGGTCTTTGAGGGTGGAAGCCCGGTCTGTCCTGGAGACAGCCGGCAGCTTTATTTTAAACACTCAGTTCTCAGCATCAGAGGGGGCTGCCCCTTGCTCCACACAAAGGGAGACCACATGTTCAAACAGAATGCCTGGAGTGTTTGCACAGCGTAATTAACAGTGACAATGCTGCTCCTGGCGTTGAAGATGCCTGCCTGAGACGAGCAAAGGTCAGAATCAGTGTACCAAGTTACTGATTACCAACTAAGGTAGGATGTAAAGAGATTAAGATTGGTGTGCCAAGATCGTTAATCTCCTACAATTAACAATAACAACTTGCTCAATATATAATTATATCAATATATTTCTTTGGAAGGCTACAACTTTTATTTTCTGTATTAGTAATAAAATCCAAGAAGGGGAACCATTTTTCTAGGAATATATTCTTTTTTGGCATAACCTCTACCATCTTACTTTTCAAAGCTAGTTTATCCATAATAATTAAATCCCATACCTTTAGAAACCACTGGCAAATTGTGGGAGCTTTGTTGGTTTTCCAAATCTGAGCAATTAGTTTTTGCAGCAATTAACAATAATGCAGCTAAGTCCATGTTTTGTTTAGTTAATTGTAAATTTGGCCAAAAATTCAAAAGAAGAGATTCAGGTGTCTTAGGAATTTCGCTGTTAAGTATTTTGTTAATCAAGGCTAATACCTTTGATCAAAAGTTACCTATGATGGGGCAATCCCACCAACAATGTTTAAATGATCCTATCTCACCACATCCTTTCCAACAAAGAGTGGTTGAAGAGGCATAACTATGGGATAGACGTAAAGGTGTCATATACCACCATAATAATTTTGTAACTTAACATTTAGTAAACAGGTAGTAAATAAACTAGCAGACCGTATAGATTGCCATTGTGTTAAATCCCACTGCACACCACAATCTTTATGCCATGACTGATGTATTGTCGAAAGTTTTTCCCCAAAGGATTTACAAAGTAGTTGGTATAAAACAGAAATCAACCCTTTAGAAGAAAGGGTTTCATTTTTAATTAAAATTTCAAATTGGGTCAGAGGTCTGTCTAGGGAAGAGAGTATATTTGATTTATGTAGCAAATGATTGATCTGCATATATTGAATCCAAGGTATTACAACATTTCCTTTAACCTCAAGTTGATCTTTGGAAAGAAGGTTTCAATTTTGAAAAAGATCTCCTAGTCTGAAAAGCCCGTTTTCTTTCCATAAAGAAAAGATAGAAGATTCCATTGCTGGGGTGAACCAAGATTGTCCCAAAAAAACTGTCATAGGAGAAACAGGAGCTAAAACAAAG
The DNA here is from genome assembly GCA_029375565.1 of Gekko gecko. Taxonomy (NCBI): domain Eukaryota; kingdom Metazoa; phylum Chordata; class Lepidosauria; order Squamata; family Gekkonidae; genus Gekko; species Gekko gecko. The sequence continues at coordinate 89,247,391 of JAPDNY010000003.1, forward strand.
CAATGTTTACTCCACATATTTAAGGTAAGTTTAAGATAAGGGTTTGTTATATTTTTCTAAGCTATTTCTTTATTAGTATGTCAAATAATCTCATATAATTTACCTTTGTCTAATTGGGATTGCTCAATTAAAACCCATGCCTTCTCTGGATAAGGATGTGCATAATATATGACATTTTTCAGTTGGGCTGCTAGATAGTAATATTCTAAGTTTGGAAGTCCTAGGCCTCCCAATTTGGAAGGCTTAATTAAAATGTCATATTTTATTCTAGGTTTCTTGTGTCCTCGAATAAACTTAATAAAGATTAGGTTCCATTGTTTACATTTTTTGTGTGCAATTGTATAGGTAAGTTTTAAAAAAGAAACAAAAGCTTTGAAAAAATAAACGTTTTTAACAATGAATTTTTTTCTAAAAGAGAAAAATTTAAGTTATGCCAGTGTTCTAATGAAAGTTTCACTTCTGACAATAAAGAGGTAAAATTAAAGTGAAATAGATCAGTAAGATTTCTAGGGAAAACAATCCCTAAACATTTCCAGGATTTAGAGACCCACTGAAAAGGAAAGCTTCGGGATAATAAGGATTTGTTATGTTCTGATAAGTAGATTGGATATATTTCCAATTTCTCATAGTTAATAGAAAATCCAGAAACTCTGCTGTATATTTCAATATGTTGCATTAAATAATTCAAAGAAAAATTAGGATTAGATACTTAAAAAACAGCATCATCCACAAAAAGACTCAGTTTGTATTCTTTGTCTTGTATCCTAAAGCCACTTATCCTATTATCATTATGAATGGCAAAGGCTAAGGGTTCAAGAAAAATGGCAAACAGGATCGGGGACAGGGGACAGCCCTGCCTAGTGCCTCTTTGAAGGACAAGATTATCAGACCTAAAACCATTAGTGTTTATTTGAGTACTTGGACATTTATAAATTGACTGAATTACTTGCAAAAAAGGGGCCAAATTTCATATATTGTAAAACTGTCTGAAGAAAGGGGAGTTCAATCCGATCAAAAGCCTTTTCAGCATCCAAAGCCAGTATTGGGGATTCTGATTTCTGAGTTTTACCAGAATCTATTAAATTTAAAGTTTTCCTTATATTATCTGATATAGATCTATGAGGAATGAAACCAGATTGATCAGAATGTATGTAACAACTTATTATTGTATTTAGGCGTATTGCAAAAATTGAAGAAAATAATTTAAAATCATGATTTAAGATGGATATAGGCTGGATTCAATCTATCTTTACCTGGTTTATGAATGACAATTAATTTGGCTTCCGTCCAGGTTTTCGGCAGAAGTCCTTCCCTCATAATGTCATTACAGATTTTTAAAAGGGGTGAAAGCAGGTCATCTTTAAAAGCCTTATAAAATTCACTTGGAAGTCCATCTCTTCCTGTGGCTTTATTAGATTTTGATTTACCTATGATAAAACTAAGTTCTTCAGTTGTAATAGGTTGGTCCATAAAATCTTTGTGCTTTTCTGATAAATGGATATTAAAATTAATTTCTTTAAGATAATTATGTATAGATTCATTTTGAGACTTATCAGATGTATAGAGATTTTGAAAAAATTTAAAGAAATTAGAGTTGATGTCACATGAGGATGTTTGGATGTGACCTTCTACAGTGCGAGTCGCGTGTATCAAGTTAGAATTAAGTTTTTGATTAACTTTTTTGTTTATGCAGCCTTAAAGATCTAGGAGTTCTTTCGTTCCTGGTTAAGTTTATGTAAGTTTTTTTTACCTCTAAATTTATTATGTTTTACTTTCAACACCTTTATATTTTGTTGGAGTTCTGAAATCAATTTTAATCTTTCTCTCTTATAGGAGGAAGCCAGTGATATACACTTTCCTCAAATCACTGCTTTGAAGACGTCCCATACATAATCAGAGGAAACTCCACAGTCAGAATTAAAATCAAAATATTTCAGTACAAAAATTCTCATTTTGAAGAAGTTTATCAAAGGACCAATCTGGAGCTTTTCGATCGGTTACTATGTTTGTTAAAGTGCAGCTAACTAAAGAGTGGTCAGAGATTGTCCTTGGGCCTATTTCTAAAGTAATAATTTGATTAAATAAAGATTTTGTTGTTAACAAAAAATCAATTTTTGTGTAAATGTTATGTACTGGGGAATAGTAAGTGTATTGTCTGTCGCCAGGATTTAAAGATCTCCATACATCTATCAGTTGAAATTGTTCTAAAATATTAAATAATTCTGAAGGATTAACATTTGAGGGTCTTTCTTTTTTAGTTTTATAAGTTCTGTCCAGTTTGGGATCAATTAAGTAGTTTAAATCACATCCTATAATAACTTGACTTGAATGGAAATCTAAAAGTTTTTTTAATGTTACTTTTATAAAAGGTAACTGGATAGAATTTGGAGTGTAGATGGAGGCCACTGTTACTAGGGTGCCATCCAAAAGACCTTGCACAAAAACATATCTGCCTTTGGGAATCAGTTTTGACTTGTTGTCTTTGAAAAGGAGTAGTTTTAGAGACAAGAATAGCCACACCTCTGGCCTTAGATGTACCTGTGGCTTGGAAACACTTAGAAAACCAGTTAGATTGTATAACCTTCGTATTTGATTTTTTAAAATGAGTCTCCTGAAGGCACAAGAAATTTGGTCTTTCCTTATTCACTAAATTAGAAATTCTTTTTCTTTTAATAGGGTTTTTCATTCCCCTACAGTTCCAAGTTGCAATCTTGTATACATGAGTCATGTTTAAAAAATAAAGGGAACTTAAGCAAAATAAAACTTATCTTCAACTTTCCCTATATAGGGTCAAAATCTAGTATCTCTACAGGCCACTCGGCTAGAGAGAAGGGTAACAATTAAGTCACCCTGCCTAGAATTAAAACATAACTGGAGGGTACTTCCTTAATAGTATAGAATTCAAATTATACCCCTCCCCCCTCTCCAGGTATTATCAGATTCTTAAAAGAAGTAAATATAGCTTTCAAAAATCATAAGAGAAATACCTTGTAGGCTGTTTTAGGGTCTAAGACGTGCTTCATGAAGAGCTGTCACTGCAGTTTCTTGTCTCAGGGTCCACACACCAACCGGTCACAGAGTGCCTCTTCCAAATTGTGGAAGTCACACTGGAGTAATGCTTTTCGGAGAATGGCCACAAAGGCGGCAATTGACTCTCCTGGGTGTTACCCAAAGTGGTTGTGAGGGTTTCCTTAGTTTCTTGGGGAATTAGCTAGGAAACCCCAACAATGCGAGAGAGGGTAATCAAGCAGGATCTCCACCTATGTTTATGGGGATTTCCCCCTCAGTAGAACTCTCAAAATGAACCAGGCTGTGATTAATGAAATGGTTTTTATTAAAGAAAATTAAAGAATAAAACCAAAACTTATTAATTGAAAAACACTACATGAACACACATACAAGTTCAGAAAATAAAGGTGGTAGCTTACAGAGACAAAGAAGGAAATTTATTCTATGGGACTATATTTACCTATCCAAGGAGCAAAGATCCGAGAAGGAAGATGAGTAAAACGAGCCAGCGTCTCACTCTAAGCAGGGTGCCCAACCTTTTCGGTGGGGGTGTAGGTTAGTGGATGTCCAGATACCCACACACATTACTGAACAACGTGTGTCTGGTTATACCTCTTGGAGCATGATGTGATTGCTCCTAGAACAATGCTGTGATGGTGTGAATGAAACAATGTTGTTTTAATCAAGAAGCTTCATAACATTCCCAGGAGTTGCAAGTGCAATGTAACATTCATGTGAAATGTCTATTGTGTTTGGTGACCTCTAATTTACCAAGACAAGACAACTAACATACACAGGATTCTGGGTTTAAAATGGTTTTTACTAGGTTTTTACTTAGGATGGTCAGGTAGGGAAAGGTCAGGCAAGGTAGGAAGTTGGTTAAATTTACTGTCCTTTTCTGAGAAAATCAATCTTTGACCTTTATGGATTTAAAGAGGGAAGAGAACTGCCAAAACCCAGATCTTTGCATCTTTAGAATCAGTTTTCAGACATGCCTCTGGTCAATTATTCGATGGCACACATTCCATGTGACTGTAGGATCTATTTTGATCTCTTATTTGCAGACCAGGGAAGAGTCTTGAATGAGTGACCCTGTGAGATGCTAAGAGAGGAAGGTTGCTTGCGCCACCTGTTTATAGGTAACAAGCTCATCCTTCCAAGTGAGGAGGGGATCGAGGCCTAACACGGGCCTGATCCCTTCTGTAGAAGGTGTGCCAGCAGGCGATTCTGGAGGGATGCAGCGAAAAGTGGCCCTTCAGTTTGGCCTTGAGCATGTCAAAGGAAACAGTAGTGAGATCCTGTGGCATCACGAGGACTTGGACAGTCTCAAAGGTGGAGCACCCACAGAGGCTGAGGAATGTGGCCTTAATGACCTTGTGGTTGGTGATCTCATTGGCGGTGATGTAGAACTGGAACTGGGAGATGTATGTGTCCCAGTCTTCTGTGGTGGCATCAAAAGTTTTGAAGTGGCTCTCGGCAGCCATGCTGAATGATCGAGCAGGTGGTGTGGTGATTCAGCTGGATCTCTTCCTAGTTCCTTTGTCTGAATTCCATCCTTGTTACATTAAATAGTGGGTTTAAGAGACTATCGTAATTTCAGCATAGCTCTTTATTTCAGTAGGTTAAGAACAACAACACATGTGGCAAGCCGCAACTATATAGAAACCCCCCAGTCCCAAATACACCCGTAAATACAAGTAAACCAATAAGAGCACTGTTATGTCCTGAGACCAGGGGCTGGCGCCAGCCAGAGGCAGCCAAGCTTCGATCCCGAAGACAATAGGGACTAGGCTTCTGAAACCTCAAGTAAGGAGCCAATAAGGTCTTTGGTGGGAGATTTGAATACACCAACAGAACATCAGAGTATTCCCCCCTCACTGTATATAGTTGGCCACCCGGCCTGGAGTCTTCGTTTGAGGAGATAATGGAAGCCCTCAACAACTACTTCAGCCTGAAGCCGACCTTCCTGGCAGGCGGATGGGGTTCCAAGGGCGGGTGCAGGTTCAAGGAGAATCCGATGCCACTTACATGGCCGCCCTGCGTGCCCCCGCTGTGGACTGCTCCTTCCTGAAGGTGGCCGACAACCTACTGACCCAATTTGTGTGGGGGTTGTCAGACATCAAACTGCAAAGGAAGATGATCGGCAACCACCAGATTACCCTAGAAGAGGCCATGCAGCTCGCCCTCAGCGCATGAGGCATCACACAAGGATCACCCAGCAGCCACAGCACACCAGGTCGGGACGGGACTCAGCCCGGAAAACTCAGACGAGGAGGAGGTCTGCATTGTCCGGCAACCGCGACACCGCCCACTGCAGGGGCCACCGACCGGCAGTCACGCCAGTAAGGCCCCCATCCGCTTCCAATGTGCCAGCTGTGGAGAGGCCCACGAGAGGAAGACATGCCACTTCTGGGATGTGACCTGCTACGGCTGCAGAAAACAGGGCCATCTCGCCATGGCTGCAGGTTGAAGGGCCCCCGGAACACGCAAGATTCCACGCAACCCTGCCACTATGCCGCCACTGCACACGAGTCTGCCACCAAGACCTCGAACCTCTACCACCTCACTGACCAGCCACTTCAGGTACTGCACCTCCTCAACTTGTCAGCCACCCCAAAGATCCAAGTACAAGTCTGAATTAAGGGGTCCCCCTGTTCCATGGAAGTGGACTCGGGGTCAGCAGCATCCATCATATCTGTGGACATGCTGCTCAGACTTTGCCCATCGGGGGACCCCCTCTGTGGCCCTCGCCATTAAACTTGGTGGATTTCCAGAGAAATCCAGTCCCAGTCAGGTGGTTTGGGTCCTTCAGGGTGCAATACCGGGATTTGTGGGAAAGCTGGACTTGGTGGTGGAGGAGGGTAATCTTGTAAGCCTTCTGGGCAGGTCCTGGTTTGAAGCACTGGGTATAACAATGAGGGGTTTAATAAATGCTCACTGCAGGATTTTGGGGAGGTTTGCTGGGAATTTCCCATGGTGTTTGATGGAGTCCTGGGATGTTACAAGGGTCCCCCGGTATCCTTACAGCTCGACCCCAATGTAGGCCCCTTCTGCCAGTGGTTCCACATGGCACTCCTCTCCTTGAGAACTAAGATTGAGGCTGAACTTGACCAGTTGGTGGCCAAAGGGATTCTAGTGCCAGTATCTTACTCCCCTTTGGAGACCCCAATAGTGACCCCCATAAAACCAAATGGGGACATCCATATCTGCATGGATTATAAGTGCACTATCAACCAAGCCCTTCAAGCACACTCGTACCCAGTACCGGTGGTGAACCACGTGCTGGTGTCCCTAGCGGGGGCAACAATTTTCAGTAAGCTGGAACTTGTGCAGGCGTACCAGCAGCTGCCGGTCGATGAGGCCATGGCCACAGCCCAAATGATTGTCACACACCAGGGGGCATTTAAAGTTAAGAGGCTGCAGTTCGGGGTCAGTGTGGCCCCAGGAATATTTCAGCAACTAATGGACACTTTGTTGAAAGGGATCCCTGGCATGACGCCATTTTTTGATGATGTCCTCATCGCCACTGCGACCCCTGAGGACTTCGCCTCCTGTCTCCATGCCGTTTTAGGCCATTTCAGTGAGGCCAGACTGAAAGTGAAGAGGGAGAAGTGCCTCCTGGGGGTGCCGGAGGTAGACTTTCTGGGGTATCAGATGGATGCAATGGGACTACACTCCGCAAAGGACAAAGTGAAGGCCATTGTGGAGGCCCCAGCACTGAGGAGCAAGGCAGAACTGCAGGCTATCTTGGAGCTCGTTAACTTTTATCATGCGTTTCTGCCAGACAAGGCTGCCATGGCAGAACCCACACACAGACTTTTGGATAAATTGGCGCCATAGACATGGGGGTCACGGGAGGAGGAGGAGGCGTTCTGGGGGGTGAAAAATTTGTTGATCTCAAATGCCATTCTTGCGCATTTCGATGAGTCCTTCCCTGTGATACTAGTGTGTGATGCTTTGCTTTACGGGGTCGGGGCTGTGTTGGGGCACCTCCTGCCAGATGGCAGGGAGGTGCCGGTAGCATATTACTCAAGAATATTGTGACCTGCCAAGCCTAATTATGTGTAGATAGTCTGGGAGGGTCTCGCCATTGTGGCTGGTGTAAAAAAGTTCCACAACTTTGTTTATGGCTGGCCTTTCATGATAGTCACTGACAAGTCACTCCTGGGGTTGTTTGTGGTGGATAGGCAAACCCTGCAGGTCATGTCACCCAGGGTTCTCCGTTGGTCCCTGTTCTTGGTGGGGTACCAATACCAGCTGGAATATCAGCCAGGCAAGGCGATGGGGCATGCCACTGCTCTGAATCGACTTCCACTTCCTTCGAAGGACAGGGATCCAGCTCCTGCCCCGGGGGTGCTCATGCTGGAAGGTGTCCCAGATCCCCCTCTGCAGGTGTTGGACATAGCTGCCCACATATCCAAGGACCCCGTCCTCTCCCGGGTCTTGGGCTGGGTGGTAAGGGGGTGGCCATCAGCTTCCACAGGGACACAGGACACAGCATATAAGGCAAGGAAAGACGAGCTCTTGGCCCTAAAAGGATGCTTGCTCTGGGGAGACAGGGTGGTGATACCAGGAACCATGAGGCAGGGGGTCCTACACACACTACATGAAGCACACCCAGGCATAGTACGCATGAAGGCCCTAGCTAGAAGTTACATGTGGTAGCCTGGGATAGACGCAGAGATCAAGACATGGGTCCAAGGGTGCAAGATCTGCCAAGAAGTCCTCCCCAACCCTCTGAGCGCCCTGACACAACAGAGGGAGTCCACCCAGAAACCGTGGTCCTGGCTCCATGTGGACTTCGCCGGGCCGTTCCAGGGACTACTCTTTCTAATAACTACTCCAAGTGGGTAGACATTAGCCCAGTGTCAACCACATCCTCAAAAGTCCCTCTGCCAGATCTTCTCCACACACAGGTTACCCGACACTATCATGTCAGATAACGGGGCCACATTCACCTTGGGTGAGTTCCAGGGCTTCCTTCAGAGGAACCTCATTGGACACATCCACTCGGCCTCCTTCCACCTGGCGACAAATGGACAGGCTGAAAGGATGGTTCGCACCGCCAAGGAAGTCCTGCGCTGAATAGCAGACAGGGCCTGGGGGTTCCAGCTTGCCAGGTTCCTCCTGACACAGAGGACAACCCCTAACCCAGTCTCTGGCCACAGCCCAGCAGAGCTGTTGATGGGCCGCCACCCGGCCACCCTCTTGGACCGGCTCCACCCTGACCATGCACCTGAGTCCCAGAAGTTAGTCGAGAAAAGGGAGGCACCAAGGAGTTTCTTCCCTGGAGAACCCGTCTATTTTAAAAACTTCAGGATGGGTCCTCCATCGGTGGCTGGTCGCATCATTAAACCCACCCACTCAGTGTCCTATGAGGTCATCACTGATGGGGATCAACTACTATGGAAGCACGTCGACCAACTACGTCGGCGACAAGCACCGGAAGTAGAGGGCCCCTCTCCGCAACCCGACAACCCAGAGGTCCCCAATCAATCAGCTGACGAGCAACCTGCAACAGCAGAAGGGCAGGAGCGCCTTCCCCAAGAAGAAGCAAGACCGACCACAGAGGCCGCAGAGACCCTGCTGCTGCCACAGAAACTGCCAGAGCCACCCATGACTCCGGCTCCTGAGCTGCCGGCAGACAGGTCCGATCCAGACTTGGGGCCAACCCACAGGAGATCTCTCAGGGAGCACAGGCCCCCCTCCTCTCTGAAAGACTACGTCCCGTAGGGAGGGACGAAACCATGGGGAGTTAAGTCCCGAGACCAGGGGCTGGCACCAGCCAGAGGCAACCAAGCTTCGATCCTGAAGACAATAGGGACTAGGCTCCTGAAACCCCAAGTAAGGAGCCAATAAGGTCCTTGGCGGGAGATTTGAATACACCAATAAAACATCAGGGCGTTCCCCCCTCACTGTATATAGTAGGCCACCTGGCCGTTAGTTGCTCTCTGATGCAAAGTACCAATAAACGTGTCTTCGCCTATGTCGTGGTCCTAGTCCTGATGTATGGAACCCAGTACTTTACAAACACATTAGCTAGGAGCCTTATTTTCATGGCATCATTTACACTTCTGTTACCTGATTGGCCTGCTCTGCAAGGGCAGCCAATCCAAATGTAGCTGCTAGGAACCTCTCTAACAATGCTTGTTCATTTGAAGCTCTCACTACACAACAACCTTGGTTACATTTTCAGTGCCGCCCACCCAGGAGAAGGTGGTTAATGGGCTTCTCCTTTGGACTGCAGGCCATCTTTGAATGTGCCATCATATACCAAACTCCCTGAAAATAGAATGCTTCTACCCTCCTCTCTGCTTACAGAGCTGGTTTCCTTTCTCCAGAGAGTTTTTAAATCGAGGAATTCATTCCCCAAAGGAAACCTTGTGATGCTCTACCTAAAGTCTTTCTAGCAGCTCTGCATTGTACCCCCGTATTCCCACCTTGTTCTCTGGCATGCACAAACCATGCCTAGCTGTTCTGTCGCCCACAGGCTTAAGCAGCTCTTTCCTTAAGGGGGAGTGGGATTTATCCCACTGCTTAATAAGCAACATCTGAACTGTTGTCAGTTCGAGCCCCGTGCTGGTGTGAGCTGCCAGCCTGTGTCCCTAGCTCGCCATCTACCCAGTGGTTCGAAAGCTTCGGCAAGTAGATAAAATGGGTACCACTCCTTAGAGATGGTGGGCGCACCACCACCCCATAGGGGAGGTGTTAGCTGACGCCGGATTGTCCTCACTACAAAGACGGGAAAGCCATAAGAAAAAGAACTTCTCGGCGTTAAAAGAAAGTCCTGCAGTGGGCTGATTCGGCCAGGCGGTGGCAGTATGGTACTGCGACACGAGGAGTCCGGAAGCCTGATGTCACCAAGCCGACCGACTGGAAAAAACAATGCCGATCGGGACATGACTAGTCTGAAAGGCAGAGATGAACCCTCCGTCAGCTGTTTGTGAAATTAAAAGAAATTATATGTTGTCCTCCCTACCCCCTAACATTGTTAGTCCCACGTCTTCAGAGTGACTGTACATCACGCAGAGCCTGCTGGCACGTGGGGTGCACGATTAATAAATCGAAAGATCATTATCATTATCATTATCATTATCATTATCATTATCATTATCATTATCATTATCATTATTATTATTATTCCCTGGAAGACAAGTGGCCAGCGACGTTCCAGCCTGAAGGAGAAAGGCTGTCAGGTTTTCAAAAAAGCCAATCTATGGCAACATGTAACGCAGGGATATTTCTTCCAGTGTAGCCAGGGCTAGAGCTCTCCTTTTACTCATGACTCATGAATGGAAATAAAGAGACAGATGTCATGAGGAAAAGAAGCCCCCCCATCATCTACTGTACTTTGCTTGATGCATATCTAGGTGCAAGGCTGCCTAGGCTCTAGCTAGCTCTGAGGCAATTGCTCTGCCAATCCAAGAAGAAACCTTTAAGTCTTGGCCTCAGGGCAGCTATTAAGAATCAGCACCAGGTAAGCTGGGTCAGATCTGAACATTTATTTTTGGAATAGCTGGCCAGTAATGCAAGGGAAAGCCTACTTTATTTGCAGTCCTCATCCCCATCCCAAGCATAGAGCTGCCCGCTTCATTAGGCAACTAATGGTAAGCTAGGCACTGTGCAATTTGGGAGGAACTGCAACCACCACCAAGAACTTGCTTTAATAGGCACCTAACTTGGCAGACTTTGAGAAGAAAGAATGCATCCCCCTCAAAGCAAACCAGCACTTAAAGGCTGTACTGAGCCAGGCCATGGCATTGAACTCCACCCCCCCCATGCCACTCAAGTCAGTCCAACACTAAGAACACTGCAGGCAGAGAGGTCCATGGTTCTGCTTGCCAAAGTTATTCCGTTGGATTTCAAGGCTTTGATTTTCTTCCCTGCAAGACTACTGTTCATTTATTGCTTATTTCTCAAGTGAACATCCTGCCTTTCCTTGATTTGTAAAACTGGGACCCAAAGAGTCATACTTCCCTCTGCTGCAGCCACTGGATACTGTTAAAGAGATGCAGCAGGTAAGGATGGCCATTGGAGGGCTCTGCTTACCCCTTGCCTCTGCTGTTGCGGCTGGTCTGTGCATGCAGCAGGGCAGCACATTTCCTTACAACAGTGGTTCTCGTACTGTTGGACTGGAGCTCAAAGGTGGTATGTTTGGATTTACCTCTGCATAATGTTCAAAGCAGCTACCAAATAATGCTTCTTGGCTCAACAATGCTTTATAAACTCAAAAATAAAATGTAAGCTGATCTTAATGTTACAGTCTTGTATTTTGCTCAGGTAAAACAGCATGGAGTTTTTTTTGCAAGCAGTTCCCCTACCCCACACCCTTAAAATACAGTCAGTTTAGAAGTAGAACCATCTCCAAAGAGTGAGAACTTTTGTCCTATCAAGAATCAGAGAGCAATTTGTATTCATGCAGAGAGGGGGAAGTTGCGGCACACGTTTTTCCCCAACACACATGTAAAGAAAAGCAGAAATGCTGCTCGTTCTCACATTATCCAGGGAGACCAGATTTATCCGAGGCCAAGAATGAACTGGCAAGAAGATCTAGACACACAGATGTTGCTGAAGACAATTCCCTTGACTGGAGAAAACACAACACAGGAGAATACACCTCTTAGAAAATCAGTTTCTCTCTCCCTCCCCACCTCCAAATGCACCTCTGCATGGCTCTGACTGCTAACTCTATACTTGACAAAGCCATAGACTATCTCTTTGATCTTGCTGCAGATGGAAACACTAACAAGCTCATTGCAGTGAATAATGCCATCTCTGCAGCAACTGGTTCCAATTACATTTGTGTCCTCCTCTTGGGATGAAAGGGCAGTAATGCTTACAGGACACAAGCTCCACCAACTCTAGTTCTGTTACTCTAGAGCACTGGTTCCCAAAGTGGGCCATACCGCCCCCTGGGGGGGCACTGGAATGATCTTGGTGGGTGGTAGGAGCCTTGGGTGCAATTGGGGGGTGTTTAATAAAAATAAGGGGGTGGTGGAAGCATAAAGAAAGAAGAGTCCAGAACCTATCTAAAGCAGCCTTTTCCTGCCTTCTCCTGGTCTTCCCTGGGATCAGGGGGGAGGGGGAGGGGGAGAGCAGTCCCCACAGCCAATCACAGCCATGCATTTGCAAATTGCAAATGTATGTGCACCTTTGTAAGGCTGGTGTTGCTGCTGGGCTATTGTGTGGTGGCTGCTGCTGGCCTCTTTGGGGAAAACACATATTATTTTTAAAGGAGGGTATTAGTAAAAGGAACTTTTAAATTAGTGTCCCTTTACTTTAGGTTGGGTGGCCTGTTTGGGGTGGCTTTGGGTTACAGTTCTGTTGGGTGTGGGGTTTGGCTAAGCCTTACTCTGTTACAGTTAATAATTTTGAGGGAAAGTTTTAAAAGTTTGGTTTGCATTGAAAAGTATTTCTGTTGGATTGTTTATTTAATTAACTGTAATAATTGCTTGTTGGTGTGGTGTGGGGTTTTGCACAATGTTTTTAATTTTGTGATTCAACTTTTGTTTTTGTTTGTTGTTTAAAAGTTGAAATTTTCTGGTTGGTTTTTAAATATATTTCTTGAGACTGTACTGCTGTGTGCCTTGAAGAATGCCACATTCTTTGTAGTCTTGCAGAAGTTATATGAATGGGGCACATTTAATGGGAAAAGCCAAGGATTGCAAATTCTGACTCCCTTGATCTTGGGGTGAGATTCACTGAGACTTGGTTGCATTCTTTGAAGCAGGACTTTGCAGCTGGGAAGCCAGAAGTTAAAGTGGGAGTTCTTGAGAAGCTTCTCTTTCTATTTGGGACAGCCATCTAGTCAGTGTGGTACAGTGTTTAAGTGTCAGAAAAGGGTCTGGGAGATCTGGGTTTGAATTCCTGCTCTGCCACAGATAAGTAATTATTTCAAGATCAACTAAATTAGGGTATTGGATTGCTCTTTAGATTGCACTATGTAAGCAATCTTGCACCTAGTGTGAGTGTGCAAGAGAGTAAGGATTTCCAGATATTTCAAAGCTGGCTTTTTCCCAACAATTCGTGTGTGTGTGTGTATGTGTGTATGGGGGTGTTATTCCCCAGTGGTGGGAAGAACTATAATTCATGCCCGCTGCTGGTAATCTATATATCTAATTCCCAAGTGGCCCCCTGTGTGTGGATATCTAAATCCGCACATCGGGGGCACTTAGGGGGCAGGGAGATTTTCCTGCGCACACGGGGCAGTCCCCAGGTGTGCAGAAAAATCTAAAAAGTTGAAAAAGTATACAGGGATATTTAAATCCCAAAAAAAGTAAAAGAGCATTCCCTGCGCATGCGCAAGGAACGCTCTGCGAACTGCCTCTCTGTTGTTGCTGCTGCTGACGCCACCACAAGGGACGGGAGGGCGGGAGAAGGCTTGGGGGCCAGTCAGCCTTGCTGCTGCCGTGGCGGAAGGAGGAAGGAAGGGGGAAGCTTGGCGGGCCGGCTGGCCTCGCCTCCGCCGCTGCTGCTGGGGAGGGAGGAAGGGGGAGGCTTGGTGGGTTGACCGGCCTCCCTGCCACCGTACTGCTGCTGCTCGGGAGGGAGGGAGGGGGAAGCTTGGCGGGCCAGCCGATCTTGCCGCTGCCACCCCTATTGCTGCTGGGAAGGGGGAAGCTTGGCGGGCCGACTGGCCTCGCCACCGCCACTGCTGGAGAAGGGGAAACTTGGTGGTCGGACAGCCTCGCCGCTGTTGCCACTGCAGCTGGGGGGGAGGGAGGGGGAAGCTTGGGGGGCTGGAATACTCCCTCCCGCGAGTATTGCGGGTCCCGCCTCTTGTATATATATATATTTTAAATAAAGTTTTTATTTATTTTCAAAAACATGCACAAAACAAACATACATAAAACATAAATTGTATATAAATTGTAATTTTAGTGCCTTCTCATAAGAGTTTCAGAGTGAACTGTTTAAAGTTAATGGATTCTTTTTTGCAAGAATTGTAAGGGAAAAAAACCATGTTTTTCTAGTCTATAACCTCTTCTATAAAACATTGCTTAATTATAGCCTTGTCTTGTTAAAGTTCTCATACCATGTATAAAATCTTGCCCATGTATTTTCGAATGTACTTTCTGTGTGGCCTTTCAAAAATAAAGTCAGTTTATCCATTTCAGCTGATTCAAGTACTTTCTTAATAAATTCTTCTTTACTCAGTATTTCAGGACTCCTCAAATATTTGGCGTACAAAATTCTAGCAGATGTAGTCAAGTACAGTATAAGATAGGAGTCATCTCTTTTACAAGATTCAGGCAAAATATTCAAAAGAAATATTTCTGGAGTAAAGGGTATATAACATTTTAGAATTTTTTGCAATACTTCATGGATCCAAGCCCAGTATTTTTTTGCTGTCTCACATAACCACCACATGTGATAAAAAGATCCCATTTTGCTTTGACATTTCCAACAACTATTTGAACATTTTGGATCAGTTTTTCAGGGGTAATGTACCATCTATAAAACATCTTATACATGTTTTCTTTATAAGAAATTGCTTTCATAATCTTAATATTCTTTTTCCATATCAGAGACCAATGGTCTAACTCAATATTATGGCCCAAATTCTGAGCCCAATGTATCATAACACTTTTAATGGTTTCATCATGCATCTTATAGTCTAACAACAAAACATACATTTTTCTTTTAAAATTCTGTTCAACTAACAACATTATCTTATCAATTTCTAAAAAGTTTTCATAAAATCCTATTGTTGTCAGGTCCTGCAGTAACCATTCAGTACACAATAGTCCTTTAGCAGGTTTATTGGCAAGTATGGCTTCTGGACAGATGAACACCTTTGCCAGAATTGGCAATCAATAGCATGAAACAAGGGAAGAAGGATTAGGGTCCCACCCTTAAGCATACGTCACACAGACACCTAGGCTACTACAGGTCATGAGAGAATATGAGACCTAACTGGCTATCTCCACAACTCTTGTCTCCCACAGCCTTGGATCCGGCTGCGGCTCCCAGGCTAGATGGGGCTGCTTAGGAATAATTGCTGCTGAAGCCACTACAACACTCTCTTCATTCATTCACATGCTTCCCCCCCTTAGGAATGTCAGGGAGGACTGATAAGGTGCACGGCAGATGTGCTATGGGCTAAACAAGCAGGCAAAGCAAGTGGGCTTACAAAAGCGAAAGTAAGGCATTTGCATAAGGTATTGGGGATTACAGGTATTGAGTATTGATCATGGGACAAACACAGGCATTGTCACCCAGGAGAAAGCCTGATCCTGACATACTGCCCCCCCCCAAGCTCTCATCCACCCCCTGGTTTGTTTGGATACATTCTGTGAAACTTCCAAAGAAGAGCAGGGGCTTTCACGGGCTTAGAAGCAACCCATTCATTTTCCTCGGAACTCATTGGATGAGATACTGCAATTGTCCATGATGTATTTGGGAATCCAGAATCTCCTCAATCACATGGTGGAGTTCCCCATCGATCGGGAGAGGAGGAGGAGCTGGGGGGTTGCACTTCCAAGGGGAGGGTCCTCGGTCCCATTTCAACAATCTAAAGTGAAACACAGGATGGACAGAATGCAAAGTTTTAGGGAGGTCAAGTTCAACAGCTACCTTATTAATGACACGCTCTGTCACGTTTGCTCTGTTGGGCCAGGCAGGGCACGGAAAATCCAAAACACAGGCTGAAGTCAGGGCACCAGATAAGGCAGAGAAACGAGAGCAGAGTCCCAAAATATCAGGTCAATACACAGTCTAAGGTTACTGGAGATTTGCAGTCAGAGTTTCAGAAGCTGTTGTCAGGAGTCAGGTTACACAATCCAAAGTCAGGGAGCCAAAGGAACGACGTCATGCAATCTGAAGTCAAGAGCTGGAGGAATCAAGAAGAAAACCAGGAGACAGGAATGCAGGATCCGGGGTGCAGCAATTCGTCTATGTGATTAGTTGCCAGCACGAGTTGGGGATTTGAGAGAGCCGCCTTAAAAGCCTGTTCCACTTGTTAACTAATTACTGGCTGCTCCCAGAGTCCTGGCTTTGGTCAGTACTCTGGACTTAGAGAACGCCGACCTCACATGCATGCTTCTTAACGCCGGGTTGCCATATCCCGTCATCTTTGATCTCTCAAATGATTCACAGTTGGGGGGGAATCAGGAGGCGTGGTGCTTGTGCTTGGCCCTGCAGGAGCGGCTCCAGGTGTAAACTCTCCTGGTAACTGGTGCTCATCCTCTGCAGGACTTAGGTTTGTTACTTCCAGAGGTGCAGGGAGCTTGTTCTCGAATGTTAAAGGTACAGATTCCCCGGGATCAGGGTCCACGGAATCGGGCTGCACGATGGGGTCCCTTTAAAGGGACCAATATATTTCCAGCCTAGTTTCTGTCGGGGTTGCAAACCCTTTAAGTGTTTGGTGGAAACTTAGACAGAGTCACCAGGAGCAAGGTCCCACTCAGGACAACATTTTCCATCAGCATACTTTTACCCAACGATGTAGTTCCAAACTGTATATAAGCTGGGGTTGTTCTGTGTGTTCTGTGTTGTTCTGTGTTCTGTTCTAATAAACTGAAATCACCGATTAAAGAAAGAGCTGCCTGATCTTGAGTTACAACACTAATGAATCCCCAATGGGATAATAAACAATCCAACCACTAGAGGGAACCAATATGCCACAGAATCCTTGACACCTATATTATAGAGCAGCAACTCTGACATGATTAAAAGAAGAAAATACTAGACTATTAGTTCTAGAAGGACATGACTTACTATTGGGATGGCATGCATTTTTATGGTATGAAAAATCAGATGGCCATAACTATTTTAAACAGCATATTCTTTGGAGATCTTTACTGAAAGTATGGGAAAATGTAAAAAAGAATATTTTACACTAAAACAACCAAATGAATTTCACCACTCAAAGCTATTACAAACCCCAATTTATTTCAGAAAAATATACTGCTCAGATATGAAGATCTACTGAACAATGAAAATGAACTAAAATCAATAGGAAAACTTAAAGAACAAGAAATCAATCTAAGTTGGTGGGAAAGAGTACAAATAGAATCTAGATCTGCTAAAGATAAGCCAGGGTTTTTTTATACAAATATAATGGAAATGGATAAGGTATTATTGCATGCTGATGATAAACTGATTAAGAAATTGTACATCATAATGTTAGAAGATAAAACACAAAATGAAATAGTTAAAAATTGTATGGTTAAATGGGCACAAAATGTTGATCATAATATTGATATAGATCAGTGGGTATGTGTATGGAAAACAAATGTAAGGATTACAAAAGCGACTGCATATGAAGAAAATATTTATAAAATGTTTTATAGGTGGTATATCATTCCAGATAAGTTAGCTAAATTTTATCCTAACATATCTAATGAATGTTGGAAATGTCAAAAAGTTGGTTTTTTTTATATTATTCATTTTATTAGGTTTATACCCCGCCCTCCCCACTTTACAGCAGGCTCAGGGTGGCTTACACTAGTTGATACACAGAATTAAAATCACATAAAATCATTTAAAACAATTCAATTATAAACAATCATAATATATAAAGTGCTGCATAATAAATTAGTTGTTATGAGATGGCGTGCTTAAGAGTGTACACAAGATCTCACCATCATTCTGCTCCTAATCTTCCTAACACTTGGGCGGCTCAGGCTAGGAGTCACAGGCCAAGGGCCAGGACTATGATTAAAGCTGTTACTATGATGTGAATGTAGCCCACATTCAAGGCCACTGTGATAAGACTGAGTGGCAGAGAAGAAGCTCCCACGTTACTGCCAGCATACCTACGCAAGCGCAATGCAGGGACGAGATAGGGAACACAGAACAATGGACTCAGTGTAAAATAGCAAACAGACATTTCTGACACTCTGCCCTTCCCAAAATACCTCCCACCCACCACTCAGGAAGGGGAAAATAAGGGGCCTCCTGGTTTCGCCAGGAAGCGAGAGTGAAAGTCCTTGAGGAGTTCAGGTGCATTGATATCAGCCATTCTTAATGTTGGGGTCCAAAGTGAACCCATTCGACTAGGTAATATAATTGTCCCCTTATTAGCTTAGAGTCCAGGATGTCAGTCAGTTCATAATGTTCCTCTCCATCTACCATCAGCGGGGGTGGGTGGGTGCAGGATGCTCTGGATGCCACTTAGTCAGGGGAAACGCTGGTTTGAGGAGGCTGAAATGGAAGATGGGATGAATTGTTTTAAGAGCCTTAGGCAGGTCCAAACTGGACGGTCACTTTATTGATACAACGAATAATCTTGAATGGGCCAATATATTTCCAAGCCAGTTTTCTTGATGCTTGGGATAGACGCAAGTTCTTAGTAGACAGGTATACATAGTCCCCAGGCTGAAGGTCCCATCCCACCGCCCTCTTCTTGTCAGCCTGCTTTTTATATTGAGCTTTGGCCTCGTTCAATGCCTCTACAATCACTGGCCAAGAATCACGAAAAGTCTTACACCAATCTGTGGCTTCCCCCCCCATTCCTCCAGGTTTCAGAAAAGGGAGAGGGGGGCTATCATAGCCCAAAGCGGCTTTGAATGAAGACATTCCGGTAGAAGCATGCCAAGAGTTATTGCATGCAAATTCTGCCAACGGTAATAAATCCACCCAATTGTCTTGTTGATAGTTGGTGAAACAACATAAATAATGTTCTAGAGTTTGATTCACCCTTTCTGTTTGGCCATCGGTTTCTGGGTGGTATGCACTGCTCAAAGCACGTTCTATGCCCATGAGGGCCATTAATTCAGTCCATAATTTGGAAACAAACTGAACCCCATGGTCGGATATTATTTTGATAGGCAAAGTGTGGAGCTGAGCAATGTGTTGTAAAAAGGCCCTAGCCAGGACTTTAGCTGTTGGTAAGCCAGAAAATGGTATAAAGTGTGCTTGCTTAGAAAACAGGTCGACCACCACCCAAATGACAGTCATTTGTTTGCTAGGGGGAAGGTCGGTAATAAAGTCCATAGAAATGACTTCCCAGGGACTGCTTGGAGTGGGCAACGGCTGCAGGAGTCCCGGGGGTTTTCCTACTCTGGGTTTGCAGCGGCTACACGTTGGGCAGGATTGTATATAGAGTGACAAATCCTTCTTCATTCGGGGCCACCAGAAATTGCGTTGCAACAGGTGCAGTGATTTCACGTACCCGAAGTGCTCTGCAGGTTTCAAATCATGGGCAGACTGCAATACCTGCTTACGTGTGCTTTCAGGAACAGTTTATTTCCCTTGTACCAGCAGCCATTGGGTTTGCACACCAGATCTCCCCGAGCTTGTAGCTCTTTCTTCTCCTGATCGGTTACGGCTGTGGCAAAACGCTCTTCCCAAGGCACCCCCGGGGTTTGGGGAACTGGTTCTAGTCAGCTCTGCTTGTGGGTCACTACCACCCCGATCAGTTGGTTTGGGGTGAAAAATGATTCTCTCACCTCAGCTTTCTTGCTATCATGCTGACGTAGGCGTGAGAGAGCATCTGCCAAGTGGTTGGATTTGCCTGGGAAGTGGTGCAGGGTGAATTGGAATTTGGAAAAAAACTCAGTCCATCGGAACTGCTTGGCATTTAAGACCCGGGGCTTTCGTAGTACCTCAAGATTCTTATGGTCAGTCCAAATTTCAAATGGGACTCGGGCTCCCTCCAGCCAGTGTTGCCAGGTGAGTAGAGCCAATCGAATGGAAGCTGCTTCCTTGTCCCAAATGGGCCAGAACCTCTCAGTTTCATTAAATTTCCGAGATACATAGGCAAGCGGGTGGAGGTGCCCTTGGGCGTCCTCCTGCAAAATCGCCCCCCCCATAGCGGTGTCTGAGGCGTCTACTTGGACAATGAATTTCTTGGCCTCATCTGGGTGCACCAGCACAGGTTCAGAGGTGAACAACTGTTTAAGTTGGTCAAACACTTGTTGGCACTGAGGCGTCCAATCTAAGCGAGCTCCTGGCTGGGATGCTTTTGCCCCCCTCCCCTTGGTTTTGAGTAGATCTGTGAGAGGGAGGGCGACCTGGGCAAAGTGGGGCAAAAATTGGCGGTAAAAATTGGCGAAGCCGAGGAAACCCTGGAGCTGTCGCCTGGTTTTGGGGGGTTCCCAAGCTAAAACATCTTGGACCTTTTTCGGGTCCATCTCCAACCCATCCGGGGATATGCGGTACCCTAAGAAGTCAATGCGCCTCTGGTGAAATTCGCACTTAGACAGTTTGACAAACAGTTTGTGTTCTAACAACCTCTCCAGTACCTCCCGGAGCATTTTGATGTGAGTCTTTAGATCTGGGCTGTACACCAAGATATCATCCAAGTAAACAACCACCCCCTTAAACAAATAGGGGTGCAGCACCTCATTTATTAAGTTCATGAAGACCCCAGGAGCCCCTTGTAATCTGAAGGGCATAACTCGATATTCAAACTGTCCTAGAGGGGTATTAAAAGCAGTCTTGTGTTCATCCCCTTGTCTAATGCGGACTCGGAAGTAGGCATCGCGCAAATCCAATTTGGAAAAGACCTTCCCCTTCACCACCTCTGCTAACAGGTCTTTGATGAGGGGCATGGGATAGGCATTGGTGGCTGAAACTGCATTAAGACCCCTATAATCGGTGCAAAGTCTGAGTCCCCCATCTTTCTTTTTACAAAACAGCACGGGAGCTGCAAAGGGGGATGAAGCCGGTCGGATAAATCCACGGGCTAGGTTCTTATCAATGAACCTACGTAGCTCCTCTTTTTCCATGGGACTCATAGCGTATATTTTCCCCCTAGGCAATTTCTGTCCTGGGAGAATCTCTATAGCACAGTCTGAATTACGGTGGGGGGGGGCAGTTCGTCAGCCTCTTCCTCCTCAAAGACATGAGCCAAGTGCCTGTATTCTGTGGGAATGCGGTTAATGTCCTCTGTCGCTAGGCAGGCTCGTGGGGGATCGTTGTCTGGAGGATTCCCCCACAAAGGGTCCCACTTATGCTCCATACACTTTGGGGAGATAAAACGTACTATCCCTTCTTCCCAGAGAATATAAGGATCATGACCATGTAGCCACGGGCTACCCAGAACCAGTGGAAACTGGGCTTGCGGGGCTATCACAAATGAACGGAGCTCCCAGTGTTCCCCAGCGCCCACCCGTATGGGGATGGTCTCGAACCGGCAGGGCTCTTTCATCGGTGACCCATCCATTTGTGTAAAGGTAATGGGGTCCTTCAGCTGGTAACCGCTGCTTCTAGTCCTGTTACCAGTGATGGGTTTATCAAATCCCTCCCGCACCCAGAGTCAATGAGGGCTCGGACCCTGATGTGGGTCATCATCACTGGATTCATTATTATTACAGTCACAAAGAAGAGGGAGGGGTTGGCATCGGCCGTCGCCTTTGTTCCTCATGGGTTAGAGCCCGGCCAGGGTCCTCCTTGGGACAGGAGGCTGAAAAATGCCCTTTCTCCCCATATCTGAGGCACAAGCCCTGTCTCATGCGTTGATCCCTCACCCCGCTCTGGGTGGAAGTTGGTTTGCTTCTGACCTGGGTGGTAGCAGTGCTCAGACGGCTGTTCCCAAGAGATAAATCCAGTTTCATGAGGCACAGTTGGCTTTCAGCCTTTTCTGCCTCTTCCATCCAACTTTGGAGCATGCGTGGCTCCTTGGAGCTAAGGACATTATGGCGGACATCCACCACTAGTCCCATCTGGTATTGTTGAGCCAGCACCGGATCAGTCCAGTCTCGGATCTTGGCAGCATGCCTTTGGAACTCTCTTGAGTACTCCCTCACGGTCAGTTTGCCTTGTTTGAAGGTGCGGAGAAAGGCTTCCGCCTTTTGGGCCGCCGCTGGGTCTTCAAAGTGATTTCTCAAGACCCACATGAAGTCATCTACATTTCCCAGCTCCACTGCCTCCAGATCGTGCAAGGCCACGTACTAGCTGGCAGCAATTCCCCGGAATCGTGAAGCGATAAACTCCACCTGTTGCTCTTCATCCGGGAACACATGGCCCCACCACTGCACAAATTTTCCGACCTGTAAGATGAAAAACGACACAGTCTCGGGGTCCCCGTCAAAAGTGATCTCCAACATGTCTTTAGGCCGTATTATTGGTGGGACGGGGACCATGCCTGGTACAGGTGCTGGCAGCGGTAGGGGCGCCGGCACAGGAACTGGCGGTGGGAGGACCGGTGGAGGCTGATCCGGGACCAGTTGTCCTGGAAGTGGCCCTCCCGGCACAGGTCCCGCTGGGGCTGGCTGGCCAGGAACCGGTTGGCCTGGTACTGGTGCTCCTGGCACTGGCTGCCCAGGGACCGGTTGACCGGGGAGGGGTTGTCCAGGCAGTACTGGTGGTGCTGGGGCAGGGGCTGGTCGTGGCTGGGTCAGCGGGTGTGCGCGGATAGCCTGGTCCATCATCTGCGGGAGGGACTGCATCAGCTTGCCCATGTCCCGCATTAACCGTCGGGTATCATCTTGGATAGTGTCCATGCGCACATCAGCATCCGGGCTGGACCCAGGCCTCATCGACCCGCGTGGGGTCCGTCCCTGTGGGAGCCCAAAGCTTCCAGTAAACTGTCCCGGCTCTGGCTTCCAGGTAAGGACCAGGTCGTCTGGGTTGTGTCCAATAGATTCTTAGTCTAGTCCCGCGGCTTCCACTGAGTAACCCACTTATCCCATGAGATCGGGGCACTGTGGTAGTAGGTTCGGGGTATCGCCCCTCCATGGCTCTGAGTCGGCCCCGCCGAGCTGTAGATTGGGAGAGTGTACGATGGTCCCACGGTGCTGATCAATGGAGGGGTGACTGGTCCGGCCAAACAGTATGGGATCAATGCTGTCGTTACTGGAGTCGTAGTCACTGGCGCGACTGTAGCTGGCATGGTCGTAATGGGAACCGTGGTCACTGGGATCGCCACAGTGGTAACAGGGACCATAGTGACAGGTGTGGTAGTCACTGGGACCGTCGCTGGTGTTCCTCCAGCACTGCTCATCTTGGTGGAAGGCAGGGGCTGGAGGTGGTGGAGTAATGTTGATTCCTGACAATTTCTGTCAGGTTCAAAAGCAAGAAGATCCAAGCATTCTTTGATTAATACAGTGCTAAAACCCACAGTGGAGGGTCATTGTCAGGAATGGCGGGAGAAGCGGCTCAAGCAAGGTTATAGTGTGATGCAAAATGCTACTAGCAAATGAACTGTAAGCGCGCGCGTGGGAAACTCCTGGCGGGAGAGTTACTTAATGGGCAGGAGATGACTCCCTCCTCCCCTTGTCTTCACAGGACTGGAAAATTCTCATAAGCTCAAGAATAGCCCAAAGCCCACATTCAAGGCCACTGTGATAAGACTGAGCGGCAGAGAAGAAGCTCCCACGTTACTGCCAGCATACCTACGCAAGCGCAATGCAGGGACGAGACAGGGAACACAGAACAATGGACTCAGTGTAAAATAGCAAACAGACATTTCTGACAGATATGGGGAAAGGCGGTCCCTCAGGTATGTTAGACCCTGGCCATAAAGGGCTTTAAAGGTAAAAACCAGCACCTTGAAGCAAAGTCAGTATGCTATTGGCAGCCAGTGCAGTGACTTTAGCACAGGCTGGATGTGCTCCCACCTGGGGAGGCCCATCAGAAGCCTGGCCACAGCATTCTGCACTAGTTGCAGCTTCCGAATTTGCAACAAGGGCATGTAGAGGGCATTACAGTAGTCTAGTCTTGAGGTGACCATTGCGTGGATCACTGTTGCCAGGTCACTGCGGTCAAGGAAGGGAACCAACTGCCTAATCAGCTGAAGTTGGTAAAAGGCTGCCTTGGCAGTGCCTGCTACCTGGGCCTCCATTGATGAGGCATCCAGGAGCACTCCCAAACTCCTAACCTCCGGCGTTGGCACCAGCGGCGTCCCTTCGAAGGATCCCTACCCCCGCACCCCAGGGAGCGGTGGCACAGGTAGTTAAGGGACCTGCTGGTAACATCTGCGAACAGCTGTTCTGGCTGTTCGAAACCCGCCGCGACCAGGGTGAGCACCTGGTCCAAGTCCCAGCTCCCGCCCACCCAGCGGTTCGAAAGCCATAGAAATGGGAGTAGATAAAATGGGTACCTGCCCTAGGTTGCAGGGAGCACCCTCCCCCCCCCGTGGGGGTAGCGGAGCACTGGCAGCGGCGGCAGAGGGTGAGCAGGCTGCAAGATGGCAACGGGATGTAGCACCAAGCGAGAATCGAGCGTCAAAAACGGAAGGCGGAGCCAGGAAGATGCAGGGGAGCGTGAAGGCGCAGGCGTGGTGGAGCCGATACGGACAGAGCCGGAGCTGCACTGACGTGCAAGCCATGTGCTGGATGGGCCTGTCAAGCCGTAAGGAAGCCGATGGGAGAAGGTGAAAGACCGGGGCCAGATGCCGAGCCGAGCCAAACTACAACACTCCATGGGGTGCTGGTAGGGTAGTCCCTTCCCTGATTATATGTGGCCTTAGATAGGATACGACTGAGTAACTGTAAGCCGCTCAGAGACCCCTTCGGGGGTTCGAGCGGGATAGCAAGCTGAAAGTATAAATAAATAAATAAATAAATAAATAAATAAACCCAGGCACAGGACCTCCATCTTCATCAGATTCACTTTCAGCTGACTGAGCCTAAGCCAACCAGCCATGGCTTGTAATGTCTTGTCCAGGTCTTCCAGTCTGAAGCCGGACCAGCCAACCAACATCAGATAGAGCTGAGTGTCATCAGTGTACTGGTGACAATCCAGCCCATGCCTCCAGGCAATCTGGGCAAGGGAGTGCATATAGATGTTAAAAAGCACCAGGGAAAGCACATCTCCTTGAGACACACCATATTCCAGTGGGTGCCTCTTGGACTGCTGTTCCCCTTTGTCCCTGACCATGGAGAAAGGAAGTGAGCCATTGCAAGGCAAGCCCCTGAATTCCAATGTTGGTGAGGTGGTGGGTCAGTAGCTGATGGCTGACCATGTTGAACACCACCAACAGGTCCAACAAACAACAGCACTGCCACTCTGCCCTGATCCAGATGCCTCCGGAAGTCATCAGTGAGGGTGAACAGTGCCATCTCTGTCCCATGCCCAGGGCGAAAGCCAGACTGGAAGGGATCTAAGATGGAAGCATCATCCAAAAAGCTCTGTAGCTGAACCACCATTGCCCTCTCTATTAATTTGCCCAAATAGGGCAAGTTGGAAACTGGCCAATAGTTGGCCAATTCAGCTGGATCCAGAGATGGTTTTTTCAAGAGAGGGTGGACCATTGCCTCCTTGAGCACCCCAGGAAACTGTCCCTCAACAAGGGACTTGTTGATTATCTCCCTCAGGGTATCTCGTAACCCATCATGGCCCACTTTGATTAGCCACAACGGACATGGATCAAGGCAGCATGTGGCAAACAGCTAGGAGCAGTTTGTCAACTTCTTCTAGACAGGGCTGAAATGTCCCAAAACTGGATTCGAAGATGTGCATGGAGCCTCGGGCTCATTCACTGTTTCAACTGTGGCAGGGCAGTCGAGGCGGAGCGACAAGACTATCTGCGAAATGGCTCACAAATGCCTCACAGCCTATGTCCAATTCTCTAGCGTTTGGCCTGCCCCATGGCAGTGCAGTTATTGACCAAATTGTTCTAAATAAATGGGCTGGGCATGAACTCGCAGAAGCAATTGTGGCCGCGTAGAACTCTCTCTTTGTGGTCTTGACTGCCATCTTGTAGGATCTCATAAACGTCCTATAAGATGCTCTTGTAGCTTCATCTCGAGCGTGACGCCACCATCTCTCTAGCTGTCTCAGCTCTTGTTTCATAAGACTCAACTCCTGGGTAAACCAGGGAGCAAGCTTAGAGCAAGAGCGTAGAGGGCACCGGGGAGTGATCTCGTCGATGGCCGTGGAGAGGCGGCTATGCCAATCCCCTACAAGCTCATCTAATGAGCTGCAGGGGGCATCGGATCCCACAGAGCCATCTGGAACCGCACTGGATCCATCTGGCTCTGTGGGCAAACTAAAATATCCTTGTTGCCTAAACAGGGTGGGGGTGAAACATTCAAATGGGCCCTCAGGGCATGGTGGTCTGACCACGGAACTGCCAAGGCAGTTACACAGTCCACTGTTACCCCCGTCATGAAGATCAAGTTGAGCGTGTGCCCAGCCTGGTGAGTGGGGGTCGTTACATATTGGAAGAGTCCTAGTGCTGCTATGGATGATACCAGGTCCACAGCCTGAGTGAAGGTCATGTCATCGGCATGGACATTGAAATCACCCAGGACGATCAGTCTAGGGTGTTCCAGTGCCCAGCCTGATACAGCCTCCATCAGGGACAGCAGGCTATTGGCCAATGCGTTAGGTGGTTGGTACTCTAGACAAATTGCCAAACTCTCCCTGGCCTTCCATACCAGGCCGAGACACTCAATGCCTGTGATCTTTGGCGGTGGGAGCGCCCTGAAGGAGTAAGCCTCTTGGATGAATAGAGCCACTCCTCCCCCCACCCCCTAGTCCACGATTGGTGAAGGACCGAGAACCCAGGAGGGGCAAGCTGGGAGAGAGCTACTGTTTCCCCTTCCCTCACCCAAGTCTCAGTCATGCAGGTCTACATTCTGCTCTTGCAGAAAGTCCCGAAGGACCATGATCTTATTATTTATATTATATAAATTATATATTATTTACATAATGCCAATGTTGGAGGGGGGGTCCATCCTAGTAACCACTGCCTACATCACTCGGGATGGGACACAGGCTGGAAGAGGGCTGAGCTTTTCTATTTCTCCACCCTCTTCCTTTACCACCCTGCCTGGGCTCACTGCTATACTTTCCCCTCCCCAGGAGCACCAGAATCCCTTGGCCCAACATCGCCACCTCTGGTGGTCTCCGGAAACCTTCAGACCACTGGTACAGCAAACAATCCTACCATCTAATTCAGTCCTCTAATTGATTGCCAATAATAATCCAATTGCCTGGCCAGTGAAGTTAAATAAAGGTCAAACAAAATTTCCAAATGATTCCTGCCAATTGATCCATAAATAACAATCACTGTAATTATCTACAATTTGGTTGGATGGTCCTATAGCTAATAAACCTTATCTAATATCTCAATGAAATTTAGCTATCCAATTAATTCGTTAGGCAGCTCTTGAGCTGCTTCCTTTAGGGTGCAGCGACAGCAGTAGCTATCTGCTTTTATGGTTGACTTGTGATAAAGTTGAAAAATATTGGTCTTGGGTACATGAACTGTTACAAAAAGTGTTAAAATATGATACCATATACCCCAGAACTCTTTTTATTGAATATAGTACCAGAAAATTGTGAACAAAAATATTTTTATCTTATTATACATATAGTAACAACAGCAAGAATACTATATGTCAAGTATTGGAGAAAAAATGAAATCCCTTCAAAGGAATAGACTATAACTAAAATATTGAAAACAGCAGAGATAGACAAATTAACCTCAATTCTGAGAGGGCACAAATAAAGAAGACTTTGAAGATACATGGTCAAGATTTTATAAATGGATAGAAGAGTACAAGATACAAAATTCTTGGACATCTAACTGAATAGAAAGAAAATAAAAGTTATATTTTTAATTATATGTAAAAGGTTTTTGAATAATCCATAAGGTGAAAATAGCAATGAATATTTTTACATACTGTATGAGTATATCAACTAGATCAAAATGATGTAAAGAAAATTCCCCATGTGTGTATTTATGTATGTTTGTATGTCTGATATATAAAATAAAAGTGTTATATGTATATAAAAGAAATCTGTTTAATCTAATTAACCCTATCTTGCAACACTTCCTGGTCTCCATTTTAAGAAGGCTACAAATCTCAGGTTGCCCATCATGGCCTGAAAACCCCTATGGCTCTTTCACTGTTTTTATTCTGAATATCTAGTTTCATACCCCACTCCGGAGGACTTAAAAGTTTGCTCACAGCTTTATAACAAATTGGCGCTTTAAAAAATACTGCACTGCTGTACCCATTTATTTATTTAAAAAATTCCTATATTACCATTCCACCCAAATGTGGTCCCCCAAAGCAACAAACACCAAAACACTGAAACATAAAAACAGCATTTTAAATATGGTATATATAAACGATTTAAACGATTCAATAAAAACATATAGACACACACACACAACTTAACCAGGGATGAGGGTCAATAAGAGTCACTGGTGGGATGACAAGCACGACAAAAAAGTCCTCATCCGCTGGCAACAGACAGTAATGGAGGGAGGCAGAACAATCTCCGTGGCGAAGGGGGTTCCCGAGTTTTGGGGCCATGATCAAGAAGGCCGTTTGTAGGGTTGCCACCCATTTAGCCTCAGCTTGCAGGAGCACCCAAATCAGGGCCTCCAAAGATTATTGTGGTGGCTTCAAATTTACCTTCTGGACGGTCTTGAGGGGAAGCCCCACGTGGACATGTGACTTCTATCCCGGCGTGTCTCCCCATTGCACTGAGATCAGAGTGGCCAGGTGGCGGCTGGAGATCTCTGGGACCACAGCTGATTCCAGGCAACAGAGATCAGTTCACCTGGAGAGAACAGCTGCTTTGGAAGGTGGACTCTATGGGGGAGTTCAGACTGGCAGTTTGAAGCGGGAGCCAATCGTGGCAAAAAAAGTCCCAGAACAAACTGTTCTGGGTTTTCCCGGTCACATGGGGCCGACTGATGCGGGAGCATACCGGGAGGAGGTGCAGCTGTAAGCAGCTTTTTCCTGGTAAATTGGCTGGATGCCTATATGTGTATGAGCGCATGAGCTCATACACACATAGGCATCCAGCCAATTTGGGGAGGATCCCATTGAGCCGGCACCGCATTGGGTGGTAGAGCGGAGCACAGCCAATCACATCGCTGCTGCCTTATGAGCAATGCGGGTTGCTCCCGGCTTTTTGGCAGAGCATTCACACTTCCGGGAAGCAGGATGCAGCGAGATAAAGGCACTCTCCGGGATTTGCTACCACTTTTAACAGGTATCTTTTAATCCCAGGAGCGAAGTGGAACAGCATGGGTTGCCTATGAGTGGGGAACGCCAGGCAGATGTGCCTGTGTGAACGCCCCCTTTAATCCGCTTGGGAAACATGGCTGGAATGTGGCTATAGCGGGGCAAATTGCCAGTCTGAACTCAGCCTATGGCATTATACCTCATTAAAGTCCCTCCCCTCCCCAAAGCCTGACCTCGGGCTCCAACTCCCAAATTTCCAGGTATTTTACCCAAAGCTGGTAACCCCGAGATGGTGCTTTTTAGTGGCAAATGATCTGGTTTAAGGGTGATAATATAGAATAGAACAAGCACCCTTATTTCCTGTGCTTTGTGCCAAGCTGAGTAAACACTCTTCAAAAACTTACAAAATCAGGAAGATTTTAGTTGAGGACTAGAAATGATAAGGCTTGCCTGAAAATTACTATCAGAGGTGTCGAACTCATTTGTTATGAGGTCTGGATCTGACATAAATGTCACTTTGTCGGGCCGGGCCATGTGTGCCATAAAATGTAATGCCAGGTAGCAGGAGATATAAACTTTATAAAGAACACAGGCAACCCCAATTGATTATATTATTTTTTACTCAACATGCAAACACACTTAGAACATTAAGACTCTTGCAGTAGTTTAAAGTATTCCCCTGATGCCCACCCTCCCGCTTCCACCGCCCCTGACTCATTAGCCCTGGGACCGTATGCAGTGACGCAACGCACGGCCTCTGTCATCTGGCAATAAAGAGCAATAGGGCTGTTAAGTATGAGACTCAACAAAGGATTCAGCTTCAAGTGATTTCAGCTTTATTAAACAGCAACTGTAAGTCAGGAACACACAACAAGGGGAGCACAGCTCCTTCTTTTAAACTCTCCCGGGCTGTCCAAGCCATACCCAATGGCATTGCAGGGATAAGGCCAATCAGGACCGTTCCCTCTTTGCAACAATATTACTCAGTGATTGGGTAATTACACAGGTTTTGCAGAAACCGACCAATAGCAATGCGACATCTGAAAAGCCATATTCAGACTCAAGCATAACATGTGAATAGATAGGAGCGATTCACATTCAGTACATAACAAATTCCTCCCCCCTAAGATGGAGCATTACCCTGCCAAACATAATCTTTCAGGTGGTGGGGGGGCACCTCGGCTTCGGTTCGACCGGCGCAGCAGTCTCTGCTCCGTTGGACTTGGAGCGGCACACTCTTCTGGAGCCCTGGTAACCTCTCTTGCAGGAGAGACAGGGGGAACGCAAACAGGGATCACAGGCTCTGGAGTTGGGGTCTGCCCAGACTCCGAGTCCCCTTCTGCAGCACTCACCTCCTCGGCGGGAGGCCCTTCCTGCTCGGGGACCAGCTCAGGTTCAGGCACCAACTCAGCACTGGAGTCTGCCCAACGCTCCCTGAGCTGGTCTATGTGGCGGCGAATCTCCTGTCCATTGGGAAGCCGGACCACATACAGCCTGGACCCTGCAACTTTGGTGACTACGGCCGGTAGCCACCGATGACCTTCGCCATAGTTTCAGGCAAAGACCTTGTCCCCACACTGGAACACTCTCCCCTATGCTGGTTCCTCAGACCATTGCTTGGACTGGTCCAAGTCAGGGTGCAAACGTCGAGGAGGGTAGACAGCTTTCGGCCCATCAAAAGTTCAGCTCGGCTCTGCCCCGTTGCCGAACACGGCGTGATGTGTTGCCTCAGAAAGAAAGAGGCCAGTTTCTGATTCCAGTCCCTGCACGTCATGCGCCCAAGCGATTCTTTTGTCGTCCAAACCATCCGTTCGGCCTGTCCGTTAGAGGCCGGATGGAATGGGGCTGACGTTACATGGCGTACAAGGTTGTTAGCCAGGAACCCCTCAAATTCTGCCGAAACGAACTGTGGCCCGTTATCGGAGACGACACAGTCCAGCAGCCCGTGTGTTGAAAACAGTTTGCGCAGGGCATGAATCACAGCCCCAGAATTCGTTGATCTCATATTTACAACCTCCAACAATTTGGTGTAAGAGTCTACACATATGAAAAACATTTGCCCATGGTACGGGCCTGCAAAATCAATATGGAGGCGGGACCATGGCCTCCTTGACTTTTCCCAGGGCTGGATAGGAGCATGAGGTGGTTCTGGCCGGGACTGTTGGCAGGACATGCAGTTCCGAACCCAAACCTCAATGTCCGCATCAATGTTTGGCCACCATACATACCCTCTGGTGAGGGCCTTCATATGAACCATTCCTGGATGGCCCACATGCAAGGCCTCCAGGACTCTTTCCCTTAGCTTAGAGGGAATTACAACTCTACTTCCCCAAAGTAGACAGCCCTTAGTCACAGATAATTCATTTTGGTGGGAAACAAACGGTTTGAAATCCGCCTCCATTTTCCCGGCCGGCCACCCCCTCCACACCCAATTGAGAACTCGGGCGATTAAAGGGTCCTTTGCCGACGCAACGGTAATGTCTGTGGAGGTGACCGGTGCCTCCGGGAGCTCTTCCAGCGCCAAAACGTCCAGTTCTGGCTCCTTGTCAGAGTCAGTTAGTGGTGCGGGGCAGCGGCTAAGGGCGTCTGCGTGCCCAATAGCCTTCCCCGGACAGTGCTCCAGCTCGAAATCATATGCCGACAGAAAAACCGCCCACCTTAGCATCTGGGGCGATAGAATGTTCGGTGTTGGCCGGTCTGGCAAGAAGATGCCCAAGACAGGTTTGTGATCAGTCACAAGGAGGAACCACCGCCCATAAACAAAGTCATGGAATTTCTTTATTCCTGCGATTAGGGCGAGGCCCTCCTTGTCGATCTGGGCATAGTTCTTTTCAGCCTTAGTGAGAGATTGGGAATAAAATGCGATCGGTGCCTCAGATCCGTCCGGCATCAGGTGGCTGAGAACGGCACCCACCCCATAAGGAGACGCGTCAGCTGCAAGCACCAGCAGTTTGTTTTCATCGAAGTGCGTCAGGACTGCACTCGATGACAAAAGTTCCTTCACTGAAGCGAATGCATGCCTCTGCCGCTCACCCCACTCCCATTTAGCGTTCTTGTGGAGCAAAGCGTGCAGAGGTTCAGCGACCGATGCCTTGTGTGGCAGAATGGCACCATAAAAGTTGAGTATTCCCAAGAAGGACTGGAGGTCTTTCTTGGACTGGGGTAGAGGCGCGTTTTGGATTGTCGCCACCTTGTCGGGTGTGGGGTGGACCCCGTCTGCATCTATGAGGAACCCCAAGAACTCAACTCTTTTTACCCTGACAACACATTTCGAATGCTTAACCCGCAGCCCAGCATTTTTAAAATGACTCAACACTGCTCTTAAGCGAGCCATCAGTTCACAATCATCTGTGCCCGCAATTAAAACTTCATTGAAATAGGGCACGACACCAGGTAGCCCACGCAGGAGCCCCTCCATTAGCCCTTGAAAAATGCCCGGGGCGACATTTACTCCAAATTGTAATCGTTTTACCCTGAAAGCCCCTTTATGGGTAACTATTGTTTGGGCTTCAGCAGTTGCGTCGTCCACCAGCAACTGCTGGTAAGCTTGAGCCAGGTTGAGCTTGGGAAAAAAATTTCCCCCTCCCAGTGACGCCAGTATGTGGCTGATTACTGGCACCAGATAGGAATGGTGCTGCAGAGCTTTGTTAACTGTACATTTGTAGTCTGCGCATATTCGTATAGACCCGTCGGCCTTGACAGGCGTCACAATTGGAGTCTCCCACTTTCCGTAGGGTACCGGTTCAAGGACACCCTGACTCACCAATTTATCTAATTGTGACTCAATTTTTGCTTTGAACAAACGTTGCCATGTCTCTGTAGAGATGACGGTGACGGACAATCCGGAGTCCACCTCCATGACGCAGGGAATGCCATCCAGATGAATCGTCACGTAGATTTTCTTGCTGGGCTTGCCTCCGGTGGCCAGGATCATTGATGGGCAGCAGCAGGAGTTGGTCTGATGACAGCCAGATGCCTTGTTGTCATTTCAAACACGAACCCTGGGGTCTGCATATCGCGAAGACGGTGGAGATCTTTTGGTGGCACGACAGACTCAGGTCAGATGACCCCGCTTGCCACAGGAGCGGCAGATCAGCTCCTTGGCCCAACAGAGGTCTCTGTCATGCTTGCCTCCGCAGCCAGTACAGGAACGTGCTACTGGAGTCTTTGGTCTGGTCCGTGGTGGGCGTGTCTTCCTGGTTCTGTATACGCCGTCAGCCTCGCTGTCGGACTCACTGGCGGATTGCTGGTGGACTGCAGGCTCTTTAACCGTTGGTGGTGGTCGTTGTTGCACCTCTCGGGTTGATTTGTCGGCGGCCTCAGCTGCGACAGCCTCAGTGTAGGCCACAGCATACGTAAGCTTGGAGTGTGCAAACAGGCGCTGCTGGAGGCGCTTGTCCCGAAGGCCGCACACCAGTCAGTCGAGGAGGGCATCTTCCAGGTCGGTGAAGCCGCAAGGCTGGGCTGCCTTCCATAAGGCGGTGACGAATTCGGCTATCGATTCAGCCGGGCCCTGGCACCGCTTGTTAAAAGCGTGCCTGCAGGCTATCTTAGACAGCTGCGGTGCGAAATGGCCCTTGAGCTTCGCCATGATATCAGCCCATGTAGGTGTGCTAAGCTCGGTGGGCACCACTAGGGACCGAGCGATGTCGAAGATGGCCTTGCCACAGGAGCTCAGTAGCGTCACCTTCTTCCTCGCCTTGTCCGTGATCTGGTTTGCCTGGAGGTGAAACTCAAACCATGCCAGGTAAGAGTCCCAGTCCTCCATCGCCGGGTCGAACGCCTCGAACGCCGGATTTACAGCCATCTGGGCTGACGGTGCTGCCACTACTGCTCGTGGAGCCTCAGCCGACTCGACCAGGTGTGTGTCCTCGTTGCTGTCTCGGTTCAGCAGGGCTGCCTATCCGCTCTAGTATCCCACCTTCGTCACCAATTGTTAAGTATGAGTGTCAGGTATCCCTGCCATAAGGGTGATGGGGGGGGAGATGAGACGGTAATTGATGTATCTGTGTTTCTCGTTTGGAATGTGGGGAGGTGACGAGGTTGCCTGGGAGACTGGGCCATATCTCACCTCACCCAGGCCGAAATGGCCTTGGAACCAGGCTGTTCGTCTTCTTTCGCTTTCTAAAGACAACAGCTAGGCTTGAGAAATTTCAGGTGGTGGGAACATAGTAATTTAGTGCCTCATAGCTTTCCCGCGTGCGGGCTGGCCACCTATTGGTAGAGGTGTGGGGGCTCCTTTCCCCCCTTAGAGTATAACCCCAATGCTTCATGTATCCAAGTTATTCTTAACAATGCTTCTGTTCTAGTGACCTAGTATTGCAGTCTAATAAATACTATCCTTGTTTCAATGAATAAGGCCTGGTGTTTGACTGACTAACTGAGGACTCTGACAATGAGACTCAACAAAGGATTCAGCTTCAAGTGATTTCAGGTTTATTAAACAGCAACTGTAAGTCAGGAACACACGACAACAAGGGGAGCACAGCTCCTTCTTTTAAACTCTCCCGGGCTGTCCAAGCCACACCCATAACAAGTTAAAGACCAATGGCATTGCAGGGATAAGGCCAATCAGGACCGTTCCCTCTTTGCAACAATATCACTCAGTGATTGGGTAATTACACAGGTTTTGCAGAAACCGACCAATAGCAATGCAACATCTGAAAAGCCATATTCAGACTCAAGCTTAACATGTGAATAGATAGGAGCGATTCACATTCAGTACATGACAATGGCCTGCTCAAGATCTTATTCTGAACCATGGAAATTAACTGGGGGGGTTGTTGTTGTTGTTGTTGTTTTACATCATGAATTGGTAATAACAAAAAAGGCTATCAGTTTATTATTTTTTGCTTTCCAAAATAGATATACCATTTTTTCCTAGCACAGAGATGCAGCTAAGCATCCATGTGTCTGACTTGTATATCATGAGCACCTGCATGAATGTGGTGGGTAAAAGATCACACCTGCTGCTCCCCTCCCGCTATGCCACTTGTGCAATTTCCCATGTGAGGCTTGAAGTGGCGGCTTTTGGCCCGCTTGCTTTGTTGTCATCCTCATTTAAATGCAATCACAGTCTACACCCGTGGTTTAGCCGCCGTGCTGTTATGATTACACTCTAGCAATTAAAGTATAAATGCAGGTACTGCTAAGTGAGATGCAGCAGGGGAAATGTTTTCTCATCAACATCTAGGACAGAGATGTCGAACTAATTTATTATGAGAGCTGGGTCACTTTGTTGGACTGGGCCATGTGCACCATAACATGTAATGCCAAGTACCAGAGATATAAACTGTATATAGGACAGCAGCTGGTAAGCTCAGACTTGGTGTGTTTTCACTGCGAGGCCTCATGGTGTGTGTGCACAAAGGAAAGCCCATATGGGCAGACTGGAGTGCCAGTGGTACAGAAGTGGGCAGATGCCCCCACGCTGCTTGACGGCTGCAGACGGCTGCTCCGCCCACTCCCCCCCACCGGGCAGTCTCCTGTTCCCTCCCTTGCACTAGTTGCTTGTGGGCCACCTAAGACCCCCTGGATGGGCTCCTAACCACTTATTTCCTAGGTCAGGGGTGTCAAAGTTATTTCTGTTGGCAGTAAAAGGTGAACATTCTTGAATAACAATATCAAAAGTGTGTCAGAACTTCCCTTTAACTAATTTACAAAATTTATACCCCGACTTTCTGCCCTTACAAGGGCATGTTCTGCATACAAGGAACCTATTTTTGACTCAATATTTGGTGCTGTGAAGGAAACATTGGTTTGTATGTGTGAAGACTTTTTCATTTATTAAAATTGATCTGTATATAAGAGAAGGCTGTGCTATGTGTTATCCTATCAATATGCACAATTGCCATTGTGTGTGGTTAGGGCAATGCATGTATTTTCCTGATTTTGGTACACATAATTGGAAAACCCAGGTTTTTGAGGAAATGTGTTTGTACTGAAGCTAGAAAACGCAAGTTGCTTTGTTCACAAAATGGTGATCACACCTTATTGGGGGGATCATAGCTGGGAGCTAGGATTGCCAACTCTGGGTTGGGAAATTCCTGGAGATTTGGGGTGGAGCCTGGGGAAGGAAGGATTTGGGGAGGGGGTGAGTTTAGCAGGCAGGTGATGCCATAATCTGCTCTCTGAAGCTGCCGTTTCCCCCCCAGGGGAACTGATCTCTGTAGTCAGAAGATGGGCTATAATTCTGAGCGCACTCCTGGCTCTACCTGGAAGTTGGCAACTTTAGGCAAGATGTTCCCTTATTATGCAAGTCTGGGACACCAAAACTGTAGCAATTGAAAAGGACTTGTGTGTGTGAGTGGGTGGGGAATCCTGGTTGGGAAGGAGCTACATGAGATATTTGGAGACATGTCAACCTGACCCTGATGGTGTCACTGCCAAACTTTATTTGCCAGAAGCAAAGTCCCTAATTATGCCAAGGTCCCAGTTCAGATTGGGAATACGCTGTGGGGAGAGAAATCCTCCCCCATGCCATTTTCTGAGTCAGAACAGCCCCAGGGGTGTGTGTGGGTGTTATTTGACCTGCTGTGTTAATGCACGTGCTGTATTCACTATCAAAGCCCAACCTGACTCAGGGCCAGCCATCACATTGAGGCCGTATCTACACCTGTGTTTCTATCTGGTTTCCCTGCGTTTCGTCTTAAGTCTGTCTATACTTCCTTCCGTCTCCATGTTCTAACTACGCCAGTACAAAGAAAAGTGTCTACATCTGTTAACCGCCCTCTTGTGTTGGCTCCACCGTAATAGCCACCTTGCGCTGGTTTAAATGGATGCCGTTTTCATCTGGCTGTAGATCTTTATTCCTGTTTCATGCCATTTTAAATATATGTAGACAGTTAGCCCTTGGTCCAGTAGTCTTTCAGCAATTACACCAGCAGATGGCGCTCTTTCGTTAATTCACGACAGTACAGGATAGTCGGTTTTGTGTTTTTTTTTTAAATTCCACTGCCTATCCTGCTGTCCCTTGTTTTTTTCAATCTGGAACCTTTTTTTTTACATGCATTCCGATAATGTTTTTTCTATCAAACATTTTTTACCTTTGTTAGCTCAATCATAATTCCCTTGTCCTTTTTTTTATGATGGCAATTAAATTTTTATTGTTTCATAACTTCATCATCATCAATATATCTAATTCCCAAGTGGCCCCCTATGTGCGGATATCTAAATCCGCACATTGGGGGCACCTGGGGGGCAGGGAGATTTTCCTGCGCACGTGGGGCAGTCCCCATGTGTGCAGAAAAATCTAAAAAGTTTAAAATAGTATACAGGGATATTTAAATCCCCAAAAAAGTAAAAGAGCCCTCCCTGCGCATGCGCAGGGAACGCTCTGCAAACTGCCTCGCCGCCGCCGCTGTGCCGTCATCACCACAAGGGGCGGGAGAGCAGGAGAAGGCTTGGCGGGCCAGCCGGCCTCGCCTCTGCCGCTGCTGCTGCTGGGGAGGGAGGAACAGGGAGCCGACCGCCCTCCCCGCCGTCGCCGTTGCTGCCCTGCTGCTTGGAAGGGAGGGAGGGAGGAAGGGGGAGGCTTGGCGGGCCAGCCGGCCTTGCCACTGGAGAGGGAGAGTGAAGCTTGGCGGGCCAGCCGGCCAGCCTCCCCTCCGCCGCTGCCGCCGCCGCACTGCTGCTTGGGAGGGATGGAGGGAGGAAGGAGGAGGCTTGGCGGGGAGGCTTGGCGGGCTGGCCGGCCTCACTGCCGCCGCCACACCCACTGCTGCTGGGAAGGGGGAAACTTGGTGGCCGGCCTTGCCACCGCCACCCCCGCTGCTGCTGCTTGGGAAGGAGGGAGGGGGAAGCTTGGCGGGCCGGCCAGCCTCACCGCCCCCTTCCCCCACTGCTGCTGGGGAGGGGGAATCTCGGCGGGCTGGCTGGCCTCGCCACTGCCGCCGCCGCTGGGGGGAGGGAGGGGGAAGCTTGGTGGTCGGAATACTCCCTCCCCCCGCGAATATCGCGGGTCCCGCCTCTTGTTATTATTTATTTGTCAGGATACTTTGATTTTTGATTTTCTACTTTACACTCTGAAACTTTGTACTCACCTAATTTGAATTAAGCCTTGTGGTGAATGAGCTTATTGTATAATGCTTTATTTCCACCAGCAATTTAAGCAGCTGTATAGCTGCTTAATGCTCCTGTTAATGCTCCTAGCCTTTCATGCAGGGCTTGTGAGTTCAATTCCTGGTTTAGAGCATGTGCAATATTTAACACAAAAAATCCTTTATTTCTAGACTCATGTGTAATTGTCTCCACCCCTCTCTCTTTTTATATACGGTCTATTATTTTACCAGCATCATTGTACTCACCTACATTGTTTTTCATTGTTCACATTGTACATATTCCAAAGTATTGTATTTTTGTACACTACAGATTATTTCCTGAGGAAGATCCAATTTTGAAACGTTATATAATCCAGAGTCAACGTTGATGATGTATTTTTACACTAGGATTTTCTTATGATTTGAAGGAACTTGCTTATTGTATTGTGTTGTGGTGCTTTTGACCATAATATACAGAAAGCATTTTCTTTGCAAGTCTTGTTGCCTGCTTGATCTGTGGATCAGACTCTCATGACTGTTTTCTTTACATTTGTTCCCTGATTAGGTCGTGATTGTCCACATTTGTCTTATCACATTTAGTCTGGCCTTTGCTTCCCAAATAGCTTGAAGAACAAGCATCACATTACAAAATTTTCTTTATGGGCAGAAGGGATAAATGCTATTTTTTTTAAAAAAAAAAAAAGAAAAATTAAAGCATCAAGTCTCCCAAAGTTGGATCTTCAAGAAAAATGAAAACACATGAGTTCCTTTTTATAAAACAATCTTTGAAATGCTTGATCCCAATCAGGACTGGCCCCAAGAGTTTTTGGTGCCCTTCGGGGGTGTGCACAGAAAAAAAATTCGGCCCAGTTCAGATTTGGCCTGTGCTGAGGACTGCAACTTCTGAACCCATGACAAGGGCAGCCCCATGTAGAGAGCATTACAGTAGTCTAGTCTCGAGGTGACCATCGCATGGATCACTGTAGCCAGGTTGGTGCGGTCAAGGAAAGGAACAAACTGCCTGATCAGCCTAAGGTGGTAAAAGGCCAACTTGGCAGCGGCTGCTACCTGTGCCTCCATAGTAAGGGAGGGATCCAGGAGCACTCCCAGACTCCTAACCTCCGGCGCTGGCACCAATGGAGCACCCCCAAAGGTTGGGAGTGGGATCCCCATCCACGAACCGCCCCAACTCAGGCACAGGACCTCCGTCTTTGCTGGATTCAGCCTCAGCCGGCTCAGTCTAAGCCAACCAGCCATGGCTTGTAAAGCCCGGTCCAGGTCTTCCGGTCTGGAGTCCAACTGGCTGCCCAACATCAGGTAGAGCTGGGTGTCATTAGCATACTGGTGACATACCACCCCATGCCTCCAGGCAATCTGGGCAAGGGAGCGCATATAGATGTTAAATAACATCAGGGTCAGCACTGCCTCTTGAGGCACACCACACTCAAGCGGGTGTCTCCCGGACTGCTGTTCCCCTAGCACCACACTTTGTCCCCGACCCTGGAGAAAGGAAGCAAGCCATTGCAGGGCAAGTCCTTGAATCCCCATGTCAGCAAGGCGGTGGACCAGTAACTGGTGGTTGACTGTGTCAAACGCAGCCGACAGATCTAACAGCAACAGTACCGCCGATGCACCCCAATCCAGATGTCTCCAGAGCTTGTCAGCCAGAGCGACCAGCACAGTCTCTGTCCCGTGTCCTGGGTGGAAGCTGTACTGGAAGGGATCTAACACGGAAGCCTCATCCAGAAAGCCCTGCAGCTGTATCACCATCGCCCTCTCAATTAATTTGCCCAAATAGGGCAAATTGGAGACCGGCCGATATTTGGCCAATTCATCCAGGTCTAGAGATGTTTTTTTCAGGAGAGAGCGGACCATCGCTTCCTTGAGTGCCCCAGGGAATTGCCCCTCTAGGAGGGACTTGTTGATAATTTCCCTTAGGGCACCTCGAAGCTCCTCATGGCCAGTTTTAATAAGCCAGGAAGGGCATGGGTCAAGGCTGCATGTGGTTGGGCGTACAGCTGTGAGCAATCTGTTGACTTTCTCCTGGCTGAGTGGGCTGAAGTGATCCAGAATCAAAATCGAAGACGTGCAATGGGCCTCGAGCTCATTCACTGTTTCAAATGTGGCTGGGAGGTTGCAGTGGAGCGCCAAGACTTTACCCACAAAATAGCTTACAAATGCCTCAGCCAATATCCAATTCCCTATCATTTGGTCTGCCCTGTGGCAGAACTGTTATTGACCAAATTGGGTTGGGTAAGAGCTAATAGATGCAATCGCTGCCGCGTAGAAATCCTTCTTTGTGGCTTTGACTGCCATCTCTTAGGCTTTCATAAATGTCCTATAAGATGTTCTTGCTTCTTCGTCTCGAGCTCAGCGCCACCGTGTCTCTAGCTGTCTGAGCTCCCAC
Organism: Gekko gecko; assembly: GCA_029375565.1. Classification (NCBI taxonomy): domain Eukaryota; kingdom Metazoa; phylum Chordata; class Lepidosauria; order Squamata; family Gekkonidae; genus Gekko; species Gekko gecko. The sequence goes on from JAPDNY010000003.1 coordinate 89,287,665, forward strand.
TTCATAAGCTGCAGCTCCTGGGTATACAAAGGAGCCAGCCTAGTGTGGGACGTAGGGGGTGCTGTGGAGCAATCTCGTCAATGGCTGCAGAAAGCCGGCTATGCCAGTCTTCTCCAACAAGCATCAGATCCTGTAGAGCTATCCAGAGCCACACTGGGTCCATCTGGCTCCACAGGTGAGCTAAAATATGCTCGCCACCTAAGAAGGGTTGGGGCAGAACATTCAGGTAGGCCTTCAGGGCATGATGGTCTGACCATGGGACTGCCAAAATAGTAACTTGGTCCATTGTTACCCCCGCTGCAAAGATCAAATTGAGCGTGTGCCCAGCCTGGTAAGTGGGGGTCATTACCTATTGGGAGAGTCCCAGTGCCACCATGGATGACACCAGGCCCACTTCCTGAGTAGAGGTTGCGTCATCGGCATGGACATTGAAATCACCCAAGATTATCAATCTAGGGTATTCCAATGCCCAGCCTGGTGAAGGGGAGGGGGGGCTTGGTGCTCTGCTTGTGAATAGGCAAAATCAGGCAGCTGTCAAAAGAAAAATGCCACAGAGGGGAAATCTTTTCTCTGACCCAGCAGGGCCTCCCTTGCTTAAGCCAGCAGCTGGTATTCAAAGGCCATTTTAAATTAAGGGTTCATTTTATTTCATTGAATTTTTTCCCAAGCCATTTTATCACCTGCCATTTCCTGCCCTGCACTTTGTCTGCAATTTGTTTTTGTTTTTACTGGCTCTGTTTTTTGGACTTTATGCTGTTTGTGTTGCCTGAGGGCTTTATTTATGTAATAATAATAATAATAATAATAATAATAATAATAATAATAATAATAATAATAATAATAATAATAATAATAATAATAATAATAATAATACTTTCAATTTATTAATCGCTTTTTCGCACTCACGCAGATTCAAAGCGATTTACAGTTACTCAGAAGACATGAACTAACAATTTTTGTGGGGGATAGGGAGACAACATACAATTATTTAATCACACACTGTAGCTGCTCGGGAGGATTCATCTGCAGGCTGTATCAGACGTGATCCGACGGCATGTTCTTTGTCGGCTAGTTCTTTGCTTGATCTTTTTATTGTTTCCCCCACCTAAAGGTGAGGACATTGAGCCCGCTTCCGCCTCTGGTCTTCCTCTGCTGCCTGCCTCACCCTGCCATGACTCTTCCCATCCCAGCCTGGCTGCCGTGGGCAGGTGTTCCTCCCGGCCCACTCCTGGCCAGCCTCGGAAGCTCTGTCGCGGGCCAGGCCTTGCTCTCCCCACCACTGCACTTCACCACTCTGGGGCGGCTGTGATATCTCCATTGTTGCTCTGGAGGGCCACCTTGTTTGTCATGGTGAGTTGTGAAGCGGGGGGGAGGTCCTGGGGTGGTTGCCTCGTTCCCGGGGCTCCCTGCTCCTGAGTGCCCCCGGCAGGGGCTGGGACACGTAGAAAATGCTAATCAGAGTGATTAGGGTGCTTGAATGCACCCTCTGTTGAGTGACAAGGACTGCACGGAAGGGGCATGTGTTTTAATGTGCAGATAGTGTTGCTAGCCTCCAGGTGGGTCCTGGAGTTCTCCCAGATTTCCAGGGATCTCCAGACTACGGGTATGTTTCCCTGGAGAAAATGGCAGCTTCAGAGGATGGCTTCTACGGCATCACATCTCTGCTGGATGGATCTCTGCTGGATTCTACGGCATCACATCTCTTTGGCTCTGTTGCCAAAATTCCACCCCCAAATCTCCAGGAATTTCTCAACCATGGAATTGGCACCCATTTGTGCTGACAGTGTCTGTGGTCACACTGAAGGCTTGGTGCAATTTGGCTGCACCTCTATTTGTGGTGGTTTAAATAGCTGTGGGAAGTCTTGATCAGACATCACACCCTGAACCGGGTTGATTGTGTGCTCGCCCCATGGTCCATCATTCAGATTGTTGTAGCATATTTTTTTTTGTCTTTCACTCATGCACATAAACATGTATCCGAAGATCCGGCTCCTTTTGACAGCTCCACAATCTCTCTGCCAACTACTCCAGCCTCTCTCAGCCTCCTTCCCTTTGCCTGTCTTCCAAAGAATACATGGGGGAAGTAAAGTGCAGATTTACATTAGAATAGTCTCATTGGTGTCAGTGCATTTACCACTGTGTCAATCATTGGATGCTCTCAGACTCTGACACAGAAGCAGGAGAGAGGGGCTTGGGGGGATTTGTCAGTCAAAAACAACTCCCTCTGGGACTCTCGATCCAGAATGACTTCTTGGCCACGGCCACGGTGACTGACAAGGCCGGGGGTGATTGTGCACTTCCGCATACACAGCTACCTGATCCAAAATAAATAAATAAAAATGGAATGAAGGTTCAGACTTCCCAAACAGCTTCACTTCACAAGAGGGGAGTTCAGACATCTGTCCATGTGCGATGAATGCATGAGAAACCAAAAGCACCATATTATGTGGTGTCTATTAACTCCATTTCCAACTCATTGTACAATGGGATGTTTATGACTGAGGAATGGCTGACAGATGTGGATGTGTGGCCAAGTCCATTTAATCTGTTTGGGAAGAGCAACTGTGTCGGGACAAAATGCCAGTCTGAACGTAGCCAATGTTACCCAAATCAGTCTGTGAGGCAGGCTTGCGATGCTTGAATACCCTACATGTGTACAGACCAGTCACAAGTATTGGGGCCTAATCAGAACTGTTCCACTCCAATATATACATGACTCCCAGAACTGACTCAGTGATCCAAGTATATAAAGAAATATAATACAAAGCACTTAATCTACAAGATACTTTATTACCATTACCATAAGAGATCACACATTGAAAGACTAAAATTGGAAAGCAAAGCAAAACATACAATAAATCATATTACACGTGCCTCAGAGAGGAGGCATAATTGTTAAGTATGACACTTAACGTGATTTCAGAAAGTGATTCAGCTTTATTCAGCAACAGCTCAAGTCAACCAGAACAGCAAACAGCAGATCTAACAGATGACAGACAGACAGTGGAAATTTGCTCCTTTTAAACATTCCCGGCTAATGTAGCCACGCCTATTTACAGAAAGTAACCAATGCGATTACTTGGATAACAACCAATAAGGTTTGTTCCCCCCAGGAGTTTGTGGTTCATCCGGATTGGATGGCGATTCCTAGACAACCAATCAGAAGTGCGGGATTTCAATCCTTGTCTAGGAATGAAGCTTAACATAGGTTTTCAATGGGTGCATTACACTTTCACAATATACATTACAATTCCTCCCCCCTAAGTTGACACAGCTCCATTACAAACATAATCTTTTAGATATGGGGGAGCACTGCGAGCTCGCTGAGACCTGCACAGAGGTTCAGGCTCTGATGGCACAACAACCTTGGGGGCCCTGCTTGACTCTCTGTCAGAGGAGTCAGGTTCCACAATTTCTGCAGGGTCACCAGTGTAAGTAGGGGTCTGCCCTACTTCGGGGTCTGTGCTGGGCACAGCAACACTCGCCTCCCTGACCGGAGGCCCTGGTTGCCCATTGAGGTCTGGGGACTCAACAGGCTGGGAGTCTAGGCTGTCTTTAGCCCACTGCTGCCTTAACTGGTCTATGTGGTGCTGCCATTTCCAACCGTTAGCGAGCTCCACCATGTACATTCGTGACCTGACTACGTCTCTGATTATGGCAGGGAGCCATAAGTGACCTTCTGAATAATTGTGTGCAAAGACCTTATCACCTTTCTCATACGTTCGCACCTTTTCCGGACCCTTTTGCAGTAGAGGCTTTAAATAATTTAAGTCAGAGTGCAATCTGTCAAGCCGCGTCATGAGTCGACGCCCCATTAGAAGCTCAGCTGGGCTTCTACCTGTGGAGGAACAAGACATTGTACCCTAACCCTAACCCTAACCCTTAACAAAAAATCTGCTATTTTTAGTCCCCAATCACCCCGCGTCAGTTTCTTTAAAGCCTCCTTGGTTGTACGGACCATTCTTTTGGCTTGGCCATTAGAGGCCGGATGAAATGGAGCTGAAGTTAAATGGCAAATGCCGTTGTTTTCTAGGAACTGTTCGAAGTTCCTAGAAACAAATTGAGCCCCATTGTCGCTGACCAACATGTCTGATAGCCCGTGGGTGGCAAAAACCCGTCGCAACACATTAATGACAGCATTCGATGAAGTACAGTGCATATGCGCAACATCCAACCACTTCGTGTACGCATCAACAATTAGCAGGAAGGTCTGACTCTGAAATGGCCCTGCAAAATCTATGTGCAGCTTAGACCACAGTTTTTGAGTGGATTCCCATCTCTGGGGGGGAGCCTGTGGAGGCTCTGGTCTGGCCTGCTGGCAAGGCATACACTCCCGGACCCATGCCTCGATGTCGGCAACTATGCCTGGCCACCACACATACCCTCTTGCCAGCACTTTCATGTGGACCATGTCTGGATGGCCCTCATGAGGTGACTCCAGGACCTTCCTGTGCAATTTCTCAGGGACCACCACCCTGTTTCTCCACAGAACACATCCCTTTGACACTGACAATTCATTTTGCTGTGATGCAAACAGCTTGAATTCCGGTTCCAAGAACCCTGCTGGCCACCCCCTCCACGCCCAGTTAAGTACATGGGCCAGAAGATTGTCCTTAGCTGTAGCAGCAGCAATGTCCATGGAGGAGATAGGAGCCCGAGGCAGTTCATCAATAGCCAGCACAGAACTGGCAGGAGCGGGGTCCAAGTCCTGGCTGGGCAGAGGGCAACAACTTAGGGCGTTGGCATGCCCGATTGCCTTACCCAGCCAATGTTCAAGATCACAATCATAGGCTGCCAAGAAAATAGCCTAGCGCAACATACGGGACAGGATGTTGGGAAATTGCCGATCTGGGGCAAAGATTCCCAACACCGGCTTGTGGTCTGTTACCAGGATAAATTTGCGGCCATAGACAAAGTCATGGAATTTTTTGATAGTGCAGACAAGCGCAAGCCCTTCTTTGTCCATCCTCACATATTCTTTTCGGCCGCAGATAATAATCGCGAGTAAAAAGCCATGGGTGCTTCACTGCCGTCCGGAATTACATGGCTCAATACCGCCCCAACCTCCATATGGGGACACATGTGCCGCTAACACCAACAACTTTTGCTCATCGTAGTGTGTCAGCACAGAATCAGAAGACAACAGGCTTTTAACTCCCTTGAAAGCCCGCTCTTACTCAGAGCTCCACCGCCATTTTGTGTCCTTATGCAGAAAGGCATGTAATGGTGCCGCCACTGATGCTTTATGTGGCAAGAAGGAATGGTAAAAATTGAGCAGCCCAAGAAAAGACTGCAATTGCCTCTTATTTCCTGGGCTAGGGGCATTCTGAACTGCGGCCACCTTTTCCTGGGTGGGGTGTACCCCATCAGCATCAACCTGGAATCCCAGGAACTCCATACTTGGAACTCCAATAAGGCATTTGGACTTCTTTATCTTTAAGCCTGCCTTTTTGAAACGTTTCAACACCTCCCTTACCTGGTCCATTAGTTCTTTGTCAGAACCTCCTGCGATTAACACATTGTTAAAATATGGTACTGTTCCAGGAACCCCCCTTAACATCCCTTCTATGAGACCCTGGAAAATTCCGGGGGCGACGTTTACTCCGAACTGGAGCCTATTCACTCTAAAAGCCCCCCTATGGGTTACGATAGTTTGGGCTTCTGCAGCTTCCCCAGTCACAGGCAGTTGCTGATATGCCTACGCCAGATCGAGTTTTGTGAAAACTTGCCCACCCTCCAAAGACGCCAGGATGTGGCTGATTACCGGCACTGGGTACGAGTGCTGTTGTAAAGCACAATTAATAGTGCATTTGTAGTCTGCACATATTCTAACTTTATCTTCACAGGGGTCACAATAGGGGTTTCCCACCTGCTAAACGGTACAGGTTTTAATACCCCTTGTTCGATGAGCTTGTCCAGCTCCGCCACAATGCGGGGTTTGAGAGCATTACTTCAATACCCAGAGGTTCAAACCAGTCCAGGTCAAGTAAATGAACCCGGTCCCCTTCAGCAACCAACAAAGGCAATAACACTTTACACTCTTTAAATTGAACTTTGAATGTATCCCTTCCCGCCAGAGGAATACGCTTGCCCTGAAAATCGGACAGCTGTGTGTCCTCAGGTTTCAGCCTCTGTCGACTCCTTCTCGGGAACAGCTGCTGCCACGTCTTTGAGGAGATCACCGTCACTGATGATCCCGAGTCAACCTCCATAGTGCAGGGAATGCCATCCAGCCGTAGGGTGACACTGATCTTTTTCCTGCTCCCGGTGTGCAGAACTGCTGACGGGCAGGAACAACATGCTGTTGTCTTGCAGATGCCTTCGTTGACAGCAGCTCATGAGCATGGCTTTCCTTTAGGAGACGCTGGTGGAGACCTCTTCTTTGTCCTGCAGACTTGTGCCAGGTGACCTCGCCTCCCACATGCCCAGCATATGATATCCTTGGCCCAGCAGCGATCATGGCTACTCCCACAACCGGCGCACGCCCTGCTGGGTGAAGGCCTCACTGTGGTCCGCTTGTCTGCACTCGCCCTCGTCTTGTTGACGTCATCCTCTGTGTTGTCATCTGACCTGCTGACAGCCTGGTGGTGCACACTCGGCTCCTTTGGCACCTGCTGCTGGCGGACCTCCCAAGTAGATTTCTCTGCGGCCTCCACAGCAACCGCCTCAGAGTATGCTATGTCCCAGGTAATGGCTGTATGAGCGAACAAGCGCTGCTGTAGACGTTTGTCCCTCATGCCACACACCAGCCGATCCTGCAAAGCCTCTTTAATGCCCATGAAGTTGCATGGCTGGGCGGCCTTGCACAAAGCCGCCACATACTCAGCAATGGACTCACTGGGTGCCTGGTTCCTTTTATAAAACGTGTGCCAACACACGATTTCTGATGGCTGCGGTGAGAAGTGAGCTTTCAGCTTTTCGGTTATGTCCTTCAGTGACACCATTTTGATTTCAGCAGGTGCTACCAGGGACCATGCAATGTTGAACACCATCTTCCCGCAAGAGCTCAGTAGTGTAGCTCCCTTCTGGGACTCCTCCACAATCTGGTTTGCCTCAAGGTGGAACTCAAACTACAACAGGTATGAGTCCCAATCCTCCGTCTCAGGTTCAAACGCCTCGAACGTCTGGTTCACCATCATCACCCCAGGTGCAGCCACTTGGACCAGTGGTGCCGTAGCTTGATCAACCGGAGCTTGCTGACCTTCTCCATCTGTCATGGGATTGATACTAGCGGGGCTGCCTACCCACCCTAGTATCCCATCCTTGTCGTCAGTTTGTTAAGTATGACACTTAACGTGATTTCAGAAAGTGATTCAGCTTTATTCAGCAACAGCTCAAGTCAACCAGAACAGCAAACAACAGATCTAACAGATGACAAACCAAGAGTGGAGCTTTGCTCCTTTTAAACATTCCTAGGCGAATGTAGCTACGCCTATTTACAGAAAGTAACCAATGCGATTACTCGGATAACAACCAATAAGGTTCGTTCCCCCCAAGAGTTTGCGGTTCATCCAGATTGGACAGCGATTCCTAGACAACCAATCAGAAGTGCGGGATTTCAATCCTTGTCTAGGAATGAAGCTTTACATAGGTTTTTTATAAGTTCTATTTTTTCTAACAAAGAAAATCCTAATTTCAACCAATCAGACAGTGAGTTTTATTAAGGGTTTAAAGTTAGTTTCATACAGGTCTTTTAGATCTAAAGGGATTTGTATTCCTAAATGTCTCCATGATTTAGTTACCCATTTGAATGGGAATTGAGTAGATATCCTTTTTCTATCTTCTTTCGATAAGTTTGTTGGAAATATTTCAGTTTTATTATGATTTAAAGTAAATCCTGAAACAGCACTGAAGTCTTTAATTATATCCATTAACCTAGGCAGAGAAGTTAAAGGGTTGCTTAAATACAAGACTGCATCGTCTGCAAAAAGACTGAGTTTATGAATTGTTGAGTCTATCTTAATCCCGCTAATTAACAGATCCCGTCTTATTGCACAGGCTAATGGCTCTAGGGATAGGGCAAATAAAAGTGGGGACAGGGGGCAACCTTGGCGGGTACCCCTAGAAAGGTATAATTCATCAGATCTAAAATTATTTATAGAAATTTGAACTGAAGGTTTATGGTATAGAGTCTTAATTGCTCTCATTATATTGGGTCCAAATCCCATTTTAGTCATAACCGTTAAAAGATAAGATATTTCAACTTTATCGAAGGCTTTTTCCGCGTCAAGCGCTAAGATTAGTGAGTTAATGTTGTTTAGTTTACTATAATGTATAATATTCAATGTTTTACGTATATTATCTTGTAACGACCTACCGGATATAAATCCGGATTGGTCGCTGTGGATGTATTCAGCTATTATCGAATTTAGACGGGAAGCTAAGATGGTGGAAAATATTTTAAAGTTGTGATTTAATATTGAGATGGGTCTATAGGATTCAGGTTTTTGTTTATCCTTGCCTTCTTTAGGGAGAACTACCATTCTTGCTTCTGTCCAGGATTTAGGTATTTTAGGTAAAGGTAAAGGTTCCCTTGCTCGAAAGCCAGTCGAATCCGACTCTAGGGTTGCGGTGCTCATCTCCGTTTCAAAGCCGAAGAGCCAGCGCTGTCCGAAGACGTTTCCGTGGTCATGTGGCCGGCATGACTAAACACCAAGGTGCAGGGAACGCTGTTACCTTCCCACCGAAGTGGTCCCTATTTATCTACTTGCAATTTCTTGCTTTCGAACTGCTAGGTTGGCAGGAGCTGGAGCTAGAGACAGGAGCTCACCCCGTCATGCGGCACCCGGGTCTCGAACTGCTGAACTACTGACCTTCCACAGCCTGCAGTTCAGCGTCTTAACCACTTGAGCCACTGCAGCTCTTTTAGGTATTTTACCTTCTGATAATAAAAAATTACAGGTTTTCAATAATGGTGGGATAAGGAGGGGTTGAAATCTTTTATAAAATTCAATAGGTAGTCCATCCCTACCTGGTGCTTTGTTATTTTGTGTTTTAGCGATGGCTTTAGTTAGTTCTTTTTCTGAAATAGGTTGGTCTAAATAATTCAAATGTTCATCAGTAATTTTGATATTAAGTAGAGTGGACTCCAAGTAGTTCTGTATATCAGTTGTGTCAATGTCATCCGATTTGTATAGTTTGTTATAATAATGCATAAATGTTTCCGTAATGTCTTTAGAGGTGATTGTGATATTACCTTGTGAATTTTTTATAGAATGAATTAATGTTGTAGTTCTCTTTTGTTTTACTCTAGAACATAGCCAATTTAAGGATTTTCAAGTTTTAGTTACATATTTTTGTTTCAAATATAAGATTTTTTTTGTATTTTGGAGATTTCTAGTGCTTCTAGTTTTTTGCGTTCTAAATTGAGTTTTCGTAAAGTTTTATTGCCTCCAAATCTCATATGTTTTTTTTCCAGGATATCTATTTTATTTTTTAAATCTAAAATAATTTTGTTCTTTTCTTTTTTATAGGTTGATGCTAGAGAGAGAAGTTTGCCCCTTAGTACTACTTTAAATGCATCCTAAATATTTTCTTGAGATGCCTCGCAATTTGTATTAAAGTCAAAGTATTCCTTTATTTCTTTTGAAATTTTATCGCATGTTGTGTCGTCTTGAAGCAGTAATTTATTTAGAGTCCAGTTATGGCCTTTGCCATCTTGAGTTTTATCTAAAATTTGACATGTAACCCATGCATGATCAGAAATATGACAATTGCCAATGTTTGATACTATAATTTGATTTAATAAAGGTTTAGAAACTAATATATAATCAATTCTCGAGTATGTTTTGTGTACTTCTGAAAAAAAAAGTATATTCCCTTGTGCCAGGGTTAAGTGATCGCCAGACATCTTCTAAATTATATTTGTTTAGAATTCCCTTTAATTCTGTTATTTGGGAAGCTTTCCTTGATATTTGAGGGGATTTGTATGTTTTATCTATTTTAGGGTCTATAATGTAATTCAAATCTCCCCCAATTATTACTTCACCTTGTTGAAATGTATTTAATATTTCTAATGTTTCCTGAAAAAAGGTCAGTTGCCCTGTATTTGGGGCATAAATGGAGGCAATTGTTAAAGTCTCACCATTAAGTTTTCCTCTGATAAATAAATATCTGCCTTTTAGGTTGCTTTTAATAGCTTCACAATGAAATGGGACATTTTTAGATATTAGTATTGCAACTCCTCGTGCCTTAGATGAGCCTGACGATTGGTAAGTTTGGGCAAACCAATTTGATTTTAGAACTTGCTTGACAGGTTTTCTATAATGAGTTTCTTGGAGGCATACAAAATTTGGCCTTTCTTTCATTATTTTGTTTGTAATTCTTCTGAGTTTAATGGGGTTATTTAACCCTTTACAATTCCAGGTATAAAAGGAAAATTGGTGCACCATTAATGGAAGTTAATTAATTGTAAAAGTTTAGGAATTACAAGTAGAGTCCTTACCTACTTTCCTTGGACACTTAAATACTCTAGTAGATTATAATAACTATTAACAAATACCAAATACTTTTAAAATTGTATATAAATAAAAACTCAAAAAAGAGAAAAAAAACTTATATACTTAAACAGTGCAACACCACTACAATATAACTTAACGCTTCCACTCTAGTGCCATCATGTAGAGAGCGCTAATTTAATAGCTCCTGCCTCCTTGTCCCAAACTGACCCATTATGTTCAGCGTCATTGAACTTCTGAGGAACATATGCAAGAGGGTGCATTTTCCCATCCTACCCTTCCTGCAAGATGGCACCACCCATAGCAATGTCCAACACATCCACTTGAACGATAGGTTTTTTAGTTCATTTGAGTGTGCAAGCACAGGTTTGGATGTGAACAGACCTTTTAAGCGGTCAAACTCCTCTTGGCATTCATTTGTTCACGTTAGTTTAGCACCCGGCCATGTACTCGCAGGCCCCTCCCCTTCATCTATAGGAGATCCTTGAGCGGTAGGCTCACCAGGGCAAAGCTCTTTATTATTGTCCGAATACCAAGATGTGTTTATAAGTCTGAGAGGTTCAATGTTCCTTTCCATTTTCTTCTCTGTTCTTTCTTTTGTCGTTCTCTTTCCCCTGTCCAAAGTCAGACTATTCAAGGTTACTTTATTATAAAGTTTCAGTTGTTGTTGCTCAGAGGTAATGATGTCAAGGACTGAAAAGCTAGTCACTTCCGATTGAATGTGGGATTCCAGATCACACTCATCAGCTAACATGCTTGCTACATTCTGTCCATAGATTGGTCTATGTAAATCCTGAGTCAACCTGTTATTATTTGCACTCACACCCAGGTGACCAGCGAAAGGACTGGTATGTGCCACCCTCAGCAAGTCCACTAACTGGCACCACTAACTGTCCATGTGGTTTAACTGTAGTTTTTCTACTTTGCTCAAGAGATTCATGATGTAATCTTTCCTGTATCCTGTTTATCTATCCACTTCACAGGATGTTCAAGTGTGAGTTCAGGAGGGTTTGTGTTAACTCTGTCTTTGAAGGACTGCAACTTACTTAACTATTGTGGTTCTGCTATAAAGTCAGTTGATCCCTTTTTCCCGGGTGAAATCATCCTTATTCCTTCCAAACCCTCCTGATTTTTAATTTCCTCCTCAGAGGTTTCATTACATTGTGAGATTCTTTGGGTGCCCCCACCTTGGTCTTGGTGAGATGCACCTTGCTGGGTTTTGATTTGAGAGCTAGTTGTTACATCCACCCTGAATACAGTCTTTATACTGTCCATATACTTTAGCCACAGGCACTGAGAAAGCAGGTTCCCCCAGCCCTTTAATTATGATATTGTCCCCCTGCACCAGGCTTTCTGATTTGACCAAGGGAGATTTGATGATGCTAACCTTAGATCCTAAGTCCTCTGTGTCAGTTACTGTTTATTGTTTACAGGATATGGCAGTCTGTGTCTGTTTTGTAACATTCACTTGCTCTGATATAATGTGGCCAGTTTGTTTATTCATGCCAGAGCAATAGTAATTCAGGTGTCCTGTTTTACCACAGTGATAACATTTCCTCAATGACCATTTCCTCTCTGCCCTGTGGTGTTTCCCTGGCCATTTTGCCCCCCCCGGTATAGTTTCTGTCAGGCAGGTGAGGTTCTTTTTGTTGGGCACCCCATGTAACATAGTCTTGAGACAATTTTTTTTCCTACCTGGTTCTCCCCTCCTCACCATCCTGTTCCATTTCTCTCTGTCCTGGGTGGTGGTCACACATGCAAGAATAAAGCAGAGGGAAGCAAGGCTATTTATGCTGTAGGAATTTGACCTGCAGTTGTGCGATCACACAGTCCTTGGAAGCTGCAGGCACAGCCCACCACTGTGTGATCGGATGCAACCGCGAGTGAGTTGGGGGGGGGGTTTGGCCGTGTGTTTCCGGTGCACTTCAGTGAGGGATTGATGATTCACATCTCCATGCTGAGGGCTCCCTATGCAGTGTGCGATGATGCGCATACTGAGACAGGGTGCAAACAACGGCACAGATCAGGTGCCCTGGGAGCGCGCTGGAGCGATCACACAGGGGAAAGTCCATCTATGGCCCATAGCAGCCTGTTTGCTGCTGGACTTTCCCCAGCGTACTTTTACTCTGCTTCTGCGGTGGAACAAAACAGGCTGCCGATGGGTGGAGGGTGCTTCCCAGATCACGTCCTTTAAATCCGCCTTTAAATTCACTCCTATGGCTAATTGTGTGTGTGATCGCAACCCTAATTTCTTAATTTCTATATCTGCCTCTCTTCTGTTCTCCCCCACCACCTTTTTATTCTCCAGTCAGGCTAATTCTAATTCTAATTTGTTGTGTTTCCTCTTTTTCAATTGCTAATTTGGTTAATCCTCAACCAGTTTGATCCTTAATTTTCCATATTTCGATACTATCTGGTTTCTTGCTGAAATAAATGTTGAGTCCAGTACCACCTTTAACAAAGTTTTATTTATTTATTTATTTATTAGATTTTTTTAGTTGCCACTCACCCAAACGGTATTGTGGCAACTTACAAGATTAATGAAGCTGTGAGGAAATGGGTAAAAGAGCCGGTAACAGAGGAAGATTAAAATGGAATGCTGAGGCAGTCTGGAGAACACCTGGTAGGGTGCTGCTGCTGCTGTGGCTCATTCTGCTCTGCTCTTCCTCTGCCTCCTGTCTTTCTTTTCAGCTTGCTGGAGCAAACAGGACTCTTATTCAAGTAGCATTTAGTGGATGAGGCCAAGGGTCATTGCAATTAAATCACACAAGAAAAAAAAACATTAAAAATGATGAACAGTAAATCAAAATGAGTTTAAGAACACATAAAACAGCCTTACCAAAATAAGTATAACTAAACAAAACGCTTCAACCTTCAAGTACAGCCATAGCCCATATAGCTACTCTATAGGAGATAAATTGATCAGATTAACAAATTAATTTAACTTCCACTTTGGAAAGATCTAAGCCCTTCAAATATCAGCAAGAAATTTGCTTCTAGGCTCCATATAAGGAGGGCAGAACAAAATATAACATGGGAGGTCTTCTGGTCCAAGGCTCCACAGATACATAAACATGAAGCAACCGGTGGCCAAGGCCGGACCACCCATGGACAGAATTAGGCACCCGCCTAGAGCGGACCCCCTGGAATGGGGCACCAGCTGGCCTGCCTGCTGCTGCCCTGCCCCTTGCCTCGCCTCACCTCACTGCCCTGCTTGTCTGCTCCTCCGCTCGCCCTGTGCTGTGCTCCAGCCTCCTCCTCAGTCGGAGGGTGCCACGCTGGCCTGCCTGCTGCCCCTCCCTTCCCTCCCCACTGGCAGAGAGAGGAAGGTGGGAAAGCAGCAGGAAGGCTGCTGTTGCTGCTGCCTGAGGTGCCCAACTTTCACTTGGCTGGTCCCTGCTGCTTGGGCAGTGGCTTAGCCTGCCTGACTGATGGAGGGGCAGCCAGAGGCCGGGAGGAGGAGGAAGTGTCAGTGGAGTTTCCGAGCTGAGAAGGCTCACAGCCACAGGCAGCAGCAGCCATGTGGTGGCTTCCCCTCACTCTGTTTACCTTCGGCATGGGCTCTGCAGGTGCCCTCTTTGGCGCTCGCAGATGGGAGGAACTGGGGCAGGCTGGGGTTTCCCCTTCACTCACTTTCACACTCAGTAACACTCAGAGTGCTGCGTGGTGGGGACACCCCCTCCCTGACCCTTCTTGGCTCAGAGATTACCAGTAACTTTGCATGGGATGACGCTGCCAGGGGATTGGCAGCATTGTAAGGGTTAAATGGTGCGAGCTGCTTCCTGGAGAGGCTGGGGGGGCGGGAGGGAGGAAAAGTCCTTTCCAGGGTTGGTGGGGAGGGGGCTTTGCTATTTGAATGGCCAAGAGACCAGGGAGAGTTTCAGATCTGCAACTGGAGACAAAAAGCTTTTCAGCCGGATTCCTAGCAGGCTTACTCTCAAGTAAGTCATGGGGAAAATAATTTATATACCCCACCCTTCACTCAGAGTCTCAGAGCGGCAATTTGACCTGCCACTACATGATCAGATGCAACAGCAATGAACTGGTGCTTTTTCCTTGGTGCGTGTTTCTGGCATGCTTCAACAAGTGAGCATGGAGGGAATAGGAGCGCGCTGGAGTGATCACATGGGAACCTTCGTCTGCGGACCATCGCAAACCCCTTTGATAGTGCACTTTTGCTGGTAGTTTTTAACTGCGCTTCTTTGGCAGTAAAAAACGGGTTGGGGACGGGTGCAGGACGCTTGCCAGATGTTCCCCTGTGATCACACCAGTAAAATCCATCCAACATTCATGCCTGTCCTGCAGCTACTTTTCCATGTGATCAGAGCCCTGGTAAATCTTTCTCCAGACTGGAGGGGAAAAAATTCTAGAGACATAGGAGGTTATATCTGAAAAAGTGGGGTCTTCAAGCCCATGGAAGTTGATGCTGGAATAAAATCCTGTTGGTCCTACAACTTTGTTTCTACTGGGAAAAGAGATAACACAGGATTTTCCTAGAATTCCCAGAATGTTGTATTTCCTTGATAGGGTTTGCCTCAAACAGCTGCCTGTCATAGAGACAGAAATTAATTAGGGAAGTCCTTATGATCTCTTCAGCTCTGTGGCAGGAAAAGCTTTCATTGTTGTAGTACATCTCAATGCAAGGGAATTTCCCTTGTAGGATTTTCAATGCCCCCCCCCTTGTGCTTTTTAACAGCATCATGTCAGAGGGAGAATTAATCAGCTGATGCTTTTTTATGACTTAATCTCTGTGTTGGGGAAAGCATTTTTCATTCTTCCTAAAATGCATTTATGCATTATGGTGGGCGCACGGGGTGGGGTGGGGGGAGAAAGTAGACTCGCCTAGTGTGCAAAAAAAGCTGGCACTGGCCCTGCCGGTGGCTGAATATAACATCTGGCTAAGACAGTTGGAGGCACAGTTTGAAACTGAATAAATGTTAGGGGCATTCTTCATTTGTGGAAAGTAAGGTTGGACAGATAGAAAGCTCCGCTGTGACCCCTTTTAAACACTTTGAACCAGAGAGAAAGCCTGGAGCAAGAAATAGGGTGTCCATTCCACAGGACATCAGTTTTAAAGATCCAGTTGTATATTGGAACCAGCCAAAGGAACACTTTTGGGCAGGGAGTATCATCCCAGTAATAATGAAGGATATTGTTACAGCCGGCTACGCAGATGGCATCTGACTGCAACAGTGCATGTCGTTACCTTAAAAGTGGACTAATAGGGAAGTTCCTTTGCTTTCTCCAGATTTTAAACAGGGCAATGTGCAAATGGGCTCTGACTGAAGGTAAACCAAGTTCAGCCTGCATTCAACCCTCTGGAGTACCCCAAGACAAAGCTAAAATTCTTTTTAAAAAGAGATTTTGAATAGGTTCCAAAATCATGATTGGATGCTTATTCCAGCCCCTAATTCTGCATCATATAGGAATGGCCTTATTCTAAACAATTTTAAAGCAGGCTCAATCAAGAAGCCTCCTTTTGTGCTATGAAGTTTCAAGACGGTACCTATAGTTCCCAGAACTGAAGCTCTCTGTATCACCAAATGAGCACTCCATGAAAGGGTTTCACTGAAGTTCACCGGAAGATATTTAAAGGTACTGCATTGTTCTACAGGGTTGCCTTCTATTGACCACTTAAATCAATGCAACCTCTTATTTTAATTCCCAGTAGGCAGGAAGTATGGGGGTGGGTGACAGGATTGTAGTGCTAGTGGACAGGAGAACCTCTGGTGCTATCTCCTTTTAGCTCGGTGTTTTTCTGCGGTTGTTTCCTGAGAAACACCCTTTGTAATAGTTAACACTTGAACTGACTGCTGGCATCATAGCTCTTCCGCTTTGGTTTTGTATCAACCTTTGATGCGTTCTGGCTCTGCCCACAGTTCTATGAGGAGAGTCCAGCTTCCATGTGCCCCTGAGGGGTTATCCCCACCCTCACAGTCATATCCCACATATCCTTGTGATTTTGGTAGAGGTAGTTTGAGGTATTGCAAAGTGCTTTATTGCTTTGTTGAAGTTTATTGAACAATATAACCAGCAACTATTTAGCCAACCAAATTGAAAGCAGAAGCATTTACTACAGCTCTGTGCCAACATTTATCTTGGAATGAAGATCAGCTTTGCTTATCTGCAAGTTGATTCATGACAGAATTTTCAAGCATAAGGATTAGGAAGTGAGAAAATAACGTTACTGGTGGACCTTAATGTTTTTGCTTTGAATTTACTTTCAGAGATGTACTTTGACCAGCTGTCTGTGCTGACTAATAACTTTAACTGACTATTTTATTTTTCTGCTATTTTATGCTTTCATAACTTGGAACTCCATTTTGCAATTGATATTTCATTACATTGTGATCATTTTCATTCTTTATTGTAAGCATCTCTGAGACTCTTGTATTTTGGCTAAAAGGTGGGATATCAATAATAGTAACAAAATACTTAACTGTGAATACAAAAGAAAACCTGACCCAGCAGAGAGCTGAGTCAGAGGACAGTAAATGTGGCAGGAGGCGGATTCTTCTGGGGTGGGGAAGCAGCCGCTTAATACTGCAATCTGTAAACCAGTTAAACAAGCTGTCAGAGCTGCCCAGGGTGGCGGGAGGGAACTAGGCAGTGTTCCCTCTAAGCTGAGTTAGTTGTGAGCTAGCTCACAATTTTTTAGCTTCCAGCTTACAGATTTTTGTCTGAGCTCAGGAAGGATGGCTCCAGAGCAAACTAATTTATGCAGTAGCCAAATTGGTCACTCACAACTTCAATGCCAGTAGCTCACAAAGTAGGGTTTTTGCTCACAAGGCTCCACAGCTTAGAGGGAGCATTGGAACAAGGTGGACAAAATTCCAGAGATCCTGGCTACCTTGGGAACCCACAGATCAAATAGCATAATTTGTTGTCATGTGATATTTTGGTTCAGTCTGGGTGGATTGTGGGTGTCAAGTTCCCCAGATAGTCAGTCAAACACCAGGCTTCATGAGAAGATAGTATTTATTAAAGACCAGTCTTAGAGAACAGCAAGGAGAGATAAGGAGGCTTTCCTGAATGAATAATGCAAAGTAATAGAGGAAAACAATAGATTGGGAAGGACTAGAGATCTCTTCAAGAAAATTGGAGAAATCAAGGGAACGTTCCATGCAAAGCTGGACGGTTCCCCGAGGCACTCAAGGAAGCGATGGTCCGCCCTCTCTTAAAGAAACCAACCATGGACCCGGTGGAATTGGCCAGCTATTGGCCAACTTGCCCTATTTGGGCAAGCTGATCGAGAGAGTGGTGGCGACTCAGGTACAGGGCTTTCTGGATGACGCTTCCGTCCTTGATCCATTCCAGTCCAGCTTTCGCCCGGGCTATGGGATGGAGGCAGCACTGGTCGCCTTAACGGATGACCTCCGGAGGCATCTGGATCGAGGTGGTGTGGCGGCACTGTTGCTGTTAGATCGGTCGGCTGCATTTGATACAGTCGACCACCAGTTGCTGATCCACCGCCTCGCCGACGTGGGGATTCAGGGGCTCGCCCTTCAGTGGCTTGCCTCCTTTCTCCAAGGTCGGGGACAGAGGGTGGTGCTAGGGGGGCAGCAGTCCCCGAGGCACCCCCTTGAATGTGGGGTGACCCAGGGGGCAGTGCTCTCCCCGATGTTGTTTAACATCTATATGCGCTCCCTCACCCAGATTGCCCGGAGGCATGGGCTGGGTTGTCACCAATATGCGGATGACACCCAGCTCTATTTAATGTTGGGTGGCCAGTCGGACTCTGACCCGGAAGATCTCCGCCGGGCTTTGCAGGCTGTGGCTGGGTGGCTCAGGCTGAGCCGGTTGAAGCTAAACCCTGCCAAGACGGAAGTCCTGTGCCTGGGTCGGACCGGTCGGGGGCTGGGGCTCCCTCTCCCGGCCTTCGATGGGGCACCGTTGGTGCCAGCGTCGGAGGTTAGGAGTTTGGGAGTACTCCTGGACCCTGCGTTAACTATGGGGGCCCAGGTGGCAGCCACTGCCAAGTCAGCTTTTTACCATCTTCGGCTGATTCGGCAGTTGGTCCCATTCCTTGACCGCGACGACCTGGCCACGGTGATTCATGCAATGGTCACTTCAAGGCTAGACCACTGTAACGCCCTCTACATGGGGCTGCCTTTGGAGCAAATCCGGAGGCTGCAGCTAGTGCAGAATGCAGCAGCTGGGCTGTTGATGGGCACCCCAGGGCGGGAGCACATCTGGCCTGTGCTGAAAGCGCTGCACTGGCTGCCTATAGCATACCGGATTCGCTTCAAAGTGCTGGTGCTTACCTTTAAACCCCTATATGGCCAGGGTCCGGCATACCTGAGGGACCGCCTTTCCCCGTATCTGCCCCAAAGAGCACTTCGGTCTGAGCTTCAACATCGCCTGATGGTTCCTGGCCCTAAGGAGGCCAGGTTGGTGGCCACCAGGGCAAGGTCGTTTTCAGTGGCAGCTCCTACCTGGTGGAACGAGCTCCTGGAAGAGATCAGGGCCCTGCAGGACCTTTCGCAGTTCCGCAGGGCCTGCAAGACGGAGCTCTTCCGCCAGGCTTTCGAGTAGGAGCCGCCGCTCCCTTTCCCCTTGGCCGCCAGCCCCCCCCTCTGCCGCCAACTGTTACCATCTCATGTGGTAGAGGGAGGGGACAGTCGAGGGAGACCCCGCTATGACATTACTGTGTTTAAACTACCATCTGACGCCATCGGACTGAGATAATAGAACAGCTGTAGAGCATCTATGATGCTGAAATGTTAGCGATTTATATGTTTTTTGTATTGGCACTTGGATGCCTTACTGTAAGCCGCCCTGAGCCCGCTCGCGGGGAGGGTGGGGTAGAAGTTAAATAAATAAATAAATAAATAAATAAATGATAAAGGACAAAAACGGTAGGGACCTAACAGAAGCAGAAGAGATTAGGAAAAGATGGCAAGAATACACAGAAGAATTATACAAGAAGGACCTCGATGTCCTTGACAACCACGACAGTATAATCACTGACCTCGAGCCAGACATCCTGGAAAGCGAAGTTAAATGGGCCTTAGAAAGCATTACTAACAACAAAGCTAGTGGAGGTGATGGTATCCCAGCTGAGTTATTCAAAGTCTTAAAAGAAGATGCTGTTAAAGTGCTGCACTCAATTTGCCAACAAATTTGGAAAACACAGCAGTGGCCACAGGATTGGAAAAGGTCAGTTTACATTCCAATCCCAAAGAAGGGCAACGTCAAGGAATGTTCAAACTATTGCACAATTGCACTCATTTCACACGCTAGCAAGGTCATGCTCAAGATCCTACAAGCAAGGCTCCAACAGTATGTGGATAGAGAACTGCCAGAAGTACAAGCTGGGTTTTGAAGAGGTAGAGGAACTAGAGATCAAATTGCCAACATTCGCTGGATTATGGAGAAAGCAAGAGAGTACCAGAAAAGCATCTACTTCTGCTTCATTGACTATGCTAAAGCCTTTGATTGTGTGGATCACAATAAACTATGGCAGGTTCTTAAAGAGATGGGAGTACCGGACCACCTCACATGTCTCCTGAGAAACCTGTATAAGGGTCAAGAAGCAACAGTTAGAACTGGATATGGAACAACTGATTGGTTTAGCATAGGAAAAGGAGTACAACAAGGATGTATATTGTCACCTTGCTTATTTAATTTATATGCAGAGTACATCATGCGAAATGCTGGCCTGGATGAATCACAAGCTGGAGTTAAGATTGCTGGGGAAAAGATCAATAACCTCAGGTATGCAGACGATACCACTCTGATGGCAGAAAGTTAAGAGGACCTAAAGAGCCTCTTGCTCAGGGTGAAAGAGGAGAGCGCAAAAGTGGGCTTGAAGCTCAACATCAAAAAAACTAAGATCATGGCATCTGGCCCCTTCACTCCTTGGCAAATAGAAAGGGAAGTCATAGAAGTAGTGACAGACTTCACATTCCTAGGATCCCAGATCACTGCAGATGGTGACTGCAGCCATGAAATTAAAAGACGCCTGCTCCTTGGGAGGAAAGCGATGGCAAACCTAAACAGCATGATAAAAAGCAGAGACATCATCCTGCCAACAAAAGTCCGCATGGTCAAAGCAATGGTATTCCCTGTAGTAACGTATGGCTGTGAGAATTGGACTATAAGGAAGGCCGAGTGCCAAAGAATAGATTCTTTTGAACTATGGTGCTGGAGAAGACTTTTGAGAGTCCCTTGGACTGCAAGGAGATCAAATCAGTCAATCCTAAAAGAAATCAACCCTGACTGTTCCCTGGAAGGCCAGATCCTGAAGTTGAAGCTCAAATACTTTGGCCACCAAATGAGAAGGGAGCATTCACTGGAGAAGACCCTGATGCTGGGAAAGATTGAAGGTCAAAGAAGAAGGGGACGGCAAAGGATGAGATGGTTAGACAGTGTCATCGATGCAACGAACATGAAATTGAGCAAACTTCAGCGGACAGTGGAAGACAGGAGGGCCTGGGGTAATCTGGTCCATGGGGTCGCAAAGAGTCGGACTTGACTGTGCGACTGAATTACAACAAGTCTTAGAGATGCATGAACTGCTTTTGTCAGTGATGCCAGAGAGTACATGAAATGCTCATGTACAAGGGGCAGGGCAGCAGCAGGCAGGCCAGCTGGTGCCCCATTCCAGGGGGCCCGCTCTAGGTGGGTGCCTAATTCCGTCCATGGGTGGTCCGGCCTTGGCCACCGGTTGCTTCATGTTTATGTATTTGTGGAGCCTTGGACCAGAAGACCTCCCATGTTATATTTTGATCTGCCCTCCTTATATGGAGCCTAGAAACAAATTTCTTGCTGAGATTTGAAGGGCTTAGATCTTTCCACAGTGGAAGATAAACTGGGCCTTTGAAATAACCCCCCCAGCTACAAGCCAATGGTTACATTGTGCGCGTGTGCCAAAGAAGAAAAGAAACCACCCAGACCAGAATATCCCATCAGACAGCTGGGCAAAGCCAGGCTTGAGACCCAAGGTCAGGCGAGAGATAAAACACCCAGCATAAGCAGTAATTCACACAGACTGGAGGCGCCCTGGTCCTCCCGCATTCCTGAACAATGAAAGATGTTTCACCTTCCCCCCTTCCTCCTCACAGAAATGGCAAGGCTACTTGACATCTTGCCCTCCCGATAAGAGCTCCCTCCCAGGTTTCTCAGAATAGCACTGGTGGAACCTGCGGAGGAGGCGCGGGGCATTGATGTCACTCACTTTAACCCATTCCCTGTGCTGCGGGCCGAAATCCACCCACTCAACCAAGTAATACAATTTATTCCGGGAGATTTTGGAGTCCAGGATTTCAGAAACTTCATAATGGGGCTCCCCCTGAACCATGAGGGGAGGCGGAACAGCTTGGTGAGGTCGCCACTGGTTCTCTCTGGGGTCGCATCTTAACAACCCAAGATGAAATACAGGATGAACACCTTTCAATGCTTTAGGTAGGATCAGTTCAGCAGTGACATCATTAATCATACGTTTGATTTCATAAGGACCAACAAACTTCCTCCCTAGCTTTCTGCTAGGTTGGGGTCCCTTAATGTTCTGGGTGGAAACATACACAAAATTGCCTGGTTTTGGATCCCACCCCTTGCTCTGTTCCTTGTTGGCCTGAGCTTTATATTCCCGTTTTGCATCGTCCAGAGTGTTACATAACAGAGGCCATGCCTCTTGAAGCCTTTTACACCATGTCCCTGCCTCCCCTCCCGGTAAGTCAGTATTGGTGAGAAACGGAAGGGGGGGAGTGTCATAGCCGTGTACCGCCATGAAACCCCCGTAGATGAGTGGGTCGCGTTATTGTAGCAGAACTCAGCCAGGGGCAACAAACTTTCCCAGTCATCTTGTTGGAAGTTGGTGAAACAACACAGATATTGTTCCAAGGTTTGATTCACCCTCTCTGTTTGTCTATCTGTCTCAGGGTGATAGGCACTACTGAGCCCCCACTCCATCCCCAACAATTTCAAGAGTTCTCCCCAACAATGAGACATGAATTGCGATCCCCTATCAGAAATTATCTTGCGGGGCAATATGTGTTGCCAGAACACGTGATGCAAGAACACCTTAGCTAGCTGTTTAGTTGAGAGGATAGTTTTGAAAGGAACAAAATGCGCCTGTTTCGAGAACAAATCCACAATCACCCAAATCACCGTTCTCCCTTTACTGGGGGGAGATCCGTAATAAATGCCATGGATATCACTTCCCAGGGTCTCAATGGGGTCGGCAGCGGTTGTAAGAGTCTGGGGGCTTCCCTGAGCGGGGTTTGCTCATTAGACATGTCTGACATGATGTAACAAACAAATACATGTCACGCCTCATCCCTGGCCACCATAATTGTCTTTGAAGGGGCTGCAAGGATTTTACAAACCCAAAATGTCCGGCCAGTTTTGTACCATGCACAGTACCCATTACGTCCCCCATGCAGCAACCTGGGTACAAATAGCTTGGTCCCCTTGTACCAGCAGCCATTTTCCTTCTCCTCCCCCCCCTTCTCTTCTCAGTTCTGTCTGGTCCACCTCCGACAGGGCGGATGCAAACTTGGATTCCCATGACTGTTCTGCAGAGGGGGATGAAGGGTTCATTTGGCTGCGAGTTGTAACCACCTCCCCGAGTTGGGTAGGCATGAACATAGAGTCCCGAATCTCCTCCCGTTTACCGTCGTGTTGGGGAAGGCGGGATAGAGCATCGGCCAGTGAGTTCGCCTTCCCCGGGAAGTGATGGAGGGTGAAATTAAACTTGGAAAAGAAGTCTGCCCACCACAGCGGTTTGGTGTTTAAGTTCCATGGGGTGCGTAGGAGCTCAAGATTTTTATGATCAGTCCAAACCTCGAACGGCACCCGCTCTCCCTCCAACCAATGGCGCCAGGTCGATAGGGCCAATTTTATTGCACCCGTTTCTTTATCCCAAACCGACCAGTTTCTTTCCGTCTCGTTAAACTTTTTAGAGACGTATGCTAATGGGTGTAGCTTCCCATTCTCCCCCTCTTGTAAAATGGCACCACCCATGGCGACGTCTGAGGTGTTGACCTGGACTATGAATTTTTTCAGTTTGTTTGGGTGCGCTAGCGCGGGCTCAGAGATAAAGAGGGCCTTGAGTTTTTCAAATGCTGCTTGAAATTCGGGGGTCCAGTCAAGCTTAGCCCCCAGCCGAGATCCCTCCACCCCCTTCCCTTTTGTCTTAAGGAGGTCCGTGAGGGTTAAGGACACCTGGGTGAAATTTGCCAAGAAAGATCTATAAAAGTTGGTGAATCCAAGGAATGCTTGAAGCTGCCTGCGAGTCTTTGGGGCTTCCCACCTCACCACATCAGCAACTTTGGCAGGGTCCATTTCGATCCCCTTCTGAGAGATCCTATAACCCAGGAATGAAATCTCAGAGCAATGAAATTCACATTTCGACAGTTTAACAAATAGCTTGTGCTTGTGCAATGTTTGCAGGACTTCTCTCACCAATTTTACATGGGAGTTCATGTCAGGGGAGTACAGCAAGATATCATCAAGGTAAACAAGGACCCCCTTAAACGGGTGCTTGTGCAACACTTCATTTATCAAATTCATGAAGACCCCGGAGCTCCCTGAAGCCCAAAGGGCATCACCAGGTATTTGAACTGCCCCAGGGGGGTATTGAAGGCTGTCTTGTACTCATCCCTTTCTCTGATGTGCACTCTGAAATAAGCATTCCGCAAGTCCAGTTTGGAAAACACCTTTCCCCCGGCAACTGCTGCTAGGAGGTCTTTTATAAGGGGCAGGGGATAGGCATTAGTGGTCAACACTGCATTCAGCCCCCTATAGTCAGTGCACAGCCACAACCCCCCATCCTTTCCCCCCCAAAAACAGCACTGGAGCTGCGAAGGGGAGGAGGCGGGGCGAATGAAGCCTCTCGCTAGATTCTTGTCAATGAAGCATCTTAACTCAGACTTCTCAGATGGGCTCATCAAGTACAATTTCCCCTTGGGGAATTTTCGGTCAGGCAATAGTTCGATAGCACAATCTGCGTTGCGATGGGGGGGGCAATTTGTCTGCTTTGGCCTCCCCAAATACCAGGGCCAGATCATGGTACTCACACGGGATCTGGTTGAGTTCAGTTTCCGCAAGCCCCACAGTCACTCTTTGAAGGGGTACTACCTCTCCCCAGGATTCCAACCACACATGGCTTTTGTGGATATTTCTGGTGAGCTGTTAATTTTATGCTTTGCCGCACACGCGATGTGTAACCATTGGCTTGTCGTATGGAGGGGGGCATTTCAAATGAGCTATAATTGATGCTGTTCTGTATCACCCAGCATCACTGACAAAGTGCGTGTTCATGCAGCTCTATGCTTAGTCTCAATAAACGCTATCTTCTTATGAAGCCTGGTGTTTGACTGACTAACTGGAGAACTTGACATAAATAAACTCAGTGTTGGCTTCCAGCCCCTACTCCCTTAAATTTAACCAACTATTTAAAAAAATGCCAGAGGCTCCTTTGATATGAGTTTGTTTGTTTTTTCTGATACACAGTTTTAATTAAACTTTAATAATGAGAGGCAATCATTTAATGGCTGCCCTGAAGTTTAGAGGTAGTTCTTCCTCAGCACAAACATGCTGCTGTTTGCCCGTTATAAGAAGAATAATTCTGGAGGAGTTGGACAAGGCACCCTCAACCATGCAGGCGAGCTGTGTGCCTGCCCCTTGGATGTTAATGCTGTGACTGCTCATGTGGAGGATGGGGGTAGCCGGGGCCCCCTGGGGCACTGCCCTTTGGTGCGGCCTGAGGAAGTGGAGGATGGAGCTGGTGGGCCTCAGTGCAGCCCAGGGAAGCAGAGGAGAGGATGAGCAAACAACTTACCTTCCTTCTTCTGCCTCCTCATGGCCTGACTGAGGGCTGCTGGGAGCAGGGGGTGGGGCTTGGTCATGTGCCCCCTGGTCCCCCCCCAGGCTCCTCCTGCGCGCTCCTGCTCCAACCAACCCCTGTGTTAAATCATCATTATCAAATAGTTCAATTCAATAGTTGTAGATTTTCCAGGCTATATGGCCTTGGTCTTGACATTGTGGTGCCTGACTGTCAGAAGCCCTAACTTAGTCAGCAAAACACCATGTCTTGTAGTTCAAACAAGAATAGCATTTATTGGAGAGCTGCAATAGAAAGGTTACTGGAGCAGATACATTGTTCAGAATGACTTGGTTACACATAGCAAGCAGTTATACAGGGAAGGGGGTGAATGGGGACCCCCCCTTCTACCAATCAGGGAATAACATGCGAATGGGAATCGAAAGTTACTACGCTAATGAAGTTCCCACCGCCCCCATTAATCTCAGCAAAGCTGCAGCTTTGAAAGCGATAGGAAAGCTCGCAGCTAGACTCTCCAAGGTCAGAATGTTCAGTCTACAAGATAGGGGTTGCCAGAGCCACATTCCACTCTCACACACCAGGCATAAATCAACACCCCTACGATCCCAATCTCCCGCCCGTCACGCCACCATGGCGCCCATAGCCATCCTCCCCTCCCCTCCATCCATCATGGCAGGACTACCTGACACTGACATTTCACCAGTAGCTGTGACTGGCATCCTCAGAGGTATAACACAGAAAGATGGAGTACTCTCTGTGTCAGTGTCAGTTCAATTCAGTTTTATTATATTACGGTCCACGACCAGATTCAGTTAACAAAAACGAACATTATTCAGGTATTCAAATATACAAAGTAAAAACTCCAGTTAAAATACAGAAATAGAACATTTTACAAAGAAAAATAAAAAGGGAATATATTATAAAATATATAACATAGATAAGTGACCATTTTTAACATTTAAACCAATAGATTTAAGAGGAACAAGAGCTGTGTAATAGACCTCCTGAGGGAAACTAAGTCAAGGCTCAAAGGGGCAGGACTGAAATTTACTGTGCACTTTAATTGCCTGAATGCAAAATCTAGCAGTTAACTTAGTGATAACTGAAATTTCATCTGTTAATAATGTATCTAAACAAGTCTTGTCTTCCCCTACCACAGGACAGTCTACAAGGGAAAAAATGGTCTTATCTTGAGGGGGCAATGGAAAAACCCCATGTCCCATTGTCTCCACCTCTGCTAGAGGGCAAGGGCAAATTCTCTCTGAGTATGTGATCTTCTTATATCTCTCTTCCAAGATCATGGAGGGCATGGCATTACATCTGACCAGTGTAAAAGCCCTCCTGTAAGGGGGGGAACTCTAGGGTTTTGAGATATTGGGCCATTGACATGATGTATTTTGTCTTCTCAGGGGCCCATCTTACTGGTGTTCCGTGTCACATACTTGATCAATGGTCTGTGACAAAACAGACCCAGGTGAAAGACCCATTCTTTCAAGGCTTTCCTCAACCTTAAGAATCCAATTCAGCTGATAAGAATCTTGCATTATAAAGGGAAGAAGTCCTTTTGGGTTAGTGCATGTCTTAAGCCATTGAAAAGCAGATGCCAACAGGATCCTTGTTTTGAGCTTCTGGCGGGCTCCTGGGTGCTGCTGCTGGGACCCTATGCCCTTCTTTCCACGTGCTTGATTTGGCTGTGGTTCTTCTTCAGCCAAAGTGGGAAAGATGTGAGTTCTAGGCAGGCCTGTAGCCAGGATTTTTTAATTCAGTGGGCCTTTAAATAAGTCAGGGGGCACTGATAAAACAAAAAATAAAATAAACTCACATTCGCCAGTTGGAGCAGGCAGGAGCAGGGTTATTTCTCCTACTGGGGAGGGTGGGTGTAAGTGGAAGTCACTGACTCCGAGTAACCTGAGGAGGATTCCCTCCTCTTCTCCTTTCCCCCTCAACCGCATTGGCTGTGTGGAGTGCAGGGAACTACAGCAAAAGTGGCGGGCTCCTGCTTGGTTCTCTGTTTCCTTATTCCTGGTTGACTTTGTCTTGGTCATGCCCCCTGTAAAGTACTGGGTTTCAGGCCTCATGACTCGGACGACGACATAAGAGAAGACGCGTTTATTCGTACTTCACATAAGACAAAGAACACACAGTAACGGCCGGAGGCCAACTATATACAGTTAGGGGGGGACGGCCCTATATTCCTATTGGCGGGTTTGAATCGCCCGCCGATGCTGCCATTGGTTCACTACTGGCGAGCTCAGGAACCTAGTCCCTATTGTTCTCAGAGAGCGAAGCTTGGCAGTGTTTCGCCAGCTCAGCCCTCTGATCTCAGGACACAACACCCCTCCCCCCATGGTTCGTCCCCTATCAGGTGACGTAGTCTTTTAAGTATGCTGGTGGCCTCCTTTCTCTTAGCGAACGTCGGGGGGCCGGTACCGGACTGGCGGGGCCCCTATCGGTTGTTCCGCCCGCACACGGAGCTTGGGCCTCTGGAAGTCGCCGAGGCGGTGACGGTGGCGGCTGTAACAGTGGCGGCAGCGGCGGCGGCGACTCGGCTGCTACCGGGGCCAACGGTGGCGGCAGCGGCGGCGGCGGCTCAGCTGCTACCGGGGCCCCCTCCGGATTCCGTGGACTCTCTGGCGCTGGCTCCGCTGTCGGTGCTTGCGGTTGATCGGATGATGGGGCAGGGGCGGCATTTCCCGGTAACTCGATCTCTCTATCGGGGTCTTGACGCCTCCGTAGCTGGTCGATGTGTTTGCGGAGGACCCGGTCCCCATCGGTTAGGACCTCGTATGACACTGGCCCGGTGGGTTTTAGGATGCGCCCTGCCACCCACTGCGGCCCCGCTCCGTAGTTCCGGAAGTAGACAGGGTCTCCCGGTAGGAAGCTCCGGGGCGCCTCCCTGTTCTCGACCAGCTTTCTCTCGGGGGCTCGGTCCGGGTGGAGTCTGTCTAATAAAGTGGTAGGGCGGCGGCCCATTAATAGTTCTGCGGGGCAGTGTCCGGAGATGGGGTTTGGGGTGGTGCGGTATGTGAGAAGGAAGCGGGCCAGCCGGAACTCCCAGTCCCCCCCGTTATGCGGCTCAGGGCCTCTTTGGCGGTGCGTACCGTCCTCTCTGCCTGTCCATTAGTTGCCGGGTGGAAAGGCGCGGATCGTATGTGCCTGATGAGGTTCCTTTCGAGGAACGCTTGAAACTCCGCAGATGTGAATGCTGCCCCGTTGTCCGACACGATTGTGTCGGGTAACCCGTGCGTTGCAAATATCTTCCGCAGGGCCCTTATTGCCGCCTTGGTAGAGGGGGTAGACACTGGGCTTATTTCCACCCATTTTGAATAAGAGTCTACCGTTACCATGAACTGGAGCCCCTGGAACGGCCCCGCAAAGTCTATGTGCAGGCGTGACCACGGCTTGTGGGTAGACTCCCAGCTTTGGGTTGGCGCTCTCGGTGGATTGGGGCGGACCTCCTGACATCGTGTGCACCCTCTGACCCAAGATTCAATTTCTGCGTCCACCCCGGGCCACCACACGTAGCTCCTTGCCAGAGCTTTCATTCGTACGATGCCCGGGTGGGCCTCGTGCAGCGTTTCTAGCACCCCTTGTCTCATGGGCCCCGGAATGATCACCCTGTCTCCCCATAGTAAACACCCTTTCAATGCGGACAGCTCTTCCCGCCTGGCCTTGTACGCTGTGAACTCTGGCCCTGTCTGTTCCGCTGGCCACCCCCTCACCACCCAGTTTAGGACCCGGGAGAGAATGGGATCTCGGGACGTGCGGGCGGCCACATCTGCAGCCTGAAGGGGGGGTTGGCAGTTCCTCCATCAGCAAGACAGCGGGGGCTGGGGCCGGATCTTCCCCTGTCTGCGGCAGCGGTAGGCGGCTCAAGGCGTCGGCATGACCCAGCGCCTTGCCCGGCCGATGCTCCAGTCGGTATTGGTAACCCGCTAAAAATAAGGACCAGCGCAACACCCGGGGCGACAAAACTTGCGGCATTTGTTTGTCCGCCGCGAACAGTCCCAGGAGCGGCTTATGATCTGTTACGAGCGTGAAGGGCCGCCCGTACACAAAATTGTGGAATTTTTTTACCCCCGCCACCAGTGCCAAGCCCTCCCTGTCGATTTGGGCGTAGTTCCGCTCCGCGGGGGACATCGTGCGGGAGTAGTAAGCCACCGGGACCTCCCTCCCATCCGGTAGCTTGTGTGCCAAGACTGCCCCGACCCCATACGGTGATGCGTCGCACGCCAGGATGACCGGGAGCTTTTCATCAAAGTGCGCGAGTACTGCGTTTGAAATCAAGAGGACTTTCACCCCCGAAACGCCGCCTCCTCCCTCGCTCCCCATGCCCAAGGTGTCGCCTTATCCAGCAGCCTGTGTAGGGGTTCGGCCACGGCGGCTTTGTGTGGGAGAAAGGAATGGTAAAAGTTCAGGAGGCCTAAGAACGCCTGGAGCTCGGCCTTGGACTTCGGGGCGGGGGCCTCCACGATGGCCTTCACTTTGTCCCTCGCCGGATGCAGGCCTGATGCGTCTACCCGGTATCCCAAGAACTCTACTTCCGGCACCCCGAGGAGGCACTTTTCCCGCTTCACTTTCAGCCCCGCGGCTTGGAAGCGTTCCAATACAGTTCGGAGGCGGGCGGCGAAGCTTTCCGGGGTGGTCGCGGCGATGAGGACGTCGTCGAAGAACGGCGTCACTCCAGGGATCCCTTTTAACAGATCGTCCATTAGATTTTGGAAGATCCCTGGGGCCACACTGACCCCGAACTGCAGCCTCTTCACCCGGAAAGCTCCCCGGTGGGTCACTATGGTCTGTGCCTCGGCCGTGGCCTCATCTACCGGGAGTTGCTGGTACGCCTGTGCGAGATCCAGCTTTCCAAATATGCGCGCCCCTGCCAGTGTTGCTAGGACATGGCTGACCACTGGTACGGGGTATGCGTGCGCCTGGAGTGCCTGGTTAATAGTGCACTTATAATCCGCGCAGATGCGGATCTCCCCGTTTGGCTTGACGGGTGTCACTATCGGTGTCTCCCATCTAGCGTTCGGGACGGGCTCTAAGACTCCCTGGGCCACCAGCTGGTCTAGTCGGTCTCTATTTTAGGGCGGAGGGCCAGGGGCACGGTGCGGAAGCGCCGACGGATGGGCGTCACGGTGGGGTCTAAGTGGAGCGACACCGGGGGCCCTTTGTAACATCCCAGTTTCCCGTCAAAGACCTCTGGGAATTCCTTGCACACCGCCCCCCAGTCCCGCACCCCACATTTATTTACTCCCCCAATCGATATGCCTAGGGCCTCGAACCACGCCCGCCCCAGGAGACTCGCGAGATTTCCCTCTACCACCACCAAGTCCAACTTCCCCTCAAAGTCTCGGTACTGCACTCGGAAAGTGCCGACTCCCCGGATGGGGACAGGGTTCTTTTGAAAGTCCACCAAGCTTAGTGGCGATGGACGTAGAGGGGTCCCCTAGTGGGCAAAGTCTTTTTAAAGTGTCCAGGGAAATGATGGATGCCGCCGATCCCGAGTCCACTTCCATGCAACAGGGGACCCCTCGATCCGCACGGTTACTTGGATCTTCGGGGCAGAGGAAAGGTTGGGGTTGGGGAGGCGAAGTACCTGTAGTGGTTGGTCGGTGAGGTGGTACAACTCGGCGACCTCTTCCGTTGTCTCGTGTGCGGTGGACGATGCGCGGTACTGGGGGACCGACGATCTCGAATTCCGGGAGCCCTTGGACCGGCAGACCCGGGCGAGGTGTCCCTGCTTTCCGCACCCGTGACAGACAGCGTCCCGGAACCTGCAGGATTTCCGTCCGTGGCCCTCCCCGCAGCTGACACAGACGGCTCGGTTGCCGGAGTACTTGGCTTGCTCCCTGTTGGCCTGCTGGAACGGCGCCGGCCGGCGTTGTTGGGGTTTGAGGGCGCAGACCTCGTCCGTCTCTTCGTTTCCGGGGCTTGGGCTCCTTCCAACCACCTGCGCGGCCGCGACCGGCCGATCCCCTTCTGCGGCCTCGTGGGCAGTGGCGGCGTCGAGGGCCTCGTCCAAGGTGAGCTTCCGGTGTCCCACCAACTTGCGCCGCAGCTTGGAGTCCGCCAGGCCCCACACGAACTGTGTCAGCAGGTTGTCCTCCACCTTCGGAAACCCGCAGTCCACGGCTAGCGCCCTTAGCGCGGCTAGGAAGTTGGCAATGGATTCCCCTCGGGTCTGGACTCGCCTCTGGAAATCCATCCTCTTGGCCAGGAAGGTCGGCCGGGGGCTGAAGTAGCCATTTAGGACGTCCAGGATTTCCCCAAACGAGCTCTCCAAGGCCGTGCGGGGCACCAAGAGGCTCTTGGCGAGGCGGACGGTTTGGGTGCCGCAGGCGTTCAGGAGGATCGCTCGTTTCTGGTCGGGGTGGCGGATTTTGTTGAGCTCCAAGTAGCTGATGAGCTGGTCGACCCATGCGTCCCAGGTTTCTGGCTGCGACTGGTCGAAGTGCTCCAGTGTTACGTGGGAAGCGGCCATGGTTCTGTCAGGAACGGCGCGCGCCGGGGCGAGCGGTGCGGTGCTGCTCTCGGGGTCAGCGATGCGATGCTCGGCGAGCGGTGCGGTGCTGCTCTCAGGGTCAGCGATGCGTTGCTCGGCGGTGTCCGTTTCGTCGTTCATGGAGTCACAGAAGGCGTTAGAATCCCACCTTCGTCGCCACTGTAAAGTACTGGGTTTCAGGCCTCATGACTCGGACGACGACATAAGAGAAGACGCGTTTATTCGTACTTCACATAAGACAAAGAACACACAGTAACGGCCGGAGGCCAACTATATACAGTTAGGGGGGACGGCCCTATATTCCTATTGGCGGGTTTGAATCGCCCGCCGATGCTGCCATTGGTTCACTACTGGCGAGCTCAGGAACCTAGTCCCTATTGTTCTCAGAGAGCGAAGCTTGGCAGTGTTTCGCCAGCTCAGCCCTCTGATCTCAGGACACAACACCCCCCCCACCCTGCTGGGGGGCTTTCTGCTGCAACACTTCTCAGAAGTGGCAGCCCACCCAGGGAGACAAGCCAAAGGAGGAGAGGTGGGCGAGCAGATGAGACAGAGATGGCTGCTCTGCTGCCTCTGATCACTTGTGTGCACCCTGCATTGATGCAACAGGACTGAACTGAGAAGACGGGAGCTGAAGGAAAAATCCAGGAGGGGATGCTGAGGGAGTGCTGTGTTCCTCACTCCCTTGGCGGCCAGCTTCCTCAGTGATGAGGGCACAGGCGCATGCAAGCGAGTGAGGTCTGCAATCTTGCATTGGAGGGAGAAGGGGAGAAATTTCTGTAGTTTCAGGTTCAGCCACAGCCCCCACCTCTCCTGCCAGCCTGCTCGCCTGGCTGCCTTCGCTGCTTCATGCTGTAGCTGCCCTGCACTGCCCGCTCAGGACCACCAGCCTGGGATGGAACTTGTGGGGCTGTTGACAGGTGGGGAAGTTGTGGGGCCTTGGCAGGAAGTCAGGGGGCCGGGCCCTAAAATGCTTCAATGTAGCTACAGGCCTGGTTCTAGGCATTACTATCAATGTGAAGGAAGCTCTGAAGCCGAGCAGACGGGTTGAGGAATGTAGGTTATCTCCTTGCTGGTGCCTGCAAAGTGTGAAACTGATTGTTCTCCCTCTGAGGTGGAGGACATCTCCATGGGTTATTCCCACCGTGCCTGTAGGGAGGCAGGAAATAGTTTTTTCCCCTTCCTGTTGGCGCCTCTGGAATAGCCCATCTCCAGTTCTGTTCCTGCCTCAGTAGGGAGAAGCAGCAAATCTCTTAGGCTTAGCTGTTTCCCACTTTTTTGTATCCTGTTTTATCCAGCCTGTTGCCTTGCCCCCTTTCTTTTCTCTCTCTCCCTATTTCTTCTCTTTTCTCATTCAGCTCCTCCCTTGGAGCGAAGTTTTCAAAGGGGTCTCAGGACCCAAAGAGAAGAACGCCGCCGGTTGCCATGGCAGCAAAAGACCTTCCTGAGGTTTTTTCCTCGGGCGACAAGGGAGACGCGTGCACCGCGGCTGCGGTGATGCGAGACGACTCCGGGGCCGATCTGCCTTCGTGGCATGATCGCGGTACCCCGATGGACACGGCTGGCTCGGCGGCAGCACCCCATGCGCCCAAACGACGCCGACAGCTGAAACAGCAGGCCCCGCCATTTCCCCGCGCTCTCGCGATCGGGCGGCGGCGGCCATTTTGAGGGTCCAGCTTCGAGCTTTGTGACCTCTCTTACGGCCATTTCTGGAGCCTCGGGGACCGAAGGAGGACAGCCTTACGTTTCCCCCACCCCTTCAGAAGAGGAGCAGGATCCTGAGACCGGCTCCAAACGGGGTAAGCTCCTTGATCACGGAGTTTTGATTCACTCTTCAGAACTTATGGCCATTATTAAAAAAGACCATTCAACTGGAAATGGCACAACTCCCTCCTAGACCTGAGGTTTCCCTACCACAGGGTAATCCCTCTCAAAACCCTTTGATTCCATCCTCCCCTGGGTGACCAACTAAGGCAGCTAAGAGGGTTCCCCCCCCCCTCCTACTAGGAGACCCTTGGAGGAGCAGTGGAGGGAAGAAATACAATCCAGTACCTCTTCCATTGAGGAAAGGGAAGAGGGTGAATTTTGTCTGATAAGGAGGAGGAAGAATTAAAACTCCCGGAGCAACCCAGTCGTTTTTTCAAACCCGAGGATTATCAGTTCTTTTTAACTAAGGCTATATAGGCCTTAGAGTTATATGTTTTACCACCTTCAGAATATCTGAAGGCGGTCAAAAGCAAAATTAAATCCAGATCCGGGGGCAACCGGTAAGTCTTCCCTCCTGAGGAATGTACGGAGAAAGGTTTTTCCTTTTCATGAGTATTTGAGCGTCAGCTCAGAGCAGAGTGGGATAAGCCCATGGTCAATAAGCAGTTTTCCCGCTTTTGCAAAAAAGTTATATGCTCTGCATAATTATGCTAATGAGTTATTACAGGTTTCTCCTGTGGACGCTCCAGTGGATGCCATCCAATCGACGGGTCTAGTATCTGAGGATGGTCTGAGTACCATCAAAGACCAAACCGATAAGAAGGTGGAGGCAACGCTCAGAAGGATCCATGAGGCAATTGCCATGATGGTAAGAGCGGCATCCACAACATCCATCGCCTCCAGAGCGGCAGTCGTGTGGTTACGTAAGTTGATGCAGATTGTTCCAGTGAACAATCGGGCTGTGCTGGAGGGAAATTCTCGTGTCCTTAAGTCTAGTTCTTTTTCAGCGGACGCCACTCTGGACATTATCTCCTTTGCTTCCAGGGCCATGGCGTCCACGGCGGTGGCCAGACGGCTACGCGCCTGGCACGTGGTCTCTCTCTCTCCAAGCTATTGTAACAGCTTATCCCTTCCTAGGAGATCGGCTCTTGGAGAGGCCCTGGACAACATCCTGGTGGAAACCAGGGATAAGAAAAAAAAAAGCCATGCCCAGATCCCTGTGCCGTTTCGATCGGCGAAACCCGCAGTTCCTTCGTACCCAGCACTCTCTCCCTAGATTTCGACAAGACACCAAGAAGACCCTGTGGGAAGCGTCCAAGCAGTCTGGCAAACGGGGTTCCTTCACACCCAGATTCCACAGGCCTTTCAACAGAAGTGTTCAGGGAGACAGAGGTGCCAAACCCAAATAGGCATGACTATCCTCCCTTTCCGGTGGGTGCCCGCCTTTTTACATTTTACGGTAGCTTGGACAGGCACACAGGCAGATGCCTGGGCTGTAGAGGTGGTGTCACAGGGCTATCTGATAGAGTTTCTGCACCAGCCTCCAGAGCGGTCCCTCAAGTCAACAGCCAGCAAATCAGTGAACAGAATCTTAAAACTGCGATGCTCTCGCATGGAAATTCTGGAGGCTGTAGCGGACTCTCTATCTCCCAACGAGTACCTCACTTTCGTAGATTTGACGGAAGCATACCTCCTTGTGCCTATTCACCCAGCACACAAGCGATTTCTTTGCTTCTGCATTTACAACCAACACTTCCAGTACAGAGCACTTCCCTTTGGTCTATCCACGGCACCACGCCTCTTCTCCAAGCTGAGCATCTATCCCGTGGTTCATCAGAGCTCAGGGCATCCATGTTTTTCCATAGCTGGACGATCTCTGGATCAGGGCCAGTACGCGGGCAGACTCCGTCAGCAACACGGAGCAAACACTACAGTGTTTACAGAAACACGGATTCCTGGTCAATTTCGAAAAGAGTTCACTGCTACTGACGCAGAGTATCATACATTTGGGAACAGTAATCGACACCACTCGAAATGCTCTCTTTCTCCCGCTGGCCAAGGCTCAGAAGATCAAAGAGGCTGCCACGAGGATTTACAGCTACAGGTCCACACTCCTAATGGACCTAGCCGGACTTATGGGTCTGATGATTGCCAGCATCGACATGATACAATGGGCCCGTCTGCACCCCAGACCGTTGCAGATGTTTCTACGTCCCCATCAACTCTCCTTCATGGAGAAGAAGGTCCTCAACCTACAGGTACCGATTGGAGTCCAAAAAGAGCCTAAGGTGGTGGACAAACATGGACAATTTGTTGGCAGGCAAGAGCTACTATGTCAGCCACACCAGGGAGCTGTTCACCGATTGGACTGGGGAGCAACCTTGAACGACACTCCAGTCCAGGGGACGTGGCGGTCTGCGGAGAAGAAACTACCGATTAACCTCTTGGAACCCAGAGCAATCCGCTTGTCTCTGATTCCTTTTGCCCCTCAATTGTGTGGTCAACAAGTGTTGATCAGGACAGACAACATATCAGCCAAGGCACACCTCAACAAGCAAGGCGGGTCTCGGTCATCTCAACTCCACAGGGAGGCGAGGAAGATCCTCTTTTGGGCGGAAGACACGTCACCTCATTGAGGGCAGAACATATAAAAGGGTCCGAAAATGTGCAGGTCGATTGTCTCAGCCGAGTGGTGATACAGGAGGGAGAATGGGCTCTCCATCCACGTCTCTTCAACATGATAGTGGCTCAAGTTGGACACCCCATGGCGGATCTGTTCGCCTCCTCTATGAACCTCACGCTTCCGCGATATTTCTCCAGATTCTTCCATCCAGAGGCAGAGGCGACAGATGCGCTCACGACACCCTGGCCCCAGGGTCTCCTATATGCGTTTCCGCTGTTCGCCCTGGTTTCCAGAACCACCCGCAGAATTCGGGAACTCAGAGCAGAGGTCATCCTAGTGGCCCTGAACTGGGCTCGTCACCCATGGTTCTCGGCAATACGGGAGCTGCCCATACTTCCACCTCTAGTGCTTTCAATACCTCCCGACATGCTGTTGCAGGGTCCGGTATGGCACCCAGATCCAGCCTGGCTGTGTTTGACCGTGTGGAGATTGAGCGGAGCAACCTATCGAAATTAGGTTATTCTTCCCAGGTTCTAGACACCATTTTGGCATCCAGACGACAGTCCAGGGTCTATATATATATAACACCACATGAAAGGCGTTTGTGCGATGGTATAGATGCAAGTAGGTGCAGCCACTGTTCCCTTCGATTGCTTCGCTTCGGGATTTCCTGCAGGATGGTCTGACTCGGGAATGAAGTCTGCTACTCTTCGGAGGCAGTTAGCGGCTCTGTCCCCTGTTCTCCCTTCCCTGGGAGGATACAGGATTTCCAAACATCCTCACATTCAACTCTTTCTACAGGGAGCGTTGACAAAATCTCCGCCTCAGGTCCATCGCCTTCCAATCTGGAGGCCGAATACGGTACTCAATGCTCTTACCAGTTCACCGTTCGAGCCTCTCAGGGAGGTGGGGTTGAAATGGCTGAGGATGACGACGCTGTTCCTGGTCGCTATCACGTCTGCGAGAAGAGTACTCGGGGCATTGTCAGTGACATCGTCACTCTGCGTCTTTCATAAAGACAAGGTCGTGATTTGCACAGATTCTACCTTCAGGCCAAAGGTAGGTTCTAGATTCCACTGCTCTCAAGAGATCCGCGTACCCGCGTTCTGTCCTTCTCCCAAGCACCCCAAGGAACAGATTTGGCAGACCTTGGAGGTAAAACGGGCCCTCAAAATTTACATAGCAAGGACAGAGGATTGCAGGAAGACGGAGTCCTTATTCGTCAATATATCTCCACCTAGGACAGGAAAGAAGATGTCTAGATCGGCAATCAGTTCGGTTTTGAAGATCTGTATCACAGAAGCTTACCGGGCTTCGGGTCAGGAAGTACCTAGTGGCATCACAGCTCATTCTCTGCGGAGTGCGGCAACCAACGCCGTTTTTACCAATAGAGCCTCGGTAGAAGAGGTCTGTACGGCGGCTACTTGTTCATCCATTTCCACCTTCATAAGACACTACCACATCAACACGCTTACATCTGCAGACACGGCCTTTGGGAGAAGAATTCTTCAGCACGTCGTTAACATGGAGGAAGATGACGACCCACCCGTATGAGGGACACTGCTCGGGGAGGTCCCATGGAGATGTCCTCCACCTCAGAGGGAGAACGACCATTGGACTTACCGTGAGGGGTCCTTCTCCTCTGAGGTCAGGAGGACATCTCGGCCCTCCCATCCTCATCTTCCTCTTCTACTCCTTATGTGCTGACTTCTTCTCTTGTATTTCTGGTTGTACTCTGCCTTTGTTCATAGTTGCAGAGCTTTCTTGTTTAATCAGTTGATATTTCTGTGTACAGTTACCTTTTTCTAGGGCAAGGCCACTTCATTTAGGCTGCAAGCACTGCTTTCGGAGTCCCAGAACTGGAGATGGGCTATTCCGGAGGCGCCAACAGGAAGGGGAAAAAACTATTTCCTGCCTCCCTACAGGCACAGTGGGAATAACCCATGGAGGTGTCCTCCTGACCTCAGAGGAGAAGGACCCCTCATGGTAAGTCCAATGGTCGTTTTTCTGTTTAAAGTCAAGCAGTTGTAGAGAAAGACACTCGGGCGGGCTGAAGCTGCTCTTGTCAATCTACTGTCGGTTGTCAGACTGAGTACCGGGGGTTGTGCAGGAACACAAACAACGCCGCAGCCAAGAACAACAGACTCCAGCAATTGTGGGACTTGGTGTGGCAGAGATTTGATCTGACAGAGACAACTTAAAGGCCTATGTAGAATCTGCTAAATAACCAGGCTTTAGGTCTGTTTTATATCTTGCTCTTTGCAGCTAATGATTAGCCGATTAGTTTGATTAATTGATGACTTGGTTATTGTCAGGTAGCCCTGCCATGATGGATGGAAGGGAGGGCGGTGGGCTATGAATAGAAGGGAGGGAGGTGGGCTATAGGCGCCTTGGTGGCGTGACAGGCGGGAGGTTGGAATCCGGGGAGTTGCTGATTTACACCTCGGGTGTGAGAATGGAATGTGGCTTTTATTGCTATTATCTCTTGCAGCCTAGACGTTCTGACCTTGGCAAGTCAGGCTGCCTGCTTCCCTATCGCTGGCATAGATGTAGCAGCTGTGGGTAGCAATGGGGCGATGGGAAATTCATTAGCTTAGTAACTTTCGGTTTCCCAGGTGCATGTTATTCATGTAGTCGGAGAAGGGGGGGTCCCCATTCACCCCCTTCCCTGTATAACCGCTTGCTTTCTGTAACCAAGTCATTCTGAACAAGATACCTGTACCAGTGATCTATCTATTGCAGCTTAATAAATGCTAACCTTGCTTGCATCATAAGGTCTGGTGTTTGCTGACTAAGTTAGGACTTCTGACAGTTTGTTCAGAATCACCAATTACTTTTGGGACTGGTCCTAAACCCGCAACTCCAAAATGAGTGGCGGAGAAGAAGACACTATCCCAATTGAAGAAGATGAAAAGGAGAAGAGACCTCCCGGGAAAGACGCACCCCGAGAGACCCCAGACACACACGTGCCGAGACACTGGGGTCTGGA
Source organism: Gekko gecko (assembly GCA_029375565.1). Lineage (NCBI taxonomy): Eukaryota > Metazoa > Chordata > Lepidosauria > Squamata > Gekkonidae > Gekko > Gekko gecko. The sequence goes on from JAPDNY010000003.1 coordinate 89,326,728, forward strand.
GTACGACTTTGGAGGGCCTTACGGAGATCCTTATGGGGCAGCCTATGGGGGGTGACCACCCGAGTTGGACGCAGACGTGACTGGGTGAAACCCCTGGCTGAGACCCACGAAGCGTGGTTCGGGACCCCGAGAGCTTCCATGGGGGTGAGCCACCCCGAAAGGTCGGTCCGGAAACTAATCACGGCGGAAGCCTTGGAGGAGACTGGCCACGATTCCGATACCCTGGAAGGCGCCGTGGTGAGGAGGAGATGGACTGAAGAACCCAGCCAAGACCGCCTGATGCGCTTCCTAGACGAATCCCTCGCACGTATCCCACAGATGATCGCAGAGGGTATCCGGGAAGAACGCGAGCGGCAAAGGCGTGAGGAACCTCCAGCCCAGGTCCCTCCTGATCAACGGCCGGTGCCGGACCAAGGCCAGGGGAACGTGCCAGCCGGGCCGGTGGATCAACCAGCGGGGCCAGGACCGCAGGGGCCGCCGGGGCAACCACCCCCTCGTCCTTGGGGGTTCTTGCCGCCCAAGCCCACAGAACTTCTGGACGCTGACTTCGATGGAGACCCCGAGAAATTCCCATTCTTCCTGGTGCGAGCCGAAAAGTTTATCGAGACCTGGGGCCATCTGTTCCAGAGGGAAGAGCGGATGGTCGATGTCATAGCAGCCCACCTGAAGGGAGCGGCTGCTGACTGGTATGTGGGGCTTCATCAAGTCGACGGGCGCGAGCTGAGAGAGATCGACTCTTTCATGTGGGCCATGAAAGAGCAATTTGAGGATGTGCACTCCACCAAAGCAGCGAAGGCAACGATCCGAAGCCTCAAACAGGGAGCGCGATCGGTGAGAGACTACACCTCGGAGTTCCGCAGATGTGCCGCCAAACTCCGAGGGGAAGGGAACCTCGTGGATTTCTACAAGTGGGGGCTCAACGCGGAAATCCGCCGAGAAGTCACCAGAAATCAAGATCCGAACACCCTCACCGGATGGGTTCAGGCAGCCATCACGATGGAGAACCGCCTGAAGACCATCAAGCTGGACGACGCTGCAGTGATGGCTAACAGGGGCCCTGCGCCGACTGCGAGAGGGAAAACCCCGGCACCCAACCCGAAACAGAGGGATGGCACAAGGGAGCTCCGAATGAAGCAAGGTCTTTGCCTCAAATGCGGAGAAGGAGGCCATTTCGCCGCGAACTGCCCGTCTTCAGCTGCAGCATCCGGAGCCCCGAAGGGAACCAAGAAGAAGTTTGACACATCCACGCCAAAACAGGTGGCGAAACCGAAGGGGCGAAGGCTCTGCAAGCCAAGCCGCTTAGTGAAGCTTCCGACTCATCAGATGGCGAGACCGTGCCGCAGGGAAACGACACGGACCTGCTGTAAACAGCGCTGAACAGCAGGTCCCACCTCCCCAGGCGCAACTCCCGGTGAGCAAAACCCCCTCTCTTTTCTTTCTCACGGTGACTTTAATGGACCCGGGTCTATTGACCCATGTGAGAGTACGAGCTCTCATTGACTCTAGGTGTGGGAGAGACCTTATTAACCCCACACTACTAACGGGACTTGGGGCGAAAGTTGTTAAACTAACTGACCCCTTGATTTTTACGCAAATGGACGGGTCCACAATGAAAGAACCTTGCAAATATGAGACTGTGCCCTTGCGGGTGGGACTCGGGCACCACTGGGAAGAGAGACCTTTCATAGTTACCCCTTCAGCCCGATTTCCCTTGGTCCTAGGGAGCCCATGGTTCTTTGATCACGATCCTCATGTACTGTGGGGGGAGGGAAAGGTCAACTTCATCTCCGATAAATGTCAGTCCCACGTATGGAAAAAGGAGTGGGGACCTCTGATGGGGGGGAAACTCCTAGTGACAGCGGGGGTGGCCACCGCAGAACTGGAAGGCATTCCCCCCGAATATCACGACCTGGCTCCCGTGTTTGGAGAGGAGGAAGCCGATGAATTACCCCCCATAGAAACTCTGACTGTGCAATTGAAATTTTACCCAACCAGAAATTACCGAAGGGAAAGCTGTATTCTATGAGCCCTTCGGAAAAGGTGGAACTGAGGAAGTTCATCGATAAAAACCTCAGTAGGGGCTTTATACGGCCGGCATCCTCCCCGTTTGCGGCCCCAGTGCTTTTCCGGAAAAAGAAGGATGGGGGATTGCGGCTTTGTACTGACTACCGCGGGTTGAATGCAGTATCAAACACAAACGCTTACCCCATGCCCCTTATAAAAGACTTACTAGCGGCTGTGGCTGGGGGAAAATCTTCTCTAAGCTTGACCTCCGGGATGCCTATTTCAGAGTCCGCATAAGGGAGGGAGATGAATTTAAAACGGCGTTCAACACCCCCTCGGCCAGTTTGAATACTTGGTCATGCCATTTGGACTCCAGGGGGCACCTGGAGTCTTCATGAATTTGATTAACGAGGTGTTACATAAGTACTTGTTCAAGGGGGTCCTTGTTTACCTTGATGACATTCTTTTGTATTCCCCCGACCGTAAATCACATGTGAAACTGGTGCGGGAGGTATTACAAACGTTGCACAAGCATAAACTGTTTGCCAAACTGTCCAAGTGTGAATTTCACAAAACAGAGATCCCTTTTCTCGGCTACCGCATCTCTCAGAAAGGGATTGAGATGGACCCTGACAAAGTCAAAGATGTCGTGGGGTGGGAGCCTCCGAAAACGAGGAGGCAACTCCAGGGGTTCCTCGGATTCGCGAACTTCTATAGATCGTTCCTTTCGAACTTTGCCCAGGTGGCCCTTCCCTTAACTGACTTACTGAGAACCAAAGGGAAGCCACCCGAATGCACTCGACCCGGGGCCAAACTAGATTGGTCGCCAGAGTGCCAACAAGCGTTCGACAAATTGAAAGCCCTTTTTACGTCGGAACCCGTATTGGCCCACCCGAATGAACTTAAAAAATTCATTGTTCAAGTTGACGCCTCCGACGTTGCAATGGGGGCGATCCTGCAGGAGGGGGAGGATGGCAAGTTGCACCCCCTTGCTTATGTTTCCAAAAAATTTAACGATACTGAACGGAATTGGTCCGTGTGGGAAAAAGAAGCGGGATCGATCCGCTTAGCGTTGTCTACCTGGCGCCACTGGTTGGAGGGGCGCGAGTCCCGTTCGAGGTCTGGACTGATCACAAAAACCTCGAGCTGCTCCGCTCCCCCGTTCCTTGAACGCCAAACAGCTCCGCTGGGCTGATTTCTTCTCCAAGTTCAATTTCACACTGCACCATTTCCCGGGGACATCTAACTCACTGGCCGATGCCCTGTCACGCCTCCCTCAACACGACAGCAAAAGGGAGGAGATTCGTGACTCGATTTTTACTCCTTCCCAGTTGGGAGGAGCGGTGACCACTCGGAGACAGGCCAGTCGTTCCCCCCCACCGGCGAATCCTCCCCCTAATGAATGGGTGGTGAGATTTTCTACAGAACTCTCGCAAGCGGATAGGGAGGAGGTGGAGGGGGAGGAAGGAATAGCCAAAAATGAACATGGCTGCTGGACTAAGAATGACAAGCTCTTTGTCCCACGGTCTCTCAGGGGGGAGGTAATGGGATGGGCGCATGGGTCTAAGCTGGCTGGTCACACGGGGTTTGTTAAGTCCCTCCAGCTTCTGCAGAGACAATTTTGGTGGCCGGGCCTACGAAAAGATATGTCTCTCTTCACGTCAGCCTGCCAAACGTGCTTGATGAGTAAACCTCGGCCCGGTAAACCCCCAGGTGCCCTACACCCTCTCCCCACCCCGGCTCGGCCATGGGAGGTGATTTCTATGGACTTTATTACAGATCTACCCCCTAGTGGGGGGAAAACAGTCATCTGGGTGATAGTAGACTTATTTACTAAACAGGCGCATTTCGTTCCGTTTGCCTCCATTCCCTCGGCTAGAAAATTAGCCTCTGCTTTCTTGCAACACGTTGTGAGACTCCACACCTTACCTGCTAAGGTGATCTCGGACAGAGGGGTTCAATTTGTTTCTAAGTTCTGGAGCGAACTTATGTCATTGCTTGGAGTAGAGAGGGGGGTGAGCAGCGCCTACCATCCTGAATCGGATGGGCAGACTGAACGTGTGAATCAGACTCTGGAACAATACCTGCGGTGTTTTTCTAACTTTCAACAGGACAATTGGCATTCTCTCCTGCCTTTGGCTGAGTTTTGTTATAATAATACTCAGCACTCGTCGACGGGGATGTCCCCGTTTAAAGCAGTACATGGATATGATGCCCCGCCTTTGCCCTTTTTGACTTCTCCCGACCTCCCGGCGGGAGACGCTGGAGACTGGTGCAAACAACTGCAGGAGGCGTGGGGCTCCTTGGCTAAAACTCTGGAGGAGGCTAAGGCTGCATACAAACTCCAGGCGGATAAGAAACGTAACCTGGCTTGGATTCCGAAGTGCGGGGAGTTTGCTTACTTATCCACCCAACATTTGCGTCGCATCCAGCTGAGTCGCAAACTTGGTTGGAAGTATGTTGGGCCGTTTGAGATCATAAGAGTTATTAACAATGTGACTGTTGAACTTGCCTTGCCTAAATCTCTAAAGTCTGTTCATCCTGTTTTTCATGTGAGGCTTCTACGCAAAGCGCCTGAGGAGAACAGCTGGAGACCGCAACGGCCGACCCCTCCTCCGCTGCTGGTGGGAGGGGAACCTCACTACGAAGTATCGCAAATTCTGGACTCTAAAATCTCTCGCAATCGCTTGTTTTACCTGGTTGAATGGGTTGACTTTGGGCCGGAGCAGAGGGAGTGGGTTCGGGCGGAAAATGTTCTGGCCCCCCGGCTTGTCAAAGCATTTCACAAGTTGTACCCCCATAAACCGAAGGGGTAGGGCTATTTTCGAGGGGGCTGCATGTCAGGTAGCCCTGCCATGATGGATGGAAGGGAGGGCGGTGGGCTATGAATAGAAGGGAGGGAGGTGGGCTATAGGCGCCTTGGTGGCGTGACAGGCGGGAGGTTGGAATCCGGGGAGTTGCTGATTTACACCTCGGGTGTGAGAATGGAATGTGGCTTTTATTGCTATTATCTCTTGCAGCCTAGACGTTCTGACCTTGGCAAGTCAGGCTGCCTGCTTCCCTATCGCTGGCATAGATGTAGCAGCTGTGGGTAGCAATGGGGCGATGGGAAATTCATTAGCTTAGTAACTTTCGGTTTCCCAGGTGCATGTTATTCATGTAGTCGGAGAAGGGGGGGTCCCCATTCACCCCCTTCCCTGTATAACCGCTTGCTTTCTGTAACCAAGTCATTCTGAACAAGATACCTGTACCAGTGATCTATCTATTGCAGCTTAATAAATGCTAACCTTGCTTGCATCATAAGGTCTGGTGTTTGCTGACTAAGTTAGGACTTCTGACAGTTATATTCAAATTGATTAAATTGATTTTATATTGTATTAATTAATCAATTATTTGATAACTTTATCATGTTAATGTGGTGGGGGTGGGGTGATTAGAGAGAGCGTAATTTGACTGATTGATTTATATAATTTTTTCCAACCTAAACTCCCCCCCATTGATTAACTGATTATTGATTTTCTTTAGTCAAATTGGTTTATTATATTGGAGTTGACTAGGGTGATGTAGTTGCTTAGTTAGTCAACCGAATTGGTTTAGCTGCAATAGGGTGGTTAAATTAGATAGTAGTTTAATTAGCTGAAGAAGGCAATACAGGGTACTTAGTTAGGAAAGGGTCAGTGATGAGTCAGATAGATTTTGTAGTTATAACTTTTGCTGATTGTTGGAGAGTGTTGGGGTTGATAGTACCGATGAAGGGGGACCATGCAAGGGTCAGGGATTCCAGTGATTACAAGGCCATGGAGATATAGCAGTGGGCGTAGGTGCTCTTCCTTTAATTGGAATGGAAGAAATCAGAGATATGGAAATGCTCAGACTTCTTCTCATCTATGTCCCATCCCAAGGGATGTTGGTTGTGAGGCTAGGAAAACATACCCTTCTCCGACACTGGTGTTATTCAATGCCAGGTCTATCAATAATAAGACCGATGTGCTCCGTGATTATCTCATGGAGTCATGGGTAGACCTGGCCTGTATGACCAAGACCTGGGTAAGAGATGGCGAAACTGTCACCTTGAACCAGCTTACTCCACCTGGGTTCTTGGTCTTTCACCAGTTGCGGATCTATGGGCACGGGGGGGGGGAGTGTGGCTTTGTTTATCCATGAATTTTGTTCCTTCTGATCACTCCCCGCCCCAACAATCTCCAGCATTGAATGTGTAGGCCTAGTGTGTGATGTTGAGGAGAGTTTGGCTATCTGGCTGGTGTATCGACCACCTAACACACCGGCAGATACCCTGTCCGACCTGTTAGATGCTGTATCAGGCTGGGCATTGGAATATCCCAGGCTTCTGATCCTGGGTGATTTCAATGTTCATGCCGATGATGCAGCATCTGTCCAGGCCAGGGACCTAGTATCATCCATGGAGGCACTGGGACTCTCCCAGTTTATATCGACTCCCATGCGCCAAGCGGGCCACACGCTGGATTTGATTTTGGGGATGGGGATACATGTGGATCTGATTACTACAGATGTAGTCCCATGGTCTGACCACTTCGCCCTGAAGGCCTGGCTGAGCATACCATGCCCGCCCTGTTTAGGTGGCGAGTGCATTTATGCTTGCTCACGGAGTCAAATGGACCCTCGTTGGCTTCAGGAGGCTCTGCGGGATCCAGTGCCCCCTGGCATCTCATTGGATGAGCTGGTGGAGGACTGGAATAATGGGCTCTCTGAAGCCATCAAAGAGATTGCCCCCTGGCTCCCTCTGCGCCCCCGCACCAAAGCAGCACTGTGGTATACCACAGAGCAGTGAAGGATGAAGCGGGAGCTAAGACAGCTAGAGCGAAGGTGGCGGTGTGCTCATGACGAAGTGTCATGAACATCTTATAGGATGCTTATGAACGCCTATGAGATGGCAGTGAAGATCACAAAGAAGGATTTCTATGCAGCCTCCATTGCGTCTGCGAGCTCGCACCCAGCCCAATTGTTTAGAGTTATTTGGTCTATTACGACTCTGCCTCAGGGCAGACTGAATACTATGGAATTGGCTATTGGCTGTGAGCCCAATTGGCTATTGGCACCCATCCCAATTGTTTAGAGTTATTCAGTCTATTACGACTCTGCCTGAGGGCAGACCAAATAGTAGGGAATTGGCTATCGGCTGTGAGGCATTTGTGAGCTACTTCGCAGCTAAGATTGTGGCAGATAAGATCGTGGACCTCCCAGCCACAATTGAGACAGTAAAGGAACTGTAAGCCCCTTGTCCGTCTTCTGGTCCACTACTGAACCACTTCAGTCGACTCACCCGGGAGGAAGTTGACAGGACCCTGGCAGCTGTGAGGCTCACTACTTGTCTCCGTGACCCATGCCCTTCCTGGCTGGTAAAATCTTGCGGGGAGAGCATTTGGGCCCCTCTGGAAGAAATAATCAACTTGTCCCTATCTACTGGGGCTTTTCCAGAGGCTTTAAAGGAGGTGGTAGTTCGTCTGCTCTTGAAAAAGCCATCATTGGACCCAACAGTCCTGACCAACTACTGCCCAGTGTCAAGCCTAATGTTCCTGGGTAAGGTGGTTGAGAGAGTGGTGGCTGAACAACTCCAGTTTTTCCTAGAGGATGCTTCCATCCTTGATCCTTTCCAGTCCAGCTTTTCCCCTGGCCATGGGACAGAGACAGCTCTGGTTGCCCTTACAGATGACCTCCGTAGACCTCTGGATCGAGGTGGGTCAGTGCTGCTGTTATTATTAGATTTAATGGCAGTGTTTGATATGGTCAGTTATGATCTTATGACCCACCACCTCATCAACGTAGGAATCCAGGGGACTGCCTTGAAATGGTTTTCCTCCTTTCTCCATGGTCGGGGACAGAGGGTGGTGCTGGGCGAGAGGGTCTCCCCATGGTACCCACTAGAATGTGGAGTGCTGCAGGGGGCGAGCCTCTCGCCAATGTTATTTAACATACATATGCGCCCCCTTGCCCGGTTAGTCCGGAGTTATGGGCTGGGCTGCCATCAGTATGCTGATGACACTCAGCTTTATCAGTTAATGGATGGCCATCCGTCCTCCATTCCTGGAAATTTGGCTGAGGCATTGGATGCTGTGGCTGGATGGTTGTGGCAGAGTCTGAAGTACTGGAGTACTGTGTCCAATTTTGGGCACCACACTTTAGGAAGGATGTTGACAAGCTTGAGCGTGTCCAGAAGAGGGCAACCAGGATGGTGAGAGGGTTGGAATCCAAGTCTTATGAGGAAAGGCTGAAAGAGTTGGGTATGTTTAGCCCGGGAAAGAGAAGACTTAGAGGGGACATGATTGCAGTCTTCAAGTATTTGAAGGGCTGTTATGTAAAAGATGGAGCAGATCTATTCTCTCTTGCTCTGGATTGCAAGATTAGATCTAATGGGTGGAAATTACGAGGGAGTCGATACCAGCTAGATATCAGGAGAAACTTTCTAACTGTAAGAGTGGATGAGCAGTGGAACAGTCTGCCTTGTGAGGTGGTGGATACTCCTTCCTTGGACATTTTCAAGCGGAGGCTGGATGACCATCTTTTGGGTATGTTGTAAGTATGTAGGGCTATCTTTTGGCTATGCTCCTGCAGAGGGCAGAGGGTTGGACTAGATGATCTGCAAGGTCCCTTCCAACTCCAACATTCTATGATTCTATGAAGTTAAATCCATCAAAGATAGAGGTCCTGTACCTGGGTCATGGGGGTTTGGAGGTGGGCACCAGGCTTTCCACACTGGGAGGGACACGTCTGGTGCCAGCCCAGTCAGTGAAGAGCCTGGGAGTAACACTGGATACCTCCTTATCTATGGAGGCCCAGGTTGCTGCAGTCGCCAGATCTGCATTTTTCCATCTTAGGCAGATCAGGCTACTGAAGCCCTATCTCTCCCCCCAGGACTCAAGTGACCCATGCAATGGTCACTTCCAAAGCTACAGTGACCCATGCAATGGTCACTTCCAGGCTTGATTACTGCAACTCGCTCTACGCAGGCTTACCCTTGAAGTTGATCCAGAAATTACAGCTGGTACAAAATGCAGCGGCGCACCTGCTGATGTTGATGCCTGTGCGGGCCCACGTTCAGCATAAGCTTTGTTGCTGTATTGGTTGCTGGTCGAGTACATTCCTTCCTTGGTAATCACCTTCAAAGCCTTATACAGCCTGGGACCAACATACCTAAGGGGCCACCTGAGAGTCAACATCTTCTGGTGATCCCTGGCCCAAAGGACGTCCACCTAGCCTCAACCAGGGCCAGGGCTTTTTCTGCCCTGGCCCCTACCTGGTGGAGTTGGGCCATTACTTTAGCCTGGAAGAGCTTCAATGCAGCAGGTACGTATAGAACTCCCTTAGAACGAACAAATCTTAGTATCACATATATAGTTTTCTTTCAAGGCTTCATGTGGAATGCCATCTGATCCTGGAGCCTTCCCATTTTTGAGTCTCACAATATGTGTTTTTATTTCCTGTGGGGTAACCGGAGGCCATGGGGGGAAAGTTTTCAAGACTTCAGAAATGTTATCTTGGGTATGGTCCTCATACAGCATCTGAAAAAAGAGGACCACCTATCCTGGGAAATGTGCAAATCTAAAGGTGAAGAAAATTCAGTTTTTTTGTCTTGAACCAGCCTCCAGAAGAGGGTAGAGTTCTTTTGTCTCACTGCCTGAATAAGAGTCTCCCATAACTTCTTTGAATATTCTTTCTTTTTCTGTATCATTCTTTTATAGCATTTTTTTTTGCTTAGGAGCATAACCTGGGCCTCAACACTTTCCCCCTGTTATTACTTAAGGACAGTGTATACAGGAAATTCATCTCTTTTTTGATAAGAGCACATTCTTTATCATACCAAGGTTTGGAGTTTCTGCCAATTGATCTAGATTCATTCACCTGAAATTTTTTCAGTACGGTAGAGATCTCCTGAATTAATTTCTGATAAACATCTAATGGGTCCTCATTGGTATTTGTATTAATGAATAGTGAAATATACTTCTGAAGTTTCTCAGTGTTCAGGAATTTTTTTATTTTACATCCTAGTGTTTCAGCCCAATGTACTCTTTTACCAATGGGTTCAACCCAGGATGAATATGTAACTGATGGTAGATTTTTGATTGAGGGGAGTGAGATCTGTATACCTAATACTAGGTGATCACCATCTAAATGAGAAATTACTTTAAAGCTTTTGACCAGGGAGAGTAGAGAAGTACGAACCATCACACAGTCAATGGTACTAGTTCTGTTTCCTACCAAAAAGGTGTACTCACCAGGGTAGTCTCCACAGAATGCCCCGTTAAGGATGTGGAATTCCCATCTGTGTGCCAGTTTAGCTAGGTACAGTCCAACAAAATTGGCTTTACGATCCTTGGAGGTTTGAGTAAAGGGTAAACCTATAGTCTCCTGCTCCGATTCGCATAGTAGAGTGTTGTATTTAGATGCTATCATTAGGGCCCATTCTGTCACCTACCAGTAAAAATTGGCCTTCCGGATGTTCATATACCAGTTTTGTTATACAGCTATACAGTTCTGACCAATTTTTCTCAATATCTGACTTTTTGGTTACAGGAGGAAGGTATGCATTTAGAAGGATAAAGCTTCCGTCCTTCCAATTCAACAATAATGCCATAGTTAGTTGGAGTAGGGGTTCTTTCAGTACACAATGCCCCTTTAGAGAGGTAGAGACAAAAACACTCACCCCCCCCCACCAAGTCTCCCTGGTCCTTTGCCCAAAACTGCCCCTAAGTTATAAAAGTAAAATCCATCAAGTTCTGGGATCTCCAATAGCCATGTTCCCTGCAATAAAATTATAACAAAGTTATGGTGTAAAAAAGGTACATCTGTATACATAGACAATGGACCCACCCAGCCACATTCCAGGACAGAAGTTCAATAGACTCATTGTCGTTTTCATGACAATGGGACAATGATAGTCAACCAGACATTTCTTTTGGGGCTAGACTTGTTGAGGCAAGGGGCTCATTACAATCGCTGAGCCCCAGCTCCAGCATCACTTGCATCTCTTCTTTGTCAGGGCCCTGAAAAGAGTTTGCATCACTGCTTGCACCTCTAGGAAGACAACCACCACTATTCTGGCAGATGGAAGTAATAGGTGAATTAATTTGCATAGAGTCCGATGGCAATTCTTCACCCTCCCTCAGCACAATACTAGTCATGTTATTCATAGACAACATGTCTGAAAAAGGCAAGTCTTCATGTTGTCTTTCTTCTCTTGATGGATTCTCCAATTCAGCTAAGAGGGAAAGGGCTTCCATCTGTTCTTTGTTTGTGGGTATGAGAGGCTTTAAGAAAGATAGTGGGCTAGAGAGGGCAATCATTGTTTCCTGTATTTCTTGTAGTAACCCATGGTAGCTCTCTGAATTAGATAGTAGCCTGGGTACAATTAACTGGTCTTGTGGCATATTAAGTTGAAATGTCCATAAGATCCTCCATGTCAGTTTGAGACCTGAGAATACCACTTTAGGTTTAATCAGTGGAGGGACCTTTCTTATAGTTTCTTATAGTTTGAAAGGATTCCAATTTTTCCCTATCTTTAGTAACATAAAGGGGATGATGGTTTGATTAAACTTTAAAACCAACCTCCAGTTGTTTCCTGTAGTGGGTAATCTTTCTACTTCCAATAGGTTAATCGCCACAGAGTCAATACTGAGCAGCGCATTCAGGAAGTTGGATATTCTTCTTTTATCTGTCCAACAGCCATGATTTATTGAAGTCTGAGCCACTTCCAAAGATATCTCCCCCCCATCTAAGAGGTTAAGATGCTGAGCTGCAGACTGGAAGGTCTGTAGTTTGGCCGTTCGAGACGCTAGTGCTGCATGACAGAGTGAGCTCCCATCTCTGGCCACAGCTCCTGCCAACCTAGCAGTTCGAAAGCAAGAAATTGCAAGTAGATGACCATGGAAACATCTTCAGACAGTGCTGGCTCTTCAGTTTGGAAATGGAGATGAGCACTGCCCCCTAGAGTCGGATTTGACTAGCTTTTGAGCAAGGGAAACCTTAACCTTTTAAGTATCAAATAGTTTAAGCAGAATATCTAGCGAATGTGGTGCTTTAAACTATGAGATCATTTTGTGTTAGGTAAGATCTTGAATGGCATCTTTATGCTGCAGTCGGAAAAGCAATCGGAAGAATTTATAACTATGTGGTTTCCTGTGACAGAATGTTTGAAGAAACACAAGGTTATTCCTAGGAATAAGTAATATAAGGACTTGATTTTTTTTGAAGTTATAGATAGATTTCAACTTGTATGTACCCTTTTTTGGGGGGGTTAATGTAATGTTGATGCTTTGTGTGTTCAGTTTGTTAACACATCATTTTGTAATTTGAATGTTTGTAGTTTATTTTGAAAAATAATAAAAATATAATTTTTTAAAATTTAGTTTAAGTAGACTTCTGATGAGCCTCTCCGCAAAACTACTTCCTTTTGGATTTTCACTTGGTGTTTGGTAGCCTTAGTAAAACTCCTTTGGTCATGAGTCATACTAAAATTGTAGGGATTAGCAGCCAAGCAGTATGTGTAACCGAGAAATTATGATAATGTTCAAGTGGGTGTGAAGCATGTTTGTTAATAGCTGTCCATCAGCCACCCAGTAATTTCTGTGAACAAAGGTTGCTGCATGTTTCAGCTTCCAATATTGTGCTGCCTCATTGAAACCATGAATGTGAAAGTGTATATAGTGAAATAAGAGACGATGTCTGCTGAAAACCTGAAGACAGACAATATTTAGTAATTACAGGCCCACAGAAAGAGTGTGATGGCAAATTTATCTCAGTTACAGGATAACAGTGATGACCACAACAGTGATTAAAAAGATATATTGGCTTAAAATTACCTATTGACTGAGCTCCTCTTCTGGCCGGACACCTGATATTCTGGGCTCTTGATCAACATTCTACCTGCTTGTGATGATGTGTCATTAACAGAATGTTGAAACTGAAACAGGGCCGTTTCTGCAAGGTGCAGAACAGCTAAGGGCACAGGGATTCCAAGAATGAGAAGCAGGCATATTTATTTGAATTATTTCTGTGAAGTTCTTCATACATATCTGCTTTACTTCATACATATCTGCTTTACCGCAATTGCTTTACAGCAATTAGGAGGTCTGTGCAAAGAACCCAGACAAAAATAACGAAAATCATTAGAAGTGTATTAGTGTAAACATAAACATTTCTTCATATCCATAAAGTTGATTGCACTTCATTTCTGTAAAAGTTTTGCATGTTTATGTTTTATAGAGTTTTAAAAATTTATTTATAAGTATTATACATAACGCATAAGGCCCAACAGTTTTTAGAAGATCAAAATAAAGAAATAATACATATAAATATGGCCACTTAATTATTAAGATTCTAAAGCAAAATACAGATATAATTGTCTTTGATTAAGGCCAGATGTCTGTTCCATATGGCTTAATGTGCATGACCAGATAAGTCAATATTTGTATTTTTTGAAATACTAATAACTTTATATGTAAATAAAATTCTTTAATTTTATCCAAAAAAGCTTTAAGTGTTAGTATTTCTGTTTCTGAAAGTTTGTGAATACCAGCCTTGCAGCTGTTATAACATAATGGGAGAATATTCAAAACTTCTTTGGGAGAAAGACTATGTAGTTCAGTTGAAAAAAATCAGCAAAGCCAATAATATTATGGTCTTTCTCCTTTGCCAACATAATTGTCAGTATTTGCCAAAAATTTTTTAGCTCTAATTGAGACCCATCACAGTGGAAGAAGTTGGCTTAAGATGTATTAAAAAACCAACAGGAGCAATTGGCACCTTTATAGATTTTTAGCTAGTCTAATAGGAGAAAGGTGCCATTGATGTATCATTTTTATTACATTTTCTCTCACGCCCAGGCTGAGTGAAAAAGCTAATCCTGTTTTGAATAAAAGCTTCTAAACACAGAGTATCAATTTCATAATGTTGAGAACAATGGCATTTTTGAGAAAAGTTTGACCAGATCCCTACACAGCTTTATAAAGGATTGCATAAAATGCAAACAGAAAGCCAATGCTTCTTGAAGCTGTGAGAGCTTCAAAGGGGGTCAGATCCGTATGAAACTCTCCTTTACAGAGCCTAGCAATGTGCATGTATTGGAGAAAAGGAATTTTCCATTACATCAGATATGACATCCCATTGACATCAGATATGATGTCAAATTATGCACATTCTTTGTTAACAAAAAAGTCGCTGTCTCTATCAAGCAAGATTTTTCTGCCATTCCAAACAATCGACATTTCGTCAGTCCCCCCTTGGCACTAACTACAGAAGTTAATGGAGAGAACAGTGGAGAAAGTCTGCCATCAAATTTATTCCATGTTTCAATGATAACATTGATATCATATAGCTATTATTAGTCCCATAGTATTTGCTTGTTTTCTTGAGTGTAAACTAGCTGCCTAATGGAAATTTTTACAAATGATTGTTCATAGGACTGGTGGTACCATTAGGCCAACCTAGGTGACTGCCTAGGGCGCAGACATCAGAGGAGTGCAGAATTGACGGCAGGGGTGGGGGTGGGGCTACCTGGTGAGGCAGCCCTCCTTCCCCCTCGCCGGCTCCCGCCCAAACCTCCACACGCACCTCCCTTTCCTTTTGCCTACTGCCCCTCTCACAGGGAGCCACCGAGTCCCTTCCCTGCGGCAGCACCCTCAGTCAGAAATGCCTCGGCTGCCCGGAGAATGTATGGGCATGGTGGAGCTAGGAGAACAGCAAAGCACCCACTAGCCTGGCGGCTTCCGTGGGCGGCAGTTGCCTGGTTATGTGCCTCGAAGGGCTGCTGCTCCATGAGTGTGTGGCGTGCAAGCCCCTGGTGAGGGAAACACGTGTGTGTGCATGCACTGCTTTAGTCCCTGGCGGTGCCCTTCCCAAGCCGGGGGTGCAGCCGCTGCTCTTCCGCCCATGTGCCGCCTGGTGCCTTTGCTGCTGCCCAGGAGGCGCTGAGCTAAAGTGGCAACGTTTCCTTGTCAGGCTCCCTGGAGTGGTCTTTGCCCACCCTCCCCAGATCATTTATAAGAATCCACATTGTTCAGCTTCTTTGCCTGCACCAAAAATGGTGCTCCTGGCCATGACAAAAGACAAAATCCTCTTCCTGATAGTGAGAAGCGAGAATTAGCCAGACGGGTTGTGCATTTTACTTAGGAGGCGACAGCAGGAGAGACAAGGGGTGTGTGTGCACGTGTGTGTACGCATGAAGGGGGGGTTAACGTGCAGGGCGATCTGCAGCCCTTCTGGCTTAGCCCCGCCTGAATTTTGCCCTTCGGCTGCTCTCTGTGTCGAGCTGCAGGGCTGCCTTTGATCCCGTCCCACTGCTCTGATGTCGCGAGGTAAGAAAGGGGGCCCTTCTGGTTTTCTACTTCCCTTTTATCTTCAGTTTGGCTTTGTGCCACCTTGTCTCTGAGCTGGATATTCCCCCCAAAAATTCTACCTTTAACTGAAGTCTGCTGAAAAAACCTTACCTTAGTCTTAATTACACAAGCTTCATATAAGAACCTTAAACATAAAATCATACTTTAGATGCAAGATGTCTGGCATGCCGTTGTGGTATATATTTCAAAGCATACCAGGTGAAGCATAGAAAGAATATAAACCACTTCTAGAAACTACTACCAATATGTAAGCCATTACTAGAAACTACTATCACTACCATAAAAAGAGATTTTTTTAAAAAAGTCAGACATTGTTTTACATATCATTGTCTTTGCAATTACATGGAAAGCCATGACAAATGGCTGCAATATCCACATTACTAATCTAAAATTCAGCTCTTATATTCTGCACAGAAAATGAGCTGAATGCTCATTTAGCACCTAAAATGAGGCAAACAGATGTTTCACTGCCCAGAAAAATATTTATATGCAATGTCTACAAATACAAATAACCCAACTAACTGTTGCGTTATCTATACAATTCAGATTACCAGGTGGTGCTAATAGAGGGCACACGTGAAATCCCACGTACAAGCATGGCATTGCATGAGAACAGAGGTCACAAGGGCCTTTTATGTGGGGACTGCCACCCTACTCTTTCCTACAACATAATTCTTTTGGCAAGTCAAGGTTGTGACAATCAAGTAAGGCATTCCAGAACTGCAGTGATGTACAATAATTCTTTGATTCACTAGCCTTTCATTCATGAACTATGCATACTTGGAAATACCCTTGTGATATTCAAGTGTGCCCGTTCTTGAAGTTTCATTTCAGAAGGTTCTCAGTGGGTTGTCCCAGCCAGTGTAGTGTAGTGGTGGTGAGACTGCTGGACTAAGATCGGGGAGGCCTGGCTTCAGATCCTCGCTTTCCACGGGAGCCCACTGGATGACCTTGGGCTAGTCACACCGCCTCAGCCTAATTTACCTCATAGGGTTGTGCTGATGCACGATGGAAACAAGGATATTGATGCTGAAGATCTGTGTTGTGATCTGTGAACTGGAAGCAGTAGCTCAAAGTCTATGCCACCACAAAGAGAGCCAGTTTAGTGTAGTGGTTAAGTGCACGGATTCTAATCTGGGAGAACTGGGTTTGATTCTGTCAGGTAACCCTGCCATAGCTGTGTGTGTGTGTGGGGGAGAGACATCTTTCACTGTTCTGGAATGCAGGAGGAACTTGGAGTCTCCAGTCTCTGTAAATTAGTGTCTCTGCTGTGTGTCTTATCAATCCGCCTGACCTTGGGTCCCATGCTGCCTTGGCCTGTGAAATTTACTGGTCTAGGTGTTTTCTTTCCTAGTTTAGCGCGCGTGCAAAATGGACTCATTGGCTTGTAGGTGGGGGGTGTAGTTCGAATGGGCTATAATTGGAATTAGACTCAGAGATCCACAGAACGATCCTCTGTGGGGGAAAACCTTGGTCCCTACTGGCCTGGATGAAAGAGGCGGTGGACACCGAGAGCCGGCTTCGTACTATTTGCATCGATGACACAGTCACCTTGGGAAAAGCTGCCTCGACTACGACCACCCTGGGGAAAGCTAAGGCAGCGGCCCCTTCGCCCCGTCCAAAAGACGGGACCTGGGAACAACGGATGAAGCAAGGCCTGTGTCTCAGATGTGGAGAATCTGGCCACTTCGCAGTGGCGTGCCCAGGATTGTGCCGAAAGGAGAGAAGAAGAGGGTCAACATCCCATCCAAGAAACCAACTGCAAAGCCGAAAGTACCGAGGGCCCTGCAGGCTAGCCCTATTGAGGAGGACACCAACTCCTCAGGAGATGACCTGTTCCAGCTGGTGGGAAATGGGAAGGACCTGCTGTGAACAGCGCTGAACAGCAGGTCCCCAACCCCAAGGTGCTATGACTGTTGAGCAATTACCCCTCCCTCTTCTTCGTGACTGTGACTCTGATATGCCCTGAGCTCCATACCCACGTTAGAGTAAGGGGGCTAATCGATTCGGGGTGTGGGAGAGACTTAATCAACCCCTCTCTAGTAACGGGATTGGGGGCGAAGGTAGTTAAACTCCCGGACCCATTGATTTTCACTCAGATGGACGGGTCCACTATGAAAGACCCCTGCAAGTACGAGACTTTGCCATTGCACATGGGAGCGGGGGAACACTGGGAGCTCAGACCGTTCATGGTGACCCCAGCAGCGCGCTTCCCCCTGGGGATGGGTAGCCCCTGGCTCCATGATCACGACCTGTATATCCTGTGGGAGGAGTGGGTTGTGAAATTCATCTCCCCCTGCTGCAAAGAGCATGTGTGGTCTGACTTCTGGGGGGAGCCGGCCCCACTCCAAAGAGTAACTGTGGGGCTTGCAGAGGCTGAACTGAACCAGATCCCACGCAAGTATCGGGATCTGGCTCCGGTGTTTGGGGAGGCTGAAGCAGATGAGCTGCCCCCCATCGTAACTCTGACTGCGCAATTGAACTGTTGCCAGACCAAAAACTCCCGAAAGGGAAACTGTATTCCATGACCCCGGCAGAGAAAGTAGAGCTGAGGAGGTTCATTGACAAAAACGTGGCTAGAGGTTTCATCCGCCCCGCCTCCTCTCCCTGCGTGGCTCAAGTATTGTTCCAGAAAAAGAAAAATGGGGGTTGCGGCTGTGCACTGACTATAGGGGGCTGCAACAACAAAAACCCACCATCCTGACCAGGGACTGTCAAATGTTGCCCCTCATAAAAGACCTCCTGGCAGCGGTTGCTGGGTGAAAAGTGTTTTCCAAACTGGATTTGTGGGATGCCTACTTCAGAGTGCGCATCAGGGAAGGGGATGAGTATAAGACGGCATTCAATACCTCCTTGGGGCAGTTCAAGTACCTGATTATGCCATTCGGCCTTCAGGGGGCTCTGGGAGTCTTCATGAACCTGATCAATGAAGTGTTACATAAGCACCTGTTGAAAGGGGTCCTATCAACCTGGCATCACTGGTTGGAGGGGGCGCGGGTTCCTTTTGAGGTTTAGACTGATCATAAAAACCTCAAGCTCCTCTGAACTCCGTGGAACTTAAATGCCAAGCAACTTTGATGGGCAGATTTCTTTTTTAAGTTCAACTTCACCCTCCATCACTTCCCAGGGAAGGTGAACTCATTGGCAGATGCCCTGTCCCGCCTCCCTCAACACGACAGTAAGCGGGAGGAGGTCCGGGACTCTATGTTCACATCTATCCAACTCGGGGGTGTAGTCACAACTCACAGCCAGGCAAAAACCCCACCCCTTCCCACTGAACAGTCGTGGGACTCTAAGTTTGCGTCTGCCCTGTCAGAGGCGGATCGCAAGGAACTTGAGAAGGAGGGTTTGTTTTTTTTTGAAAAGCGAGATAATGACTGCTGGTACAAGGGAACCAAACTCTTTGTGCCGGGGATGTTGTGGGGGGAAATAATGGGTGTCGTGCACGGCACCAAACTGGCTGGCCACCTGGGCTTTGTAAAATTTCTGCAACTCCTTCAAAGGCAATTTTGGTGGCCAGGCATGAGGCGGGATATGTCTTTATTTGTCAATTCCTGCCAGGTATGCTTCATGAGCAAACCCCGCCCAGGGAAGCCACTGGGTCTGCTTCAACCGCTGCCGACCCCATCCTGGCCGTGGGAAGTTATCTCTATGGATTTTATAACAGATCTTCCCCCTAGTAAAGGAGAGACTGTGATTTGGGTGATGGTGGATTTGTTCTCGAAGCAAGCCCACTTTGTCCCTTTCAAATCCATCCCATCAGCTAAACTGTTGGCTAAAGCGTTCCTCCATCATGTGTTCAAATTACACACGTTGCCCCACAAGATAATCTCAGATCGGGAGTCGCAATTTGTTTTGCATTTCTGGGGTGAACTCCTAAAACTGTTGGGGGTTGAAAGGGGGCTGAACAGTGCCTATCACCCTGAGACTGATGGACAAATGGAGCGGGTCAACCAGACCTTGGAACAGTACCTGCGCTGCTTCACTAATTTTCAACAGGGCGACTGGGAAAGTTTATTGCCCCTGGCAGAATTTTGCTACAATAATGCATCTCACTCGTCTACCGGGGTTTCTCCTTTCATGGTTATGAAGCTCCCTCCCTCCCATTTCTCTTGAATACTGACTTGACAGGGGGGGAGGCGGGGGAATGGTGCAAGAGACTCCAAGAGGCTTGGCCTCTACTGTGCAAAACTTTGGATGAGGCTAAGAAACAGTACAAGGCTCAGGCCAACAAGAAACGCGACAAGGGGTGGGACCCAAAACCAAGGAACTTTGTATATGTGTCCACCCAAAACATTACGGGACTCCAGCCTAGTAGAAAACTGGGTTGGAAGTTCGTGGGTCCCTATGAGGTCAAACGCATGATAAATGATGTAATGGCTGAACTGATCTTACTGAAAGCATTAAAAGGTGTCCATCCTGTGTTTCACCTTAGATTGTTATGGTGTGAACCTGGGGAGAACACGTGTGTCAAGTTCTCCAGAAAGTCAGTCAAACACCAGGCTTCATAAAGAAGATAGCGTTTATTGAAAGCAATTCTCAGAGATACATTAGCAAAGCTTTGTCAGTGGTACTGAGGACCCTGTGACACCCCAAGTTATACTGGGTTCGAATATGCCCCCCCCCACCTACCCTCCAAAGGCTACTAAGCGCGTGCGCAGCAAAAGCAGTTGCAAACATTATTTACTGTCGGACAGAATATCTCAGGCAGGAAAAGAAAAGCAAGACAGTGCCTGAAACCCAAGGCCATCGTGTGAGATAACAGTCTCCATAGCCACACTAAATCGAGCTCTCCCAGACAATCTGATGCACTCCCCACATTCCAGAAAGTGAGAAATGCCAGTCCCTCCCTCCCTCCTTCCCTTACATCCATCTTATGGCAGGGTTACCTGACATTCTGCCCCTCCGATAACTGACCCCTCCCTAGGCTTGTGAGGGTAGAGCTTATGAAACCTGCGAATCAATCTAAGGGCATTCACATGATCAGCTCGAACCCACTCTCTGTGTTCCGGGCCAAAATCAACCCACTCAATCAGATAATACAAGCGGTTGTGAGACAACTTGGAGTTCAGGATTTCAGCCACTTCGAAATGGGGTTCCCCCCCCCCCATGAGGGGGGGTGGCGTCGGGCGTTGCTATCTTCTTTATGAAGCCTGGTGTTTGACTGACTTTCTGGAGAACTTTTTTTTTGGTAAATACAGTTTATTATTGGATATATCACATGTTCATACATTTTCAACCAACCTACATATCCATTTTTCTAATTTCCCTTCTCCCCCCCAAACAAGGCTTCCCGCACTGCTCCAACCCCATTAATATCTCTCTTGTTCTAGTACAGTTACTTCTAAACTTATTTTCTCTTACAAACGGTAACAATTCAAAAGTCTAATTCTATTTCATTTTCCTCTTAATAACTATCAAAGCAGATCAAACCACGTTTAATGTCCCAATTTTTCAACAAGTATTTTTGAAAGTCTTTCCAGTCTTCAAAGAAAGTTTCATCTTCTTCGTTGTTTAACTTTCTTGTTAATTTGTCCATTTCTGCCAAAAACAACGTCTTTTTAATCCATTCCCATGTTTCAGGTACTTTATCTTGTTTCCAACATTGAGCAAAAGTCAGTCTTGCTGCTGTAGTCAAGTACCATAGTAGTGTTCTCTTGGCTACATTTATTTCTTCCATTTTAAGACCTAACAATAACATCTGTGGGTCTTTCTTAAAAGTACAATTCAAAATTTTTTGTATCTCATTGTGGATCTCTGTCCAATACTTTACTGCTTTATCACATGTCCACCACATATGGTAAAAAGACCCTTCATGTTTCTCGGACTTTCTGGAGAACTTGACAGATTGTCAGTGATCTTCTGTTGGGGACAAATTCCACTGCTGACCCCCTTCTCCACCCCAAGCAATGCCATCAATTCACCCCAAAACGTAGAAATGAATTGTGACCCCCTATCGGATATGACCTTTGACGGCAGAGTATGAAGTCTTACGACGTGTTGCAGGAACGCCTTAGCCAGTTTCCTGGCCGTTGGGATTGATTTAAAAGGGACAAAATGCGCCTGTTTAGGAACCAGTCTACAACCACCCAATTCACCGTTTCCCCCCCACTTGGCGGTAAATCAGTGATGAAGTCCATGGAGATGACCTCCCATGGCCAGGAGGGGGTAGGTAGGGGTTGCAACAGTCCTGGAGGCTTCCCTGGCTGGTGTTTACTCATGAGGGAAGTCTGGCACGTTTGCACATATGAAGACAAATCTTTTCTCATTCCTGGCCACCAAAATTGCCTCTGAAGTAATTGCAAAGATTTCACAAATCCGGTGTGCCCCGCTAGTTTGGAACCGTGGACCCACCCCAACATTTCCCCCTGTAGTGCGAGCGGGACGAATAATTTGTCTCCCTTCCTCCAGGTCCCCCCCGAACTTCTCCTCCCAGGAGGAAAGGGGAGTGGCGGGCGAGGATTTGGCTTGGTTGCATGTAACTACCACCCATCCCAACTGAGAGGGCGTGAACATCGAGTCGCGAACCTCCTCCCTTTTGCTGTTGTGCTGAGGTAGGCGGGACAGTGCGTCAGCGAGGGAGTTCGCCTTTCCTGGGAAGTGGTGTAACTTAAAGTTAAACTTAGAAAAAAAATCTGCCTAGCGAAGTTGCTTAGCGTTCAAATTCCTTGGACTACGCAACAGTTCGAGATTTTTATGATCAGTCCACACCTCAAATGGCACCCTGGCACCCTCCAACCAATAGCGCCAGGTAGAGAGCACTAATTTTATTGATCCTGCTTCCTTATCCCACACAGCCCAGTTTCTTTCAGTGTCATTAAACTTTTTGGACACATAAGCTAAGGGGTGGAGTTTACCATCATCGCCTTCTTGCAAAATCACCCCCCCCATAGCAACATCCGACGTGTCGACTTGTACTACGAATTTTTTCAGTTCGTTGGGGTGAGCCAATACAGGTTCTTAGGTGAATAGGGTTTTCAACCGTTCGAAAGCAATTTAGCAGTTAGGGGTCCACTCCAGTTTTGCCCCTGGTCTCGTGCTGTCAGAGCCCTTCCCTTTAGTCTTTAAAAGATCAGTGAGAGGGAGGGCCACCTGGGCAAAATTTGCTAAGAATGATCTGTAGAAATTGGTGAATATGAGGAATGGTTGTAATTGTCTGTGGGTTTTGGGAGCCTCCCACCCCACCCCATCTCGGACCTTGGCTGGGTCCATCTCAATTCCCTGTTGTGAAATGCGGTAGCCGAGGAACGAGATTTCTGATTGGTGGAACTCGCATTTGGATAGTTTAGCGAACAGTTTGTACTTGTGCAACGTTTGGAGGACCTCCCATGCCAACTTAACATGTGAGTCCTTATCAGGAGAATACAGCAAGATATCATCAAGGTAAACACGCACCCCCTTGAATAAATGCTTGTGTAACACTTCATTTATCAAGTTCATGAAGACCCCAGCTGCCCCTTGTAATCTGAATTGCATTACCAGGTATTCAAACTGGTCGAGGGGGGTATTAAACGTGGTTTTGTACTCGTCCCCCTCCCTGATGCGCACTCAGAAGTACGCGTCCCTCAGATCCAGTTTAGAAAATATTCCCCCCCCTGCTACTGCTGCCAGCAAGTCTTTGATCAGTGGTAGCGGGTACGCATTGGTTGCTGATACTGCATTAAGCCCCCTGTAGTTTGTGCAAAGTCTGAGACCCCCGTCTTTCTTTTTCCGGAAGAGCACGGGGGCCGCGCAGGGGGAGGATGCTGGAAGAATAAAACCCCGGGCTAGGTTTTTGTCTATGAATTTCCGCAGCTCCATTTTTTCCATGGGACTCATAGAATACAGCTTTCCCTTAGGCAATTTTTGGTTGGGCAGGAGCTCAATGGCACAGTCTGAATTTCTATGGGGAGGCAACTCATCTGCCTCCCCTTCCTCCCAATACTCCTGGGGAATGCTTTGTAGCTCGACCTCAGCCAGCCCCACCGACACCCCCGGCAGTTCCAGAGGTGGGCTCCCCCAATTGTTCCAAATGTGAGTCTTACAATGAGGGGAGATGAAGTTTACTATTCCCTCCTCCCACAGGATATGCGGGTCGTGGTTGTAGAACCAGGGGCTGCCAAGCACTAGTGGGACCCTTGTGGCAGGGTTGACTACGAAAGGCCGTGTCTCCCAGTGCTGCCCCAAACCCATCCGTAAAGGAACCGTTTCATACTTACACAGCTCCTTCATTGTGGACCCGTCCATTTGTGTTAAAATCCATGGTTCAGTCAACTTAACGACTTTTGTCCCTAACCCCATTACCAATGAGGGGTTTATAATGTCCCGGCCACAGCCTGAGTCTACTAAAGCGTGCACTCATACGTGCGTGCAGAGCTCGGGGTCTATTAAAGTCACAGGCACGAAGAAAAGGGAGGGGGAATTGCTCACCGGTTTTTGCGCCTGGGAGTCTGGGACCTGCTGTTCAGCACTGTTCACAGCAGGTCCTTCCCATTTCCCACCGCTGGTGCCGGTTCCTCCTCTGATGTCTCCAACTCATCTCCCAAGGGCGGGGAAACCTGCAAAGCCCTTGCCCCTTTCGGTCTAGCCGTGGGTTTAGGGGTCAAGGTGTCGAACTTCTTCTTTCCTCCCTTAAGGGGGCCTGAGGAGGGGGTCCCCCCTGGGCACGCCGCTGCGAAATGGCCGGATTCTCCGCATTTGAGGCAGAAACCTTGCTTCATCCGCTGCTCTCGGGTCCCGTCTTTTTGCAGCGGTGGGGTGGCCGGTGGTTTCGCTTTTCCGGCAGTGCTGCTCAGCTGGGCGACTTTCCCCGATGCGACCTTGTCATCCAAGCGACTGGTGCGTAGGCGAGTCTTGGTGTCCGCAGCTGCCTTCATCCAACCTAAGAGGGAGTGTGGATCGTGGCCCCTCATGACCATTCCGTGGATCTCCGAGTTCAGCCCCAACCGGTAGTGCTCGGCTAGGACCCCATCCGGCCAGCCCCAGATCTTGGCGGCTTGCCGTCGGAACTCCTTGGTGTATTCTCTCACCGATTTCTTCCCTTGGCAGAAGGTGCGGAGGAATGCCCGGGCCTTCTGACTCACGTTGGCATCCTCAAAGTGTTCTTTCATCACCCACATGAACGCATCGACCTCCCGTAGCTCTCTCCTGTCTTCTTGGTGCAGAGCCACATACCAATCCGCCGCTGCGTCTCTGAGGTGGGATGCGATGGCATCTACTATACGCTCCTCATTTGGGAATAAGTGGCCCCAGTTCTCCACAAATTTCTCGGCTCTTACCAGGAAGAACGAAAACTTCTCCGGGGTTCCATCAAAAGTGGTGTCCAGCAGTTCCGCCAGGTTGGGCAGCATTCTGCCCCATCCCCGCAGCCCTCCCGGTCGTCCCGGTGCCAGCGGCCTCGCCGAGGGCCCCGCCGAGGGCCCCGCCAGTCGGTCCAGAGGTACCCCGGGTTGCCCCGGCACACCCCCAGGTGGCTGCGCGGGCAGGAGTGTGGGGACTCCCTGGGGGGGTTGCCCACCGTCCCCAGGGGGAACCAACAACTGTCTCCTGTCCATTTCTTCATGGATCCCATCGATATCATTTTAGGGATCCATTGCAGGGACTTGTCAATTAACCATAGCAGGCAGTCTTGACACTGGTCCCCACTCCATGTCCGGCTTCCCACGGCACCCTCAGATTCCCATGGGCCCGGGCGGATTTCTTCTCCACCCTCCGCCATGCTCAGCCAGTAGATAGATCTTTTGAACTGGCCCTCTTGGACCGATGCCCGGGGGGTGCACAGGAAATTCTATGATGTTTAAACTGCCAGACAAAATTCATCAGCTACTTCTGCCATTGTTGTATCATTTTACTGGGGAGAACTAGAGGAAGGGCTCGAAACAGGAAAAGAAATTTAGGGAAAATCATCATTTTAATAATTTGGATCTGCTCAAACCAGCTAAGGGTCATATCATTCCTGGACTTAAGAGTACGTTGGACTGAAACACTGAGGTCTTCCAAGTTTACCTTAGCCAATTTTGTGAGTTGTAAAGGGATTTTTACTCCCAAATATGTCCATGTGTCCTTTACTCAAAAATATGGATAAGACTCTTTTAACCTTACTTCTTCTGCACTGGAGATATTGAGCAGGAAGATCAACGACTTATCTTTATTCGTCTTAAGGCCTGAAACTTGATGAAAGAGATCAAGGATCTCTTCTATGGCAGGAAGTGAGGTACCAGGGTTTGCCATATACAGCACCATATCGTCAGCAAATAAGCTGCATAGTATATAGACAGGTCTGGGACATTCAGACCACCTAATGGCATAGCCCAGCTGGCCTTGCAGGCTCCAAGTCCAAGTCCAGGTCACGCAGGCAGGAGCAGGGCAAAGGAATGTTTACAGCATAGTCCAAATAGTCCAAGGTCAGTTGTTACAGTCAGAGAGAGTCCAAAAGCAGAGTCAAGTGGGTCCAAGAGTGACAGGAGTAGAACAGAGTCAGAAATTGTGGTCTCAGGATTCACTGTGAGGTGACGTGTTGCTTTCACAAGTTGGCAACAGCTCACACCCAGCTTTATGTAGCTTTTCCCTAATTAGTCTTATCTGCAGCTGGCAAGTTAGCAGGGCTCCTGTAATGACTCATCTTGTAGCTGTTGACGAGGCCATTAATCTTTTACTCTGTCTGCATCCTTCTGCCTTCTGATCTTAGCCCTTATTCTTTCTAGGGGGGTGCAATCTGTGGGAGTAGTGAGTGCCTCCGGAGGTACTTGCTCCCTGACTTCAGCCAGTTCAGTATTATCTGACTGGAATTCCTGAGTGTCCTCTACTCTGAAGTCATCTTTCACCATACTGGACTCAGGCTTGACTTCTGGGCTCCAGTTGCCAATCAGACTGGTCAGGTTGCAAGTCAGTCTGGTCCTCACCTGGAAAACAGCCTGGAAAAGCCCTCCAGTGAGGGTGATAGGAAATGGCTGTTGCCCAGGGACTTGGGTGGGGAAACCTGTCATATAGAAGCCCTCTTGCTGCTTTATTATATCAGCAGCTGCAGGAGCAAAGAGGAAACTGTACAAACCTGGTCCCTGTGTGGAAAACATCTTGGCTTTAATTATCAGCGGCTGGAACAAAGGAAGGGATAAAATTAATCTTTATTGAGCATCATATGAGTAGTAGGTATGTCGGCCTGTGTCACAGGGTGGATCCAGTTCATAGATTCTGATCAAAGGATCTGTCATGGAAGATATTTCCTCTGCGGTTTGAAGAACAGACTGATTTTAGCATGTAAGGGCTATACACTACCAACATTATACAAATGCCTATTTGTACAGAATACACTGACAGTATGGAAAAGCCATTTAATCAAATACATCTAGGGTAGGGAAAGAAAGTGAGCTGTGACCTGGCATGCTCTCTCTCTTTCCCTCTTTTCTTCTCTCTCTCTGTATATTATCTCATAACCCCGAGAGCCCCAGTTTCCCAAGATATGACCAGCTCTGATGAAGGGAACCTGGAAGATGGAGAATAGACTCAGGCCTGTCCCCAAGAATTGCTCATTGGATAGGAATCAGCTGAAGATTTATCACCTGGTATTCCCTGTAGAGGTATCTAGGCCAGATTAAATCTATGTTTTGCTTATCTGATGGACAGAAATCTCCCCCTCCCTTGGCTGCCTTCTAGATTATGTTTATGAGAGGTCAGTATATATCCATTTCTTCGTGAACCATTATATAACTGAAACCACTCTGCTACACTTGTTCCCTGGCTGGGCTTGGAAAAAGCAGTTAAATCATATCTCCTCTCAGCCTTCATTTTACCCAGGTAAATGAGCTCTGCCTGAGGCTGTGGGCTTTCCAGCATCCAGCAATTCCTCCCACTCTCATGAGATACACAGTTATCCAAGCACAGCTCTGGACTGGGAAATTCCTTGGGATTTGGGGATGGTGCCTGGAGAGGGGCCTCGGCGGGGTATAATGCCGTGGAGTCCTCCCTCCAAAGCAGCAGTTTTATCCAGGGGAACTGATCATTTGTCATTCTGGGAGACTGACAGGGCCTGGAGGTTGGCATCCCTAGGGTGACTGATAAAGTGGCGTTTCTGTCCAGAAAAATTACTCCACACTTGCCAAGGGGCTCTGCTGGGAAATCAACTGATTAGCAGTTCCACTGCTTTTTCCTCTAAAGTATTAGAAGTGCTTGTTCTATCAGAACCTATTTGGTTCTTTTTGCCCTCATGTGTTTGTTTCGTATCACTGGTGGTTCCAGAAGTGGTTTTTAATGAATAATCTAGGAGCTTGAGAGGGAATAATAAGGAAGCTGATCCCTCTGTCTTCCCACAGGAACCCCGTCGTGCCTGAGACGGGGCAGAATGGTTTCCAAGGCAAGTAATGTGGCCCAGATGTTTTTTCGCCTCGGAGTTCTACAAATTTGATACATCACATAGATGCCCTCCCCTAAAATAATCATCTTGTTTCCATGCAGGTGTCAGGCAAGTGTTTTGGAACATGCTTTGGATTCTTCAGATCAGCAACGGACTCACCTGGGCAAACAAGTCACACTCACATCCACCCACTGGAACTATGCTTCCAATAGTTATCAAAATACATTGGATGCCCAGTCACATGAATTCCATTGGAGTGGCCAAATCAGTCTGCTGCAGCCAAAACAAAAAGTATCTTCTTCCCCCCACCTCCCCCCCCAATCTTTTTGAGGCTGTAGGTCTCTGCTTTGAATGGTTTGGGGATATTTTTTTTTTTAAACCTGACAATGTTGGCTCCATCACTACATCACTTTGGGGGGAGATCTGGAAGTGACGTTGGGTAGCTCTAAGAATTGCCAGCAACAGTATGGGTTACCACAGAGTTTCCAACAATTCCTTGAGATACCCAACGTCATGTCTGGGTTTTCTCTGGATGTGACATAATGACAAAACTACTGTGACTTCCCCGTGTCTCTGCCCCCAAACCCTTGCATCCTTGTTGTGCTTAGGATGGCACTATATGTGTATCTGTCTTCCTGTCTTATCTATTGCCTGTAGGAAAATAATTAATCTCTCTCACCCTCATAAATTTCTGCTCTAGATTGTAGCTTCTCACATCTCCTCTGCTTAGTAGAAAGAAACAGATTATGACAGCCTCTATGTATTTTGGTTGCCAATGTTTCCAGGCCTCATGCTAACTTCAGAAAATCTTGGACAAGAATAGAGAAGAGTAGATGAAAATTACTGAAAATGTGTCTTTCTACTTTTGGATTCTTTCTAAATTCAATCAATCAATCAGAACCTTTATTGGCATATCGACAAAACATACAGCAGGGAGACAGGGGGACATCCTTTACTCCTGCAACTGAAACAATCTTCTCCTCTTAATAGCACAACAGAGAAATTTAGCTACAGATTCTATGATCTCATGATTATGGGAAGATAATAATGAAACGATCTTATAGTCATCAGATTGCCCTACTTGGCTCTGATAAAGAAGTTCTAGAAAAACAGCACGAATATCACAGTAAAAGGAACAGTACAGGAGAACACGTTCGATACTTTTCGATCTCTCCCAAGCCACAGGCACAAAACCTAGACAACTATGGGATTTTCCTGAACCTCCCCTACAATACAGCAGAAGGGAGAATGTCAAAACAAGCTAACATGAATGCTCTTCACAGATCAGGGGTTGTCAGACAAGCAAAATATTCAGGCAAAGAACCATTAGAGGGCATCCCCCACCTCAGAGTTGAGCTTAATCAGAACAAATGCACTCCTCTCTGGAAGACTGGCCCCCAGTACTGGCTTCGGAGATAGAACCTCTGATTGCAATAATCAAGCCAGGGAAAGCCCCTGGGCCTGACGCAATCCTACCTGAAGTTATTAAGGCATTTCCAGGGTGGTGGGCACCTTTTTTAGCTACCCTTTTTACTGCCATCAATAGAACAGGCTTGATACCCGAAGCTTGAACGATTCTATAGTAGTCCCGATATTCAAAAAGGTGACTGTCAGCTCCCTAGTAATTACAATCCGATCAGCCTTTTATCTACTATTGGGAAATTGTACACTAGATATTTGGCTAATAAACTTAAGCTGTGGGTATCAAATCAGCCAATACTGGGGCTGGAGCGAGTTACATAAGAACATAAGAGAAGCCAATGTTGAATCAGGCCAATGGCCCATTTAGTCCAACACTCTGTCACATAGTGGCCAAAAATACCAGGTGCCATCAGGAGGTCCAGCAGTGGGCGAGGACAGTAGAAGCCCTCCCACTGCTGCCCCCTCCAGCACCAAGTTGGCTTCTGCCAGGGGAAGACAACATTAGATCATTGTATTGTCCTTAGTAATTTGGTGAATAAATATAGGAAAGTGAAGGGGCTTACTTTATTCGCAGCCTTTTTAGATTTTAAGGGTGCTTTCGATTCAGTCCCTAGAAATATTCTGTGGAAGAAGCTAAAGGATTGGGGGGACTGATGCGAGATTTCTTTTTTTATATTAAAAAGCTTCACTCTGAAACCACTTGCCAGGTTAGATGCCCAAAGAAAGGAGATCTAACACCTAAGATTCCAGTGTCCATTTGAGTTAAACAAGGATGCATCTTAGCCCCCCTACTCTTTAACCTTTTTTTAAAATGACCTGGCCCCCTTCCTTAAAGGAATAGATGGACATAGTCCAAAACTAGGGGCGCTTCATGTACCACTCCTTCCGTATGCAGACGATGCAGCGCTTCTTTCCCTTTCAGAAATAGGGATGAAAAGGATGTTACTTCACTTTCTCGATTATTGCGATTTGAATAAATTTACCCTAAATTATGAAAAATCTAAAATAATTGCTTTTGGGCAAAGTTGGAAACCTGTTAAGTGGAACATTAGAGGGAAAGTGATTGAACAGGTTAAAAACTTTAGATATTTAGGAGTTCACTTCCACTTCAGTGCAAATTGGGCTACCCACAACAAGGGAGTGTTAAAATCAGTGAATCGTAATGTTCTTGCAATCACCCGTTTCTTTTACACTAAGGGAAATCAGTATATCCCTGCAGCCCTTAGAATTTTCAATTACAAAATATGTCCCAAATTGCTCTATGGCATCCCAATTTGGATGACAGCCCTTAATAAAGCAGTAGAACGCGTACAATCTAATCTTCTAAGGAAAATTTGGGGCTGCCAGCATGTGTGCCTCATGCAGCCATATGTCTGGAGACAAATCAAAGACATTTAGTGACAAGAGCTTGGATTACAACAATCAAATATTGACTACGTATACACTTTAGGAGTAGTTTGAAGCACAAACATCTGCATGGATGATCTTTATAGGGAAAAAGATTTCTCTAATTGAGCTAGATTTTGATGACATAGGCTGAGTTCAGACTGGCAATTTGCCCCACTATAGCCACGTTTCAGCCATGTTTCCCAAGCGGATTAAAGGGGGCATTCACACAGGCACATCTGCCTGGCGTTCCCCACCCATAGGCAACCTGTGCTGTTCCGCTTCACTCCCAGAAGTGTGAACACTCAGCCGAAAAGCCGGGAGCAACCCGCGTTGTGCATAAGGCAGCAGCGATATGATTGGCTGTGCTCCGCTCTACCACCCACTATGGTGCTGGTGCAACGGGATCCTCCCCAAATCGGCTGGATGCCTAGGTGTGTATGAGTGCATGAGCGCATATGCGCTCATACACACATAGGCATCTAGCCAATTTACCAGGAGAAAGCCATTTACAGCCGCGCCTCTGGGCCAGCAGTCTGTATGCTCCCGCATCAGTCGGCGCCGTGTGACTGGGAAAACCCAGAACAGTTTGTTCCGGGGCTTTTTTTCCGTGACTGGCTCCCACTTCAAACTGCCAGTCTGAACTCAGCCCTAGTGTATCTTTCTAAATTCAGCGTAATATCTTGAGAGATTCCCTGACCTTCTCCTAGCTCACAATCATCACCATCTCATTCCCTGTAGTGACTTGGTGAGTGCACTTGTGGGCCCCTGACTGGGAAATATTCCTGCAGCTGAGGGCCACGTGGAATTTGATCCAGGTACAAATTAAAGGTGCATCTATATTTAGGTTATGTTAAATCACAAAAATACATCGGGATGCTAACTGGTAGGGGAATGCCAACCATGAAGGTTGAGCAAACTCTTCTTGACCTTATTGCTGTACTTTGTAATCCAGATGTTCCAGACAAATTTCAATCAGATGTCTTAGCTCATCAACATTAGCTCTGGATTGGATTGTAGGATTAACTTTAAATTATATGCCCTCCTCCATGACCTAGCTTTGTAAGAGGCTTCACCCACTTCAGCTCTTAGAACAATGCCAGCTACACATTTGGACCCCCTCAGTATGCCATGAAGAAAGTTAATTAGTGGCCGATCAATATCCTCAATAACAGCCTCTGTCTATACACTAGCTGTATATAACAAATAGAGTTAAATACTCAGAACACTGAAGGTGCATATTGTCCCGCTGAAGTATAAAAGAATCTAATGATTGCTTTCCCAGTTCTGTTTGCAGCTTTTATTACCAATGTCACATGAGTTCTCCATGAAAGATCAGCAATGAACCATACCCCCAAGTACTTAAACTGGGTGGCTTGTTGCCTAGGCAGACCAGCCATGGTCCATTTATAATCCCTTACCCTCTGTTTTCTACTAAAAATAACAAGCTTAGACTCTGCTACATTAATTACCAAACCTTTCCTACAGCAGTGTTTAGAAAATAGATAAGCTTACACAGACCCACTGTGGATCTAGACTGCAAGACATTGTCATCCGCATCCAGGAGAACTGGCAATTTCACTGATGTGAAACAAGGCAAGTGGCAATTCTCTTGTAAAAAAAAAAAGGTATTAGTCAAATCCAACGTGTGGCCTGCTTCATGTGTGGGGGCTAAAACAAGCTGGGAGAGTCCCACTACTACCATGGAAGACACAAAGCTTGAGGTGGCCTGACAAAGCAGTGTCTGCATGGACATTGCAATCACCCAGGACCACCGATTGAGGGAACTGCAGTGCCCACTCGGAGACCACTTCTACCAACCTCAGTAGGGTATCTGCTAGGCGGACGGTGAGCTGGACAGATGGTAAACCAGCAAGCTAGCTAACCCCTCCTCAGAGCTTGTGCTGACTGATAATACTGGGCATATTTATTCATATTATATTCTGCCTTTCCTTGAAAAAGTGCAGACTGCCTAA
Organism: Gekko gecko; assembly: GCA_029375565.1. Lineage (NCBI taxonomy): Eukaryota > Metazoa > Chordata > Lepidosauria > Squamata > Gekkonidae > Gekko > Gekko gecko. The sequence continues at coordinate 89,359,214 of JAPDNY010000003.1, forward strand.
TATATGGTACCCAGCCAGACTTTGTCCAATCCAAACAGTGTACAGAGCAAAAACTATGTAGCTTCAGCAAGAGAACTCTTCTGTGTTCCTTTAAACCACTGAGCCAGCAATAGAAACCTGTTCCCCATCCTCCTGGTTAGTTCTTGTTATGGGCGCCTTCACTGTGGACTTTAAAGGTCTCTCTGATCCCACACTTTTGTGGGTCTGGGTGTAAGAGAGGATTATTAGCTGGGCACTTGCTTGTTGCATTGTTCTTTACAAGAGTAAGTGGAAAAAATCAACACGTTGGCTTCTTGACTTAGAAGATACTCAGTTGGCTCTCACACTTGAGTGAGTTTTTAAAATTATTCACATGACGTCATCTTCCAATTGTTCTCTTTCCATTTCCTTCCATGGTTTCCTCTAGTTTGTCCCAATGTTTTCTAAGTTTGCTTTGCTCCAATCTTTCTGGAAATATCAGAGTCAACATGGGTTTGCCTACCATGTGGATGGGAAGATGTTGATTTCTGACTCGCATTTCCCCCTCTGTATCCTGTATGCTCTTGCTCTTTCCATTTCCCCTACCTGCCAGCATATATACACGTTGTTCAGTTGCACAGTCAAGTCCGACTCTTTGCAACCTCATGGACCACATCACGCCAGGCCCTCCTGTCTTCTGCTGTCTTCTGGAGTTTTCTCGACTTCATGTTGGTTGCATCGATAACACTGTCTAACCATCTCAACCTTTGCCGTCTTCTTCTTATTTTACCTTCAGGCTTTCCCAGCATTAGGGTCTTCTCAAATGAGTGCTCCCTTCTCATTTGGTGGCCAAAGTATTTGAGCTTCAGCTTCAGTATCTGGCCTTCAGGGAACTGTCAGAGTTGATTTCTTTTAGAATTAAGAACATAAGAGAAGACAACGTTGGATCAGGCCAATGCCATCAGGAGGTCCAACAGTGGGGCCAGGACACTAGAAGCACTCCCACTGTTGCCCCCCCTAAGCACCAAGAATACAATGCATCACTTGCCCCAGACTGAGAGTTCCTATCTATACCTTGTGACTAATAGCCACTGATGGACCTCTGCTCCATATGTCTAATTCCCTCTTGAAACTGTCCATGACTGATTTGATCTCCTTGCAGTCCAAGGGACTCTCAACAGTCTTCTCCAGCACCATAATTCAAAAGCATCTATTCTTCAGCGCTTGTCCTTCCTTATGGTCCAGCTCTCACCACCATACATTACTACTGGGAATACCATTGTTTTGACCATATGGACTTTTATTGGCTGGGTGATGTCTCTACTTTTTATTATGCTATCTAGGTTTGCCATAGCTTTCTTCCCAAGGGGCAGGCATTTTTAATTTCATGGCTGCAGTCATCATCTGCAGTGATCTTGGATCCCAGGAACGTGAAGTGTGTCACTGCTTCCATGACTTCCCCTTCTATTTGCCAAGGATCGATGGGGCTGGATGCCATGATCTTAGTTTTTTTGATGTTGAGCTTCAAGCCAACTTTTGCGCTCTCCTCTTTGACCCTGAGCAAGAGGCTCTTTAGGTCCTCTTCACTTTCGGCCATTAGAGTGGTATCATCTGCATATCTGAGGTTGTTGATGTTTTCCTGGCAATCTTAATTCCAGTTTGTAATTTATCCAGGCCGGCATTTAGCATATAAATTGAATAAACAGGGTGACAATATACATCCTTGTTGTACTCTTTTTCCTATGCTAAACCAATCAGTTGTTCAATATCTGGTTTTAACTGTCACTTCTTGACCGTTATACAGGTTTCTCAGGAGACATGTGAGGTGGTCTGGTACTCCCATCTCTTTAAAGACTTGTCATAGTTTGTTGTGATCCACACAATCAAAGGCTTTAGTGTAGTCAATGAAGCAGAAGTAAATGCTTTTCTGGCGCTCCCTTGCTTTCTCCATAATCCAGCGAATGTTGGTAATTTGATCTCTCGTTCCTCTACCTCTTCGGAACCCAGCTTGAACTTCTGGCAGTTCTCTATCCACGTACTGTTGGAGCCTAGCTTGTAGGGTCTTGAGCATGACCTTGCTAGCATGTGAAATGAGTGCAATTGTGCGATAGCTTGAACATTCCTTGGCATTGCCCTTCTTTGGGACTGGAATGTAAACTGACCTTTTCCTTTCCTGTGGCCGCTGTTACGTTTTCCAAATTTGCTGGCATATGGAGTGCAGCACTTTAACAACATCATCTCTGAGGACTTTGAATAGCTCAGCTGGGATGCCGTCATGTCCACTAGCTTTGTTGTTAGTAATGCTTTCTAAGGCCCATTTGACTTCACACTCCAGGATGTCTGGCTCTAGGTCGGTGATCACACCGTCATGGTTGTTGAGGACGTTAAGATACTTCTTGTATCATTCTTCTGTGTATTCTTGCCATTTCTTCCTATACAAATTGGGGGAGGGGGGTTTCTATTTCATCATTAAAGTATCTAGTTAAGTATCTCATACAATGTCTAAATATCTATTTTCTATATTCCACCTTATTTTTATGTAAATTCTTTTGCAATTGATTTAAAATAAAGTTCCTGTTCCTTTCAAATTGGTTATATATCAGTCTAATTTATAAGATCTTAAAAATTATATAGTCTCTCTTGTCCAAAGGGTATTGACCTTCTTCTCTTGAAAATAAGTGTAGTCTCACAGGAGCAAGTCCCAGAGCCAGCCATTCTCATCGCACTGAAAACTGGACCCCCTCCAATGTTCTTGAAGAGATCTCTAGTCCTTCCCATTCTATTGTTTTCCTCTATTACTTTGTGCTGTTCATTCAGGAAGGCCTCCTCATCTCTCCCTGCTGTTCTCTGGAATTCTGCATTCAGTTGGGCAAATTTTGCCTTTTCACCTTTGCCTCTCTTTCTTTCTTTCTTTCTTTCTTTCTTTCTTTCTTTCTTTCTTTCTTTCTTTCTTTCTTTCTTTCTTTCTTTCTTTCTTTCTTTCTTTCTTTCTTTCTTTCTTTCTTTCTTTCTTCCTTCCTTCCTTCCTTCCTTCCTTCCTTCCTTCCTTCCTCCCTCCCTCCCTCCCTCCCTCCCTCCCTCCCTCCCTCCCTCCCTCCCTCTCTCCTTTCTTTCTTTCTTTCTTTCTTTCTTTCTTTCTTTCTTTCTTTCTTTCTTTCTTTCTTTCTTTCTTTCTTTCTTTCTTTCTTTCTTTCTTTCTTTCTTTCTTTCTTTCTTTCTTTCTTTCTCTCTCTCTCTCTCTCTCTCTCTCATATATGTGTTTGTGTGTTTTCCCAGGAACATTATTTTAGCCCTGGCACTCACAAGGAATGTGGAAAGTTGCTATCTAGAGCAATCCTTACCACATTAAAAGCTGGAGAAACTCTCTTTTTCCTATATAGATCTACTTCTTTCTCTCCTCTGTCTTGTAGATTTGGTGCTGTGATGTAACTAACTAGATTCCAAGATCCCTGATGCAACAAAAGCAGAGTACACTGAATTCCCCAAAAGATCAATGGTGAGAGTTACTCATGGCTAATTCAAGCCAGGGCAAGCATGTTTTTGGAACCCTGTAGGCAGAAGAGGTGCTTGGAATGTGTGGCAAAGTGACAGGTACTTCTTTGCTGTGAATCCTCTCCCACCGGGAACAGGGCTTCATTGTACAGAAGGAAAGAGGTCTAAATAATGTGTTTATGTGTCACGTGTATTCAGCCCCTTGAAAAGTCTAGAAATGCAGAAGAGACTTTTCTGAACGACATCCAATTTCAAGGGCAGAACTGGGGCTTAAGTGAGCAGCATGACCTTGTGGTGTGCTTCCCAGCTGCAGCAATACCCTATGGACAGAGGGGAGGTGGATTTCCCTGTGGGGACGTGGCTTAAAACAGGATGTTTATGCATCTAACATTTGATTTCTTGACTCATCCATATATCACACAAGGCATTTCCTCTACCGTGCAAAACGTTCCTGTGTTACGCAAGTTACACAATATTTATTTACTCCTGTAGAGATGCCAGCATTAAACAAGTCCCTTCAGCGGTCCCTTTAATATCAGTTTGAGCGGCAGCAAATTACTAGGTGATGCTATTTATGTAATTAACAAGAAAAGCTACAACTGTCCATTTCCACGCATGAAGCCTCTATTAAACTGATAGGACATTTTTCTCCTGGCCAGCTGGCAACTCTAGCAGTAGTATAGGTTTTGCCTCCAGAAAAGATGATAAACACAGATAAACACAGCTACTTGGATTTAAAGACCATAACACATACACACAAGTTAAATATATGAGTACTACAGAGAAACTAACAGGACAGTCCTGCACATTCATAATCCAGCCTAATCCCATCTATTTAGCCTGGAGTAACTCTGAGCAGCATTTCATGGTTAGTAACTTTTTCAACATTCCCATGATATTAGTTGCTGTAGATTTTCCGGGTTGTGTGGCCGTGGTCTTGGCATCGTAGGACCTGACGTTTCGCCGCTAGTGAAACGTCAGGTCCTACAACGCCAAGACCACGGCCACACAACCCAGAAAATCTACAGCAATTAATGAACTCCGGCCGTGAAAGCCTTGGACAACATATTCCCATGATACTATGTGTATTTCATATTTCACCATCAGCTCAAGCTAACGTTGCCTATGGTTGACAACAGGCACGGAGAAAAACGTCCTGTCCCTTTAACAGTTCTGTTCAGTCTGGCTTCTGCCCTGGCCATGGTCATCCTGACAGACGATCTTCACAGGCAGCTGGACAGAGGTGGGTCAGCATGGCTGTTATTGCTAGACCTTACAGCCACAGTCGATCTTGACCTGTTGACTCATTGCCTTGCTGACACAGGAGTTCGTGGGGTAGTCTTGAAGTGTCTTATCTCATTACTCTAATGTTGTGGACATAGGGTAGCGCTAGGAGAGAAGGTGTCAACTAGATACCCCTTAGCGTGTGGGGTCCCTCAGGGGTCAATCCTCTCTCTAATGTTGTTAAACACCTATATGCACCCCTTTGCCCAGCTGGTGCAAAGTTCTGGGCTGGGATGTCACCAGTACGCTGATAACACACAGCTGTATCTGTTGATGGGTGGCTGGCCAGATACCGCCCCAGCTAATTTGACTGAGGGGCTGGAGGTCGTGGTGATATGGTTGAAACAGAGCCAGCTGAGACTGAATCTTGCTAAAATGGAGGTTCTGTGTTTGGGTGGGGGAGATTCAGGATTGGATTGCCGACTTCTGCCTCTTGACAGTGTGCCCCTAACACTGGCACTGACTGTCAAGAGCCTGGGTGTAGTTCTGGATGTCGCCATATCAATGGAGGCCCAAATCACAAATGTTGCCAGACTGGCATTTTGCCAGCTACGCCAGGTCAGGCAACTGGCCTCTTCCTGTCTCACCCTGACCTAGCCACAGTAATCCATGCAACGGTCACCTCCAGACTAGACTGCTGTAACTTGCTGTATGCAGGGCTACCCTTGAGACTGACCTGGAAATTGCATCTGGTCCAGAATCCAGAAGTGCAGGTCCTTACTGGAATCCCATGAACAGTACATATTCAGCCAGTGCTGCGCTAGCTGCACTGGCTCCAGGTGGAGTATCAGAGCAGGCTCAATGTTCTGGTATTAACCCACATATCTTCGGGACCACCTCTCCTGGTAACCCCCTGGAGAGCATTGCACTCAGCAGAGAAGAACTTACGGGTGATCCCCAGCCCGAAAGAGATCTGGCTGTCCTCAACCGGAGCCAGGGCCTGGTGGAACTCTGCAAAATGATATGGCGACCTGATGGAGTTCCCCAGGGCTTGTAAGGCCGAAATATTCCACCAGACTGTTGGTTGAGGACAGTGACAGTTTCCATCTTATCTGGCACATCTACTTCTTGCCTCATCCCCTACAAGGCAATGGCACAATTTGTAGTTTTCAGCACCATCTAGAAATGTCTGTTGTATTTTTCTATTCTTTTACATTGTTTATTAATTTAAAAATGTGTTTTTATTGTTGTACACCTCCCTGAGCAGTGTTGTATAAGCATGCCGACCCCGTCTATCAGGAGGGGTCATTTCCACCAGCAATGGACCCCATGGGGAACCCCAGGAGTCCATATACCAGGCATCTTGACATGTGGACACAAAGATGGAAGCCAGGACTAGCAGGCCCCATAGTCATGCCTAGGATGTGACCCTGGAAAGCACATGAGACCTTGCTCTGTCAGCTGCAACTCTCCCCACCCTGTCGACATCTGCATACTCAAGACAATGGACTTGCCTTGCCCCCAGAGCCGGTGGTACTGTTGTTGTTAGATCTGTTGGCCACATTTGATATGGTCGACCTTCAGTTGCTGACCCACTGCTTCGCCGATGTGGGGATTCAGGGGCTTGCCTTGCAATGGCTTGCTTCCTTTCTCCAAGGTCAGGGACAAAGGGCGGCGCTAGGGGAACAGCAGTCCAGGAGGTACCTCCTGGAGTGCGGTGTGCCTCAAGGGGCTGTGCTGTCCCTGATGTTATTTAACATCTACATGCGCCCCCTTGCCCAGATTGCCCGGAGGCATGGGCTGGATTGTCATCAGTACGCTGACAACACCCAGCTCTATCTGATGTTGGACGGCCAGCTGGACTCCAGACCGGAAGACCTGGACCAGGCTTTGCAAGCCATGGCTGGTTGGCTCAGAATGAGCCGGTTGAAGCTGAACCTGGCAAAGATGGAGGTCCTGTGCCTGAGTTGGGGTGGTTCAGGGATAGGGATCCCACTCCCAACCTTTGGTGGGGCACCATTGGTGCCAGTGCCGGAGGTTAGGCATTTGGGAGTGCTCCTGGATGCCTCCTTAACAATGGAGGCCCAGGTAGCCACCACTGCTAAGTCAGCCTTTTACCATCTTCAGCTGATTTGGCAGCTGGTTCCCTTTCTCGGCTGTGACAACCTGGCAATGGTCACCTCGTGACAAGACTACTGTAACACTCTTTACATGGGGCTGACCTTGTTGCAAATCCGGAAGCTGCAGCTAGTGCAGAATGCCGTAGCCAGGCTTCTGGTGGGCCTCCCTAAATGGGAGCACATCCAGCCTGTGCTGAAGGCACTGCACTAGCTGAAGTGCCTTCGTGAAACAGGATTATGCCTGACCAGGAGATGATGACCCAGCAAAGCAGAGAACCTGGGACTCCAACAATGAAAAGGCAAGTGGGGCCATAATCAAGGGTTTAACTGACAGAAATGTGTTAAGAGTAATTCAGATGTCAACAGCCAAAGCTGTGTGGTGTGACCTGGAAAGGCTGCATGTAAATTCCTCATTAAAGAGCCAGCTTTATCAACACAAGAAACTTTTCAGTATTAAGATGAAAGAGGGGGTAATTTATGTCTTCATCTGGATGAGATTCTTGGACTGGCTGAGCAATTGAGGAGTGCAGGAAAGGAAATTGTGAATCAAGATCTGATTATGTTACTCTTAATAAGCTTGCCAGAGTCATATGAAAATACAGTGTCTCAGATTGAATCTAAGACTGATCTGACCCTCACAGAAGTTATAAATCAGCAGGAGGAAACATACAAACACAGATAATTTGAAAAGTCTGACAAAGAATTTAAATCAAATGCTGATCAGATGGCTTTGAATGTAAATAACAAAGGTTATTTTGTCACCTCTGTGGGAAGCCAGGCCACATTAAGAGGAATTGCATTGCCTTTAAACAAAGATGCCTTTCCCAGAGAAAGAAAAGGGGGAAACTCCAAACAGCCGCCATTGAAGAAATGTTTTATATTAACACAAGGAGCCACAAAAAGTCATATTTGGTATCTGGACAGTGCCTGCATGACCCACATGTGTGCTCACAAAGATTTCTTTGAAACGTTAGATGAAGACAAGAAAAAGACAGTAAATGTTACAGATGGATGGTCTATAATGGCAGAAGGTATTGGCTCAGGAACCATAAAATGCAAACTCCCTAACACAGACAGCCAAAACATCCTTGTTAAAGACTGCCGTTATGTCCCAGAACTGTCAAATAATCTTATTTCTGTGAGAGTACTCATGAAGAAAGGCATCTTTTGGAGAAAAATGCTACATCAGACAGAGGGAAGAGTTAACTGCAACTGGCAAAGTGCATCAGGATTTATAGGCTCTTGAGACTTTCTTGCAGAAAGCAAACTTTACTGAACATTGTGAACACAAGAATTGCTCTTGGCTATGGCACAGATGGTTGAAACACAGAATTATGCAATAAGCCAAATTGAAAGCCAGAATTTAACCAAATAGCGCCAAAGACAATAGGGAACCCTTAGCATATGAGTATAGCCACAAATAACACCCACCAAGGGAAGACCATCAACAGTTCACAACTGTATATGATCAGAACTGTATATTACATTAATTAAAGTACAAGGATGGGTTAGTGGTCATAACCCAATGAAATGTATAAACATATATCCAACAGATTGCTCATATCAGTTATACTTTATTAGCAAAAAAGAACATGTTCAAATCTGACAGCAGGATCCTCCGTAGTCCCACACATAAATGGTGTCTGTAGACTTCCAAACAAAAAGTAATTGCAGCAGAGGATGCCCGCTGTGGAAAAAATGATAGCCATACGTCTCTCCCAGGTATAAATCAAGATGTATCAGTCCTCTTCAACAGCAGTTGGTTAAACGGAACTCAGTTTCCAAAATAACATAGGCACAGCTCAATAACTTCAATGAGCTGTGCCTGTTATTTTGGAAATATCATCATTGTAGGCTACACACTGGAATTCAAAGGATACAGAATCCTCAGCCTGGAAATAGATACAGTCAAGATTTGCAATGTGGTCTACACTGATGAAAGGGAGAAATCAAGAAATATGGGAAATGTAGACATCAGTGAATCAACACCAACAGAGAAAAATGAAGCACAGCAAACAGAAACACTACATCTGAGCACTGTGGACAACACACCTGCAGAACCTAAAGAACCAGAAGGGGCTGCAGAGCCAAGTGTGAGAAGGTCAACTGGATCAAACAAAGAAGTACCACCAAGAAGACTTTCTTATCTAGCAAAGGCTATCCACATGGGAAGACATAGCAAGTCTACCTGCCAAAGAAGCAGAAAAATGGAGAAAAGTTGCAGAAGAGATTGAATCTCTGATCAAGAACCAAACATGGACACTTACAGAACTTCTGCCAGAGAAGACGGCAGTAGGATGCAAGTGGACTTCAGAACCAAGCATGCTGCAGAAGTGGAAGTATTTATTTACTATTTATTATCTTCAGTTTATAGCCCTCCCTCCCCTGAATAGCAGGGCTTAGGGCAAGTAACAACAGGTACCGACAACGACAACAGTATTTAAACAATTATTAATTAAACATTAAATCCAAGCTTAAAACAATGATAAACGACAACAATTTAAGTCTAATCAATCAGATGGCAGCACACAGTTTGGTGCGATTTAGTGTTTCTTCTGGAAAAAGATTGTACTTTAGGTGAATCCATGTATGTGGAGATGGTACTTGTTAAGTATGAGACATCAGTCAGCTCTTAAAAAGTGATTCAGCTTTATTTGAACATGACAGAAAACAACACAAGAACAGGAGAGCAACAGGCTCTTTTAAACTTTTCAGGAGAATATAACCACACCCCTAAATGAGTTATCAACCAATTAAACTGCTTAGATAAAGGCCAATGAAACTAGTTCCCTCCAGAACCTTTCTTATATTCTGATTGGTTTACTGCACAGTGTAGCCAATCAGAGCATGCCTTACACAATACCAACTCTTAGTTGAAGCTCAGGCATACATACATAATAATACATAACAGTACTATAAGCAAACGAACCACCCAGCAAAGCAACAGAGCAAGGCAAGACATGGGGAGGCCAATACAGATGGAACTGTCGCTGCCTCAACCGTACACCAAATTGGTGGGATGTAGAAGAGTCAGGTCTCCTCTGTTTTGTGCATCCTTGATCTTACTGGCAAGGCCACTCTGGCTCCAAGGCCTGAGCCATCACATGGGTATAGTGCATGCTCCTCCTTTTCAAGCTTTTAGTGCTTGAGGGAGGCATGTCACTTCCTATCCTCCTAGCTGCAAGGTCTCATGGGTCAAGGGTAGAGGCATCCCTCATGGGGTTCCTGTCCCAGATCCATAAAGGCACCAAGGTCACAGGCTTCTGGTCTGAAAATTATCCGTTCATCTTCCAAAATGATGCCTCAGGGTGCTCACCTGAGTTGTTCCACTGTACCATTGAAGCAGCATTTCCCTGTACCACTCCTGTCATGGGTGGGGGGGAACAAAGGAAAAGGTGAGTGTGTTCAAAGAACCAGCACTGAGTTACACAGGTGATTGGGCTGCTGCCTTGGTCCAAGGAGAACCTGGTAAGTTAAACACCAACATCAGCCCCCCCCAACTGGAAAGCTGCTTCAGTAAGAGGGAAGCCTGGTGAGGTGAAATGCCACTCCAAACCTCAGCCCCCCATCCTATTGACAATCTTCTCTGCCTGGATGGGTGACTCCTCTGTTTGCTGTGGCCAAAGAGGGAGGGCCAGCCTGATACAGGTCCTGATGTGCCCCATCCTTGGGCCCCCAAAACGTCCTGAGTCAGGCTCCTGTTGTGAGTGGTGGCTGGCACTCCCCTCCTGCCAGCCAGTGGCCAACCCCCCTTCCTTTGAAGGGGGGGCTTGAAGTGGCTTTATCTAGTCAGCTGAAAGAGAAAAAATGAATAGTTAGTAGCTAAGTATACCAGATGAGACAAGACCCCTCACCTGCAAACCTAACATGATAGAATCTCCTAGTCTTGAGGTGTTTAGCTTTCTTTAGGGCTTCTTTAGGTGCTGCTGACATCCCTGTGACTCCTTGGAGAAGATCACTTTCTTCTTTCTCCTCTTCTCTCTCAGAGCCCATTTCTTCAGTTTGGAGATCTGCTCCATACTTTTTCAAGAAGTCCTCTGCCTTGAATATAGATGTAATTCTTTGTCTCTTACCTCCATAAAAAAAAATTAAGCCTTCAGGTTAAAGCCATCTATACTGAATATCATTTTTCTTTAGAACAGCTGTGAGTTTGGAGTACTCTCTTCTTCTGTCTCTAACTCTCCACGGCACCTCTTTTAGAACCTTTATTTCAGTGTTGTCAAACATCAATGGTTTTTTGTTTGAAGCTTTTAAAATTTCATCTCTAAATATTCTCTTATGGAATCTTACATGCACTTCTCTAGGCAATTGGTTGTTTTTGGCAAAAGCCGAGTTCATTGTATAAACTGCATCCAGTTCTTCTAATACTTTCTCAGGTTCCTCTGCTCCCATATACTCTGCCAAGCATGTGGCCATTTTTTCCCTGATATCTTCATCTCATTCTTCTGGAACGTTTTGGAATCTTAAAATATAAGATGCTTTATCGACTTGGAGTCTGATCAGATCTTGTTCCAGCTGTGTTTGTTTAGAATCTGTTACTTGAAGTTTGCTCTCCATTTCATTCATTCTAGTATCTACCTTCTCTGTTGTTTTAGTTATTTCTGTTAATTTTTGTGTGTTGTCTGCTATTTGTTTCTGCAAGCTCTGCATCTGAGTAGTAAATTGTCATGTCATCTCTTTCATTGCTTCTTTTACTGGATCAATAGCCTCGAAAATAGAGCCTTTAATCGTTTCTTGAATTAGGGTTTGTAATTCCTTTGGTTGTGTAGTTGTGATGACAGCAGCAACAGATCTGGGCATCCCTGGTGAACTTGCTGGTATTTTGGTTGGCCTGTTGGTTCCAGCCATCTTTCTTCTGGTTCCTTTGTTCCATCTCAAAAGAAACTTCACCTAAAGGAGGGTGATAACTCTCCCAAACAGCACAGAAGAGGGAAAAAAGAAATAATCACAGTAGATGCCCTCAACTTCCTCCCTAAGCTTACATAAGAACATAAGAGAAGCCAATGGTGAACCAGGCCAATGGCCCATCTGATCCAACACGCTGTCACACAGTGGCCAAAAATACCAGGTGCCATTAGGAGGTCCAGCAGTGGGTAGAAGCCCTCCCACTGCTGCCCCCCCCAAGCACCAAGAATAGAGTGCATCACCTGCGCCAGACTGAGAGTTCCTATCTATACCTTGTGGCTAATAGCCACTGATGGACTTCTGCTCCATATGTTTATCTAATTCCCTCTTTTTCATCGAGTTATCTACTACGACTCCAAGATCTCTCTCTTGGTCAGTCTCTGCCAGTTACTCTTTTCCCAGTTTTGTTTTGGAGCACAATGTGCTTAATAACCTAAACAGATACCTTTCTCAGTTCTAGCTCAAAACCACAGCAATGTAACCTGCAAGCTATCAGCAAGTTGTTTCTTCTTTCCTTGTATGGTTAGTGCCACAGAGTCAGTGGGAAGCAAATAAGAGAGAGACACTCTCAGTCTCTTTAAACAACCGGTTCCTCTGCTCATTTAATTATTTTTTTATGCTTATTGCCTAATAATTAGTGCTTTACTAGTCACCAAGATTACAACCTCTGCTCAGAGCAATTAGGGAGTTATTTCAACCAACAGAATGTTAAACAAACCCAAGCTTCTTTCCAGTCATCCAAACAGCCTACAGCCAAAGAAAAAAAAAGACCAAAGTAGATTAATACTCCGCCAGATATGGGGGACCAAAAATTGAGAGTGCAGAAACCTCTCCCTTATGTTACCCTGAAATCTCTCTCTTATGTCATCCAAAAATTGCATGCATTGAAATAGTTGGGGTGCTGACTTTCTATAAGACAAAGCAAGATGTTCCTCAAGTGCCCACCATTTTACCCATGAGTCTGTCGTTAAAGTCTCTTTTTTGCTTGCTGCTATTTTAGAGGGTTGGGGGGGAACCTCCCCTTTCAGTCTCTGCATAGTTCTTAAAGCTTAAGAAATGAGCTTCACTTTTGTAAAGGGAATAGACTGTTTCTCTGTTGTTGCAGTTATAGTTACTCAAGGTACTGATGTACTCATGCAGGCAGGGTTTCTAACCCCCCCCCCCTTGCAGGGAAGCGACAGCTAGGAGCCCATAGCCATGGGCTCTCTTCTCACTCTCAGCTGCAGCCACAGCTGCAGGGGGTCCCGAATCAAGCCTCTTGCACTCCCCCCTCTTCCCGAGGGGGCTGGGGTCTTGGCAACCCCAAAACCCCTACGATAGATCAAAGAAGCCAGCAGCCTCAGGAGCTCTCCTGAAACACAGCCACACCACCGCGCTGTATCCATGTGACCCCTACAGTGGCATATTAATTTGGTGCAAGTTTTTTTTTTTTAAATGGCAAGTAATACCAGGGAAAATGGCACAAAAGAAGAGGTTGGCAGGACTTTTAAAAGCACAGCAAACTGCACAGACTCTACCAAAAAAAATGGTTTCATTACATTCTTTCCAGAAACGTCAGCACAAAGATGACTTGATAAAACATATGGAAAATTTGAGTTTCGGTTTCGTTGACTCGAATGATGGGTGTGCTCCTTTGGAGCTCTGATAGGAGCGGCCCATGATGCAGCAGACAGGAGGGATACCAGATGATTCCAGACCCCCCCCCCTCGGAGCCCCTGGAGGGGACTCCCAGCCTGGGGTGCAAGAGGTGCCTCTTCCAAGGCCGCGACCATGGGATTGAGGCTCTTCTTTGCCCTATAAGGTCCCACTGCCATGGCGCCATCATGGCATCAAGAGGCGCACACCAGACAAGCAAAGAAGTGATCTAGCAAAATTAGAAAGCTCTCCCTACCTCTGCAGCTGGCATGGAAGGAAGCATGAGCGTTACTTCTCTCTATCTGGTTATGGGGATAAGCACCCATCTGAAGCCCCAATCTGTAATGATGGGGGGGAGTTTGCCCCCCATCACAAGTTTGAACGAACTGTTTAAGCGATAGAAGGGGCTAGGAGCAACAGTGATTTTGGACTGAATCAAGCAAAATACAGATTTAATTGAAGTGACTTGATAAATAAACTTTATCTGACTTTTAAAAACTTTCCATAAATTGTAAACAATGACTGGTCGGGCAGAAAAGATGACGACGAGACCGAAGCTCTCTCCTGGAACGACAAGATCAGCGTATCTGGCTGGTAAACTGGATGTAAATACTGACTTTCCCAATATGCTGACGACAGCATTGCACCCTCTGTTGGATCAGATGACTAATCTCAACAATAACTTTGAAGCACTTCAAAAACAGCTGAAAGAGACTAATTTAAAAGCAGGGGAGATGGCAAAATCAGTGAAAAAGGTTGAAGCCAAGACAAAAGCAATTAAGCAAAGACTGGAGGTAGGGGAGAAAGAGAGGAACTCTGTCAAAGATCAACTTTTAAAACTCCAAATGGAAAAATCAACTTTAGTTCTGAGATTTCAAGATGTTCCTGAACAGAAGGGTGAGAATCTGAAGAAAATCTTAAGTGAAACATTGGCCCCAATAACAGGTTTAACTGCGGATGGATTACAAAGCAATATGGATATTATCTATTGGACATATCTGGAATTTATCAAGAAGAAAAACCTGCCTGGGGAGATAATGGTGAGATTCTCAAAGAGATCTACAAGAGATCTGGTGCTCAAGGCCACAAATCTTAAAAATCAGATATGAGGAAATCAGAGTGTTAAAAGATATATCATTCAAAATAAGAAAGAAGAGGAATCAGTATAAAAACTTAACCAGCTTTTTGCGGAAAAACTCCATACCATACAAATACCTGAGGGAATTGTCTTCAACTACAAAGATAAAAAAGAAAAGATAGACTGTCTTAAAAGCAAAGATGTCTTTGGAACTGCAACAAGGATTAGCGAGTGACAAGAAAACAACACAGGAACAAGACATGGAAGAAGAAAGCAGCACTTATGGGTCAGGAAGTTTGGAAAACATGGTGAGTACTATCCTAGATGAGGACTCCGGTTCTGAAAAAGGGGCTGCGGCCCCCAAGCTTTTGAAAGTCCAATGAAAACTTGATAAAAAGAAACATAGAGGAAAGAAATGAAACAACTTAAACTCATTAGCTTGAAAGTTTAAATTGTTTAAACTGTATTTACCTGATTTAATCATATAATTACCAGTGAGTAATATAAGAAATGTAAGAAATAGCTACATTCTATTAACTTTATTATAGAGGAAACTTTGATTAAGCTAATGACTAATCATTTTGTATGATCCTTGTGTAGCTTATTTTTTAGTTTAGTGTTTTAGTGTTTGTAGGAAGAAAATAATAACAAGTTTTTTAAAATAAAAAAGATAAAACATGAAAATTTGAGAGGAAACTGGCAGAGCAACAAGTAGCAAATGATATTATGTGTTAGATTGCACAAAAAACAAGCCAATCTGAAACAAAAATTCCATGTAGAAAAGACCTATCTTTTTGAAATGACCTAAGTTTATTGCTATTTAGTTTTTACTATTGAACTGCATCTATGTTCGAGTGCTTAGGACTGCCCTAAACTATTTTTTGTATTTTGATATTGCCCTTTCTTCTTCACTCTTACTTTCCACTCAGTGTTAGGTTAATAAAGTTGAAAATTAGTTAAGCACCTTTCTTTCTCCTTCTTTTTCAGGGAGGGATATTAAGCCTAAGATGTGTGTATATATACAAAAACTGAAAGATCTCTGAAGCCAGGGCCTGGAACTTGCACATGTGAAGACACCTATCCATATATACCTCGACACAGACCTCCCTGGGTGATAACAGGACCAACCACAAAATGGCTGCCACAGAAGCAGAGTCCCATCAGAAAATGTTGGTAGGTATGTTCCAGGCCAAATATCTTTCTGTGATGGATAGGTGCTCCCTATGTAGAAACAAAGGTGCTGCCTCCTGGGTTTTTCTGAAGCATCTTCTGTTTTGGTGAGATGCCAGAAAATGAGGATTGGCTCTTTGAACTGGGGAAGGGACAGTTCAGAGAAGAAGGATGTAGGCACCAGAAATAACTTTAGGGGGCACCATGGCACCCATAGGTGCCACTGTGCTAGAACAAGAATGTGTGTTTTCCTTTGAAATAAGAATGCCTACCCTATATGTTTGCTGGGGTGCTGAGTGTGGAGAAACAGATTTGACATACTACTTCAAAGATTTCTATTACCTACTCACTATGAGAAACACATATAAATCTGCCAGCTTGTCTTTAACCTAAAACTGGTTACAAGACTGTTGCTGGTATAATGAGGGGGGGTGGGACCTATTAATTAATGTCAAATTCAAATTTGGTCTAGGAAAGTATACAAAGAATACTGAGGTAATAGATATTTCGAGTACTGAAATAAGACCAAGAAACGTGGAATTTCCCTTTGACTTCCTATATTCTCAGTTATTTGTCTTGTTCTATAACAACATGGGGAGCAAGTACTGCAGGTTTATTGCTTAATTTTACTCAGTATAGTAGGCAAAGAATCCTATCTTATTCTATAGCTCCTAAACTTGTTGTTCCATAGATAATTAAAAAGAAGTTATTAATTGCTGCTGAAATTTCACTGACTTGCCAATGGGTTAATTCTCCTACTTAAAACAATAGTTGAACAACTTGAAGAGTATAATTGTTACCCAAAGAGGTGGTCTCCTAATTAATTAGGGGAAATTAGCTTTTTCAATTTTATGACTAAAATCATAGAATCATAGCATGCTAGAGTTGGAAGGGACCTTGCAGGTCATCTAGTCCAACCCCCTGCACTCTGCAGGAGCATAGCCAAAAGATAGCCCTACATATCTACATACCTACAACATACCCAAAAGATGGTCGGCCAGCCTCCACTTAAAAACGTCCAGCGAAGGAGTATCCACCACCTCCCAAGGCAGTTTGTTCAACTGCTCAACCACTCTTATAGTTAGGAAGTTTCTCCTGATATTTAGCTGGTAACAACTCCCTTGTAATTTCCACCCATTAGATCTAGTCTTGCAATCCAGAGCAAGAGAGAATAGATGTGCTCCAGCTTCTACATGTCTTATATTTTTATATTTTAAGCCTTTATACAGTTTATATTTTAATTAGATTTGAAATGTTAACAGTTTTAAACTCTTACATTGGTATTTTACATGTTTTGTTGTATTCTGTGGATGTGATTGAGACTATTGGTCATGTGAGCCAAATAAACTGATTGATTGCTTAAAGGAGACAAGCGAGAGGGGGAAATGGGATCTCCACCAATATTTACAGAGATTTTCCCCCTTAGAGAACTCTCAAAATAAACCAGTCAGATGTTCAACCGGCACGGCTTTTCATTAAAAAGAAACAGAAAAGAACAAAACACACACAGACAAAAATCACACGTGAAGCACACATACCTGAAGCTAGCTCAGAGGAAGTAACAGGAGGAGAGGGAGAAAGCAATTTGGGGAAGGCAACAGTTACCAATCTTGAAGAGTGAGGTCCATGGAGGCAGTAGTGAAACAACCAGCATTTCACAGAGAGAAGGAGGAGGCCCCCACACAAGTGAGGGTGTGATGTATGGTGCCCAGAACTCATACACACTGTCATGGAGCTGAATGCTGCAGTTATAGAGAAAATGCTACCTGAAGCTATGCTGACATGCTCACTTAAAAACAATGAGTTGATTACTTTTTTAGTGATAAACAATGATCCTGGGGAACCTTGATGAGTTTACTTGAGGTGAACTATAGGTGTTAATGTTTCTTGATGACCCATTGAGTATTGGACAGGAAAGCTACCAGGTTATATGAATTGCTAAATTAGTATTGCTAAATTAAGTGTTAAGTATGACACTTAACTTGATTTCAGCAAAGTGATTCAGCTTTATTCAGCAACAGCTCAAGTCAACCAGAACAGCAAACAGCAGATCAATAGATGACAAAGAAACAGTGGAGCTATGCTCCCTTTTAAACGTTCCTGGCTAATGTAGCCACGCCTATTTACATATTAGTAACCAATACAATTACAGAGATAAGAACCAATAGGGTTTGTTCCCCTCAAGAGTTTGAGGTTCGTCTTGATAGGATGGCGCTTCTTAGACAACCAATCAGATGTTGAGGATTAGGATCCTTGTCTAGGCACGAAGTTTACATGGGTTTTCAATAGGCAGATTACACTTTGCCGAATACATTACAAACCCCTCCCCCCTAAGTTGACACAACTCCATTACAGACATAATCTTTAAGATATGGGGGAGCACAGCGAGCACGCTGAGACCTGCACAGAGGTTCAGGCACAACAACATCGGGGTCCCTGCTTGACTCTTGGTCAGAGGAGTCCGGTTCCACAATTTCTGCGGGGTCACCATTGTAAGTAGGGGTCTGCCCTACTTCGGGGTCTGTGCTAGGCACAGCAACACTTACCTCCCTGTCTGGAGGCCCTGGTTGCCCATCGAGGTCTGAGGAATCAGCAATCTGGGAGTCTAGGCTGTCCTTAGCCCACTGCTGCCTTAACTGGTCTACGTGGTGCCGCCATTTCCGACCGTTGGCGAGTTCCACCACATACATTCGTGACCCAACTACATTTTTGATTATGGTGGGAAACCATAAGTGACCCTCAATGTAATTATGAGCAAAGACCTTATCACCCGTCTCGTACGTTCGTACTTTCTCTGGACCCTGTTGTTGCAGAGGCTTTACATCATTCAGGTCAGGGTGCAACCTGTCAAGCTGCGTTGTGAGGCGACGCCCCATTAGAAGCTCAGCCGGGCTTCTACCAGTGGAGGCACAAGGCGTAGTATGCTGCCTTAACAAAAAGCTTGCCACTTCTGCCCCCAATCACCCTGCGTCATTTTCTTTAAAGCCTCTTTGGTCGTACGGACCATTCTTTCGGCTTGGCCATTAGAGGCTGGATGAAACGGTGCTGAAGTTAGGTGGCGAATGTCGTTGTTCTTTAGGAACTGCTCAAAGTCCCTAGAGACAAATTGTGCCCCGTTATCACTGATCAAAACGTCCGGTAGCCCGTGGGTGGCAAAAACCTGGTGCAACACATTTATCACAGCCACCGATGAAGTACAATGCATATGTGCCACCTCTAACCATTTGGTATAGGAGTCGACAATGAGCAGGAAGGTCTGGCCCTGAAAGGGTCCTGCAAAATCGACATGCAGCCTAGACTACGGTTTCCTGGTGGATTCCCAGCTCTGGGGGGGAGCCTGTGGAGGCTCTGATCTGGCTTGCTGGCAAGGCATACACTCACGGACACATGCCTTGATGTTGGCATCTATGCCTGGCCACCATACATACCCTCTTGCCAGGGCTTTCATGTGGACCATGCCGGGATGGCTCTCATGAAGTGATTCCAGCACATTTCTGCACAATTTTTCGGGGACTACCACCCTGTTTCCCCACAGAACACAGCCTTTAGAAACAGACATTTCATTTTGCCGTGATGCAAACGGCTTAAATTCTGGCTCCAAGAACCCTGCCGGCCACCCCCTCCACACCCAGTTGAGAACATGGGCCAAGAGATTGTCTTTTGCTGTCACAGCAGCAATGTCCGTGGAGGAGATGGGAGCCTGTGGCAGTTCATCAATAGCCAGTACGGAACTGGCAGGGGCAGGGTCCAAGTCCTGGCCGGGCAGAGGGCAACGACTCAGGGCATCAGCATGCCCAATTGCCTTACCCGGCCAATGCTCCAGGTCATAGTTGTAGGCCGCTAGAAAGATGGCCCAACGTAACATGCGTGGGGACAAGATGTTGGGAAATTGCCGGTCTGGGGCAAAGATTCCCAATAGCTGCTTGTGATCAGTCACTAACAAAAATTTCCAGCCATAAACAAAGTCATGGAACTTCTTTACTGCACAAACAAGCGCCAGTCCTTCTTTATCTATTTGTGCTTAGCTCTTTTCAGCTGCAGATAGAGAGTGTGAGTAGAAAGCCACGGGTGCTTCACTGCCGTCTGGCATTACGTGGCTTAATACCACTCCCACCCCATATGGGGACGCGTCGGCTGCTAACACAAGCAATTTTTGTTCATCATAGTGCATTAGCACAGCTTTAGAGGACAATAAGCTTTTGACCTCCCTGAACGCTTGCTCTTGTTCAGAGCCCCACCGCCATTTGGTGTCCTTGTGCAAAAGGGCATGTAATGGTGCCGCCACAGACGCTTTATGTGGCAGAAACGCATGATAAACGCAATTCCTTTTTATTACACGGGCTGGGGGCATTTTGGATGGTGGTCACCTTCTCTTGTGTGGGGTGGACTCCCTCAGCATCCACTCAGAACCCTAAGAACTCCACACTTGAACTCCGATAAGGCATTTGGACTTTTTGACCTTCGAGCTCGCCTTTTTTGAAGCGTTCCAACACTGCCCTCACCCAGTCCATCAGTTCTTTGTCAAAACTTCCCACAATCAACACGTCGTCGAAATAGGGCACAGTTCCAGGGATCCCCCTCAACATTCCTTCCATGAGTCCCTGGAAAATTCCAGGGGCGACATTTACCCCAAACTGTAGCCTGTTCACTTTAAAGGCCCCCCTATGGGTGACTATGGTTTGAGCTTCCGCAGCCTCCCCAGTCACAGGCAGCTGTTGGTAAGCCTGTGCCAGGTCGAGTTTTGCGAAAACTCGCCCACCCCCCAAGGACACCAGGAAGTGGCTTATCACTGGCACTGGGTAAGAGTGCTGTTGCAAAGCATGATTAATAGTGCATTTGTAGTCTGCACATATTTGGACCGAGCCGTCTGGCTTCACGGGTGTCACAACTGGAGTTTCCCATCTACTAAATGGCACCGGTTCTAATACCCCTTGCTCGATGAGCTTGTGCAGCTCTGCCTCAATGCGGGGTTTAAGTGCAATGGGCACCTTGCACTTTTAACTGGATTGGGGTTACCAATGGATCCAATTCAAACTATATGGGAGGACTCTTGTACCTTCCCAGGCCTCCCCCAAACACTTCAGGAAACTCTGTATACAACATTTCCCATTTATTCTCAGACACTTTGTTAACTCCTGTTACTTCAATACCCAGAGGTTCAAACCAGTCCAGGCCGAGCAAGTTAACCCAGTCCCCCTCAGCAACCAACAATGGCAAAATTACTTTATGTTCTTTAAATTTGACTTCGAACGTATCCCTCCCTGCCAGAGGAATACGCTTGCCTTGAAAATTGGACAGCTTTGTGTCTGCTGGTTTCAGCCGCTGCCGACTCCGTCTCGGGAACAGCTGCTGCCACGTTGTTGAGGAGATCACCGTCATGGACGATCCCAAGTTGACCTCGATGGAGCAGGGGACGCCATCCAACTGGATGGTGATGCTGATCTTTTTTCTGCTCCCGGTGTACAGAACCGTCATTGGGCAGGAACAATGTGCTGTCGTCTTGCAGACGTCATCCTTGACAGCTGCTCGGGATCGTGGCTTTCCTTTGGGAGACGCCGGTGGGGACCTCTTCTTCACCCTACAGACTCGTGCCAGATGACCACGCCTTCCACATGCTCGGCAGATGATGTCTCTGGCCCAGCAATGATCGCGATTGTGGCTCCCGCCACAATCGGTGCATGCCCTGCTGGTTGAAGGCCTCACTGTGGTCCGCTTGTCTGCACTCACCCTCATCTTGTTGATGTCAGCTTCCGCATCATCCTTGGATTCGCTGACAGCCTGGTGGTGCACGTTCAGCTCCTTTGGTGCCTGCCACTGGCGCACCTCTCAAGTAGACTTCTCTGCAGCCTCTGCAGCAACCGCCTCAGAATACGCTAGGTAACTGTTGTATGGGTGAACAGGCGCTGCTGTAGATGTTCGTCCCTCATGCCGCACACCAGCCAATCTCGCTAAGCCTCTTTGATGTCCTCGAAGTTGCACGGCTGGGCGGCCTTGCGCAGAGCTGCCACATACTCAGCAATGGACTCAGTGGGCACCTGGTTCCTCTTACAGAACATGTGCTGACACGTGATTTCCGACGGTTGTAGTGAGAAGTGAGCTTTCAACTTCTCAGTAATGTCCTTAAGTGGCACTGTTTTGATTTCAGCTGGTGCCACTAGGGACCATGTGATGCAGAACACCACCTTCCCGCAAGAGCTCAAGAGTGTAGCTAATTTCCGGGATTCCTCTACAATCTGGTTTGCCTCGAGGTGGAACTCAAACCGTGACAGGTATGAGTCCCAGTCCTCCGTCTCAGGTTCGAATGCCTCAAACTCCTGGTTGCCGGCCAGTGTCACTTGGACTAGTGGCCCCAGAGCTTGATGGGTCAGAGCTTGCTGACCACCTTCGTCCATCATGGGATTGTTACTAGCGGGGCTGCCTACCTGCCCTAGAATCCCATCCTCGTCGCCAGTTGTTAAGTATGACACTTAACTCGATTTCAGCAAAGTGATTCCACTTTATTCAGCAACAGCTCACGTCAACCAGAACAGCAAACAGCAGATTAACAGATGACAAAGAAACAGTGGAGCTATGCTCCCTTTTAAACATTCCTGGCTAATGTAGCCATGCCTATTTACATATTAGTAACCAATACAATTACAGAGATAAGAACCAATAGGGTTCGTTCCCCCCAAGAGTTTGAAGTTCATCCTGATAGGACGGCGCTTCTTAGACAACCAATCAGATGTTGAGGATTAGGATCCTTGTCTAGGCACGAGGCTTAGCATGGATTTTCAATAGGCAGATTACACTTTGCCGAATACATTACATTAAGGGTAAAAGGTTGAGGGGGAAGTAAAGCTGGACAGTTGTCAGGCTTAGTACAATGTGAGGCAATAGTTTCTTGGGAGACTCATTGTTCCTAAATTATGCATCTCCTTAGGGTGGGAAGAGGGTTGTTAGTCAGTCACTTTTGAATCGCCTTCAAAAATATTTTCCCAGACTTGTCTCTGGCTTGTCTTTGGCTGACATCCATTTTGTGTCATTTTGGGGCAAACAGTGTCTTATATTTATGTTTTTTGAGGTGATATTTACCTCTTTCTCTCTATGTGCTGAACTGCTCCTTCTGTGAGACGAGGGGTCTCACTGCTAACATAATGGTCATGCAAAAACTAGAAGAACATCTTCATGCAGCCTGAAGGTAAGGTAAATCCAATTCTTTTAATGAATTCTGGTTCTCATTTCTGACATACTGAAGCACAAGATGGCACTGTGTTTGCTAATTGCATTTGTAGTAACTTCCCTTCAGTCTTGACTAGCTCTGTTATTGTTCCTTTGCCTCTCTGAATATGCTTTGTAATATCTTTTATCCTAAAAGAAATCAACCCTGACTGTTCCCTGGAAGGCCGGATACTGAAGCTGAAGCTCAAATACTTTGGCCACCAAATGAGAAGGGGGCACTCACTGGAGAAGACCCTGATGCTGGGAAAGATTGAAGGTCAAAGAAGAAGGGGACGGTAAAGGATGAGATGGTTAGACAATACTATCAATGCAACGAACATGAAATTAAGTGAACTCCAGAGGATAATGGAAGACAGGAGGGCCTGACGTGATGTGGTCCATGGGGTTGCAAAGAGTTGGACTCGACAGTGTGACTGAACAACAACATCTTTTATCCCATATACTTGAATTACCTTATTAAGTGTAGGGCTCAGTGACACATTACAGTTTCTTTCATGTTTATTTTGACTGTTGGACTTGAACCATCTCCTTGGTTCTCTTGTTATAGCAATCTTTGTAGCTAAATTCATAAGGTGAAATAAAGTCACTTAAAATAAATCGGAAGGAAATGTAATATGTACTTGCAACAGTCTTATTATTTATTATTTCATAATCCCATGAAAGCTCTAGACTATTGCTTTATCATGGGGGGAAAATGAAAACCTATCAGTTAAAAAAGGAAAAACTGTGGCACAATGGAAATGTTACTCACCAAACTGCATGGTTGGCTTTGGACCCTAGAAGACCCAAGAAGTGAGAGGATAAAAGCCCTTTCATAGAATCATAGAATGTTGGAAGGGACCTTGCAGGTCATCTAGTCCAACCCCCTGCACTCTGCAGGAGCATAGCCAAAAGATAGCCCTACATACCTACAACATACCCTGCCCAGACTGTTATCCGCTCTGAGCCCATCATGGGGAGGGCGGACTATAAATAGAAATAAATAAATAAATAAATAAAATAAGATGGTCGTCCAGCCTCCGCTTGAAAACGTCCAGCAAAGCAGCATCCACCACCTCCCGAGGCAGACTGTTCCACTGCTCAACCACTCTTACAGTTAGGAAGTTTCTCCTGATATCTAGCTGGTATTGACTCCCTCGTAATTTCCACCCACTAGATCTAGTCTTGCAATCCGGAGCAAGAGAAAATAGATCTGCTCTAGCTTCTACATGACAGCTCTTCAAATACTTGAAGATTGCCATCATGTCTCCTCTAAGCCTTCTCTTTCCCAGGCTAAACATACCCAACTCTTTCAGCCATTCCTCGTAAGACTTGGATTCCAACCCTCTCACCATCCTGGTCGCCCTCTTCTGGACACACTCGAGCTTGTCAACATCCTTCCTAAAGTGTGGTGCCCCAAACTGGACACAGTACTCCAGGTGAGGCCTGACCATAGCAGAATAGCACCATAACTAGTCAATATTATTAAGCACAGAATATGAGAAGATAAGAAGAGCCACGAAGGATCGGCCATGAAGGCCCATCTAGTCTAGCATTCTGTTCACACAGTGGCCAACCAGCTACCTCTAGGAAGCCCACAAACAGAAAGACTACAATAGCCTCATCCTGCCTGTGCCCCCCAGCAAAACTGGAGGGAGTAGATATTCATCATGATTAGTAGCCACTGAGAGCCCAGTCTGCCATGAATTTGTCTGCTCCCCTTTGAAAGCTTTCCAGGTTGGCGGCCATGGCCACGTCCTGCGTCACTGACTTCCACGTAGGACCCATACAACTGCATGAAGAAATGCTTCCATTTTTATGCCCTGAATCTCCCATCCTTCAGTTTCTGTGGATGACCCCAAATGGTTGCATTATGGGAGAAGAAGAAAAATGTCTCCCTGTGTACTCTCTTCACGCCACGCATAATTTTGTAAACTTTTTCCATGGCTCCCTTTGCTCACCTTTTTTCTAGTTAAACAGCCCCGAGTGTTTTAATGTACTCATAGGGCAGCTGATCCAGGCCCCTGATCAGGGCTTCCTTCTTCTTCTTTTTTCTAACTCTAGACCACATACACATGACCACATACAGCCACGCAAATAAGTCTGTAATGCATTTGTTTCAGCTTCTCAAAATGGCATGGGGGGGGGCAGGAGCTCCTCCTCTCTCCACACTGCAGTTCCAAGAGTAAACAGACTCCCTCTGATCTTCAAAATTACATTCTGTGCAGCTGCTGTCTACCTTCAGGGAGAGCAGGTTGGGTTGGGGAAACGCAGATGGAACTTGCCAAAAAATGTAACATCTCGTTTGACCCTTAATAATCTTTACACGCTCTTTCAAACTTTGATATTCTGCAACTAGCAGTAATGTCTTCCCTTCCTTTGTATGCTCTGTGGTGGTCTGTGATCAGTATGTAGCCATGACACTTCTACACTGTGTGCGTGTGTAGGGCTCAGGCTTTTTTGTTCCAGGCTGAGAAGGCACACTGAATGATATGATTGCTTGTTCATTTGTGATCCTTGATGTGAATGAGTCATTATTCTTTTGTTTATGCTGCTATTTCCAACGGCAACCTCCCTGGTGCAAAGGGTTCAAGAGCATGTATGGACTCCTTGTCTGAAAATATGGGTCTTTTGCTGGGAGTTTTTGCTGTGTGTTCTGATATCCTGAATGATACTTTCCAAAGCAACCGTGCAGCGGTGGCCATCCTGCAGGGATGAAGTGATCAAGCTGCTCTTCAATGTTTATTGTGGCATAATGTTGTACATGGTATTTTTATTGAAATATTATCTTATTGGGTGTTATGTAATGATTATTTTATTGCGCATAAACTGCTCTGAATCTCTGTGATAAAAGTGGGACATAAAATGTGTCACAGAACTTTGTTTTGTTGCCTGCAGTAAAAACCCAACTTATATTAAAAGAAGTGAATGACAGGACTATGTATTATCTCTTCTTTATAAACTACAATTAAAACATTTCCTTTCAAGTCTCTTTCATAGCAACACATTATTCCTCAGGACTTAAAAACCATTTTTATTTATTTTTGTCAGTAGCTTGGAACACTATGATCCCTCTAGTGTACTCCATACATCAGTATATCTGATTCTCAGCATGACCAAATCTGTGGTTACTTAAATTCAGATACTGGAGCCATGAACAGACCAGACAGATCTTTCTACAAATCTGAGAAAAGCCCCAGGATTGCAGGAACATCTAAAAATATTACAAATGGGGTTTTAAAACCCCACAATGATAAAAGGGGTACCTGTAGCTTTAAGAAATGGATGCTTCCAGTGGCTGTTGCTAGACGACCATACCTGTATTGCCAGCTTTGAAGCCTTTGTGGCAGAAGGGGCAGGGAGCTTTCCAGGGCTGTTTTGGCCTTTGAAGGAGGACTCATTGGAGCCAGGTGACTTACTACTATGCAACTTTCATGCCTCACACAGGCCAAGCTGCCACCCCACAAAGGCCAGTGTGATGTAGTGGTTAGAATGTTATTATATATACTTTCGGCTTATATACCGCCCTAACCCCAGAGGGTCTCTGGGCGGTTTACATAGCGGTTCTAACCAACCAATTTCAACCTAACTAGGGCCACATAGTCTACAGGGGGGTGACTGCCTACCAGCACCCCAGGCTAGTTGTCATCCAGCTTCCTTCTGCAGCTTCAGATATTGGCGTCCTGGTGCCCTTCTGGAGCTGATCTTCCAGGCAGCTTCCTCCGGCAGGTCTCATCCTGGTGCGTGACTCTGTGTTGGCTGCAGTTCCGGCTACTGTCCACAGGTGGCTCCGCTGCGCTGCGCTGCACGTCACCACGCTCTCCAGGCCTCCACTTCTCCGGGCTCCGCCTCCAACATTGCTCCACCAGGTCACCAGGAACTGCTCGCCGCCATCACCGCTGCTGCTGCTGCCACCAAAACCTCCGCGTCACAAGGAGGAGGGGGTGCCCCCTGCCACCTAGGGCAGGTACCTACTTTTATCTACTTGCATTTATGATGCTTGGGTGGACGGGAGCTGGGACATGGGCCAGGAGCTCACCCCGGCCGCGGTGAGTTTTGAACAGCCGTAATGGCTGTTCGTTGATGTTACTTTTGCAAGCGTTCTTACTGCCTGTGCCACCACTCATACTAGGATTTGGGAGAGCCAGGTTCAAATCTCCACTCTGCCATGGAAGCTCCCTTGATAATTTTGGAACATTCACACATTCTCAGCCCAACCTCTCTTACAGGGTGATTGTGAGGATAAAGTGGAGGAGAGGACAATCCTGTAACCCGCTTTGTTTTCATATTTTGGTGAAAGGCAGGTTTAAATGAAGCTAATACATATCAATATAGACAAAGATGGGGGGAGATGGGTGGAATAGAAAAAATAGAAGTCAATATATCTTATTCTCAACATGACCAAATCTGTGGACTTAAATCCAGAGACTGGAGTGGTGAACAAACAAGATATCTTTATACAAATCTGGAAAATGCTCCAGGTTTACAGATTTTTTTTTAATTGGGGAAGTTAACAACCCTCCCCCCAATAATAGAAGCAGCTTCTGTAGCTTTAAGAAAGCATTCTCACAGGAGCCTTCTGTCAGTAAAAGACAAGGGGAAAGGCACAGCCCTTTCCAAGGCTGTTTTGACCTTTAAGGAAAGATTCATCACCAGGGCCAGGCCTGACTTGCATGATTCATCCAGGTCCAGGTGCTCACTGTGTTTCAACAGTTAAAACTGCCAGATCTGGGTTGAGAAATTCCTGGAGCTGGAGCCTGGGGAGGACAAGTTTGGGGATGGGAGGGACCTCATCAGGGTATAATGACATGGAGTTCACCCTACAAAGCAGCCATTTTTCTCCAGGGGAACTGACTTCAGTTGTATGGAGATCGGTTGTAATTCTGGGAGATCTCCTATCCCCACCTGGAAGTTGGCTACCCTATCAGCAGCTACTCCACAAAAGCCAGTGAGGTGTGATGGTTTCATCCTAGGAACTCAGACTAACTTACTGCACAGGCTGCTTTAGGTCCCCACAGGCCCATAGCCAGGATTTTGTAATTCAGGGGGCCTTTTAAAAAGTCAGGGAGCACTAACATCATGAAATAGAAAATAAAATAAAATGTTTAAAACTCACTTTTGTAGCATTTGCACTCTGCTTGCCTACATGGGGAAGCAAGCCACACTTGGGGAAGAGGCAGTGGTGGGGAGTCCTCCAGGTGGCCCAGACGGAGTCCTCTGGGTGGTCCAGAGAGCTGGGGGGCCTGGGGGCTGGATGTAAGTCAGGGGGCCTTGGCAGGAAGTCAGGGGGCCAGGCCCCGAAATGCCCCACTGTAGCTACGAGCCTGGGTCCCCATTGCAGAGAAAGGTGGGGTATAAATTAAGTAAATAAATAATAAAAATAGCTGAAGATGGGGGGGCAGATGGTTGGTGGGTCAAAAAGACAGAAGGTAGCAGAGAAAGGTGAGGTTATGGGGCTGCCAGGAGGTGGGAAAGAGGAAATAGTATGGGGAGGGGGGATACAAGGGAAAGTGAGGCGCTTTCCCCACAAGTCAATTAGTGTTCCCCACTGCACAACCGGGCCTGGCCCAGACTAGTGCATGGCACAGTGCAATAGTTTTCCTAGGTAGATGCTGCCAGTGGGAGGGAAGGAGGGAATGCTGAAGACAGAGGAGCAGATAAAGGTAAGATAGTTGATGGGTGGAAATGAGAGAAGGAAGCAGGAAAATGGGAGAAGCTATGGGGACTTCAAGGGAAGTAACAGAGGAAACAGTGGGGAGGGGAAAATAAGATTCCCCCTCTAAGCTATTGCAGGTCTCCCACTTGTATCTTACTATTATAGACTAGCTGCCTGGATTGTGTATCAAGAATACTTTTAGAAGGCGGAGCGACAGTGGAGCTGCCATTCGCATTGCCTCCACATCGAGCTCCTACAAAAGAATTAAAAAACAGACTGCTGTTCAAATATTATAACCATACCAGAACTATGGGGAAAACTAAGGGATCAAAATGTGGCAAGAACCCCTCCAAACCAATGCCTAGAGCACTGCAAGAAAACCAAAACTCTTCCAATGAAGACTCTCCCCCCATTGGAAATGGAGTAAGAAGAAGCCTGAGCAAGTAAAAGGAAAAGACAAGACTCCTTAACATTGACAGGAGGTGCTTACAGACCTAAAACAAGATGTAAAAGAAGAGATAAGAAATAGCATCATTCCTATCTCTCCTTATATATAATTGTGTTTTAGTCATGGACTCTCCTGAACATTCCACATGCTCCCAAATCAGTTGGCTCCCTGGTCTGTCACTCAGAGGGTCTCCCTATCCTCTGGCTGCAGGGCTTGAGTCCTGCCTCCAACATTCTAAACAGTTTGCTGTTCCTCTCCCCCCATAGCCAGTCAGAACACAGAGGTCATGTGCATATGCAGCCTGATTGGCCTTTGCCTCTAACATTCTAAACAGTTTGCTGTTGCAAGTCTCTGAATATGTCCTGAGGTAAAAGACATATCCCAATCTCCTTGTGGGACCTGGAGATCTCCCAGAAATCACTGTGTTCCCCAGCCACAGCACATCATTTCCCCTACAGAAAGTCTCCCAGCTATTACAACTGATGTTCAGATGACCAAGATCAGTTCTCCTGGAGACAACGGCTGCTTTGGGCAGTGGAATCTATGGCATTATACCCTGCTGAAGTCCCTCCCCACCCCAAACCCTGCCCTCCCCAGGCTCCACCTCTCAAATATACAGGTATTTCCCAACCCAGAGTTGGCAACTGTGTAATTGGGTATGGAACCACTTTCCAGACTCTTGGAACCCAGAAAACATGGCATAGGAGGAGATGCTTTTCTATCTTAGTTGCCACTGCATAGCCCCAAATCAACATAAGTCAGGGATGGAGGGAACCATATCTGTTACCATGAGGCTGTCCTCCCATACTACCCACTTGGGGCAGCAAAATGACTTGAGACAACCCTGCCTTATAGCTAAGCAGACGGAAATAAGCATGGCTTGCCTCCCTCTATTTTCCCCTTCCCTCTGCCGCCCCACCAGCCACAGCCCGGACACTCATCTGGAGCTTCCTTCTAGAGCTTGTTGTATTTCTTCCCAAGCCAGGGAAGAGGCGGGGGTTTAAACCCCTGTCTCTTCCATCTGAGCACCAGCAAGCCAGGGAAGAGGTGGGAGTTTAAACCCCCGTCTCTTCCGTCTGAGCGTCAGCAAGCCAGGGAAGAGGTGGGAGTTTAAACCCCCATCTCTTCTGTCTGAGCACCAGCAAGCCAGGGAAGAGGCAGAGGGTTAAACCCCCATCTCTTCTGTCTGAGCGCCGGAAAGCCAGGGAAGGGGTGGGGTTTTTGGTGGGGGCAGGGGGCTTTTGGCACCCCAAGGGCCGGCGCGCTCTATGTGAATGCCTAGTTCACCTAGTAAGCAAGCCAGCCCTGCCTCTGTCTTTATCGGATTCAATTTCAATCGACTCAGTCTATGCCAACCAGCCACAGCTTTCAATGCCAGGTCCAGATCTCCCAGACTAGAGTCTGACTGGCTGTCCAACAACAGATAGAACTGGGTGTCATCCGCATACTGGTGACATCCCAACGCACGCATCCAGGCAATCTGGGCAAGGGGGCACATGTAGATGTTGAATAGCATCAGGGAGAGTACTGCCCCTTGTGGCACTCCACAGTCTAGCAGGTGCCTTCAGGACAGCTGTTTCCCCCGTGCCACCCTTTGTCCCCGACCCTGAAGGAACGAGGAGAGCCACTGCAGGGCAAACCCCTGAATCCCAGTGTCAGCGAGGCGGTGGGTCAGTAGTTGATGGTCGACTGTGTCAAACACCGCCAACAGGTCTAACAGCAACAACACTGCCTTACCGCCTCGATCCAGGTGCCTCCAAAGGTCATCTGTGAGGGTGACCAGGACCATCTCTGTCCCATGGCCTGGTTGGAAATTAGACTGGAAGGGGTCTAGTGCAGAGGTGCCATCCCAAAAACTCCACAGCTGAATCACCACTGCCCTCTCAATCAGTTTGCCCAGGTAGGGCAGGTTGGATACTGGCTGATAGTTGGCTAATTCATCTGGGTCCAACTAGAACAGGAGGGGAAAATGCTACATTTATATGATTTTGCTTTCTTCCGCATAGAGCTTCTCTCTCCCTGCCCCCCCACCCCCAAACTACAGTGAATTTTATTGTGGTTTCTACATAGCACAGATGTGCTTCCACTGTCCTTCCAGGGTTTCCCTGGCTTCACTGGGGGTTTCCCCAAACTTGCTTTGATATGAGTTTTCCTGAGTGTTTTGTGGGGAACTATGGATTTCCACACCACTTTACTCACATCTGGTGCTACATCCAGTGCCATTTCCCATCCTTCGTAACATCAAAAGACAGACATGAGTCTTTTAACTTTAAATCATAAACACAATGTTCAAAGTAGTCCTAGGGTGCTGGTTAGACCATCTTCCTTTTACGCATTTGCACCAGTCCATCTGATATTTATGTCAAGCCCACTGTAGTTCTTTGTTCGGGAGGGTCAAAGTATTTTGCCACTCTAAATATAAACCATGTATCACCCATCCTGAGTCCAGACAGAGCCCCAGCAGTGCTACAGTCACTCACTGTGGATCTAGGTGGGTGACATGGGCTCAGAAAGTGACAACTGATGTAGGGTAGAACTGTGGCCTCCTCCCACACCACTAGTGGGGAAAGGGGAGGCCCAATGACACGTCCAGGGCTTCTGGAGCTTATCTTGGACCCCAAAACAGTATCATAGCTCTGGGAGGTGATGGCAGCTGCAAACCACACCCATCCCCTCTTCACGTGCTGCTGCCAGCTGGGAGGTATCGGAGCCCAGTCAGTATATTGGCTTCCTTACCAGATTGTGCCAGTCCTGGCATCTGCTTGGGTAGCAAACCGGCCCTGGTTCTTTACACAGCTTTGTTATTAAAAAAAAATGGAGGGAATAAATATAAAACTGATGGTTGTGCATCCTCTATCTGACTCCATCATCTTCAACAAGAGTCCTACTTCTAGGGGCTTCCAAGAGACTGCTCCTTTAAGCTCAAACAAAACTGTAGGACGGGAAATTTCCAGGTGTCAGAAAGTCATTTGGACTTTTCTAAGATATCGTCCTAACAGCTATCTATAATAGTAGTACTATATGCACAGGTAAAGTAAAGGTAAAGGTTCCCTTGCTCGAAAGCCAGTCGAATCCGACTCTAGGGTTGCGGTGCTCATCTCCGTTTCAAAGCCGAAGAGCCAGCACTGTCCGAAGACGTTTCCGTGGTCATGTGGCCGGCATGACTAAACACCAAGGTGCACGGAACGCTGTTACCTTCCCACTGAAATGGTACCTATTTATCTACTTGCAATTTCTTGCTTTCGAACTGCTAGGTTGGCAGGAGTTGGAACTAGAGACAGGAGCTCACCCCGTCATGCGGCTCCCGGGTCTCGAACTGCTGAACTACTGACCTTCCACAGCCTGCAGTTCAACGTCTTAACCACTTGAGCCACCGCAGCTCCATATATGCACAGGTATCTAAGTATAAATTGTAGGGTTGCCAGATGCCCTGGTGGAGACGGGGGTCCCTGTTGCCAATCCCACAAGGGGGTGGGGCCTAGGGGAGGGGGAGTCAGAGAGGAACCTGGGTGGTGTTGGGAAGGAGGGGGAAGAATATAAGGTGACGGGGACGGAGAGGCCGGGGAGGAAGAGCGTGCTAGGGAGTAATATGCCAGGAGCAAGAGAGAAGCAACAGAGGGCGAGGCAGATTACCGGGCACGAGGCAGTGGGAGAGGAGGGGTGACGTTAACCCCGTCCCCTGTCAATCTGAGGCCTCACTGTCTCCTCAACCCTTGGAGGTCCCACACTCCCAGCACCACACCCTCACCCCGGCAGCTGACGCCACGGCCACAGGTGGGGAAGCGCTCGGGGACAAGCAGGAACCTGACACTCTATGGTAGAAGCCAGGTTTTACCATAAAGTTTCTGCCCAAATACCAGAGCATCACCCAGATGCCATTGGCATGACGACATCACTTCCTGTTTGACACTGGTGACAAGGCATAAGCCTTTCTCTTTCTCCTCACAAGGAGGGACCTGGCAAGTCTGATAAATTGTTACAGACATGGTACTATTGCCCACATTTCTGATAACACAAATCTTTGCAGTGGAGGATACCTACTGTGTGAAGATATGGTTGTAATAGCAGGTATGAGTCTTTCATGTGGGAGGCAGACTGTACAGGAAGAGAGTTGGTCAATACATTACATTATATGACAGTTCTTTTGAATTCAAAGTGGCTCTTTGGTTTCAGCCCATGACAAGTGGGGAAAAGACAGAGGGCCCTGGATGAAGGTAGACAACTTCAGTGTTTCCTCTCCTGAAGTGAAAAGTTAGCAAAATCTGATCACCCCAAATAATTATAATAGTGCTTGTTTTGACCAGGAGGTGTTCAGGTGAATTTTGTAGAAGAGCTCCTGCCTTCCACTCTGGGTTGCCAGGTCCACCCTGGCTGCCAACAGGGGGTATGGTTGCCAGATCGAGGTTGAGAAAATCCTGAGATTTGGGGGTGGATCCTGGGGAGGACAGGGACTTTTGTGGGGTACAATGCCATACAGTCTGCCCTCCAAAGTACCCATTTTCTCCAGGGGAACTGACCTCTGTAGTCTGAAAATGAGCTGTATTTTCTATTTCCAGGATATTCCCAGGTTGCACCTGGAAGCTGACATCCCTACTTAAGAATTTTCCAATCTAAAAATTAATTTATACTATTTATTGCCTTGAAGTTAATCAGCTTGGTAGCCGTTTCTCCATATTTATTGTATGATAAGTTTTTAAAAAGCTTGAGAACAGCTGAGGAAAATAGACCATTTTTCATCACTCTTTCCTTACTTTGCTACTTAGGTCCAGAGATATCGAATCATAGAATCATAGAATTGGAAGGGACCTCCAGGGTCATCTAGTCCAACCCCCTGCACAATGCAGGAAATTCACAAATATCTCCCCCTCCACACTCGTAGTGACCACTCTTCCATGCCCAGAAGATGACAAAAAACCTCCAGGATTGCCTAAAGTGGCAATCAGCATTCCCCTGGGCATGTAAGAAAGGGCCTCAAGAACCAAGCACTGAGGCAACCCGTCCTGCCCTCCCTCTCATGATCTGCCTAAGTTCACAGAATCTGCATTGCTGTCAGATGGCCACCTGGCCTCTGTTTGAAAACCTTCAAAGAAGAAGAGCCCACCACCTCCTGAGGAAGCCTGTTCACTGAGGAATCGCTCTAACTGTCAGGAAGTTCTTCCTAATGTTTAGCCAAAAACTCTTCTGATTTAATTTCAACCCATTGGTTCTGGTCCAACCTTCTGGGGCAACAGAAACCAACTCCGTACCATCCGCTAGATGACAGCCCTTCAAGTACTTGAAGATGGTTATCATATCACCTCTCAGTTGTCTCCTCTCCAGGCTAAACATACCCAGCTCCTTCAACCTTTCCTCATAGGACTTGGTCTCCAGACCCTTCACCATCTTTGTTGCTCTCTACACAATACTCTAGGTGAGGTCTAACCAGAGCAGAGTAAAGTAGTACCATCACCTTGTGATCTGGACACTATACTTCTGTTCATACAGCCCAAAATTACATTTGCCTTTTTAGCAACCACATCACACTGCTGACTCATGTTCAGTGTCTGGTCTAGTAAGACCCCTAGATCCTTTTCATACATACTACTGTCTCCCCCAACATATAATTATGCATTTGTTTTAGCCCAGTTTTCCAGCCTGTAAAGATCATCCTGTATCCTGACTCTGTCTTCTACTGTATTTGCTACCCCTCTCAATTTAGTATCATCTGCAAATTTAATATGCATTCCCTCTATTCCTTCATCAAAACCATTGATAAAGATGTTGAACAAAACAGGTTGCTTGAGGCACTCCACTTGTCACTCCTCTCCAAGAAGATGAGGAACCATTCGCAAGCACTCTTTGGGTGCGATCTGTCAACCAGTTACAGATCCACCTAACTGTCATAGGATCCAAACCAAATTTTTCCACATCTTACTTGACAAGTGATTTGGTAAGATGGCCTCTTTGGATTGTGTTCTAACATGACCTCTGATTGTTTGGAAAGTATGACTTTGCAATTCACAGATATGCCTGGATTGTAATATCATACCCAGGGCCTGCTACCCAAGTGACACTCATCCCAGGAAAATTCATCAGAGAGATTCTTGCGGATGCACGTGCGGCTTTATACAGTAATTGTGTCAGCGTTTTTCCAGTCCTACCTGTTCCCTCCCGCACAGGATGCTACAGTTTTAATGAATGGTATTGACAACAATGAAGACTCAAGCTCATTATTTTCTGTTGTGTGGAGGGGGTGGGCACGTAGACTTCCTGTGTCATGTGCCAGATTACGGAGATCAGGAGCATGGGGTTTCAAGGACGCAGCTCATTCCAGCATTTTCAGGGGTGGGGGAAATCCAAGGATCTCCACATGCCACAGAAAGTATCCGATCTAGAATGCGTCCTTCATGCTTCTTAGAGAGGGGTGGGGCATGCGGGAGGAGCAGGTCAAGGTGCACCAAAGGGGCTTATTGCCTGAAGAGCAATGGCAAATGGCAAAACTGCATCCATGTGAATGTGTGAAGAGCAGAAATTCTGCGCTTTTCTTCCACTCTGGACACATTCACCAAGTTTGCCCTGTGATTGACATCAAAGTCGCCGTAAGACTTTTGGATTCTTTTGATATCAGAGTCCTTTCCTTTAAGTGGGTGCCCCAACATTTCCAGGCTGTGTCCATATTTCCAAAGGGCCAGCTCAGCCTCCATATGGCCCTGAGGGCTTGTCCTCAGCCTCACCGTCATATCCTTCTTATCTTTGTTGGCAGAGGCTGGCTATAGACTCCACCCCTTCTTCTGCAGTCCCAATCAGCTCCTTGATGGTTTTGGACACAATCCAGGCCTCATTACCAAGGATGAAGTGCAGAGAAAATAAGACATTAAGAATGTGCTGAGCTGGAGGCAGTTCCTAAAAGGACAAATAAGCCTTCCACCTACTGGTTGCACCCAGAGCCAGCCAGACATAAGGAAGGAGTAATTCGGTTTGAGGAATACATCTGCAACAATGGAAAGAAGTACCAAACAAGAACATAGGATGGAAGGTACCGAGATTTCTGCTTATCAGAGGATGCTTATTCCAGCCCTGCCATTGTCTCAAAGCCTGGCTGGCTGAGAAGCAAGGGGTGGGATAGAAAGGGTTCTTTTCTAAGGGGATTCTTTTCAACCATTTCTAATTTTAGGTTGGAAGAGAATCGGGTCAGTGGCTATGGGGATGTTGTATAGTGAAGGACATAAAAAAAGAAGCTGTGGATCATTTACTGGTGTTCTTTTATGGCATCCCTGTTCAAGCATCATTTCACTTCAAGGACTTGGATATCAGTATATCTCAGCTTCAGTTAACCATTTGTAAATGGCGGTAATAAGGAACTTTTTGATAGGTTAATTGTGAGAATGAATATAACAATGTTGGTTTGTACCCTGAGCCTTGATGTTGACCATATATCTAAAAACTAATTATGTATATTACTTTAGTTGTTGCTGGCTAGAGTTAATTGATGATGATGGTATGGAATATCAAAGCCTTGTACCCATTGGGGTGGAGGTGTTTCTGCATACGGCAAGAGTCTATATTAACATGGGAAATTGTGGTTTTTAAGATGTTGTGCTCAACAAATACGCTTTATGAACTTACCCTGGCTAAACAAGGCTTCTGGCAAGTCCATTTGTAACAGTGGCTTCAGGGAAGGTTCTCACACTGTGCAGAAAAGTGAGCAGTTGGAAGAACAGTTGACAATGGTTGTAATTAAAAGGCTCACAATGACAAGATCAAAAAGAAATAAAAATTGGCCTACCTATCTATATCTTTCCCTAAACCTTTGCCTGAGCTCCTGTTTCAGAGGGCAGTGGTTTGGCAGCCTGCAGGGAGCTGAGGAGGGGGCTTGTGTCTGAAAAGCATCTGCTACAGTGGCTGGAACCAGGGCCGGCCCCAGGTGTCTGGGCGCCCTAGGCAGGACAGCCTGGGGCGCCCACCCCACAGGGGATGCCAACCTCCCGGTGGGGCCTAGAGATGGCCCAGTGCCAGGAGAGCCGGGGAAGGGGCGGGCTTAGAATGCCCGCCCCTTCCCTCCCAGCGGCGGTGCCGGCTTTTCTGGGCACCTCACAGCTGCGAGGCACCCAGGAAAGCCGGGGCTGCCAGCGCTTGGCAGCCCAGGGGGCTTTTCATGGGGTGGGTGGGGGGCATTTTGGTGCCCCTGCAGGGCCAGTGCTCTAGGTGAGCGCCTAGCTCACCTAGTGGGTGAGCCGGCCCTGGCCGGAACTCTTATTCTTCTCCAGGCCTAAGGACCAAGTCACGGCCTTATCAAACGTTCTTCTGGTGCTCATTGGATTCCCCACTGTAAGCAGAACTGGCAGTTTCCCAGGTTTTCAATAATTACCAGGTTTTCAATAATTTCAATAAAATAGATTTTACCAGGCTTTTTTGTACTTGGCTATTGTAATAAGCAACCCCTAGATGTAAAATTTAAGGGCTACTTATTACAATATCCAAGTACAAAAATGCATGCTTATTCCATCAGATACAGCAAAGCAGAAAGTGAGGGGGGAAGGCAAGAAATATGTGAAGATTTTGTAACATGCAATGAAAGGGGAGAGGAAGGAAGAAGAAAGAAGGGAGACCAGAACCATTGATTGATAGATAAGGTAAAATGGATGTACATTCAGAAAATTGTACATGTTAGGTTTCCAAGTTATTTGTTTCATAGGTATTCATAGCCCCTGCTTATTTGAGGCACCCTTGCAACAATTCCAAACTCTGCAACTCCAACCATAGATCCACATTCTGGATTTCAGTCAACCAGCTGATTTTCAGTGACCTACAACGAGCTGCATTTTATCGCAATCTAGAATCATGTCAGCAACAGGTCCATTTTATATTGTATTTTATGACAGGTCGACATTAAGCACGGGTCCATACAGAACACTGATGCCTTATTCCTATTTACAGTTTCAGCTCTTAAGTGTTCAATAGAGGTATAGCTGCATTGCATAGGAGTTAGCAATTTATTTAAACATGTAAGAGTTTTCAGTAATATATGCCCCCGACTCAGATAAAATCTATACAGCCAGCCAGCCAGACAGACAGACAGACAGACAGACAGACAGACAGACAGACAGACAGACAGACGGACAGACATTAAATGTTCAGTATACGAATTATATATGTTTCACTTTCCCCCCGTTTTATTTTTAAGGTGTTTAACACAGAGTTTAATCTATTGTTTTCTACAATCACAGTTTGAGTATATAGTTAAAACTGGATTAAATATAATCAGCATCAACATGGCATGTATTTGGGTACTGGAGTTAAAACTGGAAGTTTTAATGCTTCAGTCTGGGAGAAATTTGTTTTAACTCTGCATTTAACTGTAAACACAGTCCTACTAAGTATTTTATCAACCCTGACTGCACGTTTCCCATTGCAACCGGTGCTCTGACTGTCCCCTCAGAATGTAAAGGCCACAGCCCCCATACTCTTGAAATTAAGCCTGTTGGAGCAGAGAGAGAAAGAGAGAATTAGCCAGGAAGCTGACATGAATGATGCTTGGATTCATCTGTCAAAAGAGCGGTTGGCAGGCTATATAACCTTAAGAAGCAGCCTTTTCTGTTGTGAAACAGTTTGGGTACCCCAGATGAAATACGCCAGTTGCAACATGCCTCAGAAAAGGGATGTCTACCTAATTCCGTCTGCTCCTTCCAGTTCCTGGCACTGCAAGCCATCCTTGTAATGGGTTTGAATTAGAGGCTGCTTGACTTGGGCTTTGACCCCAAGTGCTTTTGCTAGACATAACTCTAGGAATCTGCTTTTAAGTAAATATCCTTAGGACTCAGGTGAAAACAAGCAGAAGATCACAAATGCTGTGAGCCTGAGGAAAACTTAGGAGGATGGGTGGGGCAGTTCCGGGTCAAATCATGACACCTCTGTAATCTGCTATGCTGTTTACATTTGGATACCTGGGCGTAAAGTGACCTAACAACATCAAAACATTTAGAGGCATATCTTGCAAGAAACAATTACCAGGCGCTGTCATCAAGAACGTGTCTATTCTTTTTCCTTCTTTGCTGCTCGGGAACACTTGGCTTACCTGTGGAAAAACAATTAGTCTTCTGCCACCTGAAAGAATAACAGGTTTATTGAACCGTGAGCTTTGGGTGGGCTTGGGCCACTGAAGTGCAACAAACTAACAGCATAATCCTATGCAAAGTTACTCCAGTGTAAACCAAATTATTTCAATAGGCTTACATTGGAGTAGCTCTGCAAAGGATTATGCTGTCACATGATTACCTCATTGGCTTAGGCCTGCAAAAAGAATTCAGACCACCAAGCCGTAGCCCAGCAATTCTGGTCTTTGGGTTGGTAGAGATACGCTCACTAGGCACCCCTAACCAGACTGTTCCATGATGTATGTTGATGAGTTCAAAGGCAGATACAGTTACAGGACAGCCTGGCAGTCAGCAGGAGGGCTGTGGGCAAGGGTGCAGGGGAACTGTGCTGCTAGCTGTGGTATGATGTCACTTCCTGTAAACAAAATGGAAGTGAGCTAGGTAGCTCTAGGAATTGCCAGAAACTCTATGGGAAAGCCATATATTTTTTTTAAATTCCCCAGCAGCTACCTTTTGGGTATCTGTGTATGGTTCTTTGAAGAGACAGCATATATATTTTCTAAATAAGTAAGACACAGAGTGGAGATATTCATTGCTCACAGCCTCCCAATAGGTGTCCAAGGGCATTATGTTCCTGAAAGTCTGGCAAGGACTCTGTCATTTCCTGTTCTTTTCAGGCAGGATGCTAACACCTGTTTTTTTCTGTTAGAGTTGTTCACATGGTACACTTTTTGTGTACACAAATACACAAAGGTTTCTGAAGTCAGCCAAAGGCTGGTCCTGAGGTTGTTGTGACCTCAAGGTTGGGAGATTCTTGGAGATTGGAGGGTAGAGCCTGGGGATGACGTGATTTACAGAAAGGAGGGGTGGTGCTGTGGATATAATGCCAGAGAGTCCACCCTCCAAGTAGCCATTTCCCCCAGGGGACTGATCTCTGTCATCTGGAGATCCGTTGTAATTTCAGGAGAACTCCAGGCCCCACCTGGAGTTTGGCAACCCTGGCTGGGCCTGCACTCAGGGGCTGTGAAGTGGGGAAATGAGTCATGGATTCCCAGGTCCCAGTCACAAGGGCTGAGGGGGCAGAAGGCCGAACTACTCATCAGCTATAACGGGTACATCAGCAGGTTGGGATACTTAAAGAACGCTCACTGGTTCCTGTGTTGGGAAATATTATCCATGATTGATACTTGTTTCTAGCAAAACAGCTCTGATGAAGATTTGCTACAAACAAGAAGCTTGCCTGAGAGTCTCATCAGTTTTGGTCTAAGAGTTTGTTTACTGGCAGTATCATTCAAAGAGTTTGTCGGCGAATAGTTGAGTTCCCCGGCAAGTTGAATTCGTTATTATAGTTATAGTGGACGAGGATTTTGAAAAGCTTGTAAATGACCTCACGCTGTAAATTGTAAATTCAGATCCAGTGCCTCTACATGGACATCTGTAATGTTATTTCCTTGTAAATTCTGAAAATAATATAACAAATATTGTTCATGTATATTTGAGAATCCAGTTGATAGAACTCACATTGTAAGACTTCAAGAATACACAAGATAAAGTTTTTATATAATTAGCAGTGGTTTATGTTCTTTGTATAAATAGGAGTGACAACAGAACATACCCAGTAATTTCCTCTTTACGTTCTCACCGTCTGGACGTTGGCAACTCTGCCTGAAAGTGCTCATTTTGCTTATCTTACCTGCTATGAATAACTAAAAAGTTGTTTGTCTTTTTAGTTTTTTACTTGTTTGCTGAATTTAAGCTCCCTTTCCAAGGTCATTTTAATTTTGTAAACTGCCATGGCAGAATCTGTCATTACCCTATACACCCGCAATTTAATAAGAAGAACACACAAAATAACAGGGCATAATATCTGAGAGCCGGTTAGGTGCTTGCAATTGCCAACATAAATAAGCTTCATCTTTTGACTTTGGAAGATCAGAAGCACTTGGCATATTTTCGAAGGATATCTACATCTACTTAATGTTATTTATAATTAAAATGTCCCTCTGGGATATATTTGTGGCTCCCTCTAGAGGCCCTTGTTGTGGATGCCTGTGTTTGCTGTTCAAAAAAATATGGGTCAAAGTAGACATAGTGGCATGATTGGTGTTGCCAACTCCAGCTTGGGAAATGCCAGGAGTTTTGGGGGTGGAGCTTGGGGAAAGTGGGGTTTGGGAAAGGGAGGGGCCTCAGCAAAGTGCGATGCCACAGAGAGTCCACCCTCCAAGCAGCCACATTCTCCAGGGAAACTGATCTCTGTAGTTTGGAGATGGGTTGTAATTCTGGGACATCTCCAGACCCAACCTGGAGGATGGCAACTCTAGATAACTTTAAATTCCTCTAAAGATAAGGTTGGGGAAGATTCAGCCTATTGTCCCACATCCAACCCATTACCATCTCCATTAAGAACTTGCACAGACCCACCTGTGGAAACTTACTCCAAATCCCTTAATGATCTCCCCCTGTTGTTTCATGAAGATATTAAATAGCCTGGAGGCCAAGATGGAAGGCTGTTGGATCCCACAGCATACAGGACACGGGCCATGCAGCAGTCTCCCAGTATCACCTTCTGGAATTGGCCAGTCATGTAGGACTGGAACCACCAAAGCATGGAAATACTTCCCCCCCCCCAACTCAGCCAGCCTCTCCAGGAGGGTATCATGGTCAATGGTTTCAAATGCCAGGGAGAGATCCAGGAGAATCAACAGGAATGCTCTCAGCTTGTAACTCTTCCAGTGAAAAGCATTGGGCAGGGCGACCAATGCTATTTCCATCCCAAACTCAGGCCTGAATCCATATTGAAATAGGTCTAAATAACCCATCTCCTGTCTGAAGCTGCATAGCCACCATCAGCTCAAGCACCTTAGCCCAAAAATGGAACACTGGCCATAGGGGAGTGGGTGTTTGGGTCAATGGGGACCAAGGATGCCTTCATTAGGAAGGGTGTAATGCTTGTCTCCTTCAAGGCAGCCGAACTACATCTTCCTGCGTTTTTAGCTCCCGGACCCACTTGACCACCCCAGCCTGGCTTGATATTGATAGCCATGAAGAGCAAAGGGGTTAAGTCTGAATGTGCTGGGCCGGCTTGTCCACTTCATCAGGCCTTGCCAACTGGAAGTCATGATTTGTGTGTGATGTACGGCACTCTTGGACAGAAAGATTCGTCTGTTTGTTCATAAAGTGTAAATTCATACATTACAAACTCTGTGAGGACTTTTGATCAGGCATGTTTTGAGAGTTCTGTGCTCCCCAGCAGCATGCAGACCTGATTCAGAGCAAGACTATGGGCATTCAGGGAGAGGGGGCCTAAGCCATCCCCA
Organism: Gekko gecko; assembly: GCA_029375565.1. NCBI lineage: Eukaryota > Metazoa > Chordata > Lepidosauria > Squamata > Gekkonidae > Gekko > Gekko gecko. The sequence goes on from JAPDNY010000003.1 coordinate 89,401,490, forward strand.
GGGCACCATTTCCCCAAAGGCCAGGGAGCTGCCCTTTGTCCCTCGGGGGACCCATGTTTCTCCCAGTGAGGCAAATAGTAGCTCCCTGAGATGGTTTCAAGTAGGGAAAATGAGTGTAGCGTGAAAGGCACAAGCCCCCTGTCTGTATTATGTAGTCTCAATTCAATTGAGTCTTCAGTTCAATTGAGTCCTAGGAATTAAATTCCATGCACCGAATGCCCTATGCCTATGTGAATGGAATCCTTGAGGTGTCCACAGAGGGACACAAGGATTTTTTAAACGTGTGATTGGTCCCTTTGAATATTTCAGGGTGGCCATAGGGCATAATGGCAAGAGTGCTGTACTTGAACAGTTAATGACCTCTGTTCACATCTCCATTCAGATTCAGTCCTAGCATGTTCAGTCTTCGGAAGACTGCTACCTCATGTGCCTTGACATGCTCCATCAACTCTTTCTGCTGAATGTGTAGAAGGCAGCTTAGAGGGTACAACAGTGTCATCCTAAGCAAAGTTATACCCTTCTAAGCCCCTTGGCAACTTGAGTGGACTTAGACAGATGTAACTCTGCTTAGGATGGCGGTGCAAATCACGTAGGATAGGATATCTTCCCTTCTGCCATAGGAGGAAGCAATCATTTATAGGTGCAAGCCCAAACCAGCAGGCATCTCTATTTGAACACCACTGATTTACTGTTTTCTTGTTTCCTTCTAGCTGAAGAAATTGTGCAAAGTGTTATCTCAGGGTGCTTTGACTTAAGAAAACAGCAGATCCAGGAAGTTTCCCATCCAAATGAAGACAACCAGAATTTTGCCTGTTCAGGACAATCCAGTATTAGACATCACAAAATCCTGGAAGGTCCCTTCCGTCATGACCCTAATTCATCCTGCGGGACAGCAGAATCAAAGTGTTCTGCGGGACAGCAGAATCAAAGGCATCAATCCAAACTACAGGAAATTCCCCTCCATGCTGGAGACAGGCAGAACACTGGTCCTTCAGGACAGAATCCTGGTTCTAAAGGACAGCAGGACAGGAAACAGCAACCCAAATTTCAGAAAGTCCCCCAGACGTCTGGCCAACAGCAGGACACTCCTTCATTTAGGTAAGTACGGAGACCGAGCAAGTTAGGGAGCTGACTAGCGAATGTGATTATTAGCCTGGTATTTTGTTCGGTTCAGAGTATGCAATATACAGCATTAATATTATTCTATCACAATTAATATTTCAATGATGTCAGAGCATGAAGAAGGACTGTTTACCTTTGACAATGGAATACAGTATATGTGACAAAATTAAGTCATACGGACTGCTGAGTCCTCTGCATATTTACTTGGTTCTCTCACTCGATTCACTGGGATTCTCATAAGAGTGCTTCGGATTTCAGTCTTCCTGGGAGCAGGGAAGTAGGAGGAAGGTATACAGTTATGTATGGCCAATGGGAGTGTTTTGTTCAGATCTAGCCACCCTTTCTCCCTGAAAGTACTTTTGCTAATATAATTGGCGAAAAGTCGAGAGGTGCAACTTCTTCCCATCCACGTTTCTTCTTCCTTGGCAAGGCTTCACAGAGTTTCTGTTTGTTACAGAGACGTTAAAGGGCTACAGCGTCTGTCAAGAAAAGGGTAGCAATTGTGCTGCTCATCTGTGCATTCACTGAAGTCGTCACTGTCCTCTGCTTTCCTCACCTATTCATAAAATGGAGAGAAGCAGGGACTAATTTCGTAGGCCCACCGGACAGACAAGTAGTGGGGTCATTATGGAAGTGCTTTGGGTTTTAACCCTCAAACAACCTAAAAACATTTACCCATTTTCCTGCTGGGGAAAATCCCATTTCATTGTGGTAGAAAAGGTCCCCTCAGAAGCAAAAATACTTGTGGTGGTAGAAATCCCTGTGTTTGGCAATACCAAAATATCCTCCGTCTGAAAGCGCGCCTTCACCTGGTGGGGGCGGAATGTTTTCTTGGGTGTACATTTTGCGTATTGAATAACTCACTAGTTCTGCTCCTTTATAAAGCTATCATTTTTGTTTTCATTTTGGACAAACAACACATTTTAAAACCATGATATCTGAAAACTAACACAAACTGTCCTAACTTTTAAACAAAACTACAGTGTGTTAGTGATACTGGATGTTATTTGCACATGAGATTATTTTTCTGGCTCCAGCACAGATCCTTGTCCTTCTGTGGAGAGTGCCTTGGCCGTGCTGACCTGCCGACACAACCAGGACACTTCCTTTAATGGCACACATAGCCGGGTGTTTTCCTTTTTTAGCCCATACTTTACATGGCTGGTGTTACCTACCCCATCACCAAAATTATTAGATTTCTGGTGTTGTTTTTCTGCCACAGGTGCTTTTTGATTATGGAAATAAAACTGTAAATGATAACCGAAAAGAGGATACTCTTGTGCTATTCTAGAGGAGCCATTTTCCTCTGCATTCTGCAACACACACACACACCAAAAAAAAACAGCACCACCACCACCAACAGAAAACTGGAGTGTTATATTTACCCCTTAACATGTTAGAGAGTTTGGTGTAGTGATTAAGTGCATGGAGTCTAATCTGGGAGAACTGGGTTTGATTCCCTACTCCTCCACTTGCACCTGCTGGGTGACCTTGGGCAAGCCATAGTTCTGGCACAGCTGTTCTTGAAAACGAGCAGTTTCTGTCAAAGCTCTCTCAGCCCCACCTACCTCGCAGGGTGTCTGTTGTGGGGAGATGAAGGGAAAGGAGTTTATAAGCCGCTCTGAGACTCCTTTGGGTAGTGAAGGGTGGGGTATAAATCCAATCTCTTCTTCTCTTCTTCTTAAAAGCGAAAATCTTAAATATACTTTGCAAATCAATGAGACTAATTTCTGAAATAACTTATTTATGATTGGGTTTAAAAGTGCTATCATCAATAAAGCAATAAGATATGCAGGGCTGCGTGCATATTTATCACACACCATGCCATATCAAGCTTTGACTGTGGTACAAATTTTGCGTCCATTCTCTGCCCGGTGCATAATTTTATAAAACTATAAAATAATGACACATCATGATTTGTTTTGGATAGAATTATTCACAGTAATCAGAAACATTTCTAGGAAATGGGTGGAAACTTAGGCAGATCATGAGAGGTAGGGCAGGAAGGGTTGCCTCAATGGTTAGTTCTTGTGGCCCTTTCTTACACACTCAGGGAAACGCTGATTGCCACTTTAGGGTCAGGAAGTTATCCTGGAGGTTTCTTTTGTCATTTTCTGGGCCACTGTGGGTGTGGAGGGGGAGGTATTTGTGAATTTCCTGCATTGTGCAGGGGGTTGGACTAGATGACCCTGAAGATCCCTTCCAACTCTGATTCTATGATTCTAATCCAGGCTGCAACAATAGTCAAAATAATCACAGACCTCTGTGTAACATATAATTTTGCTGGTTGGTAAAGGGTTACATGTTTTATGCAAGTGTTATGTCAGGTAATCCTGACATCGGATGGATGGACAGGTAGGAGGGAGGGATGGTTTGTAACTTTTCATGCTCTGGAATGTAGGGAGGTGTGCAGGTTGCCTAGGAGATTCAGAATTCCACCGCCTGGGCAATCTGTTATCTCACCAAATGTCCTTGGTCTCACAGTTCTGGTTTCCGCTGTCTGGGACAGCTCTGGGGCATTTTGGTTATTTACTGCTTTAGGACTTTCACACCTTTTCCCGTGCGCGGGCTTAGTGCCCATTGGTAGAGGGGGGGGGGCATTTCAAGCTGGTATAACTGTAAGTGTATCCTTAGAATTACCCATCACTGACAAAGAGATGTTACCGTGCATTTAGAACTGCTTTCAATAAATGCTATCTTCTTTATGAAGCCTGATGTTTGACTGACTTTCTGAAGAGCCTGACATGTTATCTGTGTTGATCTAAGCATAGGTGAATTTGAGGAAGGTTTCTGCTGCGGGAAACAAACATAAAGTAGTGGTATAGTTAGTAAATGATCACAATCAGGGGAAAAGATCTTGATGTATTGTTTGGAGGAGAACTTTCTTCAATCTATTAGCCAGAATAGATGCAAATATCTTATTGTCAATGTTCAACAATGAAATTGGCCTATAGTTTCTAATTTCTTTCTCATCTGTATCAGGTTTATGTATCAAAGTAATCAATGCTTGATTCCAAGATTCTGGTATTTTCTTCTGTTCAATAATATTCTGAATAGTATCTTTAAGTGGTAATGCAATTTGGTCTTCCAATATTTGATAAAATTCTGCAGGTAACCCATCTGGTTCTGGGGTTTTCTTTTTCTTTTGATTTTTGATCACTTCAATTATTTCAGCAACAGAGATTGGTTCATTTCAAATCTTCCTTTGGTCCTCTGTAAACTCCTTTTTATTATATTTCTTTAAGAATTCTCCAATCTGATCTTGGTTGGCTTCTCCCTTCTGATATAGGTTTTTATAAACGCTCTCAATGATTTCTTAAAATTCCTTAGGGATGCTTTTTTCTTCTCCCATCTCATTCCTCAGGATCTTTATATGTTTCTTTTCTGATTCCTTTCTTAATTTATACACTAGCCATCTTGTAGGTTTATTTGCATTTTCAAAATAATTTTGTTTAGCATACATAATTTTTTTCCAATTTCTTGCATTAAGAGATAATTAAGTTGATGTTGGAGATATCTGACATTAAGGGAGAGGGTGTGATTTCAAGACCAGCTTAAATATTGGACCCAAATTGTAGTGGCTGCTTCCCCCCGAAAGAAAATATAGTATGTATCAGTCCAGAGCTGCACTTTATAATACATACAATCTGGCAGTGACAACTGCCAGATTTGCAGATGGTGGCACTTTAGAGGAGATGAGCATGCCTAGGGCCATCATTTTCTTCCAGATATATGCTACTGCTTCTCAGGCCCAAGGTGGGATATAGAATGCTTCCGTATCCTGTCATAGCCAGTGATGGCAACAGGGAAGGAGGCATCCATCAGTTGTGACTTTCTCCAATTGAAAAATAAAGTAGAAGAACTCTATTCAAATGAGTAAGAATTTGGTTTCCCACTTAGTTTGGTGGCATCTTGCTCAAGTATCTTGCTCAATAACTGACCCAGCTGAGCTCTGAGAAGGAGCAGGAGATAGAGCTGCTAGAGGGGTGAGTGTTTTTATTTACTTTCAGCTGAGGTGATTTAGCTGAGAGGGTACTGTGTGGGGGGACTGTGTCTGGGAGTGTGGGGGTGAGTTGTGAGTTGTTGCAGAGTTCTGGCTGCTTGAGATAAGGTGTGAAAGGGTCATTGTTAGAAGAAGAAGAAGAAGAAGAAGAAGAAGAAGAAGAAGAAGAAGAAGAAGAAGAAGAAGAAGAAGAAGAAGAAGAAGAAGAAGAAGAAGAAGAAGAAGAAGAAGAAGAGGAGGAGATTGGATTTATACCCCGCCCTTCACTTGGAGTCTCAGAGCAGCTTACAAACTCCTTTCCCTTCTCCTCTCCACAACAGACACTATGTGAGGCAGGTGGGACTGAGAAAGCTCTGACAGAAGCTGCTCTTTTTTAAGGACAGCTCTGACAGATCTATGGCTTGCCCAAGGTCATCCAGCAGCTGCAAGTGGAGGGTTGGGGAATCAAACCTGGTTCTCCCAGATTAGAGTCCACACACTTAACCACTACACCAAACTGTCTCTTAAACTGGTTTGACTGTAATTTAGTGCCTGGGTAAATTTGAATAGCTGCTGGCCACACCCTCTGCTGGGGGAAGCTTCTATTTAAGGTAGCACCTTGCCAGAGGCATGAGCCTCTGACACTTGGTCTGTGGCTCTTAGCCTAAGGACTCTTAGACTGGGGACTCTGTAAGAAGCCCAGGAAGAGCCAGAAAGCCAGGGCCCTAGTCTCCTTGGGTTCCCAGTAAGGTAAGTAGACTTCTACAAGGAGAACCACATAAATACAAAGGGTTTTAAAAGGGGGATTATATATAATTATTATTTTAAAAGCAATTATGAATGCCAGCAGGGGCTTGGGGGCTATCCAGAGTTTTGCACAGACTGTCACATGTATGACTATCTGACCATTGGACAGAAGTTTTGGGTGTGTGCCTGGTGCAAGGAACTCCTGGTTCTCAGGGAACGAGTTTGCTCCCTTGAGGCCAAGGTGGCATACCTGGAGAAGCAGAGACAGTCAGTTAGGTGCACGGAGAAGACTCTCGGGGACTTGTTAGATATGTCCCACTCTGAATATGGTAGCCCCGCCACTGTCAGGGAGCATGAGGGTCAAGGGGAAACAGGGCACTGTGCTGAGGATAAGGGGAAAGTGCCCTCGCACCAAGGAACCATCCCTTGGCAGGGAGGGAGGGGGGCTCTTGGTAGTTGGTGATTCAATCCTTAGGAAGGTAGACAGCTGGGTGGCGAACCCATGTACTGACCGTATGGTGACTTGCCTGCTTGTTGTGAAGGTAGCGGACATTACGCGTCTTGTAGATAGTACTGGGGATGAGCCAGTGGTCGTGGTACATTTTGGCACCAACGACCTGGGGAAATGCAGTTGTGAGGTCCTGGAGGAAAAATTTAGGCTGCTAGGCAGAAAAATCAAGGCCAGGACCTCCAAGGTAGCCTTCTCAGAAGTGCTACCTGTTCCATGCGCAGGGCCGGAGAGACAGGCACAGATCAGGAGTCTCAATGTGTGGATGTGACAATGGTGTAGGGGGAAAGGCTTCAAGTTTGTTAGGCACTGGGATGCTTTTTGGAACAAGAGGGAGCTGTACAAAAGAGACAGTCTCCACTTGTCCTGAGAAGGAACCAGCCTGCCTGCACTCAAAATCAAAAAGGTGGCAGAGCAGTTTTTAAACTGAATATTGGGGGAAAACCAACAGGAGATGAAAAGTCTCTGGTTTGGGATGGCTCATCTCAAAGAGATGAAGGGCTAGCTGTCACTTTTCTACAAGGAAATGGATTAGAATTGTCCACTGAGACTGTGGCTAACAATATGATCTGCTTGGCAAGGTCTCAATGCAGCAAGAGGAATGTTGTGGACTTAACATGCATGGGAAACTATAGGCGTTTAAACACAAATGCTAGAAGTGTCCGAGGTAAAATCAGAGAATTGGAATGTTTGGTGTTGGGGGGGAATAGACATTGAGGGTATTTCAGAAACTTGGTGGGATGAGGAAAATCAGTGGGATACGGTGGTTCCCGGCTATATATTATATCGGAAGGATAGGGGGAAGGGTTGGAGGTGGGGTGGCTCTGTATGTCAGAGAGGGTATACAGTCCAGTAAAACTGAGAGGGTAAGTGCATTGGATTCGATTCTGGAAATGCTATGGGTTGAAATAGTGAGCCCAAAAGGAAGCTTAACACTGGGAGTTTGTTATTGCCCACCAGATCAAAAGATAGAGGAGGATTATAAAATGATGAATGAATTAAAGATAGCAGCTAGACGAAATAATTGTGTCATAATAGGTGATTTTAACTACCCACATATTGATTGGGTCAATTTGTGTTCAAGTCGGGAAAAAGAGATTGAATTTCTAGACACTCTCAATGACTGTGCTATGGAACAGATGGTCACAGAACCTACCAGGGAAGAGGTAATCCTGGATTTGGTCCTAAGTAATGGCTAAGACCTGGTGAGAGATGTAGAAGTGATTGCACCACTTGGGAACAGTGAGCATAATGTTACTGAGTTAATGTTAAGAGCAACAATAAAACTTTCTTCAAATACATTAGAAGCAGGAAACCAGCCAGGGAGGAAACCAGCCAAGGAGAACTGAAGGATGATAGGGAAATGGCTGAGAAGCTGGATGCATTTTTTGCCTCTGTCTTCACTGTGGAAGATGAGAAGTGTTTGCCCACTCCAGAACCGCTGATTTCGGGAGGGGTGTTGAAAGACCTGAGTCAGATTGAGGTGATGAGAAAGGAGGTCCTACGACTGATAGAAAACTTAAAAACTGATAAATCACCAGGCCCGGATGGCATACATCCGAGAGTTCTGAAAGTTCTCAAATGTGAACTTGTGGATCTCCTGACAAAAATATGTAATCTTTCATTAAAATCTGTCTCCATTCCTGAGGACTGGAAGGTAGCTAATGTCACTCCCATCTTTAAAAAGGGTTCCAGAGGAGATCCAGGAAATTACAGGCCAGTCAGTCTGACATCAATACTGGGTAAGTTGGTAGAAACTGTTATTAAGGAAAGAATCAGTAGGCACATTGATGAACAAAAACTATTGAGGCAGGCTCAGCATGGGTTCTGTAAGGGAAGATCTTGTCTCACTAACCTGTTAGTGTTCTTTGAGGGAGTGAACAAACATGAGCAATAGATCTTGTTTACCTTAACTTCCAGAAAACTTTTGGTAAAGTTCCTCATCAAAGGCTTCTAAGTGAGCTCAATAGTCACGGGATAAAAGAACAAGCCCTTTTGTGGATCAAAAACTGGCTAATTAATAGGTAACAGAGAGTGAGTATAAATGGGCAATTTTCTCAGTGGAGGGTGGTAAGCAGTGGGGTACCACAGGCATCAGTACTGGGTCCGATGCTTTTTAACTTGTTCATTAATGATTTGGAGTTGGGAGTAAGCAGTGAAGTGGCTAAATTTGCAGATGACACGAAGTTGTTCAGGGTGGTGAGAACCAGGGAGGATTGTGAGGCACTCCAAAGGGATCTGTCGAGGATGAACGAGTGGGCGTCAATGTGGCAAACGGGGTTCAATGTGGCCAAGAGCAAAGTGATGCACATTGTAGCCACAAATCCTAACTATAAATGCACATTGATGGGGTTTGAACTGGTAGAGACTGGCAAAGAGAGAGATCTTGGAGTCATAGTAGATAACTCAATGAAAATGTCGAGACACTGTGCAACTGCAATAAAAAAGGCCAACTCTATATTAGGAAGGGAATTGAAAACAAATCAGCCAGTATCATTATGCCCCTGTATAAATCATTTAACCTCATTTGGAGTACTGTGTACAGTTCTGATCACCACACCTCAAAAAGAATATTATAGCATTGGAAAAAGTGCAGAAAAGGGCAACTAGAATGATAAAAGGGTTGGAACATCTTCCCTATGAAGAAAGGTTAAAATGCTTGGGGCTCTTTAGCTTGGAGAGATGACGGCTGAGGGGTGACATGATCAAGGTTTATAAGATTATGCATGGGATAGAGCTGGTTGAGAAAGAAGTACGTTTCTCCCTTTCTCACAATACAAGAACTCATGGGCACTCAATGAAATTGCTGAGCAGTTGGGTTAGAACAGATAAAAGAAAGTACTTCTTCACCCAAAGAGTGATTAGCACATGGAATTCATTGCAACAGGAGGTGGTGGTGGCTACAAGCATGGACGGCTTCAAGAGGGAATTCGGTAAGCATATGGAGCAGAGGTCCATCGGTGGCTATTAGCCACAAGGTACAAATAGGAACTCTCATTCTGGGGCAAGTGATACTCTGTATTCTTGGTGCTTGGGGGCAGGCAACAGTGGGAGGGCTTCTAGTGTCCTGGACCCACTGCTGGACCTCCTGATGACACCTGGTATTTTTGGCCACTGTGTGACAGAGTTGCCCTGATCCAACATTGGCTTCTCTTGTGTTCTTAAGTAAGAAAAAGTGATTTATTTTTAAAATGTATCTGAGGACTATTTAACACAGATTGCCTGTCTCTTCTTTAATATGCTTTAGTTCCATGTCAGAGGGCTTTTCCCTATTCTCATTTTTCTCACTTGTGTGTTCCTGTTGTTCATCGCCCCCCCTGTTCCATACATGCTTTACTCCCTCTAGTGGTCAATTTGATATTACATTGATTATCTTGCTTTATGTTCAGCATATCTTCCTGCAGTTTTATGCCAGACATAGGAGTTTCTGTCACACGTGTTTTGAGCCACCTCGGTGGGAGGATGGGGTAGAAATTAAATTAATAAATAATAAATAATAAATTGCTCCCTCTAGTGGTTCATCTGATATTACACTGGTTTATGTCTGGCATATCTCCCTGCAGATTTAACCTGCAGGTTTTAATGCCAGACATAACCAATGTAATATCAAATGAACCACTAGAGAGATAAATCACTAGAGGAATCAACCACACATGTGGAACAGACACCCTCCCCCCCTCCAAGAAACAGGAACTTACAAGCGAGGAAAATGAATGTGGAAAAACTCATAAAGTAATATGATATTAGATTGACCACTAGAGGGAGCAAAAGACATGTGCAGGACAGAAGAGAAAACACCCAAATAAACGGGAACATGCAAGTGAGGAAAATGACAATGCAGAAAAGCCCACAGTCACAATTGTGGAAGGGGTGTCCCGTTTTCACTTACCAAGGCAGGTTTGTTTGTTTGCATTATTTATAGCCTGCCTTTATCATCAAGACTCAAGGCAGACAATAATAACAACAACAATAATAATGTGTGCCATCGTCACAACTAAAACAACGCAACAGGAACAATATACAAAAAGCAATGCAATGCAAACGATGCAATAGAACATATAGTAAACTTTGCAATGAAAACTGTATTATACAATTAGAGATTAGAAACACTTTATAATACATGCAATAAAACTGGATTACAAAACTGAAGAATAACGCAGTGAAAGTGCTGTATAAACAATGAGCTCTGCTGTGACAACTGCTGTGGTGTTCTACACCAGCTGGAACTTGCACATTTTATTCAAGGGCAGACACATGTAGAGTTCATTACAATATTCTAGCCTTGAGTCGTGAATCTATGTGGCCACCTTCAGCAGGGCTAGGTAGAGACAAGCTAAGATGAAGATGAAGAAAGCAGTTTGCCCAGCTGCATTAACTTGCTTCCCCAGCAATAATGCCTGATCCACTGTAACCCCTAGACCAGGGGTCCCCAACATGGTGGCCATGGGCTCTATGGCACCCACCACATCTTTCCCAGCACCTGCCAACTGTTTTATAGGAAACTAGGAATAAGGCCCGTTGTGGAAATAAATATAACGGGCTCTAGAAAGAGGCTCTGGGAGAGTGCCCGGCTTTGGGCACTCAATGACAATTTGCTGTGGCAATCTCAGCAGGGTATAATGACAGAGTCCACCATTTTCTCCAGAAGAACTGATCTTTGCTACCTGAAGAGCAGTAGCAATTTTGAGTGATCTCCAGCCCACCCCCAAGATTGGTAACAGTGGTTCCCCAGAAGGGAGTGACTGGTTTGGAGGGTGGAGTCTATGGCATTGTACCTGTCTGAGGTCCCACCCCTCAACACTCACCCTCTCCAGGTTCGACCCCTCAAATCTCCAGGAATTTCCCAACCTGGAGTTGATAACCCTATCTCCCTCCCAGCCAACCATCAACCTACCTTTAGTTTTCCATCTCCTCCCCCTCCCTCCTAGAGAGCAGTTGTAATTTTGAGTGATCTCCAGCCCCACCTGGAGATTGGCAACAATGGTTCCCCACCAGGGAATGGCTGGATTGGAGGGTGGAGTCTATGGCATCGTACCTGTCTTAGGTGCCACCCCTCTTCAAACCTCACCCTCTCCAGGCTCCATCCCTCAAATCTCCAGGAATTGCCCACCTGGAGTTGGCAACCTGATCAGTACTGGGCCCAATGAGTTTTTCCCCAAAGGCCAACATAGGTGTGGAAAGGGCCTTTTACTGACAGAGGAGAAAGTACAGGTGCCAACTGTGATTAGGGAAATACCTGGAGATTTGGGGGGTGGATCCTGTGGAGGGCAGCATTTGGGGTGTGTGTGGAAAGACTCAGCAGGGTATAATGCCATAGAGTCTACCCTCCGCAGCAACCATTTTCTCCTGGGGAACTGATCTCTGTCACCTGGAGGTCAATTGTAACAGTGGGAGATATCCAGGTCCCACCTGGAGACTGGCAACCCTAGGGGAAAGTCAGCCGCACAGCAGGGAGTTGAAGAAAATAGTTTGATGGTTGCTGGCCCACCTCGTTCATTGTTGGTAGACTTCAGGGATTCATTAATGTTCTTACAAAATGTCAGTAACCAGGACGGATAGGGATCAAGAATACAAGTGGTGGCCCTCACGGATCCCAAGACAGGGTTGCCAATGGGGCAGGGGATCCCCTGTTTTGGAGCCCCTCCCTCCGCTTCAGGGCTCAGAAAGCAAGGAGGGGAATGGCTGCTCCGTTTATACTCCTCTGCTCCATTATCCCCATAGGTCCACCTTGACCATCGGTTTCCCACAAGTGTTAGGTTTAAGCTTTGTCACAACACCTGTGGGGAGATCGCTGGACTCTGGGCAGCCCTAGCAGAGGTCATAATCTCCAAGGAAAGGATTGTGATGGCTCAAGGGTTCCCTAATGGGAACTACTGGCTGAGTTTGAGGACTGTTTTGGGAGTTCGAGTCTATCCCTTCCAATTCTGCTGTGGTCTGAAGGAGGACTGAGGTAGGTTTTGCATGGTAGAAGTTCAGGTCAGCCCCACTGTCTTTCAGTTGCACCCAGGCATGCCAGCGCAGGGGATACATGCCTTGGGGAGGACCCCTTATAGGATTCCTTTGCCCTGGTTTGCCCGGCTGCATCCTAACCTGTCCCTGAGGCAGGGGAAGTGGAGGAGCTGAGGGAGAGATTTCCAGAGAACAGCAAGGAGAGATAAGGAGGCTTTCCTGAATGAACAATGCAAAGTAATAGAGGAAAACAATAGATTGGGAAGGACTAGAGATCTCTTCAAGAAAATTGGAGAAATCAAGAGAACGTTCCATGCAAAGCTGGCCATGATAAAGGACAAAAATGGTAGGGACCTAACAGAAGCAGAAGAGATTAGGAAAAGATAGCAAGAATACACAGAAGAACTATACAAGAAGGACCTCGATGTCCTTGACAACCACGATGGTATAATCACTGACCTTGAGCCAGACATCCTAGAAAGCGAAATTAAATGGGCCTTAGAAAGTGTTACTAACAACAAAGCTAGTGGAGGTGATGGTATCCCAGCTGAGTTATTCAAAGTCTTAAAAGAAGATGCTGTTAAAGTGCTGCACTCAATTTGCCAACAAATTTGGAAAACACAACAGTGGCCACAGGATTGGAAAAGGTCAGTTTACATTCCAGTCCCAAAGAAGGGCAATGTCAAGGAATGTTCAAACTATCGCACAATTGCACTCATTTCACACGCTAGCAAGGTCATGCTCAAAATCCTACAAGCTAGGCTCCAACAGTACGTGGATAGACAACTGCCAGAAGTAAAAGCTGGGTTTCGAAGAGGTAGAGGAACTAGAGATCAAATTGCCAACATTTGCTGGATTATGGAGAAAGCAAGAGAGTACCTGAAAAAATCTACTTCTGCTTCATTGACTATGCTAAAGCCTTTGATTGTGTGGATCACAATAAATTATGGCAGGTTCTTAAAAAGATGGGAGTACTGGACCACCTCACATGTCTCCTGAGAAACCTGTATAAGGGTCAAGAAGCAACAGTTAGAACCGGATATGGAACAACTGATTGGTTTAGCATAGGAAAAGGAGTACGACAAGGATGTATATTGTCACCTTGCTTATTTAATTTATATGCAGAGTACATCATGCGAAATGCTGGCCTGGATGAATCACAAGCTGGAGTTAAGATTGCTGGGGAAAAGATCAATAACCTCAGGTATGCAGACGATACCACTCTGATGGCAGAAAGTTAAGAGGACCTAAAGAGCCTCTTGCTCAGGGTGAAAGAGGAGAGCGCAAAAGTGGGCTTGAAGCTCAACATCAAAAAAACTAAGATCATGGCATCTGGCCCCATCACTCCTTGGCAAATAGAAGGGGAAGTCATAGAAGTAGTGACAGACTTCGCGTTTCTAGGATCCCAGATCACTGCAGATGGTGACTGCAGCCATGAAATTAAAAGACGCCTGCTCCTTGGGAGGAAAGCGATGGCAAACCTAAACAGCATGATAAAAAGCAGAGACATCACCTTTCCAACAAAAGTCCGCATGGTCAAAGCAATGGTATTTCCCGTAGTAATGTATGGCTGCGAGACTTGGACTATAAGGAAGGCTGAGCGCCGAAGAATAGATTCTTTTGAACTATGGTGCTGGAGAAGATTCTTGAGAGTCCCTTGGACTGCAAGGAGATCAAATCAGTCAATCCTAAAAGAAATCAACCCTGACTGTTCCCTGGAAGGCCAGATCCTGAAGCTGAAGCTCAAATACTTTGGCCACCAAATGAGAAGGGAGCATTCACTGGAGAAGACCCTGATGCTGGGAAAGATTGGTCAAAGAAGAAGGGGATGGCAAAGGATGAGATGGTTAGACAGTGTCATCGATGCAACGAACATGAAATTGAGCAAACTTCAGCAGACAGCGGAAGACAGGAGGGCCTGGCGTAATCTGGTCCATGGGGTCGCGAAGAGTTGGACTCGACTGTGCGACTGAACAACAATAACAACAAACTGTCTGGATTGGTTCAGATTCAGATTTAGATGTCAATTTCCAAAAAACTGAAGAGTTTTTATCTTTGGCTGCTTGAATTAGTTGGGTCCATGTTGCCTTTAAATTTGCCTTTTTCTTCAAAGCTACTTTCAGCTTGTAAGATTTCTTTAAATCTAAAAGATGGTGGTAAAGGCTCAACCGATCTGTTCCTAATGCGGAATTGTGTGCATAATATGCCGAATTAAGTGCCTTTTTAGCTTCCTGGCATTCCTTGTCGAACCACTGCTTAGAAAATTTTCTCTCTATCTTCATATGAGAACCAGCATCTTGAACCAATAGAGGTTTCAATAGCTGGAGTAAGTTGTCATAAGGGACCAGAAGATCCTTTCCCAATGGACTTTCCATAATGACAGCCCAACTTTTCATTGCCATGTCCTCTGACAGAATTGCCTTCAGCCTCTGCTCAAGTTGTGCTCACCATTTGGCACGGCAACCCGATCGTTCAGTAGGCAAGATGTAGGTCCCCGACAGGACTTTGAGGTATATTTGCCAGCCCGGTGGAACCAAATATAGTAGGAGGAAAATGTTCATCCTGAAATATCAATAGCACCTGAAATTTTTTTTACAAGGGGTAACAGATTTTCACTAACATAGAGGGTGATTTCCCACTAAAGCTGCCTCGGGGTTGCGCTGCCGTTTGCCCCCAATACTATTAGTCAATTTCACACCCGAAGCCGCGGGGCTCCCCGCAGCTTCGGGTGTGAAATTGACTAATAGTATCGGGGCAAACGGCGGCGCAACCCCGAGCCAGCTTTAGTGGGAAATCACCTGTAGTCAACAGTGCTGTATCTTGTTCCTGCCATAAATGTAAAGTCCCCAGGGTAATCTCCAAATGTGGAACCATTTAATATGAAAAGATCTAATCTTTTAGCCATTCTAGCTAGGCATAGACCAGCAAAATTAGCCTTGACATCTTTAGAGGAGCGTGGAAAATGAGTATAAATCTGTTCTTCCTCATTTTTATCTGAGGGCAATTTATTCTTGGCATAAAGAGTTTGATTGTTTGACCCCAGTCTAGCATTTGAATCCCCTCCTAAAAGGATCTTATCTACTGGATTCTGTATTACAAGATCTTCAAGGTAATGTTCCAGCTCTTCCCAGGATGACACAATATTTGATTTCCTTCGTTGTGGGGGAAGGTACACATTGACCACCAGAAGAGCTTCAAAATCTGGGTGTGAAAGGGCAGCCATTGCCAGAAGGTTCAAAGGCTGTAATGAAGTGCACTTTGCTTTTAATGAGGTAGATAGTAGAATTCCCAGGCCCCCTTTAACGTACCTGAGCCTTCTCCGGGGATCGCCTCTAAATTAAAAAGAATAATAACCATCAATTATGAACTCACTAGTGGTCCAAGTCTCTTGTATCAACATTATATCATAATTCTTTGGGGAAAAAAGATTGTTCTTGACTTCTACTATGGGACCATCCAGCAATGTTCCAAGATGTAACCATCAAGGAATCTGCTGTAACTGACTTATGCTGATCCAGAAATCATCATGCTTTATCCACTTGTTTTGGTACTTGTTTTACATAGTTATTTTCTGTATCCGTTAAAGCTTCTTCCACTATCATACAGAATTCGGGATCACTAGATGGAACAATAAGATTTGATTTTGTGTTCCCTTTGTTGATTATTAATATTGGTTCCAAAGGAGGACAAGTATCCTCTATGGGAGGGGGATTTCCTTTGTCCTGTGTCAGTCTCAATGGTTCATGAGAAACATTAGTGGAAACCCTTGGCTGTTCTCCATTAGAGGAGGACTGTTTAAGAGTCTTCAGACTAGATACCAGGAGCTTAAGTCGTTTTATCAGGGACTCCTGTTCTGTTGTAGGTAGAGAATCAAAAGAAAATAAAAGATTGGCTTTTACCTCATCCTCTGACCAACTAGGGTCTGTAGCCATCTTTTCTGGTAGGCACTCATTATTTGATTTGGTTGGAAGAGTAATGACTGCAGAAGAGTTAGAAGACTTTTCACCAAACACTTTCAAAGGTGACGAACGGTTAAATGGTGTTGGTTGATGTGGTATTATTGGAGAGTTTGCATGATCCATATTCTCCTGTGTTGTTTGTTCTTTAGAGACTTTCTCAGAACCCCCAGCTCTTTTCTTTGGAACTAGCCTCTGGATTACAGAGTTTCTGAAGTGCCTCTGCAGTCTGATCCCTAGTGCAGAATACCTTAGAGAAGTGTGTAAACATATGTGATGGAAAATGATTGGTGCAAAAATGTAAAAGGAAGCGCTCAACGCATATTGGGCCCGGGGGGTCTCTCTGTCTTTAAAAGATAAATGACCTGTGATTCAGTCTTTAGAAGGAAGGCCAGATGTCTTTTCACCCTCCATTTTGTGGACCAATTAATAAATTTCCCTCGCAATGGGAATACATTTAAAACTTTTAGAATCATATATTAATGAAAAGGAGGCTTTCCTACGGCCATCGTACATTTTTGGGGAGCTGCATACTTTATACTAGTAGTCTCCTCAGTATCTGCTCCAATCTTCCCTGGGGGGTCCGGAGAATTTTTCATCTGGGCACCCCTTCCACTCCTCTGCAGTAGGTTAAAAATCTGCTCAAGCTGTGAGAAAATTTTTGGAGGGTCTTGGCTGACAAAACTACAACTCCACAGATTGCTTGAAGGTTTCTGTATATCTCAAGTGTGTTGGAGAGAGCAAAACACCCTCATGGCATGTGCTGCCCCCAGTCAGTGTTAACCATAGGTATTAGTAGTTCAGTAAGACTGCTGTGTATCTTTAAGACCTGTTGCCCCTTGGGAATTGTAGTCCCCTAACCTATGTCCCCTCTGATTAGTTCATTAGGGTAATTTCCTGAGCCCAGAGGCGCGTAGCTTAGAGTTTATGGTTCTTTTCTGTTTCTTTGTCTACCGTTAATTACAAGCTGAGGGGGAAACTGCATCTCTTCCCACCATGGCCAAAGAGATCACTTAGATCACAAGATGTAACTTTTCCAGCCAGCTATCAGCTAGATTGTGAGTACATGATCTTCTGTATGCATGGGGAGTTCAATAAAGATGATTTAAGATCCAATGGCTGTGCGTTGCTCACATCTCAGAAAGCACTGTTCTGAAATCAGTGCGGGACGAGAACATGACATATCGGCTTTACTGGGCAATCAGCCACCTCTGCCTCCACTTCCAGGCATTCATACTTATTCTGTAAATTTAATGGGGCATTAAAGTCCTCTATCCTTGGTTGTTTATTTGTCAGGGATATTTTCACCCCTGCAAAAGGATATGCTCTCTTCTGCTCCATTTTTTAAAGGAAATAATTAGTATTTATATTCAGGGGAATCTTAAGATTTTCAAGCATACAATAATAATTGCAAACACACACACAATACAGAGCTAGGAAATTAGAGTTGAAAAGATGGCGACATTTGCATTAGCAGGAAGTATCATTTGGGGGTAATATGTTTCCTGTCTGACATGATAAGCAGATCTTGCAGCAAAAAAGGAATGGGGTGGGGGGAGTGCATCGTGAGCTGACCAGCAACACATGGGGAGTAGTTCCAAACTGATCAGGAATGGAACCAAGAAGGTAGATAGGGGGCAAAGAGAAGAAAGTGAGCTCGGGGGGGCCACAGCTATGTGGTCACGGGTTCCCAGGAAATGTTGACAAAAGGAATAATATTCCAGGATGGGTAAAACAAAGAGATGACGGTTGGGAAATTTAGGGTTGATGGGCTTAAGGGGAATGACACCCCTTGGGGTAGGTGAGACACAGGGGAAAGAGAAGAGGATCCAATCACTTCCAAGATTTGGTGCTTCACATTAACAATCTGATGCCTGTCAGAGGCGTTATCTGGATCGGTAGCAGGAAGGCTTAGTTGCTTCTTTTGTCTTTAGCTGGGCAACAGTCTTTGTTTGCAAATGACTCAGGAGGGGGAAGGAATGGAGAAGGGTGATGGAGAAGAGATTCTTTCATGGCTGCTGGCTGGAACTTCGGTCCTCTGCCAGAACATGGCTCTTCTCTCTGGTCTGCTACTGTCTCTGTGCTTATGGAGGCCAGGTCTGCATCATAGTCCTTGTGTGGATGCAGAGGTGCAGGGGCAGAAGTCTTCAGTAGTCCTGAGGTCCACATCTGGCTTGGCATGCTTCTCAGGGCAAAAGGCTTCCCTTGGCCACAGTGTACAATCCATAGTCAAGCACTGGGCACTTCACTTAGGACCACATCTCTGTCCATTGCCCTGGCACACACTCTTCACAGTTCAGCAAGGCAGTGATATTAATAAGGGTCTTTAATAGTGCCATCTGACATGGCTTCATGGCAATACTCCCACTTCCCTGACCTCTGGTTCGGGAATGATGGACTGTATAACTGAGACAAAAGCACCCCATTTTTTCTTCCAACCAGGGCTTGGCCATGCAAGCCAGATCAAAGAATCCAGACAGGAGTGCAGTTTTATTCTTCTTCTCTAAAACTGTATTGCACAATTTAAATTAAGAAGTAAAGCATCTCTAGGAATGGGATGAAGGTTAGATGAAAAAATGAGCACGGATATGTCTCACTAGCTACCTTGGAATATTCTTTTGTCTTCCAACATCATATCTTCCAGCTCTATTGACACAACTTCTTCCAACGCCCTACCCAGGCCTTTTTTTTGGTAGAAAAAGCCCAGCAGGAACATATTAGCATAATAGGACACACCCAATAGCAGAAACTCATTAGCATATTAGGCCACACCCCTTACGGTGCAGAAAGAGAGAAAGAGAAGGAAAGACGGAAGGAAAGAGAGAAAGAAGGGAAAGAAAGAGAAGGAAAAAAGGAAGGAAAGAGGGAAGAAAAGAGAAAAAGAAAGAGAGAAGGAAACAAGGAGGGAAAGAAAGAAAGAGAGAGAGAGAAAAGAAGGAGGGAAAGAGGGAAGTAAAGAGAGAGGACAGAAGGAGGGAAAGAAAGAAAGAGAAGAGAGAAAGAGGGAAAGAAGGAGAGAAGGAAAGAGGGAAAGAAAGAGAGAAGGAAAGGAGGTGAGAAGGAAAGGAGGTGAGAAAGAAAGAAAGAAAGAAAGAAAGAAAGAAAGAAAGAAAGAAAGAAAGAAAGAAAGAAAGAAAGAAAGAAAGAAAGAAAGAAAGAAAGAAAGAAAGAAAGAAAGAAAAAGAATGGAGGGAGGGAGGGAGAGAGGGAGGAAGGAAGGAAGGAAGGAAGGAAGGAAAGAACAACATACAAATATGAGCAAGGAGGAGAAAACACTTTTCTCCAGGGCTCTTTTTGTAGCAGGAACTCCTTTGCATATTAGGCCACACACCACTAATATAGCCAATCCTCCAACAGCTTACAGAGCTCTTCTTACAGCGGCTTCTGTAAGCTCTTGGAGGATTGGCTACATCAGGGGTGTGCGGCCTAAGATGCAAAGGAGTTCCTGCTACAAAAAGAGCCCTGCTTTTCCCCATTCACTTTTTCCTATATAGCACATAGAAACCAAACTTGAAATATATATGGCAGCTATTCAAGTTTTCAGTAAACAGCTAAATGTAGAATATGTCTTTTCTGACTTTCAATTAACAAAAATGTCTCACAAAGATTACTATAATATACAAACAGAATGGCTGGCACAAGAGTATCTTCAGCATTGCAGCAGCAGGAGGAAAATGTGACTGCAATAGGTTCAGCTATTTGTTTAAAAATAGGTGAGTTAAACTGATAAAAATGTTCTGACTCATTTTCTTAAAACGTTGCCTGAGTTTAAGCAGAATAAAGTAAAACAAACATGCATATTAGTCTATTCCCAATTAGTTTGCAAACCAAACAACAGTTTTTAAAAATCCCAGTTTCCTCTTCACTACAGGAACTGACCATGTGCTAGTTGGTCAGTGGCAACATAAAATGCTTTCAGGCAGGGCTTTTTTCCTGGGGGAATGCTGCAGAAGAACAACCCTAACCCTAACCTCTTTGACAAAATTCTTTTAAAAATATTTAAAAGTTCATAAATTTTCAGTATACAGACTGAAAACGTCATTCCCCCCTTGAGAGTTCCAGTACCTCTGCTTTCCGGACAGACATGTGTTGCAAGACACAGCTAAGTCTCTAAATGGACAAGACTGCACTCAGATGATCGTATAGACAGAGAACCTTCATTGGCATGTAAGAGATAAGATTACATTAAAATTTAGGAATACATCAAAAGTATGGCTGTCAAACAGCCAACAAAAAAAAGAACTGATCAATTAATAGTTTCCCTGGTTCGAATTACAGATTGAAGAAAACAGGCAGCATTAAAAGTTATAGAAGCATTTTGTCCAGTAGCAACTGGACCCTGACACCCTCAGGAAGACCACGCCATGTAAAAAGAAGGGGGTCCAGAAATTTTTCTCGAATCTTAGTATAAAACGGACAATTTAAAAGAACATGGGAAACGGATTCGATAGCACCCTGATCTCAGGGGCTTTGTCGAAGTTCATAGGGGATTTTTTGGCATCTTCCAGAGAAGATGGCCGATGGCAATATGTTAAATGCCCTTCTTTGATGGTGATCATTTAGAGAAGAAAAATAAGTAACTGTCTGGCCCAGTGTCTGGGACGATCCCAGATGAACTGGGGGACAGGTTTTCCTGGCTGCAGATGATCATATAATTTTACTGCAGACCACAGAAGTTATTTGCAGACTGGAAGATTACAGAGACTCCTTGATCTGTGTCTGCAGTACATGCTGTTTCTCCTTTTTTGCTTATGTAGCCGAGTTTTCACATAGGACCATCAATGGCCAGGTACAAATGCTCTAATACAGCCAGTTGCACACACTTACTGCTCTCACTATGAACACCAGACTCAAAATCAACATGTTAATATTTCCTCAGGTCATTCTACTGATGAGTAGTGACAACAGGGTTCAAAATAAACCCTTTGTATCTGTGCCCGATGATTCTGATTTTCTTGAAGATCATGTTTTGAGCAATGGGTTCACAGTTTTTGAACTACAAGATCCCATAATGTCAATTATTTAAAGCATCAATAACACAATTATATGTTTGGCCTGAAAGTATTTTATTATTGCATCAGTTAAGCAGCAGTTGCAAAAGACCAACAAGCAAAATAAGCAATATTGATTCAGACTTTTCTAGAATGCAGCGGTGGCTAGAATGGCATGTTGCTTCGGCACTTGCAAGAAACGCCACCTTCTACGTTTAATCAAGGACCCCACACAGTCATACCAAAGGATAGTTTTTCTTGTTCAGTTTTTCATTTTCATAACTCTCTGTTTGCAAAGTATTAATTAGCCTGGAAGGAGAGGGTAAAAAATAATCTTCCTGGACACAGTTTCCAAAGTCACAACTTCAGTCACAGTATCTGTTCCCACCCTATGCTGTCTTCCCCACACATACACAGTCTTGTGCCACTTGCCTCTACAACAGATGAGAAACCACATTCCGAAAACCCACCACTGGATACATTTTCAATTAGATTATGGGAAGAGGGTTTTTACACAAAGGCTTTCACCTAGACTTATGCCATCACAAACACTTAGAATTGCAGCAGTGCCCTCCTTTGAGACTTTCCTTTAGTACACACTTTTTAAAAGTCTACAACCCTTACAATGGCAAAATAATGCCACAAAAGAATAAGGTCACAGTACTAAGGAAGGCATAGTAGTTAATTTATTCATTATGACTGAGACTTTTGAGAAATCTAGTAGTCTTTAGAACACACAGACACAAAATTAAAAGCATCAATATATTTGATTACTAGAATACCACGTGAGAAACCATCTCCTGCCATTATAACATACAGTCGCACATATCTCCATCCGCACATGTCTCCATCTGCATGTAAGAAAAGAGAAGTATTGGTATTCATGTCTACCACATCTGTTTGCCTTGTTCATCCTGGAATAAATATCACCCCCTAGTTCTGTCCTCAGTCCTAATAACGCAGACATATTCTCTACCCACATTCATGCACTGAGGAGGCAGGAAAGGAAATCCATCCTTCTATAATTCTTCCACTGTCCTGAGCGTAAGTATGGCATGGTAACTAAAGTCATCATAAAAACTCTTCTGTGTTAAGGGACCTCGAGCATGCATGCGCCTTACCCTGAACTTTCTGACCAAAGACTACTACAAACAATATATATTTCCGAGAAAGAGAGAGAATTAAAATAAGGGCAAATTTTAAAAAAGAAAATAAACATTAAAAAGAGAACAGACAAGCAAGAAGACTCGAACAAATGCATTGAGGGAGGAGGGGGGCTAGAAATACCTCTTTCCAAGGCTAGGTCTTTCAACTGAGCATGCTTCCGGGTTGTGCTGTTAAGCCGCTCACTGGACATACTCGTTTCCTGCCCTGGGAAAGGAGCCCCAGAGGACGCAGGGCATAGCCGGGCAATGTCCCCTGGCTGGCAGCCTCCACTTGCCTGATGCATCTGGGGAGGCTTGGCTGGGCCTCCGCCTTGCCAGGTGGGACGGCACTCTGCCGCTACCAGATACCTTGTCAGTGTGCAGGCTCAACCCGCAAGCCGAGGTGCCCCCGGGTCCTGGGTACAACAGAAAACCAGCGCCACAAAATGGGGCCGGCCGCAATGGGCAAGGCAGAGCCTCCTGGAGGCCTCACATGTTTCCCGGTGAGCTGCAGAATCCCGCAGCACCGCCTCCTCTGCCATCCCCTCTTACAAAAGAGAAGGAATGAGAAGGAAAGAACAAAAGAGAAGGAAAGAAGGAGGGAAAGAAAGAAAGAGGGCAAAGAGATGGGGGAGGGGGGAGGCTCTCCCACCACCCATCAAGGCCCCACCACCTCCTACGGCCCACTCCCCAATCAAGCCCCCACCACCCCAACTTACCCTGGCTGGTGGCGGTGGCGGCACCCAGCACATGCTGCTTCCCACTCTTCAGCCCAACGGAGGGCTGCTGGGAGCTGGGATGGGGCTTGCCGCTCCTGTGCATGGCCAACTTGGAAGCACCAGCCGGAATGCCATTCTGGTGAATTCTGGTGCAAAAATAGCCCTGGTCCTACCCCAGGATAAAGGCTAGATTCCTTTATTTCAAATTCTGGTGTAATTCAGGGATATTTTGGAAGTGACAAGATGAATGAGACAAGCATTGCTGCAGTCTGTCTAGAAACACAAGTGCAATTGATCCTAGAAAACAACTGGAGTTCCATCAATTCTCTATCAGAATCAGTTTTCCCAGTGGTGGGTAAACTAGTTTCCAAAAATGTTGTTGTTGTTTTGTAATAGAAGCAGGCATAATTATTCCTCACAACTTTTTGATATGATGTGCTAAACTTTTAGCCCTTACTTGATAAGACTTTGTTTCTGTTGTTCATAAGTGAATGTGGTTGAGGCTCTCTGCACAATATTTTTATACAGGGCTTTATTCTCACACAGTTTCTTGTTAACTTTGCTTTATATTTCCCCAGTGACTCCTGCATAACTATATATTTACTTCTGTGTTGCTGCTCTATTGTTATGATGCTGGACATGAAGGAAAATTGGAGGGAGGAATATGAAGTGTGATTGCCAGAGTTGGGGACATTCTGTAATATAAGAAAGGGCAGTGACAAAAATTTTTGAAAATTCCTTCAAAAAGTTTTGATCCTTTTTCTTTCTCTCCAGTACGAACCCTTATGCTGCCCTGGTGGACTGCCTGAGAGCTACCTGGTTAACAGGAAAGACACGCCCTATGGAATATCGGAAGACCCAGCTGGAGGCACTGGGTCGCTTTTTGGAGGAGAATGAAACAGAAATCTTGCATGCCTTGAGTGTAGACATGCACAGGGTATGTACAGAGATGTAGCCGGAAGTTTAGTTCTCTTCCATATCAGAGGAACCAGAGACACATGATCTATGGTATAGTTTTTAGGGTCAGAGTGGAAACACCAATCCCTTTTTGCTGTCTCCCCAGCCCCCTTTTGAAGGACAAATCGCCGATGTTTCCTTGGTTAAGAATGAAGTGAACCAAGCACTCAACAACCTGAGCAGTTGGATGAAGGATGAGTGTGTGGACAAGAGCTTGGTAAGAATGTCAAGTGGAGGGTGGAGAAATGTGAACGTGCACGGGAAAGGGAAGTGGTTCTGCGCCTGACTGGTCAGAGTGGCCAGGGCCTGGGCTATCTACTCCAAAGGAGGATGGATATTCTATCTATCCTCCTTCAAAACTGCCGTATGGATGATCATTTTGAGAAGCAGAAACCTCTGAACTGATCACTTCTGCAACCTAAACCAGGAGTCCAGTGGCACCTAAAAGACTAACATAATATATGCCAGCATGAGTTTATGTTGTCATAGAGCCTCTAGGCTCCTGTTCTGCTACAGACTACTACGGCTACCCATCTGGAATTCTTCTCATGGGAGGTTCTTCAGCCTAGGTTAACCTGCCTCAGCCACAATTTTATGGTGCATTTTCACACCTTCAATGGAAAAAACCTTTTTGATTTTCATGAGTCTGCTATGTCAATTAAAGTATTAAAATGATGCTTTTTCCGCTTCAGGAGCACAACAGATGTGCACAAATATCACATGATAAGATCAGAATTGCTTTTAGTGTCATGCGTGAAAATATCCTTAAGCATTTATCTATTTATACATTTGACTGCTAAACCACCCTCCCCCATAGTCAGGGCTCAGGCAGTGTACAACATTTGAAAAGATACAATTATAAACAGATTTAAATAAATTAAAAACAGTAAAACAATAAATACAATATGTATTGTTGTAAATACAATAACCATTCCAGATAACATCTAAAATCTATTTTATCCTTACCCCAAGAGGGAGTGAAAGGAAGGAAGGCCAGGCTCAATGACTTCTAAGGGAAATCACGTGCTACCTTTATTTATTTATTTATTTATTTATTTATTTATTTATTTATTTATTCCGTTTATTCCATTGGCCTCTCGCTCTCCCCGCGAACAGGCTCAGGGTGGCTTACAGTCATCGGTACAAAGTACCATAAATCCACATAAAAACATATAAAACATTTTTAAAACAATCAAATAATCAAAGTGCTAACAGGATGAGATGGTTAGACAGTGTCATCGATGCAACGAACATGAAATTGAGCAAACTTCAGCGGACAGCGGAAGACAGGAGGGCCCGGCGTAATCTGGTCCATGGAGTCGTGAAGAGTCGGACTCGACTGTGCGACTGACCAACAACAACAACAGTACATAATAATCAAAGTCTTGATGAGACAATGGAAGCTCTTCTTATTTCAGGGGTTGCTCCCACAGGGCAACAATTCTCCATACAGCTCTGTGTATGGCTGTTGTAAATGCAAAGGCATTTGCAGCCTCAACCAAGCATCCACACGGGAGTTTTGCTTGCCCCAGTCCCGGCGGTGGCCATTCCCCACTCCTACCGGTTTGTTTTTTAAAAAATGGTAGTTGAGATATTATTTTAGTTAACTTAATTTTGTCAATGGTCAGCTTTTAAGCTACAGCAATATATCAATTACTAGGAACAAGGCCCGTTGTGGAAATAAATACGACTCTAGAAAGAGGCTCTAGGAGAGTTCCCCAGCTTTGGGGACACTGTGTGAATTTGCTGTGGTGACCTCAGCAGGGTATAATGACAGAGTCCACCATTTTTTCCAGAGGAACTGATCTCTGCTACCTGAAGAGCAGTTGTAGCTTTGAGTGATCTCCAGCCCTCAGCTGGAGATTGGCAACAATTGTTACCCAGGAGGAAATGGCTGGTTTGGAGGGTGGAGTCTGTGGCATTCTACCTGCCTGAGGTCCAACCCCTCCTCGAACCCCACCGTCTCCAGGCTCCACCCCTCAAATCCCCAGGAATTTGCCAACCTGGAGTTGGCAACCCCATCTCTTTCCCAGCTAACCATCAACCTACTGTTATCTGCCCCTCTGACTTCAGCTGACTTCTGCCCTCCCTCCTGCAGAGCAGTTGTAATTTTGAGTGGTCTCCAGCCCTCACCTGGAGATTGGCAACAATGGTTCCCCATGAGGGACTGGTGGTTTGCAGGGTGGAGTCTATGGCATTGTACCTGTCTGAGACCCCACCCATCCTCAAACCTCATCATCTCCAGGCTCCACCCCTCAAATCTCCAGAAATTTCCCAACCTGGAGTTGGCAACCCTATCTCCCTCCCAGCCAATTGTCAACCTACTGTTATCTGCCCCCTGACTTCAGCTTTCCACCTCCTCCCCCTCTCCTGGAGAGCAGATGTAATTCTGATTGGTCTCCAGCCCCCACCTGGAGATTGGCAATAATGGTTCCCCAGGATGGAATGGCTAGGTTTGATGGGTGGAGTCTATGGCATTGTACCTGTCTGAGATCTCACCCCTCCTGAAACCTCACCCTCTCTGGGCTCCACCCCTCAAATCTCCAGGAATTTCCATACCTAAAGTTGGCAACTTTATCTCATCCCCTCTTAGCAGCCTCTTCCTAGACTTGGCTTTCTGATCTGTACAGCAACCCTGTAAGGAAGGTTAAGCAAAAAGTCTGTGGCTGGTCCAAAATCACCCAGGCAGTTTCCATAGGGATGTTCCTGCTGAACAGGAGCAAGCAGCCAGGGCTAGTGATGCCATGCAGTCAGGAGGCATGAAGTCACCCTGAGAGTGCTGGCAGGCCGAGGGTTGCCATTGCCAACAAAGACAAATTGATGCAAAGGAGGAGGGAAAAGTCTCCATATCACTATTTTGCCTTAAACTGGTTTTGATGCCAGCAGAGTGAGAAAATGGCAGAGGCTCTGGGTGGGTGCCCCATGGTAAATGCACTAAACAATTCTTAAAGATTTTCCAAAACACTACTGTGTCAATAAATCATTTTCTACAATCACAGCGTCCCCTGCCAGAACACAACTCATTGGGTTTGTTTCTTTCAAAGGGGAAGTGTTGTGAGTGAGGACATATTTTACCTCAGAATACAACAGGTTGGATAAGCAACTGACAATTCCAACTGTCTTGTGGAGGGGGGGGGAGTTTGAGGTGCGGAATGGAGTGAAGTCCAATCTCCATATGCAAATGAGCTTGAAATGCTGGCCCAATCAGAGAAGAGTGGCCTAGGCTGCAGTGGGTGGGAGAGAACTCAGGCAATGCAGCTAGTGGATAGGGACAGCTTCTGAGTGACATATCAGGGAGCGAACTGATTTTGCCAAGCATAGAACCTTGCCAGACCACTACCCTTTTATATAATAGGACAGGATATTTAGTAATTGATACATCAGTGTAACTTAAAATCATCAAATGACAAAGTGTCGTGTGTCTGGCTTAGTGCTGTAACCATATATCAATTATTGATTTTTTGAAGGAGAAAAAAGCCCAAAGTGTAAAGGTGTCAGACCCTTGCACAAACTCACTCTCGACAACATTCTTCTTCCAGTGATTTGTTTATTGAGATACGTAGTTGTGTCAAGTAGAGACCATCTGTGTCAGAACTGACTAAGTTGGCACCCGTCCTGGTATTATACATAATTCAAATACCCCCCCATAACCCGTCCAATCAATCCATCCACACATCCTGCCTAAACTAGCATGCGCTCCTTCTCCCCCCTGCAAATCTAACAGTTTCATTATCTACAACAGCCAGCTAGCAGAGACATTCAAGGACATTCACATGTCCTTAAGAAAACAGTTATGCAGTCCTAACCCACATAAACATCCACATACTCACCTACTGCCCCCCCCCCAACAGCCCAGATACAAAATTGTTACAGGAAATGAAGACAGCACACAAGATTCCATGGCAAACGAGGCCCCGAATTTGACATTCTGCCCCCTAAAGACCCCTCACCCTCCAGGCTTCTGAGGGAAACATTTATGGAAGGTGTGAACCAGTTGGGGGGCTCTAACATGATCACTTCTTACCCATTCATTATGACTCAAGTCAAACTCTCACCACTTAATAAGATAGTATAGGTGGCCCATTTGATTTTAGAATCTAAAACTTCTTTCATCTCCTGGTGGAGTTCCCCTTCCACGTTCAGGGGAGGGAAAGCTGCTGGACGAGATCTCCACATGGATGGGCCCAGATCCTTCTTCAGTAGACTGAAATGGAAAATAGGGTGGATGTGTCATAAATTCTTTGGCAAGTCCAGTTTAACAGCCACCTTGTTAATGACTCTCACAACCTTAAATGGTCCCACATATTTCCACCCCAAATTTTTCCCTGGCTGCAACCCCCTAAGGTTCTTTGTGGAGATGTACACAGAATCTCCTGGGAGAAAGTCCCACTCCTTGTCTGCCTGGGCCTTATAGTCCTCCCTTGCCTTTGCCAGAGTTTGTTGGATTAGGGTCCACTGCTGAATCAAGTCAGCCCGCCAAGTCTCTAAGTCCATTGGCCTGGGGGGTTCTGAGGTCACAGTGGGTAAGGAGCCCCCTTATAGCCATGAACCATCTTGAAAGGGGTGGCCCCTGTGGAGCTATACACAGAGTTGTTATAGCTATATTCCGCATAGGGGAGCAGATCCACCCAGTTATCTTGTTGGTAATTGATGAAGCATCTCAGGAACTGTTCCAGAACTTGGTTAGTTCTTTGTAGTTTTCTACAAAAAAAGCCCAGCAGGAACTCATTAGCATAATAGGCCACACCTATCAGCAGAAACTCATTAGCATATTAGGCCACACCCACCTTTTGCTTCTTATTCTGTTTACCTTGTTTTTTGTCAAAACCCAGGGCTTTTTTGGTAGCAGGAGCTCCTTTGCATGTTAGGCCTCATAACCCTAATGCGGCCAGTCCTAATGAGTTTCTGCTGTTGGGTGTGGCCTGTTATGTTGATGAGTTCCTGCTGGGTGTGGCCAACTCGGGAGCCAGCTGGAACTCCGTTCCTGTGTGTTCCTGCCCCAAAATAGCCCTGGTTCTCTCCATTTGACCATCAGTCTCTAGGTGGTAGGCACTGCTGAGCCATTGTTCCACCTCTAGTAACTTTAACAGTTCTTTCCAAAAACCCACCACAAATTGGGGGCCTCTATCGGATATGATCTTCTGGGGTATCGAATGTAGCCTCACAATGTGCTGCATAAAGAGCTGTGCCATTTGTTTAGCTGACGGCAGCTGTTTACAAGGGATGAAATGTGCCTGTTTCAAAAAAAGGTCCACTACCACCCAAATTACAGTCCTCCATTTGCTGGGTGGCAGGTCTGTTATAAAATCCATGGAAATAACAGCCCCAGGTGTTTCCCAGCCCTGCACTTCCCCATTAAACAGACTTGGCATGAAGCCATGTATTGAGAGATATCAGTCCGCATGCATGGCCTGTATTGTCTCTGTATGAGGTGCAGGGTTTTCAGGTACCCGAAATGCCCAGCTAGTTTGCTGTCATGCCCCATTTACAAGATATCCCTGTGCAAAGCCCTTGGCACAAAGAGTTTCTGTTGGCAGTACCAACATCTATTTCCCCCCTGGGTGAGGTTGCCGTCTTTCTCCACCTCCTAACCACTGTCACCAAAAGCGGCTTTGAACTTGTCCACCCAGGGTTTGGTACTAAGAGGCTCCTTTGCTTTGGCTTGACTGCACATGAGCACTGCCCCCCCGCCACAACTGGTCAGGGGTGAACATTGAGTCAATCACTTCTTCTCGTTGGCTGGCATGCTGGGACAGATGTGAGAGTGTGTCAGCAAGAAAATTTGACTTCCCTGGGAGTTGCTTAAGGGTAAATCGGAACTCGGAGAAGAATTCCACCCACCCCAACTGTTTAGGCACCTGGGGGTTCATAACACCTCCAAGTTCTTATGGTCAGTCCACACTTCAAACGGAACCTGAGCTCCCTCCAGCCAATGTCTCCAGGCCATCAGAGCCAATTTAATGGCTGCCACTTCTTTATCCCAAACCTCCCAATTCCTCTCTGACTCAGAAAACTTCTTGGACACATATGCAAGGGGGTGCAGATTCCTGTCCTCACCCCATTGCCACATCAGAGGTGTCCACTTGCACCAAAGGGCTTATTTTCATCCGGGTGCTGTAGGATCGGCTCAGAGGTGAACAGAGCTTTCTGTCTATCAAAAGCCTGTTGGTACTCGGGGGTCCACAGCAGCTTGTAGCTGGGCTTGTGGCTCTCCTGCCCCTTCCCCTTAGCTTTCAATAGGTCCATGAGGGGTAGGACCACCTGGGCAAAATTTGGGATGAATGGACATTTGAAATTGGTGAACCTGAGGAATTATTATAATTGCCTCCTCATCTGAGGGGGTTCCCACCCCAGTACATCTTGAATTCTGTGGGGGTTCATGCCCAGGCCCCTCCTGGAAATTCAATAGCCCAAAAAGTCCAGCTCTTCCTGATGAAATTCACACTTAGATAGTTTTGCAAATAGGCGGTTCTGGCTTTCAACACATCTCTAATGAGTTGCATGTGTGACTCTATCTTTTGAATTGATCAAGATATCATCCAAATAAACAAGCACCCCTTTAAACAGATATTTATGCAACACCTCATTGATTAAGTTCATGAACACTCCCGGCCCCCCCGCTAATCTGAATGGCATCACCAAGTATTTAAACTGGCCTAGTAGGGTAATAAACACAGTTCATCTTCCTCTCTGATGCACACCTGAAAATAGCCATCCCTTAAATCCAACTTGGTAAAGATGTAGCCCTGTGTGGCCTCTGTCAACAAGTCCTTTATCAGGGGTAGGGGGTAGGCGTTGGACATTCAGCCCCGGTACACAGTCTCAAGCTCCCATCCTTCTTTTTGTGGAAAAGCAAAAGGCAAAGCTGCCAGCCAGATGAATCCCCTGGCCAGGTTTTTATCAATGAACTTCTGCAACTCTTCTTTCTCAGCCAGACTCATGGAATAGAGCTTCCCTTTGTGCCCAGGTAAAATTTTGATAGCACAGTCCATTTTCCAGTGAGGGGGAAGTTCATCTGCCTCCCCCTCCCCAAACACCTTGGCTAAATCTCTGTATTCTGGGGGGATAAGGTTCAAATTCTCTTGGGCCAGGCACACTCACTCGAGTTCTCGCTGTGGCACCCCCCACATTCTGGGTTCCAGCTATGCTCTTTGCATCGGGGGTCCAGGAACCTCTTGGCCTCCACACTCCACTGGGCATAGGGATCATGGACGTAGGGGAGCCATGGACTCCCCAGAACCATCGGGAATTTAGCCGAAGGGTTGAAGATAAAGGATCTCAGCTCCCAATGGGTGCCAACTCCCACTGGCAAGTGGACAGTACGGTTCCTGCACGGTTCTCCCTTCATTGGTGTCCCATCCATCTGGGAGAATACTAAGGGTTCTTCCAATTTGTGCACCTTAGCTCCCAACCTGGTCACCAAGGCTGAGCTAATTAGGTCCCGGGTGCACCCAGAGTCAATCAAAACCCACACCCAGATGTGTATGCCAAGGGTGGGGTTGACTACAGTTTGTTGTTGTTCAGTCGCACAGTCGAGTCTGACTCTTTGCGACCCCATGGACCACATCACACCAGGCCCTCCTGTCTTCCATCGTGCTCCAGAGTTTGCTTAATTTCATTAATTTACAGTTACAGTCATGTAAAATAAGGTGGAATAGGCTCTCACTGATTCTGGCATGGGAGACTTTCGGACCTGCCATTTAGCGCCCTTCACAGCAGGTCCCAGCCTTTTCCCACCAGCAGTTTCAGCTCCTCCTCACTGGATGAACCCCCCTCCAGCTCCTCTTGCTCTCCTGACTGGAGAGCTGTTGATGGCTTGGAATGGCTCCCAAGGGGCTTACTCCCCTTCTCCAGTCCCTGTCGATCCTCCTTCTTTGTACTGCTGGGGCTCTTCTCCCAGGGACAGTTGGCGGCAAAGTGCCCCGGAGCTCCACATCTGAGGCACAGACCTTGTTGCATCTACTGCTCATGGTCACTCCCAATTCCCTGGGGCTGGCTCCGCTTCCCCTTTGACTCACCTGTCAATGTTTTCACCACAGGCTTGGGGTGGTACATTTTCATCAGATTGCAACGGATCTCTGCTTCACAGGCCACCTGAAACCAGCCATTCAGGATCAGGGGGTTGTCTTGAACCAGTGTCTTGTCCAGGATGGAGGGGTTCAGACCTGCCCAGTAAAACTCAATAAGCACCTCTTCTGGCTACCCCCAGAGTTTAGCCACATACATTTTAAACTCATCTGAGAACTCCCGTACGGACCAGCTGCCCTGTCCTGTGAAGATGGGTCCTGGCTTGCTTCAGCTCCAAAGGGTCTTTGTACTGTTGGCAGAGGACCCGCATAAAGGCATCCACATCCCTGAGCTCTGGGCCCCCCACATTGTACAGTCCCACAACCCAGTCTGCTGCCTATGTATTCCATGTGGTGCTCATCTGATGTGAAGATGTGGCCCCACTCTCTCAGGAACTTCCATACCTGCAGGGCAAAGAACACCAGCTTCTCTGGGATCCCGTTGAATGTGGCCTCCAGTGCTTCTCTCAGCCCAGCCAGAGCAGGAGGTGGCCTGGGCTGGGGTGCTGGTTGGGGTTGTGATACTGGCTGTGCCAGGGCCCCCACTGGGGGGCCGGCAGGTCCTGTGGGGATTTGCTGTGCAGGGCCTCCCCCTAGGGCCTGGAGCTCCTGCTGCAATTTATTTATTTATTTATTGGCAGCTGGGAGGTCTACCAGGGCTGCTCATGTGTCCCACTGCAGCTCCTCCATCTCACATCTAAATTCTTGCCGGACCAGCTCAATGTTGGTCTCTTCGGTCAGCATCCCTGCCACTCACAACCGCTTGGAGTCATCGTGGGGTGATCTCAAGACCCATCTCTGCTCAGCCTCCGGCCAATTATGCCAAGCCCTCAGCCCAGGAACCAGCAGGCAGTCAGGGTCATCCCATCTCAGCTGTGAGGACCAACAGTCCTTCAGTCAAGCTCCCTTCTCTCAGGTTGTCCCCTCCTCCGTTGAGATGGGGGGGGGGGGTTGTTGGCTGGCAGATTGGTTTGCATTCTGATCCCAGTCCCTGCCTCCTTGCCTACTTTGCTCATCATGGCGGCAGTGCAATGGGTCGAGGTAGTGAGAGATTCTGATACTTTGTCAGACCCTTGTCACTCTCGACAACACTCTTCTTCCAGTGATTTGTTTATTGAGATATGTAGTTGTGTCAAGTAGAGACCATCTGTGTCAGAACTAACTAAGCTGGCGCCAGTCCTGGTATTAAAACAACACCTCACCCCAGTGACTTTGTATAGAAGCTCCAAAAATTCCCACTCTAGTTTGGTTGCCAAACTTGACCAAAAGCTCTGGGTGGAATCAACCCAAATCTGCCTGATTTACCTGTATGTAGCTTTTTTGGACTTAAACAAGGCAATAAATTATTTCAGAAAATAATAGCAAAAAATATAAACCTCATAAAGTGAAATAGTCATGCTTCATAGCATCTCCAGTAGTAGCTGGACATTGCAGAACCTTTAGTAAAATAGAGAAAAAGGAGAAATACCAATAATTCCAATTAGCAATGCCAGAGATTAATTTGGAAATTAAGGCCAAGCAAAACTTTCATGTTGTCAGCTTAATTACTTTTCATTTTGTCCCATTAGCTTCACGGACTTTTCTTGTCTTCACCTCCTTCTAGGCCACCAAGCTTGACTGTGCCTTTGTTCGCAAGGACCCATATGGCGTGGTGCTCATCATTTCACCCTTTAACTATCCTATTCAACTCACCGTGGTCCCTATGGTGGGGGCCATTGCAGCTGGTGAGTGAGAAGCTCTCTGAAGGCCAGCCTGTCCCCCCCCAGCAGCCATGATCCACAGACTCTTTGTTCAGCTGGTCTGTTTCCTGTTCGATGGGGACTCTTGCTGGCTGGATCCAAGTGTGTGTTGATTTTATTTGCCTTGCTACCCTAGCCATGTGTTCTTTTCTCCATCAGGGAACTGTGTGATCATCAAACCTTCAGAGCAAAGCAGCTGCAGTGAAAAGCTCCTGGCTGAAGTCCTGCCTTCCTACCTTGACCCAGTGAGTTTCTTAGACCCAACTCTCCTTTTATCTTCTCACTGAAACTTACTTCTTGTTCTTCCTGCTCTTGAAAAATCCCAGGGGCCCCAGTTCTCTGGTGTGATGCTAGAGGGAAAGTATACAGGATTCAGCAGTGATCCCATCTCTCTAGAGGGTGCTAATGGGGGAGACTGCTGCACAGTTTGCAAAGGATACATATGTGACTTCAGCAACATACGACGGGCATGGAGACAATATCAGCCATTGTACATTCATTACAGACATTAACTGCTGTTTTGCATCATTATGGGAGGTATGGAATAAATGCAGAAGCAAGGGCTCGTGACTACTCAAATTTAACTGGAGTAAAAAGGTGTGTTCTTATGTGTGTGATGCCAGGACATGTGCACATGCGTCCGAGGGGAAGAGTTCTCTGTAGGATGATGCCCTTTACTTTTCCCTTTGGGTAAAGCCACTGCATTCTATTTCCTGTTGAAATCCTGAAGTGGTTTAGGGGACAAATGAAACCTTACAACCAAACTCATGTAAATGACCCCAATGCCATTTTTTAAAAAAAGAAAACCTGATTTGGGTGGAAGAAATCTAGGGTGGAAACACTGCTCAACCTTTTGCATGCCCGTCATTTTCTGTTCAAAATTGCTTCCCAACAGCTTTTTCCTATGTAGGATGCAAAAACAGGAACAAAGAAAAGATTGTTGTGGAAAGGGTGTCCCCCCGCCCCGCCCCGATTCTTCCAGCTTCCCTGTTCTAAGCATTGGTTCACTTTAAACTACAGTGAAGGGGCTCAATGACGTGTATTTGTGTGTAACCCATATTTAGCCCCTAAACGGACAAGAGAAGTGTGTTTGGTGGTTGGGAATGGCCAGTTGTTCAGACCTGTTTGTTGAAGACTCTTATTTCACAGGACACCTTTGCTGTGGTGACGGGTGGCTCTGAACCAACTACCAAATTACTGGAGAACAAGTTTGATTACATCATGTTTACAGGTGAGTTCTCCTTTTTAATTTCCAGGATAATAATAATTTATAGAGTAGTTATTTAAAAAATTAAAGTGGTTAGCCAAGCCAGTCAGTTCATGCTATGGGATTTGAATCCGATTTCTATTAGAGCGCACCAGCCCTCAGTCAGTCAGGAAAGCCTTGCTGTATTTTTGGTGTGCAAATCCGCACCATCGTCTCTACCCACAGCCCAGCTGAGCTCTCATCTGTAGCCCCTCCCCTGGCAGTTTGCTTTGCTGACCTCTGCCTTGGCCTTGTGATAATAAACCACTCAGCTCTCTTATACCCAGAATTAAACTTCGTTGGCCTTAAAAGTGCCGCTGGAATCAAACTTGGTTCTCACATCTGTTTGTTAGTTCTTTTATTTGTATGTTAATTTGCTGCTATTCACAGGTCTTCCCAACTGCTTTAATCCAAACTTAGCTATACTTATTGCTCAGTTGTTTGTATCTTGACTCTACCTAACCCCCCCCCCCACCTATACGTAAGGCTTGAGGAAGTCCGTTTCAATATATCTGAAGAAGGGTGCATGCACACAGAAAGCTTATACCCAGAATTAAACTTTGTTGGTCTTAAAGGTGCCCCACTGGGGACTCAGACTTTGTTCTATTACTTCTTTCTGTAATTCTTCTTTAAGCGCTATATTTGGTTTCCCTTGGTGCTGAATCTGGGGTGGTGTATTTGGCATAGCACTTTGCCCACATTGCAAAGTGTCCTAAACTTGGCCATTTTTCTGCAGGGAGTCCCCCTGTTGGGAAGATTGTCATGAGTGCAGCGGCCAAACACCTGACACCGCTGACTCTGGAGCTGGGAGGCCAAAACCCCTGCTATGTGGACTGCTGCTGCCACTTCCAGAATGCAGCCAACAGAATCGTATGGGCAAAGTTCTTCAACACTGGGCAGACCTGCATTGCACCGGACTACGTGATCTGTACCATTGAAACACAAGAGAGATTGATGCCGTGCCTGCGTCAGGCTATCCGTGAGTTTTATGGCTGCAACCCTCGAGACTCACCCGACTATGGCCGCATGATCAACGACAAGCATTTCCGGCGCGTCTGTGCACTCCTGGACTCTGGTCGAGTAGCCATTGGTGGAGAAACAGATGAGTGTGACCGTTATATTGGTGAGCAAGGGGCCCACATTTTCCAATGCCAACTTTCCTTCCTTCCTTCCTTCCTTCCTTCCTTCCTTCCTTCCTTCCTTCCTTCCTTCCTTCCTTCCTTCCTTCCTTCCTTCCTTCCTTCCTTCCTTCCTTCCTTCCTTCCTTCCTTCCCCATCCCGTGAATGGGTTCGGACGTGAATAACTGTTTCAGTTGTTCAAATGCTCCCTGACACTGGGGAGTCCAGTTCAAAGGGGCCCCGGGCATTGAAGCCTTAGCCCCTCTTCCTTTAGTCTTCAGAAGTTCTGTGCGGGGGAGGGCCACCTGGGCAAAATGAGGCAGGAATTGACGGTAAAAGTTGGCGAAACCGAGGAAACTTTGGAGCTGCCGCCTGGTTTTGGGGGGTTCCCACCCCAACACATCTTGGACCTTTTTTGGGTCCATTTCTAACCCCGCTGAAGATATGCGGTACCCTAGAAAGTCAATGCACTCTTGGTGGAATTCACATTTTGGCAGCTTAACAAACAGTTTGTGCTCTAATAACGTTTCCAATACTTCCCGCATAAGCGTGGTGTGAGATTCTTGATCCGGGGTGTAGACCAAGATATTATCCAAGTAAACAACCACCCCCTTGAGTAAGTAGGGATGTAACACTTCATTGATTAAGTTCATAAAGACCCCGGGGGCCCCCTGCAATCCGAAGGGCATAACACGATATTCAAATTGCCCCAGCGGGGTATTAAATGCAGTCTTATGTTCATCACCCTGTCTGATACGGACCCGAAAATAAGCATCCCGTAAATCCAGTTTAGAAAACACTTTCCCCTTTGCCACCTCTGCCAACAAGTCCTTGATGAGGGGCATCGGGTAGGCATTGGTTGCAGATACCGCATTAAGACCCCTATAGTCCGTGCATAGTCTGAGCCCCCCATCCTTTTTTTTACAGAACAACACGGGTGCTGCGAAAGGGGACGACGCTGGTCTAATAAATCCACGGGCCAGATTCTTATCAATAAATCGGCGTAGTTCCTCCTTTTCTATGGGACTCATGGCATAAATCTTTCCCTTTGGTAATTTGTGGCCCGGAAGGATTTCTATCGCACAGTCAGAGTTACGGTGGGGAGGTAGTTCATCCGCTTCCTCCTCCTCAAACACCCTGGTTAAATACCGGTATTCTTTGGGGATGCGGTTAAGGTCCTCTGTGGCTAGGCAAGCCCGTGAAGGTTCATTGCATGGGGTTTTTCCCCACCCTGGGTCCCATTTATGCTCTACACACTTCGGGGAGATAAATCGTACGCTCCCCTCTTCCCAAAGTATATAAGGATCGTGACCATGTAACCATGGGCTACCCAACACCAATGGGAACTGGGCTTGGGGGGCTATTACAAACGAGCGTAGCTCCCAGTGTTCACCAATGCCCACTCTCAAAGGAATAGTCTCAAATCGGCATGGTTCTTTCATCGGTGATCCATCCATTTGAGTAAAAGTTATCGGGTCTTTTAAATTGACAACGGTGGCCTCTAGCCCCATAACCAGAGATGGGTTTATCAGATCCCTCCCGCACCCTGAGTCAATGAGGGCTCGAACCCTGATATGGGTCATCATCGCTGGATTCATCACAAGTACAGTCACAAAGAAGAGAGAGGGGTAATTGCTCACCAGTTTAGGCACCTCAGGTGTTGGGTCCTGTTGTGTAGCGCCATTCACAAACAGGACCAATTCGTTTCCCTGCATCTCACTCTCCTCCTCCAGCATCATGGTATCCGCTTGGTCGGGGCTGGAGAAAAGGGCTCGTGTGCTGTGTGGTTTCGCTGTTCCCTTTCTTGGGGTAGGGGTTGGCCATCGTCTGGGCTCCTCTTGTGGTAGGGCTCTGTTTCTTTCGGGCAGGATGCAGCGAAGTGCCCCTTCTCTCCACACCGCAGGCAAAGGCACTGTCTCATGCGCTGATCTCTCATCCCGCTCGAGGTGGAGGTTGGTCTGGGTCTGGTCTGGCCTGCCGAGAGACTTGGACGGTTGTTACCCAGAGATAGGTCCAGTTTCATTACACGCAAGCGGCTTTCAGCTTTTTCGGCCTCCTCCATCCAGCCCTGGAGAGTGCGAGGCTGCTGAGAGCTGAGGACATTATTGCGGACATCCACAGCTAGTCCCATTCGATATTGTTGAGCCAGCACAGCATCAGTCCAGTCCCGAATTTTCACCGCATGCCTTTGGAACTCCCTTGAATACTCCCACACGGTGAGTTTACCTTGTCTGAACGTGCGAAGGAAGGCTTCTGCCTTCTGGGCCGCCCCCGGATCCTCGAAACAGTTCCTCAAGGCTCACATGAAGTCATCGACATTCCCCAGCTCCGCTGCCTCCAGATCATGAAGGGCTACATACCAACTGGTAGCACTCCCCCGGAACCTTGAAGCAATAAACTCCACCTGTTGCTCCTCGTCTGGGAACACATAGCCCCATCTCTGCACAAATTTCCCTACTTGCAATATGAAAAAGGACACAGTTTCAGGATCTCCATCAAAAGTGATCTCCAACATGTCCTTGGGGTGGATTACTGGAGGAGCAGGGACCATGATCGGTGCAGGAACTGGCTGCGGGAGGGGTGCTGGAGCAGGGAGTTGAGGCGGAGGCAGAGCTGGTGGCTGGACAGGTTCTGGTTGCCCTGGCCCGGGTCCCGGTGCCGGACCGGCAGGTGGAGGTGGGGCCGGTGGAGCAGGAGGTGTACCGGTGCCACCGGTGGTGCAGGCACTGGCGCTGGTCTTGGTTGCATCAGCGGATGGGCTCGAATTGCTTGATCCATCATCTGTGGTAAGGATTGCATTAGTTTGCCCATGTCCCGTACCAGACGTCGGGTATCCTCTTGAATAGAGTCCATGCGAGCCTCTGGATCGGAACCGGATCCTGTTCTGGGAGATCCTCGAGACATCCGTCCCTGGGGAAGTCCAAAACTCCCTCTGGGATCCAACAGGCTGTCCCGGCTCTGGCTCCCCGGCATGGACCAGGTCGTCTGGGTAGTGTCCAACAAGTTCTTAGTCCAATCGCGCGACCTGCGGTAGGTCACCCCTTTATCCCACGGTGTTGGGGCCCCCGGCACGTAGGTCCGTGGAACGGCTCCCCCCTGACTCTGCGTTGGCCCGGCCGGGCTATAGATTGGGGGAGTGTACGAAGCTCCCACTGTGCTGATCGATGGAGGGGTGACCAATCCTGCCACGGATTGCGGGGTCGGTGCTGCCAATACTGAAGTTGTAGTCATTGGAACAACGGTGGTAGTCAGAGTGGTGACCACTGGAGTTGCCACGGTGGTGACCGGGGCCGTGGTTCCTGAAGTGGTAGTCACTGGGACTGCGCCTGAGGCTCCCCCCCCAGCTCCGCTCATCGTGATAGATGGCAGAAACTGACGGTGGGGAAATAATGGTGATTCCTGACAATATCTGTCAGGTTCAATAACAAGTGGATCCAGTCATTCTTGTACAAAGAAAGGTTTTATTGGATTATCTTGCTAAAACCCACAGTAGGAGGTCATTGTCAGGAATGGGGGGCGAAGCAATGCAAGCTAACTTATAGTGTGATGCAAAAAAGCGCCTAGCAAATGAAATATGAGCGCGCGGGCGGGAAACTCCCGGCGGGAGATATACTTCATGAACGGGAGACTACTCCCCCCTCCCCTTGCCTTCCCAGGACTGGAAAATTCTCAGTAACACAAGAATAGCCCAAAGCCTACAGTCAAGGCCACCGTGATAAGGAGAAGCGGCAGGGAAGAAGCTCCCACGTTTCTGCCTGCATAGCTACGCAAGCGCAAAGCAGGGTAGGGAATACATAACAATGGATGCAGTGAGAAACATCAAAAGCCTTTCTGACACCGCCCTCCCTGCAAAGCGGGCTCAGGGTGGGTTCCAACCTATAGTGATCTGCTAAGTGCAGATTTACATCATAAAAACAGAATAACAAAATACATACAACAGATACAATAAAGTAAGTAAAACACTAATACTTTAAAATAAATTATACAAGAGCATGTCAACAGACATACAAGAGCAACTCATAGGGGGAAGGAAGGGGGAGGCCAGATTGAATTGGGTACCCCTGGACGCAACTGAAGGCCTGGCAGAAGAGGTCCGTCTTGCCGGCCCTGCAGAACTGTAAAAGTTTTCACAGGGTACTAATTTCTGATGGGAGCTCATTCTACCAGGCAGGAGCCAGGGCTGAAAAAGCCCTGGCCGTAGTTGAGGCAAGTAGGATATCCCTAGAGCCTAGGCCCATCCGCAGATATTGATTTGAAGAGCGCAATGCCCTCCGGGGCTCATATGGGGAGAGGCAGTCTCAGAGATATGCAGGCCCCTGGCCGCATAGGACTTTAAAGGTAAGAACGAGCACCTTGAAATGGATCCAGTATTCAATAGGCAGCCAGTGCAGCTTGCACAGCACTGGGCGGATGTGGGCCTGCACATGCAGTGACATCAGTACCCATGCTGCTGTGTTCTGCACCAGTTGCAATTTCCAGAGCAGAGTCAAGGGCAACCCCTCGTAGAGAGAATTACAATAATCTAGCCTGGAAGTGACCATTGCATGGATCACTGCAGCCAGGTCACGAGGGGCAAGATATGGCACCAACTGCCTGACCTGCCTCAGATGGGAAAAGGCTGTTCTGGCTGTGGCAGTGACCTGGACCTCCATAGACAATGAAGCATCCGAGAACACCCTCAGGCTCTTTACTTTAGGTGCCAGCACCAACTGGGCCCCACCAAAGGCTGGGAGCCCGATGCCCAACCCCAGCCCCCCACAGCCCATGTGCAGGACCTCCATCCTTGATGGATCCAACTTCAGTCTGCTCTGCTGTAACCAACCAGCCACAGCCTGTAATGCCCTGTCCAGATGTTTAGGAGCAGAGTCCGGGCAGCCATCCATTAGCAGGTAGAGCTGGGTGTCATCAGTGTACCGGTGACAACCCAGCCCATATCTCCCCCATATTGGGGAATTCCTGGAGATTTGGGGGGGGATGCCTATGGAGGGCAGAATTTGGAGAGGATAGAAAGTTTAATGGCCATGTGATGCACAGAATCCACCTTCCAAAACTCTCATTTCCTCCAGGGGAACTGATCTCTGCCATCTGGAGATCAGTTGAAATTCTGGGAGCACTCCATCCCCGCCTGAAGGTTGGCAACTCTAAAGTGGGCTGATGCTGGGGAGTTGGGGTGGGGACTAGAGAGGGAGAACCCCCCATTCTATGGCCTGTGTAAGTCTTGCTCTGAAGTGCTTTTCCATCTGTGAATGAAGATTTCGATAGAGCATGGAGAAAGCCCTGCGTGGTGGGGGTTGGGGTGGGTGGTGGGTTGGAAAAAGCAGTTTCAAGGCTGTTGAGAGGCAGGATATGGCAGCAGTATATGAGCATAACCTGAGTTGATGTGCTGTCCTGTCCACAGCTCCCACAGTGCTGGCTGATGTGAAGGAATGGGAGCCAATCATGCAACAGGAAGTCTTTGGGCCTATCCTGCCTATTTTCATTGTGCGGGACTTGGATGAAGCCATTCAATATATCAACAGCAAGGAACGCCCGCTGGCTCTCTATGCCTTTTCTTGTGACTGCAAGGTATGTTTTGGTCTTACAGCTCTATCCAGGAGGCTGAGAATAGGTAACAATGGTTCCGGTCACACAGAGCATTTGCCCCGCTGAAGACACGGTAGCCCTGCGGGGTTTCCGGACGGGATCACACAGGCACATCTGGGAGGCATAGCACTCCCGTGGCCAAGGCACAGCTTCCCTCCGAAGCTGTGGAATAAAAAACTACCAGGAAGGAGCACTAGTTTCTGGAAACCCCGGGGCAAAGGCCAGCGTCTGATTGCAGGAGCACCAGTATCCCGCGGCATCCGATGCCCGCCCATGTCCTGGGGCAAACCGGATGTTGTATGTTTCCATGGGATGCGCACCAATGCCAAATGGCGCATGTGCACATGCAAGACACCAACAGTGGCCCACCCCCCAATGGCACATGTGCACATTACAACAGCACGGCTTGTGTGCTTGTGCTGCGCCGCTTTTTTGCCATGCTGCAGCATCGCGGTGTGATCGGTGCTCAGAGCTGGAGCGTGGCAACTTGGCGGACCGTGTGAGCAGGCTACCGTGCCTTATTTTGCTCCAGGACAAACAGCCACGCCACCCCCCGCGTTTTCTGGCCTGTATGACTGGGGCCAATATTAAATATTGTAAATTTAACCTGCCTCCTTTATTTAATCCTGGCTCCACTCAGATCTTACATTGCTTTCAAAATATGCTCAGGCTAGGGTTATGCTGAACCATCATAGGAAGGCAATTCTGGAAGTACAGAACCACTATTGACAATGTTTCTCTGCATGCCATTAGAGTAACTACCTTACAGCGAAAGGGAAATATAGCAAGATTCACTAGAGAAAAGAATATAAAATATATAAAAACAGTACTATCTAGAGTTAATTTACACTCCTCCAGTTCTCCTTGTCCAAGGGGGATGGACAAGCCCCTGCACTCCATTCAACAAGTAATACAATCTCTGATTTTCTCCCTCAAACAGGAAAACACAAATCACAAAATATTTTGAAAAATCCTATTAATTGTGATGTCGAAATTTAAGTCTCTTTAATGTTTCCATTACAGGCACATCAGAATCTCATTTTGTGTGCCTTTTCTTTAGCAAATTTTGTCACCAGCTCCTT
Organism: Gekko gecko; assembly: GCA_029375565.1. Taxonomy (NCBI): domain Eukaryota; kingdom Metazoa; phylum Chordata; class Lepidosauria; order Squamata; family Gekkonidae; genus Gekko; species Gekko gecko. Next base: position 89,444,401 of record JAPDNY010000003.1, read on the forward strand.
CATGTCAAGCGCTGATGCTTCAGCATGTTTAATTGAAATAGTTGCCAAACCAAGTAGTCTCTTTTGCAGCATTGTATGTGTGTTTTTATAAGTTTGAGTTTTGAAAAGCTGCGTTCACCACTTGCCACTGACATTGGAAGTGTGAGAAGCATCCTTAGAGTGACAGAAACATTAGGCGCACTGTCCTGGAGTTTTTGTTGAAGTAGGAAGAGAAGTACTCTTTGTGGTGGCATAGACTTTGGAAGTCTTCGAACTACTGCTTCCAGTTCACAACACAGATCTTCAGCATCAATATCCTTGTGTCCATTGTGCATCAGCACAACCCTATGAGGTAAATTAGGCTGAGGCGGTGTGACTAGCCCAAGGTCATCCAGTGGGCTCCCGTGGCAAAGTGAGGACCTGAAGCCAGGTCTCCCCGATCTTAGTCCAGCAGTCTCACCACCACTACACGACACTGGCTGGGACAACCCACTGAGAACCTTCTGAAATGAAACTTCAAGACGGGCACACTTGAATATCACAAGGGTATTTCCAAGTATGCATAGTTCATGAATGAAAGGCTAGTGAATCAAAGAATTATTGTACGTCACTGCAGTTCTGGAATGCCTTACTTGATTGTCACAACCTTGACTTGCCAAAAGAATTATGTTGTAGGAAAGCGTAGGGTGGCAGTCCCCACATAAAAGGCCCTTGTGACCTCTGTTCTCATGCAATGCCATGCTTGTACGTGGGATTTCACGTGTGCCCTCTATTAGCACCACCTGGTAATCTGAATTGTGTAGATAAAGCAACAGTTAGTTGGGTTATTTGTATTTGTAGACATTGCATATAAATATTTTTCTGGGCAGTTAAACATCTGTTTGCCTCATTTTAGGTGCTAAATGAGCAAAACAATGTCTCACTTTTTTAAAATCCCTTTTTATGGTAGTGATAGTAGTTTCTAGCCGTGGTTTATATTATTTCTATGCTTCACCTGGCATGCTTTGAAATATACACCACAGCAGTATGCAAGACGTGGGTGCTTTGCTGTTCTCCTAGCTCCACCTCACCCATGCATTCCCCAGGCAGCTGAGGCGTTTCCAACTGAGGGCGCCGCTGCGGGGAAGGGACTCGTTGGCTCCCTGTGAGAGGGGCAGTAGGCGCAAGGAAAGGGAGGTGCGTGTGGAGGTCTGGGCGGGAGCCAGCGAGGGGGAAGGAGGGCTGTCTCACCAGGTAGCCCCACCCCTGCTCTCAGTTCTGTGCTCCTCTGATGTCTGCACTCTAGGCAGTTGCCTAGGTTGGCCTAATGGTACCACCAGCCCTGAAGGCACCTTAAAGATTAATAGATGCATATCTTGTAAAGTGTGCTCTAGTCCATGAACTCTTACACCATAATAAATCTGCTAGCATTTATATAAACCTGCCAACTCAGAATGATACTTATGCATCTCACAAAGTGGCTTCTCAATCCACAAAATACCACAATCAATCTGTTTTTAAGGTACTACAAGTCTCTTTTCCCTTATGTCTCCACAACAGAAAGGGAAAGAGATTTACTTATTAAACAAAATGAAAACTGAGAATTTAGAAAACCTGCTAAGCCTGTTGTTACTGTGCTCCAACAATATATCAATATTTTAGTGTCATTAAAAAAAGAAAATGAAGCCACTCCTCTTTGGGATGGGAAGGGAAGAGGGAGTGGCAGGGGCACCACAGTCCAATAATTGAAGAATAGGCAGGAGGTAGATGGGAGTGGGGAGGCGAAAGGAAACCCACAGAAACATTGCTCACCAGGGGGAAAGCTGAGTCAGTGGCAGCTACCAGGAAAAAAACCCAGAGTAAAAGTGGTATCCAAAGAACTGGGGGGGATGGGGGGACCTGAAGTGAAAACTAAAACCACAAAAATACGTGTGGAAATCAGGGGATAAACCAAAGCACCATGGGGGTGGAACTAACAAAAAAAAAATCAGAAAAGCTTTAAGGCAGCAAGTATCATTTTGGTTTCCCTGAACTGATGAGCTAATTACGTTAACAATAAAAATAAATGTTTGTTTTATTTTAAACCTAGCTTTTCTTGTATTTGGATTGTTATTTTAAAGGTCTGATTAAATTTTACCATTGCAATACTACTTGATTATACTTTGGAGAAGTGAGGTAGGCCCGGAGGTATAATGAAAAGTGGGCGGGCATCACACAGATAGGGTTCCCAAAATTTCCACAGAGGAGGGGATGGTCTCTAGAGATCTGCAGAACACAATTCATAGCATCCATGTACCTTGTGTGAAACATCTGCCCTGTATCTCTTATGAAAGAATTGCAATCTGGTAGCTTCTGAACTGTAAAGGAGCAGAGAGATGAGTACTAATCGTCCTCTCTTTTTCTTCCCTTAGGTTGTGAACCGGGTATTGGATTGCACCAGCAGCGGTGGCTTCTGTGGCAATGACTGCATGATGCATGTAACTTTGGTCAACCTACCATTTGGTGGAATTGGTATGACTACCCCTCTGTCTCCTATGCTGTCCGGCACTGCCTCCTTTCTTGTAGGCACCATGTAAGGCTGCCTCCACAGCAGCGCTTCCTCTAAAAATTGTTTCTGGAACAAGGAGGGGTAAAACTCTAATTGTAGGCCATTTTCACATGGTTCAATGCTGCTGAGAAGGGTTTTCCCCCCTTGCTTCCCCACAGCATTGTGGTGCATTCGCGCACTTCCCAGGGTTTCCCTAGCTTTCCTCTGATCTTTCTCAAAACTGCTTTGCTGTGAAGTTTTTGGAAGGATCCCAGTAAAGCCTAGAGAACTGCTGTGTGGGCAGGAACATTCAGCTATCTCCACCCATATGGCAGCCAGCCATTTCTCTTGACTCTGTCCCTATGGCAGCCATTTCCTTGCCCTGCCACTGGGGTCTTTTTTCTTAATTGGCACTTGAATATCATTACAATGATATAATGTTACAGCACTATGTGTATCAGATTCTCTGAGTTTCCAAATTTCATTAAAAAAAAATCTCTTGCCCCTTTTGTTGTGAAGATATAAGGGGAAAGGCATATCTCTGCAATGAAAAGTGCTAGAAACTTTTTAAAAAAGAAAGCAGGGAATTTGGAGACCCTGATATTCATATTGTTATAATGCTATCCTTTGGTATATATAATTCTGTTTTGGTCATGGACTCCCATGAACATTCCAACACGCTCCAAAATCAGTTCGCTCCCTGATCTGTCATTTAGAGGATCTCCATATCCACTGGCTGCTTTGCCTGAGTCCTGCTTCCAACATTCTAAACAGTTTGCTGTTCCTCCCCCTCCCACAGCCAGTCAGAACACAGAGGTCATTTGCATATGCGGCCTCACTGGCCTTTGCCTCTAACATTCTAAACAGTTTGCTGTTGCTGTTCTGAGGTAAAATACATTTCCCCTTAGTGCCTGTTGGGGGAAAACATTGTTGCCAATTTCCAGGTGAGGGCTGAAGATCACTCAGAATTACAACTGCTTTCCAGATGGCAGAAATCAGTTCCCCTGGAGAAAATGGTGGACTCTGTGTCCTTATATCCTGCTGAGATGACCCCTGTATGACAGCCAATGTGACGTAGCAGTCAGGGCTTCAGAGCATGGTAGAGGCTGCAGGTGGTGGTGGGGTGGAAAGCTGAAAAATGAGGAGAATATAAAGGTAGGTTGATGATTGGTTGGGAAGGAGATAGTTGCCAACTCCAGGTGGAGAATTCCTGGAGATTTGAGGGATGGCGCCTGGAGAGGGTGAGGTTTCAGGAGGGGTGGGACCTCAGACAGGTGCAATGCCATAGACTCCACCCCCCAAACCAGCCAGTCCCTCCCAGGAAACCATTGCTGCCAATCTCCAGGTGGGGACTGGAGATCACTCAGAATTACAACTGCTCTCCAGGAGGGAGGAGGGTGGAGATGGAAAGCTGAAGTCAGAGGGGCAGATCAAGGTAGGTTGATGGTTGGCTGTGAAGGAGATAGGGTTGCCAACTCCAGGTGGGAAAATTCCTGGAGACTTGAGGGGTGGAGCCTGGAGAGGGTGGGATTTGAGGAGGAGTAGGACTTCAGACAGGTACAATGCTATAGACGCCACCCTCCAAACCAGCCATACCCTCCTGGGGAACCATTGTTGCCAGGTGAGGGCTGGAGATCACTCAGAATTACAACTGTTCTTCAGATAGCAGAGATCAGTTCCTCTGGAGAAAATGGTGGACTCTGTGTCATTATACCCTGCTGAGGTCGCCACAGCAAATTGACACTGAGTGCCTAGGACTGGGGCACCTGCCCATAGCCTCTTTCTAGAGCTCGTTGTATTTATTTCCACAATGGTGCAAGGACTGGGGCAGGGAAACTGTGGGTAAACCTGCCATTTGGAAGTCCCATTGTCACTGCATGGTATTGGCAGCTGCGGCAGTAAGAGCGTAATCACAGAAGCCTCTCACTATATGGAAACCACCCTAGCAGGTTCCTGAACTGGTCCTGGCACTTTTGCAGTCCTCATGCAACAAGGTGCAATAGGAATCAGTTCCAGGTAAGTAAGTAATTATGCCAAGCCTTTCATGTTAAACAGCAGATTACTTAATTACTTGGGATGCTTGTTCATGCACAGCCCTAAACTGGCAGGGATGTCTCCACAGCCTTTTCCTTGAAACATTCCACTTGTAATACTTGTAGTGCGCTGTTTACTACCATTTGCTTGCTGAACTGGGTACTGTCACTATTAAGAGTGGAAATCCACTAATATTAGGAGTAAACCAGAAATGTTCATGAGTTTGTGGTTGGGGAGGAAGAATTTTACCCTTGACGGCAGACTAGAATCCTTTTTTTCCTGAGCAGATCCACTGATGTGAAAGAGTTCTGCTAACTTGCCACAGGAAATGTCATAGCTACTGTTGTATAGTGGGTTATACGCATAATGAAACCACAGACAACGATGTAGTGATCAGCATGGTTTGCTATTATACAACACGAGACTCAGTTACCTGGCCAGGAGGCCAACTATATACAAGCGAAGGGGACGCCCCCTGGTGCCATTGGCGGGTTTGAATTCCTGCCACCATTCCCATTGGTTCCCCTATGCGGGAGCCAGGAGCCCCAGTCCCATTGTTCACAGGTACTCAAGCTCCGGCTCCTTCGCTGATAGCCCGTAGTGGTCTGTGGACACAACAGCTACCTAGGAAGGGTATCTACTAGTCATGTGATAAATAATGTCAGGAGTCTGAGGCTTTCGTGCACATTGCATTTTTTGTAGCATTTACTCCAAAGCAGCCCCTGTGGCATGCAAAAGAAATTCTGACTTGAATCTAATCTGTCGAACCATCGAGCCCATCCTCTTATGCTTCAGTATCCATGTTTAGCATGCTTGATAGAAAAATGTCTGATTTCATTTTTTAAAATTCTGAGTTGTCATAACTGCTGGAAGGTTTTGTTCAAAAATGCCACGCCACTCTTGGCGCGTGCGGATCAGTGCCTCAGGAGCAGGGGTGGCCAAACTGCGGGTCAGGAGCTGCATGCGGCTCTTTCACATACATTGTGCGGCTCCCGGCAGATCGGCCGGGAAGTGAAAGGGAGGCAGCCCCCCCCCCCGTGGGTCTTCCCTTCCCCCCTTGCTTTCTTTCCACCTCTCCCTTCCACCCCTCCATCTCCTCTCTCTCTCCTCCCTCCCCATCTAAAGTTAAATATCATTATCAATATTTGTTTTTACCCCTTTCATTTTTATTTTTGGCAGTCTCATTTAATTTTAATAAAAAGCAAATTTGCATATTTTTTTTGCAGTAAAAACATGCGTGTAATATTTGTTCTTGTCTTGCGGCTCTCAAACGTCTGCCGTTTATTCTATGTGGTTCTTACATTAAGCAAGTTTGGCCACCCCAAGTCTAGAGCCTGTTGTCTATATAAGCAAGACTGCGCCATGCCTAAGTACATCCTCTGCATATGGCTGCTATACTGTTTTGTTATAGAATAGAGACAGGCTGCTTTTATTCCCTGGCAGGGTCTAGTTTTTATTGAATTACCTTTAGCCACTGCTTAGAGATAAAAAGTATCTCTTGAAAATGGCATGCAAGCGTCAGCAACACTGTGCGGGAACACTTGCGATCCTGTCTAGGTGAGATGAATGGGTAGAGGGGTGTGTGTGTGCCTGGGCTGGGCGGCCAACTTGAGAGCTCTGCCATGGTACAGGATTTGATTTGCATGTTTCCTTTGTGGCATCTGTTGCAGGATACAGTGGGCTTGGCCAGTACCATGGCAAGTACAGCTTCGACACTTTCACTCAGCACCGTGGCTGCCTCTCTCGCTGCATGGGCTTTGAAGCACTCAACTCCATACGCTACCCACCCTACAGCCAACGCAAGCTGGACCTGCTGGTCTCCGCAACAGAAGTGAAACGCAGGGGCTTTTGCACCCTGCTGTGAACTCCCACAGCAGCAGAGGCCTCCTGTTTGTAGGGGGCTTCTACAAGGAACTGAGCTGCTGGAGAGAAGAGGATTGTAGAGGATTGGGGAGCTCCTAACTTTCTTTCCAGTTGCTAGGAAGGATAAGAAAAGGCAAAAGACTAGTAAATATGGTTTGATGTGATTGCACGATACACCCTCCACACCTACACTGAATTTTCTCCAATTTGGACCAACCAGTACAGTTAAATAGAGACTGCAGAGCATTAATTTAAGATTGCACTTTAATTTCCCTTTGAATGATTTTACGAAAATTAGTCCTGTACCTGATTTAGGTATCTATGGGACCCAGCACCTAGCCAATGGCATGCGAGTACTCTTGAGTGGCGGTTGATGGACCAATGGCTGATGGAGCGCACAGCACAGCCAATGGGAGAGCTGGAAAGTGCCAACACGTTAGGGCTTTTATATATATCAGATATATAGGTGAATGTGTAATGGCTGAGTCCTTTAGGCAGTTTAATTCCAAACTGATTCGTAACTAAAGCCAATGCAAACAGCCTTTCTGTCACTCATATTTTCCATGTAGCTGTACTTCCTTTAGTAGACATAACTTTTCTGGTAGGCCACATTTCTTGCACTATCACTTTCTGCACAGTAATCATATCCTGAACTCAGTTTTCTCCTCTCAACAATAACTGCACCTAACCATGTTTACCCAGAAATAAAGTAACTAAATTCAAAGGGACTCTTCTTAGTAACTACAGTTAGGCTTGCAGCCTTAGTAACATTTCTTGCAGAGTTCTACAGTTGGCAAATAAGTTTTTTGCTTGTATAATAAAGATTTCTTGACACTCTCTCTCTAGTGCTTTATTTATATTGTTTGTAGGCTTGTGTGAAATGGCAACTTTTTGCTCACTATCCAAGATTCATATCATCAAAATCCTCAGACCTGCTGAGTATCTGAATCCACTTTGCATCTTCCACATTTCCAATATAGCATATGAAAACTGGCAAGGTTTTGATGTCCACCACAACAAGTCTAACACCTAACTCCCTGGTTAGGTGTTAACTTAATTAGACAGGTGTGGTTCAGCAATAGGGTAAGAAAGAAACCTGATAAAGGGTCAGTATTAAAAATCTAGTGTATACTTATTATATACGAAAATATATGTATTTATTAGAAAGACAGTTGAAAACATATAAGGGCCCAATGAAAACCTCATTAAAAAGTACAAGTGACCTGAACACAAGGTCCAATACAAGTGACTTGATGTGTTTCCACCCCTTGGGGGCCTTCTTCAGAGGTCAAACAATTTGAGGTACAAATAGACACATTACAATGTTACATGTTACACTGAAATAACAACCATTAAGTTAATATTGGCCCCAAAAAAGAAAACTGTAAAAAAATAATATTGAATATGAATAATCATATAAAATAATAATTTTTTACTTGCAATATGGTAAAAATGACTATGTTACTGTCAGACCCCCAGTCCAGTTACACTCAACAACTCTCTTTAGGCAGTGAAAGTTTATTGAGTTATATGCAAGATCCAGAAAGTCACTTGTGTTAGAACTAAAGACTGTTGGCGGGCACAGTGTTATTATAGAAAATTCAAGCAGGTTCCATCCATCCCCCCAAGCATACGTTACAGTCATACTCTGCCTAATTGCCATGCCAACCAGGAGAGATATATGTCTTGGTAATCTAGAGTCCGAGATGGCACAGAAATGTGTTCAAGGCCACCTTCCCCTGGGAAAGTGAAGGAGGAGGGGAAGGAGGATGACTTGTGGAAAAGTTGCATCTTCTAAAAGCAAAGGTCTCATTCACTCCCGCGCATACTCACCCTAAGCTCAGGAATACATCCCCCCCAGAATTATGGCAACCCAAGCAAGCACAGTGCAGCAAGGTTTGACAATTACTTGCTTCAGCAGCAAGGTTAATAGACACAAGACAAGGTGTTGCTAGGGGAAGACAATCAAGCCTTAACAAGGGATGATGACAAAGCAGAATTACTCAACTCTCACTTTGCATCGGTCTTTAACTGTAAGACAAGCTGTATACAAACTGAAGAATGCAGGACATATGAAGGAAGGAGGAACTGCCAGTCCAGAATAAGTAAGGAAATGGTTAGAGAGCATCTAGCTGCCTTAAATACTTTCAAATCTCCAGGGCCAGATGGCTTGCATTCCAGGGTACTAAAAGAAATTGCAGACGTTATTTCAGAGCCTCTTGCTCTAATCTTTGAGATGTCCTGGAGTACTGATGTTGTGCCGGAAGACTGGAGAAGAGCAAATGTTGTCCCAATCTTCAAGAAGGGAAAAAAGAAAGACCCAGGAAATTACAGGCCTGTCAGTTTGAAAAATTCTAGAGCAGATTATTAAACTCTCTGTGAGCACCTTGAATGGAATGAGTTAATTGGTGGTAGCCAGCATGGGTTTATCAAAAATAAGTCATGCCAGACCAACCTTATCTCCTTTTTTGACAGAGTTACTAAAATGGTTGACTCTGGCAATGCTGTGGATATAGTGTATCTAGATATCAGTAAAGCATTTGACAAAGCTTCTCATGGTATCCTTGAGGATAAGCTGGTTAAGTGTGGGCTGGATGGTGCAATCGTTGGATGGATTCATGGCTGGTTGAAAAATTGTACCCAACGAGTGCTCATAAATGGCTCTGCATCTATGTGGAGGGAAGTCGTGAGTGCAGTGCCACAGGGGACATAAGAACATAAGAGAACATAAGAGAAGCCAATGTTGAATCAGGCCAATGACCCATCTAGTCCAACACTCTGTCACACAGCGGCCAAAATATACCAGGTGCCATCAGGAGGTCCAGCAGTGGGGCCAGGGCACCAGAAGCCCTCCCACTGCTGCCCCCTCCAGCACCAAGAATAGAGTGCATCACCTGCCCCAGACTGAGAGTTCCCATCTATACCCTGTGGCTAATAGCCACTGATGGACTTCTGCTCCATATGTTTATCTAATTCCCTCTTGAAACTGTCCATTCTTGCAGCTGCCACCACCTCCTGTGGCAGTGAATTCCATCTGTTAATCACTCTTTGGGTGAAGAAGTATTTCCTTTTATCTGTTCTAACCCGACTGCTCAGCAATTTCATAGAGTGCCCACGAGTTCTTGTATTGTGAGAAAAGTACTTCTTTCTCAACCTGCTCAATCCCATTCATAATCTTATAAACCTCGATCATGTCACCTCTCAGCCGTCGTTTCTCCAATCTAAAGAGCCCCAAGCATTTTAACCTTTCTTCATAGGGAAGGTGTTCCAACCCTTTTATCATTCTAGTTGCCCTTCTCTGCACTTTTTCCAATGCTATAATATCCTTTTTGAGATGTGGTGACCAGAACTGTACACAGTATTCCAAATGAGGTCGCACCAATGATTTATACAGGGGCATGATGATACTGGCTGATTTGTTATCAGTTCCCTTCCTAATAATCCCCAGCATAGCGTTGGCCTTCTTTATTGCAGCTACACATTGTCTAGACATTTTCAGCGAGTTATCCACTACGACTCCAAGATCTCTCTCTTGGTCCGTCTCTGCCAGTTCAGACCCCATCAACGTGTATTTATATTTAGGATTTTTGGCTCCAATGTGCATCACTTTGCACTTGGCCACATTGAACCCCATTTGCCACGTTGACGCCCACTCACCCATCCTCGACAGATCCCTTTGGAGTGCCTCACACTCCTCCCTGGTTTTCACCACCCTGAACAACTTCGTGTCATCTGCAAATTTAGCCACATCACTGCTTACTCCCAATTCTAAATCGTTAATAAACAAGTTAAAAAGCATCGGACCGAGTACTGATCCCTGTGGTACCCCACTGCTTACCACCCTCCACTGAGAAAGTTTCCCATTTATACTCACTCTCTGTTTCCTATTTATAACCCAGGGACTGTCCTGGGCCCAGTGTTGTTCAATGTTTTTATAAATGACCTGGAGGAAGACATAGAGGGGATGCTTATCAAATTTGTAGATGACACAAAGCTGGGTGGGATTGCTAATTCTGAAGAAGACAGAGCCAGGATTCAAAATGATCTAGATAGGCTGGAACAGTGGACTGAGACAATAAGATGAATTTCAATAGAAATAAGTGCAAAGTCCTACACTTAAGTACAAAAAAATCAAAGGCATAGATATAGAATGGAAGGGACTTGGCTTGACAGCAGCACATGTGAAAGGGATCTGGGTGTTCTAGTTGATCACAAGCTGAACATGAGCCAGCAGTGCAATGTGCCTGTGAAGAAAGCTAATGCAATCTTAGGATGCATTAACAGAAGCATTGCGTCCAGATCAAGGGAGGTGGTAGTTCCACTCTATTCTGCTCTGGTCAGGCCTCTCCTGGAGTACTGTGTTCAGTTTTGAGCACCACACTTTAGGAAGGATGTTGACAAACTTGAGTGTATCCAGAAGAGGGCAACCAGGATGGTGAGAGGGTTGGAATCCAAGTCTTATGAGGAAAGGCTGAAAGAGTTAGGTATGTCGAGCCTGTGAAAGAGAAGGCTTAGAGGGGACATGATTGCAGTCTTCCAATATCTGAAGGGCTGTCATGTAGAAGATGGAGCAGATCTATTCTCTCTTGCTCTGGATTGCAAGACTAGATCTAATGGGTGGAAATTACAAGGGAGTCGTTACTGGCTAAATATCAGGAGAAACTTCCTAACTGTAAGAGTGGTTGAGCATTGGAACAGACTGCCTTGGGAGGTGGTGGAGGCTCATTCCCTGGACGTTTTTAAGTGGAGATGTAGGGCTATCTTTCAGCTATGCTCCTGCAGGGGGGTTGGACTACATGACCTTCCAGGTTCCTTCCAACTCTAACATTCTATGATGCTATGTTTATGAGGCCTCTTAAGATGTGAGTCATCTGTCTAGTGCCAAATGCACAGCTGTTAAATTAGAATATCTGATACTTGTATTGGCCATTGTGTTCAGGTCATGTACTTTGTAACAGGGCTTTCATTGGACCCCTATATGTTTTTAACTGTCTTTCTAATAAATACAGGTATTTTTGTATATAATAAGTATGCACCGGGTTTTTAATATTGGCCCTTTATGAGGCTTCTTTCTTACCCTTGTGGTTCTTGATTCCAGCTCTAGGGGCAAGTTTGTTTTGCCCTTCCTGTGCCTTACTGTGGATCAGCACAATGTCAGATGGCCTCGAGTTTCCTTCTCTGGGCAAAACGTGTAAAAGGTGGGAAAACGTCCCTCCTCAGAAACTGAATCCTGACAGACTCACCCATAGGGGGAGGGGGGAGAGGGATTGTATCCAGTGTAACAGACCAGGACACATAAAATGCTTTTGTCCTGAATGAGGAAAATTGTTTACTGCAGAGTACGCAAAGATACACGGTGCAGTCCCCTTGGAATATAGTGATGTCTTGTATACAAAGAAGAGGAGGAAAGAAGATCCTGCAGCAAGCTCTAGCTAGACAGGACTGTAGGCGGAGTACCTTCTTTCTAAAGAGGCTTCTCCTTGTCTGTCTGCAGAATTCTCCTTTTAGTCTAGGCCACTATCTCAGTGACTAAGGCATCTATCTCTTTTCTTTCTATCCAGTGTGTTAGTTCCAAACTAGAGCTTTGTTAGTCTGTAATCAGTTCACTAACCTGACAGCGGCATAGGCACTGTGCCAACAACCACTGTGCCACAAGAGCCAGAGATAACTCCACAGAGACTCCCCACAGTAGCTTTTGTGGGGGGAATAGTAGGAAATGTGTATAGGAATTTTCTTGAGTATAAAGATTTAAATGGGCAGGGCATAATTGCTTTGAGGGACACAGGAGGGGGGATTACTTTTGTGAAGCCTGAACTGATTCAGCCCAGTCAAATTATCCCTGGAAAATTAATCATCCTGAAGTGAATTGTTGGCCTGGTGTTTCAAGTGAAGACTGCCGGAATTCCTGTCCTATATAAGGACTGGGAAAGAGAAGAGGTGGGAGTCTGTCCTGCCATTCCTTCTCCCATTCTCCTAGGAAATGATTTGTATAATGTTGTCACTAGAAAGCACAGAGAAGCAGATACAGAAGATGTTTTCCTTTCAGAAAGAGAGCACAGGCCCAAGGCTACTGCAAGAGCAGAGCAGGAGGAAAGGTACATTGTGCTCAATGAGGAACAGTTGCCTAGCAGTCAAAGCTTACCACAACAGGCAGGTTTGGAAGCTTGTGAGTTTGTGAGGGTCTAGCAAGCCGATGAGTCTCTGAAGCCTTTGTCTGAACAAGTGAGAAAAATTTAACAGGCATGCCTCGAACCCCTGAACAGTAGACTCTGTACAGGCAAAGTGCCAAGAGAAGACATGGAAATGTATAGAAAAGCAGTGAATAGTTGGTAGTGCTGTTGTCATACAGAAATCATCTTCTTCAGCTAGTCCATGAAAGTCCCTTTTGCTGGTTACTTAGGCATGACCAAGACTGGCACAAAGCTTTTATTCATCAAGTAGTGGACATTGAGTGGCAGACCTTTGCAAATCATGCCATGCCTGCCAAGTGATGGGGAAGGATAACAACAAGGGAGAGGTATCTTTCTCATGAGTAGCTATTGATACCATGCAACCCCTGCAAAGGGCAATAAAGAGGGGAAATAAATATATTTGAACACTAATGGTTTATGCCACAAGGTTTCCAGAAGCTGTTCTTCTGACCAACATTGAAAAAAGTTCAATGGCAGATGCCTTGATCTGTTTTGTCTGCTGTGTGGGTTTCCCAACTGAAACAGCAGGAGACGTGGAGAGCAAATTTATGTGCCTGTTTAATGCAATGGCTATTGTCAGACTCTGCAGGACCAACAGCCGGCTTCTTCAGAAGTAAAGTTTATTGATCAATATTGGCAGTGTATCTATACGTCAGGATCTGTGTTAAGACTAAGGCAAAAGCACAGGGTAGACAGATATACAGGATTCAAAGGGTGGTCACCGGGTGGCACGGAGCCAATCAAGGTGAAAAGCAGGGCCCACCAAGAAATAACGGACCCGTGTTCCCAGAGATGATGTTACAAGCTAGGAACCCAGACACCAAGGTCATGCACATAAAACAAACAGATAAGTAGGCATCAGTACAGCAAGAGGAGAATTGAAACTTAACACATTCCAAGGAACTCAGGCTCATCCTCCCCCATCAGCGTTAATGGCAGCTAGCTGACAGCTATGGCAAGTGTGTGGTGTGAAGCATTTAACAAAGTTAGCTAATCACCCAGAAACTAATGGCTTGCTATAAAGATTCCATTCCATGCTGAATCATATGCTGAGAACTGACATTGGTAAGCATTCAGGAGACTGAGATGTCAATGCCTCCAGTCCTGCTCTTTGCCTACAGAGAGGTAATCCCAGGAAAGTACTGGCTTCAGCCCATTTGGTTTCCTCTGTAGAAGGAAAGTTTGAGGATCATTGGACCTTATCAAAGAGATCTGGAAGGATAGCATCAGAAGTGATCAATGAGCACTGTGGAATCCATGCAACAGTTGCAGGACACCCTGAGGAAAACCTTGGAAACAGTGGGAGTGAACTTGTATCACACTCCAGCAAATCAGGAAAAGTTGTAACTCATGGACAGTAGGTTCAGGAAGGACAAAAAGAAATACTACTTTACACAGAGAGTGATTAAAAAGTGGAATTTGCTGCCAGAGGATGTAGGGATGGCCAGCAGTGTCCCCTCTAAGCTGAGTTAGTAAGCCTCCAGCTCACACATTTTTGTCTTGGCTCAGGAAGGATGGCTCCAGAGCAAACTAATTTATGCAGTAGCCAAATTGCTCGCTCACAACTTTAATGCCAGCAGCTCATAAAGTAGAATTTTTGCTCCCAAGACTCCACAGCTTAGAGGGAACATTGATGGCCACATAAACAAACAGCTTTAAAAGGGGATTAGATAGATTCATGGAGGATGTCTGTCAGTTGCTACTAGCCCTGGTGACTGAGGGGAACCTCCACATCCAAAGGCACTAAGCCTCTGACTCTCAGAGCTAGGAGGTAACATCTGGGGAAGGCCTCTGCCTCTGTGCCCTGTTGTTGGTCATCCAGAGGATCTGGTTGGACACTGTGAAACAGGATGCTGAACTAGATGGACCCTCACTGGTCTGACCCAGCAGTGCTCTTCTGATGTTTTTATGTTCTTATGGCATGATGCCAAGAAGGGAGAACAATCTACAAGCCGGATGACAAAGTGTTGGTCCTGAACCCAAAGAAAGGACACAAGTTCCAGGTTGTGAAGAAATGCATTTTCTCCTGGGGGGCTGGCAAGCAGCAAACCTCCACTTGGCATTTTAAAAGATTTTTTTTCTTTTCTCTGGGCAGAGAATGGGCTGGGAAGGAGGAAGTCCATCAATAGCTTTCCAGGCGCACCTCTTAAGAAATGCTAATGGGCCTTGCTAGAGACAATAGAAGCTTCCCCCTTCATCCCCCCTTCTCCAGGCAGGGAACAGAATTTGGAGGACTTTAGGCTAGAACTGTAAAGTACTGGGTTTCGGGCCTCATGACTCGGACGACGACATAAGAGAAGACGCGTTTATTCGTACTTCACACAAGACAAGAACAACAGTAATGGCCGGCGGCCAACTATATACAGTAAGGGGGGGGACGCCCCCGTTCCTATTGGCGGGTTTGAATTGCCCGCCAGTGCTGCCATTGGTTCTTTACTGGCGAGCTCAGGAGCCTAGTCCCTATTGTTCTCTGAGAGCGAGCTTGGCTGCCTTCGCTAGCTCATACTCCCGATGTCAGGACACAACAAGAACATCTCACAGATAATCTCCAGGAAGGAGCTGAAGGAAACACTTCCTTGACCTGAGCTGACTGGGGTCAAGGGGGGAGGAGAAACAGAGATTTATCCTCCTTGCCTCCTTGCAACAGGAAGTACCTCTCTTTTCTTTGGGATGCTGTGTTCATGAGAGAACAGAGACCTCTCCTCTGGGAAGGTGGCCATTATTGATCATGTGCTCGCTTGGCAGGGCTGGAGAAATCTTCAAGGTAATGCTAACTGTGTAGATACTTGTAACTTCTTAAGTAAAGGAGGCTGCTTTATTTTAACATCTAGTAGGGATTTGCAATACCTGTGTGGCAGAGGATTTGTGTTCAGAGGATTTGCAGTTTTACTTATTTCTTTTGCATTCCTTGCTCAATTTGGTGCTGTTAAAAACATTTCCTTGTAAACATTTTCTTTTTAATAAATACTTTAAACTTTTAATGCTAGCCATGCTTCTTTGTACCACATAGACCTCCTCCGTCTTGGACATGCTATTTTAAAAGGAGTGCCAGAAGTGGGAAGGCAGGCAGTTGGAAAGCAGCTACTCCTCCAGGGGTGCGCAAGCAGCTATTCCTCCAGGGGTGCACAAGGCATTAAACTCTCCCCATGGTAGCCAGGCATTGGGCAGCAGGAGACACAGAGGCAAGGCCCCAGAACTTGGAAGTGAAGCTGGGAATCCTGACTCCTGATCGGTGGTGGTGGCAAGCTACCCTAGAGAAAAGGAAAAGCCCCTTCAGGGAGTTGGGAACCCCTAGGAGGGCAGGGTAGAATAGGGCCAGAGCAGGTGTGAGGTTTAGTTCCCTGCTGGTATTGAATTGAAAGGGGGATCAGAGAGGAGGCAAACTGCAGCATCCCCAGTGCAAAAAAAAAAAAAAAGATTTCAGTGCTGCATGCAAACAAAGTAAGGGGGGGATCATCAGCATGGAATTAAATTGATATGAGACAGACAGACAGATACTGAGATGGGAAGCCTAAAACTTTGAAAACATTTTCCCCTTCAACGCTTTAGTGAGCAAAGTTGGGATGGGGAGAACCATTTTGGCAGTCTCTGGAAGCTTAACATTAAAATTGTGGCTTTCTGTGAACCATCAAATGTAAGAATCACTTAGGATCGATTCATTTGGAGGAAGAGTGCAATCCTCATAGGACAGGCTTTAAAAAACTGCCAAGATCATAACCAGTGTACAGGCTCAAATTAGAGAATCACAAAGCGAAAACCACACAAATTTGCAGGGAAGGGGAGGAAATTAGCATTACTGTGCAGCAGTGCTAGGGCATCAGCAAAAATACCCCCGTCCCATTTTTTTCAGTTTAGTGCCACTGTCAAACAGAGCATCCCTCCTGCCCAACCTGGGCTGGAGATTCACTTTGCCAAGAGGCTGGCTAGCTACAGTTACATATACCTTTAACCAGGTAGTGCTACCATCAGTCCTTTAATGTCCCTCCAGTCAAGAGCCAAAGGACAAGCTCCTGACCTTACCGAGCTTAACTAGGGAATCCTCCCTGCAAGGTTGGCTCACATCAGGAGACCCACAGGTTATTCTAGATGTAGTAACCGACAGTCTTAGGCACCAGATATCTTATTGCAGCAGTGGAGACAGAAACCAGAAGTTGGTAAATTAAGGGTGCGATCACATGCACAATTAGCCGTGCCATAGGTGTGAATGCCGGGCAGATTTAAAGGGCGCGATCAGACACGAACATCTGGAAAGTGCCCTGCACCCATCAGCAACCTGTTTTGCTCCACTGCAGAAGCAGAGTAAAAAGACACCAGGGAAAGTCTGGTAGCAAATGGGTTGCTACAGGCAACGGATGGACTTTCCCCTGTATGATCACTGCAGTGCGCTCTCATGGTGTCGGGATGGTCTGGCCAGGCCATCCCGACTCCATGCCGTTATCCCCCCCCTCAGTATGCACATCATCGCACACTCCATAGGAAGCCCTCATGCTGAGATGTGATTCATCGATTCCCCATTTAAGCACATCGGGAACAAGCTGCAAAAAACAAACAAAACCCGACTCACCCGTGGTTGCATCTGATCAAGCAGTGATGGGCTGCCCTCGCAGCTTCCAAGGACTGTGTGATCGCACAACTGCAGGTCAAATTCCTCCAGGGGAAATAGCCTTGCTTCCCCTCCCCTCAGAGTTATCTCACGCATGTGACCACCACCAAAGTATATGTTTATTTAAGTGCACAGAGTATTTATTAAAAAGGGTGTAAAATTACTTAAAACAGTACTGTGAGGGAAAACAAAGAAAACTAGAGATTAACGAACTAGCTAAACATAGAAACTTGGTTCTCAAAGACAAGATGTTACCCATTCAGTTCTGGGTCCAAATGTCTCCAGAGTCCCAAATGCCAGGCTGGTTGGCTTCAGCAGTCAGAGCTCCCAAGATGGCCGAAAGGTGAGCAAGGCAGAGTTACATGTCAGCTTCACATGCAACACCATCATGCCTCCTGAAAGGATGTTAAAGCAGGTTATTTATTGATTGAATCCCAAGAGGTTGCTAGGCCTGGGAACCAATTCAGGTTCAAGCAATGTCTTCCAGATACAAGAAGGCCAATCAGGGAAAGGATGATTTCATTGGTCTCTGGTCATGTCAGAAGAGCAGGTGATGCGAGCTGCAGTCTCACCCCACCGTCCTCTCCCCACAGGACTTAATTGGTTTGGAATGTTAACAAGCCAAGGCCGGATAGAACAACTTGTCTTGCAGGTGCAGAGATAGAGGCTGTGTTCACACACACTAAATAATCCACTTTCAATGCACTTTCAATGCACTTTCAAACTGGATTTTGCCAGTTCACACAGTAAAAATCCAGTTTGAAAGTGCATTGAAAGTGGATTATTTAGTGTGTGTGAACACAGCCAGACACTCTTCCCCAGCACTTCTGTGTGAAACTTGGAGACTTAAAGACAACATTTTTAACAAAAGCAGGCCCCAACCAGACTGAAGCAAACTTTTAAAGCAAACTCCATTTTGAATGAATCAAAGTTCTTGACAGGTACAAGTCTAAAATAGCTCTCCAGAACTTCTGCCAGAGAACCCCTCCCCGATACAAAATGCAGCGCTGTGCAAAGCCTGGTAGGGTTGTAGCTGACTTTTCACAGGCATGTGCGCGCACAGACACACACACACACGTTGCCAGCGATCACAGCTTCCAATGCTAGTGTCAGTGGGTTCTACCATGTATTCTGTACACGCAGCATGTTTCCCCATGTTATGAGATTGTGTGACTCTTTCCCATTTTTCACAGTAGCCAGTGATACAGAAGAGAATTGCCTAGTACTCCACATATGGAAAACGGTTTGGCAGCTACTTGTCAGTTTCAAAAAAGTCTTGTCAATTTCAACATCGGTTTCCCCCCTTTGTGTTTCTTTCTGTTCCTTTTCATTCAATGAACTAACGCTGAAATGCACATGCGCACTACCCCCCACACATCACAAGTGATATTCCACCCCAATTTAGAAAAGTGTTGTTGTTGTTTTATTGTAGCTGCAGAATAAATACACCAGAGGAAAAAGAATGGTCCACAAAGCAGGCACAGAATCTAAAGTCATGATTAAAGGCTTACTGTCTGGAAATCTGCAGTAAGATGTGTGTGTGTAATGGACCTGAGATTCTTGGGTTTAGTAAGAAGTTACAGGGAAAACCCATCTTTCTCTCCCTCTCAGGAATACCCCCCCTCTCTCTCAGGAACAGGCTAAAATAGACTTTACATGAAGTTGTATGTGTGTGAAGTTGTAACTTTTCTACAGCAAAGTTTCTGTTCTCCCCTATTTTAAATAGCTGATACCTTGTAACATTTCTTGACTTAACCCTCAAACCAGTAAGCATTACCCCCTTCTAAGAGACCCAGTTTGATGTGGTTATTAAGAGCATGGACTCTAATCTGGGATAACCAGGTTTGATTCCCCACTCTTCCACATGCAGCTGTTGGTGTGACCTTGAGTCAGTCATAAGTTCTTTCAGAGCTGTTCTATCAAGGGCAGTTCTTGAGAGAGCTCTCTCAGCCCCACCTACCTCACAGGGTGTCTGTTGTGGGGAGGGGAAGAGAAAGGAGATTGTAAGCCGCTCTGAGACTCCTTCAGGTAATGAAGGGTGGGGTATAAATCCAATCTCCTCCTCCTCCTCCTCCTCTTTCTCCTTAAGAGACAATAAACTAATTTTTGTGTTGTGAAAAGAAGGTGTTGGTGTGAATCTCTCTAAAAGAAGGGAAGGGGGGGAAGTAATATCTCAGATTCCTATTCCTCCTCTCCAGGCTTTCTCTGTAATAGCAGCATATAGTCCAGCACAATTATTTGTCAGCTTTGCCTAACTGACCCCTTGCAACTCCCGCCTAATGGAAAACAATTCAGTCACTGCTACGGAAAGGTGTGATATGGGTGGGGAACCGAGGAAAGTACTCAGCAATCACAAGCACTCATTCTGATCAGTGCTAATAGTCACCAGTTGAGCAGGACGATGCTGAGCAGGTTGCCTTTGGGTGCTTCAATCTATCTCCCAGTAAACACAAGCAGGAGTCTTGTGAAACTCTAAAGACTAACAAATTTTTATTCTAACATTAACTTTTTTATATAAATAATTTTATTTGTTTATATAAAGAAGGTAGGGAAGGGGAAAGGAAGGGGGGGAGAATGTAAAAATATTCAATTTCCAGTTTAGCATTCTGCATGCATATCTTCTCATTACAATTTCACAACTACTTCATCTATCATTCTTATTATTCTTTACTTGATCTTATTTTCTTAATACTTAAGTTTTAACCAGTCATAGAATGCCTTCCAGGGTCCCATAAATTCTTCTTCCATTTTTCCTTTTAATATATTTGCCAAGTCCATTTCAGCACATTCCATAATCTTCAAGATCAACTCATGTAGTGTTGGGATTTGCAGTGTCCTCCATGTCGCTGCAAATAGAATTCTGGCAGCTGTTATAACATGTAAAATAAAATATCTACGATTCTTATCTAACTCATCTGGTACACAGTTTAACAAGAATATCTCTGGCTTAAAAGGTATTGTGACATTCAGGATTGATTGTAGGAAATTATGCAATTCCAATCAAAATTTATGAACCTTTTTACATGTCCACCTCATATGATAATACAGCCCAATATGGTTGTTATATTTTCAACATATATGACTCAAGTTTTTATACATTTTAGCTAATCTATCTGGGGTTAGATGCCATCTATAAAACATTTTATAGAAGTTTTCTTTGAATGAAACAGATTTAGTCAACAATATTCACTTTCCATATTTTACTCCAGTGTGAGAGATCGATGTTATACCCCACATTTTGCATCCATCTAACCATAAATTCTTTAACTAATTCGTCCTGCATTTTCAATTGCATCAACATACCATACATTTTCTTAATAAGTTTCTCTCTTGAAGTACATAATAATTTTTCAATGTACATTGTTCTGAGTAGAATCCGTCTGTCTGTTTGTCCTTACTATATCTAGATTCCACCTGCATTCTAGTCCACCAGTTTAAGTTTATTTCATTTTTCTTTAATTCTTCCTGGGATTTTAAATTATTTTCATTATCTAACAGTTCTGCTTATCTAATAACTGCTTGTTTTGAAGTCAAAGTTGGTTGCAAGAAAGCTTCAACTGGAGACACGCATCTTGGAATTTTAGTATATATCAGTGGACAATTTTTTTCCCACATAGTCAATAATGATCTTCTTATCATACGATTTTTAAAATATTTATGTCCAAAGGCTTTCCCATACCACAAAAAGGAGTGCCATCGCAGTTTCAAATCATATCCTTCTAGAGCCATCAGTCTATGATCTTCAAGTAGAATCCATTCTCTCAACCAAACCATGTTGCTGCTCTGTAATAGTTCTTCCAGTCTGGTACTCTGAATCCAGCTTTCTCTTTCGCATTCTGCAGGGCTTTCAGTTTGATACTTGGCTTTTTTCCCTTGCCATATAAAATGTTGTGCCAGTTTATTCAGTTCATCAAAAAAATTGTTTAATGTATATTGGCAATGTCTGAAATAAAAACACCACATGTGGTAAAACTCATTTTCAAAATTGCTATTCTGCCCATTCATGAGACTGGCAAATTTTTCCATTTCTCTAAAAAATTTTTAATATCTTGCAACATTTTGTTATAATTATCTTTCATCAAGGAACTACATTGTGCTGCAATATTAACACCCAAATATTTAACTTTCTTCTCCAGTTGAAATCCAGTCAACTTTGCTATTTCAAGTCTTTGTTTAAATGTCATATTTTTCATAACCATTTTTGTCTTCTAATAGTTTATTTTCATTCCCACCATTTTTCCATATTCATTAATCAGACTCATCTATTGTTGTACAGTATCCATTGGCTCTTCTAAGATAAATACCAAATCATCAGCAAAGGCCTGCAGTTTATATTTATTTCCTCTTATTTATGTCCCTTTAATAAGAGGATCTTTCCTAATTGCTCTTGACAGAACTTCCAAAGTTAATATAAACAGCAATGAAGATATTGGACAGCCTTACCTTGTTCCTCTTTCAATCCATATATTATCAGTCAGTTCATTGTTTACTACTATTTTCACTTACTGCTTTGTGTATATAGCTTCAATCGCCCTTATGAAATTAGTCCCAAAATTCATTGTCTTCATCTGTTGAATAATAAATTGCCAGATGACATTGTCAAATGCTTTTTCAGCATCCAAAAATATCAAAGCCATCTGCTTCTCTGGATGGGTTTCATAATATTGTAAGATATTTAGGACTGTTCTAACATTATTCTTTAATTGTCTCAGGTAAAAAATCTGCCTGGTCCTGATGTATAAAGTCTATTAAAACTTTTTTCAAGCTTGCATCCAAAATAGTCACAAATATTTTATAATCACAACTAGGAATAAGGCCCATTGTGGAAATAAATACAACGGGCTCTAGAAAGAGGCTCTGGGAGAGTGCCCCGGCTTTGGGCACGCAGTGACAATTTGCTGTGGCAATCTCAGCAGGGTATAATGACAGAGTCCACCATTTTCTTCAGAGGAACTGATCTTTGCTACCTGAAGAGCAGTAGTAGTTTTGAGTGATCTCCAGCCCACCCCCAAGATTGGTAACAGTGGTTCCCCAGGAGGGAGTGGCTGGTTTGGAGGGTGGAGTCTATGGCATTGTACCTGTCTGAGGTCCCACCCCACCTCAACACTCACCCTCTCCAGATTCAACCCCTCAAATCTCCAGGAATTTCCCAACCTGGAGCTGATAACCCTATCTCCCTCCCAGCCAACCATCAACCTACCTTTAGTTTTCCATCTCCCCCCCCACTTCCTAGAGAGCAGTTGTAATTTTGAGTGATCTCCAGCCCCCACCTGGAGATTGGCAACAATGGTTCCCCATCAGGGAATGGCTGGATTGGAGGGTGGAGTCTATGGCATTGTGCCTGTCTGAGGTGCCACCCCTCTTCAAACCTCACCCTTTCTAGGCTCCATCCCTCAAATCTCCAGGAATTGCCCACCTGGAGTTGGCAACCTGATCAGGACCGGGCCCAATGAGTTTTCTCCCAAAGGTCAACATAGGTGTGGAAAGGGCCTTTTACTGACAGAGGAGAAAGTACAGGTGCCAACTCTGATTAGCGAAATACCTGGAGATTTGGGGGGGTGGATTCTGTGGAAGGCAGCATTTAGTGTGTGTGTGGGAGATTGGCAACCCTAGGGGAAAGTCAGCCACACAGCTGGGAGTTGAAGAAAATGGTTTGATGGTCGCTGGCCCACCTCATTAGCGAGCCAGCCGTGCTGAAGCTAAGCAGGAGAAAGAGCCTTTTTCCATTTATTCTGACAGGAAAGTGGCCGTTGGGGAGGGGGTTATGGGCAGGGTAGGGGGTTATGCTGAAAGTCCTTTGTTTTTTTACTCACAGAACCAAGCTTGGTTGCCTACCAACAGCCACTGAGGGGACAGTCCCTCACAGGAGTCAAGAGAACTCTCTTCCTCAGGAGAGAGAGCTGCTCTGCCAGGGGGAGTGGGTGGGGAAGAGGAGCAGACCCAGCACCTGGCCAATGTACTCTTGAGTGGCGGCTAATGGGCCAATGGCTGAGGGAGGGCATTTTGCAGTCAATGGGAGCACATGGAATCTTACAAAACCAAAAGATAATTATTATAAGGAGAGATTCAGCAAAGAAATAGGTCTGTAGGGTTTTTTTGTCTGTCTATTTTTTATGGATCAATGATATAGTTGCTTCAGTCCAATATTCCGGTACTTCCATTTTTTTATTACAGATGAAATTACAATTTTATATGGAAGCAATAAAACATCTTCAAATATTTTACAGTAACAGCTGGGAGTCCATCTGGCCCAGGTGCTTTATCTATATTTTGATTCGTTAGCCTCTGCAATTTCCATCATTGTTATGGGATCATTTAACATTTTTCTGCTTTCTTCTGATATTGTGGGTAAGTCCTGTTCACATAAATACCGTTTCTGGATTTCCTTGGAAATCCACTCTTTTATATAGTTGTGTATAAAAATCTTGAATTATTTCCTTTAATCCATTCTTAGAAAATTCTTCTTTTCTATCTTTATTATACAATGAATGAATCACCCCTTTCTCTTTCCTTATGAGCCAACCATCTTCCCAGTTTATTGGCATTTTCAAAATAATCTTTAATTCTCAATAATAGTGGATTGTGATCTGCAAAGGTTTGTGGCATAATATCAATATCTTCAACTTCCTGAAAGAGATTTGATATAATCCAGCACATATCAATTCTGGACCAAGATTTATGTCTATCAGAGTAAAAAGTATAGTCTTTTCCAGTTGGGTTTCTAGTTCTCCAAACATCAATTAATTTGTATTCCTCAGCCAGTTCTAAATAAGATCTTGGAAGTAAGCCCTTAGAAGATTTCATAGAATCATAGAATGTTAAGAGTTGGAAGGGACCTTGCAGGTCATCTAGTCCAATCCCCTGCACTCTGCAGGAGCATAGGCGAAAGATAGCCCTACAACATACCCAACACATGGTTGTCCAGCCTCTGCTGGATGATTTAATTTTAAGATTTAATCTTCTTAATAGTTTTCTTGTCTAGGTCTTGATCAAAAACAGAATTAAAATCTCCAATCATACAAATATCCATATAGTCAAGTTTTGGTATAGTTTCCTTCACTATTTCAAAAATTTCCCCCTGCGATTCATTCAGTGCATATATCACCACCAATAAAATTTTCCTGTCTCTAATATCTATTTCCAGTAGAAGAAGTCTTCCATTTTCTAATGAAGATACTAAAATAGGTTTCAGTTTTTCTTTAACATAGTTATTCCTCTTTTCTTTACATTGTCCAAAGCAATAAATAGCTTGCCAAGTTTCTTATTGACCAGATAATGTTCATCTTTACATCTAATATGTGTTTCCTGCAAGCATAAAATATCAACATCTATCTTCTTAAGTTGTTTAAATATCTTTCTTCTTTTCTCAGGTGAATTTAGTCCATTTACATTTGCTGAAAATATCTTAATTGTTGATAGATCCATTATGATCGATTTTTACTACCATTTCTATTTCTCATTGTCATTCTTTGTGGACTTCCTTCCATAGAAAGTTTTTTGGATGTACTGGCCTCACGTTCTTCATCTGAGGCTGTTGAGTAGGCCGATGCTTCCTTTTCTTTTTCTGTTGTTGAGGCTTTGGTTTTTGCTTTCTTTATTTCTCTCCTTTGTAGAAGTTTCCCATAATGGTCCATAAAGTCTTTTGCCTTGAAGATGGAGTTTAATCTGAACCTTGGACCTTCAAACGTGAAGAAAATTCCTTCTGGAGTAAGCCATTGGAATGTAATTGAATTTGCTGTAAGTTTAGAAGTTAAAAATACATATTCTTTCCTTCTTTGTCTCATTTTCCAATGAATTTCTCTTAGAATCTTTATTTCCTTGTCCTATATTGTAAAAGCATTATTCTGTGCTTCTTTCCACACACAATCTCTAACTGTCTTAGTAAATTTCATGTGCACTTCCCTTGGAAGCTTGTTCTTCCTTGCATAAGCAGAGTTAGCTCTATATAAGAAGTCAATTTCCCCCTCCATTTCTTCAAATTCAACTCCCGTAAAATTTGACAGTCCTTCTGCTGTAACTCTGATTAGCTCTTCTCCTTTTTGTTTAGGCACGTTCTGAAATCTCAGCACATAAGCAGCTCTATCCATTTCCAGTTGAATCAGAGAGTCCAAAGCAGTCTTCTGCTGTATATCCAACCTGTCCACCCTCAAAGATGTTGCTTCACCTTTCTCTTCAGCTTTCTTGGCTTGCTGTACCACCACTGTTATTACCTTCTTATTTTCTATTAATTGTTTGTTGGGATCAGCCATTTTAACTTTCACATCTCCAATCTCTGTACTCAAATTCTTCATTTGATCTGTGACTTGTATTAAGGCCATCTGCACCTGGCTTAAGCCTGATTGAAATCTGTCTTGCAAGTCATTCTGCATCTGGCTTAAACTTGAGTGGAATTTAATTTGCATATCATTCTGTGTTTGGTTCAGGCTAGTTTGGGAAATAGCTTGTATATCATTTTTAAGGTCTTTCAAAGATTCCAGTGTCAGCATAATTCCCAGCAGGGGTCATTTCATAGAAAAAGAGCTGCAGGAGCTCATTAGCATAAGGTATGCTAATGAGCTACTAGGCTATTAGCATAATAGCTCATTAGCATATGCCACACCCCCTGACATCACCATCTTCAAAAGACTCCCCTTCCCTTCCCCAGCCGGCCTGTGGGAGGGGGGAAGTGAAGAGAGAAGGAGTTTAAAGTTTAAACCCCTTCTCACTAGAGTTGGGCCACAGAAGTAGGAAAGAGGGAAAGAGAGAGAGAGAGAGTAGAGAGAAGGAAAGAAAGAAAAGAGGGAAAGAAAGAGAAGGAAAGGGGATAAAAAGAGTGAGTTAAAGAGGGAAAGAAAAATAAGGAAAGAAGAAGGAAAAGGGGGAAAGGAGAGAATGAAAGGAGGGAAAGAGAGAAGAGAAGAAGAAGAGAAAGAAAGAGAGAGAAGGGAAGGAGGAGGGAAAGAGAAAAAGGAGAGAACAAAAGGAGGGAAAGAGAAAAAGGACAGAAGGAAAGAAGGGAAAGAAAGAGAGAAGGGAAAGAAGGAGAAGGGAAAGAAAGAAAAGGAAAGGAGGGACAGAAAGAGGGCAAAGAGATGGGGAGAGGGAGAAAGGCTCTCCCATCCCCCATCAAGCCCCTACCACCCCCACCCCTGTGGATCCCTCACTTACCACGATCAAGGCCTTCCCAGGGTGACAGACCTCCTTGTGCCTCCCTAGGGCTGCAGCACTCCAGCACGGGCCTCGGAGGCTGGCGACAGGCCTCCTTGAGCCTCCCCAGGGCCACAGTGCTCCAGCGCAGGCCTGGGAGGCTGGTGACAGGCCTCCTTGTGCCTCCCCAGGGCCGCAGTGCTCCAGCGCAGGCCCCAGGAGACCAGCAGCAGGCCTCCTCGTGCCTCCCCAGGGCCATAGTGCTCCAGCGCGGGCCCCGGGAGGCCAGTGATGGACCTCCTTGAGCCTCCCTCAGGCTGCAGCACTCCAGCATGGGCCCCAGGAGGCTGGCCGCAGCGTTGCAGCCAGGATGCCCTGTGTGTGCCTCATGGATGCCTCTTTCTAGAGCTCATTACCTTCAGTTTGCAATGGGATTTGCTCCTAGTGATTGTTAGCCGAAATGCTTATTTACGCATTGATCGGACTAAACTTAAGTGAGTTCTGGTCTGTGTATACAGAGAAAGCAGTTTCACCCAGAGAATCCGTTCCCAAAGAGAACACGTGACAAGGTTTCTTTAGTAAAATCAGTTATTCTCTTTACTGAATGATATCTTTTGGTTCACAGGCATACAAAAACAGATTCATTCACACATACAAACAAGTTCCTTTAAATGCAATAGAAATGGAAGACAATATGGGGCTTTAAACTAGAAATATTTAGGAATGGGAAACAACGTGATACTTATCTGATTCCTGAAGCTCGACCTTCACAGCGAAGAATGCAGGAGTAGAAATTCTGGCTACGGGAAACTCTTACTACATCCAGTTGGAACCAGCCAACAGGTGTGGGCTCCTTGGCCGTGGTCCAAGCAAGCACGCAAGAATTACCTATAGTAGACTCTATGTTACCAGGGTTAGGGTAAAGATGACTAGCTAGCAGTAGAAAAGAAGAGCGGCAGAGAGAGAGCACCCTTTTATTAGCTATATTTTAGGGGTTGGCATTAGGGTCATCCTCCCACCTGTTAGTCCGTCCCATTCCTATACCATTGGCTACTGGGATGGTGACGTACCTGCCTAGAAGGAGGGGGCAATATTTGAAATCTACACCTTTACTCAATGGGGCATCCGGTCAAAGGCGTGAAGGTGAGTTGTCCTGGAAACCTTAGAATTGCAAATGACTCTAGCCTGGTCTGAGTCATAAATCAGGAGACAGTTTTAACATATGCAGAACCAGGTATCCTTTTGTAAATACAGTTTATTATTGGATATATTTTCATGTTCAAACAAATTAAACAAACCAATACATATCCATTTTTTTTTTCGCCCTCTCCCCCCCAAACAAGGCTTCCCGCAGTGCTCCAACCCCATTGATATCTCTCTTATTCAGTTACATTTACTACTAAACTTATTTTCTTTTACTAATGGTAACAATTCAAAAGTCTAAATCTCTTTCCACTTCTCCTCAATAGCTATCAAAACAAATCAAACCACGTTTAACTTCCCAATTTTTCAACAAGTATTCTTGAAAGTCTTTCCAATCTCCGAAAAAGGTTTCGTCTTCTTCGTTGTTTAATTTTCTTGTTAATTTATCCATTTCTGCCATAAACAACATCTTTTTAATCCATTCCCATGTTTCAGGTATTTTATCTTGTTTCCAACATTGAGCAAAAGTCAGTCTGGCTGCTGTAATCAAGTACCATAATAATGTTCTCTTGGCTACATTTATTTCTTCCATTTTAAGACCTAGCAATAACATCTGTGGGTCTTTCTTAAAAGTACATTTCAAAATTTTTTGTATCTCATTGTGGATCTCAGTCCAATAATTTACTGCTTTATCACATGTCCACCACATATGGTAAAAAGACCCTTCATTTTTCTTACATTTCCAACATTTGTTAGACATACTTTCATTTATAATAGCGATTTTTTTAGGCGTCATATACCATCTGTACATCATTTTATAGCAATTCTCTTTGACATTTACACAAGTTGAAATTTTCATTGACTTTTTCCACAAATATTCCCAAGATGTCATAAATATCTCGTTATTAATATTTACCGCCCACTTTATCATTTGTTCTTTTACTATTTCATCCTCAGTATACCATTTCAATAAAACCTTATACAGTTTAGAAATCATTTTTTTACCCTTACCAACCCATACAGTTTCAATTTCAGTATTATTTTCTCTAAAACCATGTTCTCTTTTATCGGTCTTAAATAAATCATAAATCTGTCTATACTTCAACCAATCATATTCAAATTCAACATCAGTTCTATCTTTTAATACAAAGTTTTTCCCTTCTAATTTTAAAAGACTTTTGTAAGGTAGCCAATCTAAACCCTGATTTCTTGAATATGGATTAATCACTTCTGCTGGTACTATCCAAAGTGGTCTTTCTTCCGAGAAGAATTTTCTATATCTCGTCCAAGTCTCGAACAGTGATCGTCTTATGAAGTGGTGTTTGAAAAACTTGTCTATTTTTACTTTTCCATACCATAAATATGCATGCCATCCAAACTTGTTATCATGACCTTCTAAAGCCAATAACTTTTTATTCTCAAGATTAATCCACTGCTCCAGCCATGTTAAGCAGACGACATCATAATACAGTCTTAGGTTTGGTAGTTGTAGTCCTCCTCTTTCCTTTGCATCACATAAAATTTTCATTTTAATCCTTGGCTTTCTTCCTGCCCATACAAATTTCGATAGTTCTT
Source organism: Gekko gecko (assembly GCA_029375565.1). Taxonomy (NCBI): domain Eukaryota; kingdom Metazoa; phylum Chordata; class Lepidosauria; order Squamata; family Gekkonidae; genus Gekko; species Gekko gecko. The sequence goes on from JAPDNY010000003.1 coordinate 89,473,421, forward strand.
TCTGCCACGTATCCAATATTTTCCTTTGTTTTAATATTGGAATAGTCTGAAATAAAAACATCAAACGCGGCAAAACATTCATTTTTACAGTTGCAATTCTTCCCAATAACGATAGATTCAAGGTATCCCATTTCTTCATGTCTTGCTGGATCCTGTGCCAAACCTTTTCATAGTTATTTTTGAACAAATCAATGTTTTTCATGGTCAATTCAATTCCTAAATATTTAGTCTTTGTAACTACTTCACATTGAATTTTCTCTTGAAGTTCTGTTTGTCTTTGTTTCGTCATATTTTTGCACATCACTTTGGTTTTACTTTTATTAACGTAGAATCCCGCAACTGATCCAAATTCTTCAATTTTTTCCATCAATTGTGGTATTTTGTCGATTGGATCTTGAATCATAAACATTACATCGTCTGCAAATGCCCTGTATTTATATGCAAAACCTTTCACTGTGAGTCCTTCAATGCTGTTATCTTTTCTTATCACTGTCAATAATATTTCCAATATCCAGATAAACAATAACGGAGATAACGGGCAGCCTTGTCGTGTTCCCTTTTGAACTTGGAAAAAATCTGTTCTTTATTTATATTCAAAGCTGCTTTCTGTTCTGAATAAATTGCCACAATCATGTTTAAAAAAGACTGTCCTATATCCATTTTTTCAATTACTTGCAGCATAAACTCCCAATTTAAATTGTCAAAAGCTTTTTCCGCATCTAAAAAGAGGAATCCAACTTCTTTTTCTGAATGTTTGTCGTAATATTCAATTGCATCAATCACCACTCTCAGACTGTCTCTAATTTGTCTATTTGGTAAAAAACCAGCTTGTTCTTCCGCTATAGTATCTTTCAAATATTTTTTCAACCTTTCTGAAATTATTTTTGCAAATAATTTGTAGTCATTATTTAATAGCGATATTGGTCTATAATTCTTTACATTAGTTAAGTCCAAACCTTCTTTAGGTATAAGTGAAATATTTGCTTCCTTCCATGAATCTGGGATCCGTTTAGTCATTCTTATCTCGTTTGACAGAAGTACTAAAATAGGGGTTAGCTCCTCCTTAAATTTCTTGTAGAATTTTGCTGTAAAACCATCTGGATCTGGAGCTTTGCCCAACTTTGCATCTTCTATCGCCATTGTTACCTCTTCCTTTGTTACTAATCCATTTAATAGCTCTTTGATTTGTTGTCCCAGCTCTGGTACTTCAATATTCTCCAAATATCTCTTAATCTTCTGTTGATCAATTCCTTTCTTTTTAAACAGTTTGGCGTAATATTTGAAAAAAACTCTTTTTATGCCTTTCAGATTCACAACATCTTTTCCATCTTCAATAATCTTACTTATAAAGTTCCTTTCTTTTCTATTTTTCAATTGCCACACTAAAAATTTTCCTGGTTTATTTGCACCCTCAAATGCTTTTTGCTGTAATTTCTTCAGATTCCAATATAATTCTCTATTTAGTAGAACATTCAATTGATCCTGTAGAAAGTGAATCTCTTTAATAATTTTTTTCTTCCCTGGTCTTTTCTTTAGTTCCTTTTCTTTTAGTCGAATTTTTTCATGAAGGTCATTTTGTTGTTGCATCCTTTGTTTTTTATCTTTAGAATTCAGAGAGATAAGCAAACCTCTCATTACCGCTTTGTACGTATCCCATACAACCTGTATATCAGTACCTTTGTCTAAATTCATTTCAAAAAAAAATTTTGTTTCTTTTTTTAATGTCTCATTAATTAATTTTTGGTCCAATAAGTCCTCATTAATTCTCCAATATAATTGTTTTGATTTTTCTTTAGATATCCAAAGTAAAGGGTTATGATCTGAGTTGTTTTTCGGTAAAATTTCGATTTTATGAGTTTTTTGCGCCATCTCCTCTGACATCCAAATCATATCAATTCTAGAAAAGGAATTATGTCTGTTAGAATAAAATGTATAGTCCTTTGTCTTAGGATTTCATTTCCTCCAAACATCTTCTAGTTTCTCTTGCTTCATCAGCTGGTAAAAATTTTTTGGCAGCTTTCCAACCACCTCTCCAATTGCATTAGACTTTCTGTCCAATACGTTGTTCACCGTGCCATTAAAGTCTCCTGCAAAAACTATTTGATCATAGTTTAAGCAGTCCAACTCTCTTGTCAAGTCATTGAAGAAAGTCTCTTTTGCACCATTGGGTGCATATATATTTACAAGCAATGTCCTTTTTCTGTTCATCATTATTTCCATGCCAACATATCTTCCTTCCTTATCTGAGAAGATTTGTTTAGGTTCCAATTCTTTAGTAATATATATCACTGTTCCTTTCTTCTTGTTAATTGCTGATGAATGAAATTCTTCTCCCAATTTTTTATTAATCAGATATTTATTGTCTTGTTTTCTGATATGTGTTTCTTGCAAACAAATTATATTACATTTTTGTTTCTCTAGCCAATGATTCACTAATCTTCTTTTGTTTGGTGAATTTAGTCCATTCACATTCCAAGATAAAAATTTGTAATCCATCATTGTTTTGAATTAAATGTCTTTAAAATCATCAAAATTGTTCTCTTTGAATCTGTACATGTCTCCTTCCGTTTTAATTGTAAATCTCACCGAGTTGTATGAGAATGATAATCCATATGGGATCTCCCATCTGAACCTAATGCTCATTTCTTTTAACCTATCTGTTAATTTCTTGAATTTCTTTCTGTCTTGTAAAATCATTCTCGGAATTTCTCTTAAGATTATTTTCTTTCCATTAATTTCCAACGGTTGTGTAAATTGCTTCTTGAAAATGTCTTCTTTCATTTTTGTGGTCACAAATTGAACAATCACATCTCTGGGTAATTTCTTTCTCTTGGCATAAGCTGAGTTTACTCTGTAGATTAGGTCAAAGTCTGGATCCAAATCTCCTTGATCCTCCCCTATGTAAGTTGTCAACGTGTTAATTACTAAGGCCCGTATGTCCTGATCTTCCTCCTCTTCAATTCCTCTCAGTCTCAGATGATTCTGAGTAGCCCTATATTCCATCATGTAGGGTTCTTTTGACTTTCTGTTCCATTTCTTCTAATTTTGTCACCAGACTTTGAACCTCTTTTTTAACTTCTTCCATATCTTTTTTTATCCCTGCCACTTCTGTTAATACCAGTTAAGAACATAAGAACATAAGAACATAAGAGAAGCCAATGTTGAATCAGGCCAATGGCCCATCTAGTCCAACACTCTGTCACACAGCGGCCAAAATATACCAGGTGCCATCAGGAGGTCCAGCAGTGGGGCCAGGGCACCAGAAGCCCTCCCACTGCTGCCCCCTCCAGCACCAAGAATAGAGTGCATCACCTGCCCCAGACTGAGAGTTCCCATCTATACCCTGTGGCTAATAGCCACTGATGGACTTCTGCTCCATATGTTTATCTAATTTCCTCTTGAAACTGTCCATGCTTGCAGCTGCCACCACCTCCTGTGGCAGTGAATTCCATATGTTAATCACTCTTTGGGTGAAGAAGTATTTCCTTTTATCTGTTCTAACCCGACTGCTCAGCAATTTCATAGAGTGCCCACGAGTTCTTGTATTGTGAGAAAGGGAGAAAAGCACTTCTTTCTCAACCTGCTCAATCCCATTCATAATCTTATAAACCTCGATCATGTCACCTCTCAGCCGTCGTTTCTCCAAGCTAAAGAGCCCCAAGCATTTTAACCTTTCTTCATAGGGAAGGTGTTCCAACCCTTTTATCATTCTAGTTGCCCTTCTCTGCACTTTTTCCAATGCTATAATATCCTTTTTGAGATGTGGTGACCAGAACTGTACACAGTATTCCAAATGAGGTCGCACCAATGATTTATACAGGGGCATGATGATACTGGCTGATTTGTTATCAATTCCCTTCCTAATAATCCCCAGCATAGCGTTGGCCTTCTTTATTGCAGCTACACATTGTGTAGACATTTTCAGCGAGTTATCCACTATGACTCCAAGATCTCTCTCTTGGTCCGTCTCTGCCAGATCAGACCCCATCAACGTTTATTTATATTTAGGATTTTTGGCTCCAATGTGCATCACTTTGCACTTGGCCACATTGAACCCCATTTGCCACGTTGACGCCCACTCACCCATCCTCAACAGATCCCTTTGGAGTGCCTCACAATCCTCCCTGGTTTTCACCACCCTGAACAACTTTGTGTCATCTGCAAATTTAGCCACATCACTGCTTACTCCCAATTCCAAATCGTTAATAAACAAGTTAAAAAGCATCGGACCGAGTACTGATCCCTGTGGTACCCCACTGCTTACCACCCTCCACTGAGAAAGTGTCCCATTTATACTCACTCTCTGTTTCCTATTTATAAGCCAGTTTTTGATCCACAAGAGGACTTGTCCTTTTATCCCATGACTATTGAGCTTACTTAGGAGCCTTTGATGAGGAACTGTATCAAAAGCTTTCCGGAAGTCAAGGTAAATAATATCTATTGGGTCCCCCTTGTCCACATGTTTGTTCACTCCCTCAAAAAACACTAACAGGTTAGTGAGACAAGATCTTCCCTTACAGAAACCATGCTGAGTCTGCCTCAATAGTTTTTGTTCATCAATGTGCCTACTAATTCTTTCCTTAATAACAGTTTCCACCAACTTACCCGGTATCGATGTCAGACTGACTGGCCTGTAATTTCCCGGATCTCCCCTGGAGCCCTTTTTAAAGATGGGAGTGACATTAGCTACCTTCCAGTCCTCAGGAATGGAGGCAGATTTTAAAGAAAGATTACATATTTTTGTCAGGAGATCCACAAGTTCACATTTGAGTTCTTTCAGAACTCTCGGATGAATGCCATCCGGGCCTGGTGATTTATTAGTTTTTAAATTGTCCATCAGTCGGAGGACTTCCTCTCTTGTCACCGCAATCTGATTCAGGTCTTTCAAACCCTTTCCCGAAATCAGTGCTTCTGGAGTGGGCAAACACTTCTCCTCTTCCACAGTGAAGACAGAGGCAAAAAATGCATTCAGCTTCTCAGCCATTTCCCTATCATCCTTCACTACTCCTTTTACCCCTTGGTCATCCAAGGGCCCCACTGCCTCCCTGGCTGGCTTCCTACTTCTAATGTATTTGAAGAAAGTTTTATTGTTGATCTTTATGTTTTTTGCGATATGCTCCTCATATTCCCTTTTTGCTTGCCTGATCACAGACTTGCATTTTATTTGCCATAGTCTGTGTTCCCTTTTATCAACCTCACTAAGACTAGCTTTCCACCGCTTAAAGGAATCCTTCTTACCTTTTACAGCTTCCATTACTTTATTTGTTAACCATGCAGGCTTTTTTCTATACCTATTTGTACCTTTCCTAACTTGCGGTATATATTTTTTCTGAGCTTCTAGGATTGTCTGTTTAAATAGTCACCAAGCTTCCCCAATGGTTTTGACCTTCTCCACTCTTCCTTTCAATTTCTTCCTCACATGTCCCCTCATACCAGAGAAGTTACCCCTTTTAAAGTTAAAAGTGGTTGCGTCAGTCTTTTTGGGCAACTCCCTATCTGTACAAATGTTAAACTCAATGACATTATGGTCACTGTTCCCAAGTGGTGCAATCACTTTTACATCTCTCATCAGGTCTTGGGTGTTACTTAGGACCAAATCCAGGATCGCCTCTCCCCTGGTAGGATCTGTGACCATCTGTTCCACAGCACAGTCATTGAGAGTGTCTAAGAACGCAATCTCTTTTTCCCGACTAGAATTTATATTGACCCAATCAATGTGTGGGTAGTTAAAGTCGCCTATTACAACACAGTTATTTCGTCTAGCCGCTATCTTTAATTCATTCATCATTTTATCATCCTCCTCTATCTTTTGATCTGGTGGGCGATAACAAACTCCCACTGTTAAGCCTCCTTTTGGACCCACTATTTCAACCCATAGCATTTCCAGAAGCGAATCCAATTCTCTTACCCTCTCAATCTTATTGGACGGTATACCCTCTCTGACATACAGAGCCACCCCACCTCCAACCCTTTCCCCCCTATCCTTCCGATATAATTTATAACCAGGAATCACCGTATCCCACTGATTTTCCTCATCCCACCAAGTTTCTGAAATACCCACAATGTCTATTTCCCCCCAACACCAAGCATTCCAACTCCCCGATTTTACCTCGGAGACTTCTAGCATTTGTGTATAAACACTTATAGTTTCCCACGTTTGTTAAGCCCACAGCCTTCCTCTTGCTGCCTCGAGACCTTGCCAGGCAGTTCCTATCATTAGCCACAGTCTCAGTGGACAATTGTAATCCATTTCCTTGTACAAAAGTAATAGCTACCCCTTCATCTCTTTGAGATGAGCCATCCCGAACCAGAGACTTTTCATCTCCTGTCGGCTTTCCCCCATTATTCAGTTTAAAAACTGCTCTGCCACCTTTTTGATTTTGAGTGCCAGCAGCCTGGTTCCTTCTCGGGACAAGTGGAGACCGTCCCTTTTGTACAGCTCCCTCTTGTCCCAAAAAGCATCCCAGTGCCTAACAAACTTGAACCCTTCCCCCTACACCACCGTCTCATCCACGCATTGAGACTCCTGATCTGTGCCTGTCTCTCCGGCCCTGCGCGTGGAACAGGTAGCACTTCCAAGAAGGCTACCTTGGAGGTCCTGGCCTTGAGTTTCCTGCCCAGCAGCCTAAATTTCTCCTCCAGGACCTCACGACTGCATTTCCCCACATCGTTGGTGCCGATGTGCACCACGACCACTGGCTCCTCCCCAGCACTATCTACCAGCCTATCTAAAACACGCATAATGTCCGCTACCTTCGCACCAGGCAGGCAAGTCACCATACGGTCAGTACACGGGTTCGCCACCCAGCTGTCTACCTGCCTAAGGATCGAATCACCAACTACCAAGAGCCCCCCTCCCACCCTTCCCAGGGACGGTTCCTTGATACGAAAGGATACCCGTTCACCAGCTGAAGAAGAGGTCCCTTCTGAGGGCACATTCCCCTTATCCTCAGCATGGTGCCCCTTTTCCCCTTGACCCTCATGCTCCCTGGCAGCAGCCGGGCTGCCAGATCCAGAGTGGGACATATCTAACAAGTCCCCGAGAGTCTTCCCCGTGCACCTAACTGACTGTCCCTGCTTCTCCAGGTCAGCCACCTTGGCCTCAAGGGAGCAAACTCGCTCCCTGAGAACCAGGAGCTCCTTGCACCGAGCACACACCCAAGACTTCTGACCAGTGGGCAGATAGTCATACATGTGACACTCCATGCAAAACACTGGATAGCCCCCAACCCCCTGCTGGCATTCTGGCTTCATAATTGTTTTTAAACAAATACTTTTCTATAACCCCCCTTTTAAAACCCTTTGTATTTATATGGCTCCTGTTGTAGGAGTCTACTTACCTTACCAAGGAGCCAAGGTCCTGGCTTTCTGGCTCTTCCTGGGCTTCTTACAGAGCCCCTAGGCCAAGAGCCACAGGCAAAGAGCCTCGCCCTTTTGCTCTCGCCCTTCGGCTCGTGCCAGAGTTCTTTCAACTCTTCCATATTTTTTTGCTGTACTTGGACTTGCACTTGTTCTATTTGCTCCAGTTGTATTTGCAGTTGTTGTTGCAACTGTGATTCTATTTGCTTTCCCAAATCCTGCACCACTTCTGTCATCCTTTTCTCCATCGCCTCCATGGCAGCCTGCCATTCTTTTTTTTCTTTTACAGTCATTCTTGGACTAGGTGATGAGGCGGCCCTTGGTCTTGACCTCAAATCCGTCTTGGAGGCAAGTTGAAGACTAAACAATCTTTATATTGTCAATCTTAAAGTCAAATCGCCACCTTTATAACTTTTGCCGGTGCTTTTTCGGTTTAAAAATAACTTTTTAAAATTTAGTCCTCCTCAAAATGGCGGGCGCAATTTCTCTATGATTTTCTGGCTAGAGTAGGCTCTTTTGAAACTTCCTGTTTAGCTGTCCGTCTCGGTAATCCAACTTCCGGTGTCACACTCTAAGACGTCCGTCTACATCCGGCAGGACAACTTCGAAAACATCCACTCTAGCCTACTTCCTGTACCATAGAATCGCAGTCAGTTTCGTTTCTACTACATAGAGTTTAGTCTTAGCTGACCACAGGAATGCAAAACAAAGTCACTTTTCAACCATTTTCTCCAAAGGAAAGCTTTCTTTTTACTTTTAAATCAAGCGGATTAGTTCCTTAAAGCTTTATACGCTTATCCGTATGTTTTGATTTTGCGTTCTTCTTCAAACCGGTAAGCAAATGTTCAATTGTTACCTTACTTGTAATCTCGGGGTTTCACAGTGCTTCTTCTGCAATCGATGTTAATCTTGATGTTAAAGAGGTCGGTAGATGACGGATTTATGCTGAATTCTCAGCCCGGCTGGTATCTGTAGAGCTGACTTGCAACTGCCCTCTTCGCGGAAGGAGATCAAGGTGTAAACAAGCTTCCTCCGAAGCTTATCGACACCGATCTCAACTCCCTCTCAGGCTTGGCTGCTTGCTTGTCACCCCCCCCCTACCTGGGGAGTGCTGCGCTGGGCCAGGTAAAGCCCAAACTGTCGTCAGATACCGCCATCCACCTTGCACAAATCGCAAAGTGCGTCAATTCGCCATTTTAACTCCGACCGGAAGCCAGAACCAGGCATCCTGTGGGTTACATGTTGACTCCGAATTCCTTGATGGTGGGCTTGTTGTTGTTTTATCACCCTTCTAGCAGACCATAATGGAGATGTTCTTCTTCTTTCCAGTGCATGATGTGTGTGTGTGTGTGCGCGTAGGTGTGTGTGTCACTTCATTAGCATGAAAGTGCAGACAGTGTGGCAACTTCCCAATGCAAAGAGTCCCATCAAACAACGCACACAATTTCCCAAACCCATAGACGCTTGTGAGCACCATTCACGTGTGTGTGTAGGTCAGCAAACAACAAATAAAAGCACTTTTAAAAGTTCATCTCCTAACATGATGATATATAATTATGTAAAATTTAGATGTCATCAAGAACATTTGAGACAACTCCTAATAGCAATAATTAGAGATAACACAATTTTTATAGTTTTGCTAAGTTGTAATGATGTAGGAATCTCAGGCCCTTATTAAGTTCTTGAGAGATGGTATCAAGTCTGGATTGATTTTTAAAACATCAGTTTCAAATTAGAGTGTCTCTTTGAACTTCTTTTGCTGGAGAACAGTGACTTTTAGATCAGCAACAGCTCCCAGTGTCCTGGGAGACTGAAATGTTCTTCTACTGGTTTCTGAATACTACTGTTTTTAAGATCAGAGCAATGTATGTTTATTCTTTTGCGGCACATGGGTCATTTCCTAGAAAAAGAGATGCAGGAGCTCATTAGCACAACTCATTAGCATAACTTATTTGCATATTCCACATACCCCTGACATCACCAGAAGTGTGTCAGAAGGCAAAACCCACCACTCAGGCTCCACCCCAAAAATCTCCAGGTATTCCCCAATTCAGAGCTGGCGAGCCTACCTGGAGAAAAAGCTGGGATCCACTGAGCTTTGCAGCACGATCCTAAACCAAGTGGATGCACCACTTCTCCCAGATTAGAGCCCAAACTCCTAGCCACTATACCACACTGTTTCTCTTTGTAAGGGTTTTGAGTCTGAGTTGCTAACAATAATAGCTCATGAAGTGCATGAGTTTGAACAAAGTCATTTGATCACTGTAATTTGTCATAATTAAAATGGCTAACCGTAGATGTGAGATCAGAAAAGGGCAAATGTAAAACCACATGGAATTCTAGGTGGGCTTTCAGTACAACTCTAAACATCAATGGACTTGGAAGGATATGGATTTCAGTGTTTGCTTCCGATTGGCACAGTACCTAAACAGTCAATATATATGTGGTAGCGTGTTTCTGGGTAACAGTCTGGCCTTGTAAATCTGATCCTTCACTTTGTTGGGTGGATGCTGTAATTTGAAGGATGCCTTGTGCAAATCCTTTATGTGACAGTCCCAGTCCACAGAACTGAAGTGAATGGTGTTGTCCAGGCAGGACCTGGGGATCCCCTGGAATTACAGCTCATCTCCAAACTACAGAGATCAGTTCCCCTGGAGAAAAATGGATGCTTGGGAGAGTGGACTGTATGGCATTGTACCCCACTGAGGTCCCTGTGCTCCCCAGGCTCGATTCCCAAATCTCCAGGAGTTTCCCAAACTAGATCAAGTTTCCAAAATAGATCAAGTTCTAGGTTCTTTAAGGCCCATAATGGTCCAGGACCTACATATCTTCAGGACCGCCTCTCCTGGTATACCCCCAGGAGAGCATTGAACTCAATAGGTCAAAATCAGCTGGTGGGGCTGAGAGAGCTCTCTCAAGAACTGCCCTTGAGAGAACAGCTCTGAACGAACTTGTGGCTGGCCCAAGGTCACACCAGCAGCTGCATGTGGAGGCCTATCTGAGTTGTCATAGGCAAACTAATGCTTCTTGATCATGGGTGTTAAGCCTGAGAAAAACAGGATGTCATCTAGTTGGGCAACCACATAACAATCCAAGTCACACAGGGCATTTTATGAGGCTGAAGAGGATGACCAAATGCTCAGTGTTCTAGGAGGCCACTTTCTAATAATCACTTCCTTGCTTCCAGATCAGATTACAGATGGTTCAGAAGCAGCTTCCATCATGTTGCCCTAATATGGCGTCCCCATTAGACCTAGAGTATTGTTGCTTCTCCTGTCCCAGTTAGAAACTGTGGTACAGTGGGTTATGAAGTAGACAATGTCAAGTCAGTGAAATTCTGGCAGTTACCTTTAATGACCATGTTTCCAGGCGGATCATAGAGTTTGAGATACATCTGGTAACTTGAAGGACTGCTCTCAGAAACTTTGCTTGCACCCATTCAAGAGGAGTAGAACACAAAATGGGAAGACCTAGAAATGCCCCATGTAGAAGCTGAGAGAGTGTCTTTGCTTGATAGAGCTTAAGGGCAGTTGGAGAGAAATAGCCCCCCTTAGTGCAGAGAAATGTAATGATATTGAGAGCTGACCTTTCTCCCTTGGACATAGGAAATTATGTGCAACTCTGAATCAAAGTGAACACAGGATACAGTTTCAAAACAAAAGCATTGGAAGAATTGGATAACCAGATAAAATTGCATTCTGATTGCCTACTTGGGTCTTTGTGCCATTAGTTTGCCATAAACAGTTGTGATATAAAAAACCTGGATAAAAGCATGCAAGCATGGACGGTACAACCCAGAGTACCAGCAAAACATTATGGACTTCAAGAAAACACATAAACCACTCCACCATATTCTTGAAGGAAAAGAAGTTTAGTTGAGTTCTCCCATTGGCTTTCATTTAGTCCTTTTCCACATACAACTTACAACTGCAGATGATGGCAAATATGAGTCAGGTAACCCTGCCATTGTTGGTGTGTGGGAGGCACTGGTACTGGAATGTGGGAGTTATGCAGGTCCTCCTTTCTTACTGTGATTTACCATGGTCTGTTCTGTCTCTTATCAATTTGCCTGACCTTGGCTGCTGGGAATGTTAACTGGTCTGGGTTTGTTTTCTTAAACTGCCCGCTTGCTTTCGTGCGCGCTATATAACCATTGGCTTAGGCTTTGGGGGGGGGTAGTTTTGAATAGAGTATAACTTAGCCTGCCTATTGATCCAAGTTATCACTGACATGGGGCTTGTACATGTGTCCTCCAGCTTTGTCCTAATAAACGCTATCTTCTGTAGAGGCCTGCCCCTTTTAACCCCAGTCTCTTGTTTCTCTTGATTTCTGAGAGATTTATTCCTAGATATATGCATGCACAGGATTAAAGCTTCACAAAGGAATCTTTCTGCATTGAAGCATGTTTATTAGGAAGTAGATTTCATTGAACTTAGTAGGATTTTCTTCTTGGTAAGTGTGTGCAAAATCAAATGGTCCATCCTCTTTAATTCAGAGTATAAGGCACATAATGTCTTTAAGTTTTCCTGTAAGAGATGGTATAAGAATGATGGCTGGAAAAGAGGACCAAAAGAGAAACATATTGTCAGGTTCCCCAGATAGTCGCTCAAACACCAGGCTGCTTTGGAAAACAAAAGGCTGACCAGGTATATTCAAAAGCTACATTTCAGCAACGCGGTCCACTTAGGGTTGCTCACTCTGGGTTGGGAAATACCTAGAGATTTGGTGGGTGGAGCCTGAGGAGGGTGGGGTTTGGGGGGAGGGGCTTCAGTGGGGTATAATGCCATACAGCCCACCTTCCAAAGTGGCCATTTTCTCCAAGTGAATTGATCTCTGGCACCCGGAGATCAGTTGTAATAGTGGAGGATCCCCAGCTACCATGGGGAGATTGGCAACCCGAGGTCTACGAGGGTATTTAAGTTTCAACGGAAGCTACCAGAACCTTCTAGGAACCCCCCATCCCCATCCCACCCCAGTTTGCTGGTAATTTCCCACTATGTAGCAGGGGAGCAGTCTTTGGGCTATATAGAAAACCTCTGTCCTTTATGAGCAGACACATTTGAAGTGGTGAGAAACAGAGTACATGAGGTGAGGCTAGTTCCAGTGAGCTTGATCTTGTCAGATCTTGGAAGAGACTGGGGTTAAAAGGGGCAGACCACAGATTGCCTAGGCATACCTACTAGGGCTCAGTCTCATGCCCACTTATCATGAAGTTAAATTGTGCTGTCTTCACTAGTACTCAGTTCCAGGTGAACATGCTGTACAGCAAGGGTCCCCAACTTTTTTGAGCCTGCAGGCATCTTTGGAATTCTGACATGAGATGATGGACCCAACCACAAAATGGCTGTCACAAGAGGTGGAGCCAACCACAAAATGTCTGCCATAGGAGGTATGGCGGAGCTGATGATAAAATGTTTGGGAGTGAGGTCATGCATAGCTCTGATAGTAACTCTTCAACTTTTCAAGCAGAAGCTCTGTTCTAACAGGATGCCTTGAAAATGAACATATTGTTTAAAAATATTTTCTTGCATACACACAGCTTATCTTCAGTCATAGATTGAAGGTCCTTGTGTTGTGGGGGCACCAGCTGACAAAACAACTCTTAAAAAATCGGCACAGCCACTCAGATCTCCAGTGGCCAATCAGGAGCCCTGCTGGGCAAAGAGCCCCACCTGGCCCCCTCCCACTTTCTAAGAACACTTGGTGGGCACCAGGAAAGGTGTCCGCAGGTGTCACGGACCGCCTGAGTTACCTCTATTAATATATGACTCACCAACCTGATGCCTCTGCAGAGCGGAATTTGGAGGGCGCTGAGAAGACAAAACGCAAGGTTCTTCCATTTTTCTTTGCCCTTGCAAGGAGGTTTTATCTTAGCCTCTGAGTATTTACAAAGTGCAGATTCCACCAGTCCTCTTGCAAAGTGGTCAGTTTTTATACCCATACTGAGGGTGACGTGTCGTCATTACCACAAGTCTTCTCCCTATCAGTCTACCTGTCCTTTGGTTATTGATGAAGGCTTGAGTAGCTTTGCACCCCGACCTCTTATTTGTTTATTTAGAATATTTTTATTCTGCCTCTTCAGGGTTCTGCTCGAGGCAGCTTAGAATTGCAATCAAAACTGAGACTGATGTAGTTGAGGGGCTCAGCCTGTTTAATCAGGCCCTACTCACGGCCTTTTCATCCAGTTAAGATTCCGTCATCAAACATTTTTAAACTCCTGCTGCCAACTCCACTGCAATGAGGTCGGCCGGATATTGTGATGGGAGAAATTTGGGGCGGGGCGCGGTGGGGGAAATGCTCCAGGAAGCCGTCTCAGTCTAGCAGCACCACAAATGGGAAAGAATTCTGTGTGTGTGTGTGTGTGTGTGTGTGTGTGTGTATGTATACATCTATGCATACTCCAAGGGTTTTGATAGCTATGGTCAGAAGGAGTTACTAAATCTGCATTCCCTGGATATGTGTGCACTTAAAAGTGTAAGAAAACCTTTTATACAGCCGAATTCTTCTGCCGCACAGAATATTTGGAATGCCTTATAACCAACCTGCCTTGGCATTGACACATGTTTATATGTGTGCATGTATATGGAAGCTGGACCACTGAGGAAGGCCTCGGAGGCCAGATGTGTTTGGTCCTGTTTTAAGGCGTCTCAAGGTTATCAGCCGCCTAGAGATATTGCCTGGTTGGTCCTGTTTAATTGGTTCAAGGCTATTACCCTAGAGATATTCAATTGTATCGTGTTACAAGGATTTAGGACTTCATAGTCCAAATACTTGCTGCTTCAAGGGCGGAATGTGCCTATGTTTTTTAAGTAGCGTTTGGGTGCTCTGCTTAATCTATTTCTCATAATTTTCTCTTACCCAACCTTCCGGTACCCAATTAAGGCAGACCGAGGCTTGAAACCCTCACCTGCTCTGCTCTCCACTGCTCCAGATCGTCCAGGGACCATCCACCCTGCTTACAGGAAGAAGAAGAAGAAGATGAGGAGGAGGAGGAGGAGGTTGGATTTATACCCCACCCTTCAGTATGCAAAGGAGTCTCAGAGCAGCTCACAATCTCCTTTCCCTTCCCCTCCCCACAGCAGACACCCTGTGAAGTAGGTCAGGCTGAGAGAGCTCTTTTGAGAACTGCCCTTGAGAGAACAGCTCTGAGAGAACTTGTGACTGACCCAAAGTCACACCAGCAGCTGCATGTGGAGGCATGGGGACTCAAACCCATTTTCCCCAGATTAGAGTCTGCACTCCTAACCACTACTATCTTTTTTGTATTAAAATGTTTTATTTAAAAACATTTTACAGTACTCAATAGCATTACTTCCATGTTCCTGCAATAGATTTCTGTCAGCTTCTGCTTTTAACTAAAATAAAATACAGCTCAGAGCACAGTACTGCCTTATGTGTACAAGTCAAATACAACTTTTGTTGCCATTTTACAAAAGACACCATCCAGTAGTGTTCCTATTTCTTCTTCCTGTGGTGTGAGCTTGTATAGCTTTTTGATTTTTGATATGTTTGTTATCTGGGGGAGATCTGCCAAAAGAGCTTGCTGGCCATCCACTTGACTTATTACATTTTCCAGAGTCACCCTTTTCTCTTCCACCAGAACAATGATTACTGCAGAGTCCCTGTCCAAAACGCGAAACTTTTTCAAGGCATCTGAAATATTATTGTTAGGTGAAAGGTTGAATATTATTTCTGCATTAAGAGTTCTTGCCTTCATTTTACCAGTCTTGTGAAGATGAACAGCTCTATTGGTTGCCACAAGAATTTGAAATGGATCGATAATCATTTCAGGACTAATTAATGCTCCATCAATAGCTCCTTCCATGGCTTCCCCCCCTAGAATGGCCGTTCAATTCACGTATTTGCCTGGATTGTAGTATTATACCCATCAGAGGCCACCCAAGAGAAGTGCTGCTCATTTCTAGAAAACTCATAAGGGAGATTCTTGTGGTTGCTGTTGTGGTTGTATACAACAAGTGTGTCAATGTTTTCGAGCCCAGCCCAGGCCCTTCAGCACAGGATGCTGCTGTTTTAATAGGTGCCCCAGAAGAAGAAGGTTCCAACTCATTATACACTGAAAGATGACACCATTTAGGAAAATTAAATTATGTGTGTGTGTGTTTGTGTGTAGGGGATGGGCAAGCATGCTTCTTGTGTCATGTGATAGATTATAGAGATTCAAAGTGCGGGATTTTAAGGACACAGTTCATCTCAAAGAAAACTAATCCTCAAGCATCCATGTACCGCAGGGAGGACCTGTTCCAGGACGCTTCCCACCTAAGACTGAGGTGCTGAAGGAGCAGCCAGAGGCAAGTGCCCAAAGTGGTTGTCAGGGAAGAGAAGACGTTTCAGCCACTGCAGAGCTAGTACTGTTGTCATCCAGATAGCAATCAGAAATAAATGAAGAGAATCAAGACGGAGAGAGAGGTAGTTTTGCCTTCCTGACCACACTTATCAAGTCTGTCCTGTGAAGATCATCACCATGTCATCATAGTGAAGAAGGGAATTTTATTATATGAGGGTCCTGTCGTCTTCGTTGAGCCCTCATGCCCCTTTTTGTTCTGTCCACAGTTCCATAGGGACAAATCAGCTTCCATGTGCCCCCAAGGGGTTATCCCCGCCCTCACAGTCATATCCTCTGCATCCTTGTGGTTTCGGCAGAGGCAAGTACAGGCCCCACCACGCCTCCTGCAGTCCCAATCAGTTCCTAGGTTGTTTCCACTGGCAGCCAATCATCGGTGCCAAGGATGAAGTGCAGAGGCATCAAAAAGGTGCTGAGTCAAAGGCAGTCCTTGAGACAAACATAAGCCGTCCACCCACCAGTTGCACCCAGAGCCAGCCAGTCGGAAGGAAGGAGTGGTACGGGCTGAGGAATACAACTGCAGCAATGGAAAGAGGTACCAAAAAAGAACATAGGATGGAAGTTATCCAGCTTTTTCCTTCTATCTAGAGGATGCTTGTTCTAGCTTGCCACTGGTTCAAGCCACTGGTTAGATGAGAAGCAAAGAGAGGGGCAAACAGGATTCTTTTCTAAGGGGGAAATTGTTTATTGGGATTGGATGAGAGCGGGTGTAGTCAGTGGCTGTAGGGAGGTTGTATACAGTACAACTCAAAGAAAAGTAGTGCGTGACCTCTTGGTATTCTTGTGCATGGGAGGTGCCGCACCTGCAAAAGGGGCATCATATGAAGCTTTCCGCTAGGGGTATTGTGACAATGAATGCGACAAGAAAATGTGACTGTGTGTCCTGAGCCTTGACAGTGCGGTCGACTACGCACCTTTAAACAAACAAATGAACCAACAAAACAGTGATTGCTTTAGCTGTTGTTGCTGGTTAGACAATAATGGTACAAGAAGCCATCAAAGCATTGTTCCTGCCGGCTCTGAGACATCACTGCACAGAGAATGGTCACAAGAAGGTATCAAGATGCAAACCAACTGACTGCCTGGCTTTGAGGTGCCAGACATTTTAGCCCTGGCTTTTATAAAGTCGCCTAGGCATCCGAAGGCTTAAAGAGCCTTGTGCCCAGCCTCTGTGTTAGGGTGGAGATGTGTTCAAAGGAATAACTTCACTTGTGGGGAAAAAGCAAGAGTCTATGCTACCAGGGAATATTGCTGATCTCGAGATGCTCTTCTCAACAGAAGTGCTTTGCAAATCCACTCTGCCTGAACAAGGCTTCTGAGAAGTGCTTCCTTAGCAATGGCTGATGCTGCATTGGCTTTTCCCTCCGTTGTCTTACAAAACCGTGTTGGAACAGAAATTCCCTCTGCATTGCATGCTGCTTTCACTTCCTTTGATTATCGGGTTTTGTGGTAGCTTCCACACTCCCTGCCCGCTTTCGCTCTCTTTGATCGTCAGGTTTCATGGTACCTTCTGCATAGATTTATGGGGGTTTATGGCTGCTCGGGGGTGACTTTGCCGTCAGTACGGTGTTGCCCCGAGGTATTTGAATGCGGTTTTGAGCTGCACTTTTCCCTCACAGTTGAGAAAATGTGGAGTGAATGCTGGATGCAGAACTGCGCAATGACTTCAGCAAAGGTTCTCAAACTATACAGGAAGTTGATCAAAGGAAAGAAACCAACACAGAGTCACTAACTGCACTGGGGATTGTGCCCTTTGCCATTGCATCTCATATGCTATCCTTTGTAGGGGTGTGAATAGATTTCTTCTCCCCATTGGATCCACTTGAAAATCCCCATTTTGGTTTAGTTTCTCAGAAACACATATGAAAAACGTTTAGAATTCTCAAGATAAACGTAACTTTTATTCTCCTGGCGTGAAGACAAAATCAAAGGAGGATCCAAAATCCATCAGTAGTAATAGCGGTGCTCATCTGGGCTCCCCTGTAAACAGGACTGGCAATTTCCCTGGCAAAACAAGCATTTGATGTGGCATTAGTAATCAGTAGCTTTGATCAGTCTACTCCCAGAACCTGCCATTAAAATGGGGGAAATTAAACTATTAATATACTAAGAAAAGGTAAGGCATAATCTTAGTGATGTGTTCTGCTTATTTTATATTAAACCAAAGAGTCCATCAGCAGAAGCTGTATACTGATGGTACGCAGTGAAGCTGCTGAAGCAAATCTGGCTCTTTGGTAATCCCACGGGGCCCTCTCAGTTGCCAACCCACAAGGGAAAGAGGGGTGTGAAAGAGCTTTAGTAAGAATGGGGCTCTTTAGCTTGGAGAAATGACAGCTGAGGGGTGACATGATCGGGGTTATGCCTGGGATAGAGCAGGTAGAGAAAGAAGTACTTTTCTCCCTTTCTTACAATACAAGAACTCGTGGGCACTCCATGAAACTGCTGAGCAGTCAAGTTAGAATGGATAGAAGGAAGTACTTTTTCACCCAAAGAGTGATTAACACATGGAATTCACTGCCGCAGGACGTGGTGGTGGCTACAAGCATGGATGGCTTCAATAAGGAATTGGATAAACATGTGGAGCAGAGGTCCATCAGTGGCTGTTAGCCACAAGGTGTAGATAGGAACTCTTGGTCTGGGGCAAGGGATGCTCTGTACTCTTGGTGCGGGGGGGCAACAGTGGGAGGACTTCTGGTGTCCTGGCCCCACTGCTGGACGTCCTGACAGCACCTGGTCTTTTTGACAGAGTGTTGGACTGGATGGGCCATTGGCTTCTCTTATGCGCTTATGTTCTTAATGGAATTGGGCAGCAAGCCATTCTGGAGAACAGAGCGGGGCTTTGGCCCTGTGCCTCCCAACTCTCTTGTCTCACTGGCCTTACAGCCAACAAAAATGTTCATGGGTGAAGATATTCTATTTATTTATTTATTTATTTAAAATATTTATATCTCACCTTTTTCTTTGAGCTCAAGGTTGCTAATGGCACAACTACAAGTGACACGGCACAAATTATAGAAGTTCATTAACAGATAAGATGCACAAATTAAAAAACACACAGTTAAATCTGCTGAGACAGTTCACCCTCCTCCAAGTGCATCTGAAATACAACAGTCTTACATGCCTTCCTACTTGTAACCAGAGAAGGTGCACTCCGTACCTACTCTGGTAGTCTGATCCAGAGAACAGAGCCTACTACAGAGAAAGCATGTGACCTAGCTGTTCCTTTATGGACAGTTTTAAGACAGGACACCACATGGGCATGGTTGTCTGAGGAATGTAATTGGCATGTGGAAGTATACCAGCAGATGCCGATCAATAAGTTTGAGGTCTCTAGGGTCATGGAGGGTTTAAAGGTAATAAAGCCAGCACTTTGAATTTGTCCTGGAAGAAAACAGATAACTAATGAAACTGATGTAGAACTGGAGAGACATGTTCCAACACCTGACTCCCTACAGGAATCTTGCCACTATATTTTGTACCAATTGAACCTTCCAAGATGTCCTCATAGGTGGCCCAACACAGAATACTTTACAGTCGTCCAGTCTAGATAATTCCCTATTTCTGGTTTGGACAGGATAGACTACAACTGCTGGATGGACAACAAATAATTAATCACATTAAACAAATAATCACATTAAAAATTCTTTTCAGCACAGACAAAGAAGGAAACCCTCTTAAACAATTCATGGGTATTCTGTGAGTTCATACATGGTGAACAGTCTGCAGGCTTCTAGGTGAAGTTTTGTATTTTTTTGCTGGGACCCACACAGAAGTATATTTGATATTTTGTATGAGATGAAAATGCACATAAATATATACGATACTACTTTTTTCTATACATTACACTTGAACGATGTATGAGAAAAGGCTGGGCCTTGCTTGCATGTATGTTGAAGGGGTAAATGACAAAATATACGCAAGTGTGGGCTTTCGCATCTGATGAATCTGGGTGGGGGAACTTGGAACCCAACGCTCAAGCAGCAGCCATTATATAGCCAGTCAGATTTTTATTAAAGGCCCACAGCCAGTATATAAATAAATACTACAACAATCACACGTAAGAAAGACAATAAAACAATGGCATAATTAAAAATATTCAAAAATTGAATGCACAAATTTAAAACTCTGACAGGATGGTTATGCATATCAAATTCCCACTATTCCTTTGGAAACATAGATGGAACATAATTTTATTGCTTGAGCACAAAGTTTTGCAATTTTCTTAGTAGTCTCCATGTTCTCATCAGAAAGAAATTTATCAACAATCTCTTCCTTGGAGATTTTGGGACCTTTTGGTAATATCAGCGAAACAAAGGTCAGGCGAATTTCATTGTTCTTAATGGAGCAGTGAAGTAAGATGTGTGTTGGTGTCTCTATCGCATCATTGTTACAAGGACATACTCTCTCAGCTTGAGGGATTTTATTATATCTACCCTCAACAACTGCTGTAGCCATCATATAATAAGCAGCTCTTAGATGCAGATACAGCAAAGTAAAGTGAATGATAAAGCCTGCAATATGAGACTGGATTTTGCAAAATGTAGCAGGAAGGAAGGAAGGAAGGAAGGAAGGAAGGAAGAGGAAGGAAGGAAGGAAGGAAAGGAAGGAAGGAAGGAAGGAAGGAAGGAGCTGAGATCATGGACCAAGACTGCCAACAGTATTAGGTTGTGTCCAAACCAACACGGAGAAACACAGAGAGACTTTAGATAAAGTTGGGTGAAAAGAGGGTTTCATCTTGAAGAATCAAGATAAAAGATCAAACACGTTAAGCATTTCGTATGTGCACATATTATTGATCTTTCTTACTATATCCCACAACATCAAAATATCAAACACATTAATTTTCAAAATTATAAAATCTTTGTGTAATAGACAATAAGGTGTGTAACTCCAGTCTCATTAGATCCCGGAAGCCAAGCTGGGTTGGCCCAGGCTGGTATTTGGATGGGAGACCACTAAGGAACCCCAGGTCACTACGCAGAGGCAGGCAAATGACAAACCACCTCTGAACATGTCTTGCTTTGAAACCCTGCAGAGTCACCATCAGTCAGCTGTGACGAGATGACAAAAATATGAATGAACAACCAAACAAACCACCACCACCACCAAAAAAACCCTCACCTACTTTCTGGGATGGAGTGACTCCAATCAGATTTTTAGATTCTTGTCAAGCAACTGCTTTTCATGGATCTGAAGTCTGCTTTAGCCATTTAGGGTCATGCCGGTAACAGGGCCAGTTTATACTGTTGTTTATGACAGGTTAACACATACCATGACGGGGCAGAGACTTCTGGGAATGGCACTGCGAGCGGACGTGTCTCAGGAATGCCTGAGATGCCTGCTTTCCACTTCGTGTCTTTGGGACCCCCGAATGCTCAGGCGGGGTCTGCTCCACTTCCTGGAGGGAGGAGGAGTTGTAGGGGGCTCTTTTTCATCCTCTCCTGCTGATGGCAATCACGGGGGAGATGGCGTTATGCCCCAGAAACAGGACCGGAGATAGGAAGAAACATGGCTTCTTTGTTTCTTCAGTGGCGACCAACCGCTTGTTTTTATTCTTATTGGAGGGCAAGTAACACATCTTCTTAGTTACTTCACCTATTTACATGTGCACTACAAATGGACACCGAGTTAAAAAAAAAACAACAACCTTCAGATACTCCCGAACTTGTTAAAAAAGTGGCTATGGAAAGACGCCGGGAAAAATGATCATTTTTGGAGAAGAGGGGGTAAGAAAGGAGAAAAGGGGAAAAAAGAAAATTTTAAGTAAATATGAGGAACTATTGTTAGCCAAAAGCAAGAGTTGTGGATTAATGGGACTTACTGTTATGACATTTTGGATCTGTGATAATGAGTTAAAAGTTTTTTATGGTAGAGGAAGGAAATGGCGGTGATAGAGGAAGAAGAAGAGCTGGATCTGAATACACCACTAGGAGTCCTTACGATTGATCAGTTTAAAAGATTTCTTTCAAATACAATCAAACAAGCAGTTAGAACAGCCTGCAAAAATTTCTTAGATGATTTACAGGGTGTTCAATTGGATGCAGAAAAGAGTGAAAAAAGTAATCAACATTTGCAAGAGCCAGATGAACTAGATTGGTGCCAGGAGAGGGAACAATTGGATAAGCGGCTGTCTGTTACACAAAAGGTGACCCATCAGACAGATAGGCATAGAGTTTACCTCCAAAAACTTTCAACAGGCTTGAAGTTAAAAAAAGAAGAGAAAAAAGGACACCTTAAAAAAACTGTTGCAGATAAGAGAAATAAGGTGACTAAAAAGAAGGTGCCAAGAGACTTTGGGGGAAAAAATGGACTATGGAAAAAGAAAAGGGAAAGCCCAGGGTTAAGACCTCATGAATATAAAAACCTTCGACATCGAAAAGAGATTGAAAAAAAGAAGGAGGCAACTGAAAGATGGGGAAAGAATGTGAAACAAACATTTGACTTGGTATACAGTATAGCTGTTCTATTTGGTAAACAATGACTTTCTAAAAAAGGAGGGGATAACGAAGAGAATTTCTGTTTTTTTTTTGGGGGGGGGTTGCTTTATTTGGGGAGTTTGAAAGAATGGTGGGGAAAGAATGTGAAATAAGTATAGGACTTGATGTACAATATAACTGCTCTGTTAAATAATGGTTTTCTAAGAAAGGACAAGTATTGCTGTGCTCTTTTTGGGATACCTGGGAACTTGGAAAGAATGTGCTTGGGATTATAATTTGTTCTGTTTTTGCTTATTAATAATCTTTGTGTTATTAGGTGGGATAATGAAATGGTAAGGGTATGATTGGACTTATGAGAATTTTTGTTTTGTTCCTCTTTAGTGACTGAACTAGAATGTTGGGAAAAGGAAAAAAGGTGTTGATGTATGTAACTTTTGTTTTGGCTAGAGTGAGTGGGATTGTATTGATTGGGATGTTGGTATAATGAACTAGTAGTAAGACTTAATTTGTGTTTTATAGTATACTAGGAATAAGGCCCGTTGTGGAAATAAATACAACGGGCTCTAGAAAGAGGCTCTGGGAGAGTGCCCCGGCTTTGGGCACTCAGTGACAATTTGCTCTGGCAATCTCAGCAGGGTATAATGACAGAGTCCACCATTTTCTCCAGAGGAACTGATCTTTGCTACCTGAAGAGCAGTAGTAATTTTCAGTGATCTCCAGCCCACCCCCAAGATTGGTAACAGTGGTTCCCCAGGAGGGAGTGGCTGGTTTGGAGGGTGGAGTCTATGGCATTGTACCTGTCTGAGGTCCCACCCCTCCTCAACACTCACTCTCTCCAGGTTTGACCCCTCAAATCTCCAGGAATTTCCCAACCTGGAGTTGATAACCCTATCTCCCTCCCAGCCAACCATCAACCTACTTTTAGTTTTCCATCTCCTCCCCCTCCCTCCTAGAGAGCAGTTGTAATTTTGAGTGATCTCCAGCCCCCACCTGGAGATTGGCAACAATGGTTCCCCAACAGGGAATGGCTGGATTGGAGGGTGGAGTCTATGGCATCGTACCTGTCTGAGGTGCCACCCCTCTTCAAACCTCACCCTCTCCAGGCTCCATCCCTCAAATCTCCAGGAATTGCACACCTGGAGTTGGCAACCTGATCAGGACTGGGTCCAATGAGTTTTCTCCCAAAGGCCAACATAGGTGTGGGAAGGGCCTTTTACTGACAGAGGAGAAAGTACAGGTGCCAACTGTGATTAGGGAAATACCTGGAGATTTGGGGGGGTGGATCCTGTGGAGGGCAGCATTTGGAGTGTGTGTGGAAGGACTCAGCAGGGTATAATGCCATAGAGTCTACCCTCCGCAGCAACCATTTTCTCCCGGGGAACTGATCTCTGTCATCTGGAGGTCAATTGTAACAGTGGGAGATCTCCAGGTCCCACCTGGAGATTGGCAACCCTAAGGGAAAGTCAGCCGCACAGCAGGGAGTTGAAGAAAATGGTCTGATGGTCGCTGGCACACCTCGTTAGCCAGCCAGCCATGCTGAAGCTAAGTAGGAGAAAGAGCCTTTTCCCATTTATTCTGACAGGAAAGTGGCCGTTGGGGAGGGGGTTATGGGCGGGGAGGGGGTTATGCTGAAAGTCCTTTGTTTTTTTACTCACAGAACCAAGCTTGGCTGCCTACCAACAGCCACTGAGGAGACAGTCCCTCACAGGAGTCAAGAGAACTGTCTTCCTCAGGAGAGAGAGCTGGTCTGCCAGTAAATCTGTTTGAAGGAGGAGTGGGTGGGGAAAGGAGCAGACCCAGCACCTGGCCAATGGCACGCAAGTACTCTTGAGTGGCGGCTGATGGGCCAATGGCTGAGGGAGGGCATTTTACAGCCAATGGGAGCGCATGGAATCTTATGAATCCAAAAGATAATTATTTATGAGGGATAGCTCAGAGATCTGGATTGCGTTTAAACTGTCAAATTGAGTAAGAAATATTAATATTTTGGCTTTCAATAGATCTTAATAGAAAATAAAACATCGATTATTTTAAAAACAGCTCCATAGGGAGGAAATTAGTCAACTAGCTGAAGAAAGTCTTTACTATCAATATGCTAATTTTGATTATTGTGTATCAATGGGAGCTAGGACGGGTAGCATGGAATGCGTGATTTGTAAATTCAAGAGAATAACAATACATTGGAGAGATGGAATGTTCAATTTATTAATTTCCTGTATGAATTATTGGCTTTGATGTGTTAAAAACATGTAAGTTTATTTCTTCGCTTTATTTTTGAAAATTAATAAAAAGACTATTAAAACAAACAAACAAAAAACCCCACATACCATAACAGAGATAAAGTATTTTGGTAGAATATTCATCTTTATCAACGCAATTCTTCCAATTAAGGACAACTTCAAATTCTTCCATTTTTCTAAATCTTGTTTCGTTGCTCTTAACAATTCTCTATAATTATCTTCTTGTAATGAACTACACCTATTCTTTAATTGAATTCCTAAATATTTCACCTTCACACAGTTTATATCCCGACTCTTCTTGCAAATGCTCTCTTTGCTCCAAAGTCATATTTTTAGTTAGAATTTTTGTTTTAACCATATTAACCTTCAAGCCTGCCACTTGCCCGTACTCTTTCAAGATCTTATTTAACTCTATGATTGAAGATCTCGGTTCCTCCAATATGAATGCCAAGTCATCTGAGTAAGCTAATAGCTTATAATGTTCTCCATGAGCCTTTAATCCCTTCACTTCTGAATTCTGTCTTATCTCTTCTGTTAAGACTTCCAGAGCAAAAATATATAGTAATGGTGAGAGGGGACAACCTTGCCTCGTACCCTTCTGTATCTGGAATTGTTCAGTCCGTTCCCCATTTACCATAACTGCTGCTCTCTGTTTTGAGTAAATTGCTTGAATTGTTTGAATAAATCGTTCTTCTGCTCTGGCCCTCTTAAGTGTCTCTATTATAAACATCCAATCCAAGTTGTCAAAGGCCTTCTCTGCGTCTACAAAAATCACTGCCATTTCTTTTTCTGGATGAGCTTCATAGTATTCCAACACATTCAATAATCGCCTCATGTTGTGCTTTATCTGTCATTTCGGGAGAAATCCTGACTGGTCTTTATGAATTATTTTTGCTAAAACACGCTTCAATCTATCAGCCATAATAGAAGCAAATATTTTATAATCCACATTTAATAGGGAGATCGGTCTATAGTTCCTAACATCGTTTCCTTCCGTATCTTGTTTATGTATTAAAGAGATTAGGGCTTCCCTCCACGTATCAGGTACTTCCTCTCCTTCCCACGTTTTCTTATAAACTTCATGTAGTTGTGGAAGCAATATTTCTTCAAAGGTTATATAGAATTCCACTGGTAGACCATCTGTCCCTGGTACCTTACCTTTGTTCTGCCTTTTCAATGCCTCCACCATCTCCATCATAGTAATTGGTTGATTTAAAATCTTCTGTTCTTCCTCCGAGAACTTCTGCCACACGCGGTCTTGCAAATACTGGGATATTTCTTCTCTAGTTATATTCTCTCTTGCATAGAGTTTCTTATAGAAATCTTGCACAATCCTTTTCAGGTCTTGAGCTCCATTTTGTTCTACCCCATTTCTATCTCTCAACGATTTTATCAATGTTCTTTCCGCTTGCTTTCTTACTTGGTAAGCCAGCCATCTAGTTGGTTTGTTGGCATTCTCGAAGTAATTTTGTTTGGCATAGTTTACATTTTTTGCCATTTCTACTGCCAATAAACAATTCATTTTGTGCATAAGAAGCTTAATTTTAGCTTTCCTACCGGGGTCTCCTCCCATCTCCATTTCTTGCTTCTCCTGTTCCAATATTTCTTTTTAAAGATTGAGGTATTCCTCATTTCTTTTTCTATTCTTC
Source organism: Gekko gecko (assembly GCA_029375565.1). Lineage (NCBI taxonomy): Eukaryota > Metazoa > Chordata > Lepidosauria > Squamata > Gekkonidae > Gekko > Gekko gecko. The sequence continues at coordinate 89,499,468 of JAPDNY010000003.1, forward strand.
TTTGCCGCTTCCTTCATTAAAAGTCCTCTCGCGAAAGCCTTAAACGCATCCCACACCGTTCATCTCAGAATACCTGGAGTGATATTTTCCTTAAAAAAGAAAGCAAATTCCATTTGCAAACTTTTCACCACCTTACTATTCTTGAGTAATAAAGAGTTCAATGTCCATCTGTCCCTACGGTTTATTCCCAGTAGCTCCACCGTTATCGGATTGTGATCAGCAAATGTGCCAGCATCTATTTCAGCCTCCTGTAAATCTCTTACCATTGAAGATGACATCCAGCACATATCCAGTCTAGACCAAGAATCGTGTCTCGCCGAATAAAACGTATATTGTTGCGTTTTAGGGTTTCTTATTCTCCAGGTATCAACTAACCGCCATTCCTCTACAATCTGCAGAAGTGAATTAGGAAATTCATTACCTTTTGGCTTCTTCCTCTGGGTATTCGCTTTCCGATGCATGTTATTATCAAAAACTGCATTAAAGTCACCAATCACACAAAGCTCCTGGAAATCCTGTTTGGCCATCAAGATTGAGAGCTTTCGATAGAACTTCTCCTGGTTTTGATTTGGGGCATAGATATTCACTATTAAAACTTTTTTATTTTGTCTTTGTATTGTCACCATCAATATTCTCCCATCTTCCGAAGCAAATATAAATTCTGGCTGCATATATTCCTTAATATATGTGGCCACTCCACGTTTTTTCTTCTCTTTATCTGTTGCCACAAACATCTTGCCTAATCCCTTATAGTTCAGATATTTTTCATCCTTTCTCCTAATGTGGGTTTCTTGAATACTTGAAAAATAATAAAATGCCTCTTTTGGGGGCACTTAAAAAAAAAAAAAAAACAGAGATAAAGTATTTTGAAAAAAAGTTAGAATTTTTAGTAATGTATTTAAAAAAACAAACACCACACCCAGCTAGTGTATACAAACTGGAAGATATTCAGATACACAAACTAGGTATCTTTCTTTGGGTTTTATTTTTTTATGTGCATAATCAAATCTACTGTTTTATATCATCGTAATTTGAATATACAATTAAAACTGGACTTAGATCTCCTGCAACATCACATGCATTCATCGGAAGTGTTAACTCCTCAGACTGGGAGAAATTAATTTTATCCAGATTGCTAGCCAAATAAAAACAGTCCAAGTGAATATTGTGCCAAACCTGACTGAGGCATACAACATATATATAGACCTTTATTGGCATAACACAGTAGCAGTAAAGAAGACAATGGAACAAATAGACTTATTAGAACAAATTAATAGGTCATAACTGACTACACCAAGTTACACCAACAAGGGGTCATTTTTAAACTTCTCAGAAGTAATGAACACAATTAAAAGAGAATATATATATATATATATATATATATATATATATATATATATAACAATCCAATTGAACACAAGGGAAATTAAGACTGGTACGCCCTTACCCTTAGCTTCCAAACATAGGCTAAGAATTCAGCAACAGACAGAGTAATCGCTGAGAACTTATCAGACAATAAAATTTTGAGATTGTCATCAGTCGAATTCCTTGTGGGAGGTAAATGGGGGCTGATCAAATAGCTGCGCATGGTAGAGTATTGGGGACAGCGCAGAAGGATATGAGCAACTGAATCAGGCTCACCATAGAGGCAATTGTAGGTTCTATCCCTATAGGGGATACCCCTATATCTGCCTGAAACAACAGCCGAAGGAAAGAGATTAAATCTCGCAAGCATAAAGACCCGCCGATAGAGTGGAGTTGTTAGATTGGAGAGGTACAGAGCCATAGAAGCTTGCGGGGGGGGAAGGTCAAGGTAGTGTGGGGAACAAACTCCAGAACTGCCAGCATCAATTATTTGGGCTTCCATATCCCAAATCCTCCTCCGCACCACCTGCAAAATAGCTGTTTCACCGCAATTGTACACAGAATCCAAATCAATTCCCATAGTTTTGATTTTATGCACTATGGCTTGTGACCAGGTAGAAATATATGGGTCTGCAAGAAGTTGAACAATAAGGCTGTTGGAAGGGGAACTAAAATGCAGATGCAACCAGTATTTGATAGTGGTGATCCATGCCCGAGATTCAATAAGATGAAAACCTAGCTCCGCACAGAGGGAAAAATAGGAGACGGAGTTAGGCAATGCCCCAGTTATCTGACAATTAAGTAGCCTGGAATAAAAAGAGAACACTCTGCTCTTTCCTGTAAAGGTAAAGGTAAAGGTTCCCTTGCTCGAAAGCCAGTCGAATCCGACTCTAGGGTTGCGGTGCTCATCTCCGTTTCAAAGCCGAAGATCCAGCGCTGTCCGAAGACGTTTCCGTGGTCATGTGGCCAGCATGACTAAACACCAAGGCGCACGGAATGCACGGAATGCTCTTTCCTGAGGGAGATGCAAAAAGATGGCATGATGCTGGGGCCTACCTGTCAGGATATTTCCAAATTGGGGGGGGATTGAAATTATTGGATGGTGTTGTGTGTGGAATAGCCAGGAGAGCCGGGGGGGGGATTGTCTGGCTGCCGAAACTGTAGCTCTTTTTGGCACCACTAGGTGGCGAGCTATGCTTCTTTTTAGGCTGAGAGTGCTGTAACTTGCCTAAGGTCACCCAGCTAGCTTCAAGTGGGAAAGTGGGGAATCGAACCCAGTTCTCCAGCTTAGAGTCTGCCGCTCTTAACCACCGTACCATCCCCTGCTTACAGAAGAAAGCCCACATCTGCTAATTCAAAACATCACTTGTGCCATTCCCAAAGCTTTCCTTAAAATGGATTAGGAATAAACCTGCCATAATTCACCTGTCTGCAAGGAAGTCTCTGTGTAGACACTCCTTCTGTCATTGGCTTGCCACTCAACTGGGAGGGTGGGCACCCAGGGCACCCACCCACCCACCCACTGTTTTCTTCCAGGCAGCAGTAGGGAAATGGGGTGGAGGAGAACCCAGAAGTGACCTCGCAGCCTCCCCGTGATGATCTAGGGACCCTCCAAATCTCTGTAGGGTTCACCATTCCCAGAGCACTGTCAGGTGGCTGGGAGGTCACTTCTGGGGTTTCGCTCAATGCGACATCAAGACACATGCAGTGCTGTTTTTCTAATGGTTCCGATTTCCTGAAAGCTCCCACTGTTTACATGTGCTAGGCTGGAAGCCTTACTCTGCCACAATTATTAAACAAAACTCTGCTTTCAAAATTGTGTGAGGTGGCTTGCTGCCCTGTGCATCTCCACCCCCCCCCCGCCCCTTTAGTCCTTGCAAGGGGTTTTCTCCATCCCTGCCAAGCTGTGCTGTCGTGGTCCAATGTGGCTTGGTAGGGAAAAGTAAAGTGAGGGGGGAAGGGGAGGTTTTCAGATTGTGGGGTCTCCCAGTGAAACTGCCAGTGTGTCTGTATTTTTGCACAGGAGCAATAGGGAAAAGGTGAAGGCACAGGGATGGGGGGGGTGACAGCAGCAATAAATGGCCTGGGGACCCCAGTCACTCATATAAAACTGTGTGCTGAACTTCAGTTTGCTGCTGCCTCCTGCAGAGACTTCCCTTTCCCCAAAGGTCTCTGAGTCCCCATGGGGGGGTGGGGGGAGAAAGGCAGGGGATAAGTGAAAGGATGCCAGTCCCTTGCCCGCTCCCCCATTGCCAGCCGCTGTCCTTTGCTCCACTGTGCCAGGATGAGTGCTGGCCTGGTGATGCTTGCAATGTTCAGGGTTGGGACTGCCTGGATCACAGTCATGGCACAATGCCCAGGCACTGTTGCCTAGCCAATCTGATTGTTGCTGTGCATTTGCCATGGCTGCTTAGCAGCTGGGGTTTGGCACAAGAACTGAGAAAAGGCTGTGGGCTGAGGAGAATCTTTACAAAGCAATTCACCTTGTTTTTAATGGGAAATGGCTTTAACATTCCTAACGTTTAAAATTTTGAGCTTTTAAAATTCTGAATCTAATGACTCACAATTCTTCGTCCAAATTCTGGTTCTGGTGCACTTCCCTATTGTTGTGAAAATGCCACAAGGACAGGTCCAAAGAAACCTGGTCTTTATTCAGTAACACACACATACACAAACACCCAATATACAGCGTGTCAGAAACCAGAAAAATCCCGGTCAAGGGCTGACATCTCCAGAAGCAAGAGAGAGATTTATTTGGTAGAAATTAGCATGGGAAGATGGCAAGATAAGGGCTGCCCAACTTGGTGCTGTGGAAGAATAGGTCATGTTTCATGCGCTGTAGGACAATGTAATAATCTGTGGTTATATGCTCAAACTTGTAAGAATTGGACAGAGCATTACTGGTTTACTGTTTTCTTGTTTCTTCCTAGCTGGAGACACTGTGGAAAGTGTTATCTCAGGGAATTTGGATTTCAGACTACAGCATAAGGTCCAGGAAGATACACATGCAAGTGAAAACAAGCAGAAGAATGTCAGTAGAAGACAGTCAACTGTTAGAGAAAAAGCCAAACTCTGGGAATTTCCCTCCCAACATGACATGGCTTCTTCCCGCACAAGTTGTGCAGGACGAGAGAAATTTGAGGAAGTTTCCTCCGAAGTGAAGACAGGCAGAACAATAGTTCTGGAGGACAACAGAAGGAAGGCCAGCAACACAAATGTCAGGAAGTTCCCCAGCAATCTGGATCTGAACACCAGCAAGACTCGTCTTCATGTAGGTAAGGAATGGATGCTGAGCCTGAAAAACCTGGCAAGGTCCCTTACGACACAACTACTAGCCTAGTATTCTCTGTTCAGTTCAGGGAATGTGTGCCATGCGTACTGCTTATGTTGGGAAAAGACTCCGAGTGGAGAGGACTGGTTCAGCAGAAACACTGGGCCTTAATTTTAGCAGTTGCTTCCCTCCAGAAAGGGACTACAGCAAATGTTTGTCAGAAAATATTAAAACCAGGGCAGGGCAAGGCTGCCGCCTCTCCGCTTCCTTTATTAGTGACCCGTAACTAATACAATGAAACCAACCACAGTTAGGAACAATGGGCAGTCTGGAAAAACTTGTTTCTGGACAAGCAGGAAGGAATCATTGGGTGTGTGTGGGTTCTGAAAAAGCACCATCAGGCTCCTAATCTGGGCTTCAGCCTGGAAATCTTTGCATCAGAACATAGGAACATAACAGAAGCCAACGTTGGATCAGGCCAGTGGCCCATCTAGTCCAACACTCTGTCACACAGCGGCTGAAATATACCAGCTGCCATCAGGAGGTCCAGCAGTGGGGCCAGGACACTAGAACCCCCCCCACTGCTGCCCCCTCCAGCACCAAGAATAGAGTTCGTCACCTGCCCCAGACTGAGAGTTCCCATCTATACCCTGAGGCTAATAGCCACTGATTTTTTTTAAACAAGGTAAGTGACAGTTATTTCTCTCCTTCAGCATTTGTTGATTCAATTCAAGTGAGATTCCGATGCCCACTTCCCTAGAGCTCCTGTTCAAGACTAGACCTGGCTCAGAAGTCCTGTGCCTTTCTACTAAACGCCTTCCCCCGACTGGCACAGCTGCATGCAGGAGGAGCTGTGGCTTCCTGAGAGAGAATCTGCAAGCCGAAGGTCCCACATTCAATCCATGGCCTCTCAGTCCAAAGGGTCAAGTCAAAAGTGATGTGAAAGACCCCCCACCTGCCACCCGGGAGAGCTGCTGCCGCTCAGAATACACAGGAGCGCTGAGCTGACCTGGACAGACCAATGAACGGACTCAGTAGGAGGCAGTTTTGTGTGTCGCATTCATGCAAAGAAATATCCAAGGGAATAGGAGGTGGGGAAACCCAGGTCGAAAATACCCCAGATTCTCTTTTATTCCTTAGTCCAAAGTGGTTAGTTACTGCCTACCTAGTAGAAATCGCCACCCAGTCAGCTGCCGGAGAGCGAGCAGTGCTCCTTTGACAGCCACAAAACATGCACCCCTGTGGCCTGGTTTACATGCACAGGACAGTGAGATGGCAGTGGCAGTATGTTAGGCGGTAGAATGGAATGCACCACTTCAGCCCATTTTGATGGCTGTGTTTTATGTGAAGAAACATTTAGCATTGGAATCCACCTTGTACAGTCTGAAGCGGTACAGTCCATTCTACCATCTCAGATCTCTGCGACCTCACTGTCTTGCATGATCCAGTGTCTTCTTGACCCAGGCCCAAGAAGCAGAAAGTGAACGATCACTTGGAAGTTTCTTTGTATGTCTATATTCTGACAAAGGTTTATCACTGACTCCCCTAGTAGTTGAGAATCCGCGTTAGTTGCCCACATTTCACTGTGGTTAGGTGCATATGAATGTAAATGCCGACAAGTCACCACGGACTTACAGTGACGCCAGCAAGGGGATTTCCAGGCAAGTGAGAAACAGAATGGGTTTGCCATTGGACTTCAGCTGAGACTCTAGTGGTCTTCCCTCCAAGTACCAATCCTGCTTAGCTTCTGAGATCTGACAAGAACGGGCTATACCGTACCATTCCACATCCCCAGCGGTTGGGATAGCCTGCATAACAGTTTATCTCTGGGAGTTCTAATCAGGCAACTTGTTGCTAATTTTGATTTGTACTTCCCAAGAACTTCACTGCTGCTGTACATTTGTATATAAATTGCTGCATTGTTATTTTTTCCTGATATGAAGGAAAATGAGAGGCAACATTGTGAGCTATTATCAGCTGAATTTGTCCTATAAGGCATCCTGTCCTATAAGAACAGGTACTGAAAAAAAATCTAGACGATCCTTAGAAATCCTTTGATGGCCTGCTTTATCTCCAGCTCCAACCCTTATGCTGCCCTGGTGCACTGCCTGCGTGCGACCTGGCTGACAGGAAAGACACAGCCTATGTCATATCGGAGGACACAGCTGGAGGCACTGGGCCGCTTTCTGGAGGAGAATAGGTGTGCAATCCTGCAAGCCGCGCATGAAGACATGTGCAGGGTGAGTGTGGTGATGCAGCCAGAGGTTCTGGCTCAAAATTTCTTGTCACACCAGAAGCAGTTGCTTGTGATGTGGTTTGTAAGCCTGGTGCAGCTAAAACGAAGACCATTTTGTTCTCCCAACAGCCTGCTTTTGAAACAGAAATGCCTGACATTTCTCTTGTTTTGAATGAAGTGAACAATGCACTCAACTGCCTGCACGGCTGGATGGCGGATGAGTGTGTGAGCAAGAACCTGGTAAGAGGAACAAGCTGAGAGGGGTGAAAATATGACTTTGTGTGGGAGAGAAAGTGCTTCTGTGCTTGACTGGGTGGAAGGTGCAGAGGCTAACCAGGCTGAGATCATTTCTGCAGCCTCCATAAACCTATTTCTATTGTGTAGTCTTGACCCATTTTATCACGTTATATTGAAAGAGTCCAATATATTGAAAAAAACATAATGGTTAAACACAAAGCCTAATGGTGGCTTGTTTCATGCTTTAACAGCATTCACAAATGCACACAGATAGTGCGTGAGAAGTTCTGAAATACTTTAGGGGGAATCCTAAGTAGATCTAGTCAGAATTATGTCCCAATGGACATTCAATGGAGCTTATTCCTAGGAAGGTGTCCTTTGGATTGCTGCATCAGTATTATGCATGAAAACATCCTTAAGCTTTTCATGTGCATATCTTGATTAAATAGAGGATGTACTTTTCCCTTCAGATCTATCTGAAGTACATACTAATTGCCTTTGACACTTGAACAAGGCACTAAATTATTTCAGCAAACAATAAAAAATATATAAAGGTCAGGAAGTGGAATAATCATGCTATGTAACATGTTTTCATCTCCAGTAATCTTTGTGCATCTCTCCTTATATATAATTCTGTTTTGGGGTGACTCTTTCCTGAATGTTCCACATGCTCCCAAATCAATTGGGTCCCTGATCTGTCACTCAGGAGGTGTGCCAATCCCCTAGCTATTGCAGCTGCGTTGCCTCAGTCCCATCTACAGAGCCAACGGCCAGCATCTTGGGCTCAGTCTGGAGGGAGCCAGCGAACAAGATGGATCCTCTCAGTTCCTGGCCACAAACAGCTCTCATAGCAATGGAAAGCCAGCAGCATTAGCCTGTGCTTTTAGTGAGGGAAAGCAGTCAGGGAGGGAGGGACTCAGCCATCTGGCCACAGAGACCCTTCAGTGTCACAGGGAGACAAGTCTGAAAGTCGAGCCTGCCATAGACAAGGCTGACCAATGCAGGAGGGTTGACTTTCACCCACTTCTGCTTCCCCGGGCACAGAGAATTCCAAGCAGTCACCTCTAGCGAGGGCTGTCCTCTGATGCTCCAGCAGGTGGAGGCATTGGAGGCCGAGGCCGAACATGGCAGCACCGCAGCAATCGTCGCCAGCTGCGCCAGGATGCATGGAGCTGGCGCACAGCCTCTCACCCTTGCTGCGTGGCAATGGACAGGCCCAACAATCTGGGGGCCACAGGGTAAGGAGGCCAAGGCCGACCATGCTGCCGCTACACCAGTTGCCGCCACCTGCAGACGGCTGCAAGTAGCAGGGCGGGCTGCATGCAGATGAGGACCGGCACCATAGACGGGAACGCAGCCAAGGAGGAGGGTGAGGCCGAGATCTTCATAACACCTGTTGTATTAATTTTACAACGGGCTTTGCTACTAGTTATAAAATAAAGATCAATGTGAAAAGCTCTCCACTAACAGGCTGAACACTGAGGCCAAACAACATCTTTCATGTTGACAACTTTCTTTATTCTATTTCACTTGCTTCATGGACTTTTCTTGTCTTCATTTCCTTGTAGGCCACCTATCTTGAATGTGCCATCATCCGCAAGGACCCCTATGGCGTGGTGCTCATCATTTCACCCTTTAATTTCCCCTTTCACTTTACCTTGGTCCCTCTGGTGGGGGCCATTGCAGCTGGTGAGTGAGAAGCTCTCTCCCCACAGCAGAATACCCCCACAGCCCTGACCTATGGAACCTTGGTTTAGCTGGTCTCTTCACAGGGGCTCCTGCTGGCAGGATCCAAATTTGTGATGGTTTATACACCTTGCTACCATAGTCATGTGCTCTTTTCCCCATCAGGGAACTGCGTGATTGTGAAACCTTCAGAGCTAAGCAGTTGCAGTGAAAAGCTAATGGCTGAAGTACTGCCTACCTACCTTGACCCCGTGAGTTTCTTAGACCCAATTCTCCCTTATTTTCTGATGAAAACAGAATTCTCATTCACATACATGACCCAGTTCTCTGGTGTGATACTACAGAAAATATTCAACCTTGATCTCATCTCTCAGTAGGATATTATCGGGGGAGATTATCTCATGGTCCATTTCCACAGTAGTGAAATTCCCCACATTGACATTTTTAAAACTGTGTGTTATGTGAAGTTTTCCACAGTACATTTCCCCTCACAGGTGCAAATCGAAAGCTTTCTCTTTCTTATCACACATTTTCAGAATCCCCAGTTTTAGCAAGTTCCAAAAACACAGGGTAAGAAGGAAAAAACTTCAGGTTCGCGCCTGGTAAGAAAAAATCTACAATGGAAAATTTTCATAACACATGGTTTTTAAAAATGTCAGTGTATGAATTTCACTACTGCAGAAAGGGTCACAGTTGCAATAGGTGTGCAGACAGTATCAATCACTGCAAATTCATTATTTTGCATTGTTATGGGATACAAGGCATAAACATAGAAGCAACAGTTGGTGCCTACTCTGGATAGATTTATCTGGAGAAAAAAATATACATTCTTTTTGTGGATGTGTTTGAGAGGAAGAGTTGTCTCTAGGATGATGCACTTTTCTTTTCCTTGAGATAACTTCACTGTATTCTATTTCCTCTAAAAATCCTGAGGTGATTTAAGGGGCAGATGACACCAACACCATGTTTAAAAATGAAACTTTATTAATGAAAAAGAAATGAAAAAGAAAAAGTGGAAAAGGAGTAGGGACTGGAGGGAGAGGTGCTAAAACCTTTTCGTACCTATTATTACTCGGCTCCAAATTGTCCACTAGCAGTTGCTGCCTCTGTAGGATCCCAGAAGGGAGAGGCTGCCTGGTGAAGGAGGTGAAGCAAAACAAAATGTGGATGTGGAATGGGTTAAACGCCCCCCCCCCCCACCGCTTGTCTGCTTACATTCTCCATTTAAAGTGGCTTGGGGGGGGGGGGCCCTCAGTCCTGTGCCTTTGTGTGAAAGATACATTTTTCTTCCAAATAAGCAAGAGAAATCTGCCTGAGGGGCAGAAACTGGGCCAGTGTGAATTGCTGACTGGGAGTGATGATAATAGGACTCTCCTCTCTTACTTCACAGGACACCTTTGCTGTGGTAACAGGTGGCCAAGAACAAACTGCCAGATTACTGGAGAACAAGTTTGATTACATCTTCTTTACAGGTGACTTCTACATTTTTAATTTCCATGGTGATGATTTTCATCATGAATTTAAATAAGACTTAACAAATAAAGGGAGCCGCGGTGGCTCAAGTGGTTAAGACACTGAACTGCAGGCTGTGGAAGGTCAGTAGTTCAGCAGTTCAAGACCCGTGAGTGCCGCATGACGGGGTGAGCTCCTGTCTCTAGTTCTAGCTCCTGCCAACCTAGCAGTTCGAAAGCAAGAAATTGCAAGTAGATAAATAGGGACCACTTCGGTGGGAAGGTAACAGCGTTCCGTGCACCTTGGTGTTTAGTCATGCCGGCCACATGACCACGGAAATGTCTTTGGACACCACTGGCTCTTCGGCTTTGAAACGGAGATGAGCACCGCAACCCTAGAGTCGGATGCGACTGGCTTTCGAGCAAGGGAACCTTTACCTTTACTTTAACAAACAAAGAGGCTACAGAGGCTAGTGAAGTGTGACGAGGCAAACCATTTAGTGCCTGAGATGGGGTCTGAACCCAGAGTAAGATCTTCCTGTTAGGTCTCACTGGCTGTCAGCTGTTTGTGGGGCTGTTTGTTGCCTCGGTTTCCAGTGCAGCTCAGCTGAGGTGCGCAGGTGAATCGGTCACTTGTGGCCGGCCGGTCAAAGGCTGTTTGATCCCACCCTCTCTTCACAAGTCTTGTGGGATGCCCATGACAGAAGGGAAAGAGAGCGGCACTCCAGCCATCCTGGGAAGAAGGTGGCCTCTAACAGCTGATATCAGATATCCCACCATCGCAGCTTATGAAAATCACCATGCCCAGCCATCCATGGGCGATGGGCAACCAGGTCCTGTGCCGGGCCCATCTGACTGGCCAGGCGCCAGCTGCCAGTGGCAACTCTGGGTTGGAAGATCCTTGGGGCTTTTGGGAAGGCAGGGCTCGAGAAGGGGAGGGACTGATGCAAAAGAATCCACCCTCCAAAGCAGGGAAACTGCTCTCTGTCATTTGGGGATCAGCTGTAATCCTAGGAAGATCTCCAGATACCACCTGGAGGTTGGCAGCCCTATGCAATGGCCCCATTTGGGTCTTGGGCTGTCCGCCTGTGGCAGTGACCATTCACACCCACCCAGTTCAGGGCGTGGCCAGCCAGCTGCTAACAGTGGTTCCTGCCTGTGTTGCATGGGGCAAGGTTCGCCCCTTGCTCGGCCCTAGCGGGGGATCACACTTTGGGTCTCCGTCCTGGACTCTTGCCTGGCTCCCAGACTCACTCAGTCGGCCCCTGCCAGCCACCTTCATTTGAGCCAGGATGCTGGTCTCTTTCTTTCTGACGTTTTGCTTTAGTAAGCTCTGCCTCAGCCCAGGAACAGCCCAGGTAATAGTAAACAATGTGCAGGAAACTTTTTTCCAACTGAAAAACTGTGAAGAGAGAGTACTGTGTAGCCACGATGGTGTCTGCAAGCTCACGCCCAGCCCAGTTGTTTAGAACGATTTGGTCAATTACTGCTCTGCCACGAGGCAGACCAAATGCTGGGGAATTGGACATTGGCTGAGAGGCCTTTATGAGCTATTTCGCAGATAGTCCTGCTCACTCCACCATGACGTCCCTGCCACAGTTGAGACAGTGAGTGAACTCAAGGCTCCATCCACGTCTTCTTGTTCGGTTTTGGATTATTTCAATTCGCTCAGGCTAGAGGAATTGCTCCTAACTGTACTCCCCACCACATGCTGCCCTGACCTGTGCCTTTCGTGGCTAATTAAAGCTGACCATGATGGGTTTTACAGTGCCGTAAGGGATATTATTAGTAAGTCCCTCTCGGAGGGACTGTTCCATGAGTGCCCATCGTCTCCTGAAAAAACCACCCTTAGACCTGGCTGAATTGGCAAATGACCGGCCGGTCTCCAACTTGTCCTATTTGGGCAAGATAATAGAGAGGGCTGTGGCAATCCAGTTCCATTTTAGATCCCTTCCAGTCAGGTTTTCACCCAGGCCACAGGACAGAGATGGCACCAGTCACCCTCATAGACAACCTCCAGAGGCATCTGGATTGGGGCCGACCGGCAGTGCTGTTGCCGTTGGATCTGTTGGCAGTGTTCAACATGGTCGACCATCAGCTACTGATCCATTCCCTCTCTGACACGGGAGTCCAGGGGCTTTCCTTGCGATGGCTTGCCTCCTTGTTGGGGACAAAGGATAGCACTAGGGGAGCAGCTATCCCGAAGGCACCCACTGGAGTGTGGAGTGCCCCAAGGGGCAATGTTGTCCCCGATGCTATTTAAAATCTACATGTGCCCCCTTGCCCAGGTTGCCTGGAGGCATGGGCTGGGTTGTCACCAGTACGCTGATGACACCCAGTTCTATCTGTTGTTGGGCAGCCAGTCTGACTCTAAACTGGAAGATTTGGACTGGGCGTTACAAGCCGTGGCTGGATGGCTGAGACCGAGCTGACTGAAACTGAATCTGACTAAGACGGAGGTCCTGGGCCTGAGCCGGGGTGTGTCGAGGGTAGGGGTCCCGCTCCTGACCCTCAAGGGGCTCCACTGATGCCAGTGCTGGAGGTGAGGAGTGCTCCTGGGTGCTTCCTTAACAATGGAGGCCCAGGTAGCAGCCTCTGCCGAGTCAGCCTTTTATCACCTCCAGCTGTTCAGGCACTTGGTTCCCCCTTCCTCCAGTGCAATGACTTGGCAACAGTGATCCATGCAATGGTCACCTTGAGAGTGGACTACTGTAATGCTCTCTACATGGGGCTGCCCTTGTCTCAGATCTGGAAGCTACAGCTAGTGCGACATGCAGGGACCAGGCTTTTGATGGGCCTCCCTATGCAGGAGCACATCCAACCTATGCTGAAAGCACTGCACTGGCTACCAATAGCATACTGAATCCACTTCAAGGTGCTGGTTCTTACCTTTAAAGCCCTTTATCGTCGGGGGCCGACATACCTGAGGGACCGCATTTCCCCACATGTTCCTCAGCAAGCACTGCTGTCAGGGTTCCAAAACTGACTGACCTTCCCGGGTCCTAAAGACTTCAGGCTGGCCATAACCAGAGCCAGGGCCTTCTTGGGGGTGGCGCCATACTGGTGGAATGTGCTCCCAGAAGAGATCAGGGCCCTGCGGGACCTTATGCAGGTCCGCAGGGCCTGCAAGATGGAGCTCTTCCACCAGGCCTTCAGCTATGGAGCAGCCCCCAGTAATTGCAAGCCCTGTCCTTTGGAGTCACCAACAACAGCCTGTGCCGGACACATAAGAAACAGAACAAGGAGCGGATCAATAGGACAGGTCATCGACTGGCTGCCGCTGTCTCCAAACCACATCGTTATTATCGCCAGATCTAATATGCCCTAGCACTTTGTGAAATTTGGATTGTTTTTAGAACGTTTTAGATTGTTTTCACTGTTATCTCTGTGTTTTAATAATAATCTTTTGTAAGCTGTCCCGAGCCTGCTTCAGTGGGGAGGGCAGGGTATAAACCTGATAGATAAATAAATAAATAAATAAATAAATAAATAAATAAATAAATAAATAAGTATTGAGCTCACACAGGCCTGGGGCGATGAGTATGGGCTTCTTTGTTTCTGCACTGTAGCATTTTCCAATTCAGAAATAATTTTAGCCTTGTGGGGACTTCAAGTCACTGTAGGTATGGCAGGCCAGTTAAACCATCAGTCATCACTGGAGCCAAATGGTTTCCAAGTGGCGTCTGCATCACATGCTGGTAGTTGAGTCCTTGGTTAGTCTCTGAAATACACAGGGGGGCTGTTTACACCCATTCTGACCTTGAAACCAAAGTAAATACAGTACAAATCCAATGTTATGAAGATACCAGACTGTAACTGTTGCTAAGATGTGTTTCAGTTGCTGTAGCCCAAAAATGAAGTGGTGCCTACCTGGGAAGGAGGTTCTAGAAGCTGGTTTCTGCCCCGCTGCAGCTCTATCACTTGGCTGCTTTTGGGGGCCCAAAACGGCTTGATTTCCCCCCCCCCCATGCTTTTTATCTACTTGAAAGTGCTCACAGAGGCCATCCAGAGATTTGGGATGGGATGTCATCAATACACAAATGACATCCGACTCGCTTTCTGCTTATCAGCTCAATCAAATGGGCCAGGGAAGGTGAAGATCGAATGTATGGAGATAATGTTGGGCTGGATGAGGTTTACTAAGCTGGAGCTGAATCGAGATAAAATGTTGGCTGACTGCTCTTTATATCTGGACAGTGGTTTGATGCCTGTTGTTCATGGGATTAGAAATCTGCATTTCAAAAAAAAAAAATGCAGCTATTTTGGATCTGGATTTTGATTAGTTTTTTTCCCCATTATCCTGAGTTTTTGGAAGTATTGTTACCAGTTTGAATTTTCCCCCAGGTAATTTGGGGGGTCCCGAAAATTCAGGATCACTAAATTTGTCCCACACAAAAAATCCACGGCAGCAGAAGCAAGGGAGGGGAAGAGGGAATGAAAAAAGGTGGGCGGGACTTAACCCAAACTGAACCGAATTAAGAAGATCTGAATGTACAGGCCCAATACATTCACCGATATACAAAAATATACATGTATGTATTACAAAGTAGATTAAAAACCAGATATTGGCTCTGGCGATAGCCTCAATTAAGAATCAAAACGTACAGTGGCAACCAAAAATGACCATTATTGTCATTGACCGTGCATGTTTCAGCCCACTGGTCTTCCTCAGTGGTCAGTGAATGTCATGTAAAACCCCATCTCTGATGTCAGAGGCCACTGTTACAAATCAGAGAATTAGAAAATATAGTCCCACCTCCTCTAAGCATCTGGTGATGGCTCTGAACTTCCATGACAAATAGGTGGTCTAGCCTTTGTACAAAAAGGATTAAGTCAGGCAGGACGGTCCCATGTAGAATGGAAATGAATGGGTCATTCTAACAAAAACCCAAGGGGGTCCAAGATCACAGAGGCTCTTAGGTGGCCCTCTGGAGCCCAGTAAGGTTTTAGGGCATCTGCTACACCAACTAACAGCTGTTTCCTGCTGAACTCTCCTGGTGAGAGAGTCAGTTTGGTGTAGTGGTTAAGTGTGCGGACTCTAATCTGGGAGAACCGGGTTTGATTCCCCACTCCTCCACTTGCACCTGCTGATGTGACCTTGGGTCAGTCACAAACTCTGGCACAGCTGTTCTTGAAAAGAGAGCAGTTTGTGTTTGGGTTCTCCCAGCCCCACCCACCTCACAGGGTATCTGTTGTGGGGAGGGGAAGGGAAAGGAGTTTGTAAGCCGCTCCGAGACTCCTTTGGGTAGTGAAGGGTGGGGTATAAATCCAATCTCTTCTTCTTCTTCTACCTCCCAGGGTGCCTGTTGTGGGGCGGGGAAGGGAAAGGAGTTTGTAAGCTGCTCTGTGACTCCTTTGGGTAGTGAAGGGTGGGGTATAAATCCAATTTCCTCCTCCTCCTCCTCCTCTTCTTCTTCTTCCTCTTTCCCTCCCCATTCCTGTACCACCCCAGAACCCCAAAACACTCCCAAAATTTCAGGAGATAAATGTTCATTGCTACTTTCAGATACAATTTTGCTTTGGCTAAAACCGAATGCACACCCTTTGAAAGAGCAAGGCCAAAGCTGGGGTGTGTGTGTGTGTGTGTGTGTGTGTGCTGGTAGATCCAGCTGATTCCATTGATGCTGACATGGCAGCCATACCAGACCATTCCTTTTGCCACCTTTAGCTGGCACGCCACTTCTGCGCTGCTCTGGAGAAAAATTATCTAGCCACAGTTGATGTCATTCTGTCAGCTGATGGCTCAATTCATGTAATGCACTGTAAGTTGGCCTGCCCTCAAAAATCATTTTGAAGCTTTGACAGGTTCAAAGTGCTGCTACTAGCTGTAGTGCTTATATCATATGTATGTACATATGTGCTGCCAAGTCACAACTCATTTACGGCAACCCCGGCAAAGGGCCTTCAGGGCAAGTGAGAAGCAGAGGTGGTTTGCCATTGCCGCCTTCGGCAGAGCCTTCCTTCATGGTCTCCCATCCAAACACTGACCTTGCTTGGCTTCCAAGATTTGACAAGACCAGGCTAGAATGTGCCATCTTCCCAGCTTGCATTATAGCTGTCTTAAAAGGTCATTTTGACTTTCAAGGGAAATTCAAAGTATTGGTTTTAACCTTTGCATTTGAACATGGCCTGCTTCCACATGGGGATTTTTTCACAGGTCTACCCCTGACTGCCTCCAGTTTGTTTATTGCTGCTTCCACAAAGGGGGTGCAGTTTCATGCTGCTTGTGGAATCAGCCCTGGGTTCTAATCATGGTTCTAATCATGAAGGACTGCCTGTTCCCATGTACTCCTCTACCTGTCTTTTAAGAAACTCTATATCTGAAAAGAAAGCAGAAATTACAGAAATGCCACAGGACTACGGTGCTATTTCTCCCAAACCCTTCTAATCCAGGCAAGCACCAGTTAGAACATCACTAAATCGGTCAGCAGTGTGTCTATCCAAGAGACCCACCCCCACCCCAGTTTCCTAGCATGCGAGAATTTTCACAGGGAGGCAAGCGCATTTTTTCATCGCTCAAAAGGTTGCCTGGCTTTGGGATAGCCCCACACTCACCTGGTTCCAAATTTTTGCAGCTTTGTGTTTTTGTGTGGGTATTTTTGTTTGTTTTTTAAGTACAAGAATGAGTTTCCTTGGTGCTGAAACAGCATATCTCTTTTTGACAACCCCAATTTTTCTTTCACTTCTGCAGGGAGCAGCAATGTTGGGAAGGTTGTCATGAGCGCAGCAGCCAAACACCTGACACCGTTGACTCTGGAGCTGGGAGGCCAAAATCCCTGCTATGTGGACTGCTGCTGCCACTTCCAGAATGCAGCCAACAGAATCGTATCGACAAAGTTCGTCAACGCTGGACAGAGTTGCCTTGCACCAAATTACGTGATTTGTACTGCTGACACACAAGACAGGCTGATCCCATGCTTACGTCACGCTATTAGTTGTTTCTATGGCTGCAATCCTAAGGAATCGCCTGACTTTGGCCGCATGATCAACGACAAGCATTTCCAGCGTGTCCGTGCACTTCTAGACTGTGGCCGAGTGGCCATCGGTGGGGAGACAGATGAGCATGAACGTTACATTGGTGAGCAAGTAGGCTGATGCTGGGGAGTAGGGATGACAGAAAGAGAGGAAAACCCTTGGTTTGTGGTGTACAGAGGGCTTGTTATAAAGCGTTTTTTTCCATGTGAGTCAGGATTTGACAGAACAAAGAAGATGGGCCTGTGTATTGGGAAAAGCAGCCTCAAGGCCAGATACGGCAGCTGTATAGGAGCCTGACCTGGCTGGATGTGTTGGCAGAGTGTAGATATACAGTGAAGTGGAGCACAAGCTGTTTAAAGAATAAAGTCAGTTTATTAAGAAGAGAAGAAACTTTGTAAGAAAAAGGAGAGAGAAAGAGAAGTCTAATTGTCTAGGTGGGAGTCAGTAATGAACTGTTCTCAGCAGGAGCAGGAGAAACCCCAACTGAGCCAATCGGGGAACAGGAAGCAGACTATTTGAAAATAATAGGAAGTCTCTAATTTCACTATGCTAACTAGTTATCCCCTCTGCTGCCCCCTGCAGGATGTTCTTGTCATCCTATCTGTGCACAATAGACCTTGCATATCTTGTCCACAGCTCCCACAGTGCTGGTTGATGTTAAGGAATGGGAACCAGTCATGCAACAGGAAATCTCTGGGCCTATCTTGCCTATTTTCACCGTGGCAAGCTTGGAAGAAGCCATTCAATATATCAATTGCAGGGGCCGCCCACTGCTTGCCTATGCTTTCTCCTGTAACCAGCAGGTATGCTTTGTTCTTGTAGCCAGCCCTATACAGGAGGCTGGGACCTGATAACAGTATAAAGTATCATAAAATTCACCTCCTTTTTGGGGTTGCCAGCTCTTGGAAAGCAGAAGTTGCTTAGGATCTCTTAAGCGATCCAGATTGCCCTGTGTGGTGACTGTTGTTGCCTCAAGTATAAGGCAACAACAATGCATGCTGTTCTTGGGAAAATCTCTGAGTATGTTATGAAGGCCCTGACCTGGGTGGCCCCAGCTAGCCTGATCTCGTCAGATCTCGAAAGCTAAGCAGGGCCGGCCCTGGTTAGTACTTGGATGGGTGACGACTAAGGAAGCCCAGGGTCACTAAGCAGAGGCAAACGATGGCAGGCAACGTCTCTTGCCTTGAAAACCCTACAAGGTTGCCATAAGTTGGCTGCATCTTGACAGTATTGTCCACCACTGTTCATCAGCTATTCCATCCGGAAGTATGATTAGTACTGAACGGTGACTCTGACCCAACTAGAATGACTGCTGTGGGAGTTTTTGGCATGGAGGAGAGGATTGCTTTAGTACCGGAGGCATCCACTTTATGGTGTCTATGACATCACTACATAGTCCCCCCACACACACTTACAAGTCCTACTTTGAACCCCTCTGTGTTCATAACCTCTCCCCCTCCCCCACTTTTACTCTTATCTTTTAAGTTTTTTGAGGGTTTTGCACTCTGTCCAACACTGGGACCCTGTTACCCAATGAAAATGCTGTTCTTCCAGGAAAAGACCCTTCCATCTGAAAATGATCTTAGAAATGTTTAGAAATTCTTTTCTAAAAGAAGACTTTCATATATGTTTCTACCCCTGAAGCAGGAGAGGTTATTATGGTGGGTGTGATGGTTATTTAGGCTTTGATTTTAGCTGGCTAAGATGGCCTTTTCCGTCATTATTATTATTTTTTTACTCATTATGGGTGTTACCTTAGCACAGCTGGAAAGACAGGATTATTGCGTGAACTGCCACTGTGAATGTGTTACTCTGTCATCATCTTATATATACATACCTGCATACATGGCCAGATCACCAATTGGGTGAACTAGGCGCTCACCTAGGGTGCGCTGGCCTCAGGGGCGCCAAATGCCGCCCGCTCCCCCCGCTCCCCCCGCCACCCTAACCGGGCACCCACCGCTGCCGCCGCTGCCAAAAAGCACTCGGCTAGGGCGCAAGTCTCCAGGGCCGGCTCGCCCACTAGCCCCCCCTGCAAAAAGCCCTCTGCCTCTTCCCAGGCTTGCTTGGGCACCCCGCAGAGTGCCCAAGCAAGCCGGCAGTGGGAGGGAAGGGGTGGCGGTTTAAACCTCTGCCCCTATCCTGGCTTTCCTAGGGGCCCCACAGCCATGAAGCCCCCAGGAAAGCCGGCACTGGGAGGGAGGGGGCGGCGGCTAGACCCCCCACCCCCTTCCTGGCTTTCCTGGGAGTTCCGCAGCCATGGAGCCCCCAGGAAAGCCGGCACTGGGAGGGAGGGGGCGGCGGCTAGACCCCCCGCCCCCTTCCCGGCTTTCCTGGGGGTCCCACAGCCACAGAGCACCCAGGAAAGCTGGCACTGGGAGGGAGGGGCGGTGGCTAGACCCCCCGCCCCCTTCCCAGCTTTTCTGGGGGTCCCACAGCTGCGGAGCCCCCAGGAAAGCCGGCGCTCGGAGGGAGGGGGCGGCGGCTAGACCCCCACACCCTTCCCTGGATTTCCTGGGGGCCCCGCAGCTGCCGAGCACCCAGGAAAGCCAGTGCCGCCACTGCCCCCGGTCTCCAGGAGCCACCGGGAGGTTGGCATCCCCGGAGGGGGGGTGCCCCAAGCTGTCCTGCCTAGGGCACCCAGACACCTGGAGCCGGCCCTGCCTGCATAGAAATCTCAAAGGCTTAGTGCTATCTGTTGCTTGTCATGAAATCTTGACTGCAGGGGCAGATGAACCATCAAACAGACCGAGCACGTGCTTTGGGCACCAGGGCCAAAGGGGGCACCACAAAGTTGGGAAAAGGGTGAAAAGAAAAGAAAACAAATGAAGATCTGTAAAAAAAAATATTGATAGAATGAGTGCAAATTGATCACGGTGCACCCGAGGGTTCTCTTCTATATTTTGTTGGCGAGGTGCAGTGTCATAGGCTATGTTTAAAAGTAAAATGATGGAGCCAAATTCAGTTGTCATTACAGTCATTTCAATGAGGGGGGCACCAAGACTGGTCAGTGCTTAGGGCACCAGTGAGCCTTAATCCACCCTGCCTGGCTGTAGTGGCTACGAAACCCACCAGAGAAGTAGTGGTGTTAGGTCCACGTGTGCTCATATCTGCCGTTATCTAGCTATTTCCCTGGCCAACTCTGTTCCTTTTAGTCAGATACAACTTTGGGGATCTAAAGCAAGATTTGTCTCAGGAGCATTGTGTGGTGGGGGGAGGAGTTTAAGCCCTCCCCCCAGCACTGTTTCCCTGAGCTGAAATGGTTATGGGGAATCAAGAATGGGGCTCTTGATCGGTTTCCCCCCTTTCCTTAGGTCATGCATCGGGTACTGGACTGCACCAGCAGCGGCGTCTTTTCTGGAAATGATGGCCTGATGCACACGACATTGGTCTCCCTGCCGTTTGGTGGAATTGGTACGGCCGCCCCTCTCTCTCTTCTGTCTCCTGTGCTGCAGTTCTGTCTCTTACTTCTGCCGTCAACCTCTGTGGCATTCCCTCCATTCTTCCGGGCAGCATTTGTAAAATTATAGCGGCAGCATTTCTTTTTGAAATTATCTCTGGAACAAGGAAGGGCCAAACTCTTCTCTTGATAGGCTCCCGAACTGCTCCTGGCACGTTTGCAGTCCTCACACAACAAGGTGCAACAAGAATTAATTCCAAGTAAGCCACTAAATAATTTAGCCAAGTCTTTCATGTTAAGCAGCAGATTACTTAATTACTTGGGATGCTTATTTGTGAAAAGCCATCAGCCGGCAGGGAGGTCTGCTGCCTCTTCCTTTAAACATTCAACCTGGAACCCTTTCTTAAGCAAATGACACTAAAGAGCAGTCAGACCTGCCCGGAGCTTTTTTTTTTGTAGAAAAATCCCAGCTGGAACTCATTAGCACATTAGGCCGCACCTTTGACAGCACAGCTCATTAGCACATTGGTCCACATCCCCATGCATTCCCTTGGCTTACCAGGGTGCCTGGGGCTCCTGGGTAAGCCAAGGGAATGCATGGGGGTGTGGCCTAAAGTGCTAATGAGCTGTGCTGTCAGGGGTGTGGCCTAATGTGCTAATGAGTTCCTGCTTGGACAGGCCGGGGAAGGCACAGGGAGGCATTTAAATGATTCCCCGATCCTTCCAGGGCCCGCTCCCAGCTCGCTAACCTTGGAGTCACCGGGGAGGGTGTTGCTCTCCAGGCCTTCCCTCTGTAGCCACGCACACAGCAGTTTTGGCTGTAGTGGACGTGACCAACTCTGAAGCCAACCGGAACTCTGTTCCTGTGGGTTCCGGCCCAAAAATAGCCCTGGCCCTGCCACTCGGCTTCTTCAGTGCCTCTAGAGCGTGATGTCCGTACAAGCATCACAGCACTATTCCCAAATACATTCTCTGTTTATGGCTACTACAACTTTCAGCAAGAACCAGACTGTAGACCAGGGCCTCAGCTCAGTTGTATTGCCTGCAATGGCCACACCCCAACACACCCCACTCCCAACGATAGGCTATTTACAAAACTTTACATCTTAATTGGTTCCTGCCAGAATCCTCTTGGTCTATTGTTATTCGGCTCCAAGCTCACCCTGTCTCTGGCAGCACAGTCCTGCAATGTTTCAGGCCCAATACATAACAGTTAGCAACCCTATATGGGACCTTGCGTAGGTGAAGAAGAATGGATAGAAGCCCAGCCTTTGCATAGGATTTGATCTGCATACTTTCCTTGTGAATCTGTTGCAGGATGCAGTGGGTTTGGCAAATATCATGGCAGGTTCAGCTTCGACACTTTTACTCACCAACGTGGCTGCCTCATTCGCCGCTTGGACTTTGAAGCACTCAACACTGTACGCTATCCACCTTACACTGAAAGCAAGCTACGAATACTGAAGTTCGGCACAGACGTGAGGCGCTGGAACCCTTGCACCCTGCTGTGAACTCCCTCAACAGCAGAGGCCTTGTGTTCAGATGGGCTGCTAGAAGGAACTGAGCTGCAGGAGAGAAGGGCCGTTTCTGCCTCCTCTGCTGTTTGTAGAATCTAGTGACACCTCCCAAAAAGGCTACTGCAAAGACTCGGCCTTCTCCAGAAACCTCGCCGCCGTTACCTCGCTCCCTGTCAGTTATCTTACCTCCAACCTCACACCCATTATAATCCCATTTTTGCAGGTCTTGTGTATAAATGTCCAATGTGGTACTAGGTAGGACATATCTGTGTTGCTCCTGTCTTTCTTTGCCAGTTGCTGGGAAGGGTAAGAAAAGGCAAAGGACTAGTAAATGTGGTTTAATGAAATTGAACGATACACCCTCCGTTCCTATGCTGAATTTTCTCCAATTAGGACAAACCAGTACCATTAACTGAAGACAGTGCAAAGTGTTGCTTCAAGATGGCAATTTAATTTCCCTTTGAATTATTTTATGAAAACCTGTTCTGCACCTGATTTAGTTTCCAGTTCTTTTCCAAGAGGACTGTTCCATCGGTTTAGTGAAGTAGTCATCTACATTAGTGAAACCATATTAGTACAATGAAAGCAGAAAGATGAATACTGAGGTCTCTAAGGAATGATAACAGAATGTATGGATGAAAGTGTAAAGGCTGGGTGCTTAAGGCAGGTTAAGTCCAAACAGATTCAGAAGCAGAACCAATGCAAACAGTCCTTCTGTTATTCATGTATCTTCCATGTAGCGATTCTTGCTTTCATAGACATAACTTTTCTGGCTGGCCACAATTTTTCCACTATCACTTTCTGCACAGTAATCATACCCAGAATTCAGATCCTGCCCCCCCCCCATCAATAGCTGCAGCTCACACCTAAGAAATAAAGCCTATCAAATTCAAAAGGACTTTCTTCCTAGTAACTATGTTTAGGATTGCAGCCTTACTAACATGTCTTGCATAGTTCTGCAGTCTGCAAGTACGTGTTTTGCTTCTGTAATAAAGTTCTCGCATCAAACCTTCATGTCAGTTCTCCTTGACTGTTTATTATTATTCTTTGCACAGCATTTGTAGAGCATATAGTTTAGAGTTGCCAGGTCCCCTCACCGCTCCAGAGGGGGGATTTGGGAGGCATTCCAGGGGTGGGTGGGGACGGCTCCCAAACCCCGCCTCCAAGAGCAACCACCCACCTGGCCACCCCTCTCCCTCCCCAATTTAAAGGGCTTCAGCTGATCGACGGGGACCACATGGCCCGCTGACCAGCAGGAGGGATGTTGAAATCTAGCAGGAAGGAGGGGGAGAGGGGGTCGCGGGCTGCATGCTTGGTTGTCAGGTAACCATAAGATGTATGGAAGGGGGAGGAGGGGGAGGAAAGCTAACATCTTTCAATGCGGGAGTGTAACAGATTGTCTCACAGGCACTCCAGACATTCTGATTTACTATGGCTATGCAGAGTCTTATCTGTGCAGATGGCCTTGGGTCCCAGGGCTCCTCTCGCCTTTGTGGAATTTCTGGTCAGCTGTTCATTAATGCTTTGCCGCGCACGCGCTGAGTAGCCATTGGTGGGTAGCATGGGGGGGCAGTTTGAATGTGCTATAATTGGTGTCGCAATGTATCTCTCAGCATCACTGACAAAGAATGGTTAATGCATCTCTATGAGCAGCTTTCAATAAACACTATCTTCTTCATGAAGCCTGGTGTTTGACTGACTATCTGGAGAACTTGACTCCACCAAAGGGTCTTTTGCAAGCTGAGTGTGCAGCCCGTGACTGCCCCTCCCCCTCCCTCCTGCTGGATTTAAAGGTCACCGCCGATCAGCTGAAGCCCTTTAAACCGGAGGGGAGGGGAGGGAGAGGGGTGGCCAGTGGTTGCTCTTGGGGGCGGGGCTTCACTTGCTGGCTGGCAGCAGATTGAAACCCCCAGAAGTGGGGGAACCCCTGTCCAGACCTGGGGGCTGACAACTCTCATATAGCTCATTGCAGAGTGATATGAGCTGTTCCAAAAAAGCTTAAAGCCTAAATGTGGTCACTAGCAAGTAGAGGGAACAAGAAACTTGGGGGATATAAATCACGGGGCCCCCCCACAATGTTCAAAGCAATGTGCAAACCCAGTTAATAATACTTTTGTTCCCTAAGTCTTTGCCAGCTGTTGGGTGGTGCAACCACAGCCCTTGAAGCATGTCTTGTGCAGCAGGATGTGGGACCTCTGGGGTGAGGAGAGGGCGAAGGCTTTGAGGCCACTGCCTTCTGGACTGCAGGATGCCCAGTCCCCTTATTCTATTTTATTATTTGTATTTATCGCATTTCTACCCCGCCCTCCCCGTGAGCAGGCTCAGGGCGGCTTACAATAGGGCACCATGTGCCAACATATAAAACAGCATAAAAACAGGATAGAACAATCAACATTAAAGTGCTCAGTGGTTACAATCAAAATCTAACAAGATGAAATCACATTAACAAGATGGACTCCCTCCAATCTTACATAAAAATAAAGGGGTTAAAATTCATGGTTGTTACTCGGGCCCATCCAGTGGTACTGACCACAGCAATGTCATAGTTGTTCTTCATGGGGCTGCCCCACCGATCTACCAATGGTGGTAATGGTAGTGGTGGTCGTAGTGATAGTGGTAGTGGTGTCACGGGCCAGGATGCAGGGCCAGGCAAGCATGGGGTGGTCAAAGCACAGTCCGAGGTCAAAGCCAGGCAAGCTGAATAACCAAGTTCAAGGTGCAAGACGAGCAGGGTGGTCGAGGGACAGTCTAGAGTCAGGAGCCAAGCAAGCCAAGAAAACCAGGGAGCCAAGTCCGAATCGCAAACCGTTAGTGTTGTCAGCATTCAAGTGGGTGTCTCTGGAGCTGCTGTTCCCCTAGTACCACCCTCTGTCCCCGACCTTGGAGAAAAGAGGGAAGCCATTGAAGGTGAGCCCCTGAATCCCCCATCGGCAAGGCGGTGGGTCAGCTACTGGTGGTCGACCATATCAAACGCGGCTGACAGATCTAACAACAGCAGAGCCGCCACACCATCCCAATCCAAATGCCTCTGGAGTTCGTCAGTAAGGGTGACCAGCATTGTCTCTGTGTCATGCCCCGGGCAGAAGCCGGACTGAAATGGGTCAAGGATGGAAGTGTCATCCAGAAAGCCCTGTAGCTGAGTCTCCACCTTGCCTTGAGCAATTTTCCCAAATAGGGCAAATTGGACACCGGCCGGTAGTTGGACACATCAGCAGGGTCCAAAGTTGTTTTTTTCAAGAGAGGGTGGACCATCGCTTCCTTTAGTGCCTCAGGGAACCACCCCTCTGAGAAGGACTTGTTGACAATCTCCCTCAAGGCACCTCGGAACCCCTCGTGGCCCGCCTTAATGAGCCAGGAAGGGCACGGATCAAGGTCGCATGTAGTTGGGTGCACAGATACGAGCAATCTGTCGACTTCCTCCTGGCTGAGCTGGTCAAAACACTCTAAACCCGATATGGAAGATGTGCAAGGGGCCTTGAGTTCACTAACTGTTTCAACTGTGGCGGGCCTCTCTTACTCTGGTCTCTCTTCTAGCTTTCTGAAACCCAGTTGCCCACACTCAAATAAAAGGAGGAACACAAGCTTTGAATAAAGGATTGTTAGCGTGTAAGCAATGCGCTCGCTAAATGTCTCTTATTTGGAAACCTGCTAGACCAAGGCTGTACTTATATGTGAGGTAAACAGAGATCATTTTTCCTTGGACGTTTGACTCAACAGACAAGACAGAGATGGAGATAAACAACAAAGGTTTATTTAACAGAAGATTTTTAGTAAAGTAAATATTATGTGTGGATGACTTCAATATATAAAGTAAAAGTGGCTCTCAAGTAACGTAAATAAACTCTGAAGGACAGGTTGAAGCCTGCTCTTTTCCCACCATAGAGCGCCTTTCCCCATATGTTCCCCCAAGGGCACTACGGTTGGGGGGCCAACATCTTTTGACTACCCCAGGCCTCACAGACGTCAAATTCACCAAGACTAGGGCCAGGGCCTTTTCAGTGGTGGCTCCTACCTGGTGGAATGAGCTCCCTGAGGAGATCTGGGCTCTGCGGGGTCTAGTGAAGTGTTAGCCCAGCCGCCTTTTTTGGGCTATTTCTGGACTGTTTTTATGCTGTTATAAACCTGACAGTGGGCCAGCCAGGAGACTGTACAATAGGTGCCACGGGGAGAAACCCAGAGAGGAAACAGAAGCCAGCCAAGGACGATGAGATGCTGGCTGAATTCACTCCAGAGGTGCTCCACAGCCTGCCTGCTGCCTGTCACGTCTTACAGTCACAGGTTTACACTCAAACAAAAGACTCTTGCATACAGCCCAGACTCCTGGTCTCCGCATAATAAAGAGATTAACCTCCCCTACATGCGAACTCACACATTCCTCATGGAGAATCTGCCCAGATACTGAAAAGTCATCCTCCTTTGTTTCCAACTTCCTCTTTTCCCGCTCCCAGGTGTCCAACAGTCAAGGTAGCCACTAGTATTTGAAATTGACCCTGACAATCAATCCCTAGCCAGCAGGGAGTGTCCCCAGGTGTAAGCCGCCTGGCCTCCCATGCCCACCGCTCGAGAAGCCTTAAAAACACTCACACATGTTTCTCAGAGCTCTCTCAGCCTTGCCAACCCCCTACCAATGACCTCTCTCTGCCTGCTATTACCTCTTACGCCCAGCTTACTTTACCCAAACCCTTACCTCGCTTTAAGGCTTCAGTCTGCAGCTGAAGTAGCACACGTGTCCTTAGCAGGTCTAGCACACGTGTTCCCCATTTTTCTTCTCATATTCCTCCCCACCCTGAACCTCCCGCTGGAAGATTTAGGAACTACGCATCCCTGAGGTAAACATTGCCCCTCATCGCTTCAATACCTGCTCATGCGAATGTGCTATTTATTTCCTTCCTGTTTGTATTAGTTTCTTGTATGCCAGTGTGTGTGATTGTATGTTCTGATTGATATTACTGCACAGTAAACAAAAGATTTATTTTACTCCTGTCCCTCACCTCTTTACTGGGAAATAGCGTGGTAGCCCATCCTCCGTATACACAGACCTAAGAATCCCGATATTAAATGCTGTTCCGAGTGCTCTACTAACTATTGATCAGAGCATTTTGGCTAACAGAAGTGGGGGCTCATTCGGGATGGTCCTACTCATCTGAATGAACGTGAGAGTCGACGCGTGTTTCATTCAGTCAACCAGACGTAGAGAAGAAACTGCCGCGCATTTCCTATGAAGAGCTAGTAAGCTCAGCAAAGTACATTCAGTACATGTGTGAAGGAAAGTTCTTGTATGCTTGGCTCTAGCGAGCATTCTATTTGGGAGGCTTTACCCATTTCACCACCTTCAGTGTGAGACTCTGTGCCATAAGCACTAAAGAGTCGTGGAGGCCAGCTGCACCGGACCCGACTGCTAGGACTAGCCTGTGACTGGCGGTGTACCAATCGCAAGGGGTCTCCCACACGAAGTCCTAAAGGCTACCTGTGAGCTGTCTCTCGGTCTATGTTGTGGGCTGGGAACCAAGAACGATAGTGTAGGGTGTCAGGAATTGCACCACACCACAAAACACTACATGCCATTGTCCCCTTTTTACTTGAGCAATGAGCACTGAGAAATAAGCGGAGCTGAGCCGAGGTTCCACCTTCCTCCAGAGTCTCTGGAAACCCTTTTTGCTTTGACTAGCTAGCAGAGTGCTCAAAGTTAAAGTGAGCTAAGAGGTCCGCTCACTGAGGCATATTGTCTCAAGGATCCAAGTGTTGTAGGTTGCCCTGAAACCTTCCCGGGTTAGTAGAAGGTCACCCCGGTGGATAGAGTATCCAAAAACCTCAATTGACTGGTTCAAAGGAGTAATCCGGCGAGAGACATGAGGCCCAGGCCAAGCCCATGCTCAAAACTCCGAATTAAAGGGTTAATGGTAAGCCCGGTGTGGACAGAGGTCTAGCCTAGAAAAAGCAGATAGAAAGGGTTATTGAGGGAAGGACCCGGCGGGGACAGAAGTCTAGCCTTAAAAACCTCAAATCTAAGGGTTTTCGGTTATCCAGGCAGGGGAGTGAATTCTAGCCTTAAAAACTGTAACTCACGGACCACAAGGCCTATAGAGCTAAGCTCACCTCACCCGCAAGCAGAAACAGTAGTAGGAGAAAGTAGCAAGCTTAAAATAACAACTCATAAAATGGCAGACACAACTTCCACTGAAGCACCCAAGTTCTGCACAATCGCAGACTTGCCTCATTTAGAAAAATGGGTAACAAAGAAAGGCCTTAATCCTTGGGCACCAGAAGCATTTAAAATGGAGGATCCCCTCCAGGCCGCCCGGGAAGCATTTCAAGATTTTTGTGAAAAGAAACACAGAACTACAGCTGCGAAAGATTGGGCTGGGGCATCGGCGCTCCTTTTAGCCTTACAGGAGTCCATGACCGCCAATCTATTGCTAAAGAAAGACCTAGAGAAAAAAGAGGCTGAGTTAACAGCAGCTAAAGTTGAAATCAGTACTCTTAAAAAGGAACACCAAGATGAGGTAGATGCTCTGTGTGAGCAGCATGAGGAGGAAATGGTTCATTTAAGGACGGAGAGAATGAACCTCATGTTGGAGAAAACTGGGCTCTCTAATTCAGCCCAAGATGCTAAATATGCAGCCAGCCAGGCTACAGAGAGAGCAAGGAAAGCAGAGGCAGAGGTCGCCAGAATCTCTGAAGACCTCGCCACTGCACAAAAGGCGGCTCGCTACCTCGCCGAGCAGGCGAAGGAGCGATACGCCAAGGCAAACCATGAGGCATGCCAGAAAGAAATAAGAATTCTCAGGGAGAAGCTGGGGATTCAGGAGGCAGTAATCTGCACCATCCACCCAGGTAGTCTTAAGGACCCAGAGGTTTCGGAGCCCGAGGATGAACCTACCAGTCATTCTTCGGAGGCTCATGTGGAAGCAATTAACACACAGCCAATAAACCTGGTTTACACCAGGGAACAGACTACGAAATCAGGGAACAATAAAACAGTAAAAACCATTACAGAGACACGGTTTTGGAGACTGGCAGAGGTCAAGGCAATTGCTGAGCAGGTCGGCTCCCTTACTAGGGATACCATCGTAGCCTGGCTCACATCGGTCAGCACCGCATATGGTAGCTTAAACGGAGAGGACCTCTCCACAATAGCAAGGAGGTGTGCCACTGGATCTGACTTGGCTGCCATTAATTCGGCTATTTCAGCCAAAGCAGTACACATGGATGAAAGGAGTCATGGAGTATCTAAACCCAGACCGATCACTGGAGGCTGCATTTGTGTTGGAACAGCAAGGGAGCAACGAAGACCCCGAAGTTTATTTGAGTAGAAAACAACTTCTGGGAGTATTAGCTGAAAAAGTAGACCTGGACGACGAGGACTATCCAGACTATAATGACATAGTTTTTAAGGATGCTCTTATTAGAGGCTTTAATGCCCAGACACAGCTAGCTTTAAATGTGGAAGCCCCAGCAGACATAGAATGGGACCAACTGCTAATTAAAATCCGAAGAGTCGCCACATTGCTACGCAGCATGGGTGCCATGAAACCCACTAAAGCTCCTAGGAAACATAAAGACAGGTATAAAGATGAGGAGGAACCAATACAAACAATTACCTATGCAAATAATGGCCCGCATTCACGGTATAATGTGGCGCAGCCTCAAAACTCACAGAATATTGTATCCCAACCTCAGCATAGCCCGCAATATAATGCAGTGCCTCCCCCAAATTTTACCGGGAGTAATTATGGCGGGAATAGATACAAAGGAAGATATAACGGCCGAGGCAGAGGAGGATACCGAGGAAAATATCGAGGGGGTTACCATAATAACCAGGCTCCTGCACAAGCGCAGTGGCAGCCTCCCCAGCCCTCTGCCCCACCGAAGCCACAGAATAATTTCCCCCAGCAACCAGGCGGACCGGCAACAGTGTACGCACCGCAGCCGCAAGCTACACAAGGGCAAAACCCCTAGCCACCTCCTGGTCCTACTGGACCCCAGCAAGACTGGCATCGGGGGGGGGGCAAAACACAGACACGCTTTGGTGGCATCTGTGGATGTCTCTAAGAAATAGAGGGTCTGACATGGACCAATTCGATGGACAGCCTGATGCTATGCTCTTTAGAGCTCTCACAGACAGTGATGCGCAAAACAACCCGCCTAAGGCTCCCGTAATAACTGCCCGGGAAGTCACTAGTGTGCAGCCAAATCCCTTCCGCTAGAGGTGCCCGGAGCCCCACGCTCTTCCCCAAGGGGTAGTGGCTACACTTAAGCCAGACACATGGGGAAGACTGACGGTTTCCAAAGGCATTGGAGCTCCAGGGAGGAAGAAAAAGCCTACAACCCTACTAGTAGACACGGGCGCTTCCACTACCATTCTACATCCAACCCTAGCTAAGGAAGGACAGCCGACTAAGGATACCATTTCCCTCTGAGGTTTTGCCGGAGGCAATCACAACGCTAAAGTGTGGAGAGACATTCCCATAACAGTGGGAAAGTTTTCCACCACGGTGCTTGCCTGCAACAACCGTGGAGAAGACGACGGGATTTTAGGTGCTAATTTCTTTCATGACCATGGCATAACCATTGATCCAGCCAATGGTCTCCTGTGGAATGTTCCCGGGGGCCCTGACTTCATCAATACTATTCATCGGTGCGCAGTCCTGAAGGCCCCACTACCTGTGAATAATGTGAGCACGGATCCTTGGGTCCAAGAGTTTCTGGAAGTATGGATTAAGGACAAGGCAGAGTGTGGCACAGTTAAGAACGCATGTGTCCTCATCGAAGGAAAAGATCCTCCACCTCAAAGGCAATATACATATCTGGTGGAAGCAGAAAATGGCATCGCCAAAACAATTGAAGGTCTTTTAAAATGGAACGTGATTAGGCCTATGCAGTTTATTTGCAATGCCCCCTTGTGGCCCGTTTTAAAGGCAGACGGGGTCACCCAGCAAATGACCATAGACTTCAGAGCTTTAAACGCCATCACACCTCCTGTCGCGCCCGTTGTGGCAAAGTACAACGAAATTGTAGCGGCCATTGCTGCCGGCTCCTGATATTACAACGTGATTGATTTAGCCAATGCGTTTCATTCTATAAAATTACATGAAGCATGCTGGTACAAGTTTGCATTCACTTTCCGGGGCCAACAATATGCATTCATGTGGACACCACAAGGCTTCCATTCAAGCCCAGCCATTTGCCACGCCCATGTAGTCCAGATGTGGGACCACTTGCAGCCATCCTTATGGGATCACGTACTCTCGTAAGTTGATGACATCTTAATCCATGCTCCCACTCTGGAACAAGTACAGAATATCACTAGGGAAGTCCTTAACCTCATCAGGGAAACAGGCTTTAAGGCTAGTAGAGAAAAGGCACAGCTTGTTCAGACGCAAGTAAAATACTTAGGACTTGCACTGGGACCCGAGGGCAGAACTCCTGATACACAGAGGCTAGAGACTATAGCCAAGCTGCCCGCACCAACAGACATCCACTCCCTAAGAGCACTCTTAGGAACTTTCAATTTCTCAAGAGACTTCATAGAGTCGTTTGCAGATAAAGCGAGACCCCTTTATGCCCTTTTAAAGAAACAGACGCAGTGTCATTGGGGACCAGAGCAACAGCAAGCGTTTGCCAGCCTAAAACTGTCAGGTAGTCCTGCCATGATGGATGGAGGGGGGGGAAGACGGCTATGGGCGCCATGGCGGCGTGGAGGGTGGGAGGTTGGGATCGTGGGGGTGCAGATTTATGCACCTGGTGTGTGAGAATGGAATGTGAGTCTGGCAAGCTCTATCTTGGGTAGACTTAACACTCTGACCTTGGAGGAGACAGGCTGCGAGCTTCCTATCGCTTTCAAAGCTGTAGCTTTGCTGAGAATAATGGGGGCGGTGGGAACTTCATTAGTGTAGTAACTTTCGATTCCCATCCGCATGTTATTCCCTGATTGGTGGAGAGGGGGGGTCCCCATTCACCCCCTTTCCAGTATAACTGCCTGCTTTGTGTAACCAAGTTATTCTGAACAATGTATCTGCTCCAGTAACCTTTCCATTGCAGCTTAACAATAAACACTATTCTTGCTTGAACAACAAGACCTGGTGTTTGGCTGACTAAGTTAGGGCTTCTGACAGTTTGTTCAGAATCATCAATTTTCGGGACTGGTCGGAAACCCGTGGCTCCAAAATGAGTGGCGGTGAAGAAGACACTCTCCCGATCGAAGATGAAAAGAAGGAGGACAAGAAACCTCTTGGGAAGAACGTACCCACGGAGACCCCTGACACTTATGTGCCGGTGACACGGGGCCAGGAGTACAACTTCGGAGGGCCCTACGGGGATCCGTATGGGGCAGCTTATGGTGGGGTGACCACCCGAGTCAAACACAGACGAGACTGGGTGAAGCCCTGGCAGAAACCCATGAAACGTGGTTTGGAACCCCAAGAGCATCGGTGAGGGTGAGCCACACCGAGAGATCGGTACGTAGACTGGTTACGGCCGAGGGACTGGAAGACACCGGTCGAGACTCCGAGGACCTGGAAGGCGTCGTGGTGAGACGGAGGTGGAGTGGGGAGCCGAGCCAAGACCGCCTGATGCGCTTCTTAGATGAATCCCTCGCCCGCATCCCCCAGATGATCGCGGAGGGCATCCGGGAAGAGCGAGAGCGGCAACGACGAGAGGAACCACCCGATCAACCTCCCCAAGACCAACGTCCGGCGCCAGGCCCAGACCAGCAGAACGTACCAGCTCAACCCCCTGTTCAGCCCGCGGGGCCGGGACCGCAGGGGCCGCCGGGGCAGCCACCCCCTCGCCCATGGGGGTTCTTGCCACCGAAACCTGCGGAACTCCTTGATGCAGACTTTGATGGAAACCCAGAAAAGTTCCCTTTCTTCCTCGTGAGGACCGAAAGATTTATCGAAACCTGGGGCCACCTATTTCAACGCGAAGACCGCATGGTAGATGTCATAGCATCCCATTTGAAAGACGCGGCAGCTGACTGGTATGTCGGGCTTCACCAGGCTGACGGGCGGGAGCTGAGGGAAATCGACTCTTTCATGTGGGCCATGAAAGAGCAATTCAAGGATGTGAACGCCAATAAGACGGCCAAAGCAACAATCCGGGCCATCAAGCAAGGAGCGAAATCAGTAAGGGATTATACAGCGGAGTTTCGCAGGTGTGCGGCTAAAATCCGAGGGGTGCAAGATGGGACCCTCGCGGAGCACTACAAGTTGGGGCTCAATGCGGAGATTCGTCGGTCGGTCACGAAGACCCAAGACCCGGACACATTGACAGGTTGGATACAAGCAGCCATCACTATGGAGAACCACTTGAAAACCATCAAACTGGATGATGCGGCAGCAATGACTAACCGGGGCCAGTCGGGCCCTACACCGGCCGTGCGAGGAAAAAATCCCACACCGAACCCGAGACCGAAGTATGGCACGAGAGAACTCCGGATGAAGCAAGGTCTGTGCCTTAAATGCGGAGAAGGGGGCCACTTCGCAGCGAGCTGCCCTGGCTCCCCTGCATCACCTGGGGTGCCCAAGGGAGTCAAGAAAAAGTTCGACACGTCCACACCAAAGCCGGTGGTGAAGCCAAGAGGGGCGAGAGCCTTGCAAGCCAAGCCGCTCAGCGAAGCATCGGATTCATCGGATGGCGAGACCGTGCCGCCGGGAAACGAGACGGACCTGCTGTAAACAGCGCTGAACAGCAGGTCCCGGACTCCCAGGCGCAAATCCCGGTGAGCAGACCCCCCTCTCTTTTCTTTCTCACGGTGACTTTAGTGGACCCGGGTCTATTGACCCACGTGAGAGTGCGAGCTCTCATTGACTCTGGGTGTGGGAGAGATCTCATCAACCCCACACTAGTAACAGGACTGGGGGCAAAAGTAGTTAAACTAAATGACCCCCTGATTTTTACGCAAATGGACGGCTCCACCATGAAAGAACCTTGCAAATACGAGACTGTCCCCTTGCGGGTGGGGATTGGGCATCACTGGGAGGAGAGGCCCTTCGTTGTTACCCCGTCTGCCCGCTTTCCCCTAGTACTCGGGAGCGCGTGGTTCTTCGATCACGACCCACATGTTTTATGGGGGGAGGGGAAAGTGAACTTCATTTCCAAGAAATGCCAGTCTCACCTGTGGAAGCAGGAGTGGGGTGCCACGATGGGGGGGGAGCCCCTATTAACGGCGGGGGTGGCAGAAGCAGAACTAGAGAGGATTCCATCAGAGTATCGCGACTTAGCTTCCGTCTTTGGGGAAGAGGAAGCCGATGAACTGCCCCCCCATAGAAACTCGGACTGTGCAATTGAGATCTTGCCTAACCAGAAATTGCCTAAAGGGAAGTTATATTCTATGAGCCCTTCGGAAAAGGTGGAGCTGAGGAAATTTATTGACAAGAACCTGAGCAGGGGGTTTATACGACCTGCATCCTCCCCGTTCGCAGCTCCCGTTCTTTTCCAGAAAAAGAAGGACGGGGGGTTGCGTTTGTGCACCGACTATCGAGGCTTGAATGCAGTCTCCAACACGAACGCTTACCCCATGCTCCTAATCAAAGACTTGTTAGCTGCGGTGGCTGGGGGGAAAGTTTTCTCGAAGCTAGATCTCAGAGATGCCTACTTTAGGGTGCGAATAAGGGAGGGGGATGAATTCAAAACGGCATTCAATACCCCCCTGGGTCAATTTGAATACTTAGTCATGCCGTTCGGGCTTCAGGGAGCGCCGGGGGTCTTCATGAATTTGATCAATGAGGTGCTCCACAAGTATTTATTTAAGGGGGTCCTTGTTTACCTTGATGACATACTTTTGTATTCCCCTGA
The DNA here is from genome assembly GCA_029375565.1 of Gekko gecko. Lineage (NCBI taxonomy): Eukaryota > Metazoa > Chordata > Lepidosauria > Squamata > Gekkonidae > Gekko > Gekko gecko. The sequence continues at coordinate 89,534,401 of JAPDNY010000003.1, forward strand.
CCTGAAATCCCACGTGAAATTGGTGCGGGAAGTTTTACAAACATTGCACAAGCATAAACTCTTTGCTAAGCTGTCCAAATGTGAATTTCACAAATCGGAGATCCCTTTCCTGGGCTACCGCATATCCCAAAAGGGGATTGAGATGGACCCTGACAAAATAAAAGATGTGGTGGGGTGGGAGCCACCCAAGACCCGGAGGCAACTCCAAGGGTTCCTCGGATTCGCGAACTTTTACAGATCATTTCTTTCGAACTTTGCTCAAGTGGCTCTCCCCTTAACTGATCTGCTTAAAACGAAAGGGAAGTCACCTGACTGCACTCGACCCGGAGCCAGGCTAGATTGGTCTCCGGAGTGCCAACGTGCATTTGACCAATTAAAAGCCCTGTTTACGTCGGAGCCTGTGTTAGCCCATCCGAATGAACTTAAGAAATTCATTGTACAAGTAGACGCTTCTGACGTTGCTATGGGAGGAGCGATCCTCCAAGAGGGGGATGATGGTAAATTGCATCCCCTTGCCTATGTTTCCAGAAAATTTAACGATACTGAACGGAATTGGTCGGTGTGGGAAAAAGAAGCGGGATTGATCCGCTTAGCGTTGGCAACCTGGCGCCATTGGCTTGAGGGGGCGCGGGTTCCCTTCGAGGTGTGGACTGATCACAAAAACCTCGAGCTTCTCCGCTCCCCCCGTTCCTTGAACGCCAAACAGCTGCGTTGGGCTGATTTCTTCTCCAAGTTCAATTTTACACTACACCACTTCCCTGGGAAATCTAACTCGCTTGTCGATGCACTGTCACGCCTCCCACAGCATGACAGTAAGAGGGAGGAGATTCGTGACTTGGTTTTCACGCCTTCCCAGCTGGGAGGGGCAGTAACCACTCGGAAGCAGACCAAACGTTCCCCTCCGTCCCCAACCCCTCCCACCAATGACTGGGTGACGAAATTCTCTACAGCTATGTCTGACGCTGATAGAGAGGAGGTGAGGGGGGAGGAAGGAGTCTCTCAAGATGCGCATGGCTGCTGGAGGGAGAATCATAAACTGTTTGTTCCCAATTCCCTTCGGGGGAGGTGATGGGATGGGCGCACGGCTCGAAACTGGCTGGGCACACGGGGTTTGTAAAATCTCTCCAGCTCCTACAGAGACAATTTTGGTGGCCTGGGCTACGAAAGGACATTTCGTTATTCACGTCTGCTTGCCAAACGTGCTTGATGAGTAAGCCCAGACCCGGTAAACCCCCAGGAGCTCTACAACCCCTCCCCACGCCGGCTCGTCCATGGGAAGTGATCTCTATGGACTTTATTACTGACTTACCCCCTACTGGGGGGAAATACTGTCATCTGGGTGATTGTGGATTTGTTTACTAAACAGGCCCACTTCGTTCCGTTTGCCTCAATCCCCTCTGCCAAGAAACTAGCCTCGGCGTTCTTGCAACACGTTGTGAGACTCCACACTTTACCTGCTAAAGTAATCTCGGATAGGGGGGTTCAATTTGTTTCGCGTTTCTGGAGTGAATTAATGTCACTGCTCGGGGTGGAGCGGGCGGTCAGCAGTGCGTACCACCCAGAAACCGATGGGCAGACTGAACGTGTGAACCAAACCCTTGAGCAATACTTACGGTGTTTTACAAACTTTCAGCAGGACAATTGGCACTCCATTTTGCCTTTGGCTGAGTTCTGTTACAATAATACTCAGCACTCTTCTACGGGGATGTCTCCTTTTAAGGCGGTCCATGGATATGACGCCCCGCCTTTGCCATTTTTAAATTCTCCCGACCTCCCGGCGGGAGATGCGGGAGACTGGTGCAAACAATTGCAGGCGGCGTGGTCGTCTTTAGCCAAGACTCTGGAGGATGCAAAGGAGGCCTATAAAACCCAGGCTGACAAGAAACGCAACCTATCCTGGGTTCCTAAGTGTGGGGAGTTTGCGTATTTGTCCACGCAAAATTTACGTGGTATTCAACCGAGTCGCAAGCTCGGATGGAAATTTGTTGGACCATTTGAGATTGTGAGAGTGATTAACAATGTGACTGTGGAACTTGCCTTGCCTAAATCTCTAAAGTCTGTTCATCCTGTTTTTCATGTAAGGCTTCTACGCCGGGCGCCTGAGGAGAACAAATGGAGACCGAAGCAACCCGCCCCGCCTCCGCTGTTGGGGGGGGGGAACCTCACTACGAAGTTTCACAAATCTTGGACTCTAAGATCTCTCGCAATCGCTTATTTTATCTGGTGGAGTGGGTTGATTTCGGGCCTGAACAGAGGGAGTGGGTGCGGGCGGAAAATGTTCTGGCCCCCCGGATGATCCGGGCTTTTCACAAGCTGTACCCCCACAAGCCAAAGGGGTAGATTTATTTTCGAGAGGGCTGCATGTCAGGTAGTCCTGCCATGATGGATGGAGGGGGGGAGGACGGCTATGGGTGCCATGGCGGCGTGGAGGGCGGGAGGTTGGGATCGTGGGGGTGCAGATTTATGCACCTGGTGTGTGAGAATGGAATGTGAGTCTGGCAGGCTCTATCTTGGGTAGACTTAACACTCTGACCTTGGAGGAGACAGGCTGCGAGCTTCCTATCGCTTTCAAAGCTGTAGCTTTGCTGAGAATAATGGGGGTGGTGGGAACTTCATTAGTGTAGTAACTTTCGATTCCCATCCGCATGTTATTCCCTGATTGGTGGAGAGGGGGGGTCCCCATTCACCCCCTTTCCAGTATAACTGCCTGCTTTGTGTAACCAAGTTATTCTGAACAATGTATCTGCTCCAGTAACCTTTCCATTGCAGCTTAACAATAAACACTATTCTTGCTTGAACAACAAGACCTGGTGTTTGGCTAAGTTAGGGCTTCTGACAAAAACAAAGTCTTGCCTCTGAACCTGTGCTTGCTCATCCTGACCCTAGTCAGCCTTTTTACATCCAATTAGCTACAGCGGAAAAGAGTATTGGGGCCACCCTTACACAATTGCAAAATGGGACACAGAGAGTCATTGCTTATGCATCCAAGAACCTTTCTCCAGTGGAAATGGAATTCACCCCCTGTGAGAAAGTCTGCTTGGCTCTGGTTTGGAGTCTCACCCATTGGGAATTTATCATTGGTGGTGCAAAAGTCATAGTCCAGACCACGCACACCCCTTAAATACATCTTATCTGGCAAAATCCAGGACGGGCAGGTCTCAAACGCCCGGATCGCTCAATGGACACTTGCATTGGTTAACAAGGGCATAGAATATAAAAAGGAGTTAAAAGAACCTCCCACCCCTTATGGGTTACTGATCACGGGAGATGTGCATGAGTGTCCACTTCCATCATTGGAACATGTCCCCTGGCCTGCTACATGGGGAGGACCACTCGAAGAAGCTAGGCAAGAAGGCTTTATTTGCTGGTTCTGTGATGGCTCCTCTTTCCATGTAGACGGCCACCCACATACCGGATTTGGGGCAGTCAGAATACAGGACAGATTTACTATCCAAGAAGCAGTGCGCCCATACTCCAGTCAAGCAGCAGAGGTCGCATCCTTGCGCGCCGTTCTTGCCTACGAGCCGCGAGACTGCCCCCTCTCTATTTACACAGACTCTGATTGGACGGCCAAAGCCGCTACTGTGTGGCTCCCACACTGGGAGAAACAGGACTGGAAGAATGCAGAGGGCAAGCCCATAGCCCATCTGCAATTGTGGCTCGACATTGTAAATCACCTCCGTGGGAGGACTGCACTGACTCACATCTGTCATGTCAAGGGCCACCAAAAGCAAAACACAGAAATTGCGTATTGGAATGGTCTGGCGGACCAGCTTGCTAAAGAGGCAGCCTATCTGCCCCTTCCCACTGAAACCTCCAGTTAACCCATGTAAAACAGTCATTAATAGGAACAAGGCAAAAGCCGAACATAACAGAGAACCACTTCTTCCTACCTTTATCGACTTAGGGGAACTACAAAAGAATGATTCTGATGTAACGGCACTGCTTTCAGCAGGGAAAGTTCCCACAGGAAAATACCAAATCCTAGAATATGAAGGAGTTGTCTGGGCTGTAGACAAAGAAGGCAATCGCCACTGGGTGGTACCGGTAGAGGTTAGAAGTGACCTAATACAGTTCATTCATGACCAAGGACACAGGGGCAAAGATCTAACTTTGGAACGTGTTCAGGATACTGGCTGGTGGCCGGACATGAGAAGGGACATTGCACAGTGGGTCGACAACTGCCTTCCATGTGCCATGGTCAACGCAGATTCCTCAGGTCCCAAAACTCCCATACAACACCAAAGGATTGAGGGACCTTGGGCCCACATACAAATTGATTTTATCAGCCCTTTACCTAAGACACAGAGAGGCAACAAGCACTGCCTCACAGTAATTGATCCCTTCTCCAAATGGATCGAGGCTTTTCCATGCAAAGACAATTCTGCTTCTACCACAGCCAAAATACTTTTTAACAACCTATACAGTTGTTGGGGTATCCCAAGGGTATTGGACAGCGATTTAGGCAGCCACTTTGTTGGAGAGGTCACCCAGCAGCTGTGCAAAGCTCTAGGGCAGGGGTCCTCAAACTACGGCCCATGGGCCACATGCGGCCCGCCGAGGACATTTATGCGGCCCGCCGAGTGTTTATGCCCGCCCCCCCCGCCCGGAGCCGCCTCCTCCTCAAGGAGTGCAACAGCAGCGCCCCCGCGGCCTCTTTCTTCCTCCAGCAGCCCTGGGCGGCAAGAGCGCCCAGGAGCTGAGGAGGAGGAAGGGGCGAGCAGGCTGGTCGTGGGGGAGGGGGCGAACACGGCAGTGGGGCGAGCAGACTGGTGGGGGGGAGGGAGCGAACACGGCGGCAGGGCGAGCAGGCTGGTGGGGGGAGGGAGCCAACGCGGTGGCGGGGCGAGCAGGCTGGTGGGGGGAGGGGTGAACGCGGCGGCGGGGCGAGCAGGCTGGAGGGGGAGGGGCGAACGCGGCGGCCCTCCAACGGTCTGAGGGACAGTGAACTGGCCCCCTGTTTAAAAAGTTTGAGGACACCTGCTCTAGGGATCCAGCAGAGGTTCCACATCGCTGCCCACCCCCAATCTTCCGGCGCCATTGAGCGGGCAAACCGCACCTTAAAAGAGGCCTTACGGAAATTGGTCAAGTCTTCTGGGCAAGACTGGGACACCAAGCTCCCCATTATACTCATGGCCATTAAAGGGACCAAGGCCAAGCATCGCTACTCCTCACATAGTGTCCCCATGTGTAAGCCGCCTGGCCTCCCACGCCCACCGCTCGAGAACGACCTCTCAACCTACCAACGACCTCTCTCTGCCTGCTATTACCTCTTATGCCCAGCTTACTTTACCCAAACCCTTACCTCGCTTTAAGGCTTCAGTCTGCAGCTGAAGTAGCACACGTGTCCTTAGCAGGTCTAGCACACGTGTTCCCCATTTTTCTTCTCATATTCCTCCCCACCCTGAACCTCCCGCTGGAAGATTTAGGAACTACGCATCCCTGAGGTAAATATTGCCCCTCATCGCTTCAATACCTGCTCATGCGAATGTGCTATTTATTTCCTTCCTGTTTGTATTAGTTTCTTGTACGCCAGTGTGTGTGATTGTATGTTCTGATTGATATTACTGCACAGTAAACAAAAGATTTATTTTACTCCTGTCTCTCACCTCTTTACTGGGAAATAGCGTGGTAGCCCATCCTCCATATACACAGACCATAGAGTGATCAGCTCATGGTGATAGGCTATTTACAGTGCAATGTTCAACCACTGGTTAATTCAGGGATCCGAGCGAGCCTATAGGTCTGTTCCAGAATCCTAGCCAGCTTTTGTTATTCTGTCTGCCCATGACCCAGCTACCTGTATGATGACACCCGGAAGCCAAAGCTGACCCTCCCCATAGTTCCGGGTGAACACTAAACCCCCTGTTTTAAAGGACCTGGGAGTTTCCCTGTCCTCCCTCTGGGGCGGTCGATCTGTGGTGAGATTGGGGTGGAGTCTGTCAAGGAAGGTGGTGAGGTGGCGACCCATTAACAACTCTGCAGGACTCCTCCCTGTGGCAGAGTGTGGTGTTATGTGTTGGTAAAGGAGGAATGATGCCACCTTTTGACTCCAGTCCCCCTGAGTCATTCTCCACAAAGCCTCCTTTGTTGTTCTAACCATTCTCTCTGCCTGCCCATTCCAGGATGAAATGGTGCAGATGTAATGTGCTTTATTACATTGTCCTGCATGAAAGAATACAAAGTATTGACCACTTTTCTGCAAAGAAATCAGGTGGTTTACAAATGGAGATTTCCTGAAGGACTGGAATTTAAGTATAAGGATAAAAGAGAGAAGATTGACTCCATCTTCAAAGCACAAGAATTTCTGAAGAGACACGCCAGCACGGAGGAAGAGGCAGCACTTGCAACTTGGACAGAATCAAGTAGCGAGGACGACAGCGGCCCGGAGGATGGAGGTGCCGGAGCGGGAGCCGCGAAAGCCAAAGTGGGCCCATCATATAACTTAAGGGACACTAAGAAAAGACTGCCTAAGAAGTAATTGTTCACAGAACGCCAGAATGGAACTGAATAATCATTAGCCCCAATGGACATTACTAACCTTATTAACAGAGACTTTCTTTTGAATTTTGTTAAACTGAAAAAAGACTTCTCAACCGCGGTGAATGTCAAAAATGCATTTATATTAACTAAAACTAACCCTCATTAACAGAATACTCACTCACATCTTTTTCTTAATCCATCTATATACCCTCCCTTTTTCTTTATATGAAAAGAATAAATTCCTCTCCTTTTTAGGAGAGTTTTATATATATAAAAAAAAGAACATAAGAATATAAGAGAAGCCAATGTTGAATCAGGCCAGTGGCCCATCTAGTCCAACACTCTGTCACACAGCGGCCAAAATATACCAGGTGCCATCAGAAGGTACAGCAGTGGGGCCAGGACACTAGAAGCCCTCCCACTGCTGCCCCCTCCAGCACCAAGAATAGAGTGCATCACCTGCCCCAGACTGAGAGTTCCCATCTATACCCTGTGGCTAATAGCCACTGATGGACTTCTGCTCCAGATGTTTATCTCCCCCCCCCATTTTTATTTTAGTTTTTTAACATACACAACCTTCCAGTGTCGCATTTTACATATAACATGAAGTCTTATACACCTGTTAAATTTTCTATCCAGTTATACACTCTTAACCATCTTTTCTTATGTACCTTTTCATTTTTGTTTTGTAACATCAAACTCAAATCATCCAACTGCGCTAATTCCAACACCTTAAGTGTTAGTTCCTCTTTTGAGGGTATTATACCTATTTTCCAATTTTTAGCCAGTAACAAACGAGCAGCGGTTGCAATATAAGATAATAAGTACTTTTCCTGTTGACTAAAGCTATCTGGTACCATATTTAACAAAAAAATTTCCGGTCTCAAGTCTACGCTCCTATCTAAGATATCTTGTACCATTCTCTGCACCATTCTCCAGAATCCTTGTATCCTATGACATTTCCACCATAGGTGGTAGAAGGTCCCCACATTAGCTTTGCATTTCCAACATTGGTTGGAATAGCCAGGAAAACATTTCGCCAATTTATTCGGGGACCAGTACCACCTATAAAACATCTTATATACATTCTCTTTATAAGCAATAGCCCGCATATACTTCACTGATTTCCAAATCACATTCCATTGATCAGTCTCCACTTTTCCACCTAAGTCCTTCATCCAAGATATCATTGCTGCTTTAATTACCTCATCCTGTTCGTAATCATCTAACAGGAAACCATATAGCTTCTGTATCATTTTGTCGTTTGACGATAACCATATCCTGTCCAATTGATTATTTTGGTCTTCAAATCCCCTTATCATATCTTTTTGGAATCTATCTCGTAGCATTATCTGTTCCCACCAAGATAAGTTATTTTCATTTACCAATTTTTCCTGAGATTTTAATTTGTTATTTCTACTTAATAACGATTGGTAACTTGCTCTCTTATTTATTGTTAATAACGACGGTGCTATAAAGGCTTCCAGAGGAGAGACCCATCTAGGTGTTTTCTTATACCATCTCTCTTTTATAGTGCTCCATATTTTATTTAATGCATCTCTTAACAAATGCCTACCAAAATTTGAGTGGATTTTATCTTTCCCACACCAAATATACGCGTGCCATCCCATATACAAATCATGGCCTTCCAACGTCAGAATCCTACCATTTTCCAACATAAGCCATTCCTTTATCCATACCATGGCGGCCGCTTAATAATACATATACCAGTTGGGAACACTCATTCCCCCCCTTTCTTTCTTCTCCTGTAATGCTTTCCAATTTATTCTTGCTCTTTTTCTCTGCCATATAAATTTTCTGGTAACCTTATTCAATTCTTCAAAAAATTTCTGATTTCTTAATATTGGTATAGTTTGGGCTAAAAATAAAAATCTAGGTAATATATTCATTTTAACCAATGCGATTCTACCCATAAATGATAGAGGGATCTTTTCCCATTTCAGCAGGTCTTTTTTAATTTCTTCTAGAAGCTTGTTATAATTGTCTTCTATCAGTGAACTGCACTTACTTGTAAGGTTAATTCCTAAACATTTTACCTTCTTCACTACTTCCATGGAGGAGATTTCTTGTATCTTTTGTATCGTTCTTGGCAAACAATTCTTGTGTAACAATTTAGATTTTTTATGATTTATCTTAAGTCCAGCCACCTGCCCATACCTTTTAATAGTATCAATTAAATGTATAATTGATGTCTCTGGTTCTTCCACTATAAACACAAGATCATCAGCAAACGCCAATAACTTATACTCTTCCCCCCTTACTTTCAAACCCTGTATTAGTGGATTTTCCCTTATATCATCATTTAAAGATTCTAGTGCAAAGATAAACAATAATGGTGACAATGGGCAACCCTGCCTAGAACCCTTCTGAATTTCTAAATTATTTGTCACATCACCATTTACTATTACCTTTGCGTATTGTGTATTGTAAACAGCACTAATCATAGAGAGAAAATATTGACCACACTCCGCCTTATTCAATTTTTCCAATATAAATTTCCACGATAGATTATCAAATGCTTTTTCTGCGTCTAGGAACATTAATACTAGTTCTTTATCTGGATGCTTTATCTTTCCCATACCCATTATTATCCTTAAGTTATTTTTCATCTGTCTCCTTGGTAAGAACCCCGCCTGATCTTGATGTATAATTTGCGATAATACTTTTTTAAATCTATCTGCCAAAATGCTTGCAAAGATTTTATAATCTGCATTTAACAGTGATATAGGTCTATAATTCTTAATATCTCCATGATCTGCATTAGGTTTCGGGATCAATGTAATTAATGCATGATTCCATGATTCTGGGCCTTTCCCTTGTCTACCTATTCTCTGAAATACATTTTTTAAATGGATACCAATCTGATCTTCGAAAATTTTATAAAACTCTGCCGGTATACCATCCGGACCAGGTGTTTTCTTTGCTTTCTGTTTTTTAATCGCCTCCAATACCTCACACATTGTTATTGGATCATTTAGAAGTTTTTTATGTTGTTCTTTAAATTCTTTCCCCTTCCTTTCCAAATAGTTTACAATTAGTTCCTCCTCTTGTTCATTTCTTTGATATAATTTTTTATAAAACTTTTCAACTATATCCTTGAGCTCTTGCAGTTCACTCTTCATCTCACCTTTGTCATTTCTTAATTGAAATATCATACATTTTTCTCTTTCTTTTCTCACCTTATACGCTAACCACCTATTTGGTTTATTTATGTTCTCGAAATGATATTGCCTAGTAAACTCCAATTTCTTCTCTATTTCATAATTTAACATTAAGTTCATCTTATGCTGTAACAAATTTAATTTAGTTTGGGCTGATGTAGAATCGCTACTATTTTTCAAAATAGATTCTTGCACACTAATTTTCTGTACTAACTGTTCATATTTCTTTTTTTTCCTCTTTTGCTTTCCATGCACTCTGATTGATAAAACAGGCTCTCATATATGCCTTAAAGGCATCCCAAACTATTTCACTAGGGGTTTCAGAATTGCTATTTACCTGAAAGAATTCTACTATCTCTTTTTTACATTTCTCCACAAATTTCCCATCTCTTAATAACCTTAAGTTCATGAACCATCTGTTTTTCTTATATCCATCCTTTAATTCCAACAAAATGGGGTTATGATCCGCAAAGGTATTTGGTAATATTTCACATTCTACCGTATCCTTTAACATATTGGTGGTCATCCAAATCATATCGATCCTAGACCAAGAATTGTGTCTAGCTGAATAATAGGTATAGTCTCTTTTGTGTATATTCCTGACTCTCCAAACATCAATTAAGCTGTACTCTTCAACTATTTGCATGAAGTTATTCGAAATCAGCTTTCCCTTTTTCCTTCTTTTCCTTCTTGTCTTTCTATCTATACACGGTTCTACTACCGAATTAAAATCTCCAACAATACAAACATTATTCACATCTGCTAAGCTTAATTCTGCTTGAATTTCTTTTTTTTGAACAAAAATTTTTATTGGGATGCATTCAACATTTTCAACAACGTTACCAATACAATTTGAAACAAATTACCATCCCATCCCCCCACCCCCTAATAGGCTTCCAACACTGCTAATAACAAAAAAGTATATAATAGATGGTAAACAAGTTTAAACTTATATCAATTGACAACCAGGTAACACATTTCAAATATATAAAAGCCTAACAGTATAGTTTAACTATATATAATGCATTCCAGAGTTCAGTATCCATACAATTCAAAATTATACATTTTCCCCTTTATTTTATATTCAGTTTCCATATACAGTTTCAAATCTTCCCAGTCTTTTAGATACTGTTCTGCCATTTGTCCATTTAATTTTTTAGTCATTTTGTCCATTTCCGCTAAAAACAGCAATTTTCTAAACCAGTCGTGTATATCTGGCACCTTCTCCGCTTTCCATTGCTGAGCAAAGGCCATTCTCGCCGACGAAACCATGTACCATAATAATGTCCTTTTTTCCTGTGGAAATTTTTCCATTGTCAAACCTAAGAGAAGAAGTTCCGGGCTTCTCCCAATTGGGATTTTTAATATTTTCTGCATCACACAGTGTATGGCCCAGGACAGACTGGCAATTTGCCCCGGTATCGAGTCGGGGCAAAAAAAACCCGGAGTAAACGATACCGGGTTTTCCCGTCCACACAGCGGGGGCCTCTGCCGGAAGAAACGGGACGGAGGTGCGCGGGACCGTTCAGACTGCCGCGCCGGAGGCGCGCTATATTCGCTGTTCCCCCATTATTTCGGCTGTGGACGTATGTGCGCATGAGCGCATGAGCGCTCATGCGGTCATGCGCATAAGCGCATTTCGGCGATTTTTTTTTTTTGCCCTGCAACGCTGGCACCGCATTGGGCAGTGGAGTGGAGCTCAGCCAATCACGCCGCTGCTGCCTCATGCCCAACGCGGGTTGCTCCCGGGTTTTCGGCTGCGCGTTCAGACTCCCCGGAAGCGGGGAAACGCGCGACGAACGCAGGCTTTCACGATTTGCGACGGCTTTTATCAGGTGTTTTTTTAAACCGGCTCTGAAGCGTGAGGGCTCCGGTAAGCTCCGGGTGGGGGACGCCAGGCAGATGTGCCTGTGTGAACGTTCCATTTACTCCGATATTGAGTCGCTGTCAGCCCGGGTCCCATCCCGCGGCAAATTGCCAGTCTGTCCTCGGCCTATATTTGACCAGTATACCTTTGCTTTATCACATGACCACCACATATGGTAAAAAGAACCCTCTATTTTTTTACATTTCCAACACTTATTACTCAAGTTCTTATCCATGCTAATATTAGCAATCTTTTTTGGTGTCATGTACCACCTATACATCATCTTGTAATAGTTTTCTTTTACATTAACACAGGTAGACATTTTAAATGATATTTTCCACAAAAACTCCCATGCTTCCATGGGGATTTCTTTGTTCATATTTATAGCCCATTTTATCATTTGCTCTTTAACAGTTTCATCCAAAGTATATACAGTCAACAAAGATTTATACATCTTTGAAATCATTTTCCGCTCTCTTTTCAACCAGATATTTTCAAACTCATCATTTTTAGCTCTAAAACCAACCTCTTTACAATCTTTTTTGTAAATATCTCTTATTTGACAATACTGTAACCATCCATACTCAAATTCAAGTTCATTGTTTGGTTTTAAAACATATTTTTTCCCCTCTTTTTGCAACAGTTCTTGGTATTTCAGCCAGTCCTTGCCTTTATGTTCTGAAAAAGGATGTATAACTGCTGCTGGTACAATCCACAAAGACTTCTCATCGGACACTGTATCCTTATATCTGGTCCATACATCAAACAATGTTCTCCTTACATAATGATGCTTAAACAGTGAATCCACTTTATTTTTCCCATACCAAAGATAGGCATGCCAGCCAAATCTGCAATCGTGCCCTTCAAGAGCCAAAAGTTTTCTATTTTCCAAGTTAACCCATTCAGATAACCAAGACATACATACAGCTTCATGATACAAACGTAAATTTGGGACTTGGAAGCCACCTCTATCTTTAGAATCCTACATTATTTTCATTTTAATTCTTGGCTTTTTTCCTGCCCAGATAAATTTAAAGATTTCTCTTTGCCATTTCACCAACACTTTCACATCTTTCACAATTGGTATTGTCTGAAACAAAAACATCAACCTGGGCAGTACATTCATTTTGACAACGGCAATTCTTCCAAGGAGAGATAATCTAAGTTTTTCCCATTTTTCTAAATCACTCTTTACTACATTCCACAGTTTTTCATAATTATTCTTAAACAAGTCAATATTTTTCATTGTAATTTCGACTCCCAAATATTTAACCTTTTTAACCACTTCACATTCTGTCACATTTTATAACATTTGTTGCTTTGCACCTATCATGTTTTTACACAGTATCTTAGATTTACTCTTATTTACATAGAACCCTGCGAGATCACCAAAGTCTTTTACTTTTTCAAATACCTTAGGCATATTATTGACAGGATCTTCAACAATAAACATAATATCATCAGCAAATGCTCTTAATTTATATGAAAAACCTCTAATATTCAAACCTTTTATATTATCATCATCTCTCACCCTTTGCAGCAAGATCTCCAAAATCCAGATAAATAACAATGGTGACAGGGGGCAACCCTGTCTTGTACCTTTTCTGACCCGGAACACTTCAGTTGATTCTGCATTCACAATCACCGTAGCTTTTTGTTCTTTATATATTGATTGAATCATTCTTATAAATTCTGCGCCCATCTGGGATTTCTCTAACACTTTAAACATAAATTCCCAGTTCAAATTATCAAATGCCTTTTCTGCATCCAAAAATAAAAACCCCACTTCTTTTTCCGGATGTTTATCATAATACTCAATTGCGTCTAACACAACCCTTATGTTGTCTTTTATTTGTCTATTTGGTAAAAAACCAGCTTGATCTTCAGCAATATTGTCTTTCAAAAACCTTTTAAGGTGCTCTGCTAAGATTTTTGCAAAAATCTTATAATCGTTGTTTAAAAGTGAAATTGGTCGATAATTCTTTACATTTGTTAAATCTTGCGCTTCTTTTGGAATAAGGGTGATTGCAGCTTCATTCCAGGAATCTGGAATCTTCCCAGTTCGTCTAATTTCATTTAAAAGAATCTCTAACACCGGGACCAGGTCTTCATGAAATTTTTTATAAAACTTGGCTGAAAAACCATCTGGACCTAGAACTTTGGAGATTTTTGCCTCTCCTATTGCCTTACTGATTTCTTCTTTGGTTATTACAGCATTTAATATTGCTTTCATTTCTGGGCTTGGTTGCATCAAATTAACCTTAGATAAATAATTTTGCACCTTTTGCAGATCCACTTGCTTTGATTGAAAAAGTGTTGCATAATATTTAAAAAATTCCCTCCGGATCCCTCCTGGGTCTGAAATTTCTTTGCCTCCATCTTTCAATTTGGTTATTGTTTTATTCTCTCTTCTTTTCTTCAATTGCCATGCCAAATATTTACAAGGTTTGTTTGCACCTTCAAAGGACTTCTGTTGCAATTTTTTCAAGTTCCAATATACTTCTTTGTTTAACCTTGCCTCATATTGTTCCTTTAAAATTCTCAATTCTCTCTCAAAATTTTTTTTGCCAGGTCTTTTTTTTAGCTCCACTTCTTTTTTCTGAATATTTTCCATAATTTCTTTATCGATTTTCAGTTGTTGTTTCCTTTCATTGTTATTAATTGCAATCAAATGTCCTCTCATCACAGCTTTATAGGCCTCCCATATCGTTTGTGTCTGTACATCCTTGTTTAAATTCAGTTGAAAATATGTTTGAGTTTCTATCCTTATTTTGTCCACAATATTTTGTTTGTCCAGCAAATGCTCATTGAGTCTCCATCGAAATTTCTTTCTTTTAACAAACATTGACCATTTTACTGGACTATGGTCAGAAAGAGTTCTAGGCAAAATCTCAATTTTGCGTGTCTGCAAGATCAGGTTCTCAGTCATCCACATCATGTCCTTGAAAAAGATTCATATCTTGATGAATAAAAGGAGTACTCTCTGTCTTTGGGATTTTTAACTCTCCAAACATCTTCCAAATGTTCGTGTTTAACCAATTGAAAAAAAACTTTTGGTAGTTTACCCATGTCTTCATTTCCTTTTTGGGATTTTCTGTCCATGACATTGTTAACAGTACCATTAAAATCACCCATCAAAATCATTTGCTCATAGGTTAGCTGTCGTAGCTGCTCCCACAAATCCCGAAATTTTTTGTCCTTCGCACCATTTGGAGCATAAAGGTTGACAATTAAAGTCTTTTTGCCCTGAAGCACGGCTTCCACCGCCAAAAGCTTCCTGTCAGACACCCTAACTTAGTCAGCCAAACACCAGGTCTTGTTCATTGAAGCAAGAATAGCGTTTTATTATAGAGCTGCAATATTAGGTTACTGGAGCAGATACATTGTTCAGAATAACGTGGTTACACAAAGCAAGCAGTTATACCAGCAAGGGGGTGAATGGGGACCCCCCCTTCCACCAAAGAATGCATAGTATGCGAATGGGAACCGAAAGTTACTATACTAATGAAGGTCCCACCGCCCCCATTGTTCCCAGCCAAGCTGCAGCTTTGAAAGCGATAGGAAGCACACAGCCTGTCTCCACCAAGGTCATAGTGTTAAGTCTACCAGAGATAGAGCCTGCCAAGCTCGGCCTCTGCATTCCAACCTCCCGCCCTACACACCACAATACATCACAAGGCCCATCCTCCCTCCCTACTCCATCCATCATGGCAGGACTACCTGACATGCAGCCCTCTCGAAAATAAATCTACCCCTTTGGTTTGTGGGGGTACAGCTTATGAAAAGCTCTGATTAATCGGGGGGCCAAAACATTTTCCGCCCGTACCCACTCCCTCTGTTCAGGCCCGAAATCAATCCACTCAACCAGATAAAACAAGCGATTGCGAGAAATTTTAGAGTCCAGTATTTGTGAAACTTCGTAGTGAGGTTCCCCCCCCACCAGCAGCGGAGGCGGGGCAGGCTGTCGCGGTCTCCATTTGTTCTCCTCAGGCACCCGGCGTAGAAGCCTTACATGAAAGACAGGATGAACAGACTTTAGAGACTTAGGCAAAGCAAGTTCAACAGTTACATTGTTAATTACTCTCACAATCTCAAAAGGTCCAACAAATTTCCATCCAAGCTTGCGGCTCGGCTGAATACCACGGAAATTCTGCGTGGATAAGTAGGCAAACTCCCCACACTTAGGAACCCAGGATAGGTTACGTTTCTTGTCAGCCTGGATCCTATAGGCCTCCTTTGCATCCTCCAAGGTCTTGGCCAAAGACGACCACGCCGTTTGTAGTTTTTTGCACCAGTCACCAGCATCTCCCGCCGGGAGGTCGGGAGAGTCTAAAAACGGCAAAGGCGGGGCGTCATATCCATGGACCGCCTTAAAGGGAGACATACCAGTAGAAGAGTGCTGAGTGTTATTGTAACAAAACTCAGCCAAAGGCAAAAGAGAGTGCCAATTGTCCTGCTGAAAGTTTGTAAAACACCTTAAGTATTGCTCAGGGGTTTGGTTCACACGTTCAGTCTGCCCATCGGTTTCTGGGTGGTACGCACTGCTAACCCCCCGCTCCACCCCAAGCAGTGACATCAATTCACTCCAGAAATGAGAAATAAATTGTACCCCCCTATCCGAGATCACTTTAGCAGGTAAAGTGTGGAGTCTCACAACGTGTTGCAAAAACGCCGAGGCTAGTTTCTTGGCCGAGGGGATTGAAGCAAACGGGACGAAATGGGCTTGCTTAGTAAACAGATCCACTATTACCCATATGACAGTATTTCCCCCGCTGGGGGGCAAGTCAGTAATAAAGTCCATTGATATTACTTCCCATGGACGAGCCGGTGTGGAGAGGGGTTGTAGAGCTCCTGGGGGTTTACCAGGTCTGGGCTTGCTCATCAAACACGTTTGGCAAGCAGAAGTGAATAACGAAATGTCTTTTCTTAGCCCAGGCCACCAGAATTGTCTCTGCAAGAGTTGGAGGGATTTCACAAACCCCGTGTGCCCCGCCAGTTTCGAGCCGTGCGCCCAGCCCATCACCTCCCCCCGACGGGAGCTGGGCACAAACAGTTTATCGTTCTTCCTCCAACAGCCATGCGCATCTTGAGCGACTCCTTCCTCCCTCCTTACCTCCTCCCTATCAGCATCAGACATAGCCATGGAAAATTTCGCTTCCCAGCCATTAGAGGGAGGGGTCGGGGACGGATGGGGACATTTGGCTTGCTTTCGAGTGGTTACCGCTCCACCCAACTGGGACGGCGTAAAAACAGAGTCACGAATCTCCTCCCTCTTACTGTCATGTTGTGGGAGGCGTGACAGTGCGTCAGCAAGCGAGTTTGATTTCCCAGGGAAGTGGTGTAAAGTGAAATTGAACTTAGAGAAGAAATCAGCCCATCGCAGCTGCTTGGCGTTCAGGGAACGAGGGGAGCGGAGAAGCTCGAGGTTTTTATGATCAGTCCACACCTCGAAGGGAACTCGCGCCCCCTCAAGCCAATGGCGCCAGGTTGCTAATGCTAAGCGGATCGATCCCGCTTCTTTTTCCCACACCGACCAATTTCGTTCCGTGTCATTAAACTTTCTAGACACATAGGCAAGGGGGTGTAGTTTACCATCATCTCCCTCTTGCAGGATCGCCCCTCCCATAGCAACGTCAGAAGCGTCTACTTGCACAATGAATTTCCTAAGTTCATTTGGATGAGCCAACACAGGCTCCGACGTAAAGAGGGCTTTCAACTGGTCAAAAGCACGTTGGCATTCCGGAGACCAATTTAACTTGGCTCCGGGTCGGGTGCATTCCGGTGGCTTCCCTTTCGTTTTAAGCAGATCAGTCAAGGGGAGGGCCACTTGAGCAAAGTTCGAGAGGAATGATCTGTAAAAGTTCGCGAATCCGAGGAACCCTTGGAGTTGCCTCCGAGTCTTGGGTGGCTCCCACCCCACCACATCCTTTATTTTGTCAGGGTCCATCTCTATCCCCCTTTGCGATATACGGTAGCCCAGGAAAGGGATCTCTGACTTATGAAATTCACACTTAGACAGCTTGGCATAGAGCTTATGCTTGTGCAACGTTTGTAAAACTTCTCACACCAGTTTCACATGGGATTTCAGGTCAGGGGAATACAGAAGTATGTCATCAAGGTAAACAAGGACCCCCTTGAATAAATACTTGTGGAGCACCTCATTGATTAAGTTCATGAAGACCCCCGGCGCTCCCTGAAGACCGAACGGCATGACTAAGTATTCAAATTGACCCAGGGGGGTATTAAATGCCGTTTTGAATTCATCCCCCTCCCGAATTCGCACCCTGAAGTAGGCATCTCTGAGATCTAGCTTTGAGAATACTTTCCCCCCAGCCACCGCAGCCAACAAGTCCTTGATCAGGGGCATGGGGTAAGCGTTCGTGTTAGAGACCGCATTCAAGCCTCGATAGTCAGTGTACAACCGCAACCCCCCGTCCTTCTTCTTCCGGAAGAGGACTGGGGCTGCGAACGGGGAGGAGGCAGGTCTTATAAACCCCCTGCTTAAGTTTTTGTCGATAAACTTCCTTAATTCCACCTTTTCCGAAGGGCTCATAGAATATAATTTCCCTTTAGGTAACTTTTGATTCGGCAAAATTTCAATAGCACAGTCAGAGTTTCTATGGGGGGGTAGTTCATCGGCTTCCTCTTCCCCAAAGATGGAAGCCAAATCGCGGTACTCGGATGGAATCGTCTCTAATTCTGCCTTTGTCACCCCCGCCGTCAGCAAAGACTCCCCCCCCATTGGGACACCCCACTCCGGTTTCCAAAGGTGGGACTGGCATTTCTTGGCAATGAAATTCACTTTCCCCTCCCCCCATAGTACATGAGGGTCATGATCGAAGAACTATGCGCTGCCGAGCACTAGGGGAAACCGGGCAGAAGGGGTAACGACGAAAGGCCTCTCTTCCCAGTGGTGCCCAATCCCCACACGCAATGGAACAGTCTCATATTTGCACGGCTCTTTCATGGTAGAGCCATCCATTTGCGTGAAAATCAGGGGATCGGTCAATTTAACTACCTTCGCCCCCAGTCCTGTTACCAGTGTGGGGTTGATGAGGTCTCTCCCACACCCAGAGTCAATGAGAGCTCGCACTCTCACATGGGTCAGTAGACCTGGGTCCATCAAAGTCACTGTGAGGAAGAAAAGAGAGGGGGGTTTGCTCACCGGGATCTGCGCTTGGGAGTCCGGGACCTGCTGTTCAGCGCTATTTACAGCAGGTCCATCTCGTTTCCTGGCTGCACGGTCTCGCCATCCGACGAATCCGATGCCTCACTGAGCGGCTTGGCTTGTAAGGCTTTCGCCCCTCTCGGTTTCGCCACAGGCTTTGGGGTGGAAGTGTCAAACTTCTTCTTGATTCCTTTGGCGGCCCCAGTCGATGCGGGGGAGCCTGGGCAGCTCGCCGCGAAGTGGCCCCCTTCCCCGCATTTCAGGCAGAGACCTTGCTTCATCCTAAGCTCTCTCGTGCCGTCCTTGGGTCTCGGGTTCGGTGGTGGATTCTTCCCTCGCGTAGCCGGTGTAGGGCCCGACTGGCCCCCTTTGTTCATCGCTGCTGCATCATCCAGTTTGGTGTTTTTTAAGCGGTTTTCCACGGTGATGGCCGCTTGTATCCAGCCCGTTAATGTGTCGGGATCTTGGGTCTTGGTAACTGAACGACGAATCTCCGCGTTGAGTCCCAGCTTGTAGTAGTCTGCTAGAGTCCCGTTGCTCAACACTCGAGTTTTAGCCGCAGACCTGCGGAACTCGGCCGTGTAATCTCTCACCGACTTGCCGCCTTGCTTGAGGGCACGGATGGTCGCTTTGGCCGACTTATTGGCGTTCACATCTTCGAATTGTTCCTTCATGGCCCACATGAAGGTATCGATTTCCCTCAGCTCCCGCCCGTCAGACTGGTGGAGCCCCACATACCAGTCAGCCGCTGCATCTTTCAGGTGCGAGGCTATGACATCCACCATCCGGTCTTCACGTTGAAACAGGTGGCCCCACGTCTCGATAAATCTTTCGGTCCTCACCAGGAAGAAAGGAAACTTCTCGGGGTCTCCATCAAAATCCGCATCAAGGAGCTCCGCCGGTTTCGGTGGCAGGAACCCCCATGGTCGGGGGGGTGGTTGCCCCGGCGGTCCTTGTGGACCCGGTCCCGCAGGTTGAGCGGGGGGTTGAGCCGGCACATTCTGTTGGTCAGGAACCGGCGCCTGTCGCTGGTCTTGAGGGGGTTGGGCGGGTGGTTCCTCCCGCCGTTGCCGCTCCCGCTCCTCTCGGATGCCCTCTGCGATCATCTGGGGAATGCGGGCGAGGGATTCATCGAGGAGGCGCACCAGGCGATCTTGGCTCGGCTCGCCACTCCACCTCCGTCTCACCACGGCGCTTTCCAGGCCCTCGGAGTCTCGGCAGGTGTCTTCCAGCCCCTCGGCCGTGGTCAGTCTGCGGACCGACCTCTCGATGTGGCTCACTCGCACCAAAGCTCTCGGAGTTGCAAACCGGTTTCACCCAATCTCGTCTTTGCTTGACCCAGGTGGTTACCCCGCCGTAGGCTGCCCCATACGGATCTCCGTAGGGCCCTCCAAAGTCGTACTCCTGGCCCCGTGTTACCGGTACATATGTACCAGGGGCTTCCGTGGGTACAGGAGGTTTCTTGTCCTCCTTCTTTTCTTCTTCGATCGGGAGAGTGTCTTCTTCACCACCACTCATGTTGGAGCCGCGGGTTTCCGACCAGTCCCAAAAAATGAAGGATTCTGAACAAACTGTCAGACACCCTAACTTAGTCAGCCAAACACCAGGTCTTGTTCATTGAAGCAAGAATAGCGTTTTATTATAGAGCTGCAATATTAGGTTACTGGAGCAGATACATTGTTCAGAATAACGTGGTTACACAAAGCAATCAGTTATACCAGCAAGGGGGTGAATGGGGACCCCCCCTTCCACCAAAGAATGCATAGTATGCGAATGGGAACCGAAAGTTACTATACTAATGAAGGTCCCACCGCCCCCATTGTTCCCAGCCAAGCTGCAGCTTTGAAAGCGATAGGAAGCACACAGCCTGTGTTAGCCTCTCGGCTAAACTCTTTAACAACGAGGGAGCTGATCTTTTGGTTACGCTTGCAAGAGAAATGTCTCGGTAGACATGAAGCCAGACGCCTTGTAGTAATCAACTATAAAAGTTTATTAAACATGATGTTAACAGCAGCTTACAATTGTTAGCAGTCAAGAAAATCACACCGTGCTCTATCCCCTCATCTTTATTTCAATCTAATACATTTACTAGGACTACGGCGGCCTTCTGGCCCCCTCCCCATCAAACAGATTATTCATCTCACCACTCCTCGATGCAGCTGAGAAAAGATGACAGGCTAGCAAGGCTTCTGGCCTTCTTGAATAAAGGTGGAAGGTGCACTTCTCCCCTCTCGGTTCTCTCTCAGATAGAAGCCACACCACACCCAGTCTCCCATTCTCATCCTTTATACTGTTCCTCCTATATCAATCCACCCCCTTCTTAGCCAATCAGAAATATTGACCTTTACAATTTCTTAATTATTCATGAGCGTTACATAACCTAAAGTTGGGGGTTTTGGGGGCTTTCCATACATGGAGTTGTTTTTCTCAACTTTGGGAAACTTTGGGGAATTCTGAGGAAAAGATTCCCTTTAAAGTTAAGGTGACCGGCCAAGTATCAGCGTAGAATTTTGCCCACACTAAAACCTCTTATCCTAGTAAACATGTCATCTTATTGATAGATGTTGGTGGTGTTGAGCAACTCTGCTAATGTTAATTTCAAACATCTGTTGCTCTGAAGAGTCTTTTACTAAGTCTCTCTCACTATCTCCTTTTCATTGCTATGTCTCTTTATCCTATACATGACTCCCTGATTACCTATAATTCCCTCTATAATGCATGTATACTTGTGCTTTATGCAGGTACTGTATGAAACAGGTACTGTGTATAAGTATTGCAGCTAAAGATCCTCTTATATAAAATCAATACATATCTCTCCCTCCCCTTCTTCTTATAAGAGACTGTTTTCTAAATGTTCCCCAATTCTTGGCATCCTGTGTCTCTTAATCAAAACCAGCTGTAAAGCAACTGAAAAACAACTGAGATCAACAACTGGCTCATCTCCCCTTTTAATATTTCCCAATCCAGGCCTGCTAAAGACTTAAAGCCTCTGATTCTCAGCTTGGTTTATGAACCAGCATTCCAATGAACCAAAGTCTATGTGAAGGCCACAACTACAAAGCTTTAAAATCATATCAGAAGGTTTATATAGGTGAGCTTATAAATCTCTTCAGGGTTCTCTAGATCCTGACACTCCCCCCGTTTCATACAAGGCAGCCCTCCGGCTGTCGCGTATGAAGACATATTCCACAAGCTGACCACACCTGATAGGCATGCGCCATCTAGGAGAGGGGTATCGAGTGCTGGATCCCAGAGTGTCAATCGGCACTTCACAAATCCGTAACTTAAAGATACTGCAACTGGCGTACTTTTGCCCTGACCCAGAGGACAACTGCCAGTGTTAGAATCAAAAGAATAGCCTGGATTATCAAAATGACGGTGATCGGGTGAGTAATGAGCTTCAAAACTCCTGCCGCTGTTGGACTCAGATTATAAAAGAAAAACGATGACCACCAGGATGCGCCTCCCAGATCCTCAATGTCCTTTGAAATCTGTAAAACTTTCTGATTATTGTGTTGTACTGTGAGTGAAGTCTTCTCTCCTAGTTTCCTAACACCACTCAATTGTTCCTGCAATTCTGGGTGGCTGATTACTTTCCTTAACATATCAATGTCCATCCCTAAAGTTATTGGCTTGATCTGTTCAAATAACTGTGGTCTATATTTCATGAGTTCCACAGTCCAGTGGGGGACATGGTATTCAAAGTCACACCCTTTCACAGAGGCGACTTGACAAAAGCATCTGTTGATCTGAGTAGAGATATAGAACAACTTCAGATCGTCTACCTGGACTAAAGGGCAATGCGATCTGATGCACACACACCCCTTTCCAGCATAGACAACAGAGCTCCCTGTCTCGGATAAAATTTCAAAAGAGCACTTGTGAGTACCATTGTCAGCTTCATAAAAGCATTCATCCCGTTGCTGAAAATTCGTATCCTCACAAATGAAACCTAAAGATCCATGCTGAACACATCCGTCGAGACTAATAGTCTCCCAGCTGCTTCCCTTCTGATAGGCCCAGGCATGATGATCAATAGCATACATAACCAAACCTCCAGTTACCTGTATTCCCAATGGTACAATAGGAAATACATCATAGTATTCATTTTGTGATACAGTAAGTACAAATACAACAACTTCCGCTTTTACGGGATCATATGTAAAACTTAACAATTGCCACCATTCCATAAACTGTCTCTCTTCCTGGGTGACATTATTCCAAAGCAAATATTTGATTTCCAAAGGTAAATTCCCTGTAAGACCTTCCCGAATGATTTGCATCACAACCTGTTGACTGAGGTCCTGGGCTTGGGTGCAAGCTAGTGCTAAAGCACTGCTAACTTGCAGTGAAGCAATTCCCTCTACTATTGCCTCTTCATCCCCATGCTCACTGCTCTGCCAGAAAGGCAGGATATTAGCTATCAATTTTTGTCCTGCTCCCAACTGTGCCAAGGAGGACACAATCGGGGTTCCCATTTTCCGAACATCTGATGTTGCATAGCGGATCTTATTCGCTAGAACCTCTACACTCATAGCATCCAGGACACCAGTCGCCAGACCCGATGCCCCCAAAATAGTATCCAACCCTCTAGTTTGCCGACTTTTCGCCAGCTGCTTCCCATACCATAAGTCCAACCATTTTTGCCAACCTTCGTGGCTGGTGGCAACATATGGGGCACATTCGGGGACAGCCTGGGACATATTTAAACCTGTCAAGTCCAAGCGAACTTCCTTCAAAGAGCGGACTGGGGTCAACATCACTCGCTCTTTATGATCCTGCTTCACGACGTGCGGCCCAATCAAAGGATGTTTTCGAGGTCGTATCAAATCATTATCCCCGGCAAGGACCTCAAAATGAAGAGTCATCCCTGGTTGATGGAGCTGGTATATGCCAGCTTCCGCAGGCACCGACTGGAACTCACGATGACACTGGTATCGAAAGATCATATTCAGGGACCGCAAGTCACATTCACTGTCATCCAGCTGCAGCACCCATTCAGGAGGGCCCCATTCTCCAATCTGATCGGTTTCCACTATCCATTTTTGTTGTGTGCAGTTCCCCATAACAACAAACTGAGCACCGGATGGGGTTATCAGGGTGCTGTTCTGGGACTGCCACTCCTGCGCCATATGGGACCCATTGAATCCTGTGAGAGTGAAGATTGGAATATATCCTGCAGCCACAAATGCAAAACCATTAACTTTCAACACAGCACAGTTAACTTCATTTCTAAGAATGGTATAGGTCCCAAACCTCTCCCGGACCATGGCTCCCCTGTAATGATACTGCGCGGAGCAGTCCCCTGATGTGGGCTCATCAACTGATGGCAAATCCCATCTGCAAATGCTATAGGCATACCGAGGCATGTCCCCAAGTGTTCGCAATTCAATGCGTCTCTCCTCAGTCACAACTGTAGCTGAGGGTCCAAGCAGATCAGTCCCCTGAAGGGAGCAATCTGCCACGTCATCGTCATTCAGTTCAAGTCTCCAAGTGACATTCCCCCCAATGGGGTCCCAGTCAAGGATAGTCTGGTAACACCAGGCCATTCTGTCTGGGCACGCAGCCTGTGTACCTGCTGTGGAGCAGCCTTCTGCATCAATCGCCGGAAACAGAGGCGACCGTCCCACAGGTGGTCCCCTTGCAGGCACATTCCTTCCTCCAACTACAGGGGTCCCCACCGGGTGGGCATTAGGCACATCCTGTCCCTTAGTGCGAGGATTAGCAGCAAACCCCGGTCCCTCCTGTGATCTCTCCCGTGAAGGGGGAGAAGCGACAGTTGGTCCCACAGGTGTCTGTTTTGGAGGACTTACAGCTTCCGTGTTAAACCGCAGGGTATGTAAACCCGCACACTCCTCCTCCATTTTATTAGCTCTGACCAATTTCATGACACAGTGTAAACCACTGTGACATCTCGTAGTGGATTCCCTTGCCCCATGCCACACACAGGCATACTTATCATCAATGTGAGTAGACTCAAAATTAATTGTTTCAAATAGAACTCCAGATTCAGCAGCCAGCAAATATTCATTGCCTTCATAAGCGCAACGTTTTCCTGCCTCACTTATCAGAAACACCCGAGACCTAGTAGGGATCCAGGAAATCTGATACTTGAGGCAAGTCTCGGAGGTGAGACCTGACCCACATACATCACCTATAGCAGCAGGGCATCTATCTGCAATCTGCATCTCCCTCTGCCCAGTTTCTGACACCTTTGTTACAGACTGTGAAACCTGAAGGGCATCCTGCATGTCTTGATGCATTGCCGACGTTCTGGGGTTATCAAGGGGAGTGACCTTGGAGTTGCCCACTCCTTCCCCCAATGGCACCCCTTTCCTTAACCCTTTCCGTGCCAATTCCCTACTGGGAATCTCACTATCACACCTCATCAAATTTGTCTCCCAACTGCAAAAAAGGTCTCCCATTTGTACACCCTCCAGGTAAGGGCCATTGTGCCCCCCATCTATGAAGGTATGAAATGTCTTGTATCGTGGTATGACAACGTCACAGGTAGCTTCACCATAATGTACAGTTAGTATACAACCTTTATTATAAGTAAGAATAAAATCTACTTCCTGTGAAACATCAAGCTTAGGCTCTGGACAGCCAAATCTATCTGCTTTTACTCTCTGTTTTGTTTTCTGAACCATGACTTTATCCCAGGTACATCTCCATCCCTTGGGTAGATCTGTGCAAAATACTTTAACTTCCCAATGTTGATTTCTGACTCCCGGTTCCAATCTAAGCACAGGTACCTCCTCCTCCTCAAATTCTGTATCGGGAGGTGGAAGCACTTCATCTTCCTGTACTAACCCAACATCTTCCCGGGATCTATCAATGTCTGTAGTTGCACCAGTGTCACTATCAGTATCGACGTCAGTCTCAGGGGGTGGATCCCCTGCCAACATCTTATCTGATGTGTCACTAGGCACTATCTCTTCTACCTTAGGAACGCAAGTGACTAGGGACGTCTCCCACCTGCACGCGCGCTCCTCCCACAATACTTTTCCCATAATAACTGGATCTTGTCCTTTTTCTCCCAGGAATACATATTCCTGCTCTCCAACCGGGAGCAAGAGTCTACAATCCTTCATGCTCTGTCTAATTCTGATGGAGCAAATCCCTCGATAATACTTAAAAGTTACCTGTACCTTACCATCCTGGAATTTCCATGATTCTGCAGTAGTGTTGCCGCAGTCCAGTTTGCTCACCTGGTCATCTGAAGCAAGCAAACTTATACTTCCCATATTCCAGGTGCATTCCCATATTCCTGGCATATCTGACCATGGAACTTGGTATGACTTAATAAAATCCGGATTCACTGGGGTCTCACCATCTGAATTATGTGAGAGATCGCGTGTGACACTTGAGCTGACACCAGTGTCGCTCCTGGAATCTCTGGAGGTGGTATTATCCAGAAGAAAAACAGGACAAAGAGCACAACACAACAAAGCACACAGCAACCACATCTCAGACACATTATCCCTCATTGAATATTACCGAATTCAGTTACATCGAGGTGTGTTAGGTTTCCTCCTGCAACAAAAGTGCAAAAGACTACTTGGCACTTTCCTTTCGTGCACATTATTGCGTAATATATATATGGGTTAGTATGTTTATTATACGTGCAGTGCAGTTTATAGTGTATAAGCGTTTATGCAAAGATATACTATATAAAGATTTCAAGCAGCCTTTCTAATAAGGCCTACGCCAGCCACGCCCAAAAGCCGGAGCATATGGGTGGTAGCCTGGCTCCTCTGTTTGCCAACTCTCTTCCACATTGCTATAAGCATCAACCAGCTTAGTATCTTCTTTCCGCCACTCCCTGCACCCATATATCCATTTCCTCACATATACTTTCCTGATGTCTTCCACTTTTGTTTCCCATACCACCGATCCCACAGTGTTTTCAAACCTGAATGGTGGAGCTCTCCTGGGCCCATTAGGAGTGTCCCCATTGCGAGGTGTCACATACAACTTAGGGAGGGTTATTCCACAAGACCTTCTGGAAGCAGTGCCGGTATCTGAATCTCTCCCAGGATTTCTTTGGGGATTAGGGGGTGGTGGAGCGTCATTTGAATCATCACTTTCAAGAATAATGTTAACGCTTTTCAATTGCTCCTCCATTCCAATTTTATGACAATGTATATATGTATATATATGTATAGTGTCACCTATAAAATGAATTATACAAATTGTCCTATAAGATTCTATCATGCAAACTGTCTTCATGTATATACACAGAATGAAGCGCAAAGGTTTCCATCTACTTCCCTTTCCATTCCTTCAGCTGGGAAGAGTGGAACCATTTCCTTTTCACGTCATCTGTCCCCTTTTTAATCTCCACTAGGTAGACTGTGGGGGAAGCTCTATCCACAATGTAACATGGTCCTAGCCAACTGGAAGTTAGTGAATGCTTCTTTTTAGAGAAATCTCGGTACATTACTTTAGTACCCACCGACCATTCTATGGGGTTCTTCACCCATCCCAAATATTTGTCCATCCTTTTTATGTTCAGGCCTAATTGAGCAGCAATGTCCTTGTGTACTTCAGCTAACCTTTCACTAAGCTGTTGGATCCACTGATCCGTCAATACCTTAGGCTGCCAGTCATCAGGAATCTCAGTATCCAACCACCATTGTTGTGGGGTATTCATCAATCTACCTGTCATTGCCTCAAAGGGTGTGTATCCATGGGACGCTGTGGAAGCTCTAATGGCCATTAAAATAAGGGGTAATTTTTGATCCCAGTCTTTTCCATCCTTCTTCACTACCTTTTTCAAGGCCTCCTTGATAACCCTATTCTGTCTTTCTACCAATCCCGACGACTGAGGATGGTGAGCCACATGAAACCTTTGCTTAATACCTAGCAGATGGCACAATTCCTGCATCACCTGGCCAATAAAGTGAGGTCCCTGGTCTGAACTTAACCCTTTAGGGATACCGTACCTCACAAAGACCTGGTTCAGGAGATGTCTAGCAGTGGTTATAGCTGTGTTGTCTTTTGTGGGGAGGGCTTCTACCCATTTTGAAAAACTATCTATCAAGACCAAGCAATACTGATTGCCATTCTTAGTCTTTGGCAAGGGACCTATAAAATCAATTTGAACATCGGACCACACCCCACTGGGTCTCTGATGTCTCAGGTCCCCCTTCTTAATTCTAACATCTGCATTTACCATGGCACAGCGCAAACAGTTATGGCACCACTGCTTGACGTCTTCCTTCATGAGTGGCCACCAGCCAACTCCTTTTACCTGTTCCAGGGTTCTCTCCCAGCCAAAGTGCCCTTGTTCATGGACAAATTGGATCAAGTCACTTCTCACCATTTTGGGCACAACCCACAATCTAAGACTTTCCCTTATGGCCCACACTGTGTCCTCTTTCTTCTGAATTTCATATTTCCCACATGGACTTTTCCCTTTATCTAATAAATCCCGAATTTCTGCATCATCCTTTTGTAAGGTCGCTAGGTCTAAAATCGCTGGGATTTCTTTCTTCCCTTGGGCTCTAGTAACCACCTTAGTTACCCTCTCTTCCTCAGTATGCTCGGTAGCTGCAGCTGATAATTTAGCTAAGGAATCCGCTTTATTGTTCCAATAGGCCTCCTTAGTCTTTACCTTCTGGTGTGCTCGCACATGCATAACCCTAATGTCTCCTTGCCACTGTGCTATGTAATCAGCAATTTCATTCCATAACTGGGCATGAGTGACAGGCTTTCCATCAGAGGTAGACATTCCCTTTCGTTTCCAAATGGGAAGCCACACTAGGAGAGCTTGTTTTGTCCAGTCTGAGTCTGTAAATATGGCAATGTCACTCTCCTTCGCTTCGGTGGCCAACACCTCTTTAATAGCAGCAACCTCTGCAGCCTGCGCCGAATGAGGCACTACGGCTCCCCCTTTCTCAAAACTGTCATTAACTCTTATAATCCCATATCCTGTTTTTGCCTTTCCCTTCTCATAATAGGAGGACCCATCTACAAACCATACCTTGTAGGATTTTCCCAAGGCTTCTTCCAAAGATAATCCCGATCTTACTGGCCAATGTATATGTATGTATTCAGGCAGGGGGCACTCATGCTCCTCTCCCTGCACCAATAATCCATATGGCACAGGTGCTAACACCTTTCCCTTTTCTATCTGGATTCCCCGATTCACTAATGCCAGTGTCCAATGGGCAATCCTTGCGTTGCTCACATGCCCATCTTGAATTTTTCCACTGACAATGTACTGCAAAGGACTATGAGTGGTCTGAACGATTACCTTACTCTCTCCTAAAATGTACTCCCATTGTTGCAAGCACCAGAACAATGCCAGGCATTCCCTTTCACACGGGGTGAAGTTCTGCTCTACCCCACTAAGGGCCCTAGACGCATAAGCAATTATCCTACGCTTTCCATCCTGGACCTGAATTAATGTTGCTCCTATTGCTGTATCTGTGGATGCTAATTGAAGCACAAAAGGCTCCCCCACACGCGGGTAGGCCAAAGCAGGTGCCTGAGCGAGGTCTTGTTTCAGTTGGACCAACGCTTTAGCCTGATCCGGCCCCCATTCCCATTTCCTATTTTTCTTCAAGAGAGCCCACAGAGGGCGAGTTTTCTCAGCAAATCCCTCTATAAACTCCCGAGAAAAATTCAGTGTCCCTAGAATTGCCCTCAATGAATGAGCATCGGTAGGGGCTGGTAGCTTCCCTATAGCTTCCACTCTCTGTGCATCTGGGGATCTCCCTTCTTGTCCTAGACATATTCCCAGATACTTTACTTCCTTCTGCACCAGTTGGGCTTTGTCCCAATTAATCTTAAATCCTGTTTCTTGTAAGAGCTTCAGAACTGCCCTAGTTACGTCGCGCACCAACTCTGGAGTCTTGCCCCACAAAAGGAGATCATCGACATACGAGTTCGTGACCTCTCTATACTCCCTGGGGAGCTTATCTAGCATCTGAACAACGTGCTTATGACAGATACTTGGCGAGATATGGAGCCCCTGTGGGAGTCTTTTGTAACAGTATTGTTTCCCGTGAAATGTGAACGCAAATTTGTACCAACAGCGGGGGTCTAACGGAATAGAATGAAAACAGTTCGAAATATCAATAACAGTGAAGTATTTTGCGTCCCCTGCAATGGCAGCGATGACTTCTGGGTAGCTAGCCACTACTGGGGCCGTATTAGGGATCGCTTGGTTCAATGCTCGAAAATCTACCACTAATCTATAGGTATTATCCTTCTTCTTGACTGGCCAGATGGGAGCATTGTTAATGCTTTCCATCTGCACCAGCACATCCTGTGCCACCAAAGAATCAATGATTTCCGCCATGGCTTTCTCAGCTTCCACAGGGTATTTGTACTGCCTTTGCGGTTTGGGATCTGGCCCTGTAATAAGAACCTGTGCATCTATCTTTCCACATTCATTCCTATTCTTTATCCCAATCGAGGAAATTCCCTGATCCACTCCACTTTACCTTGAGGGTTAACCTCACTGGGTTCCTTAAAGGCGTGGCACTTCTGCACTGAGTATATGGGAAGAGTTACATCTCCTTCATTGGGCATTTGCCACAGACAATCATTTGATAAATCAAGTACTAATTGATGCTTCTTCAGAAATGGGCTGCCTAAGATTCCTGACTCCTGATTCTGATCAGACACATAAAACTGAGCTTCAGTTTGCAACATCCCAACTTGGATGGGACAAAAATTCATCACTGTAGCGGGAGAATCATCTCCAGCAAATCCGACCAACTGAACTTGTTCAGCTGCCTTTGTTGGCTTAAAGCCTTTAGGCACCCATTCTGGGCTCAAAATATTCACAGATGCCCCTGGAATCTACTAACAATAGAGGCCGTTTATCCCCACTTCCCAAGTGTGCCTCAACCACTGGTCTTCCCCAGGTATCATAATTTAAATCTGCAATTTTTCTGGGGAAGCCTTGGGCGGGGAACCCCTACCCAGAGGCTTCTACCCCCGGAGCATCCCACCTAGCTCCTCCTGTTGCGCACTCTGGTGCACATACCTGTGTCTCCGGTGTCCTTATTCGCGCCACTGGCCGAGCGTCCTGCTCCTGCCGCTTCAGAATGTCTGCCAATCCTTTGATTAGCTCTCCAGTAGGTTTTCCATCCCATTTACTCCTGGGCTCCCCCAGATCCATTAGCTTCTCCCAAATGCCTTGCCTCACTCCCTCAGGGTACTCCCTTCTATATGGTCTGTTTGGGGGTTCCCTGTTTGTCATGGGGGAATTTTGAACTCTCCTATTCTGTCCATTCCCTCCTACTGGCCGATTGTAGCTATTCCCCTGTGTGGCAGCCCTATTATTACTCCATTGCTGGGTGTACCTGGTGCGTGGCTTTGTTTCTGGTGGACTATTCCTGCTCCACGGCCCCTCATTAGAAAAGGTCACATTAAACACTGATTTTTCCTGACTCTTTCCGTTCTTGGCCTGAGCTTTCAAACTTTCTCTAAATAATTGCCCTGCTTGGCGGATGCTCTCCTGGAGTTGGGGATACGTCATCGGTCCGACTGTCACGTTGCCAACAATCAATTTACAAGGAAAATTAAGGCCATCCAAAAGCTCCCTTTTAAATTCCAAATTGTCGTAGTCGGGCACGCCTTGGATTAGATTTACGATATCCGCAGCTACTGCCAACAATTCCTTCCTTCTCACATATATCTCTGGGGATTCGTCTGGTTTCTGCTCTTCCTCATAAAAAGCTCTGGAAATACTCCTATAAGGCATCAGAGCTCGCATACACCCTGCCCAAAATCCTCCTATGCTTGCTGGAACATCAGTCAGGTATTGCTGAATTGTAGCCCATGTATCTGCATTAGCACACTGTCTTGCTAATCTTTTTATATCATCTTCAGCAAGATCCGTGTGTCTGGATACCTCAAACATCCAGCTTAAGGCTGTATCTGAGTTTAGCGGTCCCAGCTTCTGACCAAGAGCCTGTATATCTGCAAACTTCATTGGGACTGTTTCCTCAATGGTATCTGTTGTGACATGTCCTCTAACCTGCCTGTCAGTTTGCACAGACTTCCTTACTACCGGAAGAACCGGGCAAAATGGTTTCCCATTGCTCTCCCCCGTTTCAAGGCTTTGCAGCACATTCTTTGTGTAATTTGAGCAAACTCGCTCTGTAATCTCCCATGGCTCCTCTTGGCAATTTTCCAAATCAAAATCATAGCTGGGGAGGACATCTACCCCACTAGGTGATCCCTTTGTGACAGCTGCAGCCACTCCCTTCTTTGCACTGAGTGCATCTTTGAGCACCCGAATCTTATCCTGGCATTGAGAGTGGTCTTGTTTACTATCATTCTCTGTTTTTGTATAATCTGCTATTACTTTAACTGCTGCCTGGGCATCTGCCAGCTGGCTTCGTAAAGCGCGCATTTGGTTTTCGATAAGACACGCCTTCCCCTTCCACTCTTCACATTCCTCTGTTAACTGATAGAGTGCAGAGGAAGTCTGTAAATTCTGCGCTACACTATCTAAATACTGTGTTTTCCTTAAACATTCCTTTTCCTGTAACTTATTAATCTCAGACTGCAAATCCTCAATCTTAGATGTACACTCCTGTAGCATAGTTCTCTGCTTCTTAGCCAGCAGCCATAATGTCCAACGGCCTGCTTTCTCTATCTGTCCCTTATTTCTAGTGATTTCCTTTATTTGGTTAAATACTGTGGCAGCATCCTCTGTAGGATCTTTGCCTTGAAAAATATCCGGATGTACTAAAGAAATAGATCCCTTTTCCTCTGCCCACTGCCGGAGAGCATTGACACTGTCATCTGGCTTATTTTCTGACTGTGCCTGTGTACATTTCTTTATCTTAAATCTCTTAGCTAACCGTTTCTCAGTCAATTCACTGGAGCCCTTATTTCCCATTGTTAAAGTGCTATTTAAAACAGTCTAAGAACCTGAGCTTGTCTAAACAAACCAGAAGTTTAGTGTAACAAAAACCATCTGGCGTCCTGTCACCAAGCCATAAATCTCACAAAGCGTTGACAGCTGCATTCTCCACCATTCTGTTAGCCTCTCGGCTAAACTCTTTAACAACGAGGGAGCTGATCTTTTGGTTACGCTTGCAAGAGAAATGTCTCGGTAGACATGAAGCCAGACGCCTTGTAGTAATCAACTATAAAAGTTTATTAAACATGATGTTAACAGCAGCTTACAATTGTTAGCAGTCAAGAAAATCACACCGTGCTCTATCCCCTCATCTTTATTTCAATCTAATACATTTACTAGGACTACGGCGGCCTTCTGGCCCCCTTCTCCCTCCCCATCAAACAGATTATTCATCTCACCACTCCTCGATGCAGCTGAGAAAAGATGACAGGCTAGCAAGGCTTCTGGCCTTCTTGAATAAAGGTGGAAGGTGCACTTCTCCCCTCTCGGTTCTCTCTCAGATAGAAGCCACACCACACCCAGTCTCCCATTCTCATCCTTTATACTGTTCCTCCTATATCAATCCACCCCCTTCTTAGCCAATCAGAAATATTGACCTTTACAATTTCTTAATTATTCATGAGTGTTACATAACCTAAAGTTGGGGGTTTTGGGGGCTTTCCATACATGGAGTTGTTTTTCTCAACTTTGGGAAACTTTGGGGAATTCTGAGGAAAAGATTCCCTTTAAGGTTAAGGTGACCGGCCAAGTATCAGCGTAGAATTTTGCCCACGCTAAAACCTCTTATCCTAGTAAACATGTCATCTTATTGATAGATGTTGGTGGTGTTGAGCAACTCTGCTAATGTTAATTTCAAACATCTGTTGCTCTGAAGAGTCTTTTACTAAGTCTCTCTCACTATCTCCTTTTCATTGCTATGTCTCTTTATCCTATACATGACTCCCTGATTACCTATAATTCCCTCTATAATGCATGTATACTTGTGCTTTATGCAGGTACTGTATGAAACAGGTACTGTGTATAAGTATTGCAGCTAAAGATCCTCTTATATAAAATCAATACATATCTCTCCCTCCCCCTTCTTCTTATAAGAGACTGTTTTCTAAATGTTCCCCAATTCTTGGCATCCTGTGTCTCTTAATCAAAACCAGCTGTAAAGCAACTGAAAAACAACTGAGATCAACAACTGGCTCATCTCCCCTTTTAATATTTCCCAATCCAGGCCTGCTAAAGACTTAAAGCCTCTGATTCTCAGCTTGGTTTATGAACCAGCATTCCAATGAACCAAAGTCTATGTGAAGGCCACAACTACAAAGCTTTAAAATCATATCAGAAGGTTTATATAGGTGAGCTTATAAATCTCTTCAGGGTTCTCTAGATCCTGACACCTGTCTCCACCAAGGTCATAGTGTTAAGTCTACCAGAGATAGAGCCTGCCAAGCTCGGCCTCCGTATTCCAACCTCCCGCCCTACACACCACAATACATCACAAGGCCCATCCTCCCTCCCTACTCCATCCATCATGGCAGGACTACCTGACACTTCCCTTCATTGTCTTTAAAAACTTCTTTTGGTTCCAATTCCTTTTTAATGTATATAACAACTCCTTTTTTCTTTTGGGAGGAGAGGGAATAAAACTCCTCTCCTAATCTTTTTTGAATCAAAAATTTAGCATCAGTTTTTTTAATATGTGTTTCTTGCAAACAGACAATATCACATTTTTGTTTTTCCAACCAAAGTCTAACATTTTTTCTTTTTTGGGGCGAATTAAGCCCATTAACATTCCATGATATAATTTGACTCTCCATGTTGGTTTCATACTTATTTATCAGAGTCTTTAAAATTATCATTGATGAATCTGGTCATTTGCTCTACTGATTTGATGGTGACTCTCTTCTGCTTGAATGTAAAACTGACACCTTTTGGAATTTCCCATCTGTATCTTATGCCTTCTGTTTTCAGTTCATCAATCAAGTCTTTAAAAAGTCATCTATCCTGAAGAATTGCTCTGGGTAGTTCCTTTAATATCATAATTTTCTTGTTGTCAATTGTAAAATCTTCCTGGAATTGTTGCTTAAATAAATCCTCCTTCAGTTTTTTGGATATGAACTGGACAATCACATCTCTGGGTAATTTTTTCCTTTGCGCAATCGCAGAGTTGACTCTGTACACCAAATCAATCTGTGCCGCCACCTTCTCCTCTTCTATTTTTAAAAAATCTGCAACAGCATCCACCATAACAGAGTGTATATTCTCACTTTTGTCTTCAGGGATCCCCCTGAATCGCATATGGTTAAGCATAGCATTATATTGGACCATCACATTAACTTTTTCTGTTTCTAACTCGTTTCTCCATGGCTTCCATCAAGCCCTGTATTTTTTTCTCTTCTTTAGCCGCCATTTTCGGGGAGGACCAGGAGTTCGCCCTCTGTCGTTGCCGCAAGTCGTAAGCCGTTGTTTAAAATTCACCTAAAACTTATATCAAATTAAAGTCCTTCTTATGCCCACCTAAATCGCTCTAATTTCACTTTTTCCTGTTAAGGCTTTTAGCTAAAATCGAAGTAAATTTTTCTGACCTTCTCAAAATGGCAGGCGCAATTTCTCTATGGTAGATGATTCTTCCGGTTGTACACTTCCTGTCCGGCACTCTTAGTTGTCCTCCTTACCTCTGGTTTCCTGTCTTCTTCCGGCCTCCTTAGACTTCTCTAGGAGATATGACTTGTCTGGTCTGCGGTCACTTCCTGTTATGGCGTTTTCTGCTGCAGCTAGAGTACTTTTCCACTCTTATTCTCACGGGGCTTGCTGTTAGTTTCTGTTTTAAAGTCAATACTCCAACCGCAGGAATGTTCAGCAATCCGGCTTTTTGGCCTTTTTTACTGTTTAACTGCTTTTTTTCGGAGTTGGTGTTAGTACAAAAGATACCGCATGCTCATACGCTTCATCGGATGTTATTCACTCTCGGCTTTCACGTGTCTCCGGTGAGGAATTTTAAAAAGTTACCTTCAAAGTCCGTGTCTTGTTATAGCAGTGTTTCCTTGATATCAGTTTCCGTAGAATGTCTTGGAGGTCTGGGTCATGCATTCTTATGTTGAGAATTCAACTCGGTGGGGTCTTGTAGAAAATTTCCGAAGTGCCTTCTTTGGGGGAGGGGTTCAAGGCTGGTCGCGACGCTCTTCAAAGCCCCGCTATCAGCCGATCTCAACTCCCTCTCAGGCCAATGCTCGCTGCCATTCACCTCCCTGCCTGGGGGGATCTGCAGTGGGCTGTATCAAGCCCACCCTGTCATCAAGACCCTCCGTATGCTCTGGGAGCTCTGAGAGCAAGCCAGAACACATCAGGACGCCATGGATCCCAGACCGGAAGCCAATTCTGCTTGAATTTCTTGAAAGAATACTTTTTGGTTTTGAGTTAGATTAGGGGCATATATATTCACTAATAGCAGTTTTTCACCGTTTCTTGTCACTGTTATCCCCACCGCTCTTCCATCTTCTGTTTTAAAAATTAATTCTGGATTCAATTCTTCTTTCGCATATATCACCACTCCTTTTTTCTTTTCATCTGCTGCCGCTGTAAACTCTTTGCCTAATTTTTTACACTCTAGATATTTTATATCTTCTCGTTTAATGTGTGTTTCCTGCGAACACACTATATCTACTTTCATTTTTTGCAGTTGATGAAATGTTTTCCGTCTTTTTTGTGGACTGTTTAAGCCATTTATATTTATCGTTACAATCTTAAATTTTTTAACAAATCTCATCCTACTGTTTAGTGTCTTTTTCCTTTGTTTTTATACTTACACCTCGTCAAAATTTGATATGTTGGTTTACTGAGTTTATTTTTACTTCTTCTTGCTGTCTTTTCTTTTCTATTCCTCGATTCTTGCACACTACTTTCTTCTTCCATTTCTTCTTCTCCCAAGTCCTCTTCCTTTTCAGCTTCTTCTTCCTCTGCATCTTCCCTTTGTAACCCTAGATCCTCTCCAAATTTATTCAGAAAATATTCAGCCTTGAACACCGAGTCTATCCTATGTCTTTGGCTGTTGTATGTAAACAGCACTCCTTCTGGTATCAGCCATCTAAATAAAATTCCGTTATTTTTCAAGAGATTTGTTAATGCTGAGTATGCCAATCTTCTTTCCCTAACTCTCCACGGCACCTCCTTTAGGAAAGTTATCTCTTCCCCTTGTATCATTACTTTAGTTTGATTAGATGCTCTCATAATTCTCTCCTTCAGTTCTCTTTTATAGAACTTAACATGTACTTCTCTTGGCTTCTTATGTCTTTTGGCATAGGCTGAATTTCTCCTGTAGATTGCCTCTATTCCTTCCTCTAGTTCTTCAGATGTACTTACTTTTAGGTGTTCCACTAGGCTCTTCACAACTTCTTCTTTAAGGTTCTTATCTATTGTTTCCGGAATGTTTTGGCATCTTATAATAAGTGCTGCTTTATCCATTTCCAGATTTATAAGCGTTTCCTCAATTTTCTCGTTTTTACTTCTGATCTCTTGAACATCTAAGCCTAAATCTCGGACTTTTTCCTTTAATTTCCCCTGATTAGATGACATTTTTATAATTTCCTGTTTATTATCTTGGATTTGTTTTTTAATTTCCTCAGTTTCCTGTTTTATTTGTGTTGTTAACTCTTCCATCTTTAACCTTATGGGCTCTATCTCCCTTTTAATTAATGCTGGCAGAGTGTTTTCTACTGTTGTTTTCACTGCCTGAGAGACTGCCTGAGATACCGCAAGTGCCACACTCTCCTGAATCATTTTGTTAAGATCTTTCACAGACACTTGTGAGGAACTCATGATAGGGATCTTCAGTTGTCCCACTCCTCCAGTCTGTCCTGGTGAGGCTATTGACAGTTTTCTACCACCCCCGGTGGCCATAAGAGTCACTTCTTCTCTTTGATTTGTTACCTCCTCTTTTACCAGACTCCCCTTAGACTTTAATCTCCCACAATTTATTTTATGCCCTCTGTTTTAATGATTTATCCAACCTCTTTGTTTTGTATTTTAAAGTTTATATATATATATTTATATATATTTATTATAAATAGATCTACCTCTCAGATCCCTTCACTCACCACCATTTAAATTAAACTACTTTTATTTCTTCTGTTCCTCTGATATTGTAATCTTCCTATTGCTATTTCTCAGTTATTAATATGCTTTTT
Source organism: Gekko gecko (assembly GCA_029375565.1). Classification (NCBI taxonomy): domain Eukaryota; kingdom Metazoa; phylum Chordata; class Lepidosauria; order Squamata; family Gekkonidae; genus Gekko; species Gekko gecko. The sequence continues at coordinate 89,572,169 of JAPDNY010000003.1, forward strand.
CACCTCAAATGCTCTTCTATCCTCTTTTATGTCCGTTTTCTCAAGCCCCTTTCCACTCTCACCACAACTCTTTTAAAGTCATCAATTCCTCCTCTGACGCTGCTACAGACTCCGCCTTTCTTCTCCTATGCTCTTCTTCTCCGCAGCCCCGCCTCTTTTCACACTTCTTTCGTCACTTACTTCCTGTCTCGCCTCTCCTTCACGTTCCCACTCCCAGTCTCCTTGCTTTTCAGCTCTATCGTCGCGTCTCCGATGTTCTGCTTTGATGGAATTTCATTGATTTGAGCTGCCTCCTCTGATCCTGTCGCAGTCGCCGCTTCCTTTTCTCCCTTGATCTGCTCCTCTCCTCCTTGGCCCCACCCGTCTCCACTCTCCTCTCGTCGCTCGTTCTCCGTCACAGCTCTGTCATGCCTGCGCCTCCGTTCTTCTGCTTAGTCAGGCTCCGTCATTCTTAAAGAGGTATGTAGCCGATTATCCTAAGAATATGAAACAAAAGAAACAAAACAAAACTTTTTGCAGCATCTACTTCTACCCGCTTTTGTCTTTCTCTCCTTCCCTTTAAACCTAACCCTTTACTAGTGCACCTCCTCTTTCTCTAGCCGCTTCTTTCAACTTTTGTGCCTCTACTCTTTTGGGATCTCTCTCTCTCAGGACTGGCTTTCAAACCTTTGAAAGACTTCTCCCTCTTTTCCCTTTATCTTCAAACTCTTTCAATTTTTAAGGTACTTAACTCTCGAATAATCCTTCCTTCTTCTCTCTTCTGCTTCTTCTGACTTCGTTGGTCTCCCGCAGCTCGTCTGGTGCTCGGCGTGACTCGTAGCTTGTAGTCTCGTCGTGGCTCCCATCGGTTTAGTTGGGCATTTCTTGCTTCAGGGCAGCTAGCGATAAACCAGGGGGTCGCCACCCCCATACAGCCTATACTAGAAAAAGCCCCCTGCCAGTTCCTTCACCCCTGGAAGAAAACTGAGACGTTGATATCGTCTAAGAAAGTCCCTGGACAGGAGAGCATGAACTTCACACTCCCTCTGTCGACAAGCCCGGCGCCATCTTTTTCTGCTCCAGATGTTCATCTGATTCCCTCTTGAAACTGTCCATGCTTGTAGCTGCCACCACCTCCCGTGGCAGTGAATTCCATATGTTAATCACTCTTTAGGTGAAGAAGTATTTCCTTTTATCTGTTCTAACCTGACTGCTCAGCAATTTCATGGCGTGCCCACGAGTTCTTGTATTGTGAGAATACCTGCTCAATCCCATTCATAATCTTATAAACCTCAATCATGTCACCCCTCAGCCGTCGTTTCTCCAAGCTAAAGAGCTAAAGAGCCCCAAGCATTTTAACCTTTCTTCATAGGGAAGGTGTTCCAACCCTTTTATCATTCTAGTTGCCCTTCTCTGCACTTTTTCCAATGCTATAATATCCTTTTTGAGGTGTGGTGACCAGAACTGTACACAGTATTCCAAATGAGGTCGCACCAATGATTTATACAGGGGCATTATGATACTGGCTGATTTGTTTTCAATTCCCTTCCTAATAATCCCCAGCATAGCGTTGGCCTTCTTTATTGCAGCTACACATTGTGTAGACATTTTCAGCGAGTTATCCACTACGACTCCAAGATCTCTCTCTTGGTCCGTCTCTGCCAGATCAGACCCCATCAACGTGTATTTATATTTAGGATTTTTGGCTCCAATGTGCATCACTTTGCACTTGGCCACATTGAACCCCATTTACCACATTGACGCCCACTCAACCATCCTTGACAGATCCCTTTGGAGTGCCTCACAATCCCCCCTGGTTTTCACCACCCAGAACAACTTCGTGTCATCTGCAAATTTAGCCACTTCACTGCTTACTCCCAATTCCAAATCATTAATAAACAAGTTAAAAAGCATCGGACCGAGTACTGATCCTTGTGGTACCCCACTGTTTACCAACCTCCATTGAGAAAGTTTCCCATTTATACTCACTCTCTGTTTCCTATATATAAGCCAGTTTTTGATCCACAAGAGGACTTGTCCTTTTATCCCATGACTATTGAGCTTACTTAGGAGCCTTTGATGAGGAACTGTATCAAAAGCTTTCCGGAAGTCAAGGTAAATAATATCTATTGGGTCCCCCTTGTCCAGATGTTTGTTCACTCCCTCAAAAAACACTAACAGGTTAGTGAGACAAGATCTTCCCTTACAGAACCTATGCTGAGTCTGCCTCAGTAGTTTTTGTTCATCAGTGTGCCTACTAATTCTTTCCTTAATAACAGTTTCCACCAACTTACCCGGTATCAATGTCAGACTGACTGGCCTGTAATTTCCCGGATCTCCCCTGGAGCCCTTTTTAAAGATGGGAGTGACATTAGTCCTCAGGAATGGAGGCAGATTTTAAAGAAAGATTACATATTTTTGTCAGGAGATCCACAAGTTCACATTTGAGTTCTTTCAGAACTCTCAGATTAATGCCATCCGGGCCTGGTGATTTATTAGTTTTTAAATTGTCCATCGGTCGGAGGACTTCCTCTCTTGTCACCGCAATCTGATTCAGGTCTTTCAAACCCCATCCCGAAATTGGTGCTTCTGGAGTGGGCAAGCACTTCTCCTCTTCCACAGTGAAGACAGAGGCAAAGAATGCATTCAGCTTCTCAGCCATTTCCCTATCATCCTTCACTACTCCTTTTACCCCTTGGTCATCCAAGGGCCCCACTGCCTCCCTGGCTGGCTTCCTACTTCTAATGTATTTGAAGAAAGTTTTATTGTTGGCCTTTATGTTTTTTGCGATATGCTCCTCATATTCCCTTTTCGCTTGCCTGATCACAGACTTGCATTTTATTTGCCATATTCTGTGTTCCCTTTTATCAACCTCACTAAGACTAGCTTTCCACCGCTTAAAGGAATCCTTCTTACCTTTTACAGCTTCCATTACTTTATTTGTTAACCATGCAGGCTTTTTTCTATACCTATTTGTACCTTTCCTAACCTGCGGTATATATTTTTTCTGAGCTTCTAGGATTGTCTTTTTAAATAGTCTCCAAGCTTCCCCAATGGTTTTGACCTTCTCCACTCTTCCTTTCAATTTCTTCCTCACTTGTCCCCTCATACCAGAGAAGTTATCCCTTTTAAAGTTAAAAGTGGTTGCGTCAGTCTTTTGGGGCAACTCCCTATCTGTACAAATGTTAAACTCAATGACATTATGGTCACTGTTCCCAAGTGGTGCAATCACGTTTACATCTCTCACCAGGTCTTGGGTATTACTTAGGACCAAATCCAGGATCGTCTCTCCCCTGGTAGGATCTGTGACCATCTGTTCCATAGCACAGTCATTGAGAGTGTCTAAAAACTCAATCTCTTTTTCCTGACTAGAACTCATATTGACCCAATCAATGTGTGGGTAGTTAAAGTCGCCTATTATGACACAGTTATTTCATCTAGCCGCTATCTTTAATTCATTCATAATTTTATAATCCTCCTCTATCTTTTGATCTGGTGGGCGATAACAAACTCCCACTGTTAAGCTTCCTTTTGGACCCACTATTTCAACCCATAGCATTTCCAGAAGCGAATCCAATTCTCTTACCCTCTCAATCTTACTGGACGGTATACCCTCTCTGACATACAGAGCCACCCCACCTCCAACCCTTCCCCCTATCCTTTCGATATAATTTATAACCAGGAATCACCGTATCCCACTGATTTTCCTCATCCGACCAAGTTTCTGAAATACCCACAATGTCTATTTCCCCCCAACACCAAGCATTCCAATTCCCTGATTTTACCTCAGAGACTTCTAGCATTTATGTATAAACACTTATAGTTTCCCACGTTTGTTAAACCCACAGCCTTCCTCTTGTTGCCTCGAGACCTTGCCAGACAGTTCCTATCATTAGCCACAGTCTCAGTGGACAATTGTAATCCATTTCCTTGTACAAAAGTAATAGCTACCCCTTCATCTCTTTGAGATGAGCCATCCCGAACCAGAGACTTTTCATCTCCTGTCAGCTTTCCCCCATTATTCAGTTTAAAAACTGCTCTGCCACCTTTTTGATTTTGAGCTCCAGCAGTCTGGTTCCTTCTCAGGACAAATGGAGACCGTCCCTTTTGTACAACTCCCTCTTGTCCCAAAAAGCACCCCAGTGCCTAACAAACTTGAACCCTTCCCCCCTACACATCCACGCATTGAGGGTCATCAGTTCTCCCCAAAATTTGGAAACAAATTGCGTTCGCGGTCAGAAATAATTTTGACTGGCAGCATGTGTAATGTGGTGTAGGAACGCTTTCACCAGTGAACGGACTATGGGCAACCCTGGGAAAGAGATGAAATGTGCTTGTTTAGTGAACAAATCCACAATCACCTAAATGACAGTCATTTGTTTGCTAGGAGGCAAGTCTGTGATGAAGTCCATTGATATGACTTCCCAGGGCCTCTGGGGTGTTGGCAGCGGCTGCAGGAGACCCAGGGGCTTGCCCACCCTTGATTTGCACATATTACACATTTGGCAAGACTGCACAAAGACCGATAAGTCTTTTCTTATCTGTGGCCACCAAAACCGCCATTGCAGCAGATACAATGACTTAACAAAACCAAAGTGACCTGCCAGCTTGGTTCCGTGAGCCGCTTGTAACACTTCCTTCTTAAGGCATCTGGAACAAACAGTTTTTCACCTTTATACCAACAACCATTATCATGGCGCTCTAAAGTCCCCCTTGACTGCAGGTCCTGCATTTCCACATCAGTTAGGGCTTTTGCAAATTTCTCCTCCCACGGAGTTTCAACAGGTGACTGGGGTAGTCCCCTGGGCTCTTAGCTGTGAGTTACTGTGCTCAATTGGGATGGTGTAAAAAAAGATTCACGGACTTCCACCCTCCTTCAGTCATGCTGGGGAAGGCGGGAGAGTGCATCTGCCAGAGAATTGGACTGGCCAGGGAAATGGTGCAGGGTGAACTGGAATTTGGAGAAGAATTCAGCCCATCGGAACTGCTTAGCATTGAGGTTCTGGGGTTTTCGAAGGACCTTGAGGTTTTTGTGATCAGTCCAGACCTCAAAGGGAACCCAGGCCCCTTCCAGCCAATGCCTCCATGTGAAAAGGGCCAAACGGATAGCCCCTGCTTCCTTATCCCACACGGGCCAATTTCTTTCAGTGTCATTGAACTTGTGGGACAAATATGCCAGGGGATGGAGTCGGCCATTGAAGCCTTCCTGTAGAATCGTCTCCCCCCCATAGCGGTATCAGAGGCATCCACTTGAATCACAATTTTTTTTGTTTCATTGGGGTGCGCTAGCACCGGTTCTGTGGTAAACAGAGCTTTTAGTTGCTCAAGCGCCTCTTGACACTCGTGGTTCCAATCTAACCGTGCCCCAGGTTTGGTGGCCTCTACCCCTTTTCCTTTAGTTTTTAAGACATCGGTTAGAGGTAGGTTGACTTGGGCAAAGTGGGGCAAGAAATGGTGGTAGAAGTTCACGAAACCGAGAAAACTCTGGAGCTGCTTACGAGTTTTTGGGGGCTCCCAGTTCAGTACATACTGCACCTTTTTGGGGTCCATATCGAGCCCCTTTGGGGATAGACAGTACCCCAGAAAGTCAATACATGTGCAGTGGAACTCGCATTTGAACAGTTTATGCATGAGCAGCATCTGGAGCGCCTCCCTCACCAGCTGAATGTGGGATTCCAAATTGGGGGACTACAGCAAGATATCATCCAAGTAAACGACAACCCCTTTGAAGAGGTGTTTATGCAACACCTCATTTATCAAGTTCATAAATACTTCCGGAGCTCCCTGGAGCCCGAATGACAGCACCCTGTATTCGAACTGTCCTAAGGGAGTATTGAATGCAGTCTTGTATTCATCTCCTTGCCGGATCTGTACACAGAAGTAAGCATCCCTCAAGTCTAGTTTAGAGAACACCTTGCCTTTGGCCACCTCTGCCAAGAGGTCCTTAATCAGTGGCATGGGGTATGCGTTGGTCGCTGAGACAGCATTCAACCCTCGGTAGTCTGTGCACAATCGGAGCCCCCCCGTCTTTCTTTTTGCAGAAGAGGACCAGGGCTGCAAATGGTGAAGATGCTGGTCTAATAAACCCTCTAGCAAGATTTTTGTCAATAAACTTCCGCAACTCTTCCTTTTCCATGGGACTCATAGTGTAAATCTTTCCTTTGGGCATCTTGTGCCCCGGGAGCAACTCGATTGCACAGTCTGAGTTGCGGAGGGGGGAGCTCGTCGGCTTCCTCCTCCTTGAACACTCTGGACAAGTCACTGTATTCCATGGGGATCTGAGTGTCAGAGTCCCTAGCCTAGTCAGCCAAACACCAGGTCTTGTTCATTGAAGCAAGAATAGTGTTTATTTTATAAAGCTGCAATAGTAGGTTACTGGAACAGATACATTGTTCAGAATAACGTGAGCACAAGAAGCAAGCAGTTATACCAGAAAGGGGGTGAATGGGGACCCCCCCTTCCACCAATGAATGCATAGTATGCGCGCAAGAACTGGAGATTACAATAATTAATGAAGTTCCCACCGCCCCCATTTTCCCAGCCAAGCTGTAGCTTTTGAAAGCGATAGGAAGCTCACAGCCTGTCTCCTCCAAGGTCAACGTGTTAAGTCTACCCGAGATAGAGCCTGTACAGCCTGGCCCTTCACATTCCATTCGAACACTCCAGGTGCATAAATCAACACCCCACGATCCCAACCTCCCGCCCTTCACAACACAAAGCCCATCCGCCCACCCTACTCCATCCATCATGGCAGGACTACCTGACACTGAGTCAGTTCCTCGGCAGCCAGGCAGGCCCTTGGGGGCTCACTGTCTGGGGGTATGCCCCACTCAGGGTCCCAGGTGGGGGTGGTGCACTTGGGAGAGATGAACCAGACAATGCCATCCTCCCACAAAATGTATGGATCATGGCCATGGAGCCAAGGACTGCCCAAGACCAAAGGGAATTTGGCCCTCAGTGCTACCGCAAAGGGTCGATGCTCCCAATGATCACCTGCTCCCACCCACAAGGGCACAGTCTCGAACCGGCAGGGTTTTTTCATTGGAGACCCATCCATCGGGGTAAAAACAATGGGCTCTGCTAAGCGGACCATTGCCGCATTCAACCCGGACACAAGGGAGGGGTTGATGAGATCCCTCCCGCACCCTGAGTCTATGAGCCCACACACCCGAATATGCGTCTTCATGACTGGATTCATAATAGTCACAGTCACAAAAAAGAGTGGTGGGAAATTGCTCACCACTTTTGGCACCTCCTGGGCTGGGTCCTGTTGTGCTGCACCTCCTACAACAGGACCTGTATCAGAGACTTGAGGCTTGGGTTATATTACACTGAGTTCATTGTGTCTACTATCTTGTCTTTCGCTTGTGCGCTTGCGTAGCATTGCCAGCTGCAACGTGGGAGAATGGATTCAGCCGCTCCGGCTTATCACGGTGGCCTTGGGAGGAGGTTATGGAGTGTTCTTTGTTTAAGGGAATTTTCCAGTTCTGTGAGACCGAGGAGTGGGGGCAACTCATTCTCCCGATCATCAAGTAATCTCCCGCCGGGAGTTTCCCCCGCGCACGCTAAAAGTTCATTTGCCAGTCACGCTTTTCCATCATATTATAATAATGCCTGAGCAGCTTGGGCCACCATTCCTGACAATAACCGTATTACTGTGGGTTACAGCATTGTATTCCAATAAAGCTTTTCTTTACTTGAAGAATGCTTGGATCTACTTGCTATTGAGCCTGACAACCTGCTAGTTTCTCACCGGCTCCTCATCACTCGACCCCTGTTCCAGGTACTCCGCACCGGCAAGCAAGGCTCGGGGGTTCCTCGGTTTGGCAGTTCCACATTTCACCGGGGCCTCAGTGCGGCGCTTGTCACCTTCCTGGACTGGGGTCTTGGCAACATCTCCCACGGGGCAGGAGGTGGCATAGTGCCCCTTCTCCCCACATCTTAGGCATAGACCTTGTTTCATACATTGGTCTCTGACGGAAACCTTTGGTTGGGATGGTTTGGACTTTTGCTGAGACGAAGTTGTCGACCGCCCTGCAGCTATTGCGCTATCCAGCCTCATGGTGCGGAGCCTGCTTTCAGCTCGTTCGGCCTCCTCCATCCAGCTGCGCAAGGTGCGAGGTTCCTAGGAACTCATGACATTATTCCAAATGTCTGCTGAGAGTCCAAACCTGTACTGCTGGGCTAGAATCAGGTCAGTCCAATCACGGATCTTGGCGGCATGGTGCTGGAATTCTGTGGAATACTCCTGCACCTAGAGCTTTCCCTGCTTGAAGGTACGGATGAAGGCCTCTGCCTTCTGCACTGCCATGGGATCTTCAAATTGAGCTCTCAGCACCCACATGAAGGCATCCACACTCCCTAATTCAACAGCCTCTAGATCATGTAGAGACATGTACCAGATGGTAGCTATCCCCCTCAACCACGAGGTGATGAAGTCCACCTGTTGCTCTTCATCCTGGAACAGGTGAGCCCAGCGTTGCACAAACTTCCTCACTTGCAGGATGAAAAATGAAAAATTCTCCGGGTTCCCGTCAAATGTGATGTCCAGTAAATCCTTAGGCCGGGGCATAGCCGGAGGGGCTGCTGGGGCTAGTGGTACCACTAGTGCTGGTCCGGGGAGTGGTGGCAGTCCCGGCAGGGGTGGTGGTGGTGGGGCCAGCAGTTGTGGGGCTGGCACGCCCGGTGGGGGCCCCGGAGGGGGCAATACCAGAGGCCGCATGGGAACCGGAGGAGGTAATACTGGTGGCAGCGGGGGGGTTCTGGCAGAAGTCGGTGCAGGGACCCCCTGCTGACCAACCACATGCATCTGTATCGCCTGGGTCATCATGTTTGGCAGCATCTACAACAAGTGTCCCAAATCCCGCATTATCATGTGGCAATCAGCTTCCAAGCTATCCAGCTGGGTATCCACATCCTTCCCTGGGCTTTGTTGCCCCAAAGCCCCCCATACTAGGGCAGGGATCAAACAGACTGTCCCAACTTTGGCTTCCCGGCAACGACCAAGTAGTCTGAGTAGAGTCCCCTAAACTGCAGAGCTTTCTGGATGATGCTTCCATCCTAGATCCCTATCAGTCCGGCTTTCGCCCGGGTCACGGGATGGAGATGGTACTGGTTGCCCTGACTGATGATCTCCGTAGGCATCTGGACTGGGGTGGTGTGGCAGCTCTGGTGTTGTTGGACCTGTCAGCAGCATTCGACATGGTCAACCACCAGCTGCTGGCCCACCGCCTCGCCGACGTGGGGTTCAGGGGCCTGCCCTTCAATGGCTCGCCTCTTTTCTCCAAGGTCGGGGACAGAGGGTGGTGATTGGGGATCAGAGGTCCCAGAGACACCCCCTTGAGTGTGGGGTACCTCAGGGGGCGGTGCTGTCCCCAATGTTGTTTAACATCTACATGCGCCCCTTTGCCCAGATTGCCCGGAGTTATGGGCTTGGGTGTTGGGGGGCCGGTCAGACTCCACCCCGGATGACTTGCACCGGGCATTACAGGCTGTGCCTGTAAACCCGGCAAAAACGGAGGTCCTGGGCCTGAGTCGGATCGGCCAGGGCTGGGGCTCCCTCTCCCGACCTTCGACGGGGTACCTCTGGTGTCAGCGTCGGAGGTTAGAAGCTTGGGAGTGCTCCTGGACTCCTCTCTAACGAGGCCCAGGTAGCAGCCACTGCCAGGTCAGCCTTTTTCCATCTGCGGCAGGCATGGAAGTTGGCCCCCTTCCTTGGCTGCGATGACCTGGCCACAGTGATCCATGCGACGGTCACCTCAAGGCTAGACTACTGTAACGCTCTCTACTTAGGGCTGCCTTTGTCACAAATCCAGAAGCTGCAGCTAGTGCAGAATGCTGCGGCCAGGCTGTTGATGGGTCTCTCGAGGAGGGATCATATTCAGCCTGTGCTGAAAGCACTGCACTGGCTGCCAATAGCATACCAGATTCGCTTCAAAGTGCTGATGATTACCTTTAAAGCCTTGTATGGCCAGGGTCCGGCTTACCTGAGGGACTGCCTTTCCCCACATGTTCCCCCAAGGGTACTTCGGTCTGGGGGTCGACATCTCCTGGAAATTCCAGGCCCCAGAGAGGCGAGACTGGCCGCCACAAGGGCTAGGACTTTTTTAGTGGCAGCTCCTACCTGGTGGAAGGAGCTCCTGGAGGAGATCCAGGCCCTGCAGGACCTTGTTCAGTTCCGCAAGGCCTGTAAGATGGAGCTCTTCCACCAGGCTTTTGAGTAGGAGCCGCCGCCACCGTTACACCACCACTATTCTACTGCCGCCATCCCATCATGGAAAACCCTGTGCCATTGCACCACTGCCATCTTTTGGTGCTGGGCAACCCTGGTGGAGAGGGGACAGGCTAGCAGCCTGGTTTTGGTTTTATCTGTTGTATACGTCTTGGTTTTATCTGTTGTATACGTCGCTGTTGTTGTGGTATGTGTGATTTTATGCTTTTATTGTTTGATACTGTTTTTATATTGTGTAAATTGGCATTATGCCCTATTGTTAGCCAGGCCCCAGAGACGTGAGACTGGCTGCCACGAGAGCCAGGGCTTTTTCGGTGGCAGCTCCTACCTGGTGGAAGGAGCTCCCGGAGGAGATCCAGGCCCTGTGTGACCTTTTCCAGTTCCTCAGGGCTTACAAGACGGAGCTCTTCCGCCAGGCCTTTGAGTAGGAGCCGCCGCTGCCAGTATTCCATCGTCGATAACCCTGTGCCATCGCACCACTGTCATTGTTAGGTGCTGGGTGACCTGGTGGAGAGGGGACAGGCTAGTAGTATGCAGCCAGGACTAAGATCTGCCCCATCTTGGTTTTATATGTTGATGTCGTATTACATGATTTTATGATTTTATTTGTTTTATACTGTTTTATGCTGTTTAAACTGGCATTTATGCCCTATTGTTAGCCGCCCTGAGCCTTCAGGGAGAGCGGGATACAAATCAAAATAAATAAATAAATAAATTTGCTTCCCTCTCCCCCCTTCTCTGTCAAAGTTCCCTCCTGTCTTTCTGCACCCACCCCTCATCTACCAATCTTCCCTTACCTCCTGCTCTCACCCCTTCTATGTTAGCTTTCCTCTCCAACCCCCTTCTCTAGGAATTCTTTCTCACCTCCTTTCTCCACTCACCACTTGTATGTCTCACCCCTCTCTTACCCCAGCCCTTCTCAGACAGTGTCCTCTTTCCCCCACCCTTTCTCAGTCTGCCCCTCTCCCCCTCTCCCCCCCCCCACACTCACATACACAACATCCTCCTCTTCAGCCTCCTTTTCTGCAGCTTCCTTATTTTTCTGGCAGTGGGGAGACTGCTCGCCTGGGAGGGATCTGGTGGCAGCGTCCTCTGCCCCGTGGCTCCAGGGCTGCCTTGCTGGTGGTGGGGAGGCCAGCTGCCTGGGAAGGACCTGGTGACATCAGCATCCCCTGCCCTGTTACTCCAAGGCTGTCTTGCTGGCTGCGGGAAAACTCCAAGTCCAGTGCGAGGAACCACTTGTTCGGACTGTGCAAGTGCAGACAACTCAGTTTTTTATTTGGGGAGGGGGGTTAAACACCTGTGGCAATCCTGTGTATTTTTAAAAAACTTTTTGCATCTTTCTGCAACCCTGGAGAGTGTGCAGAAAAACCTCTTTAGCCTCCAGGTGCCCTCATTCTGCAGAAATAAGTATCTGCATGCAGAGGGACCCTTTGCTATTAGATAGATAGATAGATGATAGATAGATAGATAGATAGATAGATAGATAGATAGATAGATAGATGATAGATAGATAGATATATGGATGGATGGATGGATGGATGGATGGATGGATTGTATGTGCAATATATGAAAATTGTAAAATGACTTAACTTTACAAAGACAGATTCACCAAATAAGAACATTTAATATTACTGATACTCAACTCCCCCCCTTGAAGTTAAATGATTAAAAGACAATTAGGTGAATTCCTCTTAGTGGTGAAAATATTTCCTTAACTATTAATTATTAAGAAACTATTATTTGATTTTCTCTTAGTTCATTAGATATAAGATAAAATTGATTGTAATAGGTATGTAGGATAACTTACAATTAAGAAGTCACCTCCTCCCCACACAGAAAACAGAGTAATTTAATGAATAAAAAGTGCTAAATGAAAAAATCTTAGAGTAGCATAATCATGCATGCATAGACCAAGAATAAACAATGTTTTTTTATATAATCAACTCCTCCTCCCTTCAAAGGATGAATTGGGAAGAAGAAGAAAGGGAAAAAAGATTAATATCTGAGTACTTTCTCCTTAATGATAAAAAGACAATTAATTAACAATAGGTGTGCAAAATTGATTGGTAAATGTGGGCAATATAAGTAACAATTAAATAGTCTCCCTCCCCCCACAGATAAATTTGATTGGGTAGGTGGTTGGTTTATCAAATGATGTGAACAGTAACTATTGTGATAATCTAAGCACTAAAAGAGAGTAACAGGTGGCGAGAACAATGGGAAGCAGAAAGAACACTTACCAAGAATGATCCCTTTCACCTCAGTGTAACTCATCAGCTAAGCATACAATGAAAACTAAATTCAAAACAACCCTGCCCCAACAGTAAAATATACAAAAGAAACTACATGAAGAAAATGACAGTCTAAGGTACGCAGGAACCTCGAGGTTTTTGTGATCTGTCCATACCTCAAAAGGTACCCATGCCCCTTCCAGCCAGTGTCTCCAGGTCAATAGGGCCAGCTGGATTGCCCCCACCTCTTTATCCCACACCGACCAGTTTCTCTCAGTGGCATTAAATTTACTGAACAGATAGCCTAAAGGGTGCAGCTTATTGTCTGACCCCTTTTGCAGAATTGCCCCCCCATGGCCATATCTGATGTGTCAACTTGGTAGATAGTGCTGGGGAGGAGCCAGTGGTCATGGTGCATGTCGGCACCAATGATGTGGGGAAATGCAGTCGTTAGGTCCTGGAGGAGAAATTTAGGCTGCTGGGCAGGAAACTCAAGGCCAGGACCTCCAAGGTAGCCTTCTCAGAAGTGCTACCTGTTCTACGTGCAGGGCCGGAGAGACAGGCACAGATCAGGAGTCTCAATGCGTGGATGAAACGATGGTGTAGGGGGGAAGGGTTCAAGTTTGTTAGGCACTGGGATGCTTTTTGGGACAAGAGGGAGCTGTACAAAAGAGACAGTCTCCACTTGTCCTGAGAAGGAACCAGGCTGCTGGCACTCAAAGCAGTATTTAAACTGAATAATAGGGGAAAGCCAATGGGAGATGAAAAGTCTCTGGTTCGGGATGACTCATCTCAAAGAGATGAAGGGGTAACTGTTACTTTTGTACAAGGAAATGGATTAAAATTGTCCACTGAGACTGTGGCTAACAATAGGAACTGCCTGGCAAGGTCTCGAGGCAGCAAGAGGAAGGTTGTGGGCTTAACAAGCATGAGAAACTATAAGTGTTTATACACAAATGCTAGAAGTCTCTGAGGTAAAATCAGGGAATTGGAATGCTTGGTGTTGGGGGGGGAAATAGACATTGTGGGTATTTCAGAAACTTGGTCGGATGAGGAAAATCAGTGGGATACAGTGATTCCTGGTTATAAATTATATCAGAAGGATTGGGGGGGGAAGGGTTGGAGGTGGGTTGGCTCTGTATGTCAGAGAGGGTATACAGTCCAGTATTATTAAGAGGGTAAGAGAATTGGATTCGCTTCTGGAAATGCTATGGGTTGAAATAGTGGGTCCAAAAGGAAGCTTAACAGTGGGAGTTTGTTATTGCCCACCAGATCAAATGGTAGAGGAGGATTATAAAATGATGAATGAATTAAAGGTAGCGGCTAGATGAAATAACTGTGTTGTAATAGGCAACTTTAACTATCCACACATTGATTGGTTCAATATGAGTTCTAGTCGGGAAAAAGAGATTGAATTTTTAGACACTCTCAATGACTGTGCTATGGAACAGATGGTCACAGATCCTACCAGGGGAGAGGCGATCCTGGATTTGGTCCTAAGTAACGCCCAAGACCTGGTGAGAGTTGTAAAAGTGATTGCACTGCTTGGGAACAGTGACCATAATGTCATTGAGTTTAACATTTGTACAGATAGGGAGTTGCCCCAAAAGACTGACACAACCTTTTAACTTTAAAAGGGGAAACTTCTCTGGTATGAGGGGACATGTGAAGAAGAAATTGAAAAGAAAAATGAAAAAGGTCAAAACCATTGGGGAAGCTTGGAGACTATTTAAAAATACAATCCTAGAAGCTCAGATAAAATATATACCACAGGTTAGGAAAGGCACAAATAGGTATAGAAAAAAGCCTGCATGGTTAACAAATAAAGTAATGGAAGCTGTAAAAGGTAAGAAGGATTCCTTTAAGTGGTGGAAAGCTAGTCTCAGTGAGGTTGATAAAAGGGAACGCAGGCTGTGGCAAATAAAATGCAAGTCTGTGATCAGGCAAACAAAAAGGGAATATGAGGAGCATATCACAAAAAACATAAAGACCAAAAATAAAATTTTCTTCAAATACATTAGACGTAGGAAGCCAGCCAGGGAGGCAGTAGGGCCCTTGGATGACCAAGGGGTAAAAGGAGTAGTGAAAGATAATAGGGAAATGGCTGAGAAGCTGAATGCATTCTTTGCCTCTGTCTTCACTGTGGAAGAGGAGAAGGGCTTGCCCACTCCAGAAGCACCGATTTTGGGAGGGGGTTTGAAAGACTTGAATCAGATTGCAGTGACAAGAGAGGAAGTCCTCCGACTGATGGACAATTTAAAAACTAATAAATCACCAGGCCCGGATGGCATTCATCCGAGAGTTCTGAAAGAACTCAAATGTGAACTTGTGGATCTCCTGACAAAAATATGTAATCTTTCTTTAAAATCTGCCTCCATTCCTGAGGACTGGAAGGTAGCTAATGTCACTCCCATCTTTAAAAAGGGCTCCAGGGGAGATTCGGGAAATTACAGGCCAGTCAGTCTGACGTCGATACTGGCTAAGTCGGTGGAAACTGCTATTAAGGAAAGAATTAGTGGGCACATTGATGAAAAAAACTATTGAGGCAGACTCAGCATGGGTTCTGTAAGGGAAGATCTTGTCTCACTAACCTGTTAGTGTTTTTTGAGGGAGTGAACAAACATGTGGACAAGGGGGACCCAATAGATATTATTTACCTTGACTTCCGGAAAGCTTTTGATACAGTTCCTCATCAAAGGCTCCTAAGTAAGCTCAATAGTCATGGGATAAAAGGACAAGTCCTCTTGTGAATCAAAAACTGGCTAATTAATAGGGAACAGAGAGTGAGTATAAATGGGAAACTTTCTCAATGGAGGTTGGTAAACAGTGGGGTACCACAGGGATCAGTACTCGGTCCGATGCTTTTTAACTTGTTTATTAATGATTTGGAATTGAGAGTAAGCGGTGAAGTGGCTAAATTTGCAGATGACATGAAGTTGTTCAGGGTGATGAAAACCAGGGAGGATTGTGAGGCACTCCAAAGGGATCTGCCGAGGATGGGTGAGTAGGCGTCAACATGGCAAATGGGGTTCAATGTAGCCAAGTGCAAAGTGATGGATATTGGAGCCCCAAATCTGAAATATAAATACACATTGATGGGGTCTGAACTGGCAGAGACTGACCAAGACCAATATTGGAGTCGTAGTACAAGGTACAAGTAAGTTTATTGTCTTAGCCATTGGCCATAACAACACAAAATAAAACAAAATACAACAAACATTGTACATCAAAGTGGGGAAGACCCTTCAATAACTTGCAATAAGTCCTAAACTCATTCTTATCTTTTTTGCCGCCAGAGCAAACAAAGCCATTCTGCTGGTAACATGTGCATCTGTATCAGAGAGCAAAAAAACCACCAGATCCTGATCTGAGGTTCCATTATGTCGAGGTACAATAGGATAAATAAACCTTTGCCTAAGTGATTTGTGCCATACGCATCTCAAAATATAATGCTCAACATCGTCTACCTCACCCACACCACATTGGCATATTCTAGAGGCGGCAGGGGTACTCAAAAAGCGGCCAATGCAAACCATTGAAGGTATGGCATGGAATCTTAGGGCAGTAAAAGCCCTTCTTATCTCTAGAGTAGTTAGCTTCTCAAGATATCCTGTCCTACAATGGTCACTCTTAAAGTTCTTATACAAGGGGGCTGTACGGCAACTTACCACCGCCTGGCTGTTCAAGAGCCCATCCTTACTAAATACCCATTCCTTCAATTTGGACTTTTGATTTTCACTGTCCAGTAAGTCATCGGGGATGGAGTATTTCAATAAAATAGAGTTCAAATGTTCATCTAGACTTTTTGAGGATTTCAACAGCAACCCGAAACTTTGAACACCTAGGATATCCTGAGGTCGTTCTAAACATTTCCTCCAATAGGAGAGGATTCTTACATTTGCCCTGGCTTTCAGAGATACCATACCCAGTTCGGCCCTCATCAATGCCGCAGGGGAACCTTTGGGTAAAACCAAAATCCGCCTCATAAAGTAATTTTGCACAGTTTCAATCAGGGACAGCAACGATTCGTCCCAACCCCAAATCTCTACCCCATACAACATTGCTGAGAGGATCTTACTCATGTATAGTTTAACAACCGGGTCAATCATACCTCCACCCCCGAGAAGTAAAACTTCAATAGGGCCCCTAAATTGTTCATGGCAGCTATCTTCAATTGTGTGATATGGGGACGCCAAGATAGGGTTTCTGAAAAAATAATACCCAGATATCTATATGTGCTACATTGCTCAATTGGTGTACCAAGAATGCTCCAAACAGATTTCTTGGGTCTTTTCCTAAAAACTAGAACTTTAGATTTGGCGTAGTTTATTTGTAGGGCTTCGGTCTTGCAGTACTCACCCAATCTATTAAGTAACCTCCTCAAACCAATCTTGGTTACAGATAGAAGGACCATGTCGTCTGCATACAAAAGAACTGGAACTTTGTATTGCCCTATAGTGGGTGGCATAAATTCACTACCTTCCAAACTGGTAATTAAATCATTCAAATACAAGTTAAACAGGGTGGGAGCTAGCACACAGCCCTGTTTCACTCCCTTCTGCACGAGTATATCTTCAGTAAGCTGGCCCTCCCTTCCCACCTTGACCTTGACAGTGGTGTTATTATACATCAAGCCAATTAATTTAACTAACCGGGGATCAATATTTATGTTCCGGAGTTTCTGCCATAGCCTGCCTCTGTCTAGAGAATCAAAGGCTGCAGCTAGATCGATAAAGGCAGCATAAAGGGTCTTTGTGGGGCCCCTAACCGCCAAGGAGGCCAGGGTGTATAAGGTTTGGCAGTGTTCAATAGTTGAGTGCTCTTTTTTAAAACCAATTTGAAGGGGGAGTCGTAGTAGATAACTCAATGAAAATGTCTAGACATTGTGTAGCTGCAATAAAGAAGGCCAACGCTATGCTGGGGATTATTAGGAAGGGAATTGAAAACAAATCAGCCAATATCATCATGCCCCTGTATAAATCATTGGTGCAACCCCATTTGGAATACTGTGTACAGTTCTGGTCACCACACCTCAAAAAGGATATTATAGCATTGGAAAAGGTGCAGAGAAGGGCAACTAGAATGATAAAAGGGTTGGAACACCTTCCCTATGAAGAAAGGTTAAAACGCTTGGGGCTCTTCAGCTTGGAGAAACATCGGCTGAGGGGTGACATGATTGAGGTTTATAAGATTATGCATGGGATTGAGCAGGTTGAGAAAGAGGTACTTTTCTCCCTTTCTCACAATACAAGAACTCGTGGGCATTCAATGAAATTGCTGAGCAGTCGGGTTAGAACAGATAAAAGGAAGTACTTATTCACCCAAAGAGTGATTAACACATGGAATTCACTGCCACAGGAGGTGGTGGCAGCTGCAAGCATGGACAGTTTCAAGAGGGAATTCGATAAACATATGGAGCAGAAGTCCATCAGTGGCTATTAGCCACAAGGTATAGATAGGAACTCTTAGTAATTGGGGATCAGAACTGTGATGTAAGCAGTCAGTGGCATCATCTGAGCTGGGGTTGCCAATTTTAAGGTACTAAAGCATCGTGTACAATAAATTGTATACGAAGACTGAAATAAACATGTGAATTATATACTGAACTACGGATAGACGATCAACAGCATTAGTGCTTTGTTTACTGGATTGTTTTAAATGTTCTGGAATGTTTTTAATCTTTTGTATGGTCTTATGGTACCGGGTAAGCTGCCCTGAGCCCGCTTGCGGGGAGGGCGGGGTATAAATAGGATAGAATAAAATATAAAAAAATAAATATAAGCAATATTTGTATTGCGTCAGTTGTTCTACAACTACAATGCATTCACAAATTTAAATGATATGAACAAAACTAAACACATGCACAATATTTCAAGAGATTAACACTTCAGAGAGTTATAAACAAATGTTGGGTTCACAACCTTAAGCCTGCAAGACTATGGGGAGCCAGTAAGAAGGATCCCATTTCTGCGTGCCTTTTGTCAGGTCTTACAGCCTCAATCGTCTGTGAATCAGAATTTTTGGAAGCATGGTGTGAGGGCAAAATTAGCTTCGCATTTTGCAAGACTTAGAACATTTAGTTGGAAGAGGGAATCTCTGGTAGAGGTGACTGTAATGTCTTCTGTGAAAGTGTAATGCACCCATAAAGAACCTATGTTAAGCTTCATTCCTAGACAAGGATTGAAATCCCGCACTTCTGATTGGTTGTCCAGGAATCACCGTCCAATCCGGACCAACCTCAAACTCTTGGGGGGAACGAATCTTATTGGTTGTTATCCGAGTAATCGCATTGGTTACTTTCTGTAAATAAGCGTGGCTACATTAGCCGGGAATGTTTAAAAGGAGTGAAGCTCCACTGTTTGTTTGTCATCTGTTTGATCTGATGTTTGCTGTTCCGGTTGACTTGAGCTGTTGCTGAATAAAGCTGAATCACTTTCTGAAATCACGTTAAGTGTCATACTTAACAGTGACAGCCCACAGGTATTCACAGGTGACTAAATTCTAAGTGTAGCCTTGGTAACCCTATGACAAGGCCAAGTCAATCCCTGCAGTCCCAAGATTTACAAACAACTCTCATACTTCTTGTTATGTACTGAAGTGGTAATCCATGCTATGTATTCCCATGTTAAGCTTCAGTCTGAATGTGGCTCTTAATCTGTTAACATTGGCTGGTTTTATTTTATTTATTTATTATGGGATTTATACCCCGCCCTCCCCGCAAAGCAGGCTCAGGGCGGCTCACAAACTATGTAAGTACATATATAAAACATATTTAAAATACACCCGTTAAAACATATTATAAATACAAGTATAAAACCATTACAATACAAATTACAGTACAAAGATGCTAGCGGTGGTCAACCAATAGGCCAATGTTACATCGTCTCTGAAGAGCTGGTATTCCTTACTTGCCAACTCCAGTGGCCCCAGCTTGGTAGTAAATACTAGGTGTTCCTGCTCAGGCAGCTGCTCCGTTGTAGCGTTACGAGCTGGGCACTCCAACGGCGGCGGCCCCTAATTGAATGCCTGGCAGAAGAGCTCCATCTTGCAGGCCCTGTGGAACTGAGAGAGGTCCTGCAGGGCCCTGATCTCCTCCGGGAGCTCATTCCACCAGGTAGGGACCATCACCGAAAATGCCCCAGCTCTGGTGGCAGCTAGCCTGGCCTCCCGTGGGCTAGGGAAGGTCAAACGATTTTGCAACCCAGACCGTAGTGCTCTCTGGGGTATGTATGGGGAAAGGCGGTCCCATAGATATGTTGGACCCTGGCCATATAGGGCTTTAAAGGTGAGAACCAGCACTTTGAAGCGGACTCGGTATGCTATTGGCAGCCAGTGCAGTGACCTTAGCGCAGGCCGGATGTGCTCCCTTCTTGGGAGGCCCAGCAGCAGCCTAGCCGCGGCGTTCTGCACCAGCTGCAGCTTCCGGATCCGCAACAGAGGCAGCCCCATGTAGAGAGCATTGCAGTAGTCTAGTCTCGAGGTGACCATTGCATGGATCACTGTGGCCAGGTCAGCCCGGTCGAGGAAGGGGACCAACTGCCTAATCAGCCTAAGGTGATAGAAGGCCGACTTGGCTGTGGCTGCTACCTGGGCCTCCATGGTAAGAGAAGAATCCAGGAGGACCCCCAGGCTTTGAACCTCTGGCGTAGGGGGCAATAAGGCCCCGCCAAAGGCTGGGAGTGGGATCCCCACCCCCGAACCGCCCCGACCCAGGCACAGGACCTCCATCTTCGCCGGATTCAGCTTCAGCCGACTCAGTCTGAGCAACCCAGCCACGGCCTGCAACGCCCGGTCAAGATCGTCTGGTCCGGAGTGCGACTGGCCGCCCAGCATCAGATAGAGCTGGGTGTCATCAGCGTACTGGTGACACCCCAGCCCATACCTCTGGGCAATCTGGGCAAGGGGGCGCATATAGATGTTAAATAACATCGGGGACAAAACAGCCCCCTGAGGCACCCCACACTCAAGTGGGTGCCTCGTTGACTGCTGATCTCCTAGCGCCACCCTTTGTCCCCGACCTTGGAGAAAGGAGGCAAGCCACTGCAAGGCGAGCTCCCAAATTCCCGTGTCGGCGAGGCAGCGGACTAGTAGCTGATGGTCGACCGTATCGAACGCAGCCGACAGATCTAACAACAGCAAAACCGCTGATCTGCCTCGATCCAGATGCCTCCGGAGGTCGTCAGTCAGAGTGACCGGCGCCGTCTCCGTCCCATGACCCGGACGAAAGCCGGACTGGAAGGGATCTAACACTGAAGCATCATCAAGAAAACCTTGCAGCTGTGTCGCCACCGCCCTCTCAATTAATTTGCCCAAATAAGGCAAATTGGAGACCGGCCTATAGTTAGCCAATTCAGCCGGGTCTAACGATGGCTTTTTCAAGAGAGGGCGGACCATCGCTTCCTTAAGTGCCCCCGGGAACTGTCCCACCGTGAGGGATTTATTAATAATCTCCCTTAAGGCACCTCACAACCCCTCATGGCCAGATTTAATAAGCCAGGAAGGGCACAGATCAAGGCTGCATGTGGTTGGGCGCACAGCTGTGAGTAAACTGTCAACTTCCTCCAGGCTGAGAGGACTGAAGTGATCCAGAATCAATGCCGAAGACGCGCATTGGGCCTCAAGCTCACTTACTGTTTCAGCTGTGGCGGGGAGGTCGCGGCGGAGCATCAGGACTTTATCCGCGAAATAGCTCGCAAAAGCCTCGCAGCCAATATCCAATTCCCTAGCATTTGGTCTGCCTGTGGCAGAACTGTTAACAACCGAATTATCCTAAACAATTGGGCTGGGTGAGAGCTAGCGGATGCAATCTCAGCTGCGTAGAAAACCCTCTTAGCAGTTTTGACTGCCATCTCATAGGCTTTCATAAATGTCCTATAAGATGTTCTTGCAGCTTTGTCACGAGTTCGGTGCCACCGCCTCTCTAGCTGTCTGAGCTCCCGCTTCATCAGTCGTAACTCCTGGGTGTACCAGGGAGCTAGCCTCGTTTGGGAGTGCAGAGGGCGCCGTGGAGCAATCTCGTCGATGGCTGCGGAAAGCCAACTATTCCAGTCCTCCACAAGCTCATCCAACGAGCCACCAGGGGGCATCGGATCCCGCGGAGCCATCTGGAGCCGCTCTGGGTCCATCTGGCTGTGCAGGCGAGCTAAAATACGCTCACCGCCTAAACGGGGTTGGGGTGGCACATTCAGGCGAGCCCCTAGGGCATGGTGGTCCAACCATGGAGCTGCCAAGGCAGTAACCCGGTCCACTGTCACCCCCGCCACGAAGATCAGATCAAGCGTGTGCCCAGCCTGATGAGTGGGGGTCATTACATATTGGCAGAGTTCCAGTGCCGCCATGGACGACACCAGGTCCACTGCCCGGCTGGAGGTCGCGTCCTCAGCATGGACATTGAAATCACTCATGACTATCAGTCTAGGGTGCTCCAGTGCCCAGAGTGCTACAGCCTCCAGCAGGGACGGCAGGCTATTGGCCGGTGCGTTAGGCGGTCGGTACTACGAAACCTTTGTAAATATCCAATCACTGTGTGAAAATGTATCGAAGAGGGAACGGTCCTGATTTGCCTTTATCCCTGTGTTCTGATTGGACTTTAACTTGTTACGGGTGTGGCTTTGACAGTGTCAGGTACCCCTGCCATAGGGGTGAAGGGAGGGGAGGAGGTGTCAATGAATGTATCTGTGTTTTCTCTGGTATGCGGGGAGGTGACGAGGTTGCCTGGGAGACGGTGCAGTTTCCATCTCAGGCTATCTCTACCAGGCCAAATGGCCTTGAAAGCCAGGCTGTTTGTCTCCTTTCTTTTTCTTAAGACAACAGCTAGGCATGGGAATTTATTGCTTTGTGGGAATGTAGTCTGTAGCACCTTTTGCTCTTTTCGCGCGTGCGGGCTTTGTAGTCATTGGTAGTGGGTAGGGGGGGTTCCCCCCTCTCTAGGGTATATCCAGAGATGCTTCTTTTGTGTGGGTCATTCCGGACAATGCCTATGTTCTAGTGCTTTAGCTTTGCAGTATAATAAACGCTATCCTTTCATGAGGCCTGGTGTTGACTGACTATCTAAGGCGCCTGACAGACAGCCCGGGATTGTTTAAAAAGGGAGCTGTGCTCTGCTCTTGTTGTTGTGTGAAATTTGCTGTTAAATAAAGTTGAAATCACTTTTTGCTGAAATCCTGTTGTCGAGTGGCATACCTAACACTTCCCCTTAATATCTCTCTCTCTCTCTCTCTCTCTCTCTCACACACACACACACACACACACACACACACACGAGCCACCCATTGAATTTGTACCCTAGACAGGGGCAGATGAAGGCTCACTGGTGCCCTAAGGAGCACAGACCAATCTTGGTGCCCCCCTCCTTTCCACACTGACCCAGCAGTCCATTTTAGTCGTTGGTCTGTCTGACCAGATATACAATGAAGGTTGCAGCAATACAAAAATTTATTCCTATGAGAACACCATAGACTGTACAAACTAAGCCAAGCTCTGGCTACATAAAGTTCTACAAAAGTGCAATACAACGTCTATTTTAATATTTCACAAGTTAAATGTATCGAAGTTCCAATATTTGTATTCCCAACTTTGTGGTGCCCCCTTTGGCCCTGGTGCCCTAAGGACGTGCTTAGTCCACTTAGTAGTTAATCTGCCACTGATCCTAGAGGAAAGCTGAAATAGGGCTGCCAACCTCCAGGTGGTGCCTGGAGATTCCCCACTGTTACAGCCGATTTCCTGGTGGCAGAGATCAGTTCGCCTGGAGGAAACGGCCATTTTGGAAGGCAGATGCTGTGCCACTATCCCCCACTGAAGTCCCTCCCCTCCCCAAATTCTACCCTCTTCAGACTCCACCCCCAAAATCTCTGTGTATTTCTCAACCCAGAGCTGATGACACTACGCTGAAACCTGGTATGTTTACTGCTGAAGAAGCTCTCTGGATCCTGCCATCCTCCCAGCCAGAGTGGCCTGCCTCTCAGCTCCAGGCATTCTTCATCACCTTTCCAGTCTCTCCTGTCCTGCTGCAATCTAACCAGCAAACACTGCATCCCTCAGACTCCAAGTGCTCTGTACTAAAGAGCCCTGCACCCAGGCCAGAAAGTCTAGGCCAGCATCCCTTCCCTCTGGCCTCTTTCAAGCCCTGAAATCAAGAGCACAAAGAAAGCAGGGGAGAGAGGGAGGCCACATGCCAAAATTTTCTCCACTCCTTTAAAAGGTTCCAAGAGGGTTGGAGTGTCAATTCTGGTTGCTACTGAATGCAGCACGATTCCAGCTTCTCGGGCCAGCAAGCTGAGTTTGAGCCCCCACAATTTTGTCCTGTCCCCTTTCTCAGTTGCCCCAGGCAATACCCAGCTTGAAACTTCCCCACCGAGTAAACCATGGACTAATCCCACCTTCAATGTGTCAGAAGGGTAGATTTGATGTTGCTGGGCAAACCATTTACACTGGAGAAGGTAATGAACCTCTGGAACCTGTCTCAAAAGCTCTCAAACTGTGCCAGTAGAGCAGCCTGGCACTCCAACTCTCTGTCTTTTTAAGAGACATTTCTCCAGATTAAGAATCTGTTGTGTATTGAAATGTGAATCACTGCTATACTTTCACATGTTAAGCTTGATTCTGAATGTGGCTCTTCAGCTGTCGCATTACTATTGGCTGGTTTCTGAGAAACCTCTGTACAGAACCAATCATCTTGTAAATATATATATATCAAAGTGGGAACAATTGTGATTGGATCTTATCTCTGTAATTCTATTGGTCCTTAACTTATTTTGGGAGTGGCTTTGACAGCCCGGGAGAGTTTAAAAGAAGGGGCTGTGCTCCACTGTTTTGTGGTGTGTTTGTTGTGGTGTTCTGAGTTGGAGTTGCTGTTACGAATAAACTGAAATCACTTGCTGAGATCATTTCGTTGTTGAGTTCCATACTTAACAGAATCCCACTCCTATTCCAAATCACTGTGGAAGTAGGAAAAACCCTGGAGATCTCACTTGTTAGGGTAGTCAGATCAAGGCAGGCATCTCCCTGCCAGCTCTTGATATCTTGGTAAATGTGGGCCAAGCTTTGTTTCCAGTGGGTACAGACTGACCACATAACACTGATTTCAGAAAAATAATAAATTGTCTTTAATTGTATAAGTAGACAAAAAAAGAAAGAAAGAAAGAAAGAAAGAAAGAAAGAAAGAAAGAAAGAAAGAAAGAAAGAAAGAAAGAAAGAAAGAAAGAAAGAAAGAAAGAAAGAAAGAAAGAAAGAAAGAAAGAAAGAAAGAAAGAAAGAGGGAGGGAGGGAGGGAGGGAGGGAGGGAGAACTGACTAACAATGTTAAAGGAAAATATAATAGGCATTTAAATTCAATTCCTTATTCCTAAATCTAAAACATATCCCTGTGAAGTTAAACAGATAGGCAGAATAATCTTAAAGCTTCCAGATCTGTAGTTCAGGCTTCATTCATATTCTTACTTTTCTCCATCTTGTTGGCCTGCTTTCCTTCCTTCCTTCCTTTTCCTTCCTTCCTTCCTGTCGTACTCAACTTATGGCACCCCTGTAGGATTTCCAAGGCAAGAGGCCTTCAGGAATTATTGCCATTGCCTGCCTCTGTATAGTGACGCTGGTGTTCCTTGGTGGTCTCCCAACCAAATATGGACCAGGGCCACCTGTGCTTAGCTTCCAAGATCTGACAAGATCAAGCTCACCGGAACTAGCCTCACCTCATGTCCTCTGTTTCTCACCACTTCAGATGTGTCTGCTCATAAAGGACAGAGGTTTTCTATATAGCCCACAGACTGCTCCCCTGCTACATAGTGGGAAATTACCAGCAAACTGGGGTGGGATGGGGATGGGGGGGTTCCTAGAAGGTTCTGGTAGCTTCCGTTGAAACTTAAATACTCTCGTGGACCTCGGGTTGCCAATCTCCATGTGGTAGCTGGGGATCCTCCACTATTACAATTGATCTCCGGGTGCCAGAGATCAATTCACTTGGAGAAAATGGCCACTTTGGAAGATGGGCTGTATGGCATTATACCCCATTCAAGTCCCTCCCCTCTCAAACCCCACCCTCCTCAGGCTCCACCCACCAAATCCCTAGGTATTTCCCAACCCAGAGTGAGCAACCCTAAGTGGACCGCGTTGCTGAAATGTAGCTTTTGAATATATCTGGCCAGCCTTTTGTTTTCCGAGTTACCTCTATTAATATATGACTCACCAACCTGACGCCTCTGCAGAGCGGAATTTGGAGGGCGCTGAGAAGACAAAACGCAAGGTTCTTCCATTTTTCTTTGCCCTTGCAAGGAGGTTTTATCTTAGCCTCTGAGTATTTACAAAGTGCAGATTCCACCAGTCCTCTTGCAAAGTGGTCAGTTTTTATACCCATACTGAGGGTGACATGTCGTCATTACCACAAGTCTTCTCCCTATCAGTCTACCTGTCCTTTGGTTATTGATGAAGGCTTGAGTAGCTTTGCACCCTGACCTCTTATTTGTTTATTTAGAGTATTGTTATTCTGCCTCTTCAGGATTCTGCTCGGGGCAGCTTAGAATTGCAATCAAAACTGAGACTGATGTAGTTGAGGGGCTCAGCCTGTTTAATCAGGCCCTACTCACGGCCTTTTCATCCGGTTAAGATTCCGTCATCAAACATTTTTAAACTCCTGCTGCCAACTCCACTGCAACGAGGTCGGCCGGATATTGTGATGGGAGAAATTTGGGGTGGGGCACGGTGGGGGGAAATGCTCCAGGAAGCCGTCTCAGTCTAGCAGCATCACAAATGGGAAAGAATTCTGTACGTGTGTATGTGTATGTATACATCTATGCATACTCCAAGGGTTTTGATAGCCATGGTCAGAAGGAGTTACTAAATCTGCATTCCCTGTCAGGTTTAAAATCAAGTAGATCCAGTCATTCTTGCACAAAGAAAGGTTTATTAGGATTATCTTGCTAAAACCCACAGTAGGAGGTCATTGTCAGGAATGGGGAGCAAAGCAGAGCAAGCTAACTTATAGTGTGATGCAATGAAGCGCCTAGCGAATAAAACTTGAGCACTCGCGCGGGAACTCCCGGCGGGAGAAATACTTCATGAGCGGGAGACTACTCCCCCCTCCCCTTGCCTTCCCAGGACTGGAAAATTCTCAGCAGAATAAGAATAGTCCAAAGCCTACATTCAAGGCCACCGTGATAAGGAAAAGCGGCAGGGAAGAAGCTCCCACGTTTCTGGCTGCATAACTACGCAAGCGCAAAGCGGGGTAGGGAACATAAAACAATGGATTCAGTGAGAAACATCAAAGGCATCACTTTCTGACATTCTGCCCTTCCCAAAACACCACCCACCCACCACTCAGGAAGGAGCGAACGAGGGCCCCCAGGTTTATTAGGGTATCGAGCGTGAAAGTCTTTCAGGTGATCAGGTGCATTGATATCAGAAACTTTCACCCATTCCCTGTATTGGGGCCCAAAGTGTACCCATTGCACAAGGTACAGGAGTTGTCCACGAAGTATCTTAGAGTCCAAAATATCAGCGATTTCGTAGTGCTCTTCACCGTCAACCATCAGAGGGGGGGGAGAAGCCGGAGTAGTCTCGGGATGCCATTTAGTTGGGGGTAAGGCCGGCTTGAGAAGGCTGTAATGGAAAATTGGATGTATTGCTTTAAGAGATTTAGGCAAGTCTAGCTGTACAGTTACTTGATTCACACATCTTAGCACTCGGAAAGGACCAATATATTTCCACGCAAGTTTCCTGGACTGTTGTGCTAGTCTTAGGTTCTTAGTCGACAGATAGACAGTGTCTCCCGGGTGCAATTTCCATCCCCCGGCCCTTTTTTTATCTGCTTGTTTTTTATACTGTGCCTTGGCCTCATTCAAAGTCTCGACAATTAGGGGCCAGGAGTCACGGAGAGTTTGACACCATGCCGAGGCTTTACCACCATTCTCACTAGGCTTTAAGAAGGGAAGAGGGGGGCTGTCATAGCCCATGGCAGCTTTGAATGGTGACATTTTCGTGGAAGCGTGCCATGAGTTGTTGTATGCAAACTCCGCCAATGGTAACAAATCTACCCAATTGTCTTGTTGGTAATTAGAAAAACACCTTAGATATTGTTCCAACGTCTGGTTCACCCTTTCCGTCTGGCCATCAGTCTCAGGGTGATAGGCAGTACTAAGAGCACGTTCAATACCCATTAGAGTCATTAGCTCAGACCAAAATTTGGAAACAAACGGAACCCCCCTGTCGGAAATGATCTTGAGGGGCAACGCATGCAATTTGGCAATGTGTTGAATAAATGCTTTGGCCAAGACTTTTGCTGTTGGCATACTGGGGAACGGTATGAAGTGAGCCTGCTTAGAGAATAAATCCACTACCACCCAAATGACCGTCATATGTTTAGAGGGGGGAAGATCAGTGATAAAGTCCATAGAGATTACTTCCCAGGGTCTACTCGGGGTGGGTAGTGGTTGCAGGAGGCCTGGAGGTTTTCCTGGTCTGGTTTTACAACGATTACACGTTGGGCAGGACTGTATATAGCGAGACAACTCTTGTTTCATTCGGGGCCACCAGAAGCTACGTTGCAGAAGTCTTAAGGATTTTACATATCCAAAGTGTCCCGCAGCTTTTGAATCGTGAACTGTGTGCAAAACCTGGGCTCGGGTAGCTTCTGGGACAAACATTTTATTTCCCTTGTACCAGCAGCCATTAGGGCCACAATTCACATCATTCCTGGCTTGTAACTCACTTGTTTCTGGTAGGGTGATGTCAGATAAAAACTGCTTTTCCCAAGTCAATGTTTGGATGGAACTCATTGGTGCTTGTTTAGCTTTCCGGGTTACAACTGCACCAACTAATTGTTCTGGGGTGAACATAGATTCCCGAACTTCGACCCTCTTAGAAAAATGTTGGGGAAGGCGGGAGAGAGCGTCCGCCAAATGGTTGGCTTTCCCTGGGAAATGGTGCAGGGTAAACTGAAATTTGGAGAAAAACTCAGCCCACCTGAACTGTTTAGCATTTAGATTTCGGGGTTTTCGCAATACTTCAAGGTTTTTGTGATCAGTCCAGATTTCAAAAGGTATTCGGGACCCCTCTAACCAATGTCTCCATGTGATCAATGCTAAACGGATAGACGCCGCTTCCTTATCCCAAATGGGCCAAAATCTCTCTGTGTCATTAAATTTTCTTGACACATAAGCCAGGGGTTGTAGCTGCTTTTGAGCATTCTCTTGCAAAATCACCCCACCCATAGCAGTGTCTGATGCGTCCACTTGCACTACAAATTTCTTTGTCTCATCAGGGTGTGCTAGTATGGGCTCAGACGTGAACAACCGTTTAAGTTGTTCAAACGCTTGCTGACACTGCGGGGTCCAGTCCAAAGGGGCCCCTGGGACTGAAGCCTTGGATCCCTTCCCCTTAGTTTTTAGCAGTTCCGTGAGGGGAAGGGCTACTTGGGCGAAGTGTGGCAGGAATTGACGGTAAAAGTTGGCGAAGCCGAGAAAACTTTGGAGCTGGCGCCTGGTTTTGGGGGGCTCCCATCTCAATACATCCTGGACCTTTTTTGGGTCCATCTCCAACCCGCGGAGGATATACGGTATCCCAAAAAGTCAATGCTCTCTTGGTGAAATTCACATTTTGACAGTTTAACAAACAGTTTGTGTTCTAAAAGCTTTTCCAATACTTTCCGCATAAGGGTAGTGTGGGATTCCTGATCCGGGGTATAGACCAAGATATCATCTAAATAAACAACCACTCCCTTGAATAAATAGGGGTGTAACACTTCATTGATTAAGTTCATGAAGACCCCTGGTGCCCCTTGTAACCCGAAGGGCATCACCCGGTATTCAAATTGCCCCAGCGGGGTATTAAATGCAGTCTTGTATTCATCCCCCTCTCTGATACGAACCCGAAAGTAGGCATCTCGTAAATCCAGTTTAGAGAACACTTTCCCCTTAGCCACCTCTGCCAGTAAGTCTTTGATGAGGGGCATCGGGTAGGCATTAGTTGCAGACACTGCGTTAAGTCCCCGGTAATCCGTGCAGAGTCTGAGCCCCCCATCCTTTTTTTTACAAAATAATACAGGTGCTGCAAAAGGGGATGATGCTGGTCTAATGAATCCACGGGCCAGATTTTTATCAATAAAACGGCGAAGTTCTTCCTTTTCACTTGGGCTCATGGCATAAATTTTCCCTTTTGGTAATTTTTGACCCGGAAGAATCTCAATTGCACAGTCGGAGTTACGATGGGGGGCAATTCATCTGCTTCCTCCTCCTCAAACACCCGGGTTATATACTGGTAATCCTCAGGAATGCGGTTAAGATCCTCCGTTGCCAAACAAGCTCGTGGAGGTTCATTGCATGGGGGATTTCCCCACCCGGGGTCCCATTTGTGTTCTGTACATTTTGGGGAGATAAATTGTACCTCCCCTTCTTCCCATAAAATGTAAGGGTTATGTCCATGTAACCAGGGGCTACCCAACACCAAGGGAAACTGGGCTTGCGGAGCTATTACGAATGAGCGTAGCTCCCAGTGGTCACCAATGCCTATTCTTAAAGGAACAGTCTCAAATCGGCATGGTTTTTTCATTGGAGACCCATCCATCTGTGTGAAAGTTATTGGGTCTTTCAAGTGGACCACGGCTGCCTCCAACCCCATAACCATAGAAGGGTTTATGAGATCCCTCCCGCACCCTGAGTCAATGAGAGCCCGGACCCGAATGTGAGTCATCATTGCTGGATTCACCACCAAAACAGTCACAAAGAAGAGAGAGGGTAGTTGCTCACCAGTTTAGGCACCTCAGGTGCTGGGTCCTGCTGTGTAGCGCCATTCACCAACAGGACCATCTCATTTCCCTGCATCTCACTCTCCTCTTCTAGCATCAAGGAATCCACTTGGTCGGGGCTAGCAAACAGAGCCCGTGTGTTGCGTGGTTTGGCGGTACCTTTTCTCGGGGTAGGGGTTGTCCACCTTCTGGGCTCTTCTTGTGGTAGAGCTCTATTGGGATCCCCTTTCGGGCAGGCAGCGGCGAAATGCCCTTTCTCCCCACATCGCAGGCAGAGCCCCTGTCGCATACGCTGATCCCTCAGTCCACTCGGAGTAGATGTTGGTTTGGGTCTGGCCTGGCCCGCCGCACTACTCGGACGATTGTTACCCAAGGATAAATCCAGCTTCATCATTTGTAAGCGACTTTCGGCCTTCTCGGCTTCCTCCATCCAACCCTGGAGGGTACGAGGTTGCTGAGAGCTGAGGACATTATTGCGGACGTCAACGGCTAGTCCCATTCTATATTGTTGGGCCAACACCGCATCAGTCCAGTCTCGAATTTTCACAGCATGCCTTTGAAACTCTCTTGAGTACTCCCGCACTGAGAGTTTGCCTTGTCTGAAAGTGCGAAGGAAGGCTTCAGCTTTTGGGCCGCCCCGGATCTTCAAAACGGTTTCTCAAAGCCCACATGAAGTCATCTACATTCCCCAACTCCTCCGCCTCCAGATCATGAAGGGCTACATACCAGCTAGTAGCACTCCCCCGGAACCTGGATGCAATAAACTCCACCTGCTGTTCTTCATCTGGGAATACATAGCCCCATCTTTGTACAAATTTTCCAACTTGTAATATGAAAAAGGACACAGTCTCAGGATCTCCATCAAATGTGATCTCAAGCATGTCTTTGGGGCGGATTACCGGGGGGCCTGCGCCATGATCGGTACCGGCTGCATGAGGGGTGCTGGAGCCGGAGGTTGAGGCGGAGGCACAGCTGGCGGCTGGATAGGTCCTGGTGGCCCTGGCCCCGCTCCCGGTACTGGGGCAACTACTGGAGGTGGGGCTGGTGCTGGCTGGACCGGCCCCGGCCCTGGGGGAGCTGGTTGGCCCGGTCCTGGACCCGGTGGTACTGGTTGGCCCGGCCCCGGACCCGGAGGAGGAGGAGGTGGCCGTCCCGGCACCAACGGTGGCGCCGGGGCTGGAGCCGGGGCGGGTGCAGGTCTGGGTTGTGTCAGCGGATGGGCTCTAATAGCTTGGTCCATCATCTGGGGTAGGGACTGCATTAGTTTACTCATATCCCTTACCAGCCGTCGGGTGTCCTCTTGGATAGAATCCATGCGGGCATCAGTGTCTTGGCTGGACCCCGTTCTGGGAGATCCCCGGGACACCCGCCCTTGGGGAAGACCAAAACTACCTCTGGGATCCAGGAGGCTGTCACGGCTCTGGCTTCCCGGCATAGTCCAGGTGGTCTGGGTAGTGTCCAACAGGTTCTTAGTCCAATCGCGCGATCTGCGAAAAGTCACCCCTTTGTCCCAAGGTGTTGGGACTCCTGGCACATAGGTTCGTGGAACCGCACCTCCCTGACTTGGTATCGGCCCGGCCGGGCTGTAGATTGGGAGTGTGTACGTGGCTCCAATTGTGCCAATCAATGGTGGGGTAGCCAACCCGGCTGCTGAATAGATAGTCGGTGTCGTCACCACTGTAGTTGTAGTCACTGGAACCACGGTGGTAGTCGGAATAGTAACCACCGGAGCAGCCACAGAAGTAACGGGAGCCGTGGCTCCCAACGCAGTAGTCACTGGAATGGCACCTGTGGTTCCCGCCGTAGTGATCGCTGGAACTGCCCCGGAGGCTCCCAAGGTGGTAATCAACGGGACTGTGCCCGAGGCTCCCTTTCCCGCCCCACTCATCGTGGTGGATGGCGGACGTTGACGGTGAGGGAAAGATGTGATTCCTGACAATTTCTGTCAGGTTTAAAATCAAGTAGATCCAGTCATTCTTGCACAAAGAAAGGTTTATTAGGATTATCTTGCTAAAACCCACAGTAGGAGGTCATTGTCAGGAATGGGGAGCAAAGCAGAGCAAGCTAACTTATAGTGTGATGCAATGAAGCGCCTAGCGAATAAAACTTGAGCACTCGCGCGGGAACTCCCGGCGGGAGAAATACTTCATGAGCGGGAGACTACTCCCCCTCCCCTTGCCTTCCCAGGACTGGAAAATTCTCAGCAGAATAAGAATAGTCCAAAGCCTACATTCAAGGCCACCGTGATAAGGAAAAGCGGCAGGGAAGAAGCTCCCACGTTTCTGGCTGCATAACTACGCAAGCGCAAAGCGGGGTAGGGAACATAAAACAATGGATTCAGTGAGAAACATCAAAGGCATCACTTTCTGACAGATATGTGTGCGCTTAAAAGTGTAAGAAAACCTTTTATACAGCCGAATTCTTCTGCCGCACAGAATATTTGGAATGCCTTATAACCAACCTGCCTTGGCATTGACACATGTTTATATGTGTGCATGTATATGGAAGCTGGACCACTGAGGAAGGCCTCGGAGGCCAGATGTGTTTGGTCCTGTTTTAAGGCGTCTCAAGGTTATCAGCCGCCTAGAGATATTGCCTGGTTGGTCCTGTTTAATTGGTTCAAGGCTAGAGATATTCAATTGTATCGTGTTACAAGGATTTAGGACTTCATAGTCCAAATACTTGCTGCTTCAAGGGCGGAATGTGCCTATGTTTTTTAAGTAGCGTTTGGGTGCTCTGCTTAATCTATTTCTCATAATTTTCTCTTACCCAACCTTCTGGTACCCAATTAAGGCAGACTGAGGCTTGAAACCCTCATCTGCTCTGCTCTCCACTGCTCCAGATCGTCCAGGGACCATCTACCCTGCTTACAGGAAGAAGAAGAAGAAGATGAGGAGGAGGAGGAGGAGATTGGATTTATACCCCACCCTTCAGTATGCAAAGGAGTCTCAGAGCAGCTCACAATCTCCTTTCCCTTCCCCTCCCCACAGCAGACACCCTGTGAAGTAGGTCAGACTGAGAGAGCTCTTTTGAGAACTGCCCTTGAGAGAACAGCTCTGAGAGAACTTGTGACTGACCCAAAGTCACACCAGCAGCTGCATGTGGAGGCATGGGGACTCAAACCCATTTTCCCCAGATTAGAGTCTGTACTCCTAACCACTACTATCTTTTTTATATTAAAATGTTTTATTTAAAAACATTTTACAGTACCCAATAGCATTACTTCCATGTTCCTACAATAGATTTCTGTCAGCTTCTGCTTTTAACTAAAATAAAATACAGCTCAGAGCACAGTACTGCCTTGTGTGTACAAGTCAAATATAACTTTTGTTGCCATTTTACAAATGACGCCATCTAGTAGTGTTCCTATTTTTTCTTCCTGTGGTGTGAGCTTATATATCTTTTTGATTTTTGATATGGCTGTTATCTGGGGGAGATCTGCCAAAGGAGCTTGATGGCCATCCACTTGACTTATTACATCTTCCAGAGTCACCCTTTTCTCTTCCACCAGAACAATGATTACTGCAGAGTCACTGTCTGTCAGGTTCCCCAGATAGTCAGGCAAACACCAGGCTTCTTCAGAAGATAGTGTTTATTCAAGACAAGGCTGGAGATTCAATTACAAGCTCTTTGTCAGTGATACTTTGAAACAGCAAGCATTCTAAGTTATAGCCCATTCAAACAGTCCCCCCACTACCTAAGCCAATAGATACCCCTAACGAAAAGCTTAAGAAAATAACCCAGACCAGTACATTCTCAGTGCCAGGATGGCAGCAACATAAGACCCAAGGTCAGGCAAACTGATGATACAAAGCAGACACTACTAAATCAGTGAGAGACCAGAGGCTCCGAATACTCCCGCATTCCAACAGCTGAAACAACGCCTCCTGTTATTTCACAATGGCAGAATACCTGACATCTTGCCCTCCCAAAAACTGCCCCCCAGGTTTCTCTGGATAATGTCAGTGGAAATTCCAGAGGAGGCGGGGGGCATTGATGTGGTCTACACGCACCCATTCCCTATGCTGTGGCCCAAAATCCACCCATTCAACAAGATAGTACAGTATATTCCAAGAGATCTCAGAGTCCAGAACGTCAGCCACTTCGTAATGCGGTTCCCCCTGAACCATGTGTGTGTGGGGGCGTACAGCTTGTTGTGGTTGCCAGACGTTCGCCCCGGGATCCTGGTGTAACAACCTAAGGTGGAACACAGGACGTAAATACTTCAAAGATTTGGGCAAAACAAGTTCAGCAGTCACTTCATTGATCGTGCGTTTGATTTAGTATGGCCCTACAAATTTCCAGCCCAGTTTCTGGCCATGAATGGAGAGACACTGCTTAGTCCACACTCAATCCCCAGAAGTTTCATGAGTTCTCCCCAAAAGTGGGAAACAAAGTGTGAACCACAGTCAGAGACCACCTTCCTGGGCAACGTGTGCAATTTGAAGATGTGGTGCATAAAAGCCTTAGCCAACACCTATGCACCACATCTTCAAATTGCACACGTTGCCCAGGAAGGTGGTCTCCGATCGCAGTTCGCAATTTGTTTCCCACTTTTGGGGAGAACTCATGAAACTTCTGGGGATTGAGTGTGGACTAAACAAGATTTTTTTTTCCTTCAGAAGATAGTGTTTATTCAAGACAAGGCTGGAGATTCAGTTACAAGCTCTTTGTCAGTGATACCTTGAAACAGCAAGCTTTCTAAGTTATAGCCCATTCAAACAGCCCCCCCTACTACCCAAGCCACTAGATACCTTGCACGCGCGTGAAAAACCCCTAACAAAAAGCTTAAGATAATAACCCAGACCAGTACATTCTCAGCACCAGGATGGCAGCAACATGAGACCTAAGGTCAGGCAAATTGATAAGATACAAAGCAGACACTACTAAATCAATGAGAGACCAGAAGCTCCGAATGCTCCCGCTGAAAGAACAGCTGAAAGAACGCGTCCCGTTATTTCACAATGGCAGGGTACCTGACACTGTCAGAAATGCCAAACTTTTTCAAAGCATTTGAAATATTATTGTTAGGTGAAAGGTTGAATATTATTTCTGCATTAAGAGTTCTTGTCTTCATTTTACCAGTCTTGTGAAGATGAACAGCTTTATTTGTTGCCACAAGAATTTGAAATGGATCAATAATCATTTCAGGACTAATTAATGCTCCATCAATTAATGCTCCATGGCTTTTTTCCCCTTAGAATGGCCGTTCAATTCACGTATTTGCCTGGATTGTAGTAGTATACCCATCAGAGGCCACCCAAGAGAAGTGCTGCTCATTTCTAGAAAACTCATAAGAGAGATTCTTGTGGTTGCTATTGTGGCTGTATACAGCAAGTGTGTCAATGTTTTCGAGCCCAGCCCAGGCCCTTCAGCACAGGATGCTGCTGTTTTAATAGGTGCCCCAGAAGAGGAAGGTTCCAACTCATTATACACTGAAAGATGACACCATTTAGGACAATTAAATTATGTGTGTGTGTGTGTGTGTGTGTGTGTGTGTAGGGGATGGGCAAGCATGCTTCTTGTGTCATGTGATAGATTATAGAGATTCAAAGTGCGGGATTTTAAGGACACAGTTCATCTCAAAGAAAACTAATCCTCAAGCATCCATGTACCGCAGGGAGGACCTGTTCCAGGACGCCTTCGTTGAACCCTCGTGCCCTTTTTTTGTTCTGTCCACAGTTCCATAGGGACAAATCAGCTTCCATGTGCCCCCAAGGGGTTATCCCCGCCCTCACAGTCATATCCTCTGCATCCTTGTGGTTTCGGCAGAGGCAAGTACAGGCCCCACCAATCAGTTCCTAGGTTGTTTCCACTGGCAGCCAATCATCGGTGCCAAGGATGAAGTGCAGAGGCATCAAAAAGGTGCTGAGTCAAAGGTAGTCCTTGAAACAAAAATAAGCCGTCCACCTACCAGTTGCACCCAGAGCCAGCCAGTCAGAAGGAAGGAGTGGTACGGGCTGAGGAATACAATTGCAGCAATGGAAAGAGGTACCAAAAAAGA
Source organism: Gekko gecko (assembly GCA_029375565.1). Lineage (NCBI taxonomy): Eukaryota > Metazoa > Chordata > Lepidosauria > Squamata > Gekkonidae > Gekko > Gekko gecko. The sequence goes on from JAPDNY010000003.1 coordinate 89,608,347, forward strand.
ACATAGGATGGAAGTTATCCAGCTTTTTCCTTCTATCTAGAGGATGCTTGTTCTAGCTTGCTACTGGTGCAAGCCACTGGTTAGATGAGAAGCAAGGAGAGGGGCAAACAGGATTCTTTTCTAAGGGGGAAATTGTTTATTGGGATTGGATGAGAGCGGGTGTAGTCAGTGGCTGTAGGGAGGTTGTATACAGTACGACTCAAAGAAAAGTAGTGCGTGACCTCTTGGTATTCTTGTACATGGGAGGTGCCGCACCTGCAAAAGGGGCATCATATGAAGCTTTCCCCTAGGGGTATTGTGAGAATGAATAAGACAAGAAAATGTGACTGTGTGTCCTGAGCCTTGACAGTGCGGTCGACTACGCACCTTTAAACAAACAAATGAACCAACAAAACAGTGATTGCTTTAGCTGTTGTTGCTGGTTAGACAATAATGGTACAAGAAGCCATCAAAGCATTGTTCCTGCCGGCTCTGAGACATCACTGCACAGAGAATGGTCACAAGAAGGTATCAAGATGCAAACCAACTGACTGCCTGGCTTTGAGGTGCCAGACATTTTAGCCCTGGCTTTTATAAAGTTGCCTAGGCATCCGAAGGCTTAAAGAGCCTTGTGCCCAGCCTCTGTGTTAGGGTGGAGATGTGTTCAAAGGAATAACTTCACTTGTGGGGAAAAAGCAAGAGTCTATGCTACCAGGGAATATTGCTGATCTCGAGATGCTCTTCTCAACAGAAGTGCTTTGCAAATCCACTCTGCCTGAACAAGGCTTCTGAGAAGTGCTTCCTTAGCAATGGCTGATGCTGCATTGGCTTTTCCCTCCGTTGTCTTACAAAACCGTGTTGGAACAGAAATTCCCCTCTGCATTGCATGCTGCTTTCACTTCCTTTGATTATCGGGTTTTGTGGTAGCTTCCACACTCCCTGCCCGCTTTCGCTCTCTTTGATCGTCAGGTTTCATGGTACCTTCTGCATAGATTTATGGGGGTTTATGGCTGCTCGGGGGTGACTTTGCCGTCAGTACGGTGTTGCCCCGAGGTATTTGAATGCGGTTTTGAGCTGCACTTTTCCCTCACAGTTGAGAAAATGTGGAGTGAATGCTGGATGCAGAACTGCGCAATGACTTCAGCAAAGGTTCTCAAACTATACAGGAAGTTGATCAAAGGAAAGAAACCAACACAGAGTCACTAAATGCACTGGGGATTGTGCCCTTTGCCATTGCATCTCATATGCTATCCTTTGTAGGGGTGTGAATAGATTTCTTCCCCCCATTGGATCCACTTGAAAATCCCCATTTTGGTTTAGTTTCTCAGAAACACAAATGGAAAGCGTTTGGAATTCTAGACTTCCGGTCGGTACGGCGTGGTGACAGGCGGCTTGTTGACTTGCTCCGAGCCGCCTGCCCTCTTTTCGCTCTTTTTGAAGGGCCCCCCCCCGGCACTGGGGGAGCTTCGCCAGACCTCCCGGAGAGAGGACTGGTAGCAAGGGGCTTGATTTCGGCCCCCGCCGCACCTGGCAAATGCGGGGGGGTGTCCGGTTCTGCCCCGAAGCGGGAGCGATCTGTAGGTCAGAACATGGCCGCCATGTTCTCCACAGCCATGACCATCCGTGCTTTTTAACTTATTTGGATTGCATTAAATCTTGTTTGTAACGTCTACAGCAACGCACCAACTTATAAATGACTCTCCGCGTACCTCATTTGTGAGTATGACTGCTTTCAAGATTTAATAGACGACGCGTCATAAATACACCCCGAACTCTTATGCCCAAGAGAGGAAAGGATGGACGGCCAGAAAACGAATGGGAAATACATTGTTGATATGTGTTTTTTGTTTTTTTTTACGGGGTGGAAAATATAATAGGAAAGGACTTATAACTATATAGGACATTTTAGTTGGCGGTTGAAAATGTGAGTTATTGGAACTGTGTAGTTAAAATGGCGCTTGAAGACGGAATAGAAGAGAAGTTCGCTGATGACATGCAAGTGGGAGAACTAACTGTGGAGCAATTTTTAAAGTTTCTGAAAGATGAAATACAAAAAGGACTTGAGGTAGCATGTACCAAAATGCTGGGAAATCCGCAGAGTAAACAACCAATCATTGAAAGTGAGGAGAAATTGCATCAGGAGGCACTGAACAATATGGAACAGCAGGCTTGTCAATTTAAAGAGACACTCATTGATATCCAACCTTCAGTAGCTATGGAAATGGAGAAGAAAACAATGAAAAAGCTTGTTGTAAAGACAAAATTTTAAAAAAAGAAAATGCTAAGAACTATCTGTATAGAAAGAAGAAAGAGGAAAGTAAAAAGACTAAATAGATATGTTTGGAAAATGGGAGTCTGAAAATGAAAAGTGGGACATAGTGAAGCTAAAATTTGGAGAGGGGAGTCCAGGAGCTATTTTGTGTACTTATAAAGGAAGAAGACACGTGGACTCTTTGAGGCTAAAAAGCAGGATACAAATTAGGAAAAAAATTAAGTTGTGGAAAAAAGTCATGAGTACATTTGTTGATTGTTGTGGAAATGCAAAATGAAATTTTGGTACCCGCTTTAATATGACAATGAATAGTATCCACTAAGAGGTTTTTTCTTTCATTTTATAGAGGTTGTGGCTGAATTAAGTAGTAATAGTAAGGATGAAGGTCTGTTTTTAGAGAAAAATTTGGAAATATAGATGGGTTATTGTTGATGTATACTGAAGTAGAAGTATTAATCAACTTTTTTATTATCATTATTTTTGTTGGGGATATAAAATTTTTGGAAATCGGGATCAAGAGAGATAGAAATAAATGTGAATAAGTCTCAGTCTTGATAAAAATGGGTTTAGATTTATGGTGAATTATAAATTGGATATAAGTTGTATACCACATAATAGTTATAAGGAAGGAAATACAATCTAGCAGGCGGAAATGCTTCTCTTTTTTTTCTTTTTTCTTTCCCTTCTTCTTTTTGGTTTAATACTAATTATATGGGGAAATATGAGTATATGGCTATAGAAGCAGGATGCCTTTGGAATACAATAGTGAAGAGGAGTGTAAAGGGAGAATAATGTTCAGTTCTTAATGTGAAAATGGTGTGGAATTCCATCTGAGGAGGGATGTCGGTGTGGAATTGCTAAATGGAATCGGATTAACAAGTGAGCAGCCATACTTCAATTAGGTACTATGGAAATGTGCCTATCAGGGGAAAAAATTAGCTTTATGTTGGGAACTGGGCTGTGTTGCTGTAGAAAACAATGAAACATTCTTTATGTGTTTGTTTGTTTTGTGTATATGTGGTGTGTCTTATGCATAAAAACCAATAAATATATTATAAAAAAAAAAAAAAGCGTTTGGAATTCTCAAGATAAACGTAACCTTTATTCTCCTGGCGTGAAGACAAAATCAAAGGAGGATCCAAAATCCATCAGTAGTAATAGCGGTGCTCATCTGGGCTCCCCTGTAAACAGGACTGGCAATTTCCCCGGCAAAACAAGCATTTGATGTGGCATTAGTAATCAGTAGCTTTGATCAGTCTACTCCCAGAACCTGCCATTAAAATGGGGGAAATTAAACTATTAATATACTAAGAAAAGGTAAGGCATAATCTTAGTGATGTGTTCTGCTTATTTTATATTAAACCAAAGAGTCCATCAGCAGAAGCTGTATACTGATGGTACGCAGTGAAGCTGCTGAAGCAAATCTGGCTCTCTGGTAATCTCACGGGGCCCTCTCAGTTGCCAACCCACAAGGGAAAGAGGGGTGTGAAAGAGCTTTAGTAAGAATGGGGCTCTTTAGCTTGGAGAAATGACAGCTGAGGGGTGACATGATCAGGGTTATGCCTGGGATAGAGCAGGTAGAGAAAGAAGTACTTTTCTCCCTTTCTCACAATACAAGAACTCGTGGGCACTCCATGAAACTGCTGAGCAGTCAAGTTAGAATGGATAGAAGGAAGTACTTTTTCACCCAAAGAGTGATTAACACATGGAATTCACTGCCGCAGGACATGGTGGCAGCAACAAGCATGAACAGCTTCAATAAGGAATTGGATAAACATGTGGAGCAGAGGTCCATCAGTGGCTATTAGCCACAAGGTGTAGATAGGAACTCTCGGTCTGGGGCAAGGGATGCTCTGTATTCTTGGTGCGGGGGGGGCAACAGTGGGAGGGCTTCTGGTGTCCTGGCCCCACTGCTGGACCTCCTGGTGGCACCTGGTCTTTTTGACAGAGTGTTGGACTGGATGGGCCATTGGCCTGTTCCAACATTGGCTTCTCTTATGCTCTTATGTTCTTAACGAAATTGGGCAGCAAGCCATTCTGGAGAACAGAGCGGGGCTTTGGCCCTGTGCCTCCCAACTCTCTTGTCTCACTGGCCTTACAGCCAACATTCTATTTATTTATTTAAAATATTTATATCTCACCTTTTTCTTTGGGCTCAAGGTTGCTAATGGCACAACTACAAGTGACACGGCACAAATTATAGAAGTCCATTAACAGATAAAATGCACAGATTAAAAAACACACAGTTAAATCTGCTGAGACAGTTCACCCTCCTCCGTGCCTCTGAAATACAACAGTCTTACATGCCTTCCTAAATGTACCCAGAGAAGTGCACTCCGTACCTACTCTGGTAGTCTATTCCAGAGAACAGAACCTACTACAAAGAAAGCATGTGACCTAGCTGTTCCTGTGTGAATAGTTTTAAGACAGGACACCACAAGGGCATGGTTGTCTGACGAATGTAATTGGCATGTGGAAGTATACCAGCAGATGCTGATCAATAAGTCTAAAGGCTCTAGGGTCATGGAGGGTTTAAATTTAATAAAACCAGCACTTTGAATTGGTCCTGGAAGAAAACAGATAACTAATGAAACTGATGTAGAACTGGAGAGACATGTTCCAACACCTGACTCCCTACAGGAATCTTGCCACTATATTTTGTACCAATTGAACCTTCCAAGATGTCCTCATAGGTGGCCCAACACAGAATACTTTACAGTCGTCCAGTCTAGATAATTCCCTATTTCTGGTTTGGACAGGATAGACTACAACTGCTGGATGGACAACAAATAATTAATCACATTAAACAAATAATCACATTAAAATTCTTTTCAGCACAGACAAAGAAGGAAACCCTCTTAAACAATTCATGGGTATTCTGTGAGTTCATACATGGTGAACAGTCTGCAGGCTTCTAGGTGAAGTTTTGTATTTTTTTGCCGGGACCCACGCAGAAGTATATTTGATATTTTGTATGAGATGAAAATGCACATAGATATATACGATACTGTCCCGACTCGGGACTCGGCAAGCCGCCCCCGGGCCGCGAGAACCGAAGAAACACCCAAACCCCGGGAGACCAACAGGACGAACCCCAAGTCCGGCCAAGCCCCGAGAGTCCCGCCGCCCAGAAGGAGCTAGCCCCGACACTTGCCTGTTTACCGGCGGCTCCTGCGGGTCCGGGGCGAGCAAGACGGAGGTGCCGCGCCCCGCGAGGCGTAGGTCACATGATGGCCAGCGCCCGGGGCCGGGGATTGACGGAGGGCCAGAAAGACGAGAGGAGGCGGCGAGGGACGGCGTCCCGGAAGCAAGCCCCGCCCAGGAGCCACGGAGCGGCCGGGCGGCAGAGGCGGGGCCCCGCAGCTCTGAGCTCGGAGGGAACCAATGGGGGAGTCGAATGGCAGAGAGACGGATGGAGGCTCCAATAGGGAAACACGGGGTGGGTGGAAGAGGGTGGAGCATGATGTGGTGTGGGAATAAAAGGGGGAAACTGGACGGAGGCCAGGGAGGAGACGTTGACTGAGACAGGGGGAAGGCTGGCTGTTACTCCGCTGCCCGGAGAGAGAGAGACAGGGGCGGAGACGCTAGTCAGAGACCCAAGTCAACCAGGGGAGGTCCCTGCTCTGAGCCTGGTGAGACAACCAGGGCGGCAGGGCTCCTTTATCTGAGGCCTCCGGGGCAACAGGCCCTACATTCCCACACACCAGAATCGTGCTCGGCCTGCTCGGGCGTCCCGGGGGAGTTGGCAAGGCATCAGTGAGAGGAACGGCCCACAGGGGGCGCCACAGATACTACTTTTTTCTATACATTACACTTGAACGATGTATGAGAAAAGGCTGGGCCTTGCTTGCATGTATGTTGAAGGGGTAAATGACAAAATATACGCAAGTGTGGGCTTTTGCATCTGATGAATCTGGGTGGGGGAACTTGGAACCCAACGCTCAAGCAGCAGCCATCATATAGGCAGTCAGATCTTTATTAAAGGCCCACAGCCAGTATATAAATAAATACTACAACAATCACACGTAAGAAAGACAATAAAACAATGGCATAATTAAAAATATTCAAAAATTGAATGCACAAATTTAAAACTCTGACAGGATGGTTATGCATATCAAATTCCCACTATTCCTTTAGAAACATAGATGGAACGTAATTTTATTGCTTGAGCACAAAGTTTTGCAATTTTCTTAGTAGTCTCCGTGTTCTCATCAGAAAGAAATTTATCAACAATCTCTTCCTTGGAGATTTTGGGACCTTTTGGTAATATCAGCGAAACAAAGGTCAGGCGAATTTCATTGTTCTTAATGGAGCAGTGAAGTAAGACGTGTGTTGGTGTCTCTATCGCATCATTGTTACAAGGACATACTCTCTCAGCTTGAGGGATTTTATTATATCTACCCTCAACAACTGCTGTAGCCATCATATAATAAGCAGCTCTTAGATGCCGATACGGCAAAGCAAAGTGAATGATAAAGCCCGCAATATGAGACTGGTTTTTGCAAAATGTAGCAGGAAGGAAGGAAGGAGCTGAGATCATGGACCAAGACTGCCAACAGTATTGTTGTGTCCAAACCAACACGGAGAAACACAGAGAGACTTTAGATAAAGTTGGGTGAAAAGAGGGTTTCATCTTGAAGAATCAAGATAAAAGATCAAACACGTTAAGCATTTCTTATGTGCACATATTATTGATTTTCTTACTATATCCCACAACATCAAAATATCAAACACATTAATTTTCAAAATTATAAAATCTTTGTGTAATAGACAATAAGGTGTGTAACTCCAGTCTCATTAGATCCCGGAAGCCACTAAGGAACCCCAGAGTCACTACGCAGAGGCAGGCAAATGACAAACCACCTCTGAACAGGTCTTGCTTTGAAACCCTGCAGAGTCACCATCAGTCAGCTGTGATGAGATGGCAAAAATATGAACGAACAACCAAACAAACAACCACCACCACCAAAAAACACCTCACCTACTTTCTGGGACGGAGTGACTCCAACCAGATTTTTAGATTCTTGTCAAGCGACTGCTTTTCACAGATCTGAAGTCTGCTTTAGCCATTTAGGGTCACGCCGGTAACAGGGCCAGTTTATACTGTTGTTCATGACAGGTTAACACATACCATAACAGAGATAAAGTATTTTGAATTTTTTTTTAAAAAAAGGTAGAATTTTTAGTAATGTGTTGTTTTTTTTAAAAACCAAACACCACACCCAACTAGTGTATACAAACTGGAAGATATTCAGATACACAAACTAGGTATATTTCTTTGGATTTTATTTTTTAATGTGCATAATCAAATCTGCTGTTTTATATCATCATAATTTGAATATACAATTAAAACTGGACTTAGATCTCCTGCAACATCACATGCATTCATCGGAAGTGTTAACTCCTCAGACTGGGAGAAATTAATTTTATCCAGATTGCTAGCCAAATAAAAACAGTCCAAGTGAATATTGTGCCAAACCTGACTGAGGCAGTGCCCCAGTTATCTGACAATTAAGTAGCCTGGAATAAAAAGAGAACACTTTCCTGAGGGAGATGCAAAAAGATGGCATGATGCTGGGGCCTGCCTGTCAGGCTGTTTCCAAATTGGGGGGGGGGAATTGAAATTATTGGATGGTGTTGTGTGTGGAATAGCCAGGAGAGCCGGGGAGGGGGGGATTATCTGGCTGCCGAAACTGTAGCTCTTTTTGGCACCACTAGGTGGCGAGCTATGCTTCTTTTTTGGCTGAGAGTGCTGTGACTTGCCTAAGGTCACCCAGCTAGCTTCAAGTGGGAAAGTGGGGAATCGAACCGGTTCTCCAGCTTAGAGTCTGCCGCTCTTAACCACCATACCATCCCCTGCTTACAGAAGAAAGCCCACATCTGCTAATTCAAAGCATCACTTGTGCCATTCCCAAAGCTTTCCTTTTAAAAATGGATTAAAAATAAACCTGTCATAATTCACCTGTCTGCAAGGAAGTCTCTGTGTAGACACTCCTTCTGTCATTGGCTTGCCACTCACCCGGGGGGGGGCACCCACCCACTGTTTTCTTCCAGGCAGCAGTAGGGAAATGGGGTGGAGGAGAACCCAGAAGTGACCTCGCAGCCTCCCCGTGATGATCTAGGGACCCTCCAAATCTCTGTAGGCTTCACCATTCCCAGAGCACTGTCAGGTGGCTGGGAGGTCACTTCTGGGGTTTCGCTCAAAGCGACATCAAGACACATGCAGTGCTGTTTTTCTAATGGTTCTGATTTCCTGAAAGCTCCCACTGTTTACATGTGCTAGGCTGGAAGCCTTACTCTGCCACAATTATTAAACAAAGCTCTGCTTTCGAAATTGTGTGAGGTGGCTTGCTGCCCTGTGCATCTCCCCCCCCCCGCCCCTTTAGTCCTTGCAAGGGGTTTTCTCCATCCCTGCCAAGCTGTGCTGTCGTGGTCCAATGTGGCTTGGTAGGGAAAAGTAAAGTGAGGGGGGGAAGGGGAGGTTTTCAGATTGTGGGGTCTCCCAGTGAAACTGCCAGTGTGTCTGTATTTTTGCACAGGAGCAATAGGGAAAAGGTGAAGGCACAGGGATGGGGGTGGGGGTAACAGCAGCAATAAATGGCCTGGGGACCCCAGTCACTCATATAAAACTGTGCGCTGAACTTCAGTTTGCTGCTGCCTCCTGTGGAGACGTCCCTTTCCCCAAACACTGTTCTGGGACTGTGCCGTCCCCAGCGCTGTTGGAGGGGGTTGTCCCCTGTTCCACCATCAGCTAGTCTGGAGGAGGACTGCAGAGGAAAGGAGGGTTGCGCAAGGTGCTCTGAGTCCCCGCAGGGGGGGGAGGCAGGGGATAAGTGAAGGGATGCCAGCCCCTTGCCCGCTCCCCCATCACCAGCCGCTGTCCTTTGCTCCACTGTGCCAGGATGAGTGCTGGCCTGGTGATGCTTGCAATGTTCAGGGTTGGGACTGCCTGGATCACAGTCATGGCACAATGCCCAGGCACTGTTGCCTAGCCAATCTGATTGTTGCTGTGCATTTGCCATGGCTGCTTAGCAGCTGGGGTTTGGCACAAGCACTGAGAAAAGGCTGTGGGCTGAGGAGAATCTTTACAAAGCAATTCACCTTGTTTTTAATGGGAAATGGCTTGAACATTCCTAACATTTAAAATTTTGAGCTTTTAAAATTCTGAATCTAAAGAGTCGATTGATATAAGTCTAAACTTGATTACCCTCTAATATATACTTTTTTGTTATTAGCAGTGTTGGAAGCGTATTAGGGGGGGTTGGGGGGATGGGATGGAAATTTCTTCAAATTGTATTGGTAACGTTGTTGAAAATGTTGAGTGCATCCCAATTTATAAATTTTGTTTATAAAAAAAACCCTCTTCATCCAAATTCTGGTTCTGGTGCACTTCCCTATTGTTGTGAAAATGCCACAAGGACAGGTCCAAAGAAACCTGGTCTGTATTCAGTAACACACACATACACAAACACCCAATATACAGAGTGTCAGAAACCAGAAAAATCCCGGTCAAGGGCTGACACTTCTAGAAGCAAGAGAGAGATTTATTTGGTAGAAATTAGCATGGGAAGATAGCAAGATAAGGGCTGCCCAACTTGGTGCTGTGGAAGAATAGGTCATGTTTCATGCTCTGTAGGACAATGTAATAATCTGTGGTTATATGCTCAAACTTGTAAGAATTGGACAGGGCATTACTGGTTTACTGTTTTCTTGTTTCTTCCTAGCTGGAGACACTGTGGAAAGTGTTATCTCAGGGAATTTGGATTTCAGACTACAGCATAAGGTCCAGGAAGATACACATGCAAGTGAAAACAAGCAGAAGAATGTCAGTAGAAGACAGTCAACTGTTAGAGAAAAAGCCAAACTCTGGGAATTTCCCTCCCAACATGACATGGCTTCTTCCCGCACAAGTTGTGCAGGACGAGAGAAATTTGAGGAAGTTTCCCTCCGAAGTGGAGACAGGCAGAACAATAGTTCTGGAGGACAACAGAAGGAAGGCCAGCAACACAAATGTCAGGAAGTTCCCCAGCAATCTGGATCTGAACACCAGCAAGACTCGTCTTCATGTAGGTAAGGAACGGATGCTGAGCCTGAAAAACCTGGCAAGGTCCCTTACGACACAACTACTAGCCTAGTATTCTCTGTTCAGTTCAGGGAATGTGTGCCATGCGTACTGCTTATGTTGGGAAAAGACTCCGAGTGGAGAGGACTGGTTCAGCAGAAATGCCGGGCCTTAATTTTAGCAGTTGCTTCCCTCCAGAAAGGGACTACAGCAAATGTTTGTCAGAAAATATTAAAACCAGGGCAGGGCAAGGCTGCCACCTCTCAGCTTCCTTTATTAGTGACCCGTAACTAATACAATGAAACCAACCACAGTTAGGAACAATGGGCAGTCTGGAAAAACTTGTTTCTGGACAAGCAGGAAGGAATCATTGGGCGGGGGGGGGTTTCTAAAAAAGCACCATCAGGCTCCTAATCTGGGCTCCAGCCTGGAAATCTTTGCATCTAGATGTTTTTAAAACAAGGTAAGTGACAGTTATTTCTCTCCTTCAGCATTTGTTGATTCAATTCAAGTGAGATTCCGATGCCCACTTCCCTAGAGCTCCTGTTCAAGACTAGACCTGTGAAAAGTACTGAGACTGACGAGTGATTTCAGTTCTCACATACTTTATTAGTTGAAGAACAAGACAACTAAGCCGGCTCGCCAGCCGGCTTTTTATCCCCAGTGAGCCCACACCCCAAACACACACCACACCCATGATTCGCTATTTACAGTTGATTGGATTACCCCGGGCTCCTCGATTGGAAGAACGCGAGGAGCCTACATTCTATTGTCTCCAGACATGAAGCTCAAGCCTTAGCCAGGCCACATGGTGGACCGGTCAGAACCGGTCTGAGAACATGGTAGCCCTGCATCCATGTTTCCCTGTGGGTACACCACACTCCTCCCTCCTTGGTCCGTGAGACACCCACAAACAAAGTCCTGTAAATAAGACGGTGCTCTCTTGGCCCTTGTAGAGCGTCGGAGCGCCGGGGCCGGGGAAGAGGCCGGCACTGGTGTCTGTGTTGAGGGGCCTACTGGTGCCGAGGGGCGTGGAGCAGTTGTCGTGGCGGTGTCTGCAGCCGTCGGAACGTCCTGCTCCGGGGGCGTTGGTGGGGCCGCTGAGGTCTCTCCTGGGCTGGGGTCCCGTGCTGCGGTTTGCGGCTCTCCGGCTTCCAGCAGGCCGGGATCCTCGTAGTCCTCTGGTTCCCACGGCTCGACCCAGCGGCGGAGCTGGTCTATGTGGCGGTGCATCACAGTGCCACCCTCGCAGGAGACTTCATACGATCGGGGTCCCCGGACCCGGACCACCCGTGCTGGGACCCAGGGTGGACCCGCGGTGTAGCTTCTGGCGTACACCGGGTCCTCTGAGAAGAATCCTCTGCTGGCACATTGGTCCTTGGTGTCCGGCTCGCGCTCCGCTGTCCGGTCTGGATGTAGCTTGTCCAGGCGTGACGTGAGGCAGCGACCCAGGAGAAGTTCCGCCGGGCTGCGTCCCGTGGTGGTGTGCGGGGTGATGCGCTGCCCAAACAGGAAGGCAGCGAGTTTATACTCCCAGTCCGGGGAGTCAAACTTACGGAGGGCCTCCTTGGTGGCCCGGACCATTCTTTCCGCTTGTCCGTTCGTGGCGGGGTGGAATGGCGCGGAGCGTACGTGCCAGATCCCATTATACGCGGTGAACTCCTGGAACTCACGGGAGGTGAACGCGGTGCCATTGTCCGTGACGAGCGTGTCAGGCAGCCCGTGAGTGCTCAGAATTCGCCACATAGCCCTAATGGTGGCTTTGGAGGAGGTGGATGCCACAAGGACGACCTCCAACCATTTACTATAGGCATCCACCAATATGAAGAAAAGCTGCCCCTGGAATGGCCCGGCAAAGTCCAAGTGGAGGCGTGCCCAGGGGCGGTGGGATGATTCCCAGGCTCTGTCCGGGGCCCTAGGTGGCTCCGGGCATGAGATCTGGCAGGGCTGGCATTTCCTCACCTTGTCCTCGATGTCCCGGTCGAGGCCTGGCCACCAGACATAGCTTCGTGCTAACGCTTTCATGTGGACGACGCCGGGGTGGTGTTCGTGTAGTGCCTCCAGGACCTGTTGCTGTAGTGGCCCTGGGATCACCACCCGACCCCCCACATCAAGCATCCTTTATGTGTGGACAGTTCATGCTTGCGGGAGGCAAATGGGGCGAACTCGGGGCCCTCCTTGGCCACTGGCCACCCCCTCCCCACCCAGTCCAAGACCCGGCAAATGACTGGATCCCGGGCCGAAGTGCGGGCCACCTCCTGTACATGGACCGGCCGGGCCGGGAGCGTCTCCAGGAGAGCAACCACGTGCTCCAGGGCGGGGGCGGGGTCCGTGGTGGCCAGGGGAAGGTGGCTAAGGGCATCCGCATGACCCATAGCCTTCCCAGGTCAATGCGTGAGGGAGTATGCGTACCCTGCCAGAAAAATGGACCATCGCAGGACTCGGGGTGAAACCATCTGCGGTGTTTGGCGGTCAGCGGCGAGGAGTCCCAGAAGTGGCTTATGGTCCGTCAAGATCTCGAACGGCCAGCCGTAGAGGTAATGGTGAAACTTCTTCACCCCAGCCACAATCGCTAGCGCCTCCTTATCAATTTGCACGTAGTTCCGCTCCGCCGCGGAGAGGGTCCGGGAGTAGTATGCGACTGGGACCTCCCGGCCGTCTGGCAACCCGTGCCCCAGGACTGCGCCAACTCCGTAGGGAGAGGCGTCGCAGGCGAGGACCACCGGGAGCGACTCTGAGAAATGGTGGAGGACCGCGTTAGACACGAGCAAGTCCTTGACGCTTTGAAAAGCCGCTGCCTGCGCCTGGCCCTAAACCCAGGGCACGTCTTTGTTGAGGAGGCGGGGAGCGGTTCTGCCACGGCCACCTTGAGGGGCAGGAAGGAGTGGTAGAAATTGAGTAGGCCGAGGAACGCCTGCAATTCTGCCTTGGAGGATGGTGGGGGGGCGTTTTTTATGGCCTTATCGTCCGTGGGATGGATCCCTTGCGCATCCACCGCGAACCCCAGGAACTCGATTCGGGGCACCTCCAGGAGGCATTTCTCCTTCTTTACCTTGAGGCCGGCTGTGTTGAACCGTTGTAGGACCTGGTGGAGACGGTCTGCGAAGGAGGTGTTGTCCGGCGCCGCGATGATCACGTCATCTAGAAAGGGCTGTACTCCGGGGATGCCTTTTAGGAGAGAGTCTATGAAAGATTGAAAAGTCCCGGGAGCTACACAAACCCCGAACTGGAGTCTCGTGACCCTGAAAGCCCCCTTGTGGGTCGCAATGGTCTGGGCCTCTGCTGCGGCCTCGTCCACAGGCAGCTGTTGGTAAGCTTGTGCTAAATCAAGCTTACCAAAGATCTGTGCCCCAGCCAGGGAAGTGAGGACATGGCTCACCACTGGGACCAGGTATGCATGGTCCTGTAAAGCCTTGTTCAGGGTGCATTTATAATCCGCGCAGATCCGCACGTCCCCGTTCGGCTTTACTGGCGTGACAATTGGGGTCTCCCAGCACGCGGATGCAACAGGCACCAGCACCCCCTGCTCAACAAGGCGGTCAAGCTCAGCCTCTATCTTCGCCCGCATGGCCAAGGGCGGGACCCGTGCCTTAATGCGGATGGGGTGGATGGTCGGGTCCAAATCCAGGGAAATGGGGTCCCCGGTGTACCGTCCTAGGATCCCATCAACACTTTTGGGAACTCCCGACAGACCCACTCCCAGTCGGCTGCCCAGATTTGGTTAAGTCCTGATATCCGGAGACCCAGGGGCTTGAACCATGAAAGTCCCAGCAAGCTGGTTAGGTGCCCTTCCACCACCAACAGGTCCAGTTTCCCCGAAAAACCCTTGAACTGGACCCGGAACATGCCCCAGCCCTGGACCGCCACAGAGTTTTTGTTAAAGTCCCGTAACAGTAGGCCCTGTGGCTTGCGCAACCGGGGTCCCCCCTGGGGGCATAAGTGGCGGAGGGTCTCGACCGAAATTATTGAATATGACGAGCCGGAGTCGATTTCCATCCGGCAGGGGGACCCTTCAACTAAAACATTTACATGCACCTTGTCCGGGCTGTCGGGGGGCAAGTTACATACCGTCTGGTGGTTGACGGAAACGGTGTGGAGGTCCTCAGTCTTGATCTGCGCCGTGAGGTTCGTCCGGTGTCCCTTGGAGTGGCAGACCTTCTCGATGTTTCCTGCTTTGTTGCAAGCCCGGCAGATCGCGGAGCGAAACCGAAAGGTCCGTCGCTCGTGAGCGCTGCCACAGCTACGGATGGCAGGGATTTGGCCTCTCGGGTCCGCGGAGGTCGGTGGGACGGTCGGTGGCGTACCTGGAGTACTTCCTCGTCGTCCGATACGTCGGACCCCCGCGTTGTTTGATTGCGGTGGACCGCCGAACTGCGGCGGTCTTGGTGGGCCTTTTTGTAAGCGGTGGCCTCCTGGATGGCCTTTTCCAGGATGAGATCGTTGTTGCTCGCCAGCTTCCGCCGCAGTTTGGACTCCTGGAGGCCCACGAGAAATTGGTTCAGCAGCGTGTCCAAGAGGTTTGGGAACTCGCATCTCGTGGCCGCCCGCCGAAGCCCCGCCAGGAACTCCATGGTGGATTCATCTGGGCCCTGGATCCTCTTGAAGAACCCCAGACGCTCCACGAATTTTGTGGGCTTAGGCGAGAAGTTGTCCGTGAGGGCCTTTACCAGCGCCGCGTAGGACTCCGTCTTAGTGGTCTTGGGGTTTATGAGGTCCCGCAAGAAGATGAGGGTGTCGACGCCGCAGACGCTGAGGAACAGCTGCTTTTTTTCTCGGCTTCCACCACATCATGATACCCGCAGTAGTTCTCCAGGGCCTCCTGCCAGGCGTCCCATTTCTGTGGTTGGGAGAGGTCAAACGCGCTTAGGTGAGTGGTGGGCGCGGCCATCTTGGCACGAGGTGGTGAGCGGGGTTGCGAGTTACGAGAGGCTGAAGGTGCGCTGCTCTCAGGGTCAGCTGTGCGACTCGGGAACGGTGCGGGGAGCGGCGGGCTCGATGCGGTGCTCGGGAGCGTGGTTTCGGGAGCAGTGAGCGGTGCGGTGCTGCTCTCGGGGTCAGCGGTGCGATGCTCGGGAGCGGTGCGATGAGCGGCTGGCTCGATGCGATGCTCTTCTTCATGGTCGTTGTTCAGGGAGGGAGTTGGCATCCCATCCTCATCGCCAGTGAAAAGTACTGAGACTGACGAGTGATTTCAGCTCTCACATACTTTATTAGTTGAAGAACAAGACAACTAAGCTGGCTCGCCGGCCGGCTTTTTATCCCCAGTGAGCCCACACCCGAAACACACACCACACCCGTGATTCACTATCTACAGTTGATTGGGTTACCCCGGGCTCCTCGATTGGAAGAACACGAGGAGCCTACATTCTATTGTCTCCAGACATGAAGCTCAAGCCTTAGCCAGGCCACATGGTGGACCGGTCAGAACCGGTCTGAGCACATGGTAGCCCTGCATCCATGTTTCCCTGTGGGTACACCACAACCTGGCTCAGAAGTCCTGTGCCTTTCTACTAAACGCTTTCCCCCGACTGGCACAGCTGCATGCAGGAGGAGCTGTGGCTTCCTGAGAGAGAATCTGCAAGCCGAAGGTCCCACATTCAATCCATGGCCTCTCGGTCCAAAGGGTCAAGTCAAAAGTCATGTGAAAGACCCCCCACCTGCCACCCGGGAGAGCTGCTGCCGCTCAGAATACACAGGAGAGCTGAGCTGACCTGGACAGACCAATGAACGGACTCAGTAGGAGGCAGCTTTGTGTGTGCGCATTCATGCAAAGAAATAGCCAAGGGAATAGGAGGTGGGGAAACCCAGGTCGAAAATACCCCAGATTCTCTTTTATTCCTTAGTCCAAAGTGGTTAGTTACTGCCTACCTAGTAGAAATCGCCACCCAGTCAGCTGCTGGAGAGCGAGCAGTGCTCCTTTGACAGCCACAAAACATGCACCCCTGTGGTTTACATCCACAGGACAGTGAGATGGCAGTGGCAGAATGTTAGGTGGTAGAATGGAATGCACCACTTCAGCCCATTTTAATGTTTTATGTGAAGAAACATTTAGCGTTGGAATCCACCTTGTACAGTCTGAAGTGGTACAGTCCATTCTACCACCTCAGATCTCTGCGACCTCATTGTCTTGCATGATCCAGTGTCTTCTTGACCCAGGCCCAAGAAGCAGAAAGTGAACGATCACTTGGAAGTTTTTTTGTATGTCTATATTCTGACAAAGGTTTATCACTGACTCCCCTAGTAGTTGAGAGTTCGCTTTAGTTGTCCACATTTCACTGTGATTGGGTACATATGAATGTAAATGCCGACAAGTCACCACGGACTTACAGTGACGCCAGCAAGGGGATTTCCAGGCAAGTGAGAAGCAGAATGGGTTTGCCATTGGACTTCGGCTGAGACTCTCTCAGTGGTCTTCCATCCAAGTACCAATCCTGCTTAGCTTCTGAGATCTGAGAAGAACGGGCTATACTGTACCATTTCACATCCCCAGCAGTTGGGATAACCTGCATAAGAGTTTATCTATGGGAGTTCTAATCAGGCAACTTGTTGCTAATTTTGATTTGTACTTCCCAATAATTTCAGTGCTGCTGTACATCTATATATCTAATTCCCAAGTGGCCCCCTGCGTGCGGATATCTAAATCCGCACATTGGGGGCACCTGGGGGGCAAGGAGATTTTCCTGCGCATGTGGGGCAGTCCCCACGTGTGCAGAAAAATCTAAAAAGTGTTTAAAAGTCTAGGGGGGATATCTAAATCCCAAAAAAAGAAAGAGCGTTCCCTGCGCATGTGCACGGAATGCTCTGGGAGCTCTGCGGCTGGCGGCTGGAAGCCGCTCAGTCCTTGCCAGCGAATATGGGGGGGGGGGGAGGAGATCAGCGGTGGCGGAGGAGGAGGATTGCCAGAGCCGGGGGGGGAGATTGGCGGGCATGGCGGCTGGAAGCTCCTCGGGCCTTGCCTCTGGAGCCAGGGGGAGGAGGAGAGGGACATTGCCGGAGCTGGGGGGAGGGAGGAGGAGATCGGCAGCTGTGGAGGAGGGGAGCGGGGGGGAGGGAGGAGATCGGCAGCAGCAGAGGAGGGAGACATCGCGGGAGCCGGGGGGGAGGGAGGAGATTGCGCAGAGGAAATTGCTGGAGCCGGGGGGGGGGAGTGAGGAGAGGAGATTGACAGGCCCGATGGCTGGAAGCCCCTTGGGCAATGCTGCTGGAGCAGGGGAGGTGATCCCTGGAGCCAGGGGGAGGACAGCGCGGAGCCTCCCCCGCGAATATTGTGGGTCCCTCTTCTTGTTTGTATATAAATTGCTGCATTGTTATTTTTTCCTGATATGAAGGAAAATGAGAGGCAGCATTGTGAGCTATTATCAGCTGAATTTTTCCTATAAGGTATTGAAAAAAAATCTAGATGATCCTTAGAAATCCTTTGATGGCCTGCTTTATCTCCAGCTCCAACCCTTATGCTGCCCTGGTGCACTGCCTGCGTGCGACCTGGCTGACAGGAAAGACACGGCCTATGACATATCGGAGGACACAGCTGGAGGCACTGGGCCGCTTTCTGGAGGAGAATAGGTGTGCAATCCTGCAAGCCGTGCATGCAGACATGTGCAGGGTGAGTGTGGTGATGCAGCCAGAGGTTCTGGCTGAAAATTTCTTGTCACACCAGAAGCAGTTGCTTGTGATGTGGTTTGTGAGCCTGGTGCAGCTAAAATGAAAACCATTTTGTTCTCCCAACAGCCTGCTTTTGAAACAGAAATACCTGAAATTTCTCTTGTTTTGAATGAAGTGAACAATGCACTCAACTGCCTGCACGGCTGGATGGCAGATGAGTGTGTGAACAAGAACCTGGTAAGAGGAACAAGCTGAGAGGGGTGAAAATATGACTTTGTGTGGGAGAGAAAGTGCTTCTGTGCTTGACTGGGTGGAAGGTGCAGAGGCTAACCAGGCTGAGATCATTTCTGCAGCCTCCATAAACCTATTTCTATTGTGTAGTCTTGACCCATTTTATCATGTTATATTGAAAGAGTCCAATATATTGAAAAAAACATAATGGTTAAACACAAAGCCTAATGGTGGCTTGTTTCATGCTTTAACAGCATTCACAAATGCACACAGATAGTGCGTGAGAAGTTCTGAAATACTTTAGGAGGAATCCTAAGTAGATCTAGTCAGAATTATGTCCCAATGGACATTCAATGGAGCTTATTCCTAGGAAGGTGTCCTTTGGATTGCTGCATCAGTGTTATGCATGAAAACATCCTTAAGCTTTTCATGTGCATATCCTGATTAAATAGAGGATGTACTTTTCCCTTCAGATCTATCTGAAGTACATACTAATTGCCTTTGACACTTGAACAAGGCATTAAATTATTTCAGCAAACAATAAAAAATATATAAAGGTCAGGAAGTAGAATAATCATGCTATGTAACATCTTTTCATCTCCAGTAATCTTTGTGCATCTCTCCTTATATATAATTCTGTTTTGGGGTGACTCTTTCCTGAATGTTCCACATGCTCCCAAATCAATTGGGTCCCTGATCTGTCACTCAGGAGGTGTGCCAATCCCCTAGCTGCAATGTCTTGCTGCGTTGCCTCAGTCCCATCTACAGAGCCAACGGCCAGCATCTTGGGCTCAGTCTGGAGGGAGCCAGCGAACAAGATGGATCCTCTCAGTTCCTGGCCACAAACAGCTCTCATAGCAATGGAAAGCCAGCAGCATTAGCCAATTAAGGCTTGTGCTTTTAGTGAGGGAAAGCAGTCAGGGAGGGAGGGACTCAGCCATCTGGCCATAGAGACCCTTCAATGTCACAGGGAGACAAGTCTGAAAGTCGAGCCTGCCGTAGACAAGGCTGACCAATGCAGGAGGGTTGACTTTCACCCACTTCTGCTTCCCCGGGCACAGAGAGTTCCATGCAGTCACCTCTAGCGATGGGTGGAGGCATTGGAGGCTGAGGCCGAACATGGCAGCACCTCAGCAATCGTCGCCGGCTGTGCCAGGATGCAGGGAGCTGGCTGGGCGGTGAGCCCATGGAAGTGGTGCACAGCCTCTCACACTTGGTGTGCTGCGAGGCAATGGACAGGTCCAACAATCTGGGGGCCATAGGGTAAGGAGGCCAAGGCCGACCATGCTGCCGCTACACCGGTTGCCGCCACCTGCAGACGGCTGCAAGTAGCAGGGCGGGCTGCATGCAGATGAGGACCGGCGCCATAGATGGGAACGCAGCCAAGGCGGAGGGTGAGGCCGAGATCTTCATAGCGCCCGTTGTATTCATTTTACAACGGGCTTTGCTACTAGTTATAAAATAAAGATCAATGTCCACTAATAGGCTAAACACTGGGGCCAAACAACATCTTTCATGTTGAGAACTTTCTTTATTCTATTTCACTTGCTTCATGGACTTTTCTTGTCTTCACTCCCTTGTAGGCCACCTATCTTGAATGTGCCATCATCCGCAAGGACCCCTATGGCGTGGTGCTCATCATTTCACCCTTTAATTTCCCCCTTCACCTCACCTTGGTCCCTCTGGTGGGGGCCATTGCAGCTGGTGAGTGAGAAGCTCTCTGAAGACTGTTCAGTTCCCCACAGCAGAATACCCCCACAGCCCTGACCCAGGGACCCTTGGTTTAGCTGGTCTCTTCACAGGGGCTCCTGCTGGCAGCATCCAAATTTGTGATGGTTTATACACCTTGCTACCATAGTCATGTGCTCTTTTCCCCATCAGGGAACTGCGTGATTGTGAAACCTTCAGAGCTAAGCAGTTGCAGTGAAAAGCTAATGGCTGAAGTACTGCCTACCTACCTTGACCCCGTGAGTTTCTTAGACCCAATTCTCCCTTATTTCCTGATGAAAACGGAATTCTCATTCACATACATGACCCAGTTCTCTGGTGTGATACTACAGAAAATATTCAACCTTGGTCTCATCTCTCAGTAGGATATTATCGGGGGAGATTGTTTCATGGACCATTTCCGCAATAGTGAAATTCCCCACATTGACATTTTTAAAACTGTGCGTTATGTAAAGTTTTCCACAGTACATTTCCCCTCACAGGTGCAAATCGAACGTTTTCTCCTTCTTAACACACATTTTCAGAATCCCCAGTTTTAGCAAGTTCTGAAAACACGGGGTAAAAAGGAGAAAACTTCAGGTTTGCGCCTAGTAAGAAAAAATCTACTGCAGAAAATTTCGCATAACACACAGTTTTTAAAAATGTCAGTGTATGAATTTCACTACTGCAGAAAGGGTCACAGTTGCAATAGGTGTGCAGACAGTATCAATCACTGCAAATTCATTATTTTGCATTGTTATGGGATACAAGGCATAAACATAGAAGCAACAGTTGGTGCCTACTCTGGATAGATTTATCTGGAGAAAAAAATATACATTCTTTTTGTGGATGTGTTTGAGAGGAAGAGTTGTCTCTAGGATAATGCACTTTTCTTTTCCTTGAGATAACTTCACTGTATTCTATTTCCTCTAAAAATCCTGAGGTGATTTAAGGGGCAGATGATACCATGTTTAAAAATGAAACTTTATTAGTGAAAAAGAAATCTAAAGTGGAAAAGGAGTAGGGACTGGAGGGAGAGGTGCTAAAACCTTTTCGTACCTATTATTACTCGGCTCCAAATTGTCCACTAGCAGTTGCTGCCTCTGTAGGATCCCAGAAGGGAGAGGCCGCCTGGTGAAGGAGGTGAAGCAAAACAAAATGTGGATGTGGAATGGGTTAAACGCCCCCCCCCCACCGCTTGTCTGCTTACATTCTCCATTTAAAGTGGCTTCTGGGGGGGGGGGGCTCAGTCGTGTGCCTTTGTGTGAAAGATACATTTTTCTTCCAAATAAGCAAGAGAAATCTGCCTGAGGGGCAGAAACTGGGCCAGTGTGAATTGCTGACTGGGAGTGATGATAATAGGACTCTCCTCTCTTACTTCACAGGACACCTTTGCTGTGGTAACAGGTGGCCAAGAACAAACTGCCAGATTACTGGAGAACAAGTTTGATTACATCTTCTTTACAGGTGACTTCTACATTTTTAATTTCCATGGTGATGATTTTCATCATGAATTTAAATAAGACTTAACAAATAAAGGGAGCCGCGGTGGCTCAAGTGGTTAAGACACTGAACTGCAGGCTGTGGAAGGTCAGTAGTTCAGCAGTTCAAGACCCGTGAGTGCCGCATGACGGGGTGAGCTCCTGTCTCTAGTTCTAGCTCCTGCCAACCTAGCAGTTCGAAAGCAAGAAATTGCAAGTAGATAAATAGGGACCACTTCGGTGGGAAGGTAACAGCGTTCCGTGCACCTTGGTGTTTAGTCATGCCGGCCACATGACCACGGAAATGTCTTTGGACACCACTGGCTCTTCGGCTTTGAAACGGAGATGAGCACCGCAACCCTAGAGTCGGATGCGACTGGCTTTTGAGCAAGGGAACCTTTACCTTTACTTTAACAAACAAAGAGGCTACAGAGGCTAGTGAAGTGTGACGAGGCAAACCATTTAGTGCCTGAGATGGGGTCTGAACCCAGAGTACGATCTTCCTGTTAGGTCTCACTGGCTGTCAGCTGTTTGTGGGGCTGTTTGTTGCCTCGGTTTCCAGTGCAGCTCAGCTGAGGTGCACAGGTGAATCGGTCACTTGTGGCCGGCCGGTCAAAGGCTGTTTGATCCCACCCTCTCTTCACAAGTCTTGTGGGATGCCCATGACAGAAGGGAAAGAGAGCGGCACTCCGGGCATCCTGGGAAGAAGGTG
The DNA here is from genome assembly GCA_029375565.1 of Gekko gecko. Taxonomy (NCBI): domain Eukaryota; kingdom Metazoa; phylum Chordata; class Lepidosauria; order Squamata; family Gekkonidae; genus Gekko; species Gekko gecko. The sequence continues at coordinate 89,630,393 of JAPDNY010000003.1, forward strand.
GCCTCTAACAGCTGATATCAGATATCCCACCATCGCAGCTTATGAAAATCACCATGCCCAGCCATCCATGGGCGATGGGCAACCCTGGGTTGGAAGATCCTTGGGGCTTTTGGGAAGGCAGGGCTCGAGAAAGGAGGGACTGATGCAAAAGAATCCACCCTCCAAAGCAGGGAAACTGCTCTCTGTCACTTGGGGATCAGCTGTAATTCTAGGAAGATCTCCAGATACCACCTGGAGGTTGGCAGCCCTATGCAATGGCCCCATTTGGGTCTTGGGCTGTCCGCCTGTGGCAGTGACCATTCACACCCACCCAGTTCAGGGTGTGGCCAGCCAGCTGCTAACAGTGGTTCCTGCCTGTGTTGCATGGGGCAAGGTTCGCCCCTTGCTCGGCCCTAGCGGGGGATCACACTTTGGGTCTCCGTCCTGGACTCTTGCCTGGCTCCCAGACTCACTCAGTCGGCCCCTGCCAGCCACCTTCATTTGAGCCAGGATGCTGGTCTCTTTCTTTCTGACGTTTTGCTTTAGTAAGCTCTGCCTCAGCCCAGGAACAGCCCAGGTAATAGTAAACAATGTGCAGGAAACTTTTTTCCAACTGAAAAACTGTGAAGAGAGAGTACTGTGTAGCCACGATGGTGTCTGCAAGCTCACGCCCAGCCCAGTTGTTTAGAACGATTTGGTCAATTACTGCTCTGCCACGAGGCAGACCAAATGCTGGGGAATTGGACATTGGCTGAGAGGCCTTTATGAGCTATTTCGCAGATAGTCCTGCTCACTCCACCATGACGTCCCTGCCACAGTTGAGACAGTGAGTGAACTCAAGGCTCCATCCACGTCTTCTTGTTCGGTTTTGGATTATTTCAATTCGCTCAGGCTAGAGGAATTGCTCCTAACTGTACTCCCCACCACATGCTGCCCTGACCTGTGCCTTTCGTGGCTAATTAAAGCTGACCATGATGGGTTTTACAGTGCCGTAAGGGATATTATTAGTAAGTCCCTCTCGGAGGGACTGTTCCATGAGTGCCCATCGTCTCCTGAAAAAACCACCCTTAGACCTGGCTGAATTGGCAAATGACCGGCAGGTCTCCAACTTGTCCTATTTGGGCAAGATAATAGAGAGGGCTGTGGCAATCCAGTTCCATTTTAGATCCCTTCCAGTCAGGTTTTCACCCAGGCCACAGGACAGAGATGGCACCAGTCACCCTCATAGACAACCTCCAGAGGCATCTGGATTGGGGCTGACCGGCAGTGCTGTTGCCGTTGGATCTGTTGGCAGTGTTCAACATGGTCGACCATCAGCTACTGATCCATTCCCTCTCTGACACGGGAGTCCAGGGGCTTTCCTTGCGATGGCTTGCCTCCTTGTTGGGGACAAAGGATAGCACTAGGGGAGCAGCTATCCCGAAGGCACCCACTGGAGTGTGGAGTGCCCCAAGGGGCAATGTTGTCCCCGATGCTATTTAAAATCTACATGCGCCCCTTGCCCAGGTTGCCTGGAGGCATGGGCTGGGTTGTCACCAGTACGCTGATGACACCCAGTTCTATCTGTTGTTGGGCAGCCAGTCTGACTCTAAACTGGAAGATTTGGACTGGGCGTTACAAGCCGTGGCTGGATGGCTGAGACCGAGCTGACTGAAACTGAATCTGACTAAGACGGAGGTCCTGGGCCTGAGCCGGGGTGTGTCGAGGGTAGGGGTCCCGCTCCTGACCCTCAAGGGGCTCCACTGATGCCAGTGCTGGAGGTGAGGAGTGCTCCTGGGTGCTTCCTTAACAATGGAGGCCCAGGTAGCAGCCTCTGCCGAGTCAGCCTTTTATCAACTCCAGCTGTTCAGGCACTTGGTTCCCCCTTCCTCCAGTGCAATGACTTGGCAACAGTGATCCATGCAATGGTCACCTTGAGAGTGGACTACTGTAATGCTCTCTACATGGGGCTGCCCTTGTCTCAGATCTGGAAGCTACAGCTAGTGCGACATGCAGGGGCCAGGCTTTTGATGGGCCTCCCTATGCAGGAGCACATCCAACCTATGCTGAAAGCACTGCACTGGCTACCAATAGCATACTGAATCCACTTCAAGGTGCTGGTTCTTACCTTTAAAGCCCTTTATCGTCGGGGGCCGACATACCTGAGGGACCGCATTTCCCCACATGTTCCTCAGCAAGCACTGCTGTCAGGGTTCCAAAACTGACTGACCTTCCCGGGTCCTAAAGACTTCAGGCTGGCCATAACCAGAGCCAGGGCCTTCTTGGGGGTGGCGCCATACTGGTGGAATGTGCTCCCAGAAGAGATCAGGGCCCTGCGGGACCTTATGCAGGTCCGCAGGGCCTGCAAGATGGAGCTCTTCCACCAGGCCTTCAGCTATGGAGCAGCCCCCAGTAATTGCAAGCCCTGTCCTTTGGAGTCACCAACAACAGCCTGTGCCGGCCGCATAAGAAACAGAACAAGGAGCGGATCAATAGGACAGGTCATCGACTGGCTGCCGCTGTCTCCAAACCACATCGTTATTATCGCCAGATCTAATATGCCCTAGCACTTTGTGAAATTTGGATTGTTTTTAGAACGTTTTAGATTGTTTTCACTGTTATCTCTGTGTTTTAATAATAATCTTTTGTAAGCTGTCCCGAGCCTGCTTCAGTGGGGAGGGCAGGGTATAAACCTGATAGATAAATAAATAAATAAATAAATAAATAAATAAATAAATAAATAAATAAGTATTGAGCTCACACAGGCCTGGGGCGATGAGTATGGGCTTCTTTGTTTCTGCACTGTAGCATTTTCCAATTCAGAAATAATTTTAGCCTTGTGGGGACTTCAAGTCACTGTAGGTATGGCAGGCCAGTTAAACCATCAGTCATCACTGGAGCCAAATGGTTTCCAAGTGGCGTCTGCATCACATGCTGGTAGTTGAGTCCTTGGTTAGTCTCTGAAATACACAGGGGGGCTGTTGATATAATTGCCCCTAAGCATCCTTTCTCCTTGAACAGAGCCCTGTTTAGCATCTTAGTTTTCTGAGGAGCTGAAGGCTGTGAAAGGACAGAGACCGCAGCTGAACCAATGGTGCAAGAAGTCTCAAAACAAATGGTTGGGTTGGACTAGATGACCTGCAAGGTCCCTTCCAACTCTAACACTCTATGATTCTATGAAATACAGGAATGCAGGCTAGAGCTCATGTTACACTGTGCTCTTCAGTGGTGACTATGGTGAACAAAGACAGTTCACTACCGTATCGCAGTGGTCTGCATATAAAACTATTTACACTCATTCTGACCTTGAAGCCAAAGTAAATACAGTACAAATCCAGTGTTATGAAGATACCAGACTGTAACTGTTGCTAACATGTGTTTCAGTTGCTGTAGCCCAAAAATGAAGTGGTGCCTACCTGGGAAGGAGGTTCTAGAAGCTGGTTTCTGCCCCGCTGCAGCTCTATCACTTGGCTGCTTTTGGGGGCCCAAAACGGCTTGATTTCCCCCCCCCATGCTTTTTATCTACTTGAAAGTGCTCACAGAGGCCATCCAGAGATTTGGGATGGGATGTCATCAATACACAAATGACATCCGACTCGCTTTCTGCTTATCAGCTCAATCAAATGGGCCAGGGAAGGTGAAGATCGAATGTATGGAGATAATGTTGGGCTGGATGAGGTTTACTAAGCTGGAGCTGAATCGAGATAAAATGTTGGCTGACTGCTCTTTATATCTGGACAGTGGTTTGATGCCTGTTGTTCATGGGATTAGAAATCTGCATTTCAAAAAAAAAAAATGCAGCTATTTTGGATCTGGATTTTGATTAGTTTTTTTCCCCATTATCCTGAGTTTTTGGAAGTATTGTTACCAGTTTGAATTTTCCCCCAGGTAATTTGGGGGGTCCCGAAAATTCAGGATCACTAAATTTGTCCCACACAAAAAATCCACGGCAGCAGAAGCAAGGGAGGGGAAGAGGGAATGAAAAAAGGTGGGCGGGACTTAACCCAAACTGAACCGAATTAAGAAGATCTGAATGTACAGGCCCAATACATTCACCAATATACAAAAATATACATGTATGTATTACAAAGTAGATTAAAAACCAGATATTGGCTCTGGCGATAGCCTCAATTAAGAATCAAAACGTACAGTGGCAACCAAAAATGACCATTATTGTCATTGACCGTGCATGTTTCAGCCCACTGGTCTTCCTCAGTGGTCAGTGAATGTCATGTAAAACCCCATCTCTGATGTCAGAGGCCACTGTTACAAATCAGAGAATTAGAAAATATAGTCCCACCTCCTTTAAGCATCTGGTGATGGCTCTGAACTTCCATGACAAATAGGTGGTCTAGCTTTTGTACAAAAAGGATTAAGTCAGGCAGGACGGTCCCATGTAGAATGGAAATGAATGGGTCATTCTAACAAAAACCCGAGGGGGTCCAAGATCACAGAGGCTCTTAGGTGGCCCTCTGGAGCCCAGTAAGGTTTTAGGGCATCTGCTACACCAACTAACAGCTGTTTCCTGTTGAACTCTCCTAGTGAGAGAATCAGTTTGGGGTAGTGGTTAAGTGTGCGGACTCTAATCTGGGAGAACCGGGTTTGATTCCCCACTCCTCCTCTTTCACCTGCTGATGTGACCTTGGGTCAGTCACAAGCTCTGGCACAGCTGTTCTCTCAAGGACAGTTTCTGTCAGAAGTTCTCTCAGCCCCACCCACCTCACAGGGCGTCTGTTGTGGGGAGGGGAAGGGAAAGGGGTTTGTAAGGGGAAGGGAAAGGGGTTTGTAAGCCGCTCTGAGACGCCTTTGGGCAGTGAAGGGTGGGGTATAAATCCAATCTCCTCCTCCTCCTCTTCTTCTTCTTCCTCTTTCCCTCCCCATTCCTGTACCACCCCAGAACCCAAAAACACTCCCAAAATTTCAGGAGATAAATGTTCATTGCTACTTTCAGATACAATTTTGCTTTGGCTAAAACCGAATGCACACCCTTTGAAAGAGCAAGGCCAAAGCTGGGGTGTGTGTGTGTGTGTGTGTGTGTGTGTGTGTGTGCTGGTAGATCCAGCTGATTCCATTGATGCTGACATGGCAGCCATACCAGACCATTCCTTTTGCCACCTTTAGCTGGCACGCCACTTCTGCGCTGCTCTGGAGAAAAATTATCTAGCCACAGTTGATGTCATTCTGTCAGCTGATGGCTCAATTCATGTAATGCACTGTAAGTTGGCCTGCCCTCAAAAATCATTTTGAAGCTTTGACAGGTTCAAAGTGCTGCTACTAGCTGTAGTGCTTATATCATATGTATGTACATATGTGCTGCCAAGTCACAACTCATTTACGGCAACCCCGGCAAAGGGCCTTCAGGGCAAGTGAGAAGCAGAGGTGGTTTGCCATTGCCGCCTTCGGCAGAGCCTTCCTTCATGGTCTCCCATCCAAACACTGACCTTGCTTGGCTTCCAAGATTTGACAAGACCAGGCTAGAATGTGCCATCTTCCCAGCTTGCATTATAGCTGTCTTAAAAGGTCATTTTGACTTTCAAGGGAAATTCAAAGTATTGGTTTTAACCTTTGCATTTGAACATGGCCTGCTTCCACATGGGGATTTTTTCACAGGTCTACCCCTGACTGCCTCCAGTTTGTTTATTGCTGCTTCCACAAAGGGGGTGCAGTTTCATGCTGCTTGTGGAATCAGCCCTGGGTTCTAATCATGGTTCTAATCATGAAGGACTGCCTGTTCCCATGTACTCATCTACCTGTCTTTTAAGAAACTCTATATCTGAAAAGAAAGCAGAAATTACAGAAATGCCACAGGACTATGGTGCTATTTCTCCCAAACCCTTCTAATCCAGGCAAGCACCAGTTAGAACATCACTAAATCGGTCAGCAGTGTGTCTATCCAAGAGACCCACCCCCACCCCAGTTTCCTAGCATGCGAGAATTTTCACAGGGAGGCAAGCGCATTTTTTCATCGCTCAAAAGGTTGCCTGGCTTTGGGATAGCCCCACACTCACCTGGTTCCAAATTTTTGCAGCTTTGTGTTTTTGTGTGGGTATTTTTGTTTGTTTTTTAAGTACAAGAATGAGTTTCCTTGGTGCTGAAACAGCATATCTCTTTTTGACAACCCCAATTTTTCTTTCACTTCTGCAGGGAGCAGCAATGTTGGGAAGGTTGTCATGAGCGCAGCAGCCAAACACCTGACACCGTTGACTCTGGAGCTGGGAGGCCAAAATCCCTGCTATGTGGACTGCTGCTGCCACTTCCAGAATGCAGCCAACAGAATCGTATGGACAAAGTTCTTCAATGCTGGACAGAGTTGCCTTGCACCAAATTACGTGATTTGTACTGCTGACACACAAGACAGGCTGATCCCATGTTTACGTCACGCTATTCGTTGTTTCTATGGCTGCAATCCTAAGGAATCGCCTGACTTTGGCCGCATGATCAATGACAAGCATTTCCAGCGTGTCCGTGCACTTCTAGACTGTGGCCGAGTGGCCATTGGTGGAGAGACAGATGAGCGTGAGCGTTACATTGGTGAGCAAGTAGGCTGATGCTGGGGAGTAGGGATGACAGAAAGAGAGGAAAACCCTTGGTTTGTGGTGTACAGAAGGCTTGTTATAAAGCGGTTTTTTCCATGTGAGTCAGGATTTGACAGAACAAAGAAGATGGGCCTGTGTATTGGGAAAAGCAGCCTCAAGGCCAGATACGGCAGCTGTATAGGAGCCTGACCTGGCTGGATGTGTTGGCAGAGTGTAGATATGCATATTCTGATATGATGTGCTCTCTTGTCCACAGCTCCCACAGTGCTGGCTGATGTTAAGGAATGGGAACCAGTCCTGCAACAGGAAATCTTCGGGCCTATCTTGCCTATTTTCACCGTGGCAAGCTTGGAAGAAGCCATTCAATATATCAATTGCAGGGACCGCCCACTGGTTGCCTATGCTTTCTCCTGTAACCAGCAGGTATGCTTTGTTCTTGTAGCCAGCCCTATACAGGAGGCTGGGACCTGATAACAGTATAAAGTATCATAAAGTTCACCTCCTTTTTGGGGTTGCCAACTCTTGGAAAGCAGAAGTTGCTTAGGATCTCTTAAGCGATCCAGATTGCCCTGTGTGGCAACTGTTGTTGCCTCAAGTATAAGGCAACAACGATGCACGTTGTTCTTGGGGAAATCTCTGAGTATATTATGAAGGCCCTGACCTGGGTGGCCCCAGCTAGCCTGATGTTGTCAGATCTCGAAAGCTAAGCAGGGCTGGCCCTGGTTAGTACTTGGATGGGAGACAACTAAGGAAGTCCAGGGTCACTAAGCAGAGGCAAACGATGGCAGGCAACGTCTCTTGCCTTGTCCACCACTGTTCATCAGCTATTCCATCTGGAGGTATGATTAATACTGAACGGTGACTCTGACCCAACTAGAATGACTGCTGTGGGAGTTTTTGGCGTGGGGGGGATGATTGCTTTAGTACCAGAGGCACCCAATTTATGGTGGCTATGACATCACTACATAGTTCCCTCCCCCACTTACAAGTCCTACTTTGAACCCCTCTGTGTTCATAACCTCTCCCCCTCCCCCACTTTTACTCTTATCTTTTAAGTTTTTTGAGGGTTTTGCACTCTGTCCAACACTGGGGCCCTGTTAGCCAATGAAAATGCTGTTCTTCCAGGAAAAGACCCTTCCATCTGAAAATGATCTTAGAAATGTTTAGAAATTCTTTTCTAAAAGAAGCCTTTCATATATGTTCCTAACACTGAAGCAGGAGAGGTTATTATGGTGGGTGTGATTGCTTTTTAGGCTTTGATTTTAGCTGGCCAAGATGGCCTTTCCATTTTTTTTTTTTTACTCATTATGGGTGTTAAATTACCTTAGCACAGTTGGAAAGACAGGATTATTGCATGAACTGCCACTGTGAATGTGTTACTCTGTCGTCATCTTATATATACATACCTGCATAGAAATCTCAAAGGCTTAGTGCTGTCTTTTGCTTGTCATGAAATCTTGACTGCAGGGGCAGATGAACCATCAAACAGACCGAGCATGTGCTTCGGGCACCAGGGCCAAAGGGGGCACCACAAAGTTGGGAAAAGGGTGAAAAGAAAAGAAAACAAATGAAGATTTGCAAAAAAAAAAATTGGTAAAACTAGTGCAAATTGATCACGGTGCACCCTAGGGGTTCTCTTCTATATTTTGTTGGCGAGGTGCAGTGTCATAGGCTATGTTTAAAAGTAAAATGATGGAGCCAAATTCAGTTGTCATTACAGTCATTTCAATGAGGGGGGTACCAAGACTGGTCAGTACTTAGGGCACCAGTGAGCCTTAATCCACCCTGCCTGGCTGTACTGGCTACGAAACCCACCAGAGAAGTAGCGGTGTTAGGTCCACGTGTGCTCATATCTGCCGTTATCTAGCTATTTCCCTGGCCAACTCTGTTCCTTTTAGTCAGATACAACTTTGGGGGTCTAAAGCAAGATTTGTCTCAGGAGCATTGTGTGGTAGGGGGAGGAGTTTAAGCCCTCCCTCCAGCACTGTTTCCCTGAGCTGAAATGGTTATGGGAAATCAAGAATGGGGCTCTTGATCGGTTTCCTCCCCCCTTTTCTTAGGTCGTACACCGGGTACTGGACTGCACCAGCAGTGGTGTCTTTTCTGGGAATGATGGCCTGATGCACATGACGTTGGTCTCCCTGCCATTTGGTGGAATCGGTATGGCTGCCCCTCTCTTCTATCTCCTGTGCTGCAGTTCTGTCTCTTACTTCTGCCATCAACCTCCGTGGCATTCCCTCCGTTCTCACGGGCAGCATTTGTAAAATTATAGCGGCAGCATTTCTTTTTGAAATTATCTCTGGAACAAGGAGGGGCAAAACTCTTCTCTTGATAGACTCCCTAACTGCTCCTGGCACGTTTGCAGTCCTCATGCAACAAGGTGCAACAGGAATTAATTCCAAGTAAGCTGCTAAATAATTAAGCCAAGTCTTTCATGTTAAGCAGCAGATTACTTAATTACTTGGGATGCTTACTTGTGAAAAGCCGTCAGCAGGCAGGGAAGTCTGCTGCCTCTTCCTTGAAACATTCAACCTGGAACCCTTTCTTGGCAAACCAGGTAAGCCAAGGGAATGCATGGGGGTTTGGCCTAAAGTGCTAATGAGCTGTGCTGTCAGGGGAGTGGCCTAATGTGCTAATGAGTTCCTGCTTGGACAGGCCGGGGAAGGCACGGGGAGGCATTTAAATGCTTCCCCGATCCTTCCAGGGCCCGCTCCCAGCTCGCTCGCCTCGGAGTCATTGGGGAGGGTGTCGCTCTCCAGGCCTTCCCTCTGTAGCCACGCACACAGCAGTTTTGGCTGTAGTGGGCGTGGCCAACTCTGAAGCCAGCCGGAACTCTGTTCCTGTGCGTTCCGGCCCAAAAATAGCCCTGGCCCTGCCACTCGGCTTCTTCAGTGCCTCCAGAGCGTGATGTTCATACAAGCATAAGAGCACTATTCCCTAATACATTCTCTGTTTATGGCTGCTACAACTTCTTGTTACAGACTAGAGATGGGTTGCTTTTATTCCCTGGCAAGGTCTAGCTGACTTTTATTGGATTGCCTTCAGCCACTGCTTAGAGATACAACAGACTCCCAGTCTAGTGATCAGCTCTGCTTTATTCAGTGATTTCAGCAAGAACCAGACTGTAGACCAGGGCCTCAGCTCAGTTGTATTGTCTGCAATGGCCACACCCCAACACACCCCACTCCTAAAGATAGGCCATTTACAAAACTTTACATCTTAATTGGTTTCTGCCAGAATCCTCTTGGTCTATTGCTATTCGGCTCCAAGCTCACCCTGTCTCTGGCAGCACAGTCCTGCAATGCTTCAGGCCCAATACATAACAGTTAGCAACCCTATATGGGACCTTGCATAGGTGAAGAAGAATGGATAGAGGCCCAGCCTTTGCATAGGATTTGATCTGCATGCTTTCCTTGTGACTCTGTTGCAGGATGCAGTGGGTTTGGCAAATATCACGGCAGGTTCAGCTTCGACACTTTTACTCACGAACGTGGCTGCCTCATTCGCCGCTTGGGCTTTGAAGCACTCAACACTGTACGCTACCCACCTTACACTGAAAGCAAGCTGCGAATACTGAAGTTTGGCACAGATGTGAGGCGCTGGAACCCTTGCACCCTGCTGTGAACTCCCTCAACAGCAGAGGCCTTCTGTTCGGATGGGCTGCTAGAAGGAACTGAGCTGCAGGAGAGAAGGACCGTTTCTGCCTCCTCTGCTGTTTGTAGAATCTAGTGACACCTCCCAAAAAGGCTACTGCAAAGACTCGGCCTTCTCCAGAAACCTCGCCCCCGTTACCTCGCTCCCTGTCAGTTATCTTACCTCCAACCTCACACCCATTATAATCCCATTCCTGCAGGCCTTGTGTATAAATGTCCAATGTGGTACTAGGTAGGACATATCTGTGTTGCTCCTGTCTTTCTTTGCCAGTTGCTGGGAAGGGTAAGAAAAGGCAAAGGACTAGTAAATGTGGTTTAATGAAATTGAACGATACACCCTCCATTCCTACGCTGAATTTTCACCAATTAGGACAAACCAGTACCATTAACTGAAGACAGTGCAAAGTGTTGCTTCAAGATGGCAATTTAATTTCCCTTTGAATTATTTTATGAAAACCTGTTCTGCACCTGATTTAGTTTCCAGTTCTTTTCCAAGAGGACTGTTCCATTGGTTTAGTGAAGTAGTCATCTACATTAGTGAAACTATATTAGTACAATGAAAGCAGAAAGATGAATACTGAGGTCTCTAAGGAATGATAACAGAATGTATGGATGAAAGTGTAAAGGCTGGGTGCTTAAGGCAGGTTAAGTCCAAACAGATTCAGAAGCAGAACCAATGCAAACAGTCCTTCTGTTATTCATATATCTTCCATGTAGCGATTCTTGCTTTCATAGACATAACTTTTCTGGCTGGCCACAATTTTTCCACTATCACTTTCTGCACAGTAATCATACCCAGAATTCAGATCCTGCCCCCCCCATCAATAGCTGCAGCTCACACCTAAGAAATAAAGCCTATCAAATTCAAAAGGACTTTCTTCCTAGTAACTATGTTTAGGATTGCAGCCTTACTGACATGTCTTGCATAGTTCTGCAGTCTGCAAGTACGTGTTTTGCTTCTGTAATAAAGTTCTCGCATCAAACCTTCATGTCAGTTCTCCTTGACTGTTTATTATTATTCTTTGCACAGCATTTGTAGAGCATATAGTTTAGAGTTGCCAGGTCCCCTCACCGCTCCAGAGGGGGGATTTGGTAGGCATTCCAGGGGTGGGTGGGGACGGCTCCCAAACCCTGCCTCCAAGAGCAACCACCCACCTGGCCACCCCTCTCCCTCCCCAATTTAAAGGGCTTCAGCTGATCGACGGGGACCACATGGCCCGCTGACCAGCAGGAGGGATGTTGAAATCTAGCAGGAAGGAGGGGGAGAGGGGGTCGCGGGCTGCATGCTTGGTTGTCAGGTAACCATAAGATGTATGGAAGGGGGAGGAGGAAAGCTAACATCTTTCAATGCGGGAATGTAACAGATTGTCTCACAGACACTCCAGGCGTTCTGATTTACTATGGCTATGCAGAGTCTTATCTGTGCAGAAGGCCTTGGGTCCCAGGGCTCCTCTCACCTTTGTGGAATTTCTGGTCAGCTGTTCATTAATGCTTTGCCGCGCGCGCGCTGAGTAGCCATTGGTGGGTAGCATGGGGGGGCAGTTTGAATGTGCTATAATTGGTGTCACAATGTATCTCTCAGCATCACTGACAAAGAATGGTTAATGCATCTCTATGAGCAGCTTTCAATAAACACTATCTTCTTCATGAAGCCTGGTGTTTGACTGACTATCTGGAGAACTTGACTCCACCAAAGGGTCTTTTGCAAGCTGAGTGTGCAGCCCATGACTGCCCCTCCCCTCCCTCCTGCTGGATTTAAAGGTCACCGCCGATCAGCTGAAGCCCTTTAAACCGGAGGGGAGGGGAGGGGAGGAGAGGGTGGCCAGTGGTTGCTCTTGGGGGCGGGGCTTCATTTGCTGGCTGGCAGCAGATTGAAACCCCCAGAAGTGGGGGAACCCCTGTCCAGACCTGGGGGCTGACAACTCTCATATAGCTCATTGCAGAGTGATATGAGCTGTTCCAAAAAAGCTTAAAGCCTAAATGTGGTCACTAGCAAGTAGAGGGAACAAGAAACTTGGGGGATATAAATCACTGGGGCCCCCCACAATGTTCAAAGCAATGTGCAAACCCAGTTAATAATACTTTCATTCCCTAAGTCTTTGCCAGCTGTTGGGTGGTGCAACCACAGCCCTTGAAGCATGTCTTGTGCAGCAGGATGTGGGACCTCTGGGGTGAGGAGAGGGCGAAGGCTTTGAGGCCACTGCCTTCTGGACTGCAGGATGCCCAGTCCCCTTATTCTATTTTATTATTTGTATTTATCGCATTTCTACCCCGCCCTCCCCGTGAGCAGGCTCAGGGCGGCTTACAATAGGGCACCATGTGCCAACATATAAAACAGCATAAAAACAGGATAGAACAATCAACATTAAAGTGCTCAGTGGTTACAATCAAAATCTAACAAGATGAAATCACATTAACAAGATGGATTCCCTCCAATCTTACATAACAATAAGGGGGTTAAAATCCATGGTTGTTACTCGGCCCCATCCAGCGGTACTGACCACAGCAATGTCATAGTTGTTCTTCATGGGGCTGCCCCACCGATCTACCAATGGTGGTAATGGTAGTGGTGGTGGTGGTAGTGGTGTCACGGGCCAGGATGTGGGGCCAGGAAAGTGTGGGGTGGTCAAAGCACAGTCCGAGGTCGAAGCCAGGCAAGCTGAATAACCAAGTTCAAGGGGCAAGACGAGCGGGGTGGTCGAGGGACGGTCCAGAGTCAGGAGCCAAACAAGCCAAGAAAACCGGGGAGCCAAGTCAGAATCACAAACCATTAGTGTTGTCAGCATTCAAGCGGGTGCCTCTGGAGCTGCTGTTCCCCTAGTATCACCCTCTGTTCCCGACCTTGGAGAAAAGAGGGAAGCCATTGAAGGGTGAGCCCCTGAATCCCCGCGTCGGCAAGGCGGTGGGTCAGCAACTGGTGGTCGACCATATCAAACACAGCTGACAGATCTAACAACAGCAGAGCTGCCACACCATCCCAATCCAAATGCCTCCGGAGGTTGTCAGTAAGGGTGACCAGCATTGTCTCTGTCTCATGCCCCGGGCAGAAGCCGGACTGTAATTGGTCAAGGATGGAAGCGTCATCCAGAAAGCCCTGTAGCTGAGTCGCCACTGCCCTCTTGAGCAATTTTCCCAAATAGGGCAAATTGGACACCGGCCAGTAGTTGGCCAAATCAGCAGGGTCCAAAGTTGGGTTTTTCAAGAGAGGGCGGACCATCACTTCCTTCAGTGCCTCAGGGAACCGCCCCTCCAAGAAGGACTTGCTGACAATCTCCCTCAAGGCACCTCGGAACCCCTCGTGGCCCGCTTTAATGAGCCAGGAAGGGCACGGATCAAGGTCACATGCAGTTGGGCGCACAGATACGAGCAATTTGTCGACTTCCTCCAAGCTGAGCTGGTCAAAACACTCTAAACCCGACATGGAAGATGTGCAAGGGGTCTTGAGTTCACTAACTGTTTCAACTGTGGTGGGTCTCTCTTACTCTGGTCTCTCTTCTGGCTTTCTGAAGCCCAGTTGCCCACAATCGAATAAAAGGAGGAACACAAGCTTTGAATAAAGGATTGTTAGCGTGTAAGCAATGCGCTCCCTAAACGTCTCTTATTTGGAAACCTGCTAGACCAAGGCTGTACTTATATGTGAGGTAAACAGAGATCATTTTTCCTTGGATGTTTGACTCAACAGACAAGACAGAGACGGAGATGAACAACAAAGGTTTATTTAACAGAAGATTTTTAGTAAAGTAAATATTATGTGTGGATGACTTCAATATATAAAGTAAAAGTGGCTCTCAAGTAACGTAAATAAACTCTGAAGGGCAGGTTGAAGCCTGATCTTTTCCCCCCACAGAGCGCCTTTCCACAGAACCGACACACACCAATTCTGAATTATGAGCCTTTAACAGGATGCTTGTCACACAATGGGTGCGTTCAGACGTGCCGTTTGAGCCGTTTTCGGCACGGCTCAGAAACGGCTTTTACCTGCGCGTTCACACACCCAACATCTGCCTACCGTCCCCAGCCGTCGCTTTCTGGAGCAAACCCCCTTTGAAACGGAGTATTTTGACACCACTTACCCAAGTGGTGTTTTCCATGATTCTCTGTTTCAAGCCGCACTTTTCCCTGTCTGATCGCTCCATCCAGCCACTTCCAGGTGCTTCAACCCCCCCTCCCCTCTGGGAAGCTGCCTCCAGCTTCCGGTTTTAGTCCTCCATTTTTTTTTCCCCTTACCGGTGTGCGCTTGAGCGGAGCTCCGCACTTAGGTTAAAAAAGAAAAGGTTCACTGGTGCCTAGTTTAGGCATTTAGAGGAGTCCGGGATCTCGGGGAGGCCATTTTTAAAAGGACTCTTCATTTAAACTTTAAAGGGACCTGTTGAGCTCGCTCTTCTTCGCACCGGCCAAACTTCCTGTTCGGGAGAGGGCTGCCTGTGCGCATGCTCAAAGGAGAGGGGGAAACCCCCCCCCCACCTGCAGGAGGACGGCAGGGAGCTCGGAAGGAGGAGGTGAGTCTCCAGTTTAAAAAAAAACGCATCGTGCCGGAGCAGTTTAAACCGCTCCAGCACGCTGTCTAAACGCACCCTAAAATAAGCTTCCTTCCCTAAGCCAACCCCCAAACTCTAATTAAGAGCCAAATAAAAGCCCGGCTAAGCTGATGCTCCTTTCCAGAACCACAAAATTCTTATTGGGTGGGTGGGGGCCTTCTTCGCCCCTCTTAAACTGAGACTGACTCACCCCCTCCCATCCAGTGGCGTTCCATGGGCTCTGATTGGCTGACAATCACTTGGATTTATGAAGCCAAAATCACAAGGATTGGTTCAGAGCCATAAGGGCCTGATCAATAGTGCCTAGAAATTTCATTATGTCACCTGATATTTTCAGCAATGATTGTAGTGTCTCTTGGCAATCCGCAATAGAAGGACAATGTTTATTTATATTCTTATATCAGAATATGTTTTGTTGTATAATATAAAAATGCATGTGCGTGTTCTTGTCATTACTTGTTTGTGTTCTTACATATCTCTTTTTAATAGTTAAACTGCAGTTGGTCAAAACTTCAGTATACCAATTACTTCAACGAGGCTATCCAATGAGATTACCATCATATAATGGCAATTCCACCCTGGTCCCGACCACAGAGTGATATCAAAGCTGCTCCTCAATTGTCCTTGTCCAAACTCCATGCTTGTGCGTATGTTAACTTTACGTCATTCAGTGATGAGAGATGAATTTATTTTTTAACCAGGTGTTTTCTATGCTGGCTCATATATTCAATTAAATGAAGTAACAAGGCTTTTAAAATCAATAATGAAATTATGAGAAATTCAGGAGAAGTTACGTTTTGGACCACACGTTAGCTTTTTGCTCTGTATGATGACAAATACAGTTTTCCCATATTTATATGGCCAGGGTCCAGCATACCTAAGGGACCACCTTTCCCCATATGCTCCCCCAAGGGCACTAGGGTCAGGGGCCAACATCTTTTGACTACCCCAGGCCTCAGGGATGTCAAATTCGCCAAGACTAGGGCCAGGGCCTTTTCGCTGGTGGCTCCTACCTGGTGGAATGAGCTCCCGGAAGAGATCTGGGCCCTGCGGGATCTAGTGCAGTTCCACAGGGCCTGCAAGACAGAGCTCTTCCATCAGGCTTTCGAGTAGGAGCCACCGCTGCTACTGTTCCATCAATGCACCGTCACTGGAAATTGGCAGAGATATCATCTAGGTGCAAGCAGGCCCTGGGAAGAAGACTGGCTATCTACCGCTTTGGAACTTACGTTGTTGGTCCAGATCCACCTTACTGGAACCCATTTTGGAACTGGGAATATCAGAGCACCAGCACTTTGTTGTACTATTGTTATGGTTTTATCTTGTTTTAATTGTTTTAATTATGGCTTTGGCCCCAATTGTTAGCCTCCCTGAGCCTTAGGGGAGGGCGGGATATAAATCGAATTATAAATAAATAAATACATAAATACATAAATGCATAAATAAACAAATACATGAATAAGATATACTTACTATAACATTTTTGTCATAATTTAATAACATTACAATAAACTGCAAAGATATCAAGATTAGTTTTTTATGCTAGTGCTTTTTAATGAGTTTTTATGAGCACTTTTCTCATTGTCTAACCTAAAATGTCCATTTGCACCAGATTAGTGGTTTTTAATGGGGCCTTGCACAAATGGAAATTTTAGGGGAAGAGGACGCACACTCTGTGATGGACACTTTCTAGCGTGCATAGAACTTGTTCACAGGATCCAAGCCAGAGTCAGTAAAATGCCAAAACATGAAGGCTGAAAAATTAGCCTGGCTCCTAAATTTTGGGGCCGACTCCTGGAGCCAGAGAAAATTTGTCAACCCTCCTGTACAGAGATGGGGCTTGGAATCTGTTTGCATGTTTATTTAGTGGTCATTATATACGTTTGCTCTGCAGAAAATGGTAGAAGAAGATAAGGTATATACCTCATTTATTCAAACAAAAAAACGAAGTGACAGATGTTGGCCCCACCTCCTTAAGGGCATGCCTTCAAACTCCTGGCAAGATGGCAACAGCTGCTGGCCAATGGGATTGTTGGAGGAGGCTGCAGGGATGCGTAGTGCACGGTGGGGGGGAAATGGCTGCCAAAGTGTGCTTTTTAGGGGGGAGAGGAAAATAAAGGTGTTTTTAGGTGGGTGAAATATACTGGGTTCAGACACGTAGAGTGATCAGCTCATGGTTTATTGTGATTTCAGCTCAAACTCAAGACAGACAAGCCAGGTCCGAGACCTGCTTAAATCCCTGGTGCACACCACACTCAAACACACACACACTCCCCGTGATAGGCTATTTATAGTGCAAGGTTCAACCACTGGTTAATTCTAGGGTCCAGGTGAGCCTATAGGTCTGTTCCAGAATCCCAGCCAGCTTTTGTTATGCAGCCGAAGCCGCGCTTATTCGCGTGAGTAGTAGCTTAAGGGCAAAGGGGACACTCCTGGTCTTCATGCGGATGGGCCGCACTGCCGGGTCAAGGTTAAGGGACATGGGTGGACCAGTGCAGCGACCCAGAGTCCCATTGAAAACAGCTGGGAATTCACTGCACACATCCTGAAAATCTGATGGCCACACATGTTGCATCCCCGTTACTCCGAATCCTAAGGGCGTGAACCAGGACAGGCCCAGTAAGCTCGTGAGCCACCCTTCCACTACTAACAAGTCCAAAAGTCCCTTAAAGCCCTTGTACTCCACCTGAAATTTGCCCCACAATTTCACAGCCACCGGGTTCTTTTGGAAGCCTCTTAAGGTAAACCCAGAAGAGGGTTTCTGCAGGCGGGGCCCCCCATGTGGACAGAGCCTCTGTAGAGTCTCTGCTGAGATGATGGAGAAGGAGGACCCCGTGTCCAGCTCCATCTCGCATGGGGATCCCTCAATATACACAGTCACATTGATTTTGTCCGGGGTGTCCCGGGGCAAACTGGTACTGATTGTGGTGGGCGACCGTGGTGTTCAGTTCCGCTGATTCCTGGTGTGTGGTAGTCTGTCTCTGGAGACCCCTGGAGCGGCAGGTGCATGCTATGTGGCCAGTTTTTCCACAGGTCCAGCAGGATGCATCTCGGAAGCAGCAGGAATGGCATCTGTGGGCGTCACCGCAGCTGGCACAGGGTGCTTGCGTGGCAGTCCTTGCAGGGCCGGTGGTCGCGATTGATAGCCATGAGTCTCTGCGAGCTGGGCGGCATACCTGGAGTATTTTTTCCTCATCCAAGGTGTCAGAGACTGGGGATGTGGAGGCCTGAAGCATGGAGGGGGCCTGGCGATCCCATTGTGACTTTTCAAAAGCCGTGGCCATGCGTAGTGCCTTGTCCAGTTTGAGTTCGTTGGTACCAATGAGATTTTGGCAGAGTTTCTGTTCTCAGACACCCCAGACAAACTGGGTTAAGAAGGTGTCCTCGAGATCTGGGAACTCGCAGTTGATGGCCAGCCTGAGATCAGCCATGAAGTTGGTGGCCGCTTCACCGGACTTTTGGAGGCACACCAAGAAGTCCATGCACTTCGGTGAAGCCAATGGGGACGTCTGAATTTGTGTTGATTACAAATGTACACTGAATAAGGCACTCCAGGACCACGCATACCCAGTACCGGTGGTCAGCCATGTTTTGGCCTCTTTAGCAGGGACATTGGTTTTTGGAAAACTGGACTTGGCCCAGGCTTACCAGCAACTACCAGTGGATGACACCATCACAGAGGCCCAGACTATAGTTACGCACAGGGGGGCTTTCAAGATTAGGCGGCTACCGTTTGGGATAAGTGTGGTGCCAGGGCTCTTTCAAAATCTCAGGGACTGTCTCCTAAAAGGCATCCCAGGAGTCCAGCCGTTTTTCAACAATATTCTGATTGTGGCTCCAGACTCTGAGAACTTTGCGGCCCGGCTCTGGACAGTACTTCAGTGTTTCAACACCACCAGCCTCAAGGTGAAGCAGGAAAAATGCCTCCTGGGAGTGCCGAGGGTAGAATTCTTGGGGTTCACCGTGGATGCCCAGGGAATCCACCCAACCGACAACAAAATTCAGGCCATCTTTCAAGAGCCTCCCCCATTATCCAAGGTGGAACTTCAAGCCTTCTTGGGGCTTTTAAATTTTTATCATTCCTTTCTACCCCACAAGGCCGCTGTGGCAAAGCCGCTCCACTACCTCCTAGATAAGCATGCCCCCTGGGTCTGGGGCCCAAGCACGCTGCCGCCTTCCAGGTGGTAAAGGAACTGTTGTCTTCCAAGGCAGTCCTCACCACTTTGATGAGGCCTTGCCTGTGGTATTAATATGCAATGCATCTCCTTATGGGGTGGGGGCTGTCCTGGAGCACTGGTTGGCAGATAGCTAGGAGGTTCCAGTTGCATTCTACTCCCGAACCTTTTCTGCGGTGGAGCGGAACTATGCTCGAATTGATAAGGACGCTCTCACAATTGTAGCGGGGGTGAAAAAATTTCATGATTACTTGTACGGCTGGCCCTTCACAGTAGACACGGACCACAAGCCCCTCTTAGGCCTCCTTGTCCCGGACTGCCAAACCCCACAAATGCTGTCTCCTAGGGTGCTGCACTGGTCAATCTTCATGGTGTGGTATCAATATTCGCTCATCCACTGCCCTGGTAAGGCAATGGACCACGCAGATGCCCAGAGCTGCCTCCCATTGCCATCCTCCAATCCAAACCCCGCCCCGGCTCATCACATCATCTAGCTGGAGTCCCTGCCTGATTGGCTGATCCAGGTTGCAAAGGTGTCCCGCCACAGTGCCCAAGATCGCACCCTCTCCCGGGTCTTGGACTGGGTGGGGAGGGGGTGGCCTGCAGGCCAGGTGGGGCCGGAGTTCATGGCGTTCTCATCTCTCAGGGACAAGCTGTCCTCAGACAAAGGGTGCCTGCTGTGAAGTGGCCGGGTGGTGGTTCCCGCTCCCTTACAAAAATGGGTATTAGCTGCTCTGCACAAAACACACCCCAGAATTGTCAGAATGAAAGCACTAGTATGCAGCTACTTGTGGTGGCTGGGGTTAGACAGCGACATTGAGGACAAGGTAAAGCGCTGTCAGAAATGCCAGGAGTCACGACTGGAGCCTCCGAAAGCCCCGGTACAACCATGGGAGTCATCATACAAACCCTGGGCTAGGTTACACTTGGATTTTGCGGGACCATTCCAGGGACAGATTTTCTTCATTTTAGTAGACGCATACACAAAATGGCTGGAAGTTGTGCCGGTTCCCTCCACCTCCTCCCATTCGGTCATCCACACAATGTGGCGGATTTTTAGTGCCCAAGGTATCCCTGAATCCTTGGTCATGGACAACAAGACGGCTTTTACCTCTGCCAAATTTCTTGAGTTTGTCCAATACTACGATATAAGACACATCCGCTCTGCCTCATTCCACCCAGCAACTAACGGCCAGGCAGAGCAAATGGTCAGAACCACAAAAGAGGCCCTACGTGGTATGAACCCCGGGGACTGGGACTATAAACTGGCCACCTTTTTATTTGGCCAGCGCACAACCCCCCCACACAATGGCCACCTGAAGCCCAGCCGAACTCCTCCTAGGGTCACGCCTGATGCCTCGGCTAGATCGCCTCCACCCAGACCGGGTGCCAGAACACAGCACAGCCCCTGAAGAGCAAGAGGCACCACGAGGGTTTTTTCCAGGGGACCCAGTATATGCACAGAAATACGCAAGGGGCCCCGCATGGATTCCAACCAGAGTCATCCAGGTCACAGGGCTGGTCTCCTATGAGGTCTCCAGCAAAGATGGCCAACTACTAAAGCACCACATCAACCAGCTATGCTGCCGCATACTCCCAGCAGCCCCAGGTGAGAGCGATTGCGAAGGCCCCGACCACCGAGATCCAGAGGCACCCACTCCCTCGCAACCTGGCCCAAGTGGGCTACCAGAGACGGACACCGATGCCCCTGCAGAACCACCCAGTAGCCAGGAGCCAAGCAACACGCCAGTTCCTGTTGAGCAACTGGGAGAGGTACCAATGCCTCCGACACCCGCCAGAACAACTCCAGAACACACAACCCCAGCTCCGGAAGTTTGCCGCTTCACTAGAGAGCAGAGACAGCCTGTGTATCTGAGAGACTATGTCAGCTAGGGCAATCTGGACCAAGGGGGAGGGTTGTTATATACTCAGTACGACCGTGCACGCAGTCGGGTCCACATGTGGCCAGGGAGGAGCCCTAGCTTCGCGTCTGAAGACAATAGCCCGAACAGATCCTAGCACACACCTATCGGAGGGCTAGGATCCAAGAAGAGACCTTTTGAATAAATCAACATCAAGATAAACAACCACCCCCTTGAGCAGGAATTTGTGTAAAACTTCATTGATTAAGTTCATGAACACCCCAGGTGCTCTGGCTAATCCAAAAGGCATGACCAAGTACTCAAACTGCCCCAGTGGGGTGTTGAATGCAGTCTTATACTCATCCCCCTCCCTGATGTGCACTCGGAAATAGGTTCTCCTGCTCCAGTTCTTGTCAGTGAACTGCCACAACTCCTCCATTTCGGTTGGGCTCATAGCATACAGTTTCCCTTAGGGTCAGGGGTCTTTTTGGGGGGAGCGCACCGGAGGGCAGCTCCAGGAGCTCAGGAGCCAAGCCCCACCCCCAGCCCGGAGAGTCTTTCAGGCAGCCAAATGTCAATTTCAGCTCCATTATATCCTATGGGCCATTGAAGTCAATGGTGAAAACATAGGGTATATTCTGGGGGCTGGAGGGGAGGGGGTTTGATGGAGAGGCTCCAAACTCACAGGGTAGCTGGTGGAGCCTCTCCCCAAGATACCTACCAAGTTTCAAGAATATTGGATCAGGGGGTCCAATTCTATGGGCCTCTAAACAGGTTGCCCCCATTCCCTCCATTGTTCTTTGTGGTGGGAAAAAATAACTTGTTTCCCACTCTTTGGGTAAGATACCTATGTGCGAGTATTTTGAATTATTGAAGTTTCATTGAGGTGATTTTCATCCAAAAAGGTGCCATTTTCCTTCTTAATAAAATTTATTGATAACAAAATGGTCACTGAATTATCCAAGAGCATTTTTCTGCACAGGTAATAGGGTTGCACTGTACAAAATGATTCACAAACTAACTTGGATAAATGATTAGGGACTGTGATCTATACTGCTGAGTTTAACTGAGGATCCTATTGTGTAATTTTTGTACCACTTAATGTGTCATGTTAATACATGCTATGCTTTGTCCTTTCTAGTGGCTCCAGACTTATACAGTTGTGGGGTATTTTTACATTGGAGTGAACTCCTCATTTCTAACTTTAATGGTAACACAAAGTGTTGAGGTTCCCATACTAGCATAATACTAATATCCTCCGGTGGCAGATTTGATGTAAAAGGGTATGACTGCTCACTCACACTACTGTAGGAAATTACTCTGTTTGCCATTATTCACATGAATACCTTAAGTGTTATAACTTATTCAGGTGAATATTTTTGTGGCTTATTAATGTGACTACCTTAGTGGTTTCTAAACATTACACAGCTAGCATAATGGCTGCTAGTGTCAAAGATGCCTGTGGGGATTTATACCCTGTACTGCTATATTATCAGAACCCTAATTTCTATTACAGCAACAATAAAAGAGCCTTGCCACACCTGAACAGGCAACTCAATGCCTCCTGCATGAAAAGAAAGAAGACACAGAACAAAGTTGGAGTCCAGTGGGGGGGGGGGGCACCTGTAAGACCAACAAAGTTTTACTCAAGGGATGAGCTTTCCTGTGCAAGCCCACTTCTTCAGATACTTTGCTCTGCTGCTTTCAGACCCGCAGGGCGGCTACCTACTAGAAAGAAGACAGACAGGCAACACTCCCAACCAGGACAAAGACCTAGGGGCTCTTTTTGCAGCAGGAACTCCTCTGCATGTTAGGCGCCACACCCCTAATGTAGCCAATCCTCCGAGAGCTTACCGGGCTCTTCTTACAGGGGCTACTGGAAGCTCTGGGAGGACTGGCTACATCGGGGGGGGGTGTCACCTAATATGCAGAGGAGTTCCTGCCACGAAAAGAGCCCTGATAT
This sequence comes from Gekko gecko, assembly GCA_029375565.1. Taxonomy (NCBI): domain Eukaryota; kingdom Metazoa; phylum Chordata; class Lepidosauria; order Squamata; family Gekkonidae; genus Gekko; species Gekko gecko. The sequence goes on from JAPDNY010000003.1 coordinate 89,653,078, forward strand.
ATGTTATAGTCACCCTTGGTTACAAGGCCCTCCTTCCATTTCCTAAGCGAGTCTTTTTTTATTTCTCAGGTCTTTAGAAAGCTGCTTATTGTTCTCCAGGCCACGTGCTTCCTGAAGTGTATTGCAGCCAATCGCTGCGCGCTGTCGCCACAGACCTCTCTGCACTGCACTGAAACGTCCCCCCGTCCCCCGCCAGGCTAACCAACCAAAGAGGAAGTTCCGCCCCCCTCGGGGCTCCCTCAGCCAATGAGCATTCGGCCAGGCGGTCATTGGCCACAGTCGCTGTCCCGGGTCTCCGACGGCTCGGAGCAGAGCTGCGGTGTCTGTCGCTGGCGGGTGAGTCCCGTCTCGTCCTTTGTGCCCCTCCGGGTCGCCGGGCTGGGCCGCTGCTCGTGTCGCCGGATTCCAAGGGACGCTTCTCGCGCGGGGGAGGCGGGGGGGACACACCGCAGCATCTTCACCTTCACGGAGGGTCGCGGAGGGCATGACTCTGCGCATGCGTTGACAGGCTGACGGGACTGATGACGACGCATGCGCTTAGCGGAATTTTGACGGGGAGTCGAGGCGCTGAAGGCAGACGCATGCGCCTTATTCCTCGCTCGCCTGCGCTGGAGGGTGACGGTGTGGACGCCGCCCCTGCAGTGCGGGCTCGGCGGGCGGGCGGGCGGAGAGCGCTCGCTCGGTGGCCCCGCTCGGGCGGCCCTGGGCTCGGCGGGTCCAGGAGGAGGAGGCCCAGGGAACTCTTCCCCCCCACCTCTTTTTTTAATTTAACTGTTTTATTAAGTGGAACAATTGCATGCACATATTACAAGCTTTTAAAATAATGGTTGTAACAAAATGTTTAACATGAATCAACAAGGAACATACAGAAAACTGGATGGGTATATTGCTAAGCTTACACCTGCATAAAAATGTTATTAACACACCAACTTATTTTCAGACAGCAGTATACCACCGAAAAATAAAGGAGGCATGTATAACATGTAACTTAATTGAATAGTGAAGTAAATAAATAAATACAAAGTAGATAGATAAGAGCAAAAAACATATATATATGCATATACCTAGATGTATAAAGAAATATACATAAAAACCTCCCTATATTAATAGTAATAATTACAAACCAAGAACCGAAATAGCAAATCCATTTATGCAATTGGGACCATTCAGAAGAGATATATTGCTGTTGAGATAGGCATTCAAGAATTGGATACCATTTTCCTGTAAACAGATTTTGGTTTGAGCTTGAAGACATATAATTTAGTTTGTGGCTGCATCCATAAGATAGGGGTTCCACAATTTCCAGAACCATACTTCCACATTTGGTCCTTTCTCATCTTTCCAATAAGATGCAATAGCAGTTTTAGCAGAGTCCAACATAACTTCAATAGTGGCTCTGTGTGGTCTAGCAATTAATTCCTGTGGCCAAGCATTTAAGAATAAAATCTCTTGACAAATCTTGGAATAAACTCTGGCTGCTCATCAGTCTGTTTCTTTCCTTCCTGTCTCCCGGACAGAGGGCTCCTGCGCTCCTGCGAAAAGATGCAGGTCTTCTGGGTGATGATGAGCCAAGCCTCCCGAGCAGGTAAGATTGCAGAAAAGAGACCTTTTGTTTCAGGGCTGGGTTTTGGCATCTGACCAGTGGCTGGGGCAGGCCATTGCCTGTCTGTTCTCTTTCCTATTGGTAAAATGAGGAAAGTAATTTTGATCTGTGATGCTGAGTGCCATCAGGGGTAGACTGTTCAAGTGCAATTAGTACTGGAGATACTGTATCTATGTTTTGTAATATGCTGTAGATAAAAGTATTGAAGTGGCTGTCGAGGCCCAGGTCCAAATGTTGAATAATCCACAACATTTGCTGTGTTAGTCGCTGTAGATTTTCCGGGGGTGTGGCCGTGGTCTTGGCATTGTCGGACCTGACGTTTCGCCAGTAGCTGTGACTGGCATGCGCCGACAATGCCAAGACCACAGCCACACACCCCGGAAAATCTACAGGAACTTGTGAACTCTGGCCGGGAAAGCCTTCGACGACATATTTGCTGTGTTGTTTTGGGCATGTGACAAGTCTCATTATTGTGTGACTGAATTTGATAAGAGTGATAAAGTTCTTTAGCATTTGAGTAATGGCCCTCTAGTTGCATAAATGTGGGATGCTAGGGAATAATGATACTGGATGGCAAGGCCATGCTCTTATGCGTGCTGATTGGAAAGTAAGCCCCACTGAACCAAGGGAGACTGACGTTCGAATAGACACGAGTACATCTTTGTATTCTGAGCTGGTGGCCTGCTATCACCCATGGCAGCGGTGCCATAGAAACTGACCTCTAAATCAGGAACTTCACAGAGATGGGGCAGGCCTTCCGAGAGAGGTATAGGTCACAGGTGAACTCCTCACAGTCTCTACAGTTCACTTATGTAGAGGACTGATAGCCACTCAGTGTGTCTTCGATCTGGCCAAAATGCAGAATGCCGGCTTGTCAGTATCATATTGGTGCAATACAAGAGGTATGTATTTATCCTGTCCTTTGTAGTGTGCTGAGTATTGGCAAGGTATTGGCTCTTTTCAAGCTTTGCGATTCTGGGGTCCTTTCCCTGTGTGGTGAACTGCCAACATTAAATAATGGATGCATTTTCACAGATAGCATGCTGGGATAAAATTACAGTAACTGATGCTGTCAAACATCCTTGGGAGTGAGTGGGAGTCCAGATGGGATTCTGCTAGCAGGTGATAAGGTAGATTTCTTGTTAGAGTCTGAACACGTATTTGAAATCTCATACGTAAAGATTTTATGCTTTTGACCTTATTGTACTGTACAAAATGGCCTTGACTAGCCCCATCTCATCAGATCTTGGGAGCTAAGCAGGATTGGCTGTGGGAGTACTTGGATGGGAAAACAGCAAAAGAAGACTGGGGTTGTTATGCAGAAGGAGAAGATGGCAGACTGCCTCTGCTCATCTCTTGAATTGGAAATGCCATGGTCCTGGTTGCCACTTTAGAGCAGACAGTTATTATTCTAAAAACAGCATACCTTGTTCTAGAGTTTCCCAAAGTACGATTTTTAGTTATTCCCTAGTGTACATCTGAATACCAGATCATGAGTACACAGTATATGTAGTTGGTGATGATGTAAAGTGTGAGTGGGACTAGAAAATAGTACTGAGGTTCTGAAATTCACTATTGGGGATGCATTGTTTTGAACTGTGGTGCCTGGTAGATATGGAATATGCAAAGTAACTGGAGACGGCTTAAAGATTTTTCTCCTCCTATATTGTATTTCATGACCTCATTGAGAGTTCATCATTTGAACAAGAAGATATGCAGCTGGGCAGGGAGAAGACTGTAGAACGTCCTGTATTGTCACTCTTAGGGAATGCGTTCTCTGCTTTTGATGGGCAGAAATTAAGAAGAGCTCTGCTGTATCAAATCAAAAGTCCATCTATTTTGGCATCTAGTTTCCAACAACTGCCGACCAGGTAATTTTTGGAAGACCAGAAATGGCATGAAAGGGATAGGATGTTTGTCACGATATCTGATATAACGCTAAATATGGAAGCCCTGTTTTGTTCTCACTGTTTAAGTTGATAGATCTATCCTCTGTGGGTTTGTCTAGTTCATTTTTTAAAGCTGTGCTAGTGGATGTCACAGCATTTTGCAGTGAAGTACTCCCCTCCCCCCCGGGATGTAGTACTTTTTGCCTGTTTCAAACCTTCTAGCAATACGTTTCATTAGGTAATTCTGAGTTTTAGCGTTCTGAGTAGGCCAAAATGATTCCTTTGTCCATTTTCTCTGCACCATTCATAATTTTATAAACCTCTCGTGATCTCTCCCTAAACACTTCTTGCTCTTTCTAAACTAGGGCTCTGACATTTTAAGCTCTTCTCGCAGAGAAGCCAGTGCTCACTCTGTTTCCAGTAAGCATCGACAGTTTTGTGGTATCCAGACAGGCAATCCGTTGGGGGGGGGTCAGATCTCCGCTTGGTCATTGCATTCACTGGGTGGCTAATATTCTCAAGCCCCCGTTTCAGTTCCTGTCTCCCCCCCCCCAGGTCTCTGTTGGCTGGAGTGGCTTGATGGTATGTATGTCCTGGCGCCTTGTTTGGAAGTGGTCTTCTAGGAAGGACTCTGATTAGGTTAAGGTTTAGACAGTGCCGGTATTTATTCTGCTGTGCTGGGCCTCAGGGGTCCGTAACCCCTTCTCTGTGGCAGCCTTTGTGCAGCCTTTCTGTTTTCCCTTAGGGCCTCCAGTGTGCCTGAGCCGGGCTCGATACCTCAGCAGCACAGTCCCGAAAGCCTCCTACAGTAAGTACACCTTCATGTCCACACACAAGATTCTTTCAGGGATACAGCAATGGCTTGCCTGGAATATAATTTGGTTCAACAGACTCTGTTTTACCTCACAGGAACAAGAGCTGTTCCTTTTAGGGAGTACAAAATTCAGCTTTGCTTCATCCCCCCTGTAATGCTGCCCCTGTCACCCAGGAGAGAACACCACGCACGTGCAATGGGCGCGATCCCCCTGAGGGTGGTGCACGAACGCTTTGCGCCGGCAGAAATTTCTGTTTCCATGGTCATTGCCATGTACGATCTCTGCCTGCTCTATTTCCACAATAGGTTTTGTCATGAGGATTGTATTTATTTATCTTTTGGGGGGGCTGCAGAATATGTAAATGTAAAAGAGGAGCCGACAGACCTGAAATCCATCACGGACAAAGCTGCACAGACCCTACTGTGGACAGAGCTCATACGAGGTAAGGATGGGGTGGTGAAAACGCGTCACGTAACCATGTGGCACTGGGCAGGCGGCGAAGAGGCGGAATCATGAGGAGATAGAATGGACCACTGAGCCAAGGCTAGCCGCTTCCTCCGCTTCCACTCCCCCCAGCACCCCGGCCTGAGCCCTGATGGAGGCAGCGGGGGGTGGGCGGGGAACGTGGGCTGTGTCCCTGCCGTGGTTCACTGAGGCAGCGGGCGCCCAATGCTGCCGGCCCCTCCGGCTCAGACTCCCTGTCCAGCTGTTGCTGGCAGGGGGGGCTAGTTAACTCGGGAATCCTTGGCTCAGGCCATACCAGAATATCAGTGTCTGAAACAGGACCGGGACAGTATGGTTTTCAGAATGCCGTCGTTAATTTCTTGTGTGTGATCTTAATTGATGTTTTTAGAATGTTAATGTGACCACTGTTCTAATTTCCACATCATAACTGCCCTCAGCCTGTTCACAGGGAGGGTGGGATAGAAGTTAAATTAATAAATAATAAACAAACTCATCCGAGGCATTGAGAGACCTGAGGCTAAGATGCTGGAACAGGCTTGGAATGGACTGTACAGAGACCGCCTGTAGCAGACTCCAGTCGCCTGCACTGTCGGCTCTCCCGCTGCTGCTCGTTTTCCTCCACCGCTTTTGGCTTTCCCGCTGGCCTGGAGACGGCCGTCCTCCTTCCATCACAGCAGCTGCATTCCAGAGGCCTGGCCCAGCCTTTTAATTTCAGGCTGGGTATATTTTAAAAAGTGAAGTAGCTTATTAATGTTTATCCTGCTCTTCTCTAAGGAGCTCCCTGGTAGACCTGGAAGGCCTCGTGGTGGCAGCTGTCAGTCAGCACTAGGCTGGGGCGGCTGTATGAAGGCTCTTACACTCTCTTCTGGGGCACGGTTGAGAACTGCAGAGCTGTGAGGGTCACTGTCATAGTGCTGCATCGAATCCTGTCACTGCTGGTGGGTGGTGGGAAGAGGGGTAATTGCCAGTGTAGTTCACCACTGAGTTGGGGACCTAGACTGCTTCCACATGGCGATGCTTCCTCAGTCTCATTCCATGGGCATTTGCACACCTGTCCCCTCTCTGAACTCTCCCCGCAGCCGTTGTTCTCCTCCCAACCCACACCAGAGGGGGGTAGAATTTGCCCCCCCTTTGTCCCCTCTCCTTGGAGGCTTCACAGCGTGCTCCTCTACTGGGCCACAGTTCCACTCTGCATGCTGGGCTTGGAAGGAGAGGGTGGCGGGCGGCAGCAGAAGTCGGCTAGCGAGTGGGCAGTGCCCGGAGCAGGAGAGGTGCGAGACCAGTGCCAGGCAGTAGCCTGGGGAGCAGGACCCCTGAGCTCAGGGGGGAAGTGCAGTTGGGGGAGCGGCGGCAGAAGGAGACAATTTCCAGGCTGCAAGAACGGATGAGGGCTTTGAAATGGCACCAATGTGGTGGGGAGGCTGAGAAACCGTGAATCTTCCCATTGACACCATGAGAGAACCTGCTTTGACTGCAATATTTTCTGAAAGGTCATAGTAAAGTAGGTTTGAGAAATGATGGGAATTCTCAGAAAGTGGACAACTGCAGGGCAATGGATCTTCCAGGGGGGGAAAAAGCACTGTGGTTCGAAAGTCAGGACAAGACAAAACAGCCCTGGTAGTGATTTCTGCGTAACCTTCCTAGGGCAAACGCAAATTGTAGCACTGTTGTAAATTTTTGGGATATTTCTACCTGCTGAAATTGTAGTTGTTTTAATAGGATATTGTTAGTTTGCCGTGTACTTTGGGGATGGAATGGCCTGTATTTTAACTTAAATAATTTTTGGTGTGCATTTTCCCATAGGCTTGGCTATGACATTGAGCTATCTGTTTAGGGAACCTGCCACCATCAACTATCCCTTTGAGAAGGGTCCACTGAGCCCACGCTTCCGTGGGGAGCATGCCCTACGCCGATATCCATCTGGAGAGGAGAGATGCATTGCTTGCAAGCTCTGTGAAGCTATCTGCCCAGCCCAGGTGAGGCCCCTGTTGTTACCTGTCTCCCTGTGCCCTGGTCAGGTAACTGGATGATAGCGATTTCTCCACGTAGCATAGGAGCTAAGTGTAAAATTGTTCCACTTCTACTGACCAGCTGCATATTGCAGTTAGAAGTTGTCTGCACACAGAGACATGCATATTACATTGGAGATATTCTTTCTCATAACCCATTTGGAGCAGGCAAGTTCTAACTGAGTTACAGTTTACTTACAAATATATTCACATAGGCTTACCTCTTTATGGTGATTCATCAGGCCTGGATATTTTTCAGATATGTGCCTGAAAAAGACCACATGGGCTAGAGAGATTCCATCTCTGGTGGCATTTGCATTAGGTACTGTACTGTGGATTGGTTCTTCTTAAACTGCTTGTGAGCTGGTTCTGTCATGTTTGTCTCTAAAAGGACATGTACGAGGACAAAGAGGCAACAACAACTGATCTCATGTGGAACAACAACCTTTCACATACACCCTGGGGCTTTGCAAAGACAGCAGCTTCCTTGCAGATTTTCTCACAGTGGAAAGAGAGATAAATTTGCCTGTGGAAAATGATGCCACTGGTGATGAGATGTGTCTCACCAAGCAGCAAAGGTTCTGTAGTAAGATGGGTTTGCCAGATTATTCACCATAATGATGCCATCCTATGCCAGTTTACTTGTGACTGAACCCCGGTGACCCTGGTGGGATTTACCTCCTCCCTCTGAGCTGCGTAAGAATGTGTGAGCCAGGCGATCTGCAGACTTCCACATCCATACGTATCTGGCTATGATATGCTAAATTCCTAAAGTAATATTGTCACTGTGTGGGAGTTCATGCTGAATTGGTGGCTGTCCAGCTGATGCCAGAAAGAGTTTTTCTCCATTACCAGTGGGATGAGGAGACGCTTGTTGGGAGGCTGCTGCTCCTCCTTGCCGCTGGAGTTCGGTAGAGTTCTGCTGGTTGTGTGGTGTGCCTGCTAGACCCGAGGCTCTTCTCTTCCACGGGGACTGTATAGCATCGCCCAGTTTCAGCTGTTCTGTCAAATCTAGCTGTGTCTGCCTCTTGACTTCAGATGACGTTTCTTTTACAGTGTGGATAAATTCACTGCCCCTCTTGCGTCCTCAGGCGAGGCTGCCCTGGCCCCTGGAGTGGGGACTTGCGGAGTATCACGTGCCAGTAAGTTATCTCTCTTGCTGTCCCCTCTACAGGCAATCACCATTGAGGCAGAGCCCCGTGCAGACGGCAGCCGGAGGACCACTCGCTACGACATCGACATGACTAAATGCATCTATTGTGGATTCTGTCAGGAAGCCTGTCCCGTCGATGCCATTGTGGAGGTGAGTGGGCTGGTGGGTGTGGAGTTCTCAGGCTAAGCAGGAGGTGCTGTTGTTCTACAGACTCCTGCCCACGCTGGATTTGTTGTCTGGAAGCCTGAGTTGCGGCAGAGGAAGTGAGCAATACCCTTAGCTTTTGGGTGCAGAAGGTCCTCTCTGGATGTTTGTGACCTCGGCTCTTTCTGCAGGGCCCCAACTTTGAGTTCTCCACGGAGACGCATGAAGAGCTTCTGTACAACAAAGAGAAGCTGTTGAACAATGGTGACAAGTGGGAAGCTGAGATTGCTGCTAACATCCAAGCTGACTACTTGTACCGATGATGGAGCCCTTATCTTAGCCTTTGCGCACCCTAACCAGCAAGTCCAGCCAGAGCCAAGCCTGCAATAAAGTGTGTGCATTCACTGTTTCTTTCCCTGTGTCTTGAGGTGGGGGAGAGTGGAGGAGAAGTTGTACGTAAACTGTTGGGCGACTGTGTGGGACACAGTCCTTTCTTGCCTTTTCCCTCAACCCAAAGTTGTGGAGCGAGCATACGTCCCCCTTTCTGCTAATGGGAGAGCCCTGATTTTGGGGGAGGGGGTGCAGAGCGCTTGAGGGGCCCTGTAAAGATATTGGATGAGGAAAAGGGGGTGGGTGGGGAATGTCAAGAACTGAGGAACCCAGCTCTGTTCTAATACATCTTTTTTGCCTGAGAACCCTTCTTGGTGCCAAGGACTCTGGTGCGACTAGTATCCTCTTCTTTGCGTTCCATTTGGGGAGCCAGATTGGAGGAGCTATAACATGTGGTTGGACTCCTCAGTGGTGCCCGTGTTATTCTCAAGGCCCGTGTGGCAGAATTGAGTGGCTGCCAGGTGAAAAGCTGGGTAAGCACAAGTCTGCTTGACATGCTGGCTGCCCCCGTGCAGCAGTTTTTTTGGCATAAGTGAGAACTTCCAAGGACAAAAATCCCTGCCACACCTTTCTTTGGTAGAAGGTCAGTGCCACAAGCTTTTCTTTTCTATTCAGGGGGGGCTGCTTCCACTACTAAGGCGGAATCCTTGGATCAGTGGCTATCCCTGTGTAGACTCCAGTGGGGAGCCATTTTGGACTGAAGCAGCAGAACACAGTTCAAGTCCAGTGGCATCGTCGATTGGCATGTACCGTAGAATGTAACGTAATTTGGAATGTCTCTCTCTGGTCTGGGGGCAGGGGAGATAATCGCCCCACTTCAAAGAGGATGCTATAAAGTCATCTCCATGCCTGAGAGGAGACGGAGCGTAATGGCAGGGTCTCAGTTCATTACTCTCAGCATTCTGCACTCGAGGATACATCTGTCCATCAATCTCCAGTTTTGACTTATTTATTTCCTTCACTATGTTTCCCCCCTGAGAATTAAACCCAAGCAAATGGTAACCATATAAACTAAGCTTGTTATTCCTGTTTGGTTCTTGAATCTGTTAAACATCTTCATTATGCTGTATGCTAATTTACTGCTCTCACCCTCTACCTATATGTATGGACTGGTAATTTCCATTTCATTATCTGAGGAAGTGTGCACATGAAAGCCTGCACCTTGAATAAAACGTTGTTTGTCTTTAAGGTGCCACTGGACTCAAACTTTGTTCTCTCCCTTTGTAGTCTGCAATTAGAAGCCTTGGCAAGTAGATGGGGGCAGGGAGGGATTTGTTCAGTATCTCTGAATGGGCTGCAAAGGGAGCTGCATTCATTCTGGGCAAGGGTCTTGCTTTGAGAAATGACTGTGACTCCTCTTTTAGGTGTTCAGCTACTGGTGGTCTGACAAAGGGAAAGCTTTCAACTGCCTCTTGCTTACTATGTTACATTCAGTTTGATGAAACTCAGCTCTTGATTCAAAGCTTGCCATTGCTGCTTCATCCTGTTGGTGTGCAGCATAACTGGCTTTTATTGCATGGAAAGGGGTGTCAGCAGGACCTCTCAGGAAGTGAGATGTGCTTTCTGAACGCATGAGGCTCAGGGAACACTAGTTGGCTCTGTGGTGCCAAGGCACTCCTGTTGGTAGAGCCTCTTTGAACCATCTTCCCTCAAAAGAAAAGGTACACAGTTGAAATGAAACAGTGTTGAGTCCAAGGAGGGCAAAATGCAAGATACCAACACTCTGATCACAGCTACGAAGGGCCTATGATGTGTGTAAATGTTTTCTGGTATCTTCACTCGTCTGTAGTTTCTAAGGCAGGGGTTCCCAACTTTTTTGAGCCTGCAGATATCTTTGGAATTCTGTCACAAAGGGGTGGGCATGACCACAAAGTGGCCTGGCAAAACCCCCATCTGGCCCATGGGTACCAGGAAAGGTATGGGTGGGCACCATGTTGGGGACCCCTCCTGTAAGGAGCCAGTGATGTCATCTCTTACAAAGTTCATGGTTGTCTTCAAAGGGGAACTTCTTCATTGAAACATGTGCTTTTCCCCTCCCCTCTAGGCTGGCAGACCCTGTCTTACATGTAAGAGGCAACTCCATTTGAAACCTAAACACGTGCTTGTTCTAGAGGGCTGTTATGTGTAAAGGGAAGAGATCGAAACATTGGGACTTACCTGAAGGTTTCTTCTCTTCAGTGGGGCGAAGTCATCCAGACTGGTTAGGCCACGCCTCCTCTCGCTCCAGGCAGGGCTATGCACATTGGTGTAGACTGTTTTGGCTCAGAGCAAGGTTGACCCCCCTAGTCATAGTATAGTCCAGTTTCATAACAGATTTTGTGTCCAACTAGACTTTATTCTACTTTATTTTATTTTGGGTGGGATGTGGATGACTGCTGCACTGAAGAGAAGAAACCTTCCAATGTTTTGTTCTCCTTCAGTGGGGGAAGTTGTCCAAACTGGTTATATGCCTAAGCCACAACCTGAGTGGGATCCTCATTCTTATTTTTATTCTGTCCTACCACTGTGCTGCACAGCTTTCCACCAGCTGAAGCTCCTGCTGATTTTCACTGGTCCCACCTACAGTGTCTCACACAGGTATAAAAGGTGGACCAGGATGGGACTCTACCAATTTCTTCCACTGGGATGCCAATGGAAAAGGTTGCTGTGTTGCTGTAGATCTGGAAGGATCCCTCCTGAGAACCAGGGAGACCGTGTGACATATACACAATTCCTTCCTGGCCGATAAAGCCCCTAATTCATAAATCCTTCTTGCAGACGTTATCTCCACAAGAAAAAAAAAGATATCTTCTGAGGAGACTTTAGAAGAGGAGGAGGAGATTGGATTTATACCCCACCCTTCACTACCTGAAGTAGTCTCACAGAAGCTTACCAGCTCCTTTCCCTTCCCTTCTCCACAGCAGGCACCCTGAGAAGTAGATGGGGCTGAGAGAGTTCTTTCAGGGACTGCTCATGAGAGAACAGCTCTGAAACAACTTGTAATTGATACAAGGTCACACCAGCAGCTGCATGTGGAAGAGTGGGAACTCACACCCGGTTCTCCCAGATTAGAGTCCATGCTCCTAACCACTACACCAAACTGGCTCTCAAAGATTCTGGCTCTTTAGATTCTGATGATTTCAAAGGACCAAATGGAGGTTTGTTCAAAGCCAGTAACACTTTAGAAAGGTTCCCAGTAAGCAACCTACACCTAACGGGAGGGGCCGACTGTCTGGTTCCTTTGAGGGAAGCTTAATGTGCCCATGACATGGAAAATTAGGCAGTCCTATGCAGTCCCACATAGCAGCCAGTGCTGCAACCTATCTTTTAAGTTATCTGGTCTTAGAACCTGATTCCAACCTTCGTGTAGAAAGGGAATGATGTCTTTGTAAGTAAGTTTCAGTGGATCCAACTTTTTGGTACTGGTCCACTTTTGAATGTCTGCCATGTACGATTATATATAGAGATGACTGGAAGCAGGTATTTTGGACTGCAACGCGGTGTCAGCTGCTTAACTTGGAAGTCCCAATCCTACTAAATCCGCCAGTTCAATCTCTAAACCATCAGCTGGAGTCAAATAGGGTCCGGGTGGTGAGCGGACTCTTGTACAGGGAGAACCCACCGCTTGGCAGTCTCCGCAGTGGAGACACTGCCATCTTCACCAGCTCTGAGACTCAAAAACTTCTGTTAGTGTGCAAAAGAGGGTTCATTACAAAGACACATAAAAAACTAGTAGGGGCCCAAATAAAGCCTCATAAAATGTACAAAGTTACAAATACACACAAAAGAGGACAGTGTATGACCTGATGCGTTTCGGCTCACGAGAGCCTTCTTCAGAGGTCAAATAGTGCAAAATATAACAAACAACAGAGTCCCTGTAACACATGTAAGGCAATTAACAATAAATAAGTAAAATAGGACCAAAATTGGAGTGTTCCAATATGGAATTGAATGGCACACCAAAAAGTTTCTATTCCGGGCCACAAATATATCTGGCCTTGTGTCAGAAGTTGTTGTATGAACTAGCAATATTGTGTATCTTCTAGTTTAGGTCCTAAGAGTGCAAATAGAATTGCCTTGTCAGGGACAATGTGCCATCAATATGTAAGATTCTAGGTTTTTATATGTCTTTGTAATAAACACTCTTTTGTACTTATGTTTTTAACTTTTGGCCCTCAATTAGTTTTCTAAACTTCTTTTGGAGGTTTGTGCTTTGTTGGTTTAGATTCCCCACCCCCCCTCTTTTTTGGGTGTCAAAAACTTCAGTGCCAGAAGAAAGATATAAAAACCACCTTCGTTGTCTCCTTTGACACTTTGCTCAGGCCTCAGCTGATCCGTGTGTTCGTAGAAAAAGTGTACAGCATACCACTGGGTCAATGGTAAGGGCGTCCGCCCTCTGCCCCGGAATCATAGAAACTGGTTAGAAACCCGTCAGCTTGGTTATAGTTCCATGTTGTAAAAAGATCCAAGAAAGGGTTCCTGAAACGACGTGTGATTTTGCTAGATCTTTTTGTTTAGTCTCAGCCAGGTGGCTTAGCAGTTTGCAAGACTGTAAAGGTGTTCCACTTTTAGACCTACCAAATACTTCCCTTGCCCAAATGAACGGGATTTTGGATTCATGGAGGAGTACCATCGACCTGGTTCCTCCTTGCCGATTGCTGTGCGCCTTGGCTGTAGTACTGATTGTGTGCCCTAGCACATACTTGTTCCTCGACAGGATTTGGAAAGCACGCAGTGCTAGTCTAATTGCTCCCAAGTTTCAGCGAGTCCATACTGTTCATAGCTTCCAACAAGCTCCGCCTTGGACAATCTGAGTGTTCCCCAGCCCCTTCTGCTGGTGGCTGTAACTACCATCAGGTAAGGAGGCTAGAGGAAACTGACTCCCCTTGTCAGATTTGGTTGCAAAGACCACTAGTTTAGTGACTTCTTGGGGGGGGCAGTATCTTGGCTTATTTATGCTCCCTTTGTTTGTATGTATCTGTGTGTGGGTCCTTCTGATAAGGGAGAAGAGTCCATTGTAAAGTCCTGGCAAGGAAACAGATCTATTCACTACATCCTCAGTCCCAGTACTGTTAACCTACGCATGAGGTCCATTGACCTCTGCCAGGTTTCTTTCACCCCTTCCAACAATTTTTCATGCTTCTTTGCAGGTAGAAACACATTGGCCATCCGTGTCTGAATCCTGACCCCTAAGTGGACTATGTCCCGGGAGGGTGTGAGATGATGGTGATGATTTAACACATTGATCAGGCAGCCATGTGCCTAGACAGATTGCATAATGGACTTAGTGTCCTAGCTCACCACCTCTGCCTCCTAGGCTCTGCAGAGGATAAAGGTGAGGATAAGGGTGGATTCCTTGTTATTGTAGACTAGTAATAAGGCCCATTGTGGAAATAAATACAACAAGCTCTAGAACGAGGCTCTGGGAGAGTGCCCTGTGTTCACCGGACCGAAGCAACCATCTTCTGAGTAAAGTTTTGGCAGGCACTGCTTCTGTGAGCGGGACTCAGGCAATGCAGCCAGTGGATAGGGACAGCTTCTGAGTGACACATCATGGAGCCAAATGATTTAGGATTAGAGTTCCCTCTAAGCTGAGTTAGTGTGAGCTAGCTCAGAGTGTTTTAGCCTCCAGCTCACAGATTTTTGTCTTAGCTCAGGAAGGATGGCTCCAGAGCAGACTAATTTATGCAGCAGCAGCCAAATTGCTTGCTCACAACTTTAATGCCAGTAGCTCACAAAGTAGAATTTTTGCTCACAAGACTCCACAGCTTAGAGGGAGCATTGTTTAGGAGCGTGTGGAATGTTCAGAAAGTGCCACCCCACTATTCAATTATATATAAGGAGAGATAGGCTAATAGAACTACCAGGACCTTGGTGAACACCACTGGAGATGATGTCAGCTCAAAGGGTAAGGCCTTGTACTGGAAATGCTGGCCTGGAAAATCAAAAAGGGAAGAACTGTTTGGAAGGTGGAATATGCAGGTAAACGTCTTGAAGGTCTAAGGACACCATGTGGTCATCCTGCTGAATACTCTGCAGAATGCAGTGAAGTGATTTTAAACCAGAACTTGCACTTCTTTACCCACAGAGCAAGGTGGGCGGCCATGTTAGTCTGTCTGTAGTCATGAGTCCAGGAGCACCTTAAAACTAACAAAATATGTGGCAGGGGAGGAGCTTTCGTGAGACATTGCTCACTTCTTCAGACACCTCTCGCTTCAGCTTTTGTTTATTAAGAATTGCTCTCCTGTCCCCCAGTCTTTGGGGGACAACAAATAGATGGGAAAAATCCCATGGAAATGCTGTTCTAAGGCCACTGGTTCCACTGCCCTTATGTGCACTAAATGCTAAAGAAGAAAAGGTGTCTCTGTTCTGTCTTGGGAAGAGAGGAAGCACAAAAGTGAGGAAACTGCTGGAGTTGACCCCAACCATATAGTCAAGTGGCTGGTCTTTGTTTTTTTGGTTCCTGTCCTGTTTGTTAGGAGGGAACTGTCTCTGTTGGAATCTGGACCTATAGCCAAAGATCCTATAGCCAAACCTAAAGTCCTTTTGTTCCCACTTTTTTAATGCCCATGAATCAGAAACAGAGGGTCAACCTTCCAATGTAATCTAACCACTATATTGGTGGCCACGCTCAGACCAATAGTCCTTAAATGAAGTTTATTGGAAAGGTACAGGACATCTGTAGAGCTTGAACGCCTTTGTCAGAACTGGCAAAGGGAAAGCAAGGGATCGATAATCAAAGTGCAAGACCCACATTCCAACCATACGTCACACACCCCAGTGTTACTACAGGTCATGAAAGAATATACAACCTTCTAGCCATTCTCATGAGCCTTATCTTCTCCCAAGGCCATCCCAAGCCAAGGCTTGAGAATGGCATGGGGGCTGCGCTTCAAAGCAGGTTACAAGCATCTAAATCTAACACTTCCCTTCTGCAGATTCACATTCACCCCTCCAATCAGGAATGTCAGGCAAAGGCAGATGAAAGGGCGAAGAGGGAAATCAGATGTGCCAGGCTACAAAAGCGAAAGTAAATATCAAAAGTAAATATCAAAAATATCAAAAGCAGATACAGAAAGGTACAAAACAGGGTTGCCCCTATCGCCATTATTATATATTTTCGCATTGAAGATACTGACAGAAGAAATAAGACAAAATTCAAAGGTGAAAGGGCTGAAAATACAAGGCGAGGAATTTAAATTACTGGCCTTTACAGATGATCTTGTATTCATACTGGAGGATCCTAGGTATTCAATTGCAGAGTTGAACAGAATTTTAGCGGACTATAGTCAAGTGGTGGGATTAAGAGTTAATATTAATAAGACAAAAATATTAACCAAGAATATGGAGCATACACAGAGAGAATTTCTCCAAAAAGACTCTGGATATCAGCTCTGCGACAAGATTAAGTATCTAGGGATAAACTTGACAAATAAGCATAGTTCTCTACAAGACAATAACTATAAAGAATTACTGAAAGCGACAAAACAGGATCTAGATAAGTGGAAGAACCTAAAAATTTCATTGATGGGACGAATAGCTTTGATTAAGATGAAGATTCTGCCAAGATGGATTTTTCTCTCTCAGACGATTCCAATACTGAAAAAATATGAAGTTCTCAAAGAACTGGACCAAATAACAACTAAGTTTATATGGCAAGGGAAAAGAGCTAGAATCAGGCTGAAAGCCCTACCAGAGTTGAAAGAAAGAGGGGAGCTTGGCCTGCCGAACTGAACTCTATATTACAGAGCTGGGGCTTTGGCCTGGATCAAAGAATGGATTATGTTGGAGGACAGAAGAATACTAAGCCTAGGGGGCATGACCTTCTAGTTGGGTGGCACGCATTCCTATGGTATGAAAAAGCGTCAGTCCATAAGTATTTTAAACAGCATTGGGTACCAGATGCATTGTTGAGAGTATGGGAGATAATTCGAAAGAAGTGGTTTACTAAAACCTCAAAATTGATAGTCCCTTTAGAGGTGATGACTTTACCTAAGGTATACTATGAGAACCCCCTAAAGAGATATATGGAAATTATAAACTCAAAGGGTGAGATTGAACTCAATATGGATGTTACGTGGTGGCAACGAGCACAAATTGGATCGAGATTCGTGAAAGATAAGAAAATTGGATTTGAAGAAACCTTATCAGATATAGAAAAAATATTGTATGCTCCAGAGGAGAAATTTATAAAAAAAATGTATACCTTACTGTTGTCAGACTATATGGCCGATGAAGTGGTCAAAAATAACATGATTCAATGGGCACAAAACTTTTGTTATAATATAGAGTTGGAACAGTGGGATCAAATATGGAATAAAAATGTTAAAATAACTAAAGCGGTGCCGTATAGAGAAAATACGTATACAATGTTTTATAGGTGGTACGTTATGCCTGATAGAATTGCAAAATATGATAAGAAATGTTCTAATAAATGTTGGAAATGTGGTAGTAAGAGGTATATTTTACCATATGTGGTGGACATGTGATATTGTTAAAAAGTATTGGATAGAATGATACAGAAAATCATAGGCCAAGTTATACCTTTTAAACCTGAGGTTCTTCTACTAGGCATGTTGCCAAAAGAGACAGGTAGGGACAATCGTTACCTGATAATATATTTGACTACAGCGGCGAGGATCCTATATGCAAAATATTGGAGAACAACGCAGACACCGTCAGAACAAGAATCAGCAGAGATGGATAAACTAACTTTGACTATGAAAGGCTTGGAAGATTCCACCTTCCAGAATACATGGCATCGTTTTTACGAGTGGTATGACCTAGGAAGACAGGATGGACGTAACTGACTTTGGTGTGAAGACAGAGGATGGACTGAATTTAAGTGATTATAAGTGATGTAGATAGAGATACCCATGTAAGAGATAACTCTACACTTTAAGGCAAGAAACATAGATTATGAGTTGCAACCCCCCCCCCGTAAATGTTGAATGTTAGATTAGGGTGTTGGTTGTTTTGTGTTGTTGTTTTTTTCTTTTGTGGTTGTAGTGTTTACTGTATGTATTGTATTGTATTGTGTATTTTGTGTGTTTAAAACAAATAAAAATGGCCTTTAGGCCTTTAAAAATATATATATCAAAAGCAGCAATACAGAGATCAATCAGAAGGCAATCAATAATCATTCAAGGCCCGAGTCTGACACCCGTGCTCTGGCATCAACTTGCATGGCTTCTTGGGATGCGTCTGCTGCAAATTTTGCAGCCCTTTAATCTTCAGGCTGGATTTCTTAAGCATCAACAGGTCAGTGTTGGGCTCCTGAAGGTTAGCAGCCCAAACCATAATGGCCCTGGCAAATTTGAGAGCATGGCAGGTGGCTCAGATTGTCAGAGAGGCTGCTTCAAGGGACTCCCCAGGGCCATGTCATTATTATTAATATTTTTATCCACTGAATTCTTACACACGTTGGTCACAGCATTAGGCAAAACTGCTCCTGCATGTAAGAAGAGCTACTGGAACATCTAGCAGAGGGACCTGATATTTTTCATGTTGCCTGCCGGGAAAGACAAAGGCTTTTTTCAATGCCTGTAAAAAAGTGATGTTGCCTGGAACTGCCCATTCTGCCTTTAGTATGTAATCAAAGAATTTGGAGATGGACAATTTGGGGACCCTTTGGACGATCTCAAACCCCCTAGTGCCTAAATTTATTTATAAATAAATAAATAAGGTGAAGCCAATGATCTAGGTTTTTTCTGTTGTATCCAACTGGTAGTTAAAAAAAGGCAAAGGCACCTTTTTTTAATCTCTGGAGATGTTCTGGTCAGAAAGGCCTAAGAGAATTTCCCTAGGCACCTAGGAGAATTTTCTGACCATTCCCTTTCCTGTTTATCAGAGTTTGTTGCCATATATCCTACTAGGAACAAGGCCTGTTGTAGAAATACAAGATCTAGAAAGAGGCCCTGGGCAGGTGCCCTGGCCTTGAGCAGTCAGCATCATTTTGCTGTGGCGATTTCAGCAGGGTATAGTGACACAGAGCTTACCATTTTCTCCAGGGGAACTGATCCCTGCCATCTGAAGAACAGTTGTAATTCTGAGTGATATCCAGCGGCCCTCCCCTGGAGATTGGTAACAATGGTTCCACAGGAGGATCTGGCTGGTTTGGAGGGTAGAGTCTACGGCATTGTACCTGTCTTGGAGGTGGCAACCCTATCTCCTTCCCAGCCAACCATCAACATACCATTATCTATCTCTCTGACTTCAGCTTTCCCTATCTCCCCACCCACACACCTGGAGCCTCTACCTAGAAAAAGTACACTTTCTCTTCCTCAGTGGGGACCCAAGTAGGAGGGGAAGCAACCTCAGCAGGATATAATGAATCAGAGTCCACCCTGCAAAGCACCCATTTTCTCCAGGGGACCTGATCTCTGCTGTCTGGAGAGCAGTTGTAATTCTGAGTGATCTCCAGCCCTCACCTGGAGAATGGCAGCAATGGTTCCCCAGGATGAAACGGATGGTTTGGACAGTGAAGTCTATGGTATTGTACCTGTCTGAGGTCCCACTCCTCCTAAACCCCCACCCCTCAAATCTTCAGGAATTTCCCAACCTGGAGGTGGCAACCCAATTTCCTTCCCAGCCAATTGTCAACATACCGTTATCTGCCCCTCTTACTTCAGGTTTCCATCTCTTTCCCTCTCACTGTAGCCTCTACCTAGGAAAAATACAGTCTTTCTCCATAGTGGGGACCAAAGCAGCTCACATCATTCTCCTCTCCCCCTTTTGATTTGCACAACAACCCTGTGAGATAGGTTAGGCTGAAAGTCTGTAAGTGGTCTGAAATCACCCAATCAGCTTCCACAGGAAGAACCTGGGTCTGGAAGCCCCTGCTGTGAAGTGCTAACTGCTATGTCACACTGGCTGTCTTGGGGGGGGGCGTCAAGCTCAGGGCACAGGCCTAACTTCCGTTTCCTCAAGTTCAGGTTTCCTTCCCCTTTGCTTGTCATACTGAATTCGAGGGGGGGTGTTGTTGGAGTGCACGGGAGTAGTAGCCATAATCATTCCTCAAGTTGTGCCCCAAGTGTTGGTTCTCTTGTGAGTGACCTTGGTGAATCCCTGTGACAGTTTATTCCCTGAGGGAAGAGTGTCCAGGCTAGTAGTGGGTGGGGGAGAGGAGCGGACCCAGCACCCAGCCAATGGCACCCGAGTACTCTTGAGTGGCGGTTGATGGGCTGATGGAGTGCAATGGCCGGTGGAAATGGATATGGCCAATACGTAAGTGAATTATATATGTAGGATGGTTGAAAAGAGCTCCACCCCTGAACCCAAGCCTGACACGGCCGGTGAGGGAGAAGGGGAACATCTCTTTGACTAGCTCTTAAAGGCTCCTAAGGTTGCCAGCCCCCAGGTCTGGGCAGGGGTTCCCCCGCTTTTTGGGGCTCCAATCCACCACCGGCCAGCTGGCTGGCAGGGGAAGCCCCGCTCCCAAGCGCAACCACCTGCCTGGGCACCCCTCTCCCTCCCCTCCCACCGGACTTAAAGGGCTTCAGCTGCTTGGCAGGGACCACGTGGCCCGCTGATCAGCGAGTGGGGTGGGGACCATGGTGCACAGGGTTGATTTCCCATCAGTGATCGCCGTTGGGAAATCAGCCCCACGTGCTATGGGCCCCACCCCGCTTTAAAGGGTCTTTTTGTGAGTGGAGCTGCAGCCAGCAACAGCCATGTGCTCCCCACCAATCAGCTGAAGCCCTTTAAATATTGCAGGAGGGGAGGGAGAGGAGTGGCTGCGGCTGGTCACTCTTGGGGGTGGAACCCTGCCCACCCCTGTCATGCCCCCCAAGTCCCCCCACTGGAGTGATGAGGGGACCTGGCAACCCTAGCCTCAAGGAGCAGCAGGGCTATAGAAACTGGAGGGCCAGCCTTGCACTGAGCCAATACAGTCTACCCAAATTTGCATAGCCCTGCCTGGGGGCTAGATTACCCAGGGGTGTCAAACATGCGGCCTGGGGGCTAGATTACGCCCCCGGAGGGCTTCTATCAGGCCCACAGTGGAACTGGCTGTCATCTGCTGCTGCTGCTTCCAGTTCTGCTGCTGCTGCGTCATCATAGGTTTGCAGCTTACAGACACACACACTTGAACAGCATACTCAAGATTGCAACGGCACAGACATTTTGATGCACTAATTCAGAGCAAGAGGTGTCAGTTATCAGACACTGTTAAACAAACAAAATATTGCAAGAGTGCTCATGTTTTAAGCATGTTTTTATTTTAAGTAAAAAAAAAACCACCACCCCTTTGTGTTTGTGTCCTTTATGAAGTTTATATCTCCACTACCTGGCATTACATTTCATGACGCACACGTGGGCCCGGCCCAGCAAGGTCTCATGTATGTCAGATCCGGCCCTCATGACAAATGAGTTGGACACCCCTGACCTAACCAGTTTGGATGACTTCCCCCACTGAAGGTGAATGAACAGGATACAAGATGAACAGAGAGGGTGGGGTTAGTTGTTGCTACCTTCCAAGCAGCTGAAGGCAGCACGTAGGGTGGTTCCCCTGGGTCTCTAGAAACCTCTGAATCCTTCTAAAGTGGCTAGCATCCTCCCCCGTGCATCTTCTTTCCCTGTCTGACAAGGTTCCGTGACAATGAATCAGTACAACGGAGTGTACTGAAATAGCAGCTGAGATATGGGAAATGAACGGCTATAACGGAATCTTCTGAAATAATGTGGGGGAAAAAGGAAGTCAGTGTGTGTCAGGTGCTTGTCTGCAGGAGGAAATGAAACTCTTACACCATGCTGAGTAATACTCCAGGGGCAACTATGGTTCCTAAACATGTTGAAAGATTTCCACATACTTTGACCTCTAACAAAGTGAAATCCAAATGAATGACCTTGTTTTTTTTAAAACATGCAAACATTGTTCTTCCATGAAGGACAAGTAGAAAGCCTGTTGTGGTTTGGTTTTGTTTTAAGAAGAAGAGAAGAGATTGGATTTATACCCTGCCCTTCGCTACCCGAAGGATTCTCAGGGCAGCTTACAATCTCCTTTCCATTCCCCTCCCCACAACCCTGTGAGGTAAGTGGGGCTGAGAGAGCTCTTTCAAGAACTGCCCTTGAGAGAACAGCTCTGAAAGAATTTATGACTGACTGAAGGTCACGCCAGCAGCTGCATGTGGAGGAGTGGGGAATCAAACCCATTTCTCCCAGATTAGAGTCCGCATTCCTAACCACTACACCAAACTGGCTCTCCTTAAAAAGCAGATATACTTACTGTGCAAGTACCCCAAAGCTACTGTAGCTGTGGTACAGTTTTCTAGAGCATGTTATTTTGCTGAGCGTACTAGTTAATAGACCTTATGTGTCTCATTATGATAGATGTATTCAAAGCTGGGACCACAAAGGATAAATTGTTTCTTGAGAATTATATTTTAAGATCCCGGACCATGAAAGGGTCTCTCACAATCAGGGGCATAAACTATGGGAGGGCAGCGGGGTGTAAGCCCCCCCCCCCGGGCTGCCAAACAGCACCATGAAGCTGCTCGGGCTTAAACTGTGCAGCCTCATCCTCCTCTCCCCTCATAAAGAGGCTGCCAAATCTGCTTTCTTTCTCTGAACTTGGGACATTTACTTGTCGCACCAGAGCACCCCTTCATTGCCTTGCCTTATGCACCTTATGCTCTCTGGAAGTTCTGCCTAAAGCCCCTAGTTTCAACCTGTGGATCATCAAAACAGACAGTGTACTGGAAGGTAAGGTGATTTTGATATCCTGAGACCTGCAGCTTTAGAGAAGAAATGGAGGAAATGGGAATATTTCTGTCTTTAGCCATGTGTGTTGGGAGGCAGGGGGAGAAAAGGCCTGTGGCTTAAACACTAGGGAGTTATGGTGATTCTGGTATCCTGAGACATGCAACTGTAGAGAAAAAGAAATGGAAGGTACAGGATTGGCCTTTTCTTTTGGTCTCTGTGTGTCTGTAGGTGGTGTGTGTGTGTGGGGGGGGAGAGATAACTTTGGTTCACCAGATATGTACAGGGAGGCGGTTCCGCTGTCCTGGACCCTCCTTCAGCCAAACAGATGCTCCCATAATTTTGGGTCAGGGTACCTGAGAAGCCCCTGTTTACTGTGGGTTTCACTGTGGATTCTGGGATGCGTCTGGAGATTCCTATGGAGTACCCAGTATGTGAGCGGTGTGGTTGTGAGAGGGCTGCCCTAAGACTGGGGAGACCAGAGTTCAAATCCTCGCTTAGTCAGGAAGCACATTATGTGCCTTTGGGCTGGCCACATACTCAGTCTAAGTTGTGAGGGGAAAAACAGAGGGGGAAGAAATATTCTGAGATGCACTTCATACCTGACATATTGTCTCCCTGAAGGAGTTCATGACATCCTCTCAATCCTCTTTCTTTGACTGAGAATTTCAGGCTATTGTGAGTGAAAAAAAAATTATATTTTTAAAACGACCTGATTGTTGATTGCATGTGGGTCTTGTAAATATACATCATTTAATACAGATTAGTACTAAGTGTGGGCCTGGACCAGGTTCAGCTGCCTTTCCAGCCCCCACCCGGGAAACTGGGAAGAGCAGGCCCCTGGCCACAACAGTGGGGCGGGTCACCAGCTCCGGGCGGGGAAATACCTGGAGATTTCGCGGGTGGCGCCCGGAGAGGGCAGGGCTCGGGGCGGGACCCCAGCAGGGTACAGCCGGTGGAGTTCACTTTTCCAAGTGGCCATTTTCTCCAGGCGGACTGCTCTCTATTGCCGGGAGAAGATCAGTCGTTGTCCCAGCAGATACCCAGGCACCCCCGGGAGGCTGGCAACCCTCATTAGTGGGTAAACCTCCTCCTGGCAGCGGGGCAAGAGGAGCCCCCAGGAAGACCCCCGCGCCCGCTCGGCCCCACGTGTTTATGAGCCTGGCAGGAGCAGGCCGAGCTGGTGCGCGCCGCGGCCCCCTCGCAGGTCTCCCCGCTCTCCGGGAACGATCGGCCGGCCTGCTGCCGCTGGGGGCCCGCGGGGTAGTGGCCGCCGGCCCAGCGACAGTGGGGGGCCTCGCGCACCCACTCTGACCCCGCGCTGGGCAGGCTTTGCAGATGTCCGCCAGTCCCGCGGGCTCCCAGCCTTCCTTGGCCGCGGGCGACATTCCTCACCGCGATGGCATGACTGGCTGCTGCTGCGGGGCTCCTGCGCACACGGGCCTGGAAGCTCATCCCACGGGACAGGGGGCCGCGCCCGAGGAGACGCGCCTTGGGTCGGGCGCACGGCGGCGGGAAGAGGGGCGCAAGGAGAGCCGCCGTGCGCCCCTCTTCCCGCCGCCGTGCGCCCCTCTTCCCGCCGCCGTGCGCCCGACCCAAGGCGCGTCTCCCCGGGCGCATCCCTTTGGCCAGCGCTATCCGAGGGGGGAGCAGGAAGCGCCTGCAGCAGGGAAGCTCTCCGGGCGGGCGGGCCGAGATCCTCCTTTCGCTTCGCCCCTTCCTGCGAAAGAGGAAGCCGCTCTTTGGAGCGCGCAGCCCGCGGGGGGACCGGGACGCGGAGCCGCCGCGGCGGGAGGACGGTAGGCGCGACGCCGGCCCGCCCCGCCCCCGGCGCCGGCCCTTCTCCCACCCTCGGGATCCCGGGTGCGGCGCTGCTCCTCTCCGGGCAGATCCCCGCGTGTGCGCGTCCCGTCCCGTCCCCCCCAAGGCCGCCGCCGTTCTGTTCGCGGAGAGGGCGGTGGCCAAGCGGGGCTCACCTTGGCTCGCCTCTCCTCCTCCTCGGGGGCTGTTCCCCTCGATGCTCGCCGCGCCCCTTGGCTCGCCCTCCCCGCCCCGCCTGTGCGCCGCCGCCGCCGCCGCCCCGCGCCCTGGACCTGGGGGGGGGGCGCCTCTTCTCGTTCCCCCTCCCCGGGCGGGAGCGCGCGCTGGACGGGGATTCCCTCCGCGGACCAGCTTCCGGCCGCCGCCCACCCGCGAGCCTCCGAGCCGGAGGAAAGGCTGCGCGCCCCTGAACAGCGCCGACGCTTAGGAAGGGGTTAATAGCGTGCGAGGGAGAGCGCGGATTGGTTGCCGCAGGTATAGGGGGCGGGCGGGGAGGGGGGTTGTCGTCGCTCCTCGGGAGCCCGGCTGTGCTCGCGGATCTGTCTGTCCTCCCGGGCCCGCCCTTGCCCCCCGTTTGCAGTGTGCCTGGGCTCAGCAGGCGCGGGCTGGCGGGGACCCTGTTTCTCCCGCGCAGGGGGTTCTTTCCTGGACTGGCCCAGCCGCCCCGCCGGGCCTGTGCCCGGGAGGATGGGGGCGCCGGAGCTGCTGCCTTGCCACTGAAGGGACTGCCGCCGCCCCTGCTGTGGCTGGTTCACCAGAGCGGCGCGTCCTTCCTCCTCCTCCCTTCCTGTGAGTGGGCATTTGAACTCGCTGCGTCAGCCGGGTCTGCGGAGAGCTCGGTGGCCCTTGGAACGCGAGCCTGGCTGCACAAATGCACTTGTGGTGGTCTAGGAGCCCGCCTAAGATTCAGGAACCAGACTTCTCGTTTACCTGCCTCATGATGAGACAACAAGGCCCCGCCCACCCGGGGCACTCAGGATCTTTCCAAAACTCAGCGGTCGACATCAACTTCCCCTTCCAAATCCTGTCCTTTGTGCAGAGAGCTTGGCGGGGAGGGGAGGGAGCCCTGGTGTCTCTGGTACTGGCCAGTCATAGGAAGCAGGGAGAGAGGGGCACTGTTTCTCAAAAGCCCAGGGGGAATGGAGAGAAAACCCTCCTTTCTTCTCTCGGATTCTCTGAACTAGGGGCAACTTAGGAGAAAGGAAAGATGTTCCGTGCCCTTGCAGAAGGCAAAACAGCCCCCCTGTCTTCCTTTCCTCTAAGTACTTTGCCCTTCATGGAGACTGAAGGCCTCGCTGCACTTTGCCGTTTTTCCTGGTTCCCTGTGATGAGATGCATGTCGCAGGTATGTGCAGGGCTCTCAGTTCCCAGGCACACAAAGGCCCAATTCAGCTTTGGATCATGGAGCTGAAGGAGAAGGGGCTTCGGTCCTCCCTCTGGCCCATTTCCCCAACCTTAGGCAGCTTCAGGAGGCTGCTGTTTGCCTTGTACTGATGGGTTAGACCAAGGTTTTCCCAATGGAGCCATTTCAGGTCAGGAAAATGGGGGGTGAAGACCTTTTTCCTTGTGTGCCATGGTCCCGATCCAAATCAAGCCCTGCGTGCCTGGGAATTGAATTTCCAGCGAAGAACTCAGATGCAAGTTTTCTTGTGTGGACTGTGGATCAATCTTATTAAAGGGGCTTTTAGAACTCTCCATCAATAGAGTAAAAAAAAGAAGTTTCTGGACATAAGATGGGAGAACAGCCCTGCTGAATCAGACCAAAGGTTCTTCAAGTCCAGTGTTCTGTTCCCAGAAGGACTGACATCTTGGTTCCTCAGTTATGGTTGTCCACTGGCGGTTTTCCTCTGGCAAGACTCTTGTGCCTTTAATGGCATTTTGCAGGCAGAACTGTACAGGTGCATCATTTGCTGACTGTGGAGATCAAGGAATGGGGAAAGGAGCTGCTCATATTGAATTTCTGCTGCTTGTGCAGTTGATGAAAGCACAGGAGGATCAGGAGGGGAAAAGGTGGTATCCCAAGCCCAGCCTATGTGCCCTTTCACTGAGCAGCAGTTCAATGGTTGGCTTACAGAGGTTTATTTAAAATTTATTGTATTTCTTAATGTCAGGCCGTAAATCACACACTAGCCACTCTCATACTCTGTATTATGAAATGGATTATATAAAAATGGTGGTTTAATTGTGATTAGCTCCTCCACTGATAAAAAGCTCAACAGAATTGGTGTCAGGTTTGGAGGGAGAAAGGGGAATTTACTGCTGGTGGTTGTGCTGTTATATGAGTCCTGGAACTGTTACAGAGCCCTTCACCTGAGCAGGACCCAGCTGACCTCATAGTTCACTTCAGGTGGCAATTTGAGAAAGACCTGGTATTGATGATGGGGTGCTTTTCAGCAAACCTTTGCTTCCTTTTAGGGAATCCTTGCCACTAACCCATTCCAAGATTTCCTCCCATCTTAACTTGCTGTTGTTGTTGTTCAGTCGCACAGTCGAGTCCGACTCTTTGCGACCCCATGGACCAGATTACGCCAGGCCCTCCTGTCTTCCACTGTCCTCTGAAGTTTGCTCAGTTTCATGTTCGTCGCATCGATGACACTGTCTAACCATCTCATCCTTTGCCGTCCCCTTCTTCTTTGACCTTCAGTCTTTCCCAGCATCAGGGTCTTCTCCAGTGAGTGCTCCCTTCTCATTTGGTGGCCAAAGTATTTGAGCTTCAGCCTCAGGATCTGGCCTTCCAGGGAACAATCAGGGTTGATTTCTTTTAGGATTGACTGATTTGATCTCCTTGCAGTCCAAGGGACTCTCAAAAGTCTTCTCCAGCACCATAGTTCAAAAGAATCTATTCTTCGGCGCTCGGCCTTCCTTATAGTCCAACTCTCGCAGCCATACATTACTACGGGGAATACCATTTCTTTGACCATGCGGACTTTTGTTGGCAAGGTGATGTCTCTGCTTTTTATCATGCTGTTTAGGTTTGCCATCGCTTTCCTCCCAAGGAGCAGGCGTCTTTTAATTTCATGGCTGCAGTCACCATCTGCAGTGATCTGGGATCCTAGGAACGTGAAGTCTGTCACTACTTCTACGACTTCCCCTTCTATTTGCCAAGGAGTGATGGGGCCAGATGCCATGATCTTAGTTTTTTTGATATTGAGCTTCAAGCCCACTTTTGCGCTCTCCTCTTTCACCCTGAGCAAGAGGCTCTTTAGATCCTCTTCACTTTCTTGTCCCGCCCCCTCTGGCTCTCCAGCCAGCCCTTTTGGGGCTTCTGAACAGGCTGCCAGGCCTGCCACTTTGACAGAGACTCTACCCTGCTGTTTATGTTGCCACCTGTGCTATGTCAGGTGCACTTCTGAAAGGGGAGCCGTTCATGGCAGTGAGTCCTGAAAAGCAAAAACTATCAGACAGGCATTATGATAGAGTACTGTGAGTCGTGTTGACCTGGCGTCTGGAATTTGTCAAGCCCTGGGGCCTGGCATGATGTGGTCCATGGGGTCACAAAGAGTCGGACTCGACTGTGTGACTGAACAACAACAAATCTTGACATTTTTGCAGAAATAAAAAGTCAGTTAAATGATCTCTTTTTATTAGTGTGATTATTGCTGGTGCTGAACACTCCTACTTTGGAAGTGGTGATGCCCTCATAGAGCCTTCCTTAACTTTTCAAAATGCAAAAAACATTAAAGGTTAATTCTGTCCCCCCACCTTTTCTTCCAATTGAGTTCTGGGTTGTACAGCCCACCACCACTGCTCCGCATACTTTTATCTTTTGTTGGCTGGAGTCCCCAGTTAGGTATGTGGCTGGGAGCTTTTGGTTTTGCGTTCTGCCAAACAGTTGCCCCTCCTCCTTCCTCATGCATGGCACACGCCGTTAAATTGGGGAAGTTCTCCAGCTAGCTGTTTGAAAAGATTATTTTTCTGTCATTTGTGACAATGGGAAAGAACTTGACATTTAAAATGTATGCTGCTCTTTGATGGTGGAGCAGATGTGGATCTGTTGGCATGCTCCCTCGTCACCACTTTGTATAATCTGAATGGGTGGCCAAACTACTGGCCATCGCAACAGCTTAAAATAAAAACGTACATAATATAGAACTTTCTGTTGGTCCCACAACCCCAATGCTAGCCTGACTTCTAGCTTCACAATTTGAATAAAAGATGCACAATTTGAACATTACGCCAACCAACCATTACTGTAAAATTGCAAGAACCTTTCCCCTGCCCTAGCATAGAGCTTGACCATGGTGGGGGAAGGTAATGTTTGGACTGAATGCAGTGAAGACACTTATAAATTTGCCCTACAGTTCTAAACATGTTACATCTGTATTCAGTCTTCCCCTGAGCGGAAGAGGTTGTTTTATCTTCTGTTTTCATGAGTAAAGTCTTTCTATAGATTTAGCAGATGTGAGAGAGTTTAAAAACAAACTATTGCATCAAAACATCACCTGGCCCTTTTGCTGTCTTTAGAGAAAGGTTTTTCTTCCATATCTGTACAACTTCAAATACTGGATTCTGCATAGTTCTGCATAGTTACCAGTTCAAAACCCCTGCACTGTGGGAAATCTGATCTCTGTTCTGTGTGGCTCAGCCTGTTTGGGCCTGGTGTTTACACAGGGCTGTGGCACCACACTGATTTCAAGGCTTCACTAGTACCGAGTTTGCCCTAGAAAATGATTTCTTTCTTCCTTTTCTTTTTTCCACTGCAAGGTCTTGGGTTTGTGGCCTTTGTAAAGTCCCACACTGGCGTAATGCCCAGTCTCTGATGGAGTTCCCAGGGAGAGAACTATATTATGAGCAAGGAAATGGTGTCTCATCGTGGGGCTGACGCTTGGATAGTGACCGGGTCATTTTTTATAGTTCCTGTATATCTTAAAAAGTTTAGAGATAAAATGTCTGGAACTTTTGAAGCCATGAGAAAAAAGTGGAATTTGGGGGAACACTGAAATACACTCAATTCTTACTTCTCCATCAAATCTAATCTTATTTTACTGCTTTAACTATATAAAATGCTTCATTTATAGCTTTGTATTTGTCTATCAAGTTAAATTTTATAACATGGAAAACACCAGACTCTTTAATAATGCCATTAGCTCAGCTTGTGTCATCAGACACATTAATTGTTCCCAAAATTATTCACATTTAGATAATAAATGTATCCTTGAAAATATGTTATACTAGGGACTCAACTAGGCAATTCCAGAGTTCCCTACACATGTCATATTTACTGGTAGTTTGTATAATGTGTGAGCAGTTTTGCCTCATTGGCCTCAACCAGCTTGAAGGCCTTAGTCTTAGTTCCCATAAGTGAAAAAAGGGCTCCCTTCCTTTGCAGCCCGTTCTGTAATGTCTCTGCTTTATTGCTGAGAGAAGCAAGGAGATCAGCCTGTAAGAAAAATCAATTTAACAGTACGTTAAGCTTCCTTTAGAATAGGTATAATCTTTATTTTTGACCAGATTAACAGCAGCCCTGTCCAAGAGTTTGAAAAGAATACAGAACGCGTGCAAAAATGTTCCAGCGATTCCACCCACCCCTTACCTAATTGCACGTTTTCATTCTTGGGAAAGAAAATTATGAATGTTCTTATCAATGGCAAACTCAATGGTGGTATCAAAATGGTGGCATCAAAACAGACCCAGAGAAGCACGGCCATTTTTTTCCAGCCTTCCACCCTCTGCTACAATTTCAAAATCGCTACTTTCTTTTAAATCTTATGATTCTTATATTAACAAAAAAAAGGCTATACATATGAACCAGAAACACAGGTGAGACGCTTTGTTTGGCTTTATTTTTCATTTCCCAAAGGCTGTTGCAGTTGGCCAAGCTTCATACACTCAGCTCCTCTTCCGTCAGGTTGATGGATCACCTATGATACAGGATTTGTGTTCTCCTTCTGTATTAATTATGTTACTTTGCGTTTTTAATAAAGTAAAATTTTAAAAGGAGTTCTAATGCAAGCAGTACTCATTAAGTGTATTTTTTCTTGTCTGTGTGGAATTATGGTGCGGGAAGTTCCATCAGTAGAAATTCACGTGTTGCCTCTTGCCTCCAGACAGTCTCAAGGCAGCTGACAACAGTTAAAACTTTTTTTTTAGAACAACAGTTAAAACTTTAACAAGTCTCAGTTTAAAAACAGAACCCAAATAAAACTAGAAAGCAGCCCACATAAACCAAAACCGGCTAACTAAAAGTGAAGTGGAAGAACTCTTAGATGAGCCCTGCAGAGCTCGTGTAGCATCGGACAGTTGCTCCCACCCAGGATGGGGCCACTGCAAAGAAGGCCCTCAGCCCGGTGGATGCCAGCAAGTGTCCTGGCGGTCGGGTCCGACAAGCAGGTTAAGAACATAACATAAGAACATAAGAGAAGCCAATGTTGAATCAGGCCAGTGGCCCATCTAGTCCAACACTCTGTCGCACAGCGGCCAAAATATACCAGGTGCCATCAGGAGGTCCAGCAGTGGGGCCAGGACCTCCTGATGGCACCTGGTATATTTTGGCTGCTGTGTGACAGAGTGTTGGACTAGATGGGCCACTGGCCTGATTCAACATTGGCTTCTCTTATGTTCTTATGTTATGTTCTTAACCTGCTTGTCGGACCCGGCCGCCAGGACACTTGCTGGCACCCACCGGGCTGAGGGCCGACAAGCAGGTTAAGAACATAGGTGCAAGGTGGAGAATACTGGTTTCAGGGGGGAATACATCAGAAGAGGCAGTCTGCTAGGTATGAAGGTCCCAGACCGTTTGGGGCTTTAAAGGTAATCACCAGCACCTTGAATTAGATCCAGAACTCAATCAGCAGCCAGTGCATTTGTTTCAAGTCAGGCTAGATACAACCTCTCCAAGGAGAATCTGTCGGCAATCTTGCTACTGCAAGTTCAGTCTTTTCCAGACCTCTGAAAGAAGCCGAAGACTTGATTTATTTTGTCTGTCTGCCTGTCTATCATCAATCTCTGCTTATACAGCTATTGCCGTAATAGAAATTGAAAGGGGAAAAACCTTACTTAATGTTATTTCCCTGGTTTTTAATTATTGCCCCTATATGTTTTGACACAGAAAGGGTAACGGAATCATTTATATCCAATAGCTAACCATGTCACCTGAGCTCCCATATTAGGCAATTTCATAGTTTTAAGTAGAGGGGTGACTAAGCTGGCCCTCAGTTCATTAAAAGCCCTGATCTAAACAGTGTTTGGAATTGGCAACCATGACATATACTCACTTTAGGAGTGTCCGTCCAGGCATTGTTCTGATGTCGGGGTAATCCTAGAAGTAGCCACTAGCATCTTGTGGGTGGGTTAAGTATGCACATGTTGGAGGTGGTGCTTTGATAGGATGGCAAGGTTGCCTGTTTCTTGTGTTCATCTTATATAGAATGAAATACTAAAGAAACAACATCCATTATGGCCTAAGGACCTACAGTTGTCTGGAATATTGGATGTTCTGTTTAAGGGTAATCTTGCAGCAATATCTGTTTAATATAGACAAATACCTGCATATGTGCTGTGTGGTGTTCCCATGGCTATTGCTATCAGGCTTCTGTTAGACTTTGGCTTTCCCCAATTAGCAGACGGTTGTAGTAGCTATCACTATCTCTGTGGGTAGTTGTTTTGACGAGAGATAAGATTACCCGGTCTCAGCTAGAGATCTGCTTCAGAGCTGTGGACAAAGTATCTCTACCACTGTCAAAAGGAGCCCTTGGGCATGGATATACTATCATTATTACTGTTGTTGTTATTATTATCTGATGGTTTGACTTAGTCCTTCCTGTCTTCTCCAGGGCAACACAGTCGTCTTCTCATGGCCAGCTGACATTGGCAAGGATCTCCCTGCTGTTTTCTGCAGCCCAGATTGGCCTCCTTGGGACCTTTGAATCCTGTGGTAATCCAGAGCCCTGAGTCAGGCACGTGTTTGTAAAAGGGGTGGTCGTGGCTTGTGCTGGAAAGGATGTTGCCACACCAAAGCTAAGAAAACCCCACTTGAGTCAGCACAGCCTGAGTGTCAGTTGCAACAAGTCCTTTGAGCTTCACAACCACATTTTATGGTTGTTTCATGGGCTGTAGCTGCAGGATAAGTTCTGTTTTCTACTTCCTTGTACTTGGCTTTGGACCTAGAGGTAAGTCTCTAACTGTCTTTATCAGTCAGACTTGATGGGCCATTGGAACCACAAACTCTCCAGCTGGGGCAAAGTTAATGTCCACCAACATGTAGCATTCCTGTTGATTTTCTAGTCCTCATAGTCTAAGGGCCTTTCTTAGTGTTGATCTTTTCCTAGTGTTCAATTTGCAAAAAAGTACAGAGGACTTCTGCCCTTCTGCCCAAGTCTTCCTTTCTTCAGTATTCAGCTGTGCTAGAAAAGCATATTTTTGTTCTGGATTTAAGCCCCATTTCTCTGGTTACCTTTCTTTCTTGCTACAGTCCTGTTCCAACCCCCACCCCTGTGGTCTTAATGAGCAGCTGACCAACACATCCCACAGTATAAATAAGTGCTGACCTATCAGTGAGTCAGGGTGTGCTAATTCCCTTTGTGCCTCCTGTACCAAGTTGACTCTGTCTCTCTTTCTGTCTCCTCTAGCACTATGGGTTCCATGTTCCGCAGCGAAGAGATCTGTCTGGTCCAGCTTTTCTTGCAGTCAGCTTCAGCCTATGCCTGTGTCAATGAACTGGGTGAGCGGGGACTCGTGGAGTTCCGTGATGTAAGTGTGAGAAGGTTTGGGAAATCACCCTGCAAAGCAAGCATTGTAGGTGTTGTGGTTGTCAGATGGCTGCTTATACACAAAATATGATTTTTGTAGTAAGTGGAAGATAGGAGGTAATCCACTTTTCATGACCACTTTTCCCTACAGCCATGAGGGCTAGCAACTTACATTAAATCTGCTGTGTGGGTGGCTAATGTTCTGATAATCTTAAATACAAATAATATTTCTGGTGATACGTATACACTTTTGTCCAGTTCTGGAAAGGAAGTTGTATGTGGTACAGAGGTCTCTCATTTCCAGGAGAATCCTGGAAATGCTCAAAAGGACAGGGCTGTTTTGAAGAGAGGATAGATTTTTGCTGGGTAGAAATATTGGTACTTATTCCTCAGAATAGATGTCGATGCAATACCATCCTTAAGGAGAAGGAGAAGGAGTGAGCCAGCAATGCTGGGATTGGCTATCTAGCCTGCATCCATATGGCAAGGATCCTCCGTTTTGCATTCATTGCTGCAGCAAACGCAGAGGCATTCACCACTGGAAACGGAGTTTCCCGGCACACTTTCCTTGTCATCTGCCATTTTCTCTGTCTTTTCCCCACTGCTCCATGGGAGGGCTTTTTGAGGGATTTTTCTTTTGAATCAATAAGTGGTGTAGTGCTATAGCAATTGCCAGTTTTTTAAAAAGCCCTCTGGTAGTACAGCCACTATGTGGGGCTGATGGAAGGAAAATGGTACTGGTGTGGGCAGGACCCTTGGAAATGCATAACTTCCCACTGCGCAAGGTTTCCTAACTAGATTGTGCTGTCCCTAAAAAGTTCGTGTTGAAGCAGTTTTGGCAAAGAGTCTATGCAGGATGGGGGAAGAATGATTGGACCACTATTAGAGAACAACATCATGTGGAAACCCCACCCCACCCCGTCCCAAGTGCTGCACTTTGGATGCCGAAACAGAGAAAAGCCATGCAAAGGCAGCCCTGCTTCCCAGAGGGAAAGCATTAGCGGTCTTCACTGATGATGGGCTTCTTTTGCTTTCAGTTGAACCCCCATGTCAGCGCATTCCAGCGACGTTTTGTGGGGGAAGTACGACGGTGTGAAGACATGGAGAAAGCCTTCAGTGAGTGGTATACAAGCAGAGGAGACCTGGGCAGTGGGGGTGGGTGGGAACTGTTCATCAACTGTTTATCCTGTGCAGGTGGAATGGATACTGTTAAGTGGTGAGATTCCCGTGCAGTTGGTGTGAAGCCCTCCAAAGACAGAATACCAGCCGTGTGGCCACAAAATGCTTTATTACATCCAAGAGACACTGGGCAAGGTTTCCTAACTAGAAATGCTGGCATTATGAAACTGGATTATTAGATCATAAGACTGTACTTTTTAAAAATAAACACGTGAACAGTTTACAGTTTCAGTTCAGTTTCTGGGAAACAGTAATAGCATATCCTCACACTGCCCATTTTTAGAGCTCTGATTAAAAACTGAACCATCTCCAAAAATGTTAGAGTGGCTAGGCCATCAGTGTATTATCAGTGTGGTCTTAAACAGAGTTGCACCGTTCTAAGTCTATTTACCCTACATAAACCTGTGCTGGTAATACACTAACTGTGCCATCCTGAGCAGGTCTACTTAGAATTTGACTCAGATCTGTTCCATCGATCTTACTTGCAGGAAAATGTTCTTAGGATTGTACTGTAACTCTCCTTAGGTATGTACTGTAAATTGCCCTCTCTTTTTTATTATAAATTTTTATTTGGTTTTAACACATTATAGTGCAGGAAGGATACAGGGGATGAGATAAGACATATAAAAGCCATTCTGTCTTAATTCTTTGTTTCCAGATCTCTTTTGTTTATATAATTACTAACACTAGTAACACAATCAATTCACTAAAACCTCCTATTGTGATTCCTGAAAAAAGTCTGATTCTTTACAGTTCAAGTTTGAGTTTCTCTAAAACTATAATAGTAGTACCCATTACTCCTGGTCTTCGAAATTTCTTTCCACCCAGTCATAGAATGGTATCCAGTTGTCTCTCACATTTGGTTGGCTTCAGTCTTTTAACAAGTCCAACAATATATCCATTTCTGCTGTTTCAAAATTTTTTGTCAAAAGTTCATTTTCCGTTGGTCTCTGATTTCTTCCAGTACTTAGCATAAACAATTCTTGCTTCTGTAACTATATGTATAACTAAGTGCTTAACTTTCTTATCTTTTACATCAGGCATAATATTAAGCAAAAACATTTCAGGTAATAATATCAAACATATTTTTTGTAACATTTCATGAACCCTTCTCCAATATAACATCACCTCTTTACACTTCCACCAAACATGAAAAAAGCATCCCACCTGTATTTTACATTTCCAGCATTTGTCAGACATTTCAGGGTACATTCTAGCTAATTTATCTGGCAAGCTATAGAACATTTTATATAAATTCTCTTTAAAAGCAAACGTTTTTGTTATTTTAACATTTGTTTTCCATATTTGCAAGCAATAATCAAACTCAATATTATAGTCAAAATTTTGGGCCCATTTTATCATGCATTCTTTGATCACCTCATTTTCCATCTTTATCTATAACAAATTTCTTAATTAATCATTTCTTTCATATAAAAGTGTATCAAACACCAATTGTTCTGCATCAAACCCCTGAGGTTTATCTTTAGCATATCTAGATTCGAACTGTACTCTTGTCCACCAATCCAAATATATATCTTGTTCCTTTAATTCTTCTTTGGACTTCAACCTATCATTCTTTCCTAATAAATGTTCATATCTAGCTACTTTTTTCTTCTCCAGTAATATAGGTTGAGGAAATGCTTCCACTGGAGAGACCCATTTTGGAATCTTCACATATATTTTATGTCTGATGCTTTCTCATACTAACAGCAGTGCTTTCCTCACCAAATGACTTTTAAAATATTTGTGATTGTCTGCTTTTTGATACCAAAGATAGGCATGCCATCCTAGCTTTAAATCATGTCCCTCCAATTTTAGCAGTGTAGTATTTTCTCTTCTTATCCATTCTTTGATCCATGTCAATGCACAGGCTTTATAATATGTTCCCCAGGCTGGAATACCAAAGTCCTGTAGTGTCTTCAATTTTATTCTCGGTTTCTTCCCTTGCCATATAAGTTTCACTGTTATTTTGTTCAGTTCCTGGAAATATGATTGCTTCTGTAAAATTGGAATAGTTTGAAAAAGAAAAATAAGCCTAGAAGGATATTCATTTTCATTGCAGCTATTCTTTCCATAAATGACAACTGCAAGTTGTTCCATTTATCTAAATCTTTTTGGATTTCTTTAAATAATTTCATATAATTATCTTTCATGAAAGTGCTACATTTATTTGTCAAGGTAATACCTAAGTATTTTACTCTTCGCTCTGATTGAAATCCAGTCTTCTCAACCAGCTCTTTTATCATAGCTTGTGTTATATTTTTTGTAATAATCTTTGTCTTTTGTCTGTTCACTTTCATTCCCGCCATCTCACCAAATTCCATTACGTTCTTCATCAAACTGTCTATAGAAGTGGAGGGATCTTCTAAAATAAAAGCTAAATAGGCCACAAAGGCCTGTACTTTGCATTCTTCTCCACGAATTGTTGTACCTCTAATACTTTTATCTTTGCTAATCATGTTATTTAATACTTCCAGAGTGAGGATAAATAATAACAGGGATAACAGACATCCTTGTCTTGTTCCCTTCTCAACTGGTATCTCTTTCATTAAATCTCCATTGATCCTCACTTTGACGCTCTGCTGAATGTAAATTGTTTGAGTCATCATGATAAAATCTTCTCCAGCATCAATCTCCCACAATTGCTCCATAATAAAATTCCAACTATCATTATCAAAAGCTTTCTCTGCATCCAAAAAAATTAATCCCAATTGTTTTTCCAGGTGTGCTTCATAATATTCCAAAATATTTATAATAATTCTTACATTGTTTCTCAATTGTCTCTTTGTCAGAAAGCCTGCTTGATCTTGATGTATTATATCTAGCAGTACTTTCTTCAAGCGTGATGCTAGGATAGCAGCAAAAATTTTATAATCCAAATTGAAAAGTAAAATTGGTCTATAATATTTCACTTCTTTAAAATCTATATTTTCTTTATATATCGAAGAGATAGTGGCTTCTTTCCATGATTGTGGTAAATTCCCTTCTTTCAATATATTTTACAGCACCTTTTTATATGGAATTAGTAAGCAATCTTCAAAAGTGCTATAATATTCTATTGGGAGTCCATCTGGTCCAGGCACTTTGCCCTTATTTGGTACTTGATTGTATCTACAATTTCTTATAGTGTTATAGGTCCATTTAATTTTACTTTCTGTTCTTCGCTTAACTTAATACTATTATATTTCTTAAGGTACTCTCTCTGTTTGTCTACAGAAATATTCTTTGCTTAGTTTAATTTTTTGTAGAAGTTTTCTACTATCGTCTTGAGTTCTTCTTGTCAATACTTTTCTGTGCCAGTCTCATCTCTCAACACCTGTATTAAGCATTTTTCCTTCTCTCCAAGTCTGTATGCCAGCCATCTTCCTGATTTATTAGCATTTTCAAAATAAACTTACTTTGCATTTTCATATATTTATTCTAGTATAGTTTTATTTTAGACAAAATAATTATTTTACCATTTCATTTCATTTCATTTAAACCCAAAATACCATAGCTAATCAAGTTTCTACAATCATACAATGCAACACTCAATGAAGTTTCTGAGCGGTCGGGTTAGAACAGATAAAAGGAAGTACTTCTTCACCCAAAGAATGATTAACACATGGAATTCACTGCCACAGGAGGTGGTGGCAGCTACAAGCGTGAACGGCTTCAAGAGAGAATTAGATAAGCATATGGAGCAGAGATCCATCGGTGGCTATTAGCCACAAGGTATAGATAGGGACTCTGGGGCATGTGATGCTCTGTATTCTTAGTGCCGGGGGGGGGTCAACAGTGGGAGGGCTTCTAGTGTCTTGGCCCCACCGGTGGACCTCCTGATGGCACCTGGTATTTTTGGCCACTATGTGACACAGAGTGTTGGACTGGATGGGCCATTGGCCTGATCCAACATTGGCTTCTCTTATGTTCTTATGTAGCCCCCCTCTCTTTTTTTGTTTTTTCAGACCAATATTTAGCAAATAAGCAACTTTAGTACTCTCATTCCAACCAGATTGCTTCCTAGATGCTGTCTCTCCCTCTCCAGTTAGAGTGAAGGCTGCATTCTTCCATTGGGGGGAGACTATAAACCTCCTACCCCCCTTCCTCCCACAGTCCAGCTGCTCAGGATTAGATTCTCAAATAAATCTCTCAGTTCAGATCTTCTTTAATCATGAAACAAACTTACTCATTTGGAAAGTTCTCTAAAACAGCATCACTTCATCTGCTCACTCCTCTTATTCTGGGGCATTCACGGCTGTGTGCCAAAATGACTCCCGCTTCTGCCTGTGCTTCAGGGCAGATGCTGTAAGTTCAATCCCCTCAGCTGCCACCTAGGGAGAGCTTCCACATCGCACCCACTGGTTTGGGGACCCTTCTCCTGGGCTCCCCCAGGGCCTACAGACCAAGTGGTTCAACTCTCCTTCAGGAGCAGCTCCGAGGAGAGATTGAAAGAAACCCCAACCCTCTCTGAATTGCCCTTCTCCACCAGCCAGTTGTAGTTCCTTTTTTCCCCTTTTCCATTTGTGTTAGACTGTTAATGATTGGTGGTCAGGGTAACAATGCAGAGTACTACTAGTACCAAGTTCTGTGTGCCCTGTTGGGGTTCTAGGTACAGTTGTAGTAAAGGGAATCATTATTATTTCTTTGCATGCTTCTCTGTTTAACTTGGAAGATCTAAAAACTTAATTTTTATTTTTATTTTTGGTAAAGGGAAGCTTTTAATTTCATGGTGATGAATTTTTCAAAATTGCAGCACCTTGTGCCATAAAGGAAGTCCTCATTTTCACAAGC
Source organism: Gekko gecko (assembly GCA_029375565.1). Taxonomy (NCBI): domain Eukaryota; kingdom Metazoa; phylum Chordata; class Lepidosauria; order Squamata; family Gekkonidae; genus Gekko; species Gekko gecko. The sequence continues at coordinate 89,691,683 of JAPDNY010000003.1, forward strand.
TTTGCAAAAGCCTGAGAACTAGTTGAGATATGTCGTCAGTAAGTCTGCCCATCTTGTGGCCCATTGAGGCAAATACTACCCACCAGTCATGTAGTGTAGCCTGCCAGGTACTTGGCAGCCCCCCACTACCTTTTTTGTTGTTTGTTTTTGTTTTTCGCATTTTTGGAAGCTAACAAGAACAAGACATCGTTAGAGTCCTTAATGGATTTCCATACATAGTTGATGAGCTGTGCTCTGTGTGGTGGTCACAGGCTGTGGAAATCTGATTTCACATAGCCTGGAAGGAGAGGGCAGCATCAGATGGTGGTGCTCATGTTCTGCTTTTCCCTCTCCAGCTTACCTGGCACAGCAGGTGCAGAAGGCAGGGCTGACACTGAAACCCCCCGAGGAGAGTCTGCCAGCCGCCCTGCCCCGTGATGCCCTGCAGATCCAGGAGCAGTCAGAGATGCTGGTGCAGGAGTTACGGGAAGTGAGCCGCAACCGCGATGCACTGGTTGACCAGCTGCAGCAGCTGCGGGAACATGCCCAGGTGCTGCAGGAAGGGCAACACTTCACTGGTCAACTGGTAAGTGATTGTTCCTCTCCCCGCTGTTCTGTGCCCATCTCTCTGGTAGTCAGAGGTCACCTGTCTTTTACTCAGGATTCTTATTGTTATGGTTTTAGGAAGCTGTTTTACTGTTTATATCTGTGTTGTGACCCGCCCTGTGCCTGCTTGTGGGGGAGGGCGGGATACAAGTTAACCTTCAGCAGTTCTGCAGGGTCGTGAAAACAGAGCTTTTTCTCCGGGCATTCCAGTAGGGCATTTCAGCTCTGCCAGCGGCACTTGTTCCTTGCCGCATGGCACAACTATATGTTTTTAATTGTATTTTACTGTATTTATATGAATGGAATCTATGTATTTTATGCTGATTTTATGATTTTATGTAAGCCACCCTGAGCCGCCTCGGCAGGAGGATGGGGTAGAAATTAAATTAATAAATAATATAAATAATAAATAAATAAGTAACATCTTTGTCCCGAGAGAAAGGATTGAACCCCGGTCCCTTGGGTGATGGAGAATCATATTTTGTAAAGTGTGATACTTTAATAGCTGGATGCATTTGGCACTGAGTACTCGCGGGAGTGAGGATGCAGAGAAGGAATCGTTGCTCCAAGCAGTGTGGTGAAAGACCATGAGGACTGTCTAGTAGTATCACTAAAGGAAAGCCTTTAGTGCATAGAGATCTAACTGCATAGAGGTTTTTTGGAAAATCGTTTGTCCTGTAGTGTTGTCCAGAAAGAGTCCCTCTATGTCCAGGGTATGACTTGGTGCCCAGCCCCCTTGGACTTGGCCCAATTCATCTGCTGATCTTCACTGAGCTCAAGTAGGGTGTGTGCCTACTGGCCTGAGAGCTGGTTAATGGCGTAGTGGTTAATGGCGACAGACTCTAACCTGGAGAACTGGGTTCAGTCCCGCACTCTTCCACATGAAGCCAGCTGGGTGACCTTGGATCAGTCACAGCTCTTTCAGAGTTCTCTCAGCCCCCCAAAATAAGTCTAGCTCGCCATATAGTGCTGCCTAATGCTGAAAGAGTTCGAACTTAAGGCTGCCAGACAACCTTAGGATCTCCTGGCTATACTACACGGAATGCCATATGATAGTTATTAATTATTACCTACTGGCCCGCTTCTATTGAAGCAATTGTGCTTGAGTAGTGGTAGCATCCGTAAAAGGTGCCTGGCCTGCCTGCCTGGCCTGCCGTCTCTGCTCACGAAGCACGGGGGAGTCTGAATGCGTGAGAGAGGGCTTTGGCTTGCCCCCAGCCCTCCCCTCTTTGGTTTGGCTACTGCCACTCTGCCCTTCCTTTCTCTACCCAAGGAGGCACAGATGGGGCTGTTAAGACAGGGAGGCATACGGTGCCTTGGATTATACCCAGGGGACCCAAATCTCTGGGAAGAACCTTGTGTCAGGATCCCAGTCAACTCACTCTCTACACAGGCTTTCTGGAATGAAAGTTTATTGAAGAGATTTGAGATGCTGCAAAGGTGAACTCTTTGTCAGGACTGAGGAGCAAAAGCGGGAACCCAGTGTATAACTAAAACCCACATTCCATGCATATGTCACACAATCATAAGTATAAGCAATCCTAAGAACCCAGACAGTTACAATGGTTCAACTAGCCATTCATAAGTCTTGTCTCCTCCAAGGACACTCTCATGCGAAAGTTCCGTGAGGTGCTGCTTGGGAAAAAGGTTACCAGCGTTGCCTCCCTAAACTACAGACATTCACACAGTCTCTCGCCCTCCCCTCCCACTAGGAATGTCAGCGAGGGTGAGCGATAAGCAGGCGGCTGGATACATCTGCTTTAGCCAAGGAAGCGAGGGACGTGGGAACGAGGGGTGTGGGGTACATGAAACAGGTGGCTAACACTATAGTTATAGAGAACATAGCATAAGGCGAACCCGAGTCTGACACCTTGGCCCAATCTGCATCTAGCTTTGCTCCACTGTTTTTCCACGCTGGAACAGAAATTCCCCTCTACGTTGCATTCCACTTTCACTTTGATTGGTTGTTGGATTTTATGGCAGACTCCAGACTGCATGCCGCTTTCACTTTGTTTGATCTCTCAGCTTTATGATGGTAACAACTGCATAGATTTACGGCCGTTTTATGGTCATTCTGCAGTCAGTACAGCGTTGGCCCAGGGTATTTGAATGTGGTTTTGAGCCCCATCTTTTTCTGTTCCAGTGTGGGTTTGGTAAAACAGTGGAGCAAATGCTAGATGCAGATTGGGCCCTTGTTTCCCAGGGAAGGGAGTAATAAACTGCTAAAATTGCCAGCTAAGGGGAGGTGAATTTCCGGCTAGGTGACACCCATTTGCCCAGCTGCCAGGAAGGGACAAGATGGATGGCTATTTGGATAACCTGAACCGAGTAATAAAGGTGGGAGATGTGTGCTTCAAACTGATTGGGGAGCAAAGTGCTGAGAGTCCCATGAGGGCATCACTCCCTAAACTCAGGATTGGATGCAGGGAAGCCCACCCAGTGGGGACAGGAAGGGTTAAAAGATCTGAATGCTCTGCCATTGGTGCTCAAGGAACAGCTCAAGCAGTCAAGGAACAGGGGAGGGAATAGAGGGGTGCAGGCCTCTGTTTCCTAAATTCAGGGGACTTGTGCCATCTTACGGAGGGGATGCCAAGGTGTCATCTGTGTCGCTAAAGCTTAAATAGCCCAAGTGTTTATTTTCTGACTTAGTTCTGCAATAGTCCTTTAGTGCTGTGATATCCTTTTTGCCTACGTGCTCGTGCTTTAGTGTGTAAAGCTGTGTCGCAGGAAAGATTTTGAAAGGTCTTTCTTTTTTAAGAGCTTAGATTTCCAAGTGCTCAAAGCGTCTAGCCATTCTCTCATACATACGCTACAGTCAACTGGCTAGGCTAGTCTGGAGAGTAAACAGAGAATGCAGAGAGGCAGCCAGGAGCACCCACACTCCATGCCCCCACGGGCACAGAGAGCCCTGCCACTGCCCCAAACTGCTGGTAAACAAGAGAGGCGGGATCAGTTTAAGGGGGATCCAGAGTACCCAGTGGGAAGGGGACGGAAGAAGGGGAGAGGCCCATCTGCCTGCTGTGACAGGGGCTGTGCGCGTGTGTGTGTGTGTGTGTGTGTGTGTGTGTGTGTGTGTGAATGGCTACAGATGACCCCTCTTCCTTGGCCAGCTAACTGTAGCCCAGTTAGGAATTTCTGGTCTGTGCGTTGAATGAGCAGTCAGGTGCCCTGTCTGAGATCTTTGACCCCACAGTCTGAGACCTTTGAAAGGAAAATACCTTTATTTACCAAAATACAGTCTCAATTCATTAGAACACAAGTGCATTGGGAAACTATATCGAAACATGAGAGGGTGTTATTAGAGCTAAGAAAAATAAAAATATGAGGCTAGCTAAGTAGGACGCTCACTGGTATTACCTTGCATTCCCTTCACTGGAATGGACATGAGCTAGCTGGAACTTTGAACATGGGAAATGGTCAGAACTGACTTCACTCCATTGCTCCTCTGGTCCTTGGGCTTGCAGCTCTCTGACAGGTTATCCCAACCTTTTAACCCTTCCTGTCCCAGCTTGACGGGTTTCACCTTGACCTATAATAAAATTGGGCATATGTCCCCATGTGTATCGTCTTGAACCTTTTCTCCATCAAATCAAGGTTCGCGTCCCAAAACCATTACGGTTCAACTTCGGACATCCAAATGGCCATTTGTCATGCCCTTTACTGGCAGGTGGGCAAATGGTCATCTCCATACTTGCTTATTGGTCTCAGGAAAGGAAACTCATCTCCTCTCGCCAAGATATCAGGGCACAGTGAGCCCAGGCCCATTGCAGATGTGCTGAAAGGTGGTCAGATCTCTTCCCAAGTCCACTCAGGCGCAGTAGGATTTTTCCCTATGGGTGAGGAGAGAAAGCCTGTAAGTTCTTGAATGAAGAAGTGCTGTGCATTAAGCTCGCACCAAGGAAATCCAGAAGCACCCTGCTGTATTCTACTTATTCAGCGCTCTGACACAGGCAAGCCTTCGTGCATGCCCAGGCCAGCTTTCGATGCAGCTGATACCGTTTGAACTGGAGAATTCCGACAGGTGGTAAAGGAGATTCTGCTCCCCTCCTGCCCTTTGCTGATTTTATACCCTTTTGTGTCTCAGGCCCTGCAGGGTTTGCACCCTCCTCCTTTATGGGAATTGACCAGATGCAGGTCTGTGGTGCCACAACGTTCTTGAGAGAACGGCCTTCTGTTGGGGACCGTCTGGTGAAAAATTCTCCTTTTCCCCTTATCAGAAGGTTGTGGTTGGCTGATTCTGGAGACTTGGTGGGTCTGACCAGGGGCATCTTCAGTACTTTGGCCAGAGGTTGTCAGCACAGTAACCAAGACAACACTGTGAAATGGCTGATGTGGGTGAGGTAGTTACATACACAATGTTCCTTTGTGTTCCCTGCAAACTGGAAAAAGAATCGTCTGCTTTTGTAGCTTGTATTTGCTGCAAACAATGGAACAAGCTCATCTGCTTGTTGTCGCTTGGCTTTGCATGGCCCTCAAGTGGACACAATCACACCCCCATACACTCACCTCTGTGTTTATGCCTTCAGCCTAGCATTCCGTCAAACAGTGGTCAGTTTAAAAATAAGAAACGCATACATTCAATTACTCTGGGCACAGACTAATATTGCAAGTTGGTTAAAAGAATAGTTAAGTCGAGCATGGTTAAATCAAGCATAGATAATTTCAAAATTATTCAGTAAATCATAAGTTCAAAACTCCTTCTAGATTCTCATGTATCCTGCCTATTTGTTTCTATAAAGGAAACTCATCTTTTCTCAGTCTGAAATCTGAGTCCGTTGCTTTGTTCCCAAGAGAGAATGTTTTCTCTAAGACCAGGGCCTTCTTGCATGTTTATCAAGGCCTCCTGCATTCCCTTATCATAACAGCATCTAGTTCTGTCGTTTACATCCAGCATTCTCCCTGTTTTTTCCACATAGTGTTGACCAAACAAGGTGGGAGGGGAACAGCCATGTTCGCTGTTTATGTATCTGCCACATTTGCTGAAATGGAGACAGGGGCTATAGGGGGGAATCAAATTCTTTGGTGATGCCTGGTTCTTGTTTTTCCTGCCAGCAGGTGCCGCTGGGTCCATCATCCCAGCCCCGTACCTTCTCGGACAGGGATCCTCTGCTTGACCAGTCCTCAGCACAGCGACTTGACCTCAGAATAAAGTGAGTTGTGAGGTGGTGATTAATAAAATAGATGAGATAAAACTTTTCTGTGCGGCTAAAAGCACTCCGGGCAGATCAAAGCAAAGATCAAAGTGTGCCTGTATGCATTTCAAATCTTCTGAACTCATGAGATGGCCTCGGGCAACTCGCTGTTCTCTCCGCTTCAGTCCTCCCCTCCCCCAGTGTGTTATATTGAGGCTAAAGTTTGCGGAGCTATTCTTGCCATGACAGTGAATGCAGAACACTTTGCACACTTGAAATGTGCTATGTTAAGTGTTTGTTATTTTGCCATGGGATATTTTATTCCCTGCTTTGCATATACAGACTCAGAGTGAATTTTCTGTTCCAATATCTCAAAGCTTTGTGGCAGGTGTGATCCACCCACTGCGAGTGAATTCCTTTGAAAGACTGCTGTGGCGCACCTGCCGTGGCTACCTTGTTGCTAACTTCATGGAGACGCCTGAGCCCATGGAAGACCCAGCCACGGTGAGACGAAATGAAGCACAGAGGCACAGAGCGGGTGGAGGGCTGAAGCGTGACTCGGTGGCTCAGGGGGCCCGGAGTGGCTGAGGCGCAAGACTGAGTGTGTGCGGAGTGGGCATAATGAGGTGCTGCCCAGGAGTAGGAATGGGCATGAACCCAAGTTCCTGATGAATTTTGAGTGGTTCGTGAAGTTCTTGGCAGCACAAACTTTCCTCAAAGTGTCCAGCTGTTTGTGGAGCTTTGTGCCAGTTCATAAATGGATACAATTTCAGACAGACTGTCTCCGCTCAAACTAATTGTTTACTGAACTTCAAAGCAACGTAACTTGGAAGTCATGCAGAGGAGCGTCTGGGGGAGGTCCCATGTGACTTTGATGTCTCTAGCTTGACAAGATCTGTGCTACACACTCCTGAACCTGTGCCTGTCAAGATGACTGCCATTTTGACAGGTGCAGGTTCAGGAGCATATAGAAGAGATCCTGTGAAAGCTAGAGGCACCAAACTCATAGGGGACCTCCAGATGACTCTCCTCTACTTGCATTCCAAGTTTAGTGAGGATTGGCTGTACAGGGCCAGAGTTATGGCCCCCCAAAGAAGATGCCCCCAGGAAACTGCTTTCTTTTCTTTTTTTTTGAAAAGATTTTTATTGATTCCATTAAGAAAAACAGCAAGAAAGTAAAGAGAAAAGAAAAGAATGAAATACAGAATGAAGCTACACTCATATACCATTTTTAACTTACACCCATAAAGTCTATTTCTTTTAGGCCCTCTATGCCTTTTGTATCTTATAATTAGTGCTCTTCCAAATATGTTTGTAACCACTTGTAAAATTTCACCCATTTCTTTTTAAAGTCATTCTCTGTTTTTTCATTCAGTAGTTGTGTCAGATTGTCCGTCTCTGCTGCATCCATAAGTCTGAAGATTAATTCTTCCCCTGTAGGCGTTTCTTCCTTTTTCCACTATTTTGCATATAGAATTGTAGCTCTAGTTACTACATATACAATCCTGTATACCTCATGTATGTTCACATTCGTTGGTATAATATTCAATAAAAACAATTTTGGTGTAAATGGTACAGTTATATTAAGCATCTTTTGTAACAATTCATGTACCTAAATCCAATATTTTTTCACAACACCGCATGTCCACCACATATGGAAAAACGTGCCAGTTTTAGATTTGCATTTCCAACATACATTTGGCAGGGAAATGACAGGTGGTAATGACAGGAGAGGACAGGAGGCTGAAGTTCTTTTCTGTGGTCTGATTTAGGAACTGCTCCTTCTGCTCCTCAGCACAGAGGCTGATGATCATTCTGCTCTTTCCAATGTGTAGGGTGAGAGAATCACGTGGGTCATTTTCCTCATCTCTTACTGGGGTGAGCAGATTGGACAGAAAATCCGCAAGATCGCTGCCTGGTGAGTGTCATGAGTACGTGTGTTCCCTCTGATCGATCAGTGGATGGATGATCACAGCTGGCCTCTGGTTCCTCCCCTCCCCTCCCCACCCGCCGTGGTCTCGTTCTGCCCGTTGCTTGTCAATCTGTGCCAAACGCTTCTGTGCTCAGCTGCTGTTCCATCTCCCAAATGGGAACTGTTTATTTTCCACCACCTGTGGGCCTTTGCCGTTGATGGGCGCCATCCTGCCACGGTGGTATCGGGTGGGAGAGAGGCTCGGTCTCAGCAGGAGAACAGGGGCAAGCAGGGCAAGGGGCAGAGGAGCGGTTGCAGTCGCCTCCTGCCTCGGGGCAAGACAGCTGAAGCTGCAGAGGCCCTGGCGGCCGGCCTGGCAGCTAAGCCTGCAGCAGGGGTGGGCAAACTGCCGCTCGGGAGGCGCACGTGGCTCTTTCACACAGCCTAATTTAATGTTAATAAAAAGCAAATTTGCATCTTTTTCACTGAAAACATGTGTGTAATATTTGTTCATGTCTTGCGGCTCCCAAGCATCTGACGTTTATTCTATGCGGCTGTTAACGTTAAGCAAGAGGCAGAACAAGAGCTGCTCTGGAGCGACGTTGGAGCAACGAAGGTGGAGCAGCTACAGAATAGCTTTCTGGCTGGCCCTGCAGCTCTTTCCGTCCCCGTGCCTCCATGGAACTGGCTTGCGGAAGGGTGGGGTCCTTCCTCATGGCCATTGGGCCTCATGTTGCCAAGCCAGGCACTTTCTGCTGTGGTCTTCAGCTTGGGTCCACGTCCATCTTTTCTCTGGGGTCCTGACCTGGAGATGAATTCTGATCCACAACTATGGGTGTGGTTCTGGCATGGTGCATGGGTGCCACTTCTTGGCGGAGTTCCTTAGTGGTTCCTGAGTTCCTTCAAGGGCCGTTGAGTCCTCCTGGCCCTCACTGGTGCTGGGCCCTGCAGGGGTCCTGATTTCTCCTCAGAGAACGAGTTTTCTGAGTCAAGCCTGACGCGGTCATGGAACACGAAGGTCACGAGTTGGACCTTTTTAGTTAGCAAAGAGAAACAGAAAACAACTGTGAGCTGAATATCCCGCAAAAAATATACAAAAGGAGACTTCAATAAAGTGAAATGCATATATAGTCTGAAATGAATCTATTCATATAATCCCTCATAGGAAAATACAGAAGCCAACAAGATCCATAATAGAAAAATACAGAGTCCAGCGTATAAATATATAAGATAAATATCCAACACTTTTCCTAGGTAATTTTCAGTGTTTCAGACTTCTGGTCCTTCCTCAGGAACAAAGAAAAAAGAACAAAATACAATAATACCTTTTTAGCAATATTACTTTTTTAACAATATTTTTAACAATATTATTTTAAACAATATTTCAAAAAGATTGATCCCAATAATACAAAAGAGTCCTATTAAATATTAAATTAATAACATCCTTAAACTATTATCACTGTTGCATAGAGTCTCTTTAAATCTTACCAACCATTGGGAGTCTCATTCCATTTCCTTATAGGATAATACTATTCTGTTTCTCTGTAAAAGAGAATTCCTCCTTAGAATTTAAGAGTATATATTTAAGAATATTTTAAGAAACAGCACAATGTATGGACCACAAAACCAACAAAAGATGTACTTCTTTAAAAACATTGGGCCAGGTTTCTTAAGCTCCAGTCAGCACCACCTCCCAAGGCTGCTTCTATGGAACAGGACCAGAACGGGCCTCAGAGTATCCAGCATACTGGGTCTGTTTTATGGACCTACGTTGAATGCAGCTGGTTGTATACCGCTGGCATTTAAAGTTGTCGGAGCCCTTGTTGCGTATTCACCTAAGTAATCAAAGTTGCCATCTCCAAGTGGGAAATTTCTGGAGATATCAAACCTAATAAGCCTGTAATGTGCATCTAAATTAGTTACAGCTAGACAAACGACTTGGTTGCTAGAATACTGAAAGTAGCTAACCCCTGAATACAGAATTCCTGGGGGTATTAAAAAAGAAAGAAAGAACCTACTGGGTCTATTATATGGGTTTAAGTCAGCCCAGCTACACATCCCTTCCAAGCACCTATATTACTACTATTGAAAGTTGCCAACTCTTGGTTATGAGATGACTGAAGATTAAAAACTAAAATGGATTATAAATGGATAAATTAAACTAGTCTATATTATTTTAATCACAAGAAACAATTCAGAATTTAATCCTTTTGGTTGAAGAGTTCCAATGGAATATATGTAATATGCCTCTCGTCCTAGAAGTGCTTTCTGTATATCCATTCTGCCATTTTCCTCTATAGTTTCCAGTATAGTATATTTGAAATCATCATGTTTGTGAATTTTTTCAATAAAATGTTGGACTAAAAACATCTCCCTTCTTCAGTTTAAATCTAGATTTATGTTCCGAAATTCTAGAGTGTATTGGCCGGGTTGTAATACCTATGTAAATTAAGGAACATCTGCAGATTAAAGCATATATTAATTTTTTTGATGCACAGGTGCTTTGATGGTGCAGTACCTTCTCATAATTATATAAAGGGAATTCTACCTTATTGGTTTGCCAAGTCAAATTACAGATAGAATAACATCCACATCCTTAGTGGACCCTACTGGGCTTTAATGGAACCTCTATTTGATTAAGCCTCTGTTTCAAAGGGTCTGCCCAAATTAGTAAATCCCTAAAATTCTTTGTCCTTCTGAAACTGATGTTTGGCTTATTCCGGCAGCCTGGTATATTATGCAATACATGCCAGTGTTTCAGGATGATCCTTTTAATTTCCAAAGCTTTAGGTGTAAAGTCAAATGCTGTAAAGATGTTCTGGCGTAGATGTTTTTCCTTTTCCTGTAGAATTTTCTTTCTGCTAATTTGTTGCGCCCTAGCTGCTGCACTGCTGATGATTTTCTTGGGATAACCTCCATTCAGAAATTGTTGAAACATATTTCTACTATCCCTGATAAAAGTCAAATTATCAGATGAATTCTGTTTTATTCTTAAAAATTGTGAACAAGGAAGATTATGTTTGAGAAAAGGAACATGAAATGATTCAAAATGTAGATAGCTATTTTTATTTGTCACTTTATGAAAAGTTTTTACTGCTGTTTTATTTTGTTCTGTTCTATAAATTGTAGTGTCTAAATAATTAATTGAATTAGTGTCCACACAGTTGTTTTCTGTTTTTCTTTGCTATTTCCTACTGTGTGCTGTACTGTTTGTTGTTGTATGCACCTTTTAGTTACCAAAAAGGTCAGTGTTGTCCCATCCTGTCCCTCAACACCCGCCCGCCTCTCAGAAGTGGCGCCTGTGTCCCTTGCTCCACTGATAGTCCAGGGAGGAGCCGTGGCTCTGTGGGAAGAACCTCTGCTTTGCATCCAGAAGGTCCCACGTTCCGTCTCTGGCGCCTCCAGTTAAAGGATGTGGCAGCAGGAGATGGAAAAGACCTCTGAGGGAGAGCTGCTGCCACCGGTCTGAGTAGGCATTACTGGCCTGGAAGGACCGGTGTTCTGATCCGGTATAAGGCGGCTCCATGTGAGTGGCTGGCACAGACCTAGGCAGGCAGTGACATTGCGATTGCCTTTCATGAGCCTTTGATTCTGCCCATCTGCATAAACTGGCTGAGCCCATTTCAACGAAATGCTCTCTCTGGGCCATTATCTTCTCCCGCCCAACGAAATGCTCTCTCTGGGCCATTATCTCCTCACAGTGTGCGCGTTTTCTTTCTCCCTGTTTGTGTCCCTTTCCAGCTTTCACTGCCACATGTATCCATATCCTGAAGAGGAGGCTGAGCGCTTGGAGACGTTATGTAGGCTTCGCACCCAGATCGAAGATCTCACCTTGGTAAGCAGGCTAGAGCTGTTTGGTGTGGCACGTCCTCCGGGACAGGGAGCTGGTAGTGGAACTATTGAGGAGATCTAGTGTTAGCAGCTCAGGAGGAAGCAAAGGAGATCAGGCGGGTCACATAGTGGAAGCAGGCCCTGGAAAATGCTACTACTGCGACCTGATTTCTTTTTATATTTGTATAAGATGGTTATTTTCTCTTTTTTTCCTTTCCAAGTTAACACAGAAAATTAAAAAACGCATGTAGCATACATTTTTCCTGCTCCAGATCGCTTTTCTCGAGATCGGACAGTTGTAAGTCATCCCTCAAAGGGATTACTATTTGCATCCCTCTTCCCTTGTGCTGTACAACCCAGGGGAGTGCATTTGTTCACTGAACACGTGAGGCTCATCTAGCTCAGCAGTGCCTGTTCTCCTGACAGTAGCAGCTCTCCAGGCAGGTTTCAGGCAGAGAAAACTCTTTTCCAGAATCTGCTGCCTGCAGCCCCCAAACTGAGGATCTGTGACTGCATCTGGGACCTTCTGCATGCAGATCATGTTCTCTAATGCTCATTTATGGACTGTTCCCGTTGACTTGTAGAGCATACAGGTGGGAAATCTTGAGGGGAACATCCTTTCCCCAGGTCTTGTGCTTTTGACTTGTTTTGGACAAGAGGAAGGACTACAGTGAGAACAAAAGCATGTTGAACAATAGGACTCTGGGTGCAGGGCCCTTCCCCTAATAGTTTTACTGATGCCAGTGCTGCTGAAAGTCGATGCCACCATGCATGTTCTGTGGACACACCTGCAGCTGCAATGAAAGATCAGTTTGAAAATCACTGCTCCAAGCAACTCATCCCATTACGGAACTGCTTGGATTGTGAGAAACGTTATAACCCTTTGGGCTTTAAGGTTCTAACCCAACTCTTTTGGCCGTAGGTATTAGGCCAGACAGAGCAATTTCTGGGCCAGGTGCTTGAAAAGGTGCTGTTGAGCCTTCCTGCTTGGCGAGTGCGAGTACAGAAGATGAAGGCCATCTATTTCGTCCTGAACCAGTGCAACTTTAACATCACTGACAAGTGCCTTATCGCTGAAGCGTGGTGCCCGGTCCGCAATCTACCTGCCGTGCGTCAGGCCCTGAGTGAGGGATCGGTAGGTGCTCTTGATCTCCCCTGCCCCAACCACCCTCGGCCTGCACAGACCGCCGTGCAGTCAGAGGTTTGTTCTCAGGTGGGGAGAGCAGCATCCAGCCTGCCTCAGTTCTTTTCTGAACACCGTACGGGGGCCTTTCCTGCATGCCAGCTGCACTCAAGAGGACCAGGCTTTGAGTCCAACTCAGTACGTTTATTCTGGCTGCTTTCTTGCAGGCTGATGGGCCCCAAGAACAATAGTGTTTTGAGGGGGATGTAGAGTGGGGCCTTAATGTAGCATATGGTTGCATAATTTTCCCTGGGAGTGTGCAACAGAGGAGTTTTGCAAGAGACAAAGGGTGTATCTTTTTGCTTGAGGTTGCTTGGATCTTGTCTGTTTGTTTGAAGCCAGTTCTTTGCTATTGGTGTGTGCTCTGGCATGTAGTCCTGGTGGGAGGGGCTTCTGCTGCTGGAGTGGAGTCATCTGTCTCCGTGTACGGTTGCCTGAAACTTGGGGGTAGAGCCACAGCTCTCAGCTGGGTAATCAAAGTTCAACTCTGTAAGAACTCGCAGGTTTTCTGGGAACATATGCAAATGAAGCAGTTTAGTGGAGAAGTTTGTGAGGGGAGCAAGGGAACTCCAGAAACAGGGCATCTTAAAAACGACTCGTTAGTTATGTTCTTGGGTGTCAGGGCACTTATATTTATTATCCTCAGTGCAGGAATCTACATAGTTTCAAATAAGCACCCTATCATTTGTCCTTAACAAATTTAAACAAGAAAACTAGTCATGCAGATAGAAAGCTAAGGGGTGTGGGGAGATATTCAGCGTTTTGCAGAGATTGGTACATGTGGGTGGGTACTTGATATATGGAGCTCTAGGTTCTCAGGGGAAAGGTTGAGGCTGGGTCTGCTGGCCTGCACAAGCCGAGAGATAGAGGCCTGTGGACTGGACCCTTCGTGACTTGCTAGTACTGTCCTGCTTCTGTGCTGACCGCGGCTCTGCTGACACAGAGGTCGAGGGTCTCCAGGCAGGAGGCCACCAGGTTCAGGTGGGAGGAGGTAATCCCTTAGGAGGGACCTCTCCCCTGTACGATGAGCCAATATTCTCTCGTACCAAGGATACTCCTCTGGGGTTGGAGGGTATTGGGCTTTTGGTACTGGAAGATTGTATCATTAGGAATGCAGAGAGCTAGAAAACATCTGGGGAATGAATTCCCCCACAGAATCACTCTGAGAGGAGATACCAGGTCCAAAGGGTTACTTAGAAGTGCCTTCCCCCAATCAAAAACCATAGGCAGATCTTAAAATGACTAAATTGGAACATGTCCTAATACAGAGGTGACGGCAACCAATGCTCCCTCTAAGCTGTGGGTCTTGTGAGCAGAAATTGTACTTTGTGAGTGACTGGCATTAAAGCTGTGAATGAGCCATTTGGCTCCTGCATAAGTTAGTTTGTTCTGGAGCAATCCTTCCTGAGCTAAGACAAAAATGTGTGAGCCGGAGGCTAAAAAACTGTGAGCTAGCTCACACTAACTCAACTTAGAGGGAACACTGACTGCAACTGTTCTCATGCTGCTTGAGTGAGCCTGTGCTGGAGTCATACCATAAACATGGAAGTTCCTAGATATTATAAGTAACGTATTTTGAAGCTGTTGATCACAGAGCCAAATAGAGGGATAGCAAATCTGGACTTCATTCTGGGCAGAGCTGGAGACCTGGTAGATCAGGGGTGTCAAACCTGCAGCCTGTGGGCCAGAACCGGCCTGCCCAGGGCTTTAATCAGGCCCATGGCTCTCTTCTCTACCTCCCTGCCCCCTCCCCTACCTGTCCTCACCCTTCTCGAGGAGATTGGGACTGCCGAACTTCCCAGCTGACTGGGCTTTGTCTTCACCTGTTTCTTCTCTGGCAGGAAGAAGGAGGAGGAGGAGGAGGAGATTGGATTTATACCCCGCCCTTCACTCTGAGTCTCAGAGCGGCTTACAAACTCCTATCCCTTCCCCTTCCCAGAACAGATGTCCTGTGAGGTAGCTGGGGCTGAGAGAGCTCTTTCAAGAACTGCTCTTGAGAGAACAGCTCTGAGAGAACTTGTGACTGACCCAAGGTCACCCAGCAGCTGCATGTGGAGGAGTGGGGAATCAAACCCAGTTCTCCCAGATTAGAGTCTGTGCACTTAATCACTACATTAAACTGGCTCCTCTGGGCTGAAGTATAAAAAAAGTTCCAAAGAAAATGTGGAATGGATTTTCCTTTAAGGTCTCTGGGCCCACGTAGACTACTCTGGGACTGGAATGACAGCCCCTAGAGTGGAATGATGGCCTCTGGGAATAGCAGCTGTATTCTGGGAATGGAATTCCACTCTGGGGCTGTCATTCCAGTCCCAGAGTAGTCTATCTGGGCCTAGAAACCTTAATGGAAAATCCATTCTGCATTTTCTTTGCAACATTTTTTGAGCTGCAATGTATTTCAATGGAATGGAACTCAAGTAGTTTCAGTTTCCAGTGTTTTATGCCATCTGAAGTTGTCTCCTTGAAAATAAAGGGCTGATGTTTTGAGTCAGGTCTCTGTTGAATGGACCTGAGAATGGGTGCATGAGTGAGTACTGTAACCTGGGAACCCACAGCCAAAGGGGGACTTTACACTGGAGAGCCACTTCTCACTCTGAGTATACCCGGGTGTGGGGAGCTTGCAATGCCCAGCCATTTCATGTTTTCCTAGGCTCAGAGCATTTTCTATTTTCAGTTTTTATTTTTAGTTTCTGCTGTGCTCCTTGTGCTTTTTCTTGATGTTTTATTTAAAAAATTGCATTGCCGAATCCCACTATCCCCCCCGACAGGCATCTTTTAAGGGGGGGGAGGTTTGGGAGGTGTCAGTTATCAAAGACTATTAAATAAACAAAATATGGCAAGAGTGTTACTGTTTTAAGCATATTTGTATTTTAAGTTTTTGAAAAAACTTTAATTGTATTTGTTGGTGTCCTCTATAAAGTTAATATCTTCGCTACCTGGCATCATATTTTACGACACACATGGCCTGGCCTGACAAAGTCTCATTTATGTCAGAACTGGCCCTCCTAACAAATGAGTTTGACACCCCCGGTGTAGATGATGTTGCATCAAGTGGGAATTGTAACTGCAGTGCTACTAAGTTCAGCATTCATGTCCATTGAGAGTTGCCCCAATGTCCAAAAGAATTGCATTTGATTTCAAAAGAGGGAACTTTACAATAATGGGGGGGGGCTAATCAGAAGGAAGTTACACGTGAGAATTCCAGGGAGCATCCAGGAAATTGCAGGCCATTTAACCAAACATCCATTCCAGGTAAATCAGTAGAAACTGTTACTAAAGAGAGAATTATTAAGTGCACAAAGAAGCAAAGCCTGCTGAGGTAAAATCAGCATGGCTTCTGCAAATGGACGTCCTCCCTCACTCCTCTTGGGAGGTCTTTGAGCAGATTAACAAGCAGGTGGATGAGGCCAGTCTGGTAGACCTCAGGTACTTAGTCTTCCGGAAGGCTTTTGACAAGATCCCTCACTGAAGAGCCCTGAGTAAGGTTAGCAGTCGTGGGTTAGGAGACTGGGTCTTTTATAGATTGAAAACTGGTAAAATGCTGGGAAGCCGTGAATAGGACTAAATGGACAGTTCTTGCAGTTGGAGGGTCCCAAATTTCATTTATTTGCTTATTTGATTTTTATCCCGCCCTCCCTGCCAAGGCAGACTCAATATTGGGGCCAGTGGTATTGAATTTGTTCATAAATGATTTGGAATGGGGGGTGAGCAGGGTAGTGATCAAGTCTGAAGATAACTACAAATTATTGAGGATGATGAAAAGCAGGGGGAGGATTGTTAGGCACTCCAGGAAGAGATCTAAGAGAAATATGCATATGTGCTTAATTTACAAGATTTATGTGGATTGTAGCATCCAAGTTTTCTTGGTGCAGAATTCGAATTACCTTGGTGATAATTTCAAGTTTCAGCAAATAGTAGTCATGGCATACTGAGAAAGATCTGTACAGAGAACTCTGCTCCTGATTCTCAGGAACTTTTCGTTTTCTCAGACTTCAGCAAGACATTTCCTACACAGTGCTCTCTGTCCTCATGAGGACTAGAAAAATTTAGTTTTTAATGAAAGCAGAGCCAGAGGCCCCTGGAATGCAGTGGTTGTATTTATATGGGCTTCCAGGATTGGGCTTGCTGTGTTCCTTTCCTGTAGTGCAGGCTTCTGATTTGCTGCTCACCTGTGTACTTGGGACAAGTAGGATAAACACGGGATGAACACCGGCATGGCAGATCGCGCTGTACTCTGGGCCCTGCTTACGTAGCCTGCCCTGCCTCGCTGGGAGAGAGGGAGAGACCAAACTGGTCAGTGGCATGCCAGGCTGGTTGGGTGGGCTCTTTGTCTCCTCCTCACAATGAATGGTCTTCTCAAAAGTGCTCCTCAACTGCTCAGACCTGATCCTCTCTCCTCATTGCAGCACCAAGCAGGTTCTGGGGTGGAGTGCTTTGCACATCAGGTCCCATGCTCAGAGAACCCTCCCACCCTCATTCGCACCAATAAGTTCACTGCTGGCTTCCAGAACATCGTCGATGCATATGGGGTGGCCAGCTATCAGGAGGTGAACCCAGGTGAGGAGGTTTACAACATCCATCTTGCCTAGCCCTCAGAGGCACTAACAATTTTGGTTACAACTCTTCTTTAGAAAAAGTAGAGGGCATTTAGAGAACTGGCTACTGACTCTGGAGGCAGTGTTCTGAAGAAGGGACAGTTGTGAATTTCCTGGGCTTGATTAGCTGGGGTATAGAGGGAGAGAGATGAAAGAAAGTTAGAATGGATCAGAGGGGAATTATGTTTACTGTAAGTCAGCAGGTGGGATAAAACGATGCTGATTTATGGCTGCATCCACACATTATTGAATATTGCGCATTTGCTGTGCTTTAGCAATCATTTTGCTGTTGGGTTGCACACAGGATAACCCACACAGGATAACCCAGTTGCAAATTAACTGCTGTAGCACAGTAATAAAATATGCAGTTATGTGTGGATGCAACCCTATGGCGTAATGCTTCAAGTGGCTTGTAGCTCATAAAAGAAAGGAATTGTAGGGTAAAGTGAAAAAGCTGCTGCTTTGTGTTGGCCATGGGTGATTTCCTTGGTTGTCTACTTTGCAGCTCCTTATACCATCATCACTTTCCCCTTCCTGTTTGCTGTCATGTTTGGGGATGTTGGGCATGGGCTGCTGATGTTCCTCTTTGCCCTTTGGATGGTACTGAATGAGAACCGCCCTGGTATGAAGAAGGTGGAAAATGAGGTAAACTCTGGAATGAGGGAGAGGCAACTGGGGATGCATTTGAGTGGGAAAGGGGGTCCTGTAACCTACTTGGAGATGTACCCCTATTCCCCACACATGTTGTTGCTCCCCCCCCAGATCTGGCAGATGTTCTTTGAAGGCCGCTACCTCATCCTGCTGATGGGCGCCTTCTCCATCTACACTGGCTTCATCTACAACGAGTGCTTCAGCAAAGCGACCACCATCTTCCCATCCGGTTGGAGCGTCGCTACCATGGTCAACCACTCAGAATGGAGGTACTGCCTTGCCCGTGCCCCCAAACCATGGCCAGTCTCCCCCTCCCTGCCCTTTTCCCCCCATGCCAAAAATACAAAAAAATCCCACTGTAATAAGATGCTCAATAAATAAATATTAATTGCAAAAATATATGAAATTTTAAAGACTGAATAAATTACAAAGTCAAGATAAGTACACATTTGTAAAGCATAAACATCATAAGCCAATTTTAAAGGCAAGGTGGAAACTTCAAAAAAGATCATCAGTCAGTGAAGAAACAGCACTTCAGCCTCAGGGAAGAACCATCAACCAGGAGAGAATCCTCAAAGAGTCGTCGCAGGAGGGGCCTGGGCGTAGGCTCACTCATTTCGATAAACGTCAGTGAGACCAACAATTATTTTACAATATTGTAAGGAGTGTTCTCCAAAATGTGGGAAATGCCATTAAAGGTGACTGTCCTTCCACTAAAATCTTGGGTCTCGTGTAGAATTCTCCTGTATGGGCAAGTGCCAAGGCAGTAGGTCAACAGAGAGATTAATCAGCGCTTTCTGCTGTTGGTATAGCCTCGTCCGATGACTCCTTCCTGGTTGGTGGTTCCTTCCTGAGGCTGAAGTGCTGATTCTTCACCGAATGATGATCTTTTTTTTGTCGTTGCCACAATTTGAGACTTACCTTGCCTTTAAAACTGGTTTACGATGTTTATGCTTTACAAATCTGTACTTATCTTGACTTTGTAACTTATTCAGTCTTTAAAATTTCATATATTTTTGCAATTAATGTTTATTTATTGAGCACCTTATTACAGTGGTTTTTTGGCACTTTTGGTTCTGCTGCCACACTATAATCCTGCCTGTGCTTTTTCCCCCATGCCAGCTGACCCGTGTACAGTGAAGGTCTCCTTCTCTTTGCAGTGCCGATTATTTAGCTGCTCACCCTGTCCTTGCCCTGGACCCCAATATCTCAGGAGTCTTTAAAGGCCCTTATCCTTTTGGTATAGACCCGGTAAGTGCTGAGAAAGCATATCTGCATTAAGAACTTGAACCAACTTAACGACCGAAGAACACGGGCTTACTTTTTTGCACGTGAGTGTTAGGAAGGACTTGCTTCCAGGTGGGTGGCCATGTCAGTCTGTAGCAGCAGAGTAACTTAGGACTCCAGTGGGAACTAAAACAGGCTAAGAAAATGTATTCCAGCAGGCACTTTCATGAGTCAGAGCTCACTTCGTCAGAGGTGTACATCCATTGGGCTGATTTCTATACACAACAGAAAGGTGGGTGGAAGAGAGCGCAGCATGGTTAAGAGCGACAGACTCTAGCCTGGAGAACCGGGTTCGATTCTGCACTCCTCCGCTTGAAGCCAGCTGGGTGACTTTGGGTCAGTCACAGCTGTTTCAGAGCGCTTTTGGCCCAAAAAGTAAGTCTAGCTCACCACATAGTAGTGCATAACACTAAAAGAGTTAGAATTTAAGGCTGCCAGGCAATCTTAGGATCTTCTAGCTATACTACACACAATGCTATACAATAATTAGCATTCTTAGGTGCATGGAAGAGATGTTACAAAGATAAGCCTGTATAAAACAAAATCTAATCAGAAGGATAAGAAAGAAGTGGTTCTTGATTCCAGTTTTTGGGTCAAGTTTGTTTTCCCCTCTCTGTGTCTTACTTTAAAACAAAATCTAATCCAAAGAATCCAGTTTACTCAGAATGGGTGTGAGACACACAAAAAGTAAAATGTAAAATATGGTGATGAGACCAGTCAGTACAATATAGGAAGTTACTGAGGTATAGCTGAAGTAATTAATGCCTACAAGGGGTGGAATATGAAAGATAAGCACCTCTAGTGAGTTAGGAACCCCATATCTCTTATTTATCCTGGGGGGGGTATGTTGTCTAAATGTTTTAATGAACTCTAATTGTAATGCTATGTAAGAAGGAAGTATTTAGGTTAAGAGATATTTATTTAATGAAAGCATTTATTAGCTACCTTTCTCTCTTGCAGAACTCAAGGCAACTTACAATATAAATATTATAAAAGGCAGAAGAAAGCAACAATTATAAAACCCATAGAACTCAGTTTATTTAAGTAATTTTAGCCATCCTGAGCAAAGTTACAGTTCTTGGGATTTCTTCAGGGGAACTTCATAGCTGTTTTCCCTAGTTAGTGCAGAAATACTGTTAGGAAGGTTTTTATCTTGCTCAAAGTACATACATAGCCTAGTACATGATTACCAGTCATAACAGCAACATTAAAGTAACTGGGTTTTCCCTTGCCCTCTTTTGTCCTCTCCCACTATTGCTTAAAGAGGTCTACACTAGGGGTATGCATTCAGCATAAACCAAGACAAATTAATACCGCAAAAATACCTTATCAGTATTTTTCAGGTATCTCGTAAGCCAAATATAGATCAGAGACTGATATAGCTGATCTTGGAAAAGGCCAATTTTATTCAGCTTTTGTTCAGATTCATTCAGCTACACTGAAATCCAGCTGCTAGCCAGCTGTTGGGTTTAAATGCCTGCCTGGCAGACATTTCAGCGCTCTATTTCGCTCCCCCTCCCACTCCAGAGTGGGGGGAGTGAAAGGAAGGGTTAAAATGGCTTACTCCCATGTAAACTTTCTTCCCACTTGTGGAGGGAAGGAAAGGCATTTAAACAGGCTTTTGCTCTCTGCTTTCCCTTCACTGGCTGCCACCATGGGGCGGCTGGGGAAGGTAAGGCAGAGAGAGAAGGCATGTTTATGTGCCTTCCCTTTCCTTCCCCAGCCACCCCTCTGTGGCGGGGCAGCTGGGGAAAGTAAGGACATGCCTTCCCTTTCCTTCCCTAGCCACTCCGCCGTGGTGGACAGCTGGGGAAGGTAAAGCAGAGAGAAGATATGTTTAAATGCCTTTTTTCCTCTCCTGAGCCAGCTCAGGGAGGGAAGGAAAGGCATTTAAACTTCCACTGGTCAGTCTCACTCCCATCTCCTGGTCAGCTGTTAGGTTTAGATTGCCTAAACCTAACAGCTGATCAGCGGGGAGTGAAACTGACCGGTGGAAGTGGCACAGCGGCTCAGGAAGGGAAGGGAAGGGATTTAAATATGCCTCCTCGCTCTCCCTTCCCTCCCTGCGGGTATAATAGACCCGAATATATTCAGAAATGCCAAATATTTCCCCAATCTGAATACTATACCGGTAGCAGACTGGGGAAATTTGATATTTACCAATATTTTTTGAGTCTGCTATACCTGAATCCGATAAATCCCCCCAATTTTTTCTTGCACACCCCTCATCTACACTCTGCATCAGTTTGGTTTGTATGTGTAATTCTTTTCCTCAACTCTTGTGAGTCAGATCTGGAGCTTGGCTATCAACCATCTTAGCTTCTTGAACTCCTTCAAGATGAAGATGTCCGTGATCCTGGGAATTGTGCACATGAGCTTTGGTGTGGTTCTTGGAATCTTCAACCACATGTAAGTCAGAGTCATTTATTATGGTATTATACCAGCATGAAACACAGAATAAAGTACACCATAGTCATCACCCAAAATCATTAAAAGTTTCAGATGAACCTCTAATAAACTTTCTATTAGAAATTGTAAATAACATTCCAATAATATATAGGGATATATTATGAGAGAAGGATTTTAACCGTTAACACTTAAAATTTATAAAATTGTATATATTATATGGGCTTAGGTTGTACTTTATGTTTCCTTACTTTCTTGAATGTTCAGTTGAGTGTTTCAGGAGGCAGCACAGAATTTTGCACAAACTGCAATCACCAGCTGGTTGCCGCCCCCCACTTGCTAGAGATTTCTTTGACTCCACATCAGTCAGTTATGCATTCATGTTTTGCCAGGGGAATCCCACCTTGCTTGTAGTTAGCAGAGAGGATTCTCCTGGCAGTCCAATGGAATTCCTACTGTTGGTGATGCATATTCCTTTCTGTCTGGCTTAAGCCACCGCAGGCACTACTACAAGCTGCTGCTGGTTTTCCTTCCAGAGATCATCTTCCTACTAGTACTCTTCGGGTACCTTGTGGTCCTGATCTTTTACAAATGGCTGAATTTTGATGCCTCTGATTCCCAGAGTGCACCCAGCATCCTCATCCACTTCATTGACATGTTCCTTTTCGCAGAGAATCGTGACAACAGGCTTCTTTTTCAGTACCAGGTAACTGCTTATGGAAACCTATTCACTCTAGCTGATTTTGCTGTTTGGGAAGGGCTGCCTCCCTCAGCTTCCCGAGAATTATGCCCCCACCAACAAGTCCAGTTTGTTCAACCTGAAAATAATTGTATCCATTACATTTATATGACTAGGAGGGAAAGGTAAATGGTATCCAGTTCCCTGAAGGGAGAGGAGATTCATTATACCCAGATATCCCTGATAGGGTACTTGTATTGTTTAGATAACATTGTTGTACTGATGCAGACCTCCCAGGAAGCAAGGGCTGGGGTTCAGCAGGGCAGGTCATGGGCAAGGTTGCAGAGAGTAACCAGGGTCCAGTCCAAAAGTCAGGGGTTCCAGAGAGCAGGTATGCCAAGTCCAGTCTATGGTCAAGGGATACAGGCAGCAAATCCAAGTCCAGTCCAGGGTCAGGGGTTCCAGAAAAGCCAATAGTCAGGTCCAGTCCAAAGGTCAATGTTCTAGTGATCCAGTAACAGCAAGGTCATAAGAACATAAGAGAAGCCAATGTTGAATCAGGCCAATGGCCCATCTAGTCCAACACTCTGTCACACAGCGGCCAAAATATACCAGGTGCCATCAGGAGGTCCAGCAGTGGGGCCAGGACACTAGAAGCCCTCCCACTGCTGCCCCCTCCAGCACCAAGAATAGAGTGCATCACCTGCCCCAGACTTAGAATTCCCATCTATACCTATACTTTGTATACCTTGTGGCTAATAGCCACTGATGGACTTCTGCTCCATATGTTTATCTAATTCCCTCTTGAAACTGTCCATGCTTGTAGCTGCCACCACCTCCTGTGGCAGTGAATTCCATATGTTAATCACTCTTTGGGTGAAGAAGTATTTCCTTTTATCTGTTCTAACCCGACTGCTCAGCAATTTCATGGAGTGCCCACGAGTTCTTCTATTGTGAGAAAGGGAGAAAAGTGCTTCTTTCTCAACCTGCTCAATCCCATTCATAATCTTATAAACCTCGATCATGTCACCCCTCAGTGGTTCATGTCAGGTCAGTGGTTCAGTAACAATGCGTCCATGCAACTGCTACATCTCTTGGCTGATTTTATAGCCAAGTCTTAATGAGCTATACTCCCAGCCAATTCCTTGGCAGTCATCCAAAACTATGTATCCATGTCATCAGTTGACAGTTGATGACGGGCCATGAGTCTAACACTTCTTCTCCTTTCCTGCAACTCTGTGTGCCTCTGACAGTGTCAGTGCTGCACGGGTGTGGGTGAGCTAGTGGCTTCTGGAGACTTGTTTACTGCTTCAGAATTACAAGGTGTTAGCTCAATTTCAGATGTAGGCTGTGACTTCTTTTCAGCTGGGAAACTGATCTCTTGTTGCTCTCCTCCTGGCTCAGAGCCAGCTGCAGCCAGTTGTTCAATTACTAGCTGAGGGCTAGCTGCAGGCAGCTCTTTGTCTGAGAAATCTGTGTTGTCACTGAGCACAGACTGACTTAGGACAACTGTGCTCCAAAAAGCTTTGGAGAGTGGAATGCTAGGTAGGCCACTAGGAATTTGCATTTGGGTCTACCCGTACTAAAAATATAC
Organism: Gekko gecko; assembly: GCA_029375565.1. Classification (NCBI taxonomy): domain Eukaryota; kingdom Metazoa; phylum Chordata; class Lepidosauria; order Squamata; family Gekkonidae; genus Gekko; species Gekko gecko. The sequence goes on from JAPDNY010000003.1 coordinate 89,715,535, forward strand.
CTGAAAAATACCTTACTGGTACTTTGGCATCCCAAATGTATCCAGATATATTCTGGAATTACCGGAAAATCTGGGACAACAGCTGAGGAGCTAGAGCAGATTGTTCCCGCCACTTAGCTGTTTTGGGGCTTTCTTCAGCAGTCCCTTAAAACACCCCATTTAAAGGAACCACAGAAGACAGCCTGCAAAACAGCAGAGGGGGGGCACTCTGCCCACAGACTCAGCTGAGGCTCTTTAGGGCTGTTTGACAGAGAGAGCCCCAGCTGAGCCTGCAGGGAGAGAGCTCCCTGCCAGGTCAGCTGCTTTGCAGGCCCTGTTGGGCAGTCCAGTTTAAACTGGGCTGCCCAGCTGAGCCTGTGGGGAGAGTTCTCTCTGCAGAATCAGCTGCTTTGCAAGATCTTTTGGGCAGTCTGGTTTAAATGGACTGCCCAAAAGAGCCCCAGGCTCATCCCTATCCCACCTCCCAGCTGTTAGGGTTGGTTGTTGTTTTTTTTGCAGCTTTGCTACTGCTTTTTTCTCTCTCTGTATTTCTCGGTTCGGGTCTCTTGGACCCCCCAAAATTCAGGATTTCTGAAAAATCCCAAATCCAAATACTTTACTGGTATCGGGATCTGGGTTTTTGGGGGGATCCCAAAAATTTTTCAGGTCCAATAGACCTAAACCAAAAAATCCAGAGAAAAAAAATTCACACCTCTATAGGCCACATCAGAGATGCTTACAGGAGAAGATATATCAATCAGAGATCTGTCACTTGATGTCATGCTGCCAAATTGATGCTTTCATTGAAAGGTCTTGGGTGGGAGGGGGCAAAAGTGTTCTGTCTATGGTGCTTTGTCTCTGATGGCTGTTTCACACGTACAGGTCATGCCTTGATGCTGTAGCTCCTGGGTGGGGAATGTCTCTGTTTGAAATAGCGCTTGGGCTATACAGGAAGGCACAAGTCTAAAAGGTTACCAGCTGTTTGTCTTGGGGGGAGAGGATTCGTTTCCATCCTAAATAAAGTCTTCAGTTGACCTTCAGAAAATGTGACCTAGGTGCCACCCTGTCCAAATTCCCAAGTCCATTTATGTCTGCCCCCCACTGTGATTCTCCATGATCATTTTAACAGTTTCTTCTTGTATTTGCTCTGTTTGTCATTTGAGAACACCGGTTATTAAAACTGGGCAGAGTAAGCAAAATATTAGCAATGTGTTCTTCAGTGTTTCTGAATACATTTTTGATCTTTACATTATTCTGCTTCTAATTGCCATTTTGGGGGTCTTGTCAACTTGGGGGGGGGGTTGCTCCATTTGACCTTTTTCTAGCCATTTCTTGGCTTTTCAAAACTTTGGTTCATGCTTTAGGCCTAGTAAAATTCTAGAAGGCTTCTCTCGGAGAGCTTAACGACTTGCAGTTTCACTGAGAGAGAAGAGGCAGGAGTTAGACACGGGTGCGAGTGAGATCATGAAGCTGAGAGCTTCAAAGTCAGGAACTAGGAGGGATTTTTGCCCCCATGTTGCATCTCATTAGGGCAAGGAACCCTGGGTGGGGGGAAGTGGCTTGCTTAGTTGTGTGTGCAGCTGCAAAGTATGTGGTCACATGTTTGGCAGCAGACCTGATTGGTCAACTAGGATCAGCCAGCTGCAGGCAGTCTGGCATGAAAGAAGACCATTCTAGTCTAGACCCTTCTTGTGCACCCTTTGTCCTCATCCTGTCTTTGACACCTTTGGATCAGGTTGGGCCTTGCTTGGCCAGAACTCCTGTGTCTCAGTCTGGTTGAATAACAGCTGAATCCGAGAACCAAAGCTTGTGTAACTATTAGAGGTTAGTTGCTTAGATTTTATTATTTTCTCTTAAGACTCTTAAGAAGAGATCCAAGATGATTCCATTCCAGGTGATCCCGAGAAGGAAACTACAAATAATCTCAATAAACAGATTAAATGTCCCACAAAAGAGAAGACAAGTATTTCAACAGCTTAAGAAATTGCAATTGAATGCCATATGTTTGCAGGAAACACACATTAAAAGGTCTGACCAAAAATATTTAGAGGTTAAAAAATTTGGAAAAACTTTTGTCTCAGCTGACAAACAGCAAGAAAAAGAGGACTGGTGACATATGGGAAAAACCATCTCCATCCAGAATTAATATATGACTCGGAAGATGGTAGAATATTGATGGTCCAAATACAGAGACAAGCAAAATCAATGTTGATTGTGAATATTTATGCACCAAACCAAGAACAAGAAGATTTTTATAAATTACTGCGGGAGACTATCTCACAACAAAATTTTGAAGAAATTTGTATAATTGGAGATTACAATGCTGTCTTTGACAAAAGTCTAGACAGGAAAAAATAAGCAGGGGAACAGGAACAAGGAACTGAATTTTCAAATACATTCTTTCAAATGGTAGAAGAATTTAATTTGGTGGATGCGTGGAGAACTAGGAATATTGAAAAATTAAACTTTACCTTTTTTAACAAGACACAAGTCATTGTCAAGGATTGATATGGCTTGGATATCATCATCAATAATAAATGACATTATAGAAGTAGAGATTTTGCCATCAGCATTTGCAGATCACAATCCTATCCTTCTTACACTTCAAGATACTTCAAAGAAAAACAGATGGTCCATGAATTTACGGCTGTTGAAGAATAAGAAATTTGTAAATGACTCTAAAAAGGAATTTCAGGCTTTTTTTCAAACGAAACATACAAGATCATTATTTCCATGGACATTGTATGGGATGCATTTAAGTCATATGTTAGAGGATGATGCACCAGACAGGATGCTTGGTTAAAAAGACAAAAGAAACTGAAATTTATGCAGACCAAAGACCAACTATTAAATTGGCAATGTGGAGAAACTTTTTACACAATGATTAGAGCAATTTATTTTAAGCAACAGGCAAAGATTTTGGTTAGTGGAGACCTATCACAGAAAGTGGAAATACAAAAGGGTACCAGACAAGGGTCCACTGTTGTCACTTTTGTTTATTTTTGCTCTTGAAACATTGAATGACATAGTAAGAAATAATACACAGATTAAAGGACTTAAAATAAAAGCAGAAGAATTTAAACTTCAAGGCTTTGCAGATGATTTGGTGTTTATATTGGAAGAATCTCAAGCATCCATAAATCAACATTTGGAATCATTAAAGGACTATGGACAGGTAGCAGACTTAAAAATTAATTTTAAGAAAATGAAAATTTTGACCAAAAATTGTACTAAACTTCAGGTGCAACAGCTACAAGAGATGACAGGAATTGAAGTGCACAAGAAAATAAAATATCTAGGGATTACCCTAACCAACAGATGCAGTTCCCTTTTCAAAGATAACTATCAGAAAGTCCTAACAGAGATCAAAAAAGACTTGGAAAAATTGAAACATCTGCAAATATCTTTTATGGGTTGAACAGCTACGGTAAAGATGAATGTTTTACCAAGACTCTTATTTCTATTTCAGACCATACCAATTTAAAAAACCAACAATATTTTAAAGAATTAGACAAACTGATAGCCCAATTTATTTGGCAAGGCAAAAGACTCAGAATAAAGCGGAAGGTGCTACAAGATAGGAAGGAAAGAGGAGGATTTGCATTATCAGACTGGTCCACCTACTATAAAGCAGCCTCTTTAACATGGCTGAAAGAATTGATTACCTTGGAAAATACAAGGCTTTTAAAATTAGAAGGACATGAATTGCTACTCGGATGGCATGCTTTTGTATGATATGATAAAAGTAACTCACATAAATACTTCAAACAGCATGCACTTAGAGCACCATTGATGAAAATATGGGAAGAAACAAAGAAACTGTTCTATACAAAAAACCTAAATGGGTTTCACCACTAGAGGCCTTTATAAACCCCACACTATTTACAAAACAAACAATGTGGAGGATTTTGTACCTTTTAGATAATAAAAACAATTTAAAATCACAAGAGATTCTCCAACAGCATGATATATATTTGAACTGGTGGGAAAGTGCACAACTTGAGTCTAGATACGTTAAAGACAAACAAATGGATTTCTATGAAAAACCAATAGACTTAAATAAGCTTTTATTATCTATTGATGAAAAGTTTATTAAAAATTATTTGATATTAATGGATATTAAGAAGAAAAAGAAGATATTGGATTTATACCCTGCCCTTCACTACCCAAAGGTGTCTCAGAGTGGCTTACAAACTCCTTTCCCTTACCCTCCCCACAACAGACACCCTGTGAGGTAGGTGGGGCTGAGAGAGCTCTTGACAGAAACTGCTCTTTTTTCAAGAACAGCTCTTATCAGAACTATGGCTTACCCAAGGTCATCCAGCCAGGTGCAAGTGGAGGAGTGGGGAATCAAACCCAGTTCTCCCAGATTAGAGTCCACGCACTTAACCACTACACCAAACTGGCTCTACCACTACACCAAACTTAAGATGCAAGATGAAGTAGGGAAGAACTCAATGATTAGATGAGCACAAAATATAGGGCACAATATTGAATTATATCTATGGGCTAAGATATGGAAAACAAATATTAAATATACTAAAGCTGTATCATATAAAGAATATGTATACAAAATGTTCTATAGATGGCATACGACTCCAGAGATGCTAGCAAAATTCTATCTGAATATGTCAAATAAGTGCTGGAAATGTAAACAAAGTACTGGTTCCTTTTTTCATATGTGGTGGTCGTGTACAAAAGCTAAGAAATATTGGGCATGGATACATGAGATATTACAGAAAAATGTTAGAGATAAATGTCCCTTTTGCACCAGAATTGTTTCTATTGAATGTAAAACCAGAAGGCTTTAAAAGATCAGATGTATATATGCTTGTACATAGTATAACAACTGCTAGAATATTGTATGCAAAGTATTGGGAACAGGAAGAAACTCCATCCAAAGAAGAATTAATCTACAACTTAATGGACACAACAGAAATGGACAAATTAACTATGCTATTGCAGGATAAAAGAGAAGAATTTTTTGAAGAAACCTGGTCGAGACTTTACAAATGTATTGAAAATTATTTGCAAGGAGATCCATCATAAGCAGCAAACAATATAAAATATAAAAAACTTAGAAGTGTTCATACATCTTTAAGAAGAGGTTAAGTGCATAAAAGTATTTTTTACACAGCGAATATATAGAAGATAGAGATAAGCTGTTAGATGTGCTCCTGTTTATGTTTCTTGTTTGTCTTGGTCTTGTGTGTTTTGTTTATATGTCTGTGGAAACTCAAAAAAGAATTAAAAAAAAGATTTTATTATTTCTTCCTTGCATTGCACTTGTGCTTTTATTTGTGGTTGCTGGTTTCCCTGGGAGTGAGGATTCACCTCTCAGCATTTTTGTGTTTTGTTTTGCCTGACTTGTCTCCTAAGCTTTGACAGGTATATTACCAGATTTATTTATCTCCTGTTTAGCTTCCTGTTGACAAGCCCTAGTTTATGGCATTCCAGCTGTTCAGTTGTAACTGTACTTACAAGAGCATTAACAACAACCTGATTTTAGTAGAAGAAGGATCTTCAGCGGTGCACACATGCCCTGAATCAGGATTGAGGAAATCAAGGGCACTGTGCTTGCTGCCTGGTGCCCCAATATTATGAATGGGTCCGCAGTCCAGTCCAGTCCAAAGAGGATTTGGTTTTTATCCTGAGAGAGCAGCTGATGCTCTTCCAGCCCAGCTGGAATTCATTTTTACTTTGGGTGTTCATCGGTAAAATGGCTGTAACTTTTCCCCCCTTTCTCTACAGTCAGTATTACAGAAAGTGCTGGTGGTGATCGCCTTGGTCTCTGTACCCGTCCTGCTGCTGGGGACACCCTTATACCTCTGGAGCCAGCATCGGCGGGGGACCTCTCCATCCACAGTAAGGCCGCTCCCTCTGGCCGGGCTTCTATTGGCTGCCTGAAACCTGCCTTTCTGTCCCAGCCTTTTTGCCAGGTCAGGATTAATGCAGCGGTGCAGATGTGTTTTTCCCCTGTCCTAAGAGAGATCCTAGTCTCATTAAGGCAGGAGTCTGAAAGACTGGATTTGGGCATCCTCTCTAATGGGTATTTTGACATCAGCTGTTGGGGCCTAAGTGAAGGAGGCCTGTGATTTCTATCCCTAACATGGGATTCTGAGGGGACAGCCGAGCTTGATGAGTCGGGGGGGGGGTGTTCTGTGCACGGTCGTTCCTCTCCTGATGGCAGCGTGTTCTGGGCTTCTTGCAGCATGACCCATCTAGCTCAGAGGAACACCAACCGCTGTTAAACTCAACTGAGCCAAGCAGCTCGGTGAATGTTGCTGAAGATGACATGAATCATGCAAGACCCACTGGTGAATCAACGGTAAGCCTCCTGGGAGGGAGGTCAAAATGGGCCTAGAGTTCTAGGATGTCAGACTCACCCACTTGATTAACTCCACTGAAGTAAACTGTGTAAATTTCCCCCTGCTGCATGTTCCCCAGAGGTCTGAGAGGAAGCAGGAGCGACGTGGTGATGCTGTGGAGTTAGCGATGAGGAAAACACACTTTCCATATGCTCAGTAGTAGTTCTCGTTTATTATCATTTCACCAGAACGGAGCATAAAAGGTCTCTCTGGGGGGCATTCTGCCTCAAATTAAGGCCTGCTGTGAGGCCAGAGAGGAGAACAAAGCTAAACTGTCCCAGTCCTTGCCTTCTTGGAGACCCGTCTTTCTGAGTCCCAAACCACGTTCTGAAGGATTAGATTTGTTCTCCCGGAGAATGAGGACTTGGAACTCCATTAAGGGCTGCAAATCCTGTGATTCTGCCGTCGTCACCCTGGTATGCATGAAGGGCCATAGAAGAGGAATATTCGGTCTCGAGTTGAGGGAAGAGGCTGTATGGTGCTATGGCAAGCTGTTGCCACCTATTTTGGGTCCACAGCTGCAGACGGTAGCCAAGTAGCCTCAGGGCAGGAGGTCTGGTTGTACCGATTGGGCTCCAACTGGGGGTCCTTGAATTGGAAGGCATCAGCGGCCTCTGCCTGTCTCTTGTGCAGAGCTCCTGAGGGCCACGTCTCTTTGCACGTACCGAGGAGGCTCAAGGAGGCCCAGGCAGCTGCAGTGGGGAAAAGCCTCAAAGGGGGCGGGGGGGGTGTCCTGCTTTCCCCCCCTCCTCTCCTTTCCTTCCGTAAGAGTGCATTCAGGATGAAACATATTCCTAAATGTATTCCTTTTCCTTTATGGGTAGAGTCACCACATCTTATCTTTGTTAGATGGTTCAGCAGTCTGTGCCATAGCTTACAGACTGTGAACTATGGAGGCAGCTTCAGGGGCCAGAAACACTCTCTGACTCCCTGTTTTCTCACAGGGAAGCAACGCAGGGTGTTAGAGGAGTCCTTGCCAACGCGCTGACTCTGGCTGTCTCTCCCTTTCAGTTTGACTTTTCCGATGTGTTCATGCATCAGGCCATTCACACCATCGAGTATTGCCTGGGCTGCATCTCTAACACTGCTTCCTACCTGCGACTCTGGGCCCTCAGCCTGGCCCACGCACGTGAGTAAAGGGAGCTGGTGGGGGGGAAAAGGAGTAGAGGGAGACTCAGGCAGTGGTATAAGGATGAGCGGGGGTGCTGGCGGAGAGGGTGTTCCTGAGAGCTTTGGGACAGGGTAACAGTGAAGGCTGGGAGGGAAGGCGGCACAATCTCACCAGATCTCAGAAGCTGAGCAGGGTCAGTACTGGAAGGGAGACCACCAAGGAAGGCTCTGCAGAGGAAGTCCCTGGCCAACCACCTCTACTTAATCACTTGCCTTGAAGGCCCCTTGCTGGGCTCGTCGTAAGTCGGCTGTGACTTGGTGGCCCTCACATACGCAGCAGTGGAGGCTGGGGGGGGGGCGGGGGCTGTGTGCTGGGCCTCTAAGTACCATCCCTTCCTCAGAAGTTTCCAGTGTGCACTAGAGGAGGGGGAAGGCTCTTGGCAGCTCCGCTGATCCCTGACAAATCCCCCCCCCCATCGCTTATACTTGCAGAGCTCTCAGAGGTCCTGTGGATCATGGTGATGCGGAATGGCTTGCAGGGACTGGGCTACCTGGACGTAGTACTCATCGTGCCTGTCTTTGCATTCTTCGCTGTGCTGACTGTGGCAATCCTGCTCGTGATGGAAGGGCTGTCCGCTTTCCTGCACGCCCTGCGTCTGCACTGGTGAGACACTGTCATGTCCCCCATCCCGACCCCATGACCACTGCAACTGTCAGTGAGGCACACGCAGGCCTGTTGAGAGATCGGCTACCTCTCGTGGGCTGGGTCTCCCAGTGCTTTTCACAGCATGCTTTGTGATACAGCCGGAATGGGAGCGCCAGAGAGATCCTCCCCACCAGGCCGGGGCACGTAATCCAGACTCTGGGTGAGAGGGTGGGATCTCGAACGGTGAAGAATACCCACCCACCCAGTTGCAAGGGGACCTGCATATTTCAGGCATTCTCTGACCCTGGGGCTGGGGAGGTTGTAAACTGAAGGTTGAATTTGCGAGATCTGAACTGACTACTCTTGGATTTTTCAGGGTGGAATTCCAGAACAAGTTCTATGTAGGCGCTGGCTACCCATTCATCCCTTTCTCCTTCACTGTTGACACCTGGGATTGAGAGAGAGAGAGAGAGATGCTTCTTCCTGAACCCAGGTGTTTCCCTGGGAAAATGGACTGGCTTGTGCACATTTTCCTTACATGAGCAACTGTCTCCTTCCTCCCCCTTTCCGCCAGTTGCGCCTCCTGGTCAACCAGAAGATGCAGCAGTGCTTCTGTGCCCAGTATCTCTTTTGGGTGAGGGGCTGCCTGCCTAGGCTTTCCTCTCCAGTACTATTAAAGGGAGGTTCTACTCTGCCAACATTGGCATAGCAATATTTAGGATTCAGTTCTGGATCAAGTTTCCCTAAGATCTAAATCTTACATCGAGCAGTGTTATTTCTAATACTTGATCTGCTATGACTTGCCACTGAACCAATCCGCCTTATCGATGCCGCTGGGAAAGAATGAAATGTGACCTGAAGGCGCGACAGGACACAGGTTGCCAGAACAGCCACTTGTCTGCCCTCACTGGTGGCCCCCCTCTGCCAAGGGGCAGCGTCACTCAGTCCACATCTGCGAACAAGAGACCCGGCCCGGGCACTAGCTGTGCTCTCAGCAGAAGACGTCTATAGTTTAGAATTCTGCACTAGAATTCTGTCAGTGTTGATTTCCTGATTGGCATCTCTCTGAGAGAGGTGGTCAGGAAACTGGGCGTGGCCCTCTAGTGGCCAAATGCACAATGTGGGGCTGCAAATAAAATCTGTGCCCTCCGTGTCAGCCTGCTGCAAAGGATCTGCTTGCGTGGCCAACTAGCTGACCCCTGGTGGCTCGTATAAGGAAAGGGGCTAAGGTGGCGACGTCTGTCTGTTCCTCTTCAGTGCCCTCTTTGCCAGCTGCAAACCTGAAGTCACACCTGAAGACTGGCAGAGGGGCTCCTGCCTTGGTTGCAGAACAACTTGCCTTCACATTGAGGGCAAGAAGGTCACAGGAAACATCCCCTGTCCCATCCTACTCTATCCTGCCTTTAGGAAAAGGCCGTCTAGGAGTCCATGCTAGATATATCCTGCCAGCCCTGTAACAACTCCATTCTGCAATAAAAAAAATTCTCTACCCACGCCTTCATGTCCGCCTGCCAGTCTTATTTTGGTTGCAAAGCTGGTTCATGATCTCTGCTGTGCGGCGCGCATGGCACCCGGCTGTTTCGTGTGGGTGTGTTCCAGGGTTTACTGGAACAGATCTGAGGATAAGAATGAATTGCTTAAAAACTGTAGAGTATTTCACATACCTTGACTAAGCTGAAATGGGGAAATGTACCAAACACTTGAGACCAAAATGTGAATGTGATATAGTCATAAGAAGAATGGCACTTAAAAAGCCAAAGCATGTAAGACAAACACGCCAGTGTACAAGCACACCATGTCCAATATCAGGCAATCTATTAGACTCACTTTGGACTTGACCTCGCAGGGAACAGGTGCTGGCACATAGAGCACCCCCTTCAGTTACATTCATTTGCATTTTGCGCAAGGACTTGGGATAAAGAACTTTCTTCCCATTTGAATGTTGTGGTGCAATATTATAGGTAAACAATACACAACTGTTGGTCCAGGAACTTTGCAATGCTGTATATGGCTTATTGCTTTCATCTTTCAGGAAGTCCTTGAATTAAATGGGTTTTGGCTGGCTTTCTATCAATGTGCTGTTTAGCCTTATCAGTACTTGAAGATTCTTATTATATTGTTTATTCTCAGTGGATGAAGTGTTTATTCTCATGATTCATACTTTTTCATTGACATGTGACATCTTATTTATCTCAGAGAGGGAGCCATCTTAGTCTATAGCAGTAAAATGAAACAAAAGTCTAGGGACATCTTAAAATTTATTCCAACATAGGCTTTTGTGGAATTGATATTGGAGATTGAACAACTGTTCATTGACAAGAGGATGTTTTACATTTGGATGCCTTAAGAAACATTCTTACAATGATATCGCTTATCTTTGAGGCCTCCAGTATTTGGTACTTCCTGATCCATTCAAGCATTCCACAGAGACCAAGAACAATACGGGGGGGCGGGGGGGGCTGGAGGCCCTGTGCCTCAGTACCTGGTGGCTTCTGCTCCTCACCAAGCCTCAGGTTGGGTTTTCCCTCACCTCCAAAATGAAAGATTCTGCAGTGGGCCCTGTACCACCACATCTAATGTCCATTTATTGGGGACTTGATAAGAGATTATAAAGCTGGTCACAGAGGGAGTCAACTGAAGGGCTGGGCTGATGGTTCTGTCCACATGGTGCAGTTGCAAAGTGCTTTCAGTGGGGAGCTCAGCTGTGGCGTGGCCAGCCCCCCTTAGCAGACAGTGCCATGACCTACATATAACATGGAAAGGAAAGGGGGAGGCTGAGGTGACTCTGGGACCGACTTGGCCAGGGAGGCAGAAGCAGGAAGGGGCCCAGTGACCAGCCACACCTCCATCCTTCACTGTTCATAGCCACCAGCGGCGTAGATGTTGAGAGCGTGGAAGCTAGTGGCCCGACTGCTTGGGAGTGCGTATGGCGCTGCCGCCCGGGCCCGTGCTCCCACATAGATGCTGTGGTAGGAGAGGTGCTTGTAGGGCAAGGCCCCTGATGACTCATTCAAGGGTTGGCGAGCAATGCACGCATCAGGGAGGCTGGTGGGTGTCACCGGTGGTGGGTGATGGAGGTGGGAAGCTTCTCTGAGGAGGGAAGGAGGGAGAAGATGGTTGTTGGTAAACCCTAGAAAGAGAGATGTGTCAGAGCTGAAGTTTTTGGTTGCTGTTCTGATCCCCACGCAACGTGACCTCTACTCCCTTCTCCCTTCACGCTGACTCTTCCCTGATGGGGTCTTGTGGTCAGAGTGGAGAACCCTAGGGCACCCGTCCTTGATGAACTCATCCCGGTCTTCACCCTGGGAATTGCCTTCATCTGACCTCGTGTGCCTTGTCCCAAGCCTCAGAAGTGCAGAAGGCTGTGGTCTGGCTTATGTGTTGCCAGTGTAAGTGCCAGCTGCTCCCTCTACACACTCCCAGATGCCCTCTTGCAGCAGTGATGCATGCCTGCAGTGATCTGATAGCTTGGCCAGATGGTACACTCCATTCCTGCACTAGTGACTTCAGTGAAGGTGTTCTGGATTAAGACCTAATTGTGCCGTTGGTGACTGCTGCTTGTGTGTGTTAGTTAACTATTATGCCCAGAAGCCTTGCCTGAACTTACGACCTGGATCACAGACTTCTGACAGCTAGTATGTGGCAATTTATGAATGAGGCCTAAGAACTGAGCTACCCATTCAGAAGTGTCATTGAATATTACCAGGGCAGATTATAGTCTGCCTCTTTGAGTGTGGGGATCTAAGGGGCATGCTTTCTTGTGGAGTCTTCCATCTTACCTTTTTCTGGAGTCTTTTGGATCTGGGCTGCGGGAGCTGCCCTGCTACTGCGAGATAAGCAGCCTAGTAGTTGTCCTGGTGACCCTGGCCTATGTGGGAGACAAAATCAAGATACAATAGTGGCCTTATCGCTGAGCAGCTTAGGGGCAGGGTACCAGAAACAGCTCTTGAAACAGGACACAGAGTTTTGCCCACAGTGGGTCAAACTGTTCACATTGCTATTGCCCGCGGCTTCTCTTTCCAATTAGCTAACCAACTGGTACAAAGGATGTTGGCACAGCTTGTGGTATGGCCTTTGTGTGCGTCTACATAGACATGCTAAACAAAGTAGTCCTGATGCTATGCATGGAAGGCCTAGAATTGCAGGATGAAAAAAATAAAGAGTGTTCCAGAGTTTGTTGACTAGGGGCCTGGAAGTCAGAGTTGCTGTGAGGACTAGATTTCAGGGGCAAAATCATGGGCTAAGCAAGAGACCCTCAAAGCAGGCTATAGCTTGGCTTATACATTACCATCGAAAGGAGGGCTCCCATAAGAAATTACGGATGTGCTGGACATTTGGGAGTTGTAGCACTGAGAAAGCAGCACATGAGGTGCTCCTGCTATGAGGATAAAGCCACAGAATTCAGGCTCGTTTCGGTGAGGCCTTGGGCTCATCCTCCTGCCCGCATTCAAGAGGGGAAGGACGTTAGAGGAGACTTACCAGTCATCTGGCTCACATTCCCGGAACCCTTTTGCAAAGGGATTACTAGCAATTTTCAGCTGCGTGATCTGCCAAGAGAGTGACAGAGTTGTCAGGTATACCATGTCTTCCCCGTCAGTCCCTGCCTGCCTGTCTTCTGGGTGCTTGCGGGCTGGGGGGTAACAGTGGGATGACTTCTAGTGTCCCTGGCCCCACTGCTGGACCTCCTGGTGGCACCTGGTAGTTTTGGCCACTGTGTGACAGGGAGAGTTGGACTGGATGGGCCACTGGCCTGATCCAACATTGGCTTCTCTCTTATGTTCTCTTTATGTTCCTATCCTGGAGATGCTGCGTGCTGCTGCTGTTTCCTGAGAAGTCAACGCCATCCATGATGTAACTATTGCAGGGCTGAGAGCCAGTTCGGGAGCATCTACCATCTACCTCAATACCATGAAGTGTAAAAAGAGCTCTGAGCTCTTTAGAAATGGGCAGTATACAAATTTAGCAAAAATATTTGGTGCATTTACCAGCCTTCCTCCATGGAAATTGGAAGACATACATAGAATTTTCCTGTGACATATGTTAGCCTGAGTAATAGGAATCTTGGAACCTGTGAACAATTTCTACATGCACTAGTCTCTGCTGTAGGGCTCTTCCACTAAAACTTACACTTGTGCATGGGTCTGTTGAAAACCACTGTTCTCCGGTGGGCCAGTCTTCATATTGGGGATTGGCTCCTCCTCCTCCTGAAGCAGGTTCGGTCTCAAGATTGATCCAGCTGGTGGGAGAGGCCTATCCCCCTGGCCTTGCTACCAGAGCAGGACGGGCTTGATGGCGTCCCATAGAGCGCAGTGATCCAGAGGCTGTGGCAGGCAACCCAACAGAAGAGCCAGCGGCGTGAAAAGGGAGCTCCGGCCACGATTGGCGGCAATGAATCCCCGTGGGATTACTCCCTTGCACCATGGCAGCAGCTGCAGACATGGCTGTAGGAGGTGAGCTAGCGGCACTGGGAAAACCCTGGCAGCCGCGGCTCCTGCAGGCCTTCTGGGCTTCAGAAGACCGGTTGAGTCTATGAAGGTGGCTGGGATGGCGTTGTGAGATCCACTGCACTTCCCAGCCACAAGAACCCGGTGTGGATGGCGGAGAAGGTGTCAGCCAGCCAGGAGCCTGACCCAACAGAGCCTCAGGGGAAATTCGGGCTGGTTGGGAGTCCGGGGAGAACCCTCCCCCCACCATTCACATCATAGGAGTCCATTCGGAGGGTGGATAGGAGAGTGGAGTCTTCCTCACCCCTCTAGGCCCACAATGAAGGTCCTCCAAAAACAATCTGGAGCTCACCTTACTGAGCCTATTCCCCAGGAAGGGATGGAGGACTGCAGAGGACTCCGGGATGGGCAGGGAAATGGTGGGTGCCATTTTGTAACTCCATGCCTGAGGGAAGTCCTTTTGCTTTCCCTTTGCCAGGTGCCAAGGCTGGCCCATCTGCTTTCCAGATGAAAGGGAGCCCAGCTTCTGAACTGAGCTGCCTGTCCTCTCTGTCTCCCTGCCTTCTCAGAATTTGGACCTCACTCGGGAGGAAGCAAAATCCAACTTAATGCAATGGTTAAAGCTGGAAATGTGGAAGGAATTCAGAGACATGATGCAGGAAGTAAGACAGGAGGCTGCATCATCTATTGTCTCCCCATCTAGGGGTAGACAGTACAAAAAATCCCGGAAACAGAGGAGAGACGGGCGCAGCAGTATTTCAGGCTCAACTCCTAGGCTCAGCGCAAAGAGGCGAGAACTCTCAGTAACTAGGGAGTGTAGCCCTCTGCTAGATGCTCATATGGGGGACTCTGACTCTTCCACCTCCTCCTCAGACAAGGAGGTCAGAGAACTCTCTGAGGAAGAGGAGGTCACTTGAGTATAAACCAGCCCCCCCCCCCGGAACTGTACACACGTCTGCTCCCCAAGGTTTTGAGAACATCAGAAATCTCCTCCAAACCTAAAGGGAGAGATGAGTTCGACACAGAGTTCCAATCTGGCTCACGAAAGTTCATGCTGAAGCTTTCTACGGCACAGGCAGGGATACTTCTCCCTGTAGCCTTCTACAACATTATGAAAGCAGAATAGGGAAAACCCACGAAACCAAAGGCAAATCACCAGGTTTTTTCAAAATTCTATTCCACGGTCCCAGGACCTGCCAAAAGACGTACGTTTCCCATGGTAGGTGACCCTGTTACCGGCCTGTCTTCTAATTCATTTCTCCCTGTGGAGGCAGACCGTCTGTCTGAGGACCAGTGAGACAGGCAGATAGAAGAAACGCTATGCAGAGACTTTGAGGCTTCGTCTTGCTCTCTGAGAGTTTCCACAAGTGCATCTCTGTGCGCAAGGGCGGCACATGCATGGGCATCCAATTTCGCCTCTGCTGAGAGAACTGTTCCCAAGAAGCCCTGGCAACAGCCTTTGCGACGGATGCTACCCTCTTTGCGGTGGAGAAACAGCTGGCCTGAGGAACTGGGATGCCGGCTCATCGGCTCAGGCAAAAGTGGCAGCAGTTCCGTTTCAAGGCACGAAGCTGGTTGGAGACGGCATCGGCAAATAAATTAGTGGAGGATAAGGATAAAAGAAGTTTCTGCCTTAAAAAAAAAACAAAACAGGAGGAGCAGGAGGAGGATTTCAAACCTAAGAAGAAATTCCAGTCCTTTCGTGACTCCAAAAAGTGTCAAGCTTGGGCCTCACTTGCCATAGAAGTCTGTCTAGCCAAACTTATGGTCTGTTGCATTCGGGGTTAACTAGTTTCTCAAAACGTGCTTATTCCACTGTTTTCCTCTACATGTACTCTGGGGCCAAGTACTTCACAGCTGTTTATCTTTTCTGCTAGGAAGGGGGGGAGTGGATGTGTGTGTGAATGTCTGCTTAAGCTTGAATAGTGTAGCAGTCTGCAAGACCCTGGGAAGTGTATGATCTCAGTGTCCAACATGACCTTGTAATGCAGGGAGCTTCTAGATGGTCAGTTATGCTGCCCTTGTGGCCAGTGGAGGGGGAGGTGGTTGATTTGTCTCTCCTTCCAGGTTTGGTATGTTTGGTTTCGATTCTCGGTATTCCTTTTATCACTGTTTGACCTCGTTGTCTGCTGCACTCCTTTCCCTTGGAATGTGAACCCCTTAGTTTTAGGCAGGCAAAGGCTTCTTCCCTGAGTGGCTTTGTCCCATCAGGAGACCCTGCTTTGAACCAGGTATAATTGACCCTTTCCCACTTTTTGAATTAGTTCTGACACTGAACGTGTATGGATGACTTGCCTAGGTAAAGGTAAAGGTTCTCTTGCTCGAAAGCCAGTCGAATCTGACTCTAGGGTTGCGGTGCTCATCTCCGTTTCAAAGCCGAAGAGCCAGCGCTGTCCGAAGACGTTTCCATGGTCATGTGGCCGGCATGACTAAACACCAAGGCGCACGGAACGCTGTTACCTTCCCACCGAAGTGGCACCTATTTATCTACTTGCAATTTCTTGCTTTTGAACTGCTAGGTTGGCAGGAGCTGGAACCAGAGACGGGAGCTCACTCTGTCTTGCGGCACCCAGGTCTTGAACTGCTGAACTACTGACCTTCCACAGCCTGCAGTTCAGCGTCTTAACCACTGGAACAATAAACTGAATCTTCTTTGAAAGCCTGTTATTGATTCCTGATTGCTGCAAGACTCTGACAGAGTGTCAGAACGCCTCATAGTCCCCGACCCTCATACCTCACCCTGAGCACTGAGGATAGTGGGGGCGTCCTGACTACTACAGCTGAAGAGAGGGTGCACAAGGCCGTAAACTGTCCCTGTGGTGACCAGGCACTGGGCAGTGGGAGACACAGAGGCAAGGCCTCAGAACTTGGAAGGGAAGCTGGGAGTCCTGAGGTCAGGTGGCGGCCGTGGGCTACCGGAGAGAGGAAAAAAAGCCTATCCACGTGCTGGGAAAACTTTGGAGGGCAGCGTGGAATAGGCCCTGCAGGCCGGAGCAGACCCGTTCCACCACCAAGACTGTCAAGCACACAGAGAACTTGGGCATAGATCCAAGTCTAAACTTCTAATATTATTTTTATGCTTTATTACTTTTAATGATTTCTGCTCTTTTATTGTTTTATTAACTTTGGGAGCCATGTTGAGCAGGTTCTTTGGAGATGAGGCACATACATTTTCTAAATTAACAAACTTGCTCAAGCATATCCTAGTGGGTTTTATTGCTGCTGTGAAGATCTGAATCCAGGTCCCCATGGTCCACAGCCATTACTTTATCCATTATACAATGTTTTTAAAAGCTCTTAAGGTAATCTTTTGAATTGACACCATGATAATCTATACTGTTTATATTGCTCTGCAGAGAGGTATCCTCTGCCCATCTCCAGTCAAATTCTCCAATGCGTGAGCCCTGCTGATACGGATTAGTGCCTTTGGAGTGGTGTGCTCTTACCCGATGATTCTGATAGGCTGTCACTGCGATGAACTGAGTCTCGGTGAAGATGAAGGATTTGAAGTTCTCCTGGGCATAACGCTCGCTATCTGGACGTGGATCCACTACCACTACATGGAAACGGGGCTGGTATCTGTGCATAGAATTCAGAATGATCTGGTGAAGAAGTGAGATGTTTCAGATGTGTATTAATTGAGATGTTTCAGAAGTGAGATGTTTCAGATGTTATTTCAGATGTTTATTAATTAATAAAAACCCTGCATCGCCAAAGCACTACCTACCAACCCTCTATGTTAATCTATTTCCTGATAGAGATTAACAAGGCCCTTTTCATTCTGTTTTAGTCACTGGTTGCTAATGGATTTTTTCTTTCAGACAGACCCATTTTAGTAACTGGCTGCTAGCAGAATTTATTTACCTGTTCATACAGTCCCGCTTGTGTCCAGTTAGCAAAGCATGGTTGAGCTGTTTTTGAGGGAATCTGCTTTTTTTCTATTTTCAACCCCTTCGTTGCACTTCTGAATCGCTGTGGTGTGCTGTTTAAAATGTCCATAGCACTTCCTACAGGGCCATTTTTTCCCCGTGCAATCTTGAGTCAATGCATCTGAATGGTACCGCTATAGCACTTAAGTGCTATATAGACTTAGTGCTATAGTGCTCACCTTAGAATGTTCCAAAAAAGGTCAGAGGAAGATCATGCGGTGAAAAAGGGCAGCGGGTGGGGGAAGGGGCACAGTTTGAAATTAGCGCTTCAGAGACAGCTAATTAATGGAAGGAAATTCTCTGTTTAAAACCCCATTCCTGTATCACTTTACTTGAAATTGGGCCAACAACAAATTACATCCAGTTTAGAATGGTTATGTTAAAAGGGTCACTGTCTGTGGCCCTGTCCCCTTAAATGTACTCACCACTACAAGTTGCTTGCATTTTTAAATGCTATATAATTACATAACAACCTTCTCTCAAATTATATAAATTAAATTTATTACATTGCAAATATGGCATGATTTTTTAGCAATGTACAAAAGAACAGTAACCCAGATTTTCCATATGCCATTATAGCAGTCTATCAGCATTCTGTATTGGGCCCTTAGGTCCTTGCCCTGTTATCATTCTAACCCTGCTCATAATTTACTCAGTTCTCTTTAGCCAACAGAAGTGGAGTCCCATAGAGAGGCAAACTGACCTCTCCTCTTACAGTTCTCCTAGTTTGGGTTACATGTGGGCGGGAAGGTGTGGCTGAAGACGGCTGTTTTGGTTGAAAAGGGCTGCATTTCTCTAGCTGAAGCTCCACAGGGCCCTTATTTCTTTATAGCAATAATTTTTGTTGGCAGGCCCATAGTAACTTACGTGGCCATTGTCATCCATCAAATTGTTGGTGAGTTTGAGCTTGTCAAAAGAGACGATCTGCCTCATCCACTGGCCTCCCTTGGCAGGCGAGTCAGGGTGGAAGTGAACCCGTCCAGGTGTAGCAGGATCAGCCTTGCCTGCCACCAGCCAGGCAGAGCTATGGAAGGCGTACCTGTTGGGAGAGGTAATCTATTGAGCAAAGCCCTTACCCTAGAACAGGACTAGTCTGGGATGAAACCACTACACTTGTTTTACTTCACGGATTGTAACAGTTTTAAAAGCGATCTCAATACGTGGTGTGTCCTTTATATAGAAGTAAATCTATTTTGCATGGCCACATATCTCACACTGTTTTCCATCTCCTTCATTCACTTCCTAGGGATGGATAGGATCCAGCGGGCTTTTCCCGTGATGAAAAAGGGGAGAAAGGTCTAACTTGACCTCCCAGAAGGCTAGGCTGGGAATTATGGGACATGCTCAGTCTGCATGTGAGACCAAAACTGTAATAAGAAAGGGAACTGACCAAGACTGAGTGAAAAAGATGGCTGGATCCTGCCTACAATTATTTTTTCCTATTTTATGAAATGGTGTTGAATTGTATGCTTAAAAATTACCAATAAAAACACAAAATGAAAGACATTTTTGAGGCAGTGACAGAACCCAGCCCACACTGCTTTGGTCTTCTATGCATTACAGTCTGTTGTTTACAAGATGACTATATGCCCAACTTCCTACTTTATCTTTCAAAATAGCTATATTTCTATCAGTACTTTTCTACCACTACATTTTACAGGGTTATCAACAAGACAAAATCAGAGGCAGTATTCAAGTATGGTGTACCTCCAGATCAAGGGCTTCCAAAGCAATAAAAAATTAACAAAGTAAATGTGGGTTTTCCATTTACAATCCTACAGCAGGCAACCCCCTGGTCTTGGCCCCAGCCCCCCCACCCTTGATGATTTGAGGAGTGGAAGGGAAAAAAGGGATAGTGTCCATGGTGACACACTAGGAATTTTCTCAATCTCTGTGGTAAAGACCATAGAACTTGTAGGGATTCCTAGAGTCACCCAGAAGCACGGCACAGACTCCCCCTGTCGCCACCATTTGCTGACTGGGGGGAGGGCAAGGAAAGGAGGAAGTATTGCAGCGTCATGCTGCTGCCTGGGTCAAGGTGGGAAGGGACAGCTGCAGGCTGGGCTGGCTGGCTTCACCAGCTGGGGCTGGCCCCAGTGGGCAGGGCTGAACCACCACCCCTACCCCTCAGCTACATGGGGCAGAGTCATGTCCATCTCACCTCAGTTATTTCCCCATCATTTCCCCCCACCTACCCACTCCTTTTGTTTTGTGCTTCGGTTGTTACGGGTCAAGTTGCATTACTTTTTTTAGACTATTTTACCGTGTCAGAGCTTTGCTGGTTTGGACATTGGAGCAGATCCTTGGGGGGGGAGGCTGGGCCTGCATGACCACCTCCCCCGGTTTGGGGACTCCCTTAAGGGGTCTTGGGGGTGGAGCCACTCAGCCGCATGCCCAGCTCGGGGGCTGCCAGTTGGCTTCTACTACCAGGTGGCAAGGGGACCGTGCAGAGCCCGCGTGGATCCTGGGGTCCTGCCACTCCACAGTGTTATCCCCTGGCTCCTTTGGCTGCAGTCAATTAAAAAATCTGTGGCCACGTCTCCACCAAGCCTTGGGTCCGTGCGAGTCCCTTCTGTTGCATTGCCCTCTGCCCCCCCCCCAGGTCTGCTCTAGGGATTTCCCCAATTTGGGGAGCACCACAGGGGATGCAGTGTCACACCCACTGGAACTCCACCCTTGCCAGGCACTGCCCCCCCCCCTGAATCTCTGTCTCTCAAATCTCCCAGCATTTTCTGATGCTGGGCTGGCAATCCTGAGTAAATGCCCAACTCAAGTTCAATACATTTAATATGAGATCCAACAACAACACTGGAGTAGTATAAAGGGAGGTGGAAAGGGTAAGAGGGACAGGAGAGAAAGGGATTACCTAAAATTTAGCATTTCATCACCCATATCGTAATCCCCTTATGTACTACCCGGTATAGTAGTCAGCAGCTAGAAGGGCATTTTGACAAGGATGAATAAGACAAGAGTGAATTAACGGAATGGATAAGGTAAGAGTGCAGGGTGTGGCAGGCCAAAGACTCGTGCCTCAGGCTTGATGCCAAGCTCCGGCATCCCACATGCTGCTCGTACATCCCTGCCTGCCTGCCTACAGTTCCCAACCTCCAGATGGGGCCTGGGGATCTCCAGGAATTACAGCTGGCCTCCAGACCATGGCCGGCTCGCCTAGAGCGCCGGGCCCACAGGGGCGCCAAATGCCCCCCGCCCCCCCATGAAAAGTCCCCCACCACCACTGCTGCCACCTCCCCGCCACCGCCACCAGCAAAGAGCGCCCAGCAGGGCTCAGGAGGCGGCAGCAGAGTTTGCCCGCCCTCCCCCTCCCCCCTGGTCCCAAACTGCAGGGATCGGTTCTGCCGGAGGAAATGGCAGCTTCGGAGGGTGGACTTTATGGCATCACATCCCTCCCGAGCTCCTTCCCTGTCCGAAACGCCTTCGGTTCCACCCCCAAATCTACACGAATTTCACAACCTAGAGTTGGCAACCCCATGCATGCCCCTTTCCCCACCTCTGGGCTTGGCAACTGAGGGGGAGGAACAGGTAGCATAACTTGGGAGTCCAGCCTTCAGAAGGGGGCCACTAGTTTTTTACTCTTTGTAACAACACAATAATAGAATGCATATTTGGTGCCCCCCCCCCCGTCTCATCCTGTTGTTTTAAATAGGCAGGAAGCTGACTCTGAAAATGAGGTAGACCTGTTGTTGCCAGAGGCACTGCCTTTTATTCTTGGGTAGCCCCAGAACAGGGGTGTCCTACTTTCTAACCTGAAGTCCAAAAAGCCAAAAAGCTTGACCACAGAGTCGGGCTGCAGGTGGTCTGCAAAAGGGATTTCATATTCAGGTTTCATAAGGTGACCTCAGAGCAAGCCTCCAGTCTTCCCCCTCCACCCAGCAGCGATTATGCTTATGGAATAACAATGAGTTCCAGAGGTAAGTCTTTAGAAGCCACCTGGCACTCTCCAGCACCTCACCCAGCCTTTTGTGTCCTATGTGTAAATTCTTTGTCTTTCTTGCTCTGTTCCTCAAGATACCGGGATAAACCAATCAATCATTCAAATGTTTAGCAATCCTTCCTGAGCTAATCAGGGACGGACGGCTCCTACCTTTTGTCTACCCGAGGCCAGGACCATTAGTAAGTCAGATAATCCATTTAACTAGCTACCCAACACCTGGCTTCTATTGTTAAATCCAGACCCTGCCTCTCTGGAAGCTCATTGGTCATACCTAAGGTCTGCCCCTACTGGCATCACACACCCCTGGGACCCATCATTGGTCCAGGTAATCTATTGTTCTCACCTGAGACCAGCCCCCAGGGCCGCCCATTGGTCTGCATTCTTTGCCAGTGCCTATATCCCAGCACACAGATGGCCTTAGACTGTGTGTTTTCTGCCATGATCCAAAATGGCAGGCCACCCCTGAACTCTCTGAGTTTAGGCCAGAATCCATGGACCTCTGCACATCTGGACAGGTTGTATCACCCCTCTATAACCCATCAATCACCTCTGCTTCCTTAGTGCTATATTGTGTGAATATTGTTTGTATGTTTGAGAATATTTAGTAAAGAAATCATTATTTTAGCCATCCAGTTTCTGTGTCTGTTCCTGGGTGCTTGGGAATTCTAACTCTGGTATACACAGGTCAGATCCTATAGATAAGCCAATTGCTTATAATTCCCCATCTTTATTAAATAATAGAGCAATTTGGCTAACACTGTCCTGCTCCCCATTAGATTACTCTCCACTTCTTTGAAAGGGGGCTAAATAACATTTGCATCCTTCCCGGGCTAGTGACTGATTTGCTGGAAGAAACATGCTGAAACTGAAGCCACTCTCCATTACACTGAAACAGGGCTGCCAAGCAGGGTGGCAAAATCCCAGGGACCCTGGCCCGGTCACCCAGTTTTTCCGCATGCTTTTGGGGCGGTGGGTGGCGATCTCCTGGGACTGCGGCTGATCTCCAGGCGATCTAAATCGTTCACCTGAAGAAAATGGCCACTTTGGAAGGTGGACTGTATGGCATTAGACCCCACCAAAGTCCTTCCCCCCTCCTCAAACCCCGCCCTCCTCAGGCTCCACCCCCCAAAATATCCAGGTATTGCCCACCCCAGAGCCTGGAAGGCCTGGTGGGGTGAGGAAGGCTGTTCTCTCATCCAGGACGGAGCCACAGAACCATAACTAGAGTCTGACACGCCATCTGGAATCAGATCAAAGTGTGCTCAGGGAACTCTTTTGCCAGACTTCTGCTATGGTCCTGTTCATCTTCAGAGCTGGTTTTTCTCCTTAACAGTGGGAAAACAGGTGGCGCGGCAGGGCTGAAAGGGACGTGGCCGGAGCTGTGGCCGATGTGAGGCCGTGCACCAAGGACAAGGCCTGCTGAGAAGAGGCCGCTGAGCCGGAGAAGGGAACGCTGACGCCTGAGACCCACCGGAATGAAGTCAAGAAGCCCTGCTGCCTGGGTGTGGGTAGGATGTCACCTCCCTATCAAATCAAATACTATGCAAACCGCTCAAAGACCCCTTGGGGTTAGAGCGGTATATAAATTGAAACTTTTTTAAAAAAAAAAACCTGAAGAGGATTTTGAGGGGGTGTTTTGTTTTGTTTTGCTTGGTTGAGTGGAATGTAACTGGATAGCAGTCAGTTATATTAGCACAAATATTTAGGATCAAAGGGTATGGCCTACAGAACACATGCAAAGAGATGCCTACAAGTGATGTGTAAGGTAGGAGGAAATGGTGAAGGCAGTGATATATTGTGGGAAAATTAAAGTCGAAGTTTGGCATGAGGAAAACCTAACAACAAGCGGAGGAGCTGACCTTTGACCTGAATGTGATTATCACAAGATTTTTATTTGTTTAAAACATTTGTTAGCCTTGCGGAATTCAAGGTGGCTTGTGTGGGTGTGAAGTGCCGTCAAGTCGTAGCCGACTTATGGTGGCCCCAGCAAGTGAGAAGCGCAGAGGTCCCTTCCCCTGCAGTCTTCCCTGAGGGCTCCCACTGAAGGACTAACCAGGACTGACCCGGTTTAGCTTCTGAGATCTGACAAGATCGGGCTGTATCATCCTGCCTTCCCTCCCCAAGGTGGGAGTATTCATTATATTTTTAAATAATTCATATGTACATACACACACACACATTAAAAAAACATAAAAGATCACAACATCTCCAATTAGGACTGCCAATAAGTAAAAAACTAAATTAGTCAGATGCAATCCTAAATAAAACTGTGAGAGATGTGCAATAACAGGATGTGACATCATATCCCCGCTGAGCTCCCTCCCCCCCGCTTCCCGGACTCCACTCTCTCCAAGCACTTCCCAGACTCCACTCCCAACCTCCAGGAATTTCACAAGCCAGAGCTTGCAACCTGAAGGCACATGATGCAACAACCTTTGTGGGCTTAGTGGGTCAGTGCTCAGGCATGAGATCAGTTGGGAATTCTATGCATGTTGCTACCTCAAGGGAAGAAAAAAATAGGCTGTACAAGAATATTAACTGCCCATACCGGTATCTCTTGTCATCCAAAGGCACAAAGTCCATGAGTAGCACGTAGTCGGCCAAGGGGTCCATGCCTGATAACTTCACCTGAAAAGTGGGAAACATTCTCCTGCCACAAGGAATGGGAGAAGGAGTTTGTCAGGTGATTCTGCTTTTTTGCTCCCGTACACCCTTCATGTTTCTGGAAAGGGTTTTGGTTTTTTTTAATCCTGCAGGCTGGAGTGTGGAGAGGTTCTACATTTCTAGGAAGGGTGACTCCATCCTATCTAGTACTAGCATAAGTTAAGGTGTGGTGTGGATGCGGCCTTTGTGTCAGGGAGGCAGGCACACGTGGGCGCACTAACTCCGCCCCAGAGTTCCCCCCCTTGCATCGGCTTCTGCTGCTCCCTACTGGTCAATGTCTGCCTTTTGAATGCCTCTATTTACAGCCCTATGAGACAGTGGTGAACAACAGTGTTAAGGACATTGTACTTTGATGTTATGCCCTAATGTTCACAAGGCCTTGTTAGACTAGTTGAGGTCAGGGATCACTTGTTGTACCACTTAGTCATGTTCTAAATTAAAGCTGTGTCTAATCCTCATTCCTTGTTTCCTAATCCTTGTTTATGGAATTAAGATCTTTATACCTACCGTCCTGCCTTGGTGACAATCATCTCAGTGCCCAGGCTGTTGAATTCTTCCCAAAGGTGCCTCATCTCCAGTTGCACGGTGACCCCAGACACACACTGGTTTTTTCTGGCCATTTGGGAGCTGCCACCTTGCTTCACAGTTTCTTCCACTTCATACTGCTTATACTCCAGTGTTGGTCCCAGCAGACATGGGGCCACCACAGGGCTGGGAGAGAAGGCGCAGCCATCTGAGGTCAGTACACTCAGGCTTGCTGCAATGAATGCTAAGAAAGGAGAGAAGGAGAAGCGGCATTAACCCATTCCTCCCAGTGCTCAGTATTCCTAAGGGCAACAAAACAGTTTGCCATATGGAGTAATCCCCCAAAGTCACAATCTGAATACATTCTGTAGTAGTGCAACATTAACATCTCTTGAACCAGCTATTTGGTACACTGAGAGGGGTATCACAACAGGAAGTAAGGCCTGGTATAGCCTGATCACACTAACTGCTCGTATTCCGTTTACAGTCCACCCTTACCCCGAGATCTCTTTCGCATACGCTACTCCCCAGAAACTTATTCCCCCATCCAGTATTTGTGCTTGACATTTTTGTGGCCCAGATGTCATACTGTGCATTTCTCTTTGTTGAATTGCATCCTGTTTGCAACTGCCCACTTCTCCAGAGTATTCAGGTCTTGTTGAATTTTAACTCTGTCTTCTTGGGTGTTTGCTGCTCCTCCCAATTTGGTATCATCAGCAAACTTAATGAGTAGCCCTTCCGCCCCTTCATCCAGATCATTGATAAAAGTATTGAAAAGTACCAGGCCCAAAACCGAGCCCTGCAGCACCCCGCTGTACACCTCCCTCCAATCTGATGAAACGCCATTGACCACCACTCTTTGGGTGCGGTCCTCTAACCAGTTCCCTATCCACCGAACTGTCCTATAGTCCACAGTCTTTCAGTTTGCCCATCAGAATGCCATGGGGAACCTTATCAAAAGCTTTACTGAAATCCAGGTAAATCACCTCAACAGAGTTCCCACGATCCATTAAGCTCGTCACATGATCAGAGAAGGAAACCAGGTTGGTCTGACAAGCTCTGTTGGGGACAAAACCGTGCTGACTTCCCCAAATCATTAAGTGATTCTTCAGATGCTTGCAGATCAAACCCTTTAAAATCTGCTCTAATATCTTCCCAGCAACAGAAGTCAACTGACCAGCCTGTAGTTTCCCAGGTCATCCTTCCTCTTTCTTAAAGATTGGGATAACATTTGCTCGTCTTCAATCTTGTGGCACATCCCCAGTCCTCCAGGAGGCCTTGAAGATGATGGACAGAGGCTCTGCAAGTTCATCAGACAGTTCTTTGAGCACTCTTGGGTGCACACCATCTGGCCCATGGGATTTGTATTCGTCCAGTGCAGCTTGCTAACTCTCCAGAACCTACCTGTCAATGTCAATTATGTCCTATACCATCTCTAGATGGGCTCGAGTTCTTCTGGGAGAAAACAGAGGCAAAAAAGTCATTAAGCCTGTCTGCTTTTACTCTGTCCTTCACCAGAGTTTCTCCTTCTACTCCCAAAAGCAGCCCAATTGCCTCTTTTACCTTGCATTTGCTTCTCACATATCTGTAGAAGGTCTTCTCATTGTAGTGAGCCCCCCTGGCCAGACCCAACTTGTTATGTCCTCAGAGACATAATGGTAAGCATAGTGAGCAGGTGCTCATTATGCGGATTCTGTATAGTCTGGTGTTGCCCAATCAGAGGGCTAGTACAGAAACAATTATGATTGGTTGTTAACATGCAATATGATTGGTCCTTATAACTGCATGATGATTGGCTGCCTTGTTCAAATGTTATTGGCGCGTTTTACATTCTGTGGGTGTGGCTATTACAGCCAGAACTGTATTTAAACCCTTGTGTTTGTGGACTATTTTGTCTAGCTGGTCTAGTCCTTAGCTGGTCTAACTTGGAGCTGAAATAAAGCTGAATCACTTTTGAATTTACCTCCGGTGTGTTGTCTCATACATATCACAACTCATACTGGGCTTTGGTTTCTCTCATGGCTGATCTGCAGTACCTAGTAACTCTCATATACTCCTCTTTAGAGGCCTGACCTTCTCTCCATTTCCTGAACATTTCCCTTTTTCTCCCTTAGCTTATTCTGAAGCTCTCGGTTCATCTACATCGGTTTCTTGGAGCCCTGACCATGTTTCCGTCTTGCTGGAATAGTGAGGGCTTGAGCTCACAAAAGCTCATTGTTGTGTATTGAAAGGTGAATCAAGCCTATTCTTTCCAATGTTAAGCTTGATTCTGGAATGTGGATTCTAAGCTGTCGCATTCGTATTGGTCGGTTTCTGCGAAACCAGTGTATATAGCCAATCACTGTGTGATAATGTTGCAAAGAGGGAACAGTTGTGATTGGACCTTAACTCTGCACTGCCATTGGTCCTTAACTATTTCTGGGTGTGGCTTTGACAGCCGGGAGAGTTTAAAAAGGAGCTGTGCTCCACTGTCTGTGTTGTGTGTTCCTGAGTTGGAGTTTGCTGTTGAATAAAGCTGAATCACTTGTTGAGCTTACTTCGTTGTTGAGTCTCATACTTAACAATTGGCGACGAAGGTGGGATGCTAGAGCGGGTAGACAGCCCCGCTGAACCGAGAGCGCAACGGCAGACGAGGACACACACCCGGCTGAGCCGGCTGAGGCTCCACAAGTAGAAGTGGCAGCACCGACAGCCCCGATGGCCGTCAACCCGGCGTTCGAAGCGTTCGACCCGGCGACGGAGGACTGGGACTCTTACCTGGCACGGTTCGAGTTCCACCTCCAGGCGAATCAAATAACGGATGAAGCGAGAAAGAAGGCGACGCTCCTGAGCTCGTGCGGCAAGGCCGCTTTCAATATCGCCCGGTCCCTGGTCGCTCCGACTGAGCTGAGTGCAGCAACGTGGGCTGAGATCACGGCCAAGCTCAAAGGCCATTTCTCGCCACAACCGTCTCGGATCGCGTGCCGGCACGCCTTTTACAAGCGGTGCCAAGGGCCTTCCGAGTCCATCGCTGAGTTCGTCACTGCCTTGCGGAAGGCGGCAAGGCCTTGTGAGTTCACAGATCTGGAAGACGCCCTCCTCGACCGTTTGGTGTGCGGCCTTCGAGACGAGCGCCTGCAACAGCGTCTTTTTGCCCGCACCCAACTGACGTATGCGGTTGCCTACGCCGAGGCTATCGCAGCGGAGGCCGCGGACAAGTTGACGCGAGAGGTTCGACAGCGGCAGACCCAGGTCAGCAAGGAGCCTGCAGTTCACCGGCAGTCCGCCTGCGAGTCTGACAGCGACGCCGACGGCGTGTGCCGAACTCGGGAGACACGCCCACCGCGGACCAGACCGAGAACTTCGACGACCCGTCCCTGCGCAGGCTGCGGCGGCAACCACGACAGAGACCTCTGTCGGGCTAGAGAGCTCATCTGCCACTCCTGCGGGAAGCGAGGTCATCTGGCTCGAGTTTGCCGGGCTGCGAGGAAATCGCCACCGTCTTCGCGACGAGCAGACCCCAAGGTTCGGCCATCAGATGACAGCAGAACGTCCGATTGCCACCAGACTGACACCTGCCCTTCAACCGTCCTGGCGACTGGTGACAAGGCCACTCGGAAAATTCACGTCACGCTTCGGCTGGATGGCGTTCCGTGTACGATGGAGGTGGACTCAGGCTCATCCGTCACCGTCATCTCCACCGAAACATGGCAGCGCTTATTTCCGAGGAGGAGCCGATGTCGCCTGTCTCCAGTAACAACGCGTCTCACCGATTTCCAGGGACGACGCATTCCGTTGGCGGGACGAGCTACCTTCCAGGTGGAGTTCAAGGAGCGGAAGGCTGAGCTGTCCCTCCTGGTTGCAGAGGGTGAGAGGGTCAGTTTGTTGGGCCTTGATTGGTTCGAGGCTCTAGGTATTGCCATCTCTGGCATTAACAGCATTTGCAACAATAAAAGGGAGTCTTTGTATCAAGAGTTCCCTGAAGTTTTTGGGGAAGGGCTTGGGTTATATACGGGGCCCCCCGTTTCTTTTGATTTAGACCCTTCAGTGCGTCCCATACGGCTGAAGTACAGGAAGGTACCCCTCGCTCTTAAGGCGAAGATCGAGGCAGAGCTGGACAAGCTAGTGGATCAGGGTATCCTCGAGCCGGTGCCCTATGGTCGGTGGGAGACTCCCATAGTAACGCCCGTAAAGGCAGACGGGTCGATACGCATATGCGCTGATTATAAGTGTACAGTGAACAAAGCGCTCCAGCAGCACTCCTACCCAGTGCCGGTCATCAGCCATGTGTTGGCTTCGCTGGGAGGAGGAAAAGTTTTCGCCAAACTTGACTTAGCCCAAGCCTATCAGCAGTTGCCCGTAGACGATGCAACTGCTGACGCCCAGACCATAGTGACCCACAAGGGGGCATTTCGGGTCAAGAGACTACAATTTGGGGTTAACGTAGCCCCGGGCATTTTCCAGGGCTTGATGGAGGGGCTCCTGCGTGGGCTACCTGGAGTCGTGCCCTATTTTGACGACGTTCTGGTGGCAGGCTCTGACGAGTGCGAACTCATGGCTCGGCTCAGAGCAGTACTAGGCCGGTTTAAAGAAGCCGGGCTGAGGGTCAAACGCTCTAAATGTGTGGTTGGAGCAGACAGAGTGGAGTTCTTGGGATTCCTGATTGACGCGGATGGAGTCCATCCTACACCGGACAAGGTATCCGCCATCAAGAACGCGCCCCCGCCACGGTCAAAGAAGGATCTCCAGTCGTTCCTGGGGATCCTAAACTTTTATCATGCCTTCCTGCCCCACAAGGCATCGGTTGCAGAACCCCTGCATGCTCTGCTCCACAAGAACGCAAAGTGGGAGTGGGGAGAGCGGCAGGAACGAGTGTTCACGGGCGTTAAAGAACTCCTCTCGTCTAGTGCGGTGCTGACCCACTTTGACGAGAACAAACTCTTGGTACTTGCGGCTGACGCGTCACCCTACGGGGTGGGCGCCGTTCTCAGCCACCTCATGCCGGATGGGTCGGAAGCACCGATCGCTTTCTACTCGCGATCACTTACAGCGGCGGAGAAGAACTATGCCCAGATCGACAAGGAGAGCCTCGCCTTAATCGCCGGAATTAAAAAATTCCATGACTTTGTTTATGGGCGGAGGTTCCTCCTTGTAACAGATCACAAGCTGCTTCTGGGCATCTTCTCCCCGGACCGACAGACGCCGAATATACTGTCCCCCAGGATGTTGAGGTGGGCAGTATTCATGTCGGCGTATGACTTTGAGCTTGAGCACCGCCCGGGGAAGGCTATCGGGCATGCCGACGCCCTGAGCCGTTGCCCCGCACCACTGGAAAACAATGAACTCGAGCCAGAGTTGGACATTTTGGCGCTCGAAGAGCTCCCGGAGGCACCAGTAACCTCCTCAGACATTGCCGCTGCGACGGCTAAGGACCCTGTGCTTGCCCATGTCCTTAATTGGGCATGGAGGGGGTGGCCGGCAGGGAAAATGGCGCCTGAATTCAAACCGTTCGTTTCGCGCCAGAACGAACTATCGGTAACGAAGGGCTGTTTGCTTTGGGGGAGTCGGGTGGTGATTCCCGCCAAGCTGAGGGAGGATGTTTTGGAGGCGTTACATGTGGGCCACCCTGGCATGGTTCACATGAAAGCCCTCGCCAGAGGGTACGTGTGGTGGCCGAAGCTGGACGAGGACATTGAGGCCTGGGTAAGGCAGTGTATGGAGTGTCAGCAGTCCCGTCCAGAACCACCACAGGCTCCCATTCAGCCCTGGGAGAAAACGAGGAGGCCCTGGTCACGCCTCCATATTGATTTTGCGGGACCTTACCATGGGCAAATGTTTTTTATTTGTGTAGATAGTTACTCTAAATGGTTAGAGGTGATACCCATGAGGTCAACAGGGTCCGGGGCAGTCATCAACGCCCTCCGGAGGTTGTTTTCGACCCACGGGCTGCCGGACTGTTTGGTCTCGGACAACGGGCCACAGTTCGTGTCAGCGGAATTTGAAAAGTTCCTGAAAGACAACCTCATCCGCCATGTGACTTCTGCGCCGTTCCATCCGGCCTCCAACGGTCAGGCCGAACGGATGGTACAGACGGCGAAGGAGTCACTTGGGCGCCTGACGTGTGGGGACTGGAGCCAGAAGATTGCCTCTTTCCTCCTGAGGCAACGCATCACCCCGTGTTCAACAACAGGGAGGAGCCCAGCTGAACTTTTAATGGGCCGTAAGCTGGCTACCCTACTGGACCGACTGCACCCTGACCTGGACAGGTCCAAGCAGCGGTCAGAGACCCCAGAGCAGGGAAGAGTGTTCTTGGTTGGGGACAAGGTGTTTCCCCGCAATTATGCGGAAGGTCACAGATGGCTACCAGCCGTGGTCACAAAAGTGGCAGGGTCCAGGTTGTATGTGGTCCGGCTTCCCAGCGGACGGGAGATACGCCGCCACATTGACCAGCTCAGAGAGCGCTGGGCAGACTCAAGCGCTGAGTCAGTGCCCGAGCCTGAGCTGGTCCCCGTCCAGGAAGGGCCTCCCGGCGAGGAGGTGAGTACTGCGGATCGAGATTCGGAGTCTGGGGAGCCCCCAACTCCAGTGCCTGAGACCCCTGTGTTAGTGTCCCCTGACTCTCCTGCGAGAGAGACCATCAGAGTCCCCGAAGAGTGTGCCGCTCCACCGCCATTGGAGCAGAGACCGCTGCGCCGGTCAAACCGAAGCCGAGGTGCCCCTCCCTACCTGAAAGATTATGTTTGGAAGGGAAATGCTCCATCTTAGGGGGAGGAATTTGTTGTGTATTGAAAGGTGAATCAAGCCTATTCTTTCCAATGTTAAGCTTGATTCTGGAATGTGGATTCTAAGCTGTCGCATTCGTATTGGTCGGTTTCTGCGAAACCAGTGTATATAGCCAATCACTGTGTGATAATGTTGCAAAGAGGGAACAGTTGTGATTGGACCTTAACTCTGCACTGCCATTGGTCCTTAACTATTTCTGGGTGTGGCTTTGACAGCCGGGAGAGTTTAAAAAGGAGCTGTGCTCCACTGTCTGTGTTGTGTGTTCCTGAGTTGGAGTTTGCTGTTGAATAAAGCTGAATCACTTGTTGAGCCTACTTCGTTGTTGAGTCTCATACTTAACACTCATGTTTGAGAAGAGCCCACCCTTCACTCACTTCTTTCCCTTCCAGCACACTCCCCCCCCCCCATGGAATGACTCCCATCAAGCCTCTGAGTTCGTTGAAGTTGGCCCTACGAAAATCTAACCTACGAGTCTGGCTACGAACTTCCTTGATCCCCCACAGCAACTGGAATTCAAGGAGGACATGGTCACATCCCCCCAAGGGCCCCACCACCTTCACCCCGTCTACCTATTCTTCCCTGTTGGTTAATATTAAGTCTAGTATGGTCGAGCCCCTTGTAGCTTCCTCCACCATTTGTCAGCCAGACAGGTCAGGAAGTTGTGTGATTCTTGTTGCTTTGTTGAGCCTGTCTCCCATCACATATCAGGGCATTTGAAGTCTCCCATAATTATAAGGTTCTGATGTCTGGATACTCTACCCATCTGTTCAAGGAGGGCAGCATCCATTTCCTGTCCCTGGTCCAGCGGTCTGTAGCAGACTCCAACAACAATACCCTTTGTCCTACCTCCCCTTATTTCCACCCATATACTTTCCACAGGGCTGTCAACCACATTCTCCAGAACTTCCTGACAATCTAGCCCTCTCTTCACATACAGCACCGCTCTACCTCCTCTTCTACCCCTTCTGGTTTTTCTTGAACAACTCATACCCATCCACTACCACATCCCAGTCATGAGAATCATCCCACTAAGTCTCAGTGATTCCTAGTATATCATAGCTCTCTGTTTGCAGGAGAATCTCAAGCTCTTCCATACTATGGACATTCGTACATAGGCACTTGTAGCCTTGTACCTTTGTTTGGCCTATTCTACCCAGGTGGGCCCCCATTGCTTTCTCTTCTTCACGTAAGTCCCCATGTTGATCGTCCCCTTCCCCTTGTGGCTTCAATTTAAAGCTCTCTTGATAAAACTCTTCAGGTTCTTTCTTCCCTGACCTTGTGAGCTGAAGCCCATCATGTGCTAAAAGGCCTTCTCTAAGAAAACTTATCCCGTGGTCCCAAAACCCAAAGTGCTCCTGCCGGCACCACCATCTCAGTCAACGATTCACCTCGAGATTGGTCTGTTCTCTTTGTATTCCTCTTCCTATGACTGGAAGGATAGAAGAGAATACCACCTGAGCCCCCAATGCCTTCAACTGCCTTCCAAGAGCTTCATAGTCCTCTTTGATTTTTGTGATGGTATTTGCAGCCGTGTCTTTTGTCCCCACATGAACCAGCACAAATGGGTACTGATTAGTAGGTCTTGGCAGTCAGTCTGTAATATCCTGAATTCTGGCCCCAGGTAAGCAACACATAACTAAAGTAGATGCTCTCCAAAGGTACTTTTCCCCCTTGTGATCTAATGTGAAGAAAGACTGAAATTATTGGATAATTTCTTCAGAGGCTTATTAAGAAAGCTTGAGCTGTGAAAGAAGGCTGCTTTATTATACTAGGGAACAGCCTGCTGCTATTAATGGATAGTTTGAATAGGCCAGACCAGCCCGAGCCTCCCAGAGCTTGAAAGCTAAGCAGGGTTGGCCATAGCTAGTTTTTGGAAGGGAGACCATCAAGGAAGCCCAGGGTTGCTACACAGAGGAAGGCAATAGCAAACCACTTCTGCTTATTTCTTGCCTTGAAACCTCCCTGAAGGGTTGTCGTAAATCAGTTGAGATTTGATGGCACTTAATGATGTCCTGGTCTGGATAGGCCAGACTACCTGGATCTCAATAGATCTTGGAAGCTCTTAAGCTAAGTAGGGTTAGCCCTAGTTAATACTTGGATGAGAGACCTCCAAGAAAGTCTAGTTGCTATGCAGAGGCATGCCAGTGGCAAACCACTTCTGTATTTCTCTTGCCTTGAAATCCATATGAGGTCGCCATAAGTCGGCCATAACTTGATGGCAAAACAAAACAAAATAATGGATAGGCAATCAAAGCATATAGACACACTGGAATCAAACACCATGCCCATGATCCCATTGCAGAGTATTTGGGATGGAGGATTACATGGGCATCTAATAAAAATTCCAGTGGGGTCATTGTATGTTAGTCTGTTGCTGCAAAAACAAAGTGTCTTGTGGCACCTTAAAGACAAACACATTTATTGTAACACTTAGGAGTAAGACCTGTTTTTGGAGGAAATACAACGGGCTCTAGAAAGAGGCTCCAGGTGAGTGGGGTGGCTGGTGCGGTGGCAGAGGGAAGGGGGAAATAGAGGGAGGTGAGCCATGTTTATTTACTTCTGCTTAGCTATAAGGCAGGGCTGTCTCAAGTCATTTTGCTGCCCCAAATCGGTAGTAGGGGAGGAGAGCCGCATGGTCACAGGTATGGTTCCCTCCACCTCTGACATATGTTGATTTGGGGTTATGCAGTGGCAGCTAAGGTAGAAAAGCACCTCCACCTATGCCGTGTCTTCTGGGTTCCAAGGCTCTGGAAAGCGTTTCCATAGCCAGTTACAGGGTTGCCAACTCTGGGTTGGGAAATGCCTGTAGATTTGAGGGGTAGAGCCTGGGGGAGGGCTTACATAACATAAGAACATAAGAACATAAGAGAAGCCAATGTTGAATCAGGCCAATGGCCCATCTAGTCCAACACTCTGTCACACAGCGGCCAAAATATACCACATGCCATCAGGAGGTCCAGCAGTGGGGCCAGGACACTAGAAGCCCTCCCACTGCTGCCCCCTCCAGCACCAAGAATAGAGTGCATCACCTGCCCCAGACTGAGAGTTCCCATCTATACTCTGTGGCTAATAGCCACTGATGGACTTCTGCTCCACATGTTTATCTAGTTCCCTCTTGAAACTGTCCATGCTTGTAGCTGCCACCATCTCCTGTGGCAGGGAATTCCATGTGTTAATCACTCTTTGGGTGAAGAAGTACTTCCTTCTATCTGTTCTAACCCGACTGCTCAGCAATTTCATGGAGTGCCCACGAGTTCTTGTATTGTGAGAAAGGGAGAAAAGTACTTCTTTCTCAACCTGCTCAATCCCATTCATAATCTTATAAACCTCGATCATGTCACCCCTCGGCCGTCGTTTCTCGAAGCTAAAGAGCCCCAAGCATTTTAACCTTTCTTCATAGGAAAGGTGTTCCAACCCTTTTATCATTCTAGTTGCCCTTCTCTGCACTTTTTCCAATGCTAGAATATCCTTTTTGAGGTGTGGTGACCAGAACTGTACACAGTATTCCAAATGAGGTCGCACCATCCATTTATACAGGGGCATGATGATACTGGCTGATTTGTTTTCAATTCCCTTCCTAATAACCCCCAGCATAGCGTTGGCCTTCTTTATTGCAGCTACACACTGTCTAGACATTTTCATTGAGTTATCCACTATGACTCCAAGATCTCTCTCTTGTTCCGTCTCTGCCACTCTGCTTGGGGTGGGGGAGGGACCCCAGCAGGGTATAATGCCATAGATCCCGCTGCCCAAAGCAGCCATTGTCTCCAGGAGAACTGATCTTGGTCATCTAGACATCAGTTGTAACAGCTGGAGATCTCCAGGGGCTGCCTCGAGGTTGGCAATACTTAGGGGAGGGCCAGGTTGGTTGAAGGACTTCAGTGAGGTGTACTGCCATATATAGCTCACCCTCCAAAGGAACCGTTTTCTTCACGGGGACTGATCTCTGTAGTCTGGAGATCAATTGTAACTCAGGGAGGTGTCCAGGCCTTCCCTTTTCCCCCAACCCCTGGTTAACAGTTTAACTGACTGACACTTCAACTGGATGAAGGGATAGATTAGAAGGAATGCTTATTAAATTTGCAGATGATACTAAATTAGGAGGGGTAGCAAATATGGTAGAAGAGTCAGGATACAGGATGATCCCGACAGGCTGTAAAACTGGGCTAAAACAAACAAAATGAATTTCAGTGGGGATAAATGTAAAGTTCTGCATTTAGGTAGGAAAAATCAAATGCATAATTATAGGATGGGGGAGACCTGTCTTGGCAGCAGTATGTGCAAAAAGAATCTAGGGGTCTTAATAGATCATACACTGAACATGAGTCAGCAGTGTGATGTGGTTGCTAAAAAGGTTAAATTCAATTTTGGGCTGTATCAACAGAAGTATTG
Organism: Gekko gecko; assembly: GCA_029375565.1. Lineage (NCBI taxonomy): Eukaryota > Metazoa > Chordata > Lepidosauria > Squamata > Gekkonidae > Gekko > Gekko gecko. Next base: position 89,751,306 of record JAPDNY010000003.1, read on the forward strand.
TGTCCAGATCACGCTTACTCTGCTCTGGTTAGACCTCACCTAGGGCCAATCTGCATTTAGCATTTGCTCCGTAGTTTTACCAAACCCCCACTGGAACAGAAAAAGATGCAGTTCAAAACCACATTCAACTACCCCGGGCCAACACTGTACTGACTGCAGAGCCACCCCCAAATGGCCATAAAATGGCCATAAATCTATGCAGACAGCCGCCATAAAAGCAGAGATCAAATGAAGTGAAAGTAGCATGCAGTCTGGACACTGCCATAAAATGCAACACTCAATCAAAGTGAAAGTGGCATGCAACGTAGATGGGAATTTCTGTTCCAGTGTGGGTTTGGTAAGACAGTGGAGCAACTGCTAGATGCAGATCAGAGTATTGTGTTCAGTTCTGGGCACCACAATTTAAGAAGGACAAGCTGGAACGTGTCCAGAGGAGAGCAACAAAGATGGTGAAGGGTCTGGAGACCAAGTCCTGTGAGGAAAGGTTGCAGGAGCTGGGTATGTTTAGCCTGGAGAGGAGACGACCGAGAGGTGATATGAGAACCATCTTCAAGTACTTGAAGGGCTGTCATCTAGCGGATGGTACGGAGTTGTTTTTTGTTGCCCCAGAAGGCTGGACCAGAACCAACAGGTTGAAATTAAATCAGAAGAGTTTTTGGCTAAACATTAGGAAGAACTTCCTGACAGTTAGAGCGGTTCCTCAGTGGAACAAGCTTTCTCGGGAGGTGGTGGGCTCTCCTTCTTTGGAGGTTTTCAAACAGAGGTTAGATTCTGTGGGGAGGGCAGGAAGGTTTGCCTCAGTGCTTAGTTCTTGTGACCCTTTCTTCCATGCTCAAGGAAATGCTGATTGCCACTTTGAAGACAGGAAGCAATTTTTCTCTAGGCTGGTTTGGCTGGGGATCCTGGAGGTTTTCTGTCGTCTTCTGGCCATGGAACAGCTGTCACTGCGGGTGTGGAGGGGTAGGTATTTGTGAATTTCCTGTCTTGTGCAGGGGGTTGGACTGCATGACCCTGGAGGTCCCTTCCAACTATATGATTCTGTGACTCCCTGCTAAGGCTCCATGGCCTCTTGAGACTCCCAACTTGGGAGCTGTAGTTCTAATTCCCTTTGCTATGGTTGCAGGATCACTGCCTTGTCGTGGCGAGGGGGCTTGCATGGTTCGATGAGGCTGTGGGCTATGCCATGGAGGGCCACCCAGGACAGACAGGCCACAGCAGAGAACTCAGACCAAGCGTGATCCCCTGGAGAAGGAAATGGCAACCCACTCCAGTATCTTTGCCAAGAAAACCCCATGGACAGTAACAAAAGGCTACAAGATATGACGCCGGAAGATGAGCCCCTCAGGTCAGAAGGTGTCCAATATGCTACTGGGGAAGAGCAGAGGGCAAGTACGAGTAACCCCAGAAAGAGTGAAGCGGCTGGGCCAAAGCTGAAAGGATGCTCAGTTGTGGATGTGTCTGACGGTGAAAGGAAAGTTCGATGCTGCAAAGAACAATACTGCATAGGAACCTGGAATGTAAGATCTATGAATCAAGGTAAGCTTGACGTGGTCAAAAATGAGATGGCAAGAATGAACATCGACATCTTGGGAATCAGTGAACTAAAGTGGACAGGAATGGGCGAATTTAACTCAGAAAACCATTATATCTACTACTGTGGCCAGGAATCCCGTAGAAAAAATGGTGTGGCCTTTATAGTCAACAAGAGAGTGAGAAAGGCAGTATTGGGATACAGTCTCAAAAATGACAGAATGATCTCGGTCCGAATCCAAGGCAAATCATTCAATATCACAGTAATCCAAGTCTATGCCCCAACCACTGCTGCAGAAGAGGCTGAAGTGGACCAGTTCTATGAAGACCTACAACAGCTCATAGAACTAACACCAAAAAATGATGTCCTCATCATCATAGGGGACTGGAATGCTAAAGTAGGAAATCAAAAGGTAACCGGAATAACAGACAAGTTTGGCCTTGGAGAACAAAATGAAGCAGGGCAAAGGCTAACAGAGTTTTGTCAAGAGAACACGCTGGTCATAGCGAACACCCTTTTCCAACAACCTAAGAGGCGTCTCTACACATGGACATCACCAGATGGGCAACACCGAAATCAGATTGACTATATAATTTGCAGTCAAAGATGGAGAAGCTCTATCCAGTCAGTAAAAACAAGACCTGGAGCTGACTGTGGCTCAGATAATGAGCTACTCATTGCAAAATTCAGACTTAAATTGAAGAAAGTTGGGAAAACCACAAGGCCATTCAGATTTGACCTAGATCGCATCCCCGATGAATATACAGTAGAGGTGAAGAACAGGTTTAAGGGACTAGATTTGATAGACAGAGTGCCTGAAGAACTATGGACAGAGATCCGTGACATTGTAAAAGAGGCAGCAATCACCGCCATCCCAAAGAAAAAGAAATGCAAGAAAGCAAAGTGGCTGTCTGATGAGGCTTTACACATAGCAGAGGAAAGAAGGAAAGCTAAAGGCAACAGTGAAAAGGAAAGATTTGCCCAACTGAATGCAGATTTCCAGAGAACAGCAAGGAGAGATAAGGAGGCTTTCCTGAATGAACAATGCAAAGTAATAGAGGAAAACAATAGATTGGGAAGGACTAGAGATCTCTTCAAGAAAATTGGAGAAATCAAGGGAACGTTCCATGCAAAGCTGGCTATGATAAAGGACAAAAACGGTAGGGACCTAACAGAAGCAGAAGAGATTAGGAAAAGATGGCAAGAATACACAGAAGAACTATACAATAAGGACCTCAATGTCCTTGACAACCACGACGGTATAATCACTGACCTCGAGCCAGACATCCTGGAAAGCGAAGTTAAATGGGCCTTAGAAAGCATTACTAACAACAAAGCTAGTGGAGGTGATGGTATCCCAGCTGAGTTATTCAAAGTCTTAAAAGAAGATGCTGTTAAAGTGCTGCACTCAATTTGCCAACAAATTTGGAAAACACAACAGTGGCCACAGGATTGGAAAAGGTCAGTGTACATTCCAATCCCAAAGAAGGGCAATGTCAAGGAATGTTCAAACTATCGCACAATTGCACTCATTTCACACGCTAGCAAGGTCATGCTCAAAATCCTATAAGCTAGGCTCCAACAGTGCGTGGATAGAGAACTGCCAGAAGTACAAGCTGGGTTTCGAAGAGGTAGAGGAACTAGAGATCAAATTGCCAACATTTGCTGGATTATGGAGAAAGCAAGAGAGTACCAGAAAAACATCTACTTCTGCTTCATTGACTATGCTAAAGCCTTTGATTGTGTGGATCACAATAAATTATGGCAGGTTCTTAAAGAGATGGGAGTACTGGACCACCTCACATGTCTCCTGAGAAACCTGTGTAAGGGTCAAGAAGCAACAGTTAGAACCGGATATGGAACAACTGATTGGTTTAGCATAGGAAAAGGAGTACAACAAGGATGTATATTGTCACCTTGCTTATTTAATTTATATGCAGAGTACATCATGCGAAATGCTGGCCTGGACAAATCACAAGCTGGAGTTAAGATTGCTGGGGAAAAGATCAATAACCTCAGATATGCAGACGATACCACTCTGATGGCAGAAAGTGAAGAGGACCTAAAGAGCCTCTTGCTCAGGGTGAAAGAGGAGAGCGCAAAAGTGGGCTTGAAGCTCAACATCAAAAAAACTAAGATCATGGCATCTGGCCCCATCTCTCCTTGGCAAATAGAAGGGGAAGTCGTAGAAGTAGTGACAGACTTCACATTCCTAGGATCCCAGATCACTGCAGATGGTGACTGCAGCCATGAAATTAAAAGACGCCTGCTCCTTGGGAGGAAAGCGATGGCAAACCTAAACAGCATGATAAAAAGCAGAGACATCACCTTGCCAACAAAAGTCCACATGATCAAAGAAATGGTATTCCCCGTAGTAATGTATAGCTGCGAGAGCTGGACTATAAGGAAGGCTGAGCGCCAAAGCATAGATTCTTTTGAACTATGGTGCTGGAGAAGACTCTTGAGAGTCCCTTGGACTGCAAGGAGATCAAATCATTCAATCCTAAAAGAAATCAACCCTGACTGTTCCCTGGAAGGCCAGACCCTGAAGTTGAAGCTCAAATACTTTGGCCACCAAATGAGAAGGGAGCATTCACTGGAGAAGACCCTGATGCTGGGAAAGATTGAAGGTCAAAGAAGAAGGGGACAGCAAAGGATGAGATGGTTAGACAGTGTCATCGATGCGACGAACATGAAATTGAGCAAACTTCAGCGGACAGCGGAAGACAGGAGGGCCTGGCGTAAACTGGTCCATGGGGTCGCGAAGAGTCGGACTCGACTGTGCGACTGAACAACAAATGGTTGCAGGAAGGCTGAGAACTGCAACTCTCAAGATGCAATGTATCAAAAGTGGGGGGGGTAAGAATGGAGGAGCCAATAAGATACCAAGGCAGCTTCCCTAGTAGCCAATGGGAGAATAGGTGAGTCGTCACCAGCACAACTTGCCTTTTATATATTATAGACTAGTAGCAAAGCCCATTGTAAAAGGAATACAACGGGCGCTAGCAAGATCTCGCAGCACACCGAGGGTGAGAGGCTGGGCACCACTTCCATGGGCTCACTGGCCAGCCGGCTCCCCACACCCTGGAACAAGGGTGTAGACTTTCCAATTTCCCGGGGGGGCTGGGGCTGGGCCTGGTTTCTCTGGGACCACCCTCTTTCCTGCGGCAGCTGAACAAAGCCGGGACCATCTCCACCGCTGGCCATCTGATGGGGTGGGGGGCACTGCGGCAGCCCAAGGAGGGTCCGTGTGCAGCTCGGCTGGGAGGCTGGCTGCAATGGGCGGATGGAGTGAGCTCAGGCTGGGCTGAAAGCCAATCCATGAGGGGTGGCTGGCTGGCTCAGCTGGCTGGAAGGTACTCCTGCACAGCCCTTCCTGCACTCAGCCCAGCTGCACCGTGCCCTTCTCCCTCAGTTCAGTGCAATGCAGCCAGGGGATTGGCACACCTCCTGAGTGGCAGATCAGGGACCCAATTGATTTGGGAGTGTGTGGAACATTCAGGAAAGAGTCACCCCAAAACAGCATTATATATAAGGAGAGAGAAGATTTTGTGCCCCTGAGCCCATTTTGTCAGAAGCAGAGCGAACCTGCTGTGAGAAAGAATTTTGCTTGCAGAGAAAGAACTATATTGTGAACAGTGGCCTTGCACATTTCTGTGCAAAATTCAGTAGTATGTAGTCAAGCTTAGTGATTATTTATTAATTAAAATATTTATATCCTGCCTTTCCTCATGGTTCATGGTGACTTACAATAATAACTAAAAACATTTTCAGTTTAAAAAAAAAATAGCATGCCCCAAATCTCTCCCCCACCCATTATTCACAATAGCTGTAAGTAGTGAGGACCTATTTAAATAGCTGTAATTAGCAAGTTCACAGTTTCCTTTTTCTTTTCTCTGTGAATAAAAATAATTCTGACTGCAAAATCACTTCATCAATCAGAAAAGTGGGCTCAATCCCTGTAATTGCTCCTCCTGACTTGAATATTATCTAAGGTGCTACGAGTCTCTTCTTTTATTTTCACTTCCCTCTGAGAATTACCAACACATCCCTTACTCTTCTTCCAGTTTGACAAAGCTAAAAAGAAATCTCTGTTTTATCCAGATCTTTCATTGTTGAGGGTGGAGCTATACAAGCCCCTTATATTTCTCTTAATCTCAAACTAGAAGCATCTTGGCCCAATCCATTTGGGCAGGTGGTAGACTCATATTCACTGGTTAATTTTCGAAGATGGCCAGGCTCAGGGGCATGTGAAAGCACACTGTCTGAAAGGCCTGTTTGCTTGCTTGCTTGCTTATTTCTTCAGAAATGTTTATGCAGCCTCTCCAGAGAACCTGCTTGAGCTGGCTCACAAAATAAAAATAATAAATAAAATAATTATAACAACAAAATAAGAATGATCAATATTAAAACAACCAGTAAAATACACCATGGGCATAAAACAGGATAAAACAATATTCAGCAACTAAAATGATATCCATACGACAGTCCAACTGCAACCCGCTGGGTTTTCAAGGCAAGAGATGTTCAGAGGTGCTTTGCCTATTGTTGTTGTTGTTGTTTTATGTTAGTCCTTAGTAATGTTGCCAGTTGGTTGGGATAGGCAGTGTTTCTGAGCCTGCACAGTTTTGCTAAAACCTGATACACACCTGATGGGCTGGGGTTTATGGGGCCATACTGAACAGATTCAGTGATCAGCTCTCATCTGTGTGCCACTGATAAACAGGGTATGTCTGACTGTTGAACACTTTCACTATGAAATTTACAGCATCCTTAATAAAAATGGTTTTAAAAGATAATTCCCCTTAGTTAGAAGCCTGCATAAAAAGCAGTGTGTTGGCCTGGCACCAAAAGGACAGTAAAGTATTCCAAAGGGGAGGTGTCTGCACTAAAGACTCTCCTCTAATCACCACCCACACCATCTCTGCAGTCATGGAGAGCAGGGCTTGGGAACAGGATTGTAACTGATGGGCTGAATAGTATGAAAGGAGGCAGTTCTTTGGATATCCTGGCCCCAACCTGTTTAGGGCCTTGAAACAGTTAATCCCAGATGTGTGGAAGGCAGGACTAGATAACCCAGGTGATTGGCAGGGGTTCCAGGCTTTTCTGCTTAATTCTCCACTCAACAATGGAAATAAGCAGTTCAGACAGTTGCTGAGTTTCAAAGCTGGCAATACAGTATATGTGGCCAGTATTGTTATAATTTTGTTTTATTCACAGGAAAATTTACACCAACAAACAAGGTACATGTGAGGGACCAGGATATCATCTATATCACAAAAATATTTGAACATAGATTATAGCAAAGTTTTGGACCATGCAGATCATGAAAAGTTATGGTTGGTTTTAAAAGAAATGGGTGTGCCACAGCATCTGATTGTTTTGATGCACAGCCTGTACTCTGGACAAGAAGCTACTGTTAGGACAGAATATGGAGAAACAGAATGGTTCCCAGTTGGCAAACATGTCAGACAATGAAGTATTTTATCTTCGTATCTCTCCAATCTTTATGCAGAACACATCATAAGGAGAGTTGGATTAGATTTAGATGGAGTGAACATTGATCAGTTTGATATGCAGATTACACCACATTACAGGGAGTGAAGACTTAAAATGACTAATGATGAAAGTCAAAGCAGAAGTGCCAAAGCAGGATTGCAGCTGAACATCAAGAAGACAAAAATAATGACTGCTGGGGAATTACACAATTTTAAGGCTGATGGTGAAGAACTTGAAATTGTTTGAGATTTTCTATTCCTTGGCTCCATCATCAACCAAAACGGAGACTGCAATGAAGACATCAGGGCAGCCATGAAGGAGCTAGGAAAGATACCTTAAGTGTCGAGGACGTGTCGCTGGTGGTGACCAAGATCAAGTTTAATTCACGCCACAGAGTATCCCCCATTTCCGTGTATGGCCGTGAAAGTTGGACAGTGAGGAAATCTGACAGGAAGAAAGCGGACTCCGTTGGAATGTGGTGCTGGGGGAGAGTTTTGTGGAGACTGCGGCCCACCAAAATGACAAATCAGTGGGTCCTCGACCGACTCAAGCCTGAACTCTCCCTAGAAGCTAGAATGGCTGAACTGCAGCTGTCATACTTTGGCCACATGATAAGTAGACAAGAGTCCCTGGAAAATACAATAACGCTAAGAAAAGCTGAAGGCAACAGGAAAAGAGGGAGAGAGAGCGTGAGGCACATGGACTCAGTCGAGGAAGCCACAACTCGCAGCTTGCAAGCCCTGAGCGAGGCTGTTACCAACAGAACATTTTGGAGGTTATTCATTTATAGGGCTACCGTAGGTCAGGAGCCACTCAACAGCTCTTAACACACACAAGATGAATAAGTATCAAGCCCATTTTCAGTGATCAGATGATGAAATTATCTTGTATAACTGGGATAAATCACGCATGTAAGCGGTGCATCAGAGCTCAGAAATGGGCAACCAGTACCAAACAAAGAGGTATTTAAAAGTTGAACAAATGGAGTGAGTACCAAAGATACTCCACATGTGAGGCACCGTTTGTTCCAGGACCAGCTCTGTGCAGAATCTGTAGACTCTTACTTACACATGTGAAGGAATGGCCTATGCACCCACTTGCCCTTTCCTGCAAGCATTGTAATTTCCAGGATTGTGCCATGAATCTGAAACCAGGATCTAGTGCTGGGATCTGTTCACTTGAGCAATTAGTGATGTGAATTTCATTGACCCCTTCAGCAGTTGCAGGTCGAATCTGCATTTGCATTTTTAAATCAGTCGCGTGCTGCTGTGATGCCGTCTTTCTCTATGCTTGTTTGAATGTTGTTTGGAAAAGATTCTTTTAAAGCAGTGCAGAGGTGCCATGGCAGCGCAGCCGCCCTAAAGGACGATAAACTTATGTGGATGTACAAAAGTATGCTATCACTGTTGAGTTATGAAAACGACACCAAATGTGGACAGCTTTTTTGAAGATGGCGTCAAAAGGCAGGGACACTGGTGGTGGGAAAGACAAATGCAGATTCGGCCGCTAGCAGAAGGAACGGATGATACAAGTGGGTGGCACCCAAGAACTAAAACTGAACAAAACAGGGCCAAGGGAGCTGGATCTTTGGCGTATTTGTATCATATTGTAAACACACAGACTTGCTGCATGTTGTCCTAATGCTCAAAAACAGCAATTTCTCTGTTTGGGGGCGAGGAAGGAGCACAAACAATAACCAATACAGTACTCACAATGCCAAAGTTAGTGCCATTGTATAGATTTATATGCTGCCTTCCTGTTTAATAGACATGCAAGGCAGCTTATAGAAACAGAATTACAGCCATTAAAATGCTAATTTAAAAAGCCATATACAATAGAAGACCAATACCGGAATATAAAATAATATAAAATAAACCTAATAACACAACAGCATAAAGATAAGCAAGCAGAGAAGCCGATTGGGGAGGAGGAAGAAAACAGTATTATGTGAAGCTCAGACAGAACGGTTTTACAAAATGGTACTGGTTCAGACCACGTGGCTTAATGCTGTGGAAACTGCCAGACGGGGTCTGCTCCGCAGCCTGTCTGGCCAAATGCCCCACCACAGTGGCTGTACTCAGAGGAAAGTGCTGGGTTCCTTCGCCGTGAGATCATGAGCCCATGACACTTACGGAGACTTCTGAAGGTTGCTCAAGACCCAGCAAGGACGAGAGCCTCTCCTTCAAATCTGTTATAAACACTTTAGATAGACGGTCATCCAAACAGATTTCGAACCCCTTTTAGAAACCACCCCCAGGTCTGAGACTACAGCCCACAAGTCCCCCCTGGCTGTGAGTTTTGTGGCATCCACGGCCGCCTTTCACCTCCAGGGGCTACACAGCCACCCTCTCCAATATCCAAATCCCGTGCTGGTGAGCAGCATATGGAGCATCGACCTGGGAATGGTGCAGCACCCTCAAAGTCAGCTATGCTGCTACTCGGGATAGTAGTGCTGGAGGGGGGAGTTATGAATGCAAAATGCACAGCCAGGAATCGATCGACCTATTTAGGAGAAATAAAATGCCCCAAGAGGAAATTGCCAAGGCCCAGAGCCCTGATGGGTGCCTCCCCGACCCCTGCGGTGACCAGTGGGCTTTACCTGACATGGTCACGCAGCTGGAAGGTGCCGGGGCGACTCTGGGTGGTTCCGTTTGCCTTTCTTCTCAGCCTTCCCACGCTCCCCTCTGTACAGTTCTGGACTGTATCACTGGGGTGGTGTGAGAGATTTTATTTTCCTTTACATCGAGGCTGGAGGACACGAGGTGGACACGTGTCAGGAGAGACATCCACTCCCTCCAATGAGAGGCAAGCTAAGGAAATGGGTGGATCCGGGAGAGGCTGGGTGGGGTGGTGGGATGAGAGCAACAGCATGGGCACACACACACGTGCAGCCTGCGATCAATGAGAGGATGAGCAGGTGGTCAAGGGCAGCAGCCCTGGGACCAAGCGCTGGCCTGAGCCAATACTGCAGAAGCCAGAGGGCTGAAAGCTCCCTTCGAGGCATAGCAAGGCCTCATTGTGGCTTTAATTTGTTGTCATTATTTCTCAGTGATTCCCCACAAAGAAAGAGGTGGGGTCCCTCTTGCACGAGCTGTAGCACACAGGCAAGAAAGGAAGGGCTGCCAGTCAACGTTCAGTCATCGTGTGCCTTTACTATTATACAGAAGAGGGAATTTTAGATAGTGCAACTTCTCTAATTCTTACAGAATTAAGGACATAACCAAATCCATCCTCTCCCATATGAGTAGCAATTGAAAACACAGGAGCCCGGTCCTTCTTTTCATTTGGCCACTCTAGCAGCAAGATGTTTAATGACTCTCTTTCTGCCAAACACAGAATAACGGGGGTATGTGAAGAGAAGAAGACCCAGCATCAGACAGAAATCCAACATGTGCAGTATACATAATGAGAAAATATGTGCTGTACCTACTTGATACTTTGATGCTATAGTAAAGGACACCCTCCAACCTTTTGCAGAGAGAAATGTATATCCTCTTTTTTCACATTATATGAACTAGAATTTAATTGCACATTTGTAAGCACACAAGTGAACAGGTCACTTCTATGCAGGGTGATGGCCTGCCAGCTGAAGGATGTTTGAGACAGGAGCATCAGAGAATACTATTTCTTACCACCCTAAATGCACATTTTTATAGGCAGATGTTAGAAATGCAAATGTATTTGCTTTCATGACACTCCCCAAACAAGTACAAAACTTGAAACTCCATTGCTGTGTCACATTTGGCGATACTGGAGAGAAATAGTGTCATTAAACATCCTGTTGCTACCCAGATGAAAAGGAAGGCTTCAATTGTTGTTCAGGTAAAAGAGGGCATTTCAGTAGCAGGTAGATCTTGACAGGTCATTGATGAACGAGGGGAGAGGATGAAGAATATTGTGTTGCAGAATGTTGTAAGCCACTTTGAGGATCTTAAGATCAATAAAGGGGACATAAAACTAAATAAATTTACACTGCCAACATTTTGAAATTTCTATTTCACAGTATGTCAGACAATATTGTGCTTAAAATCTTCTTTTTAAAATTGTGGTATGTGGTAGGCACCAAAAAAAGCTACTATACATCTTCCTGGACTTATTTAGTAGGTGCAGCCTGGACTTATTTAGTAGGTGTGGCCTTAGAGATTCCCAGATTTTGTGTGTGCACTGAACTGCAAGTGGCAACTTGCACATGTGAAACAGCCATTACAGATCAGTCACCTCAAGTGCATTATTTTTCAGTGAAGGCAGCAATGCTAGAGAGGAGCCAGTGGTCGTGGTGCATGTCAGCACCAATAATGTGGGGAAATGCAGTTGTGAGGTCCTGGAGGAGAAATTTAGGCTGCTGGGCAAGAAACTCAGGGCCGGGACCTCCAAGGTAGCCTTCTCAGAAATGCTACCTGTTCCATGGACAGGCACAGATCAGGAGTCTCAATAGTGTAGGGGGGAAGGGTTCACGTTTGTTAGGCACTGGGATGCTTTTTGGAACAAGAGGGAGCTGTACAAAAGGGTTGGTCTCCACTTGTCTTGAGAAGGAACCAGGTTGCTGGCGTTTAAAATCAAGAAGTTGGCAGAGCAGTTTTTAATCTGAATATTGGGGGAAAGCTGACAGGAGATGAAAAGTCTCTGGTTCGGGATGGCTCATCTCCAGGTGTCTTTTGGGGCTGGAGCATGCCGGAGCACTGCTCCAGCAGCTCAGGAGCCACCACAAATGGCAGTGGCAGCAAGCCCCGCCCCGCCCCCAGCTGGCGAAGCGCTGCGGCCCGGGGGATGCCCAAGGAGCCCCCCCACTGGCATCCCCGGGCCCACGATGAAGCGCTGTGGCCTGGGGGGTGCCCAAAGAGGCCCCCCACCAGCATCCCTGGGCCCACGCAGAAGCGCTGCGGCCCGGGGGATGCCTGAAGAGGCCCCCATGCTGGTGTCCCTGGCCCACGCAGAAGCACTGTGGACCAGTGGACGCCCAAAGAGGGCCCCCCCACCACCGGCAGAAGCTTGATCACGGTAAGTATGGGGGTGGTGGTGGGCTTGATGGGGGGTGGGAGAGCCCCCCAGAGCCCCCCATCTTGCCCTCTCTCTTTTCCTCCTTTCCTGCTTTTCTTTCTTTCTCTCTCTCTCTCTTTCCTCCTTTCCTTCTTTCTTTCTTTCTTTCTTTCTTTCTTTCTTTCTTTCTTTCTTTCTTTCTTTCTTTCTTTCTTTCTTTCTTTCTTTCTTTCTTTCTTTCTTTCTTTCTTTCTTTCTTTCTTTCTCTCTCTCTCTCTCTCTCTCTCTCTCTCTCTCTCTCTTTCTCTCTTTCCCTCCTTTCCTTCTCCATGCCCCCCTCCTTTCCTTCTCTCCTTTTCCTCTTTCCCTCCTTCTTCCCTTCTTTCTTTCTTTTCTTTCTTCTTTCCTTCTCTTTCTTTCCCTCTTTCCTCCTGCATCCCGACTCTAGTGAGCAGGGGTTTAAACTTTAAGCCCCTTCTCTCTTTGCTCCCCGCCACTCCTTGGCAGGCTGGCTGGGAAGGGAAGGGGAGGCTTTTGAACATGCTCCCCCGCAATTTGCTTCCCCTTCTGACATCACTTCTGGTGATGTCAGGGTGTGTGGCATATGCTAATGAGCTAATATGCTAATAGCCTAATAGCTCATTAGCATTAGCTCATTAGCAGCTCTTTTTCTATGAAATGACCCTACTCATCTCAGAGAGATAATGGGGTAGCTATTGCTTTTCTACCGGGAGGTGGATTGGAATTGTGTACTGAGACTGTGGCTAATGATATGATATGGACTGCCTGACAGGGTCTCATGGCAGCAAGAGGAATGTTGTGGGCTTAACATGTATGGGAAATTATAGGTGTTTCTATACAAATGCTAGAAGTGTCCAAGGTAAAATCGGGGAATTGGAGTGCTTGGTGTTGAGAGAAAAAATAGACATTGTGGGTATTTCAGAAACTTGGTGGGTTGAGGAAAATCAGTGGGATATGGTGATTCCCTGCTATATATTATATCGGAAGGATGGGGGAGGGAGGTTGGAGGTGGGGTGGCTCTGTATGTCAGAGAGGGTATACAGTCCAGTAAGACTAAGAGGGTTAGAGAATTGGATTCGCTTCTAGAAATGCTATGGGTTGAAACAGTGGGCCCAAAAGGAAACTTAACACTGGGAGTTTGTTATCACCCACCAGATCAAAAGAGAGAGGAGGATTATAAAATTATGAATGAATTAAAGATAGCAGCTAGACAAAATAACTGTCTCATAATAGGTGATTTTAACTACCCACACATTGATTGGATCAATATGTGTTCTAGTCGGGAGAAAGAGATTGAGTTTCTAGACACTCTCAATGACTGTGCTATAGAACAGATGGTCACAGAACCTACCAGGGGAGAGGTGATCCTGGATTTGGCCCTAAGTAATGCCCAAGACCTGGTGAGAGATGTTAAAGTGATTGCACCGCTTGGGAACAGTGACCATAATGTTATTGAGTTCAACATTTGCATAAATAGGGAATTGGCCAAAAAGACTGACACAACCACTTTTAACTTTAAAAGGGGTAACCTCTCTGATATGAGGGGACATGTGCGGAGGAAACTGAAAGGAAAAGTAGAAAGGGTCAAAACCATTGGGGGAGCTTGGAGACTATTTAAAACTACAATCCTAGAAACTCAGAAAAAATATATACCGCAGGTTAGGAAAGGCACAAATAGGTATAGAAAAAAGCTTGCAAGGTTAATAAAGGAAGTAAGAGAAGCTGTAAAACGTAAAAAGGATTCCTTTAAGTGGTGGAAAGCTAGTCTCAGTGAGGTTGATAAAAGGGAACACAGGCGGTGGCAGATAAAATGCAAGTCTGTGATCAGGCCGGCAAAAAGAGAATATGAGGAGCATATAGCGAAAAACATAAAGACCAACAATAAAACTTTCTTCAAATACATTAAAAGCAGGAAACCAGCCAGGGAGGCAGTGGGGCACTTGGATGACCAAGGGGTAAAAGGACTACTGAAGGATGACAGGGAAATGGCTGAGAAGCTGAATGTGTTTTTTGCCACTGTCTTCACTTGCCCACTCCAGAACCACCGATTTCGGGAGGGGTGTTGAAAGACCTGAGTCAGATTGAGGTGACGAGAGAGGAGGTCCTATGACTGATAGACAGCTTAAAAACCGATAAATCACCAGGCTCGGATGGCATACATCCAAGAGTTCTGAAGGAACTCAAATGTGAACTTGTGGATCTCCTTACAAAAATATGTAATCTTTCATTAAAATCTGCCTCCATTCCTGAGGACTGGAAGGTAGCTAATGTCACTCCCATCTTTAAAAAGGGTTTCAGAGGAAATTACAGGCCAGTCAGTCTGATGTCAATACCGGGTAAATTGGTAGAAACTGTTATAAGGAAAGAATTAGTAGGCACATTGATGAACAAAAACTATTGAGGCAGACTCAGCATGGGTTCTGTAAGGGAAGATCTTGGTCAAATCTGCATTTGCATTTTTAAATCAGTCGCATGCTGCTGTGACGCCGTCTTTCTCTATGCTTGTTTGAATGTTGTTTGGAGAAGATTCTTTTAAAGCAGTGCGAAGGTGCAATGACAGTGGAGCCGCCCCGAAAGAATGATAAACATATGTGGATGTGCAAAAGTATGCTAGCACTGTTGAGGTGTGAAAACAACACCAAATGTGGACAGCTTTTTTGAAGACGGAGTCAAAAGGCGGGGACACTGGTGGGGGGAAAGACAAATGCAGATTCGGCCTTTGCCTCAGTAACCTGTTAGTGTTTTTTGAGGGAGTGAACAAACATGTGGACAAGAGGGACCCAATACCTTGATTTCCAGACAGCTTTTGATAAAGTTCCTCATCAAAGGCTCCTAAGCAAGCTCAAAAATCATGGGATAAAAGGACAAGTCCATTTGTGGATCAAAAACTGGCTAATTAACCGGAAACAGAGAGTGAGTATAAATGGGCAATCTTCTCAGTGGAAGATGGTAAGCAGTGGGGTACCACAGAGATCAGTACTCGGTCCGAAGCTTTTTAACTTGTTCATTAATGATTTGGAGTTGGTAGTAATCAGTGAAGTAGCTAAATTTGCAGATGATATGAAGATGTTCAGGGTGGTGAAAACCATGGAGGATTGTGAGACACTCCAAAGGGATCTGTCGAGGATGGGCAAGTGGGCGTCAACTTGGCAAATGGGGTTCAGTGTGGCCAAGTGCAAAGTGATGCACATTGGAGCCAAATATCCTAACTATAAATACACATTGATGGGGTCCAAACTGGCAGAGAATGACCAAGAGAGAGATCTTGGTGTCGTAGTAGATAACTCACTGAAAATGTCGAGACAGTGTGCGACTGCAATAAAAAAGGCCAACGCTATGCTGGGGATTCTTAGGAAGGGTATTGAAAACAGATCAGCCGATATCATAATGCCCCTATATAAATCAATGGTACAACCTCATTTGGAATACTGTGTACAGTTCTGGTCACCACACCTTAAAAAGGATATTATCACTTTGGAAAAAGTGCAGAGAAGGGCAACTAGAATGATAAAAGGGTTGGAACACTTTCCCTATGAAGAAAGGTTAAAATGCTTGGAGCTCTTTAGCTTGAAGAAATGATGGCTGAGGGGTGACATGATCAAGGTTTATAAGATTGTGCATGGGATAGAGCAGGTAGAGAAAGAAGTACTTTTCTCCCTTTCTCACAATACAAGAACTCATGGGCACTCCATGAAATTGCTGAGCGGTCAGGTTAGAACAGATAAAAAGAAGTACTTCTTCACCCAAAGATGACTAACATGTCAAAGAGTGACATGAAATTCACTGCCACAGGAGGTGGTGGCGGCTACAAGCATGGACGGCTTCAAGAGGGAATTAGATAAGTGTATGGAGCAGAGGTACATCGGTGGCTATTAGCCACAAGGTATAGATAGGGACTCTGGGGCAAGGGATGTTCTGTATTCTTGGTGCTTGGGGGGGTGGTCAACAGTGGGAGGGCTTCTGGTGTCCTCGCCCCACTGGTGGACCTCCTGATGGCACCTGGTATTTTTGGCCACTGTGTGACAGAGTGTTGGACTGGATGGGCCACTGGCCTGATCCAACATTGGCTTCTCTTATGTTCTTATATGAACTCTCAGTCTGGGGCAAGGGATGCTCTGTATTCTTGGTGCTGGGTGGGGGTGTCAACAGTGGGAGGGCTTCTGGTGTCCTGGCCACACTGGTGAACCTCCTGATGGCACCTGGTATGTTTGGCCACTGTGTGACACAGAGTGTTGGACTGGATGGGCCATTGGCCGGATCCAACATTGGCTTCTCTCTTATGCTCTTATGTTTAACCCTAAGTGAGCGGATATTAGCTGGTGTTTGAGCAAGAGACAGAACAGGATCCTGAGATTCTGTCGCCTGGCCAAGCGTGCTGTGTGGCAGGCAACAGAGCTTCTGGAAAGTACGGGGACTGCCAGTTCAATTCAAATTTAACCAAAACTAGGGCGAGGAAGGCCAACGCATGAGGGCCTGTGAGGGAGCCCCCGGCCTTTCTTTCCTCCATGTTCAGTCCCCGGGCTCTGGTGCGTGGCCTTTCCTTTCCTCTATCCATCTTCCTCCTGCCAAGCCAGTGACAGTTGCTCCACGGGCCTTCTCACACCTCTTCATCTCCCCACTCGATACCTGCCGAGGAGTTATTAGAACTGCCAACGGTTGGTGACAGAGGGAGATAAATGGGCGGCAGAGATGGAGGCCCCCACAGCAACGAGGCCGAGGGGGGCTGGATGGAGGAGGCAGTGTGGGGCTGGGGGGGAAACATGATGAATGAAAACAGGGATGAGGTGAGAGACAAACACTGCTGAGCGTTGCTAATGGGAAAAGAAGCCCCTGTTGAAGTAGTTGGTGGAAAGCTGGGGAGAGAAAAGGGGCACCGTGTTGCCAGCTGACATTTCTCACAGAGGTTTGAATTATGCTCACAGACCCAAAAATATCAGTGAAACAAAGAATATTCCCTCCCAACCTGTGCAGAAAAACAGGGCTGCCAGATTGACCTCTTTACTGCATAGTCTACTAGTGTTAGCGCTCGTCTGCCCCGTTGGCTTCATCCACCCCCTCCTGGCTTGCCTTTGTTCCGATCAGTTGACAGCCCCGTACGGAACCCCTAATGCTGGAGCATCCTCAAGCAGGGCAGGGTGCTGGTGGTGGTGGTGGTCAGTATCCTGTCCTTACTCTGCAGAGGGGAACTCATCAACAGAAATGCTTCTCAGCAAATCCCAGAAAGTACAATGATTGCACCGGAGTCTGCTTTTATTTGAACCATCAGATTTACAATGGCAGAGCTTCTAGTTTCCAGTGCACCGTTACAGTCTCAGTTGCTGAAGCGGGGAGAGGAGAATAGCGAGTGGGTTGGATTAAAAAGACCCAAAGTTCAAATCCCCTCGTGTCATGAATCTTGCCTGATGGCTCCAATCAATGCTCCCTCTAAGCTGTGGAGTCTTGTGAGCAAAAATTCTACTTTGTGAGCTCCTGGCATTAAAGTTGTGAGCAAGTGAATTGGCTACTGCATAAACTAGTTTGCTCTGGAGCCCTTCCTTCCTGAGCGAAGACAAAAATGTGTGAGCCAGAGGCTAAAAAACTGTGAGCTAGCCTCACACTAACACTGGCTCTGAACCAATCATCGTCCCTCAGCCTAATCCACCTCACAGGGTTGTTGTAAAGATGAAAGAGAACCGGGGACCTGAACTCTGTGGAGGACAGATGGGATAACAACAAATGAAGATTCATAACAAGATTCAAGATTAACTTGCAAAAAAACTGTAAAGTACTGGGTTCCGTGCCTCATGACTCGGACAACGACATAAGAGAATACGTGTTTATTCGTACTTCACAACAAAAGACAAACAGCGATGGCCAGAGGCCAACTATATACAGTTAGGGGGGGATGCCCCAAAATCCTATTGACGGGTTTGAATTTCCCGCCAACGTTCCCATAGGCTCCCTTTTGGCGAGCTCAGGAGCCTAGTCCCTATTGTTCTCAGGAATGGAGCTCAGCAGCTGCAAGCCAGCTCTCGTTCCTGGTCTAGGACATAACACCCCTCCCCCCATAGTTTGTCCCTCCTATGTGACATAATCTTTTAAGTACTCCGGAGCCTTCTGCACTCGTTGCGACCTTCGGGGCTCCGGCATCAGACTGGCGGCGTTGCCTTCGGGTTGGCTTGTTGCACTTGGATCCTGGGCCACCGGCAGTGGCAATAGTGGTGGAGGCTCATCCGCTTGTTCGGCCTCCGGGTTGGTGGCCTCAACGGGGCTCGGCACTGTTAGTAGGAACAGGAGACCCTGGAACGGCCCGGCAAAGTCTATGTGTAGGCGGGACCAGGGCTTGTGCGTGGACTCCCAACTCTGTGTTGGCGCGCTCGGGGGATTGGGGCAGACCTCCTGGCATTGTTGGCATCCCCTGACCCAGGTTTCTGTCTCAGCATCTATCCCGGGCCACCACACATAGCCCCTTGCCAGAGCTTTCATTCATACTATGCTGGTGTGCTTCGTGTAGTGACTGCAGGATCCCTTGTCTCATTACCATAATAAACATCCCTTCAAGGCAGAGAGTTCATCCTTACAGGCCTTATATGCCGCGAACTCTGGCCCAGCCGGCTCTGCTGGCCACCCCCTCAACTCCCAGTTTAGGACCCGGGAGAGGATCGGGTCCCGAGACGAGTGGGTGGCCACATCCGCAGCCTGGAGAGAAGGTGTGGGAAGCCCTTCCAGCATTAGCACCACGGGGTCAGGGGCTGGGTCCTCCCCCATCTGGGGCAGTGGTAGGCGGCTGAGAGTTTCAGCATGTCCCAACGCTTTGCCCGGCTGATGCGCCAACCTGTACTGGTAGCCCGCTAAGAACAGAGACCAACATAACACCCTGGGGGACAGGACCTGTGGCATCTGCTTGTCGGCCGCAAACAACCCCAGGAGTGGCTTATGGTCTATGATGAGCATGAAGGGCCGACCATACAGAAAATTGTGAAATTTCTTGACACCCGCCACCAGCGCCAACCCCTCTCGATCTATCTGCGCGTAATTGCGCTCCGCGGGAGACAACGTTTGGGAGTAATAGGCCACCGGGACCTCCCGCCCATCCGGCAGCTTGTGACCCAAGACTGCCCCAACCCCATACGGTGACGCGTCACACACGAGAATCATGGGGAGCGTTTCATCAAAATGGGTGAGCACCGCATTCAAGATTAACAGAGTCTTAACCCCCCAGAATGCCTCCTCCTCCCTCGACCCCCACGCCCAAGGGGCTGATTTGTCCAGCAGTC
Organism: Gekko gecko; assembly: GCA_029375565.1. Taxonomy (NCBI): domain Eukaryota; kingdom Metazoa; phylum Chordata; class Lepidosauria; order Squamata; family Gekkonidae; genus Gekko; species Gekko gecko. Next base: position 89,770,590 of record JAPDNY010000003.1, read on the forward strand.
TGTGGAGGGGTTCAGCCACGGCGGCCTTGTGTGGGAGAAAGGCGTGGTAAAAGTTTATGAGGCCCAAGAACACCTGGAGCTCCACCTTGGACTTTGGGGTGGGGGCCTCCACGATGGCCTTCACCTTGTCCCTCACCAGATGGAGGCCCGTTGCGTTGACCCAGTACCCCAAGAACTCCACCTCCGGAACCCCAAGAAGGCACTTTTCCCACTTCGCCTTCAGACCAGCGGATTGGAAACGTCCCAGAACTCCGGGCGGGCAGCAAAGCTCTTCAGGGTGGCCGCGGCGATGAGGACGTTGTTGAAGAACGGCATCACACCAGGGATCCCTTTTAACAAATCGTCCATTAGATTTTGGAAGATCCCTGGGGCCACACTGGCCCCGAACTGCAGCCGCTTTACCTTGAAGCCCCCCCCGGTGCGTCACTATGGTTTGTGCCTCGGCTGTGGCCTCATCCACCGGGAGTTGCTGGTACACCTGTCCGAGATCCAACTTTCCAAAATGCAGCAGGGGGACCCCTCGATCCGCACGTGCACTTGGATCTTTGGGGTGGAGGCAAGGTTGGGGTTGGGGAGTCGCAGTACCTGCAGTGGCTGATCCGTGAGGTGGTAGAGATCGGTGACCTCCTCCTCTGTCTCGTGTGCAGTAGTCGGTGTGCGCTTAGTTGGGCCCGACGATCTCCGGGGGGTCCTTGGACCTGCAGACCTTGGTGAGGTGTCCCTGTTTCCTGCAGCCGTGGCAGATCGTGTCCTGGAACTGACAGGTCTTCCTCCCGTGGGTGTCTCCGCAGCTGGTGCAGACAGTCCGGTTGCCGAGAGGCTTTGCCGGTTCGCGGCCGGGTTCATGGGCCGGCGCCGGCCGGAGGGAGTAGACCTCCTCCGTATCCAAGTTTCTGGGGCTGGGACCCATTCCAACTTCATGGGCTGCCGAAGCCAGGCGCTCCCGCACGGAAGCCTCATGTGCAGTCGCAATTTCCATGGCCTCATCCAGTTTAAGCTGCCGGTTGCCTATCAGCTTGCGCCGCAGCTTGGAGTCCGTCAACCCCCACACAAACTGGGTCAACAGGCTGTCCTCCACCTTGGGGAACAAGCAGTCCACAGTGAGCGCCCTCAGCATGGCCAGAAAGGCAGCAGCGGCCTCCCCTTGGGCCTGTACACGCCCCTGGAACTCCATCCTTTTGGCCAGGAAGGTAGGTCTGGGGCTAAAATGGGCATTTAGGGCATCCATTATGTCCCCGAACACTCCAGGGCCGTGCGGTGCACCAGGAGGCTCTTTGCGAGGCGGACGGTGTCGGTCCCACACGAGCTCAACAGGAGTGCCCTTCTCTTCTCCGGATCACGTATTTCGTTCAGCTCCATGTAGCAGATGAGCTGATCGGCCCACGTGTCCCATGTCTCCGGCCGGGAAGGATCGAAGCGCTCCAATCTTCCATACATTGTGGCCATGGCTGCACCTGGGTGCGTGGTTGGCTGCGAGCGGTGCGGTGCTGCTCTCGGGGTCAGCGGCAAGGCTCGGGAGTGGCGCGGTGAGTGGCAGGCTCAATGCAGAGCTCGGGAGTGTGGGCGGCTTCGGTTGCGGTGAGTGGTGCAGTGCTGCTCTCGGGGTCAGTGATGCGATGCTCGGCGAGCGATGCAGTGCTGCTCTCAGGGTCAGCGGCGCGATGCTCATAAGTGGCCTTGTTGTCTGCATCGTCGCTCATGGAAGGTGTTTGAATCCCATCCTCATCACCACTGTAAAGTACTAGGTTTCGTGCCTCATGACTCGGACTACGACATAAGAGAATACGCGCTTATTCGTACTTCACAACAAAAGACAAACAGCAACGGCCAGGGCCAACGATATACAGTTGGGGGGGGATGCCCCAAAATCCTATTGGCAGGTTTGAATCTCCCGCCAATGTTCCCATAGGCTCCCTTTTGGTGAGCTCAGGAGCCTAGTCCCTATTGTTCTCAGGAACAGAGCTCAGCAGCTGCAAGCCAGTTCTCGTTCCTGGTCTAGGACATAACAAAAAAACCCACTTTTGTTTAGTTACTTTATAATTCAAAAGTAGAGCTATAGATGCTCCTGAAAAGAAACACATACGATGTGATCAAAAATGTGTATACATGTTGAGGTGAATAGCTTTCTGTCTTCCCTAAATGGCACCACTGTCTTCTCCCCCATGCTCCCCCCCCCCACGGTAGTGTCTGCAGTCACCTGCAATCCCTTTGGAAGATGTGTCCCGCCCTCACAAAAAGCAGTGCTGTGCATGTGGTGGCTGCCTCTGTTGCTACAGCTAGCCTTATACAGAGTTACAATGGACCAATCTGCATCTCGCATTTGCTCCACTGTTTTATCAAACCCACACTGGAACAGAAATTCCCCTCTGCATTGCATGCCACTTTCACTTTGATTGACTGCTGGATTTTATGGCAGTGTCCAGACTGCATGCGGTTTTCACCTCGTTTGATCTCTCAGTTTTATGGTAGCATCTGCATAGATTTATGGCTGTTTTCTGGCCATTCAGGGGTGACTCTTCAGTCAGTACAGCGTTGGCCCAGGGTATTTGAATGCGGTTTTGAGCCGTATCTTTTTTTGTTCCAGTAAAACAGCAGAGCAAATGCTAGATGCAGACTGGGCCATTGTCTTACCTTAAGAAGCACTCTTTGTTCCTCTTTGGCGTATTTTTATGACATTGATCTTTGTTCATAAAAGTTATAACAAATCATCACAGAATGTCCCTAGGACATATATTATGATTATTATCACTGTTGTTATTGTTAATTCTGAATAAAAACAGAAAACGTTTACTGACGTGTGGCTTTATAAGAAAGTAATCCAAGCATATTTAGATCCAAGAATATCTAGAAGACCCGCTCCTTCCTGGACGGACGATGTTATGGCTCCATGTGTTGGTGCGCGTGCACACACATGCATACGCACATGCTTCTTTCTCTCTGCCATGTAATCTAACTTCCGGGGACACACATCCAGAGGTGCTACCTAATGCACAGAAGGAGGCCTTCCATGAGCAGAAGAGTCTTTCCAGGAAGTAGGGAGGGCAGTGGCAACTCAGTTACGGGGCTTCTTGGATGATCCTTCCATCTTAGATCCCTTCCAGTCTGGCTTTCGCCTGGGCCACGGGATGGAGACAGCACTGGGCACCCTCATGAACGACCTCTGGAGGCTTCTGGATCAAGGCGGATCAGCAGTGCTGTTGCTGTTGGACCTGTCAGCTGCATTTGACACGGTCGACCATCAACTCCTGATCCACCACCTCGCCGACACTGGAGTCCAGGGACTGGCCTTGCAGTGGCTCGCTTCCTTCTCCAAGGTCGGGGGCAAAGAGTGGCACTGGGGGATCAGCTGTCCCAAAGGCACCCACTGGAATGTTGAATGTCTCAAGGGGCGGTGTTGTCCCTGATGCTCTTTAACATAAGAACATAAGAGAAGCCGATGTTGGATCAGGCCAGTGGCCCATCCAGTCCAACACTCTTTCACAAAGTGGCCAAAAATACCAGGTGCCATCAGGAGGTCCAGCAGTGGGGCCAGGACACTAGAAGCCCTCCCACTGTTGGCCCCCCCAAGCACCAAGAAGACTGAGCAACCCTTGCCCCAAACAGAGAGTTCCTATTCATACCTTGTGGCTAATAGCCACCAATGGCCCTCTGCTCCATATGTTTATCTAATTCCCTCTTGAAGCCGTCCATGCTTGTAGCTGCCACCATCTCCTGTGGCAGTGAATTCTATGTGTTAGTCACTCTTTGGGTGAAGAAGTATTTCCTTTTATCTGTTCTAACCTGACTGCTCATAGAGTGCCCACGAGTTCTTGTATTGTGAGAAAGGGAGAAAAGTACTTATTTCTCTACCTGCTCTATCCCATGCACAATCTTATAAACCTCGATCATGTCATCCCCTCAGCCATCGTTTCTCCAAGCTAAAGAGCCCCAAGCGCCTCAACGTTTCCTCATAGGGAAAGTGTTCCAACCCTTTTATCATTCTAATTGCCCTTCTCTGCACTTTTCCCAAAGCTATAATATCCTTTTTAAGGTGTGGTGACCAGAACTGTACACAGTACTCCAAATGAGGGTGCACCATTGATTTATACAGGGGCATCTATATGCACCCTCTTGCCCATATTGCCTGGAGGCATGGGCTGAGATGTCACCAGTATGTGAATGACACCCAGCTCTATCTATTGTTGGGCGGTCAGTCTGACTCCAAACTGGAAGAACTAGACTGGGCATTACAGGCCGTGGCTGATTGGCTTAGGCTGAGCCGGCTGAAACTGAATCCAACGAAGACGGAGGTCTTGTGCCTGAGTCGGGGTGGTCCGTGGTTAGGGATCTCGCTCCCAACCTTTGATGGGGCTCAATTGGTACCAGCACCGGAGGTTAGGAGTCTGGGAGTGCTCCTAGATGCCTCCCTAACAACGGAGGCCCAGGGAGCCGCCACTGCCAAGTCGGCCTTTTGCTACCTTCAGCTGATCAGGCAGTTGGTTCCCTTTCTCAAACGCAATGACTCGGCAACAGTGATCCATGCAATGGTCAAGACTGGACTACTGTAATGCTTTCTGCATGGGGCTGCCCTTGTCTCAAATCCAGAAGCTGCAGATGGTGCAAAATGCTGTGACCAGGCTATTGATGGGACTCCCTGTTTGAGAGCATATCCAGCCTGTGCTAAAGGCATTGCATTGGCTGCCTATAGCATACCGGATTCATTTCAAGTTGCTAGTTCTGACCTTTAAAGCCCTTTATGGCCAGGGATCTATATACCTGAGGGACCACCTTTCCCCACATGTACCCCAGAGACCACTGCGACCAGGGCCCAGAAATGGCTGACCCTTCCGAATCTCAAGGAGGCCAGGCTAGCAACAACTGGGGCCAGGGCTTTTTTGGTGGCAGCTCCATTCTGGTGGAATGAGCTCCCAGAAGAGATCAGGGCCTGCGGGACCTTCTGCAGTTCTGTAGGGCCTGTAAGACAGAGCTGTTCCACCACCACTACTAACAACTGACAGCTTGAGACGGGAGAGCTCTGTTCCCACCCCCCGGGATTTCTAACTACTGCCTGGGCCAGCCACCTAAGAGGACCTAAGAAGACCAAAGAGCTGACTGCAAAGAGAGAGAATTGTGTAACAACTACGGCTGTGAAAATATTGACATTACTAATACTAGCACTTTATTATATTTATGGCTTAAATTGTTTTAGAATTGCTTAATTGTTTAATTGTTGTTGTTAATCTATTTTATGTTTATTGAAATTTTTTTAGGTTGTTTTATGTAAGCCACCCTGAGCCGGTCTCAGCTGGGAGGGTGGGATAGAAATTCAATCAATCAATCAATCAATCAATCAATCAATCAATCAATCACTAGACTCAGTCCTATTTCTTCTGGGATCATGAGACTGACCAGTAGTACAAGTGAGGCACAGAGAACTGGTGGAATTGTAGGGCTGTCTGTAAATTTATTTTGTTGTTTTGTGATTCTGGATATAATACAGGGAAACATGTAGGCCTGGCAAGAAACTGGGAAGGATTGGAAGGAGATTTACATTTGCCTTATACTATCTATTGTGTAGTCGGTTGGACACATAATGAAACCATGGACACAGACGTAGTGATCAGCATGGTTCGCTATTACACAAAAAAGACAACGTTACCTGGTGTCAGTAATGGCTCCTTGGTTCATGTTTCATACTGAGTCCATTGTTCTGTGTTCCCTATCTTGTCCCTGCTTCTGCGCTTGCGTAGGTATGCTAGCTGTAACGTGGGAGCTTCGCCGCTACTGCTCGGTGTTATCACAGTGGCCTTGAATGCAGGCTTTGGGCTATTCTCAAGTCTATGAGAATTTCCCTGTGAAGCCGAGGGGATGGGGGGAGTTGTCTCCCGACCATTAAGTAACCCTCCCGCCGGGAGTTTCCTGCATGCGCGCTTGAAGGTCATTTGCTAGTTGCATTTTGCATCATACTATAACCATGCCTGAGCCGCGCATCCCGCCATTCCTGACAATAACCGTTTTGCGGTGGGTTTTAGCACTGTATTCCAATAAAGCCTTTCTTGGCCTCAAGAATGCTTGGATCTACTTGCTTTTGAACCTGACACCTGGCCAGGTGGCCAACTATATACAAGTGAAGGGGAACACCCCCTGGTGCCATTGGCAGGTTTGAATTCCCACCACCATTCCCATTGGTTCTCCTAAGCTGGAGCCAGGAGCCCCAGTCCCATTGTTCACCGGGACTCAAGCTCCTGCTCTTTCGCTGACGGCCCAAAGTGGTCAGCGGACACAACACTATCTTGTGTTCTCCACATCTCCAAATAGTTCTGGGTAGTTAATTCATTTTGAAAGTGAAAGAACGGTGTACAGAAATGCTTTATTGATAAACATACAGGCAGAGCAGTTATTGAGGAAGCAGGAACATAAATAAGCAGTCCGAGCCCTCAGATTTCTAAAACAGCAGCAGCACCCATGGAGCTCCCCGTCAAGCAGTCAAGTCACAGCTGACCTATGGCGACCCTGTTGGCGTTTCAGCACAGGAGACTAATAGAAGCAGCCTGTCATTGCTTGCCTTTGTAGGTCTCCAATCCAACTACTAGCCAGGGCTGGCCTTGCTTAGCAGCCAAGATCTGATGAGATGTCCAGTGCTTGCACGTGAGCAAGCGCAAGCTTTTGCCCACCAGCCCCTCACATCCTCGAATGGAATAACGGGGAGTGGCAGAGCCTATCAGTGCCCAGTGCAGGAGTGCTGGCCTATCAGAGGAGACTGGCTGGCTGGATTAGGGGGCAGCAGCCATGCAGTGACCATTCCAGCAGAGGAAGAGCTCTGTGTGGCTGGAACGGCTTTATTGAGCATTGGAACAAGGTTGGAGGGATATGGGGGGAAGAGGGAGCAAGGGGGGTATGCGGAGGGGATGACATGAGGAAGGTTCTAGCCTTACCAGGCCCTTGGCTCCTGTTGCAGTCTGCCTCTATGCAGCTGTGGGTAGTGGCAGGGGGTCCCAAATTTGGCTCACGGCGCCCCAGATGTGAGCTGCAAAAGGATAGTGGGGGGAGGCATGTATGCCCCAAGGATCAGCTGATGCCCACCTGATTGTCTCCCAGGCACTGACTGGAATAGCAGCGACAGCCAGAAAGGCATTGGGGTGACTCCTGCGTCACATAGCTGGTGGCTAGTCACCCATGGGGCAGCTGCTGTCGGTCACTCAACTGGGGCGCGGGAGCTCCCAAGATGCCTCCCACTCTGCTGTCTGGGGGCTAGCGGCCCTGCGCAGGAGGGGGCAGCTGCAGCTTGCTTCAATGGCATGGCCAGTGGTGCGCCACCCACGTGGCCATCCTGGGGTGAGTGGCCCCACACAGGAGTGGTGGTCACGCCCACTTCAACAGCACACATGGCAACCACCACCAGTTGCCTGTTATATACACAGACTGCCACCAGGGGTCTGTGGCTAAAGTAAGGAGCTTGGGTCCCAAACACAATAGGACCTTGGATCCTAGACCACCTAGTGTCCACCAATAGGCCATCTGGCGGGAAATTCAAACCCTCCAATGGGACCATGGGTGTATTGGGTGGGGTGTATATATTTGGCCCTTGCGGGGCCATTTTCTCAGTCTTGTGTGTGAAGTACAATAAATGCGTCTGAACGCATGTCGAAGTCCGAGTCTCCATGCAGCGAACCCAGTACTTTACAGAATCCTCCAGGATGATTACAGCCACTAGAAACTCTGGACTGGCCTCGGTCCATCATCCTCATGGATTTTATAACAGACTTGCCCCCAAGCCATGGAAAGACTGTGATTTGGGTGGTGTGTTTTTTTGCATTTACATTTTATTGGGTGTACAAATATCCACATATTTTATACATATCTTTTAAAGGCACTTCATTTCTTCTCTATTCTCCTCCTTCTAGAAATCAAACTTAAATTAAATCAAAATTAAATCAAAATCAAAATTAAAGACATATAATTAATCTCCATCCTCTTTACCTTGTTCCCTTTCCTTACCTGTTTGCCAAACCACCATGCAACTTCCTCTAATACATATTCTGATCAACCTTGACACAGAGAGTACTCCATCTTCCTGTGCTATACCCCTGAGGATGTGTCAGAGTCCTTAACTTAGTCAGCAAAATACCAGGCCTTTTTCATTGAAGCAAGAATAGTATTTATTTTAAGCTGCAATAGTAGGTTACTGAAACAGAAGCATTGTTAAGAATACTTTGGTTACATGAAGCAAACGGTTATACCATAAGGGGGGGAATGGGGACCCCCCCCTCAACCAATAGAAGCATAGTGCGCGTGCGCGGGGGAACTGGAGACAGTGATAATTAATGTAGTTTCCGCCGCCCCCATTTTCCCAGCCTAGCTGTTGCTTTGGAAAGCGATAGGAAGCTAACAGCCTGTCTCCTCCAAGGTCAGTGTGTTAGGTCTGGGTAAGATACGGCCTGTACGCCCAGGCAGTCAAGGCAGCTCCCCACATTCCATTCGAACAGTCCAGGTGCATAAATCAACACCACACAGTCCCATCCGCCCTCCCTTCACACAACAAAAGCCCATCCTCCCTCCCTTCTCCATCCATCATGGCAGGGCTACCTGACATTCTGCCCTCCTGATAACAAATCTATCCCTTTGGCTTGTGGGGATACAATTTATGAAAAGCACGGACCATTTTGGGGGCCAGAACATGTTCCGCCCTCACCCACTCCCTCTGTTCAGGCCTAAAGTCCGTCCACTCAACAAGGTAAAACAAGCGATTGCGAGAGATCTTAGAGTCCAAAATCTGTGAAACTTCATAGTGTGGTTCCCCCCCCCCCACCAGCGGGGGTGGGGTTGGCTGTCGCAGTCCCCATTTGTTCTCGTCAGGCGCACGGCGTAGAACCTTACATGAAAGACAGGATGAATAGACTTTAGTGATTTAGGCAAAGCAAGTTCCACAGTAACATTGTTAATCACTCGCACAATTTCAAAAGGTCCAACAAATTTCCAACCAAGTTTACGGCTCAGCTGTACTCCATGCAAGTTTTGAGTGGAGAGATAAGCGAACTCCCCGCATTTTGGGATCCAGGCGAGGCTGCGCTTTTTATCAGCCTGGATCTTATATGCTTCTTTTGCACCATCAAGAGTTTTAGACAACAGTGGCCAAGCCACTTGCAATTTCTTGCACCAGTCACCAGCATCTCCCGCCGGGAGGTCGGGAAAAGTCAAAAACGGTAATGGCGGGGCATCATATCCATGGGCCGCCTTGAACGGAGACATACCCGTAGAAGAGTGCTGAGTGTTATTGTAACAGAATTCAGCCAAAGGCAAAAGGGTATGCCAATTGTCCTGTTGGAAGTTCGTAAAACACCTTAAATATTGTTCAAGGGTTTGATTGACACGTTCGGTTTGTCCATCAGTCTCCGGGTGGTATGCACTGCCAACCCCCCTTTCCACACCAAGCAGTGACATAAATTCACACCAGAAATGAGAAACGAATTGCACCCCCCTGTCCGAGATCACTTTAGCCGGCAAAGTGTGGAGCCTCACAACGTGTTGGAGGAACGCTGAGGCTAACTTTTTGGCCGAGGGGATCGATGCAAACGGGACGAAGTGAGCCTGCTTAGTGAAGAGATCAACAACAACCCATATGACAGTATTCCCCCCACTAGGGGGTAGATCAGTAATAAAGTCCATTGAAATTACTTCCCATGAGCGAGTTGGCGTGGGGAGGGGCTGTAGCGCTCCGGGAGGTTTACCTGGCCTGGGTTTACTCATCAAACACGTTTGGCACGCAGAAGTGAACAAAGAAATATCTTTGTGCAGCCCAGGCCACCAGAATTGTTTTTGCAACAGTTGGAGCGATTTAACGAACCTCGTGTGCCCAGCCAGTTTCGAGCCATGTGCCCAACCCATAACCTCCCCCCGGAGGGAACGGGGAACAAACAGCTTGCCATTCTTCAACCAGCAGCCCTGTGCATCCTGCGCAATCCCGTCCTCCCCCCCCACCTCCTCCCTGTCGGCGTCAGACATAGCCGTAGAGAATTTCGTAGCCCAGTCATCAGTGGAGGGGTTTGGGGAAGGGAGGGACAACCTCTCTTGCTTACGAGTGGTTACTGCTCCTCCCAGTTGGGAAGGCGTGAAGACAGAGTCACGAATCTCCTCCCTCTTACTGTCGTGTTGTGGGAGGCGTGAAAGTGCGTCAGCCAGCGAGTTAGATTTTCCGGGGAAATGGTGCAGCGTGAAGTTGAACTTAGAGAAGAAATCAGCCCAACGCAGCTGTTTGGCGTTCAAGGAGCAGGGGGAGCAGAGGAGCTCTAAGTTTTTATGATCAGTCCAAACCTCAAACGGAACTCGCGCCCCCTCAAGCCAATGGCGCCAGGTCGCCAACGCTAAGCGGATCGACCCTGCTTCTTTCTCCCACACCGACCAATTCCGTTCAGTATCATTAAATTTTCTGGAAACATAGGCGAGGGGGTGTAGTTTACCATCTTCCCCCTCTTGGAGGATCGCCCCCCCCATCGCAACGTCCGAAGCATCGACTTGCACAATGAATTTTTTAAGTTCATTCGGGTGCGCCAAGACAGGCTCTGATGTAAAGAGAGCTTTTAACCGGTCAAAGACGCGTTGACATTCCGGGGACCAGTCTAACTTCGCTCCAGGGCGCGTGCAATCAGGAGGCTTCCCTTTTGTTTTGAGTAAGTCAGTTAAGGGGAGAGCCACTTGCGCAAAGTTAGACAGGAATGATCTGTAAAAATTCGCGAATCCGAGGAACCCCTGGAGTTGCCTCCGAGTTTTAGGGGTTTCCCACCCGACTACATCTTTTATTTTGTCAGGGTCCATCTCAATTCCCCGCTGCGATATGCGGTAGCCCAGAAAGCGGATCTCTGACTTGTGAAATTCGCACTTTGACAACTTAGCAAAGAGTTTGTGCTTGTGTAACGTTTGGAGGACTTCTCTCACCAGTTTGACGTGTGATTTTAGGTCGGGGAAGTATAATTTCCCTTTGGGTAAATTTTGATTCGGTAAAATTTCAATAGTACAGTCAGAGTTTCTGTGGGGGGCAGTTCATCCGCTTCCTCTTCCCCAAAAACGGCGGCTAAGTCCCGATACTCTTGGGGAATCGCCTCCAGCTCCGTTTCAGCCACCCCCGCCATTATGAGGTCCCCTCCCGCCATCGGGGCACCCCAATCCCGTTTCCAATGATGGGGTTGGAATTTCTCGGAGATGAAATTAACTTTCCCCTCCCCCCATAGGATGTGTGGATCATGGTCGAAGAACCACACGCTGCCCAATACCAGGGGAAATCGGGCAGAAGGGGTGACAACGAAGGGTCTCACTTCTCAGTGGTTCCCTATCCCCACCCGTAAGGGTACAGTTTCATACTTGCACGGCTCTTTCATTGTGGAGCCGTCCATCTGCGTGAAAATAAGGGGTTCGGTCAATTTTACCACCTTCGCCCCCAGTCCCGTCACCAGTGTGGGGTTAATAAGGTCTTTCCCACACCCAGAGTCAATGAGAGCTCGTACTCTCACATGGGTCAGTAGACCCGGATCCATTAAAGTCACTGTGAGAAAGAAAAGAGAGGGGGGTCGGCTCACCGGGATTTGTGCTTGAGAGTCCAGGACCTGCTGTTCAGCGCTATTTACAGCAGGTCCATCTTGTTTCCCGGCTGCGCGGTCTCGCCATCCGATGAGTCCGATGCCTCGCTGAGGGGTTTGGCTTGCAGGGCCCTTGCTCCTCTCGGTTTCGCCACTGGTTTCGGAGTGGAGGTGTCAAACTTCTTTTTGGTCCCCTTCGGGACCCCGGTCGGTGCGGGGGAGCCTGGGCAATTCGCTGCAAAGTGGCCCCCCTCCCCGCACTTCAGACAGAGCCCTTGCTTCATTCGGGTCTCTCTCATGCCATCTTTGGGTTTTGGGTTCGGTGGTTGGGTCTTCCCTTGCGGAGCAGGGGTAGGGTCCGATTGGCCACCTTTACTCATCGCCGCTGCATCGTCTAGTCGGATGGTTTTCAGGCGGTTTTCCATGGTGACTGCCGCTTGTATCCAGCCCGTCAACGTGTCCGGATCCTGAGTTCTCGTGACGGAACGGCAGATCTTCGCGTTGAGCCCCAATTTGTAATGGTCGGCCAAGACCCCGTCTTGCCAGCCTCGGATCTTTGCGGCGCACCTGCGGAATTCAGCGGTGTATTCTCTCACCGATTTGGGACCTTGCTTGAGGGCACGTAGAGCCGCTCTGGCTGTCTTGTTAGCATTGACATCTTCGAAGTGCTCCTTCATAGCCCACATGAAAGCATCGATTTCCGTCAGCTCCCGCCCGTCAGCCTGGTGCAGGGCTATGTACCAGTCGGCGGCTGCATCTTTCAGGTGCGAGGCTATAGCATCCACCATGCGGTCCTCGCACTGGAACAGGTGGCCCCAATTTTCAATGAATTTTTCTGTTCTCACCAAGAAGAAGGGGAACTTCTCTAGGGTCCCGTCGAAGTCTGCGTCAAGCAGCTCAGCCGGTTTCGGTGGCAGAAAGCCCCAAGGTCGCTGTGGTCGCGGCCCCGGCGGTCCCTGCAGCCCTGACCCCGCTGGTTGGTCAGGGGGTTGGGCCGGCACGTTTTGCTGGTCCGGAGCCGGCACATTCTGTTGGTCCGGAACCGGTTGGGCTGGGGGCGCCTCCCGCCGTTGCCGGTCCATTTCCTCTCGGATGCCCTCCGCGATCATCTTGGGGATGCGGGCAAGGGATTCATCCAGGATGCGGACCAGGCGGTCCTGGCTCGGGTCGCCGCTCCACCTCCGGCTCGCCACGGCCCCTTCCAGTTCACCAAAGTCCCGAAACGTGTCTTCCAGACCTTCCACGGTGGTCAGCCGACGGATCGACCTCTCTCTCACCAAGGCTCGTGGGGTCAGGAACCACGTGTCATGGGTTTCGGCCAGGGGTTTCACCCAATCCCGTCGTTGCTTGGGTCGGGTGGTCACCCCGCCATATGCCGCTCCGTAGGGGTCCCCGTAGGGGCCTCCCAAGTCGTACTCCTGCCTCCATGTCGCCGGCACATAGATGCCAGGGGCTTCCAAGGGTACGGCTGATGTGGTGATTGGCACCGTTGTCACAGGAGGTTTCTTTTCCTCCTTCTTGTCTTTCTCGATCGGGAGAGTGTCTTCTTCACCGTCACTCATGTTGGAGTAACGGGTTTCTGACCAGTCCCGAAAAATGGGGGATTCTTAACAAACTGTCAGAGTCCTTAACTTAGTCAGCAAAATACCAGGCCTTGTTCATTGAAGCAAGAATAGTATTTATTTTAAGCTGCAATAGTAGGTTACTGAAACAGAAGCATTGTTAAGAATACTTTGGTTACATGAAGCGAACGGTTATACCATAAGGGGGGGGGAATGGGGACCCCCCCCTCAACCAATAGAAGCATAGTGCGCGCGCGGGAACTGGCGACAGTGATAATTAATGTAGTTCCCGCCGCCCCCATTTTCCCAGCCTAGCTGTTGCTTTGGAAAGCGATAGGAAGCTAACAGCCTGTCTCCTCCAAGGTCAGGGTGTTAGGTCTGGGTAAGATACGGCCTGTACGCCCAGGCAGTCGAGGCAGCTCCCCACATTCCATTCGAACAGTCCAGGTGCATAAATCAACACCACACAGGCCCATCCGCCCTCCCTTCACACAACAAAAGCCCATCCTCCCTCCCTTCTCCATCCATCATGGCAGGGCTACCTGACAGGATGCCAGTCACAGCTGCTAGCGAAATGTCAGGTCCTACAATGCCAAGTCTACGGCCATACAGCTCAGAAATTCTACAACAGCTAATGAACTCCAGCCGTGAAAGCCTTTGATGATATACATATTCTGATTGTTATTACATTATTTCCTTAAAAAATTCAGAACTTCTTTACTTCTTCTGGAGACTTCCCTCTTTACGCCCTTATTTTTTCCCTTAATCTGTCTTCTTCCATACCTGTAAAAGAAGGTTGGACAGGGTTGCCTCCAATACTGAGGGCTGCAGAGGGGACCTCTAGAACAGGAGAATACCCTCCTCCCTCTTGTTGGAGGTCTTGGGGGGGCACCCTTCACCTCCTTGCTATGCAGTTGGCTTTCAGTTCCTATTATTATTTCCCCTTTATTCTTTATTAGAATTCCCAGATATCATGTCTACTAGTTCTAACTTACTCTAACATTTCCTCCTATAGATTGCTCTCTACATTTTCTTCATCAAAGCATAATGTTCCAGTTCATACACTTGCTTCCCTTTGTTTGGTTACTATGTCCAATAATTTCTTGCATGTAGCTTCATTAAAGGCAGTAAAAGTTTTATTCTCCAAATTGACCACTAAATGACCTAAGGGTAACCATCTGTATTGAATTCCTTTGTCTCTTAAGCCTTTCGCTATTTCTTTTAAACATCTCGCATTGATTACTTCAGCTGGAATATCATGGAGCAGAAACACTATCTTGTCTTCAAGGGGCAATCCCTGTTTGTCCCTCATGATTTTAAAAAGTTTATTCTTCTTCTTTACCTGTTTGACTTCAACAACAATGTCTGGAGAAACGTTATCAGGAGCCCTTTTAGATATATTTAATCAGAAGGCAGTTGTAATTATCTCTTGGGAAGGCTCTGCTTCTCCTGCTGCATGAAGAATCTGACTCAGCCATTTGTTTAAAGCTGCAGTGAGGTTTTCTGTTTCTCCAAATTTTGCAGATACTCTGTCAGGTATTCCTGCCATAAAGGATGGAGAAGGGAGGGAGGATGGGACTGTATAGAGAAGGGAGGGAGGATGGGACTGTAGAGTGTTGATTGATGCTTTGAGACTGGTGGGATGGAATGTGGGGAGCTGCCGATGTTGCCCGGGCAACCGGGTCATATCTCAGATCCCAGGCCAAGAGTGGCCTTGAATGACAGGCTGACTGTCTCCTATCGTTTTCTAAAGACAACAGCTAGGCTGGGAAAGGTGGGATGGAGGGTGAACTATTATTTACAGCTTCTGGGGTTCCTGCGCGCGAGAGGTTCATTCATTGGTATAATGGTGGGGGCCCTTTCCCCCCTTTAGGGTATATCTCTATGCTTCATCTATCCAAAGTATTCGTAACAATGCTTCTGTTCTAGTGACCTAGTCTTGCAGCTTAATAAATACTATTCTTGTTTCAATGAACAAGGCCTGGTGTTTGGTTGACTAACTAAGGACCCTGACAGTTTGTTAAGAATCCTCTTTTAGTCGGGACTGGTCTGAAACCCGCTGCTCCAAAATGAGTGACGGTGAAGAAGACACTCTCCCGACCGACAAGGATCAGGATCAGCAAGACGACCAGCAGGAGGATAAGAAACCTCCTGTGATGACAGTGCCAAGCACTACCACGGTCGTCCCCACGGAAGTGCCCAATACCTACGTACTGGTAACCTGGGGCTCGGACTACGATCTGGGGGGGCCCTACGGGGACCCTTATGGAGCGGCTTACGGTGGCGTGACAACCCGCCCCAAGCAGCGGAGGGATTGGGTGAAGCCCTTAGCTGAGACGCATGAGACGTGGTTCTACGCCCCGCGTGCTTCGGTGAGAGAGAGTCGCTATGAGCAAGCGATACACCGGCTGAGCGCAGCAGAAGGGATGGAAGACCTGACCAGAGAGTCCAGAGGTGAGGAGGGGCTCGGAGGGAGTCGGAGATGGAGCGGCGACCCGAGTCACGACTGCTTAATCCGAATGCTAGATGAGTCCCTCTCCTGCATCCCTAAGATGATTTCGGATGGCATCCGGGAGGAGATGGACCAGAGGCAACGAGAGGCGCCCCCGGGGCAACCACCCCCTGACCAGCGCATCGTACCGGTGGGCCCGCCCGTGCAACCAGCAGGGCCACCGGACCAACCAGCGGGACACCCGGTACAAGAGCTGCCGGCGCCGCGACCACAGCGACCCTGGGGTTTCCTCCCGCCGAAGCTGGCCGAACTCCTTGATGCAGACTTCGATGGGACCCCAGAGAAGTTCTCGATTTTCCTGGTGAGAACGGAAAAATTCATCGAGAACTGAGGTCACCTGTTCCAGAGCGAGGATCGGATGGTAGACGCCATCGCTTTGCACCTGAAGGAAGCAGCGGATGACTGGTATGTAGCCTTGCACCAAGCGGACGGGCGAGAGTTATGAGAGATCGATGCGTTTATGTGGGCCATGAAGGAGCAGTTCGAAGATGTCAATGCAAACAAGACAGCCAGAGCGGCCCTACGCGCTCTCAAGCAAGGCTCCCAATCAGTCCGCGAATATATAGCGGAATTCCGCCGGCTCGCTGCGAAGATACGGGGATGGCCTGACGGAGTCTTAGCGGAGCAGTTCCGGCTAGGGCTCAACTCCGAAATCCGCCGCACCGTGATGCGCGGAAATGACCCCAACACACTGGCGGGTTGGATGCAGTCAGCGGTCACTATGGAGACCCGCCTGAGAACCATCCGTCTGGATGATGCGGCAGCGCTGGGAAAAGGAGGCCAATCGGGCCCACCTCCGACCCAAAGGGGGAAGAACCAGCCAGCAAACCCGAGACCCAAAGACGGCATGAGAGAATCCAGGATGAAGCAAGGGCTCTGTCTGAAGTGCGGAGAGGCGGGCCACTTCGCCGCGAGCTGCCCCGGAGCTTCCACACCGCCCGGGGGGGCGAAGGGAACCAAGAAGAAGTTTGAGACCTCCACGCCCAAGCCAGTAGCGAAACCGAGGGGAGCCAGAGCTCTGCAAATCACCCCTCTGAGTGAGACTTCGGACTCGTCGGATGAAGAAACAACGAAGGCGGGAAATGAGAAGGACCTGCTGTAAATAGCGCTGAACAGCAGGTCCCGGACTCACAAGCGCAAATCCCGGTGAGCAGACCCCCTTCTCTTTTCTTCCTTACCGTGACCCTAATGGACCCGGGTCTACAGACCCATGTGAGAGTACGAGCTCTCATTGACTCGGGGTGTGGGAAAGACCTCATTAACCCCTCATTGGTGATGGGCCTGGGGGCGAAAGTGGTAAAGCTGACAGAGCCCCTAGTATTTACGCAGATGGACGGCTCTACGATGAAAGAGCTGTGTAAATACAAGACTATCCCGTTGCGCGTGGGGATAGGGAATCACTGGGAAGTGAGACCCTTCATAATTACCCCCGCGGACCGCTTCCCCCTGATCTTAGGTAGTGCGTGGTTCTTCGACCACGACCCGCACATCTTGTGGGGGGACGGGAAAGTTAATTTCATCTCTGAGAAGTGTAAAACCCACACTTGGCAAAGAGACTGGGGATCCCTACGTGTGGGCAATGATTCAGTGACGGTGGGGGTGGCAGAAGCCGAACTGGAGGCGATTCCCAGGGAGTACCGGGACTTGGCTGCTGTCTTTGGAGAAGAAGAAGCAGATGAGTTGCCCCCCCACAGAAACTGTGACTGTGCTATTGAGATACTGCCGAATCAAAAACTGCCTAAAGGTAAACTGTATTCCATGAGCCCATCTGAGAAGGTGGAGCTGAGAAAATTCATTGACAAAAACTTGGAGAGGGGGTTTATCAGACCTGCCTCTTCCCATTTTGCCGCACCCGTCCTGTTCCGGAAAAAGAAGGACGGGGGGCTGCGACTTTGCACGGACTATAGGGGGCTGAATGCAGTGTCTAGTACTAACTCATACCCCATGCCCCTAATCAAGGACCTCTTGGCAGCGGTGGCTGGGGGGAAGGTGTTCTCCAAATTGGATTTGAGAGATGCCTACTTCCGGGTGCGGATCAGAGAGGGGGACGAATTTAAAACTGCGTTTAATACCCCCCTGGGACAATTTGAATACTTGGTTATGCCTTTCGGACTTCAGGGGGCACCAGGAGTATTCATGAACTTGATTAATGAGGTGTTGCACATGTATTTGTTCAAGGGGGTCCTTGTTTACCTTGATGACATACTTTTGTACTCCCCCGACCTCAAATCACATGTGAAATTGGTGAGAGAAGTCCTCCAAACGTTGCACAAGCACAAGCTCTTTGCAAAACTGTCAAAATGTGAGTTTTACAAATCCGAGATCCCCTTTTTGGGCTACCGCATCTCACAAAGGGGGATTGAGATGGACCCTGACAAAGTAAAAGATGTGGTGGGGTGGGAACCCCCCAAGACGAGGAGGCAACTCCAAGCGTTTCTCGGATTCACCAATTTTTACAGATCATTCTTGTCGAACTTTGCACAGGTGGCCCTTCCCCTTACTGACTTACTTAAAACAAAGGGGAAAGCCCCTGATTGCACACGGCCGGGCACACGTTTAAACTGGTCTCCGGAGTGCCAGCTTGCGTTTGAACGTTTGAAAGCTCTCTTTACTTCGGAGCCTGTGCTGGCCCACCCCAATGAACTAAAGAAATTCATTGTCCAAGTTGACGCATCCGACGTCGCCATGGGGGGGGGCGATCCTCCAAGAGGGGGAGGACGGCAAACTTCACCCCCTTGCATATGTGTCTAAAAAATTCAAAGAGACAGAACGGAACTGGTCTGTGTGGGAAAAAGAAGTGGGGTCGATCCGCTTAGCGCTGGCAACACGGCGTCACTGGCTGGAGGGGGTGCGAGTTCCATTTGAGGTGTGGACTGATCACAAAAATCTGGAACTCCTTCGCTCACCCCGCTCCCTAAACGCCAAACAGTTGCGCTGGGCCGATTTCTTCTCGAAGTTTAACTTCACTTTGCACCATTTGCCTGGGAAGTCTAACTCGCTAGCTGACGCCTTGTCCCGCCTCCTACAACACGACAGCAAAAGGGAGGAGGTCCGGGACTCCGTGTTTACTCCCTCCCAACTGGGAGGGGCGGTTACTACACGCAGACAGGCACTGAAACCTCCCACCACCCCGCCTCCTTCTGACTGGGAGTCGAAGTTCGCTTCTGCCATGTCTCCGGCTGACCAAGAGGCACTTAAGGGGGAGGAAGGGGTTTCGCAAGATGCACGGAACTGTTGGCGCAAAAATGGAAAACTTTTTGTACCACTATCCCTACGGGGGGAGGTGATGGGCTGGGCTCACGGCTCAAAGCTTGCGGGACACACCGGGTTTGTGAAATCGCTTCAACTTTTACAGCGGCAATTTTGGTGGCCTGGACTGCGTAAAGATCTGTCCCTGTTTACCAATGCCTGTCAAACTTGCTTGATGAGTAAACCTCGGCTGGGGAAGCCCCCTGGAGCTTTACAACCCTTGCCCACCCCGAATCGGCCTTGGGAGGTGATTTCAATGGATTTTATTACCGACCTGCCACCAAGTGGGGGGGAAACAATTATCTGGGTTGTTGTTGACTTATTTACTAAACAGGCTCACTTTGTTCCGTTTGCTTCCATCCCCTCTGCTAAGAAGCTAGCCTCAGCGTTCTTACAACACGTCGTGAGACTTCACACTTTGCCGTCTAAAGTGATCTCAGACAGGGGGGTGCAGTTCGTGTCCCAATTCTGGGGAGAGTTAATGTCACTGCTAGGGGTGGAGAGGGGGGTCGGCAGTGCATACCACCCAGAGACTGATGGGCAAACTGAAAGGGTCAACCAAACCCTTGAACAATATCTCAAATGTTTTACTAACTTTCAACAGGATGATTGGCATTCCCTCTTGCCTTTGGCTGAGTTCTGTTACAATAACAGTCAGCACTCCTCAACGGGAATGTCTCCGTTCATGGCGGCGCATGGCTATGAAGCCCCGCCACTGCCATTTTTGGATTCTCCCGACATCCCGGCAGGAGATGCAGGTAACTGGTGCAAACATCTGCAAAGGGCCTGGCCTCTGTTGACACAGACTCTTGAAGGAGCCAAAAAAGCTTATAAATTGCAGGCTGACAAGAAACGCAACCTGTCATGGATCCCGAAGTGTGGAGACTTTGTTTATCTTTCCACACAAAACCTTCGGGGTGTGCAGCCGAGCCGCAAACTTGGCTGGAAATATGTTGGACCTTTTGAAATTATACATGTCATTAATAATGTCACTGTTGAACTTGAGTTGCCTAAGTCGCTAAAGTCTATTCATCCTGTTTTTCATGTAAGGCTCCTGCGACGTGCGCCTGCGGAGAATGCATGGAGACCTCGTCGCCCCGCCCTGCCGCCGCTCGTGGTGGTGGGGGAACCACATTTTGAAGTTGCGCAGATCTTGGATTCAAAGATTTCTCGGAATCGACTGTATTATCTGGTTGATTGGGCGGACTTTGGGCCTGAACAGAGGGAGTGGGTGCGGGCGGAACATGTTCTTGCGCCAAAGTTGGTCCGGGCATTCCATAAATTGTACCCTTTGAAACTGAAGGGATAGGTTTGTTATCAGGAGGGCAGAATGTCAGGTATTCCTGCCATAAAGGATGGAGAAGGGAGGGAGGATGGGACTGTATAGAGAAGGGAGGGAGGATGGGACTGTAGAGTGTTGATTGATGCTTTGAGACTGGTGGGATGGAATGTGGGGAGCTGCCGATGTTGCCCGGGCAACCGGGTCATATCTCAGATCCCAGGCCAAGAGTGGCCTTGAATGCCAGGCTGACTGTCTCCTATCGCTTTCTAAAGACAACAGCTAGACTGGGAAAGGTGGGATGGAGGGTGAACTATTATTTATGGCTTCTGGGGTTCCCGCGCGCGTGAGGTTCATTCATTGGTAGAAGGGTGGGGGCCCTTTCCCCCCTTTAGGGTATATCTCTATGCTTCATGTATCCAAAGTATTCTTAACAATGCTTCTGTTTTAGTGACCTAGTCTTGCAGCTTAATAAATACTATTCTTGTTTCAATGAACAAGGCCTGGTGTTTGGCTGACTAACTAAGGACCCTGACATACTCCATGAAATTTAGCCTTCTTTTCTCTCAATTTTGTCTCCTGGAGTATAATCTTATTTTTAGCCCATGCCTCAAAATCCTTAAAGTCTTTCAAGTCATCTGCTGCCTTTTTTGCCGTCTGGTATGCTAATTCGGCTTTCTTCTCAGTCGTTTTCAACGCCATGGTGAATTCTTCCAACTTTTTATTTACTGGTTCAATAGTTTGTTTAAGCAGTCCAAGTTCTTTTTTTAATTGTCCAACCTCTCCACTCAGAGACTGTAAATCACTCTTAATTTCGTTCTTTATCTCTGCTAGTGCATGCAATATCTCATTCTGGTCACTTTGGCCGGGGTTACTCCCTCCTGCTGACATTTCCTCTAGCAGAGAAGCCTCTAGGTCTGAGTCTTCTGAGCTTTCTATGTCTATATTGCACTTTTTAGGAGGTCTGTAAGGAGGATTTTTGTACCTTTCTTCGCTCTTGTCCTTCCCATGCCTGGCTTTGATGTTTATTCCAAAGTTGAAGGTGTTATCTGAGAGCTAGTCATTAATCTTCTGCGGGAATAGCAGGAGTGTAGAAGGGATGCAGCCGGCTGGAAACTCAGCCACCACGCCCTCCCCCCAGAGATATAGTGTCCAGATCATGCAAAGTGATGGTACCACTTTACCTGGTTAGACCTCACCTAGAGTACTGTGCTCAGTTTTGGGCACCACAATCTAAGAAGGATATAGACAACTGGAACCTGTCCAGAGGAGAGCAACGAAGATGGTGAGGGGTCTGGAGACCAAACCCTATGAGGAAAGGTTGAAGGAGCTGGGTATGGTTAACCATGAAGAGGAGACGACTGAGACGTGATATGAGAACCATCTTCAAGTACTTAAAGAACTGTCTATAGAGGATGGTGTGGTGTGCAGTTGTTTTCTGTTGCCCCAGAAGGTCAGACCAAAACCAATGGGTTGAAATTAAATCAGAAAAGTGTTCGGCTAAACATTAGGAAGAACTTCCTGACAGAGCGGTTCCTCAGTGGAACAGGCTTCTTTGGGCGGTGGTGGGCTCTACTTCGTTGGAGGTTTTCAAATAGAAGCCATCTGACAGCAATGCTGATTCTGTGAATTTAGGGAGATCATGAGAGGAAGGGCAGGACTGATTGCTTCAGTGCTTAGTTCTTGTGGCCCTTGCTTACACACCCAGGGAAATGCTGATTGCCACTTTGGGGTCAGGAAGCAATTTTTCTCCAAGCTGGTTTGGCCAGGTATCCTGGAGGGTTTTTGTCATCTTCTGGCTGTGGAACAGTGGTCACTGCAGGTGTGTAAGGGGAGGTATCTGTGAATTTCCTGCCTTGTGCAGGGGGTTGGACTAGATGACCCTGGAGGTCCCTTCCAACTCTATGATTCTAGGAAGTACAGCATTGGAAGTTATATATGAAGACTGTCACTACCATCAATAACTAGCAGGGTTTAAGATCTAGCCCCCCTGAAACGTTTTTTATGGCAACACATACACATATATATATAAAGTACCAAATATAGAAGCTATATAAGGACAGATGGTCCAGTTCTCAACACCACTCACTTTGAAGAAAGTTTAGTTTATTGAGACGCTGAAGAATACCATACTGAACATGAACTTTGTTAGGACTGGAGGTGAAAGTGCAGAGATTGCAGATATATTGTGTTCAAGCAAAGGCACTAAAGATCAGGACCGAATCACCCTGCAGCATTTGCCCACCAGAAACAACGGTCAGCTACCCCCCCCACTAAGCACGTACCCCTCCTCAGAAATAAAGCAAAACCACAGGTCTCTGGGACACATCAAAGCGTTTAGGAAAACGAAAGCATTTGGTTTTCACACCCCTCTCCCCCTCCCCCCTCTCTGGCAGGCGAACCACAAAATGCGTACTGAGCCTGACACTATTATGGCAACGCGTACGCATAGGTGTATAAAGTACCCAATACAGAAGAAGCTGTACAAAGACAGATGGTCCAGCACCCTGTCAGGCTTTGCCCTGAGGACCACGCTGCACACTCCCTGTGCTGCCCTTGGCACAGGTTTGCCAGCCTCAAGGTGGTGCTGGAGATCTCCTGGAATTATGACAGAACTCCTGGCAACATCGATTAGTTCTGTCAGGTTCAAAAGCAAGTAGGTCCAGGCATTCTTGGTAAGAAGAAAGGCTTTATTTGGATTACAATGCTAAAACCCACAGTAGAAGGTCATTGTCAGGAATGGGGGGCATTGGTGAAGCAAGCAGGGTTATAGTATGATGCAAGCAAGTGACTAGCAAATCAACTGTAAGCACGCGCGTGGGAAACTCCCGGCGGGAGAGTTACTTCATGAGCGGGAGACGTCTCCCCCCTCCCCTCACATTCACAGGACTGGAAAATTCTCATCAACACAAGAATAGCCCAAAGCCTACATTCAAGGCCACCGTGATAAGGAGAAGCGGCAAGGGAAGAAGCTCCCACGTTACTGCCTGCATACCTACGCAAGCGCAAAGCCGAATAGGGAACACATAACAATGGACTCAGTGAGAAACATCAAATAGACCTTTTTTCTGACACTCTGCCCTTCCCAAAATACCTCCCACCCACCACTCAGGAAGGGGTGTACATGGGGCCCCCAGGTTTGGCAGGAAAACAGGTGTGAAAATTCCTGAGAAGATCAGATGCATTAATATCAGAAACTTTAACCCACTCCCTGTGCTGAGGCCCAAAATGTACCCATTCAACCAAATAATGCAATTGTCCACGAATAAATTTGGAGTCCAGGATGTCTTTCAGCTCGTAGTGCTCCTCGTTATCGAAGATCAGCGGGGGGGGTTGCTGGAGGCTCCGGATGCCACTTAGATAGGGGAGATGCCGGTTTGAGGAGGCTGTAATGGAAAATTGGATGAATGGCTTTAAGCGACTTAGGTAAATCCAGTTGCACAGTCACTTTATTAATACAGCGAACCACCTTGAAAGGACCAATGTATTTCCATGCTAGCTTCTGCGACTTCTGCAAGAGGCACAAGTTCTTAGTGGAAAGGTACACTGAATCCCCTGGCTGCAGAGTCCATCCCCCCGCCCGTTTTTTGTCTGCATATTTCTTATATTGGGCTTTGGCTTCATTTAAAGTCTCTATGATCATAGGCCAGGACTCTCGAAAAGATTTGCACCATTCTGTGGCCTTACTAGGAGACCCCCCCCGGTTTCAGGAACGGAAGAGGGGGGCTATCATAACCCATGGCCGCTTTAAAGGGAGACATTCCAGTCGATGCGTGCCAGGAGTTGTTGTATGCAAATTCAGCCAAAGGCAACAACTCAATCCAATTGTCTTGTTGGTAATTAGTGAAACAACGCAGATATTGCTCAAGTGTTTGATTCACCCTTTCTGTTTGCCCATCAGTCTCCGGGTGGTATGCGCTACTTAAAGCATGCTCAATACCCATGAGGGCCATTAACTCTGTCCATAGTTTGGATACAAACTGAACCCCCCGATCCGAGATTATTTTGATTGGTAGAGTGTGGAGCTGGGCAATATGCTGTAGGAAAGCTCTCGCAAGGATTTTGGCCGTTGGCAAACTGGGGAACGGTATAAAATGCGCCTGTTTGGA